>OX123207.2:4370453-6770453 GCA_944739405.2 Euclidia mi | reverse complement strand
GCCTATAATTACTAGGATCAGTCTTACTGCCGGATTTGAAAAGAGGTATTATCCTACTGTGTTTCATAAGATCGGGAAAAACACCTGATTCAATACACTTATTAAATAAGTTGCTTAAATAAGGAGCTACTACATCAATTATACTTTTTAAAACCTTAACAGAAATGCCCCAGAGATCACCTGTATTCTTAGACTCTAGAGATTTAAAAGTACTTATAATGTCGGTAGAATTAATACAATAGAACTTAAATAATACATCACATTTTCCTACACTAGATTCTAATAGGTTTTCTGCGACTATAGCTGATGATTTTAATTCTCTAGTAGCAGTAATCGGTATGCTAGCAAAGAATTTATTAAATGTGTGTGCGACTTCTTTGTCATTATGAATTAATCTGTCACTATCAAATAAACTAAAACTATTACCTCTTAGTGTTGTCTTACCTGTTGCTTTATTAATAGCTCGCCAGGTTGCCTTAATTTTATTCGAGGATTGTTCAATTTTGTTCCTAACGAATAATGCCTTAGCTGTATTGCACACTCTTTTAAATATCTTGGAATAATTCCTAACATACTCAGTGAAGTTCGAATCAGAATTGTATCTCTTCATACCGTACAACTCGTACATCTTTGCTCTGCTTTTGTAAATACCTGCAGTAGCCCACTCACTAAAAGCTCGAGATTCCTTAACTACTTTCTCCTTAGTCCTAAAAGTATTCTGAAATTCCTTGTTAACTACATTAAATAAATTATTGAAATTTTCATTTGGCGAATCAATCTCCATTAAATCAGGACTCATAGCATTCATTCCAATCAAAATTTTATTCCGGAATTCATTAAACTTATGCCTAGGTAATGGCCTAACTAACACTTTCTGTATGATGCTCTCACTATAATACGGAAACCTTGCTAATTGACCACAGTGATCCGAAGTTAATTCAGAACTAACTAATTTATTCGAAACTGTACAATTACTAAATATATTGTCAAGACAGGTGGATGATGTTGCTGTAATCCTAGTTGGTTCAAGGAACAAATTTTTTAAATTAAATTATTTAAATAGATTTAAAAATCTAGTAGTCATTACTGAATGATCAAGAATATTTACATTAAAATCACCACAAACTATAATACCTTTCTTATTGCTCCTAATTTTAGTAATTTCATCTTCAATAACTGATTCAAACAAGCTAAAGTTACTTAACGGTGGACGATATACACATATGATAATATGCTGCTCAAGTTCTACACATGACAGTTCCACAGTGCGTTCTATAGACAAACTTGCTATGTCTTTCCGTTCTTTACATGTTAAGCTATTTGAAACAATAATCAAGGATCCACCATGAATAGCGTGTTTCCTAGAGAAGGCACTGTGTACCGTGTATTGCGAGTTATTTAAGAATTTAATTTGGTACTCTTTTAGCCAGTGTTCTGTAATACACATAACTTGTATACTGTGATTTTCTAAATATAAACTTAATTCTAAATCCTTGCCAGATAGACCTTGTATGTTTTGATGTGCTACATTTAGTTGAATTTGTCTACCCTTTGTCCTAGTCTTAAGTTTAAAGAACTTGTGTCAGTATATTCAATAGAAGAATTATTAAGATAGGAACTATTTACAGAAGCTAAATTCTTGGATACCCTACATGTACCTGTGTCATTTTGTAAATTAAATGCTAATAATTTAGCAACTTGTCTTCTATAAAATAGTGGCAGATACATAGTATATTTGGTCAATGTAAAATTACTAATAAATTTATTAATGTCAAATAATAAAATAAAATCTTTATATTGCCATGTCAAATTGTATAAGCACAAGTTGAGTTCATGAATATAACTATTCATTGTTTCATTTAAGCTATAAGAATAAGGCAAAGCAAGAGTTATTCATTTGCATTCAAATTTGCTATGAAGCGATAACATAACTTCTGTCAAATTAAATATATCCTTTTTAGTCACCGTTGGGCTATCACCATATGTGATAATTATTATAGACTGCCTATCAAATATTGTTGTATTTAATGTATTAATTAGATATGTAAACGAAGACCCTGGATAACAATAATTGATAGTATTGTGTTGTGTCAGCTCACAATTTATTAAACGACCTAAACCTACACCAAGCCTATCTGAGAATATATAAACTTTATTTGTGCCAGAATTCTTACCTAAAGAAGACTTACCTGTTCTATTATTCTCTGAACAAGTACTTTTATCACTATCGCAAATAATCTGGGACTCACAAGTGGGTAATGTTGGTTTTATGATATTCAAACAACTATTAGTATTTGTTAAGGCCTTTACATATTCTAAATTTTGTCTCCCCACTTGTGCAATCTCATCATATTTCCTAATATATTCCTGAACCTCATTTTCATATTGCGTGTTCATTCTACTTATTTGAGATTGAACTAATTTGACTTTTAAGATCCCTAGTATGTTTGTCATATAACGTTTTGCCATTATTCAACTCTGCATTGTATTTGTCTAACTCTATTAACAAACGCTCAGAAACTAAACATTTATATTGCTGAGATGTTGTCTTAGATTTCCTATATTGCTTTAGACTAAGAATGAGTTTCCTAATATGTTTATTTAATTTATTATACTTTCTATGCCGTTTCAGACAATTCATGTTTATTTTTAATTGTTTTGAATCTAAGCCTAATCTATTACCTACAACCTCTGAGTAAAGGTTCTGAGTTTTATTACTGTTTAATATCTCTACAGTTTGTTCTAGTGATTTAATCTTAGTGAATGATTGTTCTAAACAGCATTCTAGTTCCCTAATGCGACTCCTAGACCATGAATGGTCATCATTGCTAGCGGTCAATAAATGGATTTCTTCCTGTAACCTATCTCGTTGGGCCAGTGTGTCCATATACTCGATATGGAGTTCTGCGAGTTGCGCCTTCAGGTTGGAAACCCTATCGTTGACAATCCTGATGTCCTCTTCACAGTCTGCACGCTCCCTCAGTAGATGATTATTCTCCTCATAGTATGTATTAGTCTCTCCTGTATGCTATCATTGCTTGCGTACAGTACTGTCGCGTAGTCATTATTCATATGTTTATTGTAAAAAGCTCAGGCTGTTAAAACGATAGGAAGAGGTCCAAGACAGATATAATAATATAATATAATATTCTACCACATTCACACAACACCATCTAGTCCCAAACTAAGCAGAGCTTGTACTATGGGCCCTAGATAATGGATGAACATACATATATACTTTTTTTTGTAAATACATACATATTATACATAGAAAATATGGTTTAGTTTATCAGTAAACAAAATGTACAGTGGTTGGGCTTTGCTTGCTCTATTTAATTTACATTTTACATAAGACTCCTCCCGCGACGATGCCCGCAAATTATACACCTAAACCTTCCTAAAAAATCACACTACCTATTGGTGAAAACTGTACAAACATTCGTTCGGTAGTTTTTGAGCTCGTCGCGTTGATACAGACAGGACGGCCCGAGGACATTATTTTATAATATGTATGTATATATTTAGATATGCATATTATACTTAAAAACATACTCACATATTTTATATACATCGAACAAACCTGACATTATAATTATATACATGATTACAATGACTTTTTGCCTATCATATATTTTTTTAATTTGCGTATTTCCTTTACATAATTTTAATTCTACTTATTAATAACTGCATTTTCTTTTATTTTTATTATATTTATATTCAACATCACACCTATCTATATGACATTTTGTAAAGTTATTTCTTTTTCTTCTATCTATGACCTAATTGTATTAAATTTATTATTACACCATTTATTATTACAACCTACCTATTATACTATACTATCATTAATTTAATATGCGACATCTTTTAAATTAATCTACTTGGACTTTTTTTAATATTCATTATTTATGTAACTTCAACTGCATATTATTTGCCCTATCATTATAATTAAGTATGCCTAGCCACCAAGGCTGAAAATCAGGGTTGCAATTCCCCATTGTAACATAAGCTGAGCTGTGGCCTATTAGACACAATACTGTACCGCACTTTGCGATATACATCTATAAATATGCATCTGTGTTTCATTTGCGCTTTGTTTGGTTTTTAATTATATTGTATGTTAGAATTTATTATTTTCATAAGTGAAGCACAATGTAGCACTAATATTATTTTTTCTTAAATGTAGGATTATGATTTTTTTTGTGATCTAATAAACATTTCTTTCTTTCTTAGATACAGGACATGCTTGAACATGGCACTTGCTATGAAATAAAGATCCGTGACACGAGGAGAAATTCATTTCAGGCAGTAAAAGATGAATCATACACTCGATTGGGTAATGTTACGTTTTTATTCGTTCCCAGATCCCGAGTCGGCAAGCGAGCGAGCGAATACATTGATTTACATAATTTATAGGTTAAGCATGCAGCGCCAACTAAGGGAACAATACTTGAAGCATATAGTTTCTTTGCCAAGAGACGAAAAACTTGATATCGAACCTTGTACCAACTCGTCTGGCCGTCGTGGTATAGTAGGCCAACCCCTTTTGACTTACAGTGATACTATGAAGAAAAGTAGGAGAGGTTTTAGTTCAGCAGTGGACTGCAAAACGCTGTATGATGATGATGAGCCGTTGACAATATTCACGTAGACATCTGTAAATATAACCCCTTCATTTAAAAATACAATTTAAAACTAATGCTTATAACCGCGAAAGCTACATTCCTGTAAGGTGTTTTGTGTATCGAGGTTCCGCGGGATTAATAAATTCCGTATGATATGCTGACGTGACGAATTTTATCAGTGTGGTCGTTTATCGTCTGGTTGATGTGATGATGCGACAATGGATATCAAGGTGGCTTTATGAATATAGAACTTTACTCTTTATTACACTATCATGTTTGCGTGTAAAAGCATAATAAGCGACCATCTTGTCTTTTATAACTGCACCGAGTGCTGTGGGTTCGAACCGCACACAAGACAACACTTTGTGTGATTAACAAATCGTTGCACGTTGTTTCGAATCTACTCGTAGTTGTATTTATTTTGTCCGTTGATTGTATGATGTAAAGTGCCTTGTGACACAGAGTAGTAAATAAAAAGAAAATATTAGATTGTTACTGTCGCTTGTTCGTGCCTCGGGAAGCGTGTTAGGCTGTTGGACCCCATGTAGATCTTTGACGCTATAGGGAGTTAGTATCCTTGAATATACTAACATTGGTCTAGGTTATAGAATATCTCTATTCAATAGCGTTGACGAGGTCCGGCGGTTGCTATATAGATAAGCAAAAATTCTGTCAATTCAGGTTGCACCAGAAAGCGGACCAGCAGCGTCATAAATTGCGGCCTCGTACATCTTGTGCATATTAATTATACAAGAAACGACCCCAGGGGAAAATCTCGCTAGTCACTAAACAGCCTAAATAAAGACACATAATATCCGACCATTAAACATTTTCCTCCTGTATAAAGTTAGAATGGGTATTTATGTTAGTGTCTCCATTAGATTATGAGTAATATTTTTGTATGACTCGCAGAGAGGAGAAAGAAAAATATATACAGCTTGTCCATATTAATTATCAATATACAATTCCGTACAATATAAACAGATACAAAGCATACACCCGTAAGTAAGTAAGTATTTCGTAAAACTTCAAACTTTCTGCTCTGCTCAAGGTGTGTGTATAATTAGATATAATAAGAGAACACACGCAGCTCGCCCTAATGACTGATGTTAATAATAAACTCGTCAGTGCGTCGGTAGACAGCTCTGTTCTAAGGCTAAACGTATACGGACCACTTGTAAGCTTTGAATATTTATTGAAGAGCTACAGAGTAAATGTTTTTTCAAAGTTATATTTTACTAGCCCTTGTTGAAATCCAAACATCCGAATTCTTGTATTCAGATTTCGAAGTAGATTTCATTTTATTTCATGACTAAGTAAGTTATCCTATTCTGTGCAATGAACCAACTCTTAAAATATAATGGTGGCTAAAGTATGTCACGATCGTAGTGTGTACCAACCGTTTACAGTCTGTATTTTATTGGCCCACTCGATCAAGTTATCGTTTGACACTGCTCTTTTCATTCTAATCTCTTTTTTTTTAATCTAATCAAATGCTTTTAGATTTTTCGACTACCAACCATTAAAAGAAACGATTTTTTATATTTAAAAAAGCTATATAGCTCACTGATAATGTAGTGGTTTAAGAAGCCGAATTGTCACATGATACTAAGACTGCTCCGGGTGCAAGATAGGAGACTCCCCGCGGCGCACCCTGGACGCACTTAAGCCGATAACGCAGGGTCTAGACTGACTAATCCTTACACCACAATGTTTCACTCGAATGAACCCTCAACTACGGCTACTGTGCTACTGAACACCACAAGCCATTAATAATAATTTGGGTGTTACTTGTGTCCGTTAATCTGTCTGTCAATCAGTCTGAGCATTTACTCCAAGCACAGGCATTGTCTTCTTAAAAGAGATAATGAGATTAATATCCGGCCAATAAATACCGTGTGAAGCAGTGCCTAGCAATATATCTATAAGTAGAATAATTTAAATTTAACGATTATGGAAATTCAGCACTATAAAAAGAACTTAATATATTATACCATACAAATTAATAGTAAAAATTGTTGCAGTGAATATATTTAATCAAATTCACATTTCGCATGGCTTGTGCGCGTCAGCCTTAATTCAGTAACGATCCAGCTCATCACTTGAACACTTTATCTTTTACGATCTGAATAATAATTCAAAACGTCGCCAACTTTTTGCGAGATAATAAAATGTAACGTGTTGGGTAGAGCCCGACACCGCGAGCCAGTAAACGACACGAATTCACCCGCCGTTTTGGTTCTGTAGGTCAAACGGGAAAGTTGCACAAACTTACTTAAATATGAACTTTAAAACTAATTTTGACGCTGGGAAACTAAATTCTAGTGGTGTCTGCTACTCGAATCTAGAGTAATTAAAAAAAAGTGGTCTTGACAGACGAACGGACAACAAAGTGATCCTATAAGGATTCCGTTTTTCATTTCGGAGAACGGAACCGTAAAAATCACAGTTATCAAAGTAGGTATTTTTAATGGAAAATATGTTTTAATAGCTTTTACTAACATACTAGTAGGTACATACTAGGTAGAAATACTTCCATATTCTTTGAAGTTTAGTATTAGTCCAGTCAAAATAGACAAAAATAAGTCACAACCTAGACATAATTCGCATAGGGCTGAAAGTTTTACAGAGACGTTAAAAACATAATTATGAATAAAATGTCATAAATCCCCATTGATACTACACCTGCAATTTTTTTATCCAAGGTCAAACATACAAAATTTAGGTTTTTTTAATTTTTCTCGAAAACGGTGGCTTTTATCGTGAAAATAGGTCAGACAAAGTTGTAGATCATTAAAAAGGCAGCGATAGTCTAGTGGAGATACCAACGGACTGCCATGCAGAGGGTATCGGGTTCGAATCCACGGCGCGCACCACTAACTTTTCGAAGTTGTGTGCTTATTCAATTGTTAATTATATATCTCACGAATGGTTAGTCGTACGAGAAAAAGTGTCTTGACCATATTTGTACAATATTGTATGATATACAACTTTGTCTGACCTAAATTCACGATAAAATTCACCATTATAAATTAAGTCACTTTTACAAGTCCAAGTCACTTTTATATCCCTCTATAAAAGAACCTATAAATAATACCGCTGTTCTTACCTATTTTGGAAGCATAACTGACCGTATGGCGCGTATACTGGGGAGGAACGGTATCAGATCAGCCTATAAACCATACAAAACGTTCAAATTTCTTTGCAATGGTAAAGATAAAGTATGTAAGAACAAAAAGTCCGGTATTTACTGCTTAACATGCGACCAATGCCAAAATAAGTACATAGGACAGACGGGTCGAAGTTTTGAGCTGAGATATAAAGAACATTTAGCGGCGTTTAGAAACAACCAGCCGGAAAAGTCTCATTTTGCCGAACATTTACTTGAATCGGGTCATACCTTAAATAGCGGACATTCATTTGACGTCATACACACTTGTCAAAAGGGTATTAGAATGTGCGTATTGGAACAATTAGAGATTTTAAAGCGGGACAAGCATACATTACTGAACGATCAAACCAACTTTAACGGGTCCCCATTGCTGAATATATTCGCACACCGTCATAATGACTCACATCAGTCGAGCAACGGAGGGAGGGGATTAGAAAGTACAATCGTTTATAATACATGCCCACGGTTGGAAAGCGCTCAGTCGTTGCCTATCGTTCCTGAGGATGCCTCGTGCAGAGGCGAAACACGTGTCGAAGAATAGTCGGCGCATACAGCGGGATACTGCAAGTCAGGTATCTTCCTGGAACCCATACCATTCCTATATCCCTTATCCTTTTAGAGGAGTTCGATATTGTCAACCTTTTTCTATTGCAATAGTTGGGGTGGTCAATTCGAGGGTGCGTGGTGGGTTCCTCTTTCCTTCCATTAGGTTACAATGGAGTTCCGCCGAGTAACGCCTGATTCAATCAACTATATCAAACCTAAACTTAGAATTTCGCTAACAATCAACATTAATATTCTTAATCTGCAAGTTTAGTGTGTTTGTCCTTCTTTCAAATCGCAATGGAGCGATGTTATGGAAAGATATTTGTGTATAGAGAATGGCAAAGGGTACTTGTTACCGCGTTAACCGTCTTCCATGTGGGCGGAGTAGCTAGCGAAATATTATTTTCTTACAAAATCGTTCAACCTGACCTTCAAGATCAAACCACACAACTACACTCAGCTCTCAAAACGTAGCATAAAGAATAAAACATAATCCGAACTCCTACGATATATCCCAGGAACGTATGACTGTCGGTGCAAACGTGTTAATACAGGCAATACTTGCACACACTGTTTCAATCCACAGGTTCTACGAATGCCCCAACTACAGCCAATGCAGTCAATATCGCTTTGTACCGTGCTACGCTTAGTGCTACGCTGCACCGTAGCTATTTACGTAGAGCTACCACGGTACGTAGCAAATGTCATGCTGACTACTATGGGCTAATGATTTGTAAGTTATTCTTAAACGATAGTGATTTGTGAGCTATTAGATAGCAACGCAAAGTTTTTTATTTGCTTTCGTGGTTAGGTTTGATGTAATGGATTCGAGCCCTGCGGATTCCAAAGCCTTATGTAGATAGAGAGTGCTACGCATCGTAGAAAATGTGATGCTGATCTTCACGGGCATGTGATGTTGATTATTGAGGTATCGGAAAATAGATACATGTAGATTTTCGAGGTTTTATATGGCGAGTTCGAGTCCCACAGATTTCAGAACTGTAACGAGGCACTGCAATGAGTGGGATTGAAATTTATCGGTAGGAAATCCTGAGAAGCACGCGACCAGAGCGCAGTCTGCGCTCGTCTTAATTTATTAAGCATTCGGTTGCAGAGGTAGCGCGTAGTGCACAAGGAGCCTCTTCGCGCCGTGGTCTTCAAACCTGGACACGCCCCTATAATATCTGTATATATAAAAACCTTACGTTACTACCTAACTGACAGACAACCCACAGCCATAGCTACTGGGGACCATAGGGGACCACTAAGAAGAGATTTACCGAAATTACCAAGGGATCGAGAAAAACTGTAAATTGAAATAAAATGTGCGGGCGTCCTAAACTATCATTTGGTGTCAAAAAATCTTGTATAAACGATTTTAAACTTTCGCGATTTGTATACATTATACAAGGTTATATAGCAGGTCTTACTCGCGATAAATCTTATATTTAAGGCATAAATACCTCGGTTTTTGCCAACGTTTCGGCTGACTTGCTTCAGCCGTGGTCGTGGCGGGACTGGTGAGCTCAGCGCCGTCCTTGTGTTGTGCGGGTTTTGGCACCTACCCTCACTGGATTTTTAATTTTGTTTTTAACCGCACTGTTGGTACCTCGACACACTACACTAATGACGTCTACACACTGTTGAGCTGTATCATTGCGGCGGTGTTTACACTTATTGATGACTGGATTCCAAGTTGTTGATAATCTAAATCCATCCTCCCGGTTGAAATTCTTGTGTTTTTTGATTTCAACCGCTTCACGCACTATCCTGGAGTAATAGTGACGTTCGGTGGACAAGACCTGTGGTTGATGTAGTTCTATCCAGTGGTTTGGTCCAGACTCCAATAAATGTTCAGCTATAGCGGACTTATTTACTTGTCGATTTTTCACAGTTGCGACATGTCCCTTGACCCTTTCCGCAATTGTTCGCTTGGTCTGTCCGATATAGAAACTACAACCACTGCAATCGACCTTGTAGACGTCAGGTGTCTCAAAAGGAATGACATCCTTTGGGCTGCGCAGATTGTGTGCTATCTTGGTAAAAACTGAGGTATTTATGCCTTAAATATAAGATTTATCACGAGTAAATCTTGAATATCTGACGTGACCTTGGCCTTTGACAAATAAATACTAACTGACAAGTCAGAATTTCGCTTCTTAAATATATTTTGCATCTTAAATGAACTGGTAGCAATAAACCGGTCAGTCCTATCCATCTGCAGTACATTCAAATGAGGTGCAATATAGCACATTTGCATCTGCTTCTTTTATTTTTTTTGAAGCGTTTTGAGCCTGTTAATCCGTCATTTGTATGCGACGCTACGCGGGGCCGACGCAAGAGGTTTAATAAAATTTGGACGAAGCGACGGGGCCTTTCGGAAGTGTGTCGGTTGCGAACATGGCGGTGATAAAAAGACAGATGACGTCACTATATCTGTATGAATTTAAATGTTGGGGGTTTTTAGGTTGTCATATTGAGTGAAAGGTACATGGTTTGTCATTTGGGCAGCATTGCCTGACTGCATAGTTACGTAACATGCTGGCAATTTCGTGGCATAAGCACGACGGCCGTGGTCGGAGCGCATGTATGGCGTGAAAAGCTTGAATTTGGTGATGGATTGGATAATACTAGCTGCGCCTCTCGCTGATGCCGTTGATTAAGTTGTACTATCATTGGCATCTGAGTGGACTATTGTTACGGCTTTTATTTTTAAATGTCATATTCAAGGCGCATATTGAATACAAAGCCCAAATTTCTCGACAACGTTTTGATATTTTAAATTATTTTGCCCGATAAGCAGCAAATAAAATTAAAATATATAAAGCGATTCCAATTTTCAGCTAAGCGTAATGGAATTTTATTCGCCAATTTTATACACGAATAACTACACGATAAACGTAAATTAAACAATCTCCAGCCGAATGTATCTCAATTTTGCACGAAACGCAAAAAGTACCAGTCATTTTATAATTAATGTCCTTTAAAAATATTGTGTAGCGCTGCAGCCAAGAATAATTAAACAAAAACAGCTTGGAATAATTGTAGCGTTCGCTTCGCACGCTCCGCACAGCGTCGCTCCGCCGGGCGTTTCCTTTTATTCATTACGTGAAACAATAGAAGCGTTCTCAACCTTATCTCGTCCAATAAGATTTTCACAAAAAAGCGTCTTCAAAAAGAAGTGACGGCGGCTGATAATTACATCCCATGGGAGGTGGAGATTATCCCGCGAGTCGCACCGAATCGCAGTCGGCCGTACCGATTGTCTGCGATTTCCACGGCCTCGACGGCCCCATTGTGTCGTCTGCGGGTTACGAAAAGTCTTTTCAATTGACATTATAATTTATGAGAGCTGAGTAGTGCTGATTCGGTTGACGCGTTTTTTTAAAACATTGTTTGATTACAGATTGCCAGTTTTGTTTAGGTTGCAAACATTTGATGGATTTGACTTTCTTTGGGCGGGATTATTATAATGATTTGAAAGTGAAACTGGTTTTCGAATGCAAAGCAAAATTTGATTTGTAATAAAATATGCAATCTTCAATTGGCTGTTACGAGTATTTACATAACGTGTAAGAACACGTTTTGTAAATACTCGTAACATACAAGATCCATCGGATTGATTATAAATTGTGATCAAATTATTTCCATGTATTTGACGTAATTTTCTGTGGAAATTAGTACAGATTGTGGTATATTTGATCTAGTTCGAATGGCGGGTACTAGTTTCTTTGTACGAAAGACTGAGCTATTAGCAGCATTATTTGTGTCATTTTCACGGCTCACTGTTTAGCAATGCGTCGTGGGCTCGATCCCCACACGTGTCAACACTTTGTGTGATCCGAAATTTGATGTTTCGATATGTATGTACTTTGTGACGCGACACAAAATGTGTTCTTAGCGCGGGCGTTGTCTTTTTATAGCTCCTTGTATTTTGATATTTTTCCTTGATATTTCACTTCCGTGGTGAAAGTGGACCTTTATGTTTGACGTTTTAAAAGTAACATGTTGGATCATGATGTTTGGAGTTTATTTTTAGAATTAAGTCAAAGGTAATGATTGGTATTTTGACACCCATTGTGATATTTCGCTTTCTAGTCCCGAATTGGGTGAACTGTTATTAAGATTTTTTTATTAACTATCTATTACATGCAGACTATTCAAGTCTAAATTTCAAATATAACGCTTATTAATACACATCTGGCGAAATATTAATTACACGTCTGTTTAGTTTCTGTATGTAGGTATGCTTAACGTATTGGAATAGATTAGACTGCATTACGTAGTGGTTTACACGATCACCGAGTGTATGTACATAGGTTCGATTTCCACACGAGCCAATATTTTGTGTGATCCGGGTCGGCTCTGAATTTTCTTTGTGTCTGTTGACTGAATATTTGTAAAGACACAGAATTTTGTTGGTTTTTAGGAGAAAATAAGTAAAAAAATGAACTTATTAGCAAGAGGAAGTGATTTAGAATCTTTTCCATTGCGCTATTAACCTGAGCACACACAACTTAGTTGGAGAAAATGTACTTTAATAACATGAAGGCGTTACATTGTACAAGTAGTATTCAATCATTAAAATTGCTTTTGAAACACTGTCTTTTAATTCACAACCTTAGACAGGATACTTGTGTAAACGGGAGTATTCTTAGTTTCAAGCTGTTAAATAAATAAGTTCTAGCGCATTTTTTGTACTGAGCGCAATTACGAGCAATTAAGTGACTTTTCAGAGAGAGTTAAACATCTTACTATTTTTACTTTGTACTGTTCCTACGGGATATATACCACGTACCTTTGTTTTGAGTAACCGATATTTCGGCACTGTTAGGAACAGTACAAAGTAATTATAGTGACCACGAAAGTTTAAATTCGTATATCTTACTATTTTCAAACGGTTTTTTATAATAGTTATAGTTTATTGCTTTCCAGAAGGTACAGTATAACTATTGTACTGAGAAATGATAGTCTTAAGAAAATTATGTAAAAACTTGAGATTAAAGTAATGTATTTATGACATCTATGAAAACTTACAGACTTAGAATTTGCTTAAGAAAACCTCGATTTGAAAAGTACCTCTACTTTTGGTGCATAATATGTTTTTATAATTTTGTTCTTACTTAAATAAAGTTATTTATTTCTCTCTCACACAGAAATTATTAAGTTATAATACAGGTGATGTCTGTGTGAGAGACTGGTATCTGTACTAGGTAAACCTGTATGACAAATAACCAGCATCTCCCGACTGTAAAAAATGTTGGTGCTTGGTTGTTAATCTAATTGTATCATTATGTGAGGGATGTGCAAATGCTAATCTCATAATTATAAAGCTAAATATATAATAATGTGTGTGTATTTAGTCTATGATAATATGGCCATCTTATTCATTTTGTATAATGCTGTTTAAAACACTTAATAATACTAATCTATTCACAGAAAATCCAACGATATACTTAATTAGACTATACACGGCATCTCGAGACTTTTTCATCGCTGCAGGAATTTGACAGGTAGTTAGTTTATTTAACAATGAGTTTTGAGATAGGGCTAGATTAGATTGCGATCAGAAATCTTTTCCATAAAATCTCCAGCGTTGATGAAGCCGTGGGACCAACTAGAACATAATACAAGTACTGTAATCATTATGAACAATACCCCACTTCCATCACACGCTTAACCAAAACAAGCTAAAATTAAAAAACAACGCGTTAAACTCAAAAATCTGTGCTAAAATATTTCCACCATGCATGAAAGTCGACGAGGTCGTTCCGGGCTCACCACGACTACTCAACGACATGGCACCGGCCTCAACGGAGTTTTTTCAGTTTGCGCATTCAATTTACCGTCGACCAGCTTCGTTAGTTAGTCTGTTTGGTTTTCCCTAACTCTGTAAATGCCGCCTTGTTTAGCTCTCGCGAATTTGAATAATAAAACTTTTTGACTAGATAAAAAGAAAACTCCTTGGTGCTAGGTTTGTTGAATAAATGATTTGGCTGAGTTAATATGTTTCAGGGTATGCAAATGAGCGTTTTTTGGTATTGTCGTGTGTGTGGGACAGTAGAACAATTGGAGCAAATCATAACGTTGCTTCGTAACTGTTTAGATACGAAGGTGAGACGTTGTGGATTTTTTTGTTATGTTTCATTTATACCTGGTACCTTAACAGAAATAACAATTTATGAATCACACACAAATAGGTGTCATATATATCAATAGGTGTCATACATCACACAGAATATGGTGTCTTGTATGGAGATCGAACCCATGGCGAGGCGGCCGCTTACACCACTACGCTAACCGTGCAGTTAAATAACTTTAAAATTACTTTGCTGATTGTTGACGAGGTTTAATTTTTTGAATAGTGGGCACGATATATTGCAAAAGTTCTAATGTGCTTGAAAAAATCATTATTATTTTTCAAGTATTATCCCAGTCGCTGTCCAATATATTTGTCTCGATATCCGAGATGCATATGACCTATGACCTAACATTTAACTATATTAATTGTAAGCGTCTTGACATAACCATTACCGATCAGAATTGCGATCATCTGTGGGAAAGCTAGGGTCCATGTGTTGAAACGTCAGTGGTGCTCACCGGAGGTTCGAATCCGAGAACTAGTCCCCTAGCCACGGTTATGTATATGAACGCTATGATCTCAAAAACTACACAGAAAGATTTTTGTACGGTTTACACTAATAGATAGTGTGAATCCTTAGGAATGTTGAGATGTATTATCACGCGGACGGAGACACGGGAGAAGTTTATTGTTATTATAAAACCTTTCAACCTGAACTTCAAGATCAAGCCTCTTAACTATATTCACCTAAAAGGTGCGACAAATGTCATGCTTGTAAAAAGAAACTGTACCAATAGAGTCTAATAATTGCTATGCGGGTCTGAAGGGGAGAATCGGCACACACGGTTTCGTATTTGAGCTCAATCAGTGGTCCCGTTTCCCGGCCCGTATTTGCATATCTTTTGTCGCATCGATGCTGAAGCGGCGTATTCTTAGTGAACGGTGGATATAAATGTATTGGAGTGTTCGGATGTCTACGTTTGATTTGGTATTTAATCGTTGGGTGGGTAGATTGAATTGGATGGATAGAATTGTTGGTTTGATTGTTTATTTGGTAGCTTGTTTAAATCCGATTACAGGACCAAAAACATTATAAAATGTGATCACCGTACCGTTATATAAATACCAGTAAAATAAAGAGTCAGATCATCAAACTAAGTTGTTCATCATCATCTACAAATACTGCTTTACTGCTGGGCACGGGTTTCACCTCAATATGAGAAGGTTATGATCCAGTCTTCGGTCATTGTCAGGAGGTTAAACCTCAATTTAAGAGTTAAGACTGCATCCATGACCAGGGTTCGATTCCCGGGTCGGGCAAAAGTGTTACTGAGTTTTTCCGAATTCTCAGTAGCAGCACGGAGTTTGGTGATGTGCCCGGTAATGGTAATAGGCTGGCCTATAAATATGACGTGGAACCTTAAATTCATGGTGAAAAGTGGGTGTGATATTACACGTCTGCCTACCCCTTTCGGAATTCATGCGTGAGACTATAAAAAAATAAGAAGTAAACCCCAATCCACTATGCTGGCCAAGTGTGGTGTAGCAGATTTCACAGGTCTTTCGAGAACATGACACTCCCGACGGTTTACTTCACCAGTCACTTAGCAATTACATTTGAAAAGTAATTGGTGCACTGTTAGCACTGTTAGCCTCTTTACTAGGCTGTTGTTGCTGATCACTGATGTTGAAAGTCAGTCAAAATACTCACAAGTTACGGTCGTCTCTGCAAAGCATGAAGAATATAACATGTCCGAACTCCAACGATATATCATAAATCCGTGCAAACGTCTTAATACAGGCAATACTTGCACATACGGCAGCACTTTTTCAATCCACAGGTGCTACGAACGCCCCAACTACAGCCAATGCAGGCAATATCCTTTGTATCCATGCTACGCTTAGTGCTACGCTGAATCGTAGGGCTCGACATTGCGTATGCTACGAGTCGAAACAAATGTGATGCTGACTTGGCTATTGATTTGTAAGCTATTGGTATATGACAATGAGTAATGAGCTATTAGATAGCGATGTAAAGTTTTTTATAAGTCAGTCAAAATACTCACAAGTTACGGTCGTCTCTGCAAAGCATAAAGAATATAACATGTCCGAACTACAACGATATATCCTTAATCCGTGCAAACGTGCTAATACAGGCAATACTTGCCCACACTGCAGCACTGTTTCAATCCAAAGGTGCTACGAACGCCCCAACAATAGCCAATGCAGGCAATATCACTTTGTATCCATGCTACGCTTAGTGCTACGCTGAATCGTAGAGCTCGACGTAGCGTATGCTACGAGTCGTAAAAAATGTGATGTTGACTTGGCTATTGATTTGTAAGCTATTGGTATATGACAATGAGTAATGAGCTATTAGATAGCGAGGCAAAGTTTTTTATGTGCCTTATTGTTTGACTTGATACTATATCAAGTCAAACAATAAGGCTCGAGACTCGAGCCACACACATTCTTAAGTAGCTAGTATTAATTTTCACTAGAGAGTGTGAGGCAGGGAGACACAATCTCACCGAAGCTTTTCACTGCTGTCCTGGAAGACACTACGAATAGCTTAGAATGGGACCACTGCGGGATTAACATCAATGGTGCGTTTCTGTCCCACTTAAGGTTTGCAGATGACCTAATAGTATTTGCGGCTAATCTTAAAAACCTCCAGACTATGCTCCAAGATCTTAACGATGTCTCATTAAAAGTAGGTCTTAAAATGAATATGACCAAGACGAGGGTTATGGCAAATGGTCTATGCTGCAAAAACTCACCAGTTTCTATTGACGGTGAAAAATTAGAACTAGTTAGCCGATATACTTATCTTGGCCATAATCTTTCCTTAGATAAAGATCATCAGAAAACTGAGATATCAAGGAGGATTCAGCTCGGATGGGCCGCATTTTCAAAACTAGATGACATCTTATAGTCGGTACAAGTTCCTCAATGTTTGAAGACCCGCCTCTATAACCAGTGTGTTTTGCCCATAATGACCTACGGTGCCGAGACTTGGACGCTCACACAAGAGGCGATATACCGAGTGAGAGTCGCACAAAGAGCCATGGAGCGCTCCATGCTTGGTATCCGTCAGATTGACCGAGTTCCCAACATTGAAATTCGAAAACGCACAAAGGTGCGCGACGTGGGAACTCAAATAAAAACGTCAAAATGGAATTGGGCAGGACATCTGGCTAGACGGAGTGATAACAGGTGGAGTAAGGCCGTAACAGAATGGCAACCACGGATGGGGAAAAGAAGTGTCGGCCGTCCCTTAGCAAGATGGGTCGACGATATCGTTGCAATCGCGGGCCGAACCTGGACGAGATTACCACAAGATCGAGAGAAATGGCAAGAACAAAGAGAGGCCTATGTTCAACAGTGGACACAGTCGGGCTGTGGATGATGATGATGAGAGAGTGCTACGCATTGTAGGAAACAAAATACTGACCTACATGAGCATGTAACATGGCTTAAGGCCATAGATAGAGATTTTCTAAGTTTAGTTTGATATAGTGCGTTCGAGTCCCAATGATTACAAAATTTATGGCGCACTTGAATGCAAAGGATGAAGTTTTATCGGCAGGAAACAATCTTCATCCACCTAGCATTATACAGATTGCATTCAAAAGCTTCGCCTTGGAGCTAGGGAACCGCACAGTATCCTAAACAGATTCACCAGAATAGAAGCCTTTCCACAAAGGGACTGCTGTCTGACCTTTGACTCTTGCATGTCGCTCGTGCGCCGATATGATCAGCGCGCGAGTAGTACGTGATCTGCGCTCGCATTGCTTTGTATGCATCGATTGCAGTAGTAATGCACAAGCGGCGCCTTCTTGTCGCGGTCGTCAGATCTGGCACACCCTATTATATTATATCTAAGAGGATGCCCGCAGCTATACCCGCACCTACTTCTTAATTTATCTGTTTCTGCCTGATCCCGTGGAAATTTCAGGGAATCCCTTCTAAGTGCACTCCTACGGTCCCCAAGAACAGAACATACATGCCAAATTTCAGCTTCATGCCTATAGTTTTGGCTGTGCGGTGGCTGTCAGTCAATTACGCAAAAATATACTAATATATAGATATACTATAAAAAAATCTTGATGCACTTGCCCTTCAGATGTACTTAAATTTTACGTGACCTTGGCCATCGACAAATAAATACTAACTGACAAGTCAGAATTTCGCTTCTTAAGTATATTTTGCATCTTAAACGAACTGGTAGCAATAAACCGGTCAGTCCCATCTGTCTGCAGTACATTCAAATGAGGTGCTCCCATATAGCAAATTTGCACCTGCTTCTTTAATTTTTTTTTAAGTGTTTGGAGGCTGTTAATCCGTCATTTGTATGCGACGCCACGCGGGGCCAACGCAAGAGGTTTAATTAAATTTGGACAAAGCGACGGGGCCTTTCGGAAGTGTGTCAGTTGCGAACATGACAGTGATAATAAGACAGACGACGTCACGACATTTATATGAATTTAAATGTATGTCGTTGGGAGTTTTTAGGTCGTCATATTGAGTGAAAGTTGCATGGTTTTTCATTTGGGTAGCATTGGCAGCATTATGCAGTTAGCATAGTTACGTAATATGCTGGCAATTTCGTGGCATAAGCGCGAAGGCCGTGGTCACAGCCGTGAAAAGCTTGAATTTGGTGATGGATTTTTTTAACGATTTGAAAGTTAAACTGGCATTCAAATGCAAAACAAAATTCGATTTGTAATAAAATATGCAATGTTTAATTGGGTTTGTCTTACACGCTATGTAAATACTCGTAACATACAAGATCCATCGGAGTGATTATAAATTGTGATCCAATTATTACCATGTATTTGACGTAATTTTCTGTGTAAATTAGTACAGATAGTGGTATATTTAATCTAGTTCGAATAGCGGGTACTAGCTTCTTTGTACGAAAGACTGAGCTATTAGCAGCATTATTTGTGTCATTTTCTCGGCTTGCTGTTCAGCAATGCGTCGTGGGTTCGATCCCCACACGTGTCAACACTTTGTGTGATTCGTAATTTGATGTTTCGATATGTATGTACTTTGTGACGCGACACAAAACTTGTTCTTAGCGCGGGCGTTGTCTGTTTATAGGTCCTTGTAAGTATTTTTATATTTTTCCTTGATATTTCTCTTCCGTGGTGAAAGTGGTGGACCTTTATGTTAGACGTTTTAAAAGTAACATTTTGGATCACGATGTTTGGATTTATTTTTATAATTAAGTCGATGGTAATGATTGGTATTTTGACACATTGTGATATTTCGCTTTCTAGCTCTGAACCGGGTAAACTGTTACTAAGTTTAATTTATAAATTATTTATGGGGATATTTTAACAGTGCATTAAGATCTTAAGTAACACACTGAAGTGTGTTACGCTAAAAAACTTTATTTTGTCACTAAAATACTGACTTGCACACTAAAATACTATTTGCACATCAAATATGACGATCTATCTAAAAATATCATTTGTTATGAAAAGTTTCGTCCGCTCGGGAAACTTATCCACTCAGAAAACTTAATAGGTTATGTTAGGTTTTCTTGCGACTCTGCACCCAAAAATAGGAGCCCTGCGAAGCAGAGCTCCATCAACTTACAATATTAAATTATTTTGTTGTTAAAAGTAAAACAAAAATATGATATTCTTCTGTAATTGAAAGGTTTATTTTTATTATTAGATTAGGTCAATAAACAGGTGTTTGTTATGAAATATCTTGTGGGTATATTAAGTGGTGCAATTAGTATTTTTGGTGGAACAAAGTTATATTTTATTGGTACAAATCAGAAATAAATTGAGTAACAGTTCAATACAACCCATTATTTATTAGGTATATTCCGACTATTCAAATCTGAATTTCAAATATAACGCTTATTAATACACATCTGGCGGTATATTAATTACACTTCTGCTCAGTACCTGTATGAAGTATGCTTTACGTATTCGAATAGACTAGACTGCATGACGTAGTGGTTTACACGATCGCCGAGTGTACGTACATAGGTTCGATTTTCACACGAGCCAATATTTTGTGTGATCCGGGTCGAATCTGAATTTTCTTTGTGTCTGTTGACTGAAGATTTGTAAAGACACAGAATTTTGTTGTTTTTTTCTAGGAATATAAGTAAAAAATGAACTTATTAGCAAGAGGCAGTGATTTCGAATCTTACCCATAGCGCTATTAACCTGAGCACATATAACTTAGTTGGAGAAAATGTACTTTAATAACATGAAGGCGCTATATTATACAAGTAGTATTCAATCATTGAAATTGCTTTCGAAACACTGGCTTTTAATTCACAACCTTAGACAGGATACTTGTGTAAACGGGAGTGTTCCTAGTTTCAAGCTCTTAAAGAAGCGTTCTTGTTCTAGCGTTTTTTTTTTGTACTTTTCAGAGAGAATTAAACATCTTACTAGTTTCTCGAGGCTTTTATATTGTTTTAGTTTATGGCGCTCTAGAGGGTTTTCTACTACTGTACGCTAGAAATTATAGTTTCGAGAAAATTATGTCAAAAACATGAGATTAAAGTAATGTTTTATGACATCAATGAAACCTAAGATTTTACCTAAAATACCTCGGTTTGGCCATCTCATTTACTTTGTGTACGTATAGATCTTAACGGCGCACAGGTAGTTAAGCCTATTCAAAACACTTATTAATACTAACCTATTCACATAAACTCGAGACGTTTTTATCACACGCAACAATGCAGCAATTTAGTAATTTGACAGGTGGGTACTTTCTTTAACAATTAATTTTGAGATAATCTTTCTAATTGCTCTCCAATCTAGACAAGATTAGATTGCGATTAGAGATGTTGTCGATAAAAACCTATAGTGTTAATTCACTCGCGGTTCTGCTAGCACGTAGTAAGTACTTTCATCACATAATCTATACCCGACTTCCATCACATACTTAACCAAAACAATCTAAAATTTAAAAACAACGTGTTCTCTCTCTTCCTAGCTATATATCCCACATGGTGGTGGGGTCAGCATTCCTTATTTTTCTCCTCCACTTCGCTCTATCCGTGACATCCTCGTCAGTAACCTTGCATTCCCTCTCCTTTAGCACTACATCTATCCACCTTGTCTTGGGTCTTCCTCTAGGTCTCCGACCGGGTCAAGCTGTAGTGCCAAATTGCCAACTTAGTTTGGTGGCCTCCTTTTCACGTGACCATATCACCGTAGCCTACTTTCCTGCATCTTGTCGGCGATGTCACGTACACCGAGGCTTCCTCTTACGTATTCGTTGCGGATTTTGTCGAACTTGGTTACGCCGCACATCCACCTCAGCATCTTCATTTCGGCAACTTGAATGGTATGGACGATTTTTTGGGTTACAACCCATGTTTTGCTGCCATGCGAAATAACTGGCCTTATTATGGTCTTATAGATCAGGCTTGAGTTTGACAGGCATCTTCCTGTCACAGGTAACACCAGTTACTTCTCGCCACTTAAGCCATGCTGCGGCTATTCTGTGCTGAATGTTGAAAAGAAAAAAAAAGAAAAGAAAATGTTTATTTTGTGCCTCACACAATAAATATCAGAAAACACAATAAAAATTTAAATTAATACTAAATCAAATAGGTACAGAAATTTTGATCTAAAAATATTAGTGAGGCCAAAATTGGAACCTGCCTCAGCTAATGCTGCGACAAATTTGCCGCTGCGCTGGTATTTTGGCAGGTCCATTAAGTGACGTCACGGTCATAAATGAGGTCATAAATGAGTTATTAAAAAAAACATAAAATAAAACTTATAGAACAAAAAAGATAGAAAAACTTAAACACTAATTGCAAGAACCGCTATAATTTATTTTAATAATTTATATTATTATTGTTTATTTAGGCCTATGACTTAGTACAATATTTTGATGTCGAACTATTTGCTTAGGTAAATTACACAGATGAAAATTTATAATTGCGTTATAAATGTAATATTTTAGTTATCACTATATTTATGATCATAAATACCTAGTTTATTTTAATAATTCTATGAGTATGAACTATATAATCATAATTATTATGATGCGTAATATATATTTATTTGGGTGAAAATGTATAATCACTTATATATTATATGTAGACATATCATATCAAGCAGTTTTGTAGATACCAGTATAATAATATAATAGTTGTATATTAGTATATTTGAGACCTGCTTACTAATGAAAAATCCTTTAAAACATGGTCAATATTTTTTTTAAAGTTACTAAGGTTTTAGCTTCTTTTATGTCTTTGGGTAGCTTATTATACATTTGGGCCCCTTCATGTAGGATGCTCTTTTTACCATAATTCGTTCTTGGCTATCTCAAGCATATATTGTTGGCTTGTCTAGTAAAACGTTTAAGGCAGTATATCTTTTTTGTGAATGTCAGTTGTGAATGAATGTCTTTAGTTAGAATTTTCCTAATTAAAATGCAAGTATTGTATTTATAGGTTTGAGCTAAGTTCATTAATCCCGTTTCTTTGTAGATTTTTATAGTTGGTGTAAGGTAATCATATCGGAATAGTATTTTGATGAGTTTGTTTTGTGAAGTTTGTAATTGTGTCAAATTGCTCTTAGCTGCTGAACCCCAGACTTCAATAAGATAATCGATTTTAGATTTTATTAAGGAATTGTAAATAGTATATTTTACGGTTTAAGGTAGGCATCCGTGCTATGGGCCGTAGAGCACCTATTAATGATGATAATTTATTGCGAAGTTTATCAATATGCGGATGCTATGTAAGTCTCTGGTCCAATACCAAGCTCAAATACTCATCTTCACTAACTTTACTAATTCTTTCACCGTTAATTACTAAAGGACTATAGTTACCAATTTGTTTATTTTTAGGAGAAAATATGACGTAATGAGTTTTGGAGGCATTAATAGTAAGCAAATTTGACTGCAACCAGGTATTTAATATGTTCAAATCTTGTTGTACTTGGTTTATTACCATATCTGCCGAATGCCCAGAGTAAAATAGACTGGTATCATCGGCGTAAAACGTTATGTCTCCCTTTAGCCCAATCTCATGTATGCTATTTATGTAAATTAAAAAGAGTAAAGGCCCTAAAACTGACCCTTGAGGGACGCCGCAGCTAGTCAATCTTGGTTCGCTTTGTTGGTTATCAATCTTAACAACTTGAGTCCGGCCAGTAAGATAAGATTTGAAAATATCGTAACCAGCGTCCATTAAACCTAGGTCTTTTAGTTTTTTTAAAAGAATGTTATGGCTCACGGTATCGAACGCCTTTTTTAAGTCAATAAATATTTTAATAATTTATATTATTAAAATAAATTATAGCGGTTCTTGCAATTAGTGTTTAAGTTTTTCTATCTTTTTTGTTCTATAAGTTTTATTTTATGTTTTTTTTAATAACTCATTTATGACCTCATTTATGACCGTGACGTCACTTAATGGACCTGCCAAAATACCAGCGCAGCGGCAAATTTGTCGCAGCATTAGCTGAGGCAGGTTCCAATTTTGGCCTCACTAATATTTTTAGATCAAAATTTCTGTACCTATTTGATTTAGTATTAATTTAAATTTTTATTGTGTTTTCTGATATTTATTGTGTGAGGCACAAAATAAACATTTTCTTTTCTTTTTTTTTCTTTTCAACATTCAGCACAGAATAGCCGCAGCATGGTTTAAGTGGCGAGAAGTAACTGGTGTTACCTGTGACAGGAAGATGCCTGACAAACTCAAGCCTGATCTATAAGACCATAATAAGGCCAGTTATTTCGCATGGCAGCAAAACATGGGTTGTAACCCAAAAAATCGTCCATACCATTCAAGTTGCCGAAATGAAGATGCTGAGGTGGATGTGCGGCGTAACCAAGTTCGACAAAATCCGCAACGAATACGTAAGAGGAAGCCTCGGTGTACGTGACATCGCCGACAAGATGCAGGAAAGTAGGCTACGGTGATATGGTCACGTGAAAAGGAGGCCACCAAACTAAGTTGGCAATTTGGCACTACAGCTTGACCCGGTCGGAGACCTAGAGGAAGACCCAAGACAAGGTGGATAGATGTAGTGCTAAAGGAGAGGGAATGCAAGGTTACTGACGAGGATGTCACGGATAGAGCGAAGTGGAGGAGAAAAATAAGGAATGCTGACCCCACCACCATGTGGGATATATAGCTAGGAAGAGAGAGAACACGTTGTTTTTAAATTTTAGATTGTTTTGGTTAAGTATGTGATGGAAGTCGGGTATAGATTATGTGATGAAAGTACTTACTACGTGCTAGCAGAACCGCGAGTGAATTAACACTATAGGTTTTTATCGACAACATCTCTAATCGCAATCTAATCTTGTCTAGATTGGAGAGCAATTAGAAAGATTATCTCAAAATTAATTGTTAAAGAAAGTACCCACCTGTCAAATTACTAAATTGCTGCATTGTTGCGTGTGATAAAAACGTCTCGAGTTTATGTGAATAGGTTAGTATTAATAAGTGTTTTGAATAGGCTTAACTACCTGTGCGCCGTTAAGATCTATACGTACACAAAGTAAATGAGATGGCCAAACCGAGGTATTTTAGGTAAAATCTTAGGTTTCATTGATGTCATAAAACATTACTTTAATCTCATGTTTTTGACATAATTTTCTCGAAACTATAATTTCTAGCGTACAGTAGTAGAAAACCCTCTAGAGCGCCATAAACTAAAACAATATAAAAGCCTCGAGAAACTAGTAAGATGTTTAATTCTCTCTGAAAAGTACAAAAAAAAAACGCTAGAACAAGAACGCTTCTTTAAGAGCTTGAAACTAGGAACACTCCCGTTTACACAAGTATCCTGTCTAAGGTTGTGAATTAAAAGCCAGTGTTTCGAAAGCAATTTCAATGATTGAATACTACTTGTATAATATAGCGCCTTCATGTTATTAAAGTACATTTTCTCCAACTAAGTTATATGTGCTCAGGTTAATAGCGCTATGGGTAAGATTCGAAATCACTGCCTCTTGCTAATAAGTTCATTTTTTACTTATATTCCTAGAAAAAAACAACAAAATTCTGTGTCTTTACAAATCTTCAGTCAACAGACACAAAGAAAATTCAGATTCGACCCGGATCACACAAAATATTGGCTCGTGTGAAAATCGAACCTATGTACGTACACTCGGCGATCGTGTAAACCACTACGTCATGCAGTCTAGTCTATTCGAATACGTAAAGCATACTTCATACAGGTACTGAGCAGAAGTGTAATTAATATACCGCCAGATGTGTATTAATAAGCGTTATATTTGAAATTCAGATTTGAATAGTCGGAATATACCTAATAAATAATGGGTTGTATTGAACTGTTACTCAATTTATTTCTGATTTGTACCAATAAAATATAACTTTGTTCCACCAAAAATACTAATTGCACCACTTAATATACCCACAAGATATTTCATAACAAACACCTGTTTATTGACCTAATCTAATAATAAAAATAAACCTTTCAATTACAGAAGAATATCATATTTTTGTTTTACTTTTAACAACAAAATAATTTAATATTGTAAGTTGATGGAGCTCTGCTTCGCAGGGCTCCTATTTTTGGGTGCAGAGTCGCAAGAAAACCTAACATAACCTATTAAGTTTTCTGAGTGGATAAGTTTCCCGAGCGGACGAAACTTTTCATAACAAATGATATTTTTAGATAGATCGTCATATTTGATGTGCAAATAGTATTTTAGTGTGCAAGTCAGTATTTTAGTGACAAAATAAAGTTTTTTAGCGTAACACACTTCAGTGTGTTACTTAAGATCTTAATGCACTGTTAAAATATCCCCATAAATAATTTATAAATAAAACTTAGTAACAGTTTACCCGGTTCAGAGCTAGAAAGCGAAATATCACAATGTGTCAAAATACCAATCATTACCATCGACTTAATTATAAAAATAAATCCAAACATCGTGATCCAAAATGTTACTTTTAAAACGTCTAACATAAAGGTCCACCACTTTCACCACGGAAGAGAAATATCAAGGAAAAATATAAAAATACTTACAAGGACCTATAAACAGACAACGCCCGCGCTAAGAACAAGTTTTGTGTCGCGTCACAAAGTACATACATATCGAAACATCAAATTACGAATCACACAAAGTGTTGACACGTGTGGGGATATTTTGTGCCTCACACAATAAATATCAGAAAACACAATAAAAATTTAAATTAATACTAAATCAAATAGGTACAGAAATTTTGATCTAAAAATATTAGTGAGGCCAAAATTGGAACCTGCCTCAGCTAATGCTGCGACAAATTTGCCGCTGCGCTGGTATTTTGGCAGGTCCATTAAGTGACGTCACGGTCATAAATGAGGTCATAAATGAGTTATTAAAAAAAACATAAAATAAAACTTATAGAACAAAAAAGATAGAAAAACTTAAACACTAATTGCAAGAACCGCTATAATTTATTTTAATAATATAAATTATTAAAATATTTATTGACTTAAAAAAGGCGTTCGATACCGTGAGCCATAACATTCTTTTAAAAAAACTAAAAGACCTAGGTTTAATGGACGCTGGTTACGATATTTTCAAATCTTATCTTACTGGCCGGACTCAAGTTGTTAAGATTGATAACCAACAAAGCGAACCAAGATTGACTAGCTGCGGCGTCCCTCAAGGGTCAGTTTTAGGGCCTTTACTCTTTTTAATTTACATAAATAGCATACATGAGATTGGGCTAAAGGGAGACATAACGTTTTACGCCGATGATACCAGTCTATTTTACTCTGGGCATTCGGCAGATATGGTAATAAACCAAGTACAACAAGATTTGTACATATTAAATACCTGGTTACAGTCAAATTTGCTTACTATTAATGCCTCCAAAACTCATTACGTCATATTTTCTCCTAAAAATAAACAAATTGGTAACTATAGTCCTTTAGTAATTAACGGTGAAAGAATTAGTAAAGTTAGTGAAGATGAGTATTTGAGCTTGGTATTGGACCAGAGACTTACATAGCATCCGCATATTGATAAACTTCGCAATAAATTATCATCATTAATAGGTGCTCTACGGCCCATAGCACGGATGCCTACCTTAAACCGTAAAATATACTATTTACAATTCCTTAATAAAATCTAAAATCGATTATCTTATTGAAGTCTGGGGTTCAGCAGCTAAGAGCAATTTGACACAATTACAAACTTCACAAAACAAACTCATCAAAATACTATTCCGATATGATTACCTTACACCAACTATAAAAATCTACAAAGAAACGGGATTAATGAACTTAGCTCAAACCTATAAATACAATACTTGCATTTTAATTAGGAAAATTCTAACTAAAGACATTCATTCACAACTGACATTCACAAAAAAGATATACTGCCTTAAACGTTTTACTAGACAAGCCAACAATATATGCTTGAGATAGCCAAGAACGAATTATGGTAAAAAGAGCATCCTACATGAAGGGGCCCAAATGTATAATAAGCTACCCAAAGACATAAAAGAAGCTAAAACCTTAGTAACTTTAAAAAAAATATTGACCATGTTTTAAAGGATTTTTCATTAGTAAGCAGGTCTCAAATATACTAATATACAACTATTATATTATTATACTGGTATCTACAAAACTGCTTGATATGATATGTCTACATATAATATATAAGTGATTATACATTTTCACCCAAATAAATATATATTACGCATCATAATAATTATGATTATATAGTTCATACTCATAGAATTATTAAAATAAACTAGGTATTTATGATCATAAATATAGTGATAACTAAAATATTACATTTATAACGCAATTATAAATTTTCATCTGTGTAATTTACCTAAGCAAATAGTTCGACATCAAAATATTGTACTAAGTCATAGGCCTAAATAAACATGCATTGTTTTCTACGCGGACAGTTTTTAGCAACTTTATGCTTAACTACCTGATAAAAAAATTGTAACATAAACTTCTAAATAACTACCCTCCTTACTTACGCTATTTGGTTATTATATTCTGTTTGTTATTGTTGTATTTTTCTCTGTAAGTGATTATTGTAATCTTTTTGAGCAAAATAAATATCTCTAACCGTTAATATACACCGCTATTTTTTAATTAGTACAAAAACTTTAACACAGCACTAAGTATCTTTAACTGATCATATTTATGTAGTTAAAAAATAAAAACACTAAGTCCCAAAACTGTCTCAAAACTGTCCACAAAAATACGTGATAATTGGTAAATGCAATACTAATACTATGACCGACCCGAGTACTACAAGTATCATGAACCATTTATAAATTCCCCTCCTCCCCGCCCCTCTGCGGCTACGCCACGCCCCGACAATGCGACAAACAGTGCTAAATTGCTAGCAAAAGTGAGCGTATCTAATTTCGTTGCAAAAGTTAATTGTTTGTCTACGTTTGCCCGACGCGATGGCCTATCATATCAGTTCATATCACGGGAGTATGTAGCTATGCTTCGTGCGTACTTTTTGAGTGGAAAAATCGCGAGTGCAGCTGTGTACCCATGGACATCTTATTGTGAGTGTACAAAAGTGATCCGGTCAGCGTCAAACAATTAAAACAGTGTATATTGGATGCTTTTGACAACGGTGGTGGACATTTCGAAGGACAATGGAAATACTTGTAAGTTTAGTAAATAATACGTACTTAAGTAAATAATAATTTGATGCGGGCGGCTCAAAATCGGTCTGTGTTCTCCACACACCTTGAGGAAGGCCTATGTTCAGCAGTGGACGTCTCTAGGCTGACATGATGATGATAAAATAATATTTGTAAATAGCAGATGATTCTAACTTCATAAATACGCCAAAATTACTCTTTTCTTTTAGTCCAGAACACCTTCTTTTATTTTGATATTTGTTTGCTTTCTAATTACATACCTCCGTATTTAATTACTTGTTAAACGATAAATTTTACCGGTCCTAAGCCCGAATGAAGTATGAAGGAGAGGGTAGAATTAACAAAATTAAAAAATCACTACCTACATTTATTATTTTTCTTCATTTTATTTTCTATGGCTACCTACATCATAAGTGCGACAGAGAGAATGCTAATGAGCAGGATGGAATATTATCAATGAATTAGTGAATGGATTGTAAAATATGACTATGATTTAAGTGAGATTTTCTACAATAAACAAATGATAATAACTTTGCTCTTTATTGATATTATGAAATTCTTACGTCACATATATGATAATAATATCTTCGCTAATCTGTCCTTAAAGTTATTTGTACTAATTAAAAAATAGCGGTGTATAAGTACATACTCTATATCCATTGCATTGACAGTTCTGTCCAGTTTCTAGACGAAGCAAAGTATAACATTGACATATTGGCTATGGCATTGCGCATCAAAAATGGCGTATGGATTAAACATTTTAAAATTAATTAAAATTATGTGTAATTTAATGACAATTTTATGAATTTGTGACTTGATGTTATGACTGCAAAATTGCATAACGAGACTATTAATCTACCTGCTATGCTATTACAAGTAAGTAAGCAATTGTTTTTATGCTGCAATCGTTCATGTTTATGCAGATCCTACCTCCCGAGCTTCTGCTCGTCTAATAAAATCTTCTTTAGCCTAATGCGGGATGTATGTGAGGTTTTAAGAGTACGAAGAGTAGGCGGCAGATCGTTCCAGCATCGTGTGGCAGCATATCTAAAACTACCACGAAAAGCAGTCGTTCTGTGCTGCGATACAACTAAAAGATGTCTAGATGCTCTTGTGCGATGGCAATTTATGTCCCTTGACCAAGATAGCTTCTTGAACAGATAATCTGGGTGCCCGGACCGCACAATGTCAAATAGCAAGTAAGCTAGGTGAAAACGCCTGCGTGCAGACATTTTCAACAGATTACCATCATTCAAGTAAGTAGTGACATGAGTACGGGGTGGAATATTATAACAAAACCGCGCACATGCATTCTGTACCCGCTGAATTAGCCTCTTGAGTTCTGCCTATTATACAAGGACCATACACATTATCAGCATAATTTAGTTTAGACAGGATCAGAGACTCGCAAAGCATGATTCTCATGTCTGTACTGAGGTATTGCCGCACTCTGTACAACAATTTGAGACGGTAAAAACAGTTTTGTACAGCCTCAAGAACATGCGTCTCAAACTGAAGTTGACCATCCATTACTAGTCCTAGATTGCGAGCCTCTGATACCTGCTCTATTGGACAGCCATCAATTTGTATGAGAGGATTCATAGCCTTAATTTTTTGAATACTTTTCTTAGAGCCCATTATAATAAATTTCGATTTTAAGGGATTAAGTACTAAGGAGTTACTTTTTGCCCATTTTGATATTCTATCTAAGTTTGCATTAATTTTATTTATAGCCAACCCACAGTCCTGAGGAAGGAAGAATAAATATATTTGGAGACCGTCAGCATACAGATGAAATTTGGAGTTGAGTATTTGGTTGGCAACATCAGCACTATACAATATACAAAGGAGAGGGCCAAGGATGGAACCTTGAGGTACACCCCTGGCTACCTGACAGCAAGAAGAACTGGCCTTATTACCTTCCATATCACTATCCATTTGGACAAATTGAGATCTATCAGTCAGATAACTATGGAACCATTTTACTGTTGCCGAGTCACATCCGTAGTAAGAGAGCTTGGAAAGTAGAAGAGAAATGTTAATTGAATCAAATGCCCTCGAAAAATCAAGCAGTACAAGCACAGTTCCCATCCCCTCATCCCTAGCCTGCAATATATCATCAAAAACATCAATAAGGGCGGTGGTTGTGCTGTGACCTTGGCGAAAACCAGACTGCTTTAGAGGTAAGATTTTGTTTTTCTCAACCAATTTTCTTAGCTGACTACATACCACCTTCGCCAAGACTTGCATGCTAAGTTCCCAGATCTGTGCATCATACCACCTAGATATTTGTATTGATCGCCCATAGTAACAAGTTGGCCATCAATAGGAATTGGACTGTTGTTATTTGGGTCTGGGTCATTAAAAGCCATGTACTGGGTCCTCGCAACATTCAGCACTAGGCCACCGGCCTGTAACTGCTGTTTCCACGACAGAAGTGCCTCTTGCAACTCTGTGCGACTCTCGGTGCAGATAGCAACGTCGTCTGCGTAGATGAAAGTCCACGACGCTGAAGACTGCGCCGCCTCAGTAAGTGAGTCTAGAACCAAGCAAAACAGAAAGGGACTCAGTACTGAGCCTTGATGCACACCTTCTGTGACCGCTATTGGTTTTGTCTGACCCACTACTGTTCGCACTATTGACCTCGCATTGTTGTACATGTCGGCTATAATGGTAATATAGTGCTCGGGGACGTTCTTCTTAAAAACAACGTGTTAAACTCAAAAAATCTGTGCTAAAATATTTCCACCACGCATGAAAGTGAATAAGCCACGACGGGGTCGTTCCGGGCTCAACACGACTAGTCAACGACATAGCATCGGCCTCGGAGTTTTTTCACTTTGTGCATTCAATTTACCGTCGACCAGCTTCGTTAGTTAGTCTGTTTGGTTTTCCTTAACTCGGTAAATGCCGTCTTGTTTAGCTCTCGCAAATTTGAATGATAAAACTTTTTGACTAGATAAAAAGAAAACTCCTTGCTGCTATGTTTGTTGAATAAATGATTTGGCTGAGTGAATATGTTTAAGGGAATGCAACCGAGCGTTGGTGGGTACTGTAGTGTGTGTGGGACTGTAGAGTATTTGGAGCCAATCCTAACGTGGCTTCACATAAACTCATGTTACTGAGACATGAATCCACTTTTTTACCGCCGACGCAATACAGATGCCTTATATCTTTGACCTGTCTTTGAATCTATTTGTGGCATGGTAGCTCCTAAACGAATGTTTCAATAACGATGCAACTTTTTACTTGAGAACTGACCTAATCGTGATGACCTAACTTTTGCACTAGGACGAAGTCCTGTAACGCACGCGATTAAACCCTCAACACTCCTCGGAGTATTGAACGGTGATTCGTCTGCAACCACAACGCTATACGTGCAGTCAAGCGTACTCCTAGTCTTATGTAGTTTGCGACTAACCACGCTCGACCGTACGACTCGATCGTAGATTCGTCGCTCCTTAGTTAGATATAATTACTAAATATTATAACATCTATATTGACATTAAAATTGACAATAAGAAGCAGTAAAAGAACTAGTGCCGTTAACTAGTTTTTCCTGGTTTGGGACGATTGATGAGGAACTACAAGAGTGAACCGATTCCCTAAGGAGCAGAACTAAGTCTTGATAGATAGAGAGTACAATTTTGCCACCAACATTGAACCACTTCACATCACCTTCATCATTCCAACATGATATCTGTGAAAACTATGTATATATGTATAATTTAAAGAAGATTCGAAGCAATAAAGTCCTTTGATAAGTTTACAGCAGGCGCCGATCTCAAAGGATGCAATTGAAAATGTGTTTCATTCAAATTCGATTTGTATTGAAGATGCAGGCGGTATTTTTTTAATATTGTAGTATTACTATCAGTTGCGCAATAATAAATGTTGATGTTTATAAGATTATAGTTTGTGATTCGATTGGTCAGTAGGAATTTTCTTGAGGCAATATATATTATTAAATAAGAATACAAATGTTCTTGTAAAGTGATAGAACTTCACTGAATACTAGTTTATAAAATTGCTTCTTCATCGAATTTTTGGTTCTCGTTTTCTGTTATTAAAACTTCGCTACGGCAACGGTATTGCCTAAGGCCATTTCGAAGTCTTGTTTGTTGCAGATAGATGGGCAAAGATTGCAAGAAAGCCAAGGTGCCATGGACCGAGATAGAGCTCCACAGTCACAAAGGACCTGTGACTGGTCTTGGAATCCCCATCTCGTCGTATAGTTCTTACAGCGCAGCAACCTGGGATTGAACCTTGGAATTTAAGCGATCTCCAAGTCAGCCATCGCAAATTGTGACCAGGAAGCAGGTTTTCTTTTGCTGCAGAGATATTTGGTGGGGCTGGGCGCTCACAGTTGCTGAACTCTCTTATTAACAGGATGTTGTTTATCGCAACAGTCGTTATTCAAAACCTTGAATGTGAATGATAGTATTGGCTAATGGGGCCTTAAATTCATTAATAATTTGTGTCTTAGAACAATGCTTCCCAGTCATGTGATTTACACTGTCTACAATTCATCTACAATTCTAGCAAGTCTCTGTGGTTTTAAATTTTGATGGTCACTAGTGTGGGACACATTCATATGTCGAGCGAAAGTATGACTTCTAGTGTTGTTCCTTTTTCAGTATGCAAATTTCCGTTTACTGAATTTTCTTCTTCAGGTAACATTACGTAATCTAAACATACCACTTTCTCATCCATACAAAAGTTGATATGATCAGAAATTTTTTTTTCGGTAGGTTTTCCCTGTGCAGCAAATAAAGCGCAAATCTGACTTAGCTTGAACCCATGACGTATATAACCCACATTGTATGAATCACACATGATATATTGAATTAATTACATCGTCGCTATTGTATGAAGAGTCGAGAGAACAATTAATAAAGGGAATTATTAAAACGAGTCTGATTAAAGAATCCCGTCGGCTCTGCCGCCATACGTGCCTTGTGTGCTAATCGTAACGATTGGGATACCAAGCATAGGGAAAATTACCCTAAAAGGCTTACTAAATAAATAAATAATATCAGGAGTCTGCGAAATTAACCCAAAAATACAGTAAAAATAGAATTTTTATTTGACATAAAAGAAAATACATTCACCATGGATACATTGTTTTGGACTCCATACTGTATGTGTTACACTAAATTTACTGATACAGTTACTAGGCAATAGCCTGTATTTTGGCTGACAGTGTGGTGTGATACGGACTGGTTCATCATATGATTTACCCACGGCATATCGTCATCAAGAATTAGCTGTATTTCTCTTAGCAGTGCTCTAGGTATTGTAGAGGATCCGTTGCACGAATGTTGAATGACTTTCAGCCATCTTGTTTAATTGATGAAAATGTAGGTGAGGTGACTGCCGTACTTATTTCGCTAGTGGCACCTGTTTGTGTGTTCATGAATATGTCATACATACACGGGGACACCGTATCACCGAGACCCCGTATTTCACTAATCAGCCTGAGTGTGTATATGCATTCAGCAGTGTCGTATGCCTGCGGAGTATTTTGTAATTTTTGGGCAATACAATGAAAAGATAAATCACTTGGCGAGTCGAAAATGGCGAAGGATCAGAAGAACCAGCGGGCCTTGGCGTCAAAGCCAAAAGTCTTGGATGAAACCGGTATGACAAAAGAATTATACTCAATGTTGATGATGTCCTGGTGAAACTTTGTATAGTAATTTCAAGTATTCAGCAGATTTGTTACTTGGTAACCCTGAAGACTTAGTTGGTTGACATCGCTAGAGTTCTCTTCATTTCTGTTCTCTTAATTATTGTTTTTGTTTTGTTTTATGTATGCCCACTGAGACTGAGATCTCTTATGAAGATGTTTAGATTGTAACACTTTTGATTTTAATTTCATTCTTTAGTAGTCTTGATATACGAAGCAAATAGTATTTGTGTTAAGTGATTGAAAAATCGTCTACGATCCCTGTACCAACCTGTCTGGCTAGCATGGTATAGTAGGTTAAATTGGCCTATTGACTTACAGCCCTACATTGAAGCAAATTAGGAAGGAGAGGCTTAAATCCAGCAGTGGACTGCGAAGGGAAGGTTCTCTGATTTGAATAATTATTTTTGTGTTGGATAGCATTTATTGAGTAAGTCTGTAAGCTATATAACAACACGCTATGAGCCACGAGTACGGAGCGATAATCCTATATAATACGTAAATAAAGAGCCCTAAATAATGAATGGGTGTAACTGCGGGCTCACCTAGTACTGTTACTAGATAAGCCCACGGTTACACTCGCGTTATTTAAGGCTACTGCTCCCCCCCTATGGCTCATAGCGTGGTATTATATAACATCAAGCCTTTCTCGATAAAGGGGCTATCTAACACTAAAATAGTTTTTAAATCGGACCAGTAGTTCCTGAGATTAGCTTGTTTAAACAAACAAACTCTGCAGTTTTGTAATAATTAGTATTGATTCGCGGCATAATGTTTTGAGTATGCAGAGTTTCTCGACGTGGGACGTCTTTTCTTCTATGATTTATATTATAAAGTAGGTGGAATTAAATTAGTGTGAAGTTGTCTTTGTGATATATTTAGAAAAGGTTATAATTAAATAGGCGGGTCCACACAGACCGAGCAGCCTCGCGAGGAAAATGCTTCGCGAGGCTGCTCGGTCTGTGTGGACGTGGCTCGGTCGAGGAAAACGCATGTGCTGCCGCGGCCGAGCTTACCGTGCGCCCGAGCTACCGAATTAGACACGTCCACACAGAGCGCGCAGCCTCGCGAGGAATTGGCGCGCGAGGCTGCGCGCTCTGTGTGGACGTGCCCCGGCCGAGGCAAGCGCGTGTGCCGCCGCGGGCGAGCGACCGAGCGGCCGAGCCATCGAGTTTGGTTTTTTGTTTTGCCGCGGTCTGGACGCTGTTTCGTGCCTCGCTCGAACATAATAATCCCTACTAATAATATAAATTCGCAATTGTGTTTGTATGTTGGACATTTTTTTTATAGACTCACGTCTGTATCCGCGTAAAGATCGGCAGAGTTGTAATATTATTACATCCACATTTCACCATGAAATGTTTAGGTCCCACGTAATAGGGGACGAGCCTATTGCCGTTAACAGGCACATCAGCAGACTCCGTGCTGCTTCTGAGAATTCGGGAAAACCCAGTAACACTTTTGCCTGACCCGGGAATCGAACCCGGGACCTCCGCTCAGCAGTCGCATACCCTATCCACTGGTCACTGAATGACGGAGGATACATTCATCATAACATTCTCATCTTTGACGCTATTTATTGTACCAATGATAATCCTTCAGGCTGTGCTTCGGTTACAGTATCCTTGCCTACAGACATTCATTTCCTATAATTCATTCTATGTTTTTTTCCATGCCTACCTATTCCATCCTTTCATCATATCAGCCAAACGACGTCCACTGCTGGACATAGGCCTCCCCCAATTCCATCCTTTAGGTATAACAATAATCGACGACCGGTTGGCAAAGCGGGAGTGTAAGCGACTGCAACGCCGAAGGTCGCGGGTTCGATTCCCGCTCATGTCAAACACTTGTGTGCATGAACATGAATGTTTGTCTTGGTCTGGGTGTTTCTATGTATATATTTACAAAAAAAGTAAGTATAAGTAAATATGTATGTTATGGCTTATGGCCCATTATTACCATTGTCTAGTACCCAAAATAGGTACAGCAATTGGCGTCAGTCAGGCAGCCGGCTAGTAAAAACACATGCCACAACCCTATTGCAGTATGACCATTTCCAAGTACTATATTTATGAACAAAATTTAAAAATAAGAGAGAGAAGAGACCAACGATCTCACATTGATACGTAGACCGATAGATGGCAAATGTACCACAGAGTACCTTTGTATATAGGAGGATAGAGACGTCACTCAAGCTATTAGCGCTACCTGGCGGTCGTTTCAAGCATTTTTAACTATAGTAGGTATTTTATTAGATATTATTAGACAAATTTATTTTATTATGTGGTTCAATTACATATACATCCCTAAGTGAAAACCATGGATTTCGCTTATGGATGTACATGCTACTGAACTGAAGTGTGTAACTGCGTACTGTAAAATTATATAAAATAAAACATTGGTTTAATAGCACCCTTTATTTTTCAAACGTTTTTTACAATATTCATAACATTTTTGTTGTATCTGAGATTTTTCATCATAGTCAATTCTGGACCCAGTTAAAACTTTATTGATGACTTTATACCAAGTAAAAATAAATAAGTTGGTGCATATTTCTTCAAAATGTTTGAGACTTTTTTATTCAAGATGCGTAAGTTCCTAATGCAGCCCTTCTGCGTGACTCCACTCATCCGGCGCAGCATATTCATCTCATTGACACGCAGGCTGTGCGATACAATCGCTGGCAGCTATAGTTCGGATAAAAACCTGTGTTGCACATTTTACTTTCATGTTTGATATTTTCTTTGAATTCACATGATATATTACTTTTGGCATTAAGCAAAGTCCTTGATATGCAGGATTTTCACTTTGCAGAAGCATAGTATGTTTCCTTTTGCTAAATTTTCTTGCCCATCATTAAGTACTTTAAAAATTATTTTATTATTTTCTCAAATTGATCAAATATATTGTCATTGAAGTCGGGTGTAAGGGAAGCTGTTCGAATCATTCGGTTAAGTGTTATTAGTGATGGTAATACAAAAACCTTTCTGAGCACGCTCTCGGACCCTATTTCTAATAGGTCACCACTTTCTCGCCAATCTTCCTGATACTGTAGCATTGTGAAAATCATTGCAGGGGATATATACATTCAGTGTCTTTAAAAGAAATGGGTTTTCTCATAGTTTTAATCATCATCATCATCCTCCTAGTTTTCAACCTGGGGTCCGCTTACTCCTCTAACCGGATTTGGCTGAATATGAGTTTTTCCACAGAGCGACTGCCTGTCTGACCTCCGCAACCCAAAGGGATAGCACTATTCCATGGTTTAGACTAGTGACAGTTTATTTTGAAGGTATTGATTCCTTAAAATGACTGCCCATTACTTTAAGGAAACTTTACACACAAAACGATAACCTTAAGATCAGTTAGATGACTTATAAAAGTGGCTTTAGTTACTTATAAATTTTATTACACTTTCAAACACAACATCTTCTTGTGGACATTGCTGTGAATGTTGCTAAATTCCAGTGGAATGCAAAATTTCTCAAGTAAGACGGGTACCTAGGCGAAGAGTGCGGGAATCAGAGTCCAGGAAATTAAGAAACATTAACATTTAAATGTTGTTTTCAGAATAAAAATTGCTTTTTACAGATATTTTTATTGAGAAAATTTTGAAATAAATATTATAAGAATAATTAAACGTGAGAATAAGTGATTATGTAAAAAAGTGAGTTCTACTGCCATCTAGCGCTCATTTTATCTAAATAAATGAGGTTCTATTCAACTTTGTTCTAAGTTTTAAAACCATGAAGTGTACTATTTCACTGTAATTCACAAGTCGACAATTTGATACATGCATTCTGAATTCAAACTTTATGACAACTACAATTTTGTTTTTTCCTACTAGGCCGCGTTCACATTTATCTGATGTAATCTGTCGTGACGGCGTCTGTCGTGTCGCGACAGACAATATCCCGGTTTGCGCCGGAAAAGGGGGGGGGGGTCTACAGCGCGAATTAAGAGATTGGACTCAGATTAATTGTAAAAAAAAAAACTTTATTTAATTATAACAGCTTAACAGTATATTTAAAATATAAAATAGTAATCGCTAATGTTAGATCTATAAAGGTATTTTTAATACGTATTTGTGTTTTTTTTACCGGAACAACGTACAAAATATAGTACAAAGTTGTATTCAAAGCTCAGTAGTAAACGGCGACTTACTAAAATCTCAAATGCACCTTCCGTACTACGAGATTTGAATAAATCGTCTGCCGCCATACGACTATTTTCCTCTTCTGATGATATTTCATCCTCCAAGTAAATTACTAAAGCTAAATCAAGGTCATCGATTTTCTATCTTGGATACTTTTCGTTTGACATTTGTTTAAAAAAATGACTGACGGTGTGTTAAAACGGCCGTGGAACTTTTCACACGTCGTTATCGTAAAGACGGCCGCCTTTTTGCGTCCGTAATATTACGGCCGCTATATGACGGCACCGCTTTCCTAGGAAACCAAAGCTTAAGGAGGGTTGGCGTCAGTCAGGCAGCCGGGTAGTGAAAACACATGCCACAACCCTATTGCAGTATGACCATTTCCAAATAATATATGTATTTATGAACAAAATTTAAAAATAAGAGAGAGAGAGAGAGACCAAGGATCTCACATTGATACGTAAAACCGATAGATGGTAAATGTACTATGTCACTCTAATTCACAAGTGGCAAAATACATGCGCAATAATATCACATGAGTAAATAAACCGAATAGTATCATAGATTTTCAACTATATTTTCATGTTCTGAATTCAAACTTTATGACAACTACAATTTCGTTTTTACCACGGATATTTATAAACAGATGTTGCCGAGGCTGCTGCGCTTTAGGCCGCGTTCACATTTATCTGACGTGATCTGTAGTGACGGCGTCTGTCTCGTCGCGGCAGACGATATCCCGGTGTGTGACAGGGAGGGTGGGGTGTGGGGCCGGTACAGCGCGCGACACGACACGTCAGACAAATGTGTACTGTCTTTCGTAAAGCGTCAGACGCGCGTATACAATTGCGCTATGGACGACGAACTAATTGACTTCTTTTTATAATATTATTCTTAAACAGTACCTATAGACGAGCTAATTGAATACAAAATAATATAATCCTATGCAAATAATTTATGGATATAATTGGATATCTACTTAATCTGAATCGGATAATTCATCAAAAACATTGCGAAAGCGTGAACTCCACGAGAGTCAAGACAGAACTGATTCAAAACTGCGTCAGATCGTGACAGACGGCGACAGACAAATGTGAACGGTAAGTAATTACGACAGAGACCGTCACGAGAGATCTCGTCAGATAAATGTGAACGCAGCTTTATTCTATGGCCGCGCTCGTTCGGGGACCGTTTCCTCGCGCGGCAAATGCCTCGCGAGGCTGCTCGGTCTGTGTGGACCCGCCTAATGAGAAGCGTTCTTGTCGTTCGCTAGAAGGTTTTGATTCATAATTGGATCGAATTCTAAGGAATGCTTTTACAGCTTTTGTTTATTTTTCATCGAATATTTCAATAGTTTTTTGCGACTTGCGTTATTTTTTTATATTTAGCTGAGATTGTTACTTTGTTAGTATTTAATTAAATCTATTTTTATATGAAAAACTAGAAAGCGGACCGGGGGCATCTAACAGTATATTTCCTTGATATTGCCTTCACAATACTTAGGAAAGTAATTTACATGGACTGTGGTTAATTAGTTCTCAGGTGGATCATCCTTTCATCAAAATGTTTCTGCTGATTTTGAATGTTGCTTTTGTTCTTTGTTTAAATATTTGTAAGCCTCCGGCGATGCAAGGGTTAACTTTATTGAGGGAATTCTAATTAAACGTAAAATACATTTCCTGTGCTTAAGGCAGCGATAGCTTTGTAGTGATACCAACAGACTGCCACGTAGAGGGTTTTGAGTTCAAACTTATAGCGGCTGCTGACGCTACAAATTATATACAAGGCGCATGTCTAAGCTTTGCGCAGCAGTCGATTCTACACTCCCCTACAGTTAGGTCGTTAATATTATGTAGTCTAAAAGTATATTTTGTGGTACCACAGTATAGTTTATATATTGCAGTTTTTAGTTTATTTCTTTCTTCGCACACAACGTTTTCATGTAACTCCCTACATTGGTGACCCCGACGTGATTTGAACACGCAACCTCCTGATGGCGCGTACCTACTACAGTGATAATTGCGCTCGATACCTTCTGTATGGCAGTCTGTTAGGTAATTGCTACCTCCTCGCATATACTAAATAACAAATATAACATAACTTCACTCCTGGTATCCCCAAAGGGATAGGCAGAGGTGTATTACACACCCAGTTTTCGCCAGTTATGGTTCGGTCCCAATGTAATAGAGGGCGAGTGTAATAACATAGCAAGATAAATAAAAGTTGCTAAAAATAAATATAAGTAGACTTTGAACTGTCACTGTATTTAAACTTAAATGTCACCCGTTAAAATAACTATAAGATGAAATGATACAAACAGTATAAAAATATACTCTTCCGCAATCTCAGAAGGAGTAAAATCTCATCCAACGCGCTTAAACCATCCTACGAACCAAGATGGCGGCCAATGTTGACGATACCAAAATAACTGTGATTGTGATTGAGGACATTATTTCGCGTTGACACGTTTTATTTAGCCTTTAATGTGACGTCACTGTAAGAAAAGATGGATGAGAAATATAATAAAAGAGGCACAAGACGGCTTTGTGCCGTCGCTTCAGTTGTAGAGGGTTACAATGAGGAGCTTTTATGCTGGGTTTAAGAATCAAAAGGCTTTCGGCCGAACCGTCGCCTTCACGCTCGAAGTAAGAGGGTGTCAACAGGATTTTCCCGCGCCGGTATTGCTCACCTGCATATTAGAATAACAATAACAACGTGTATATAAGAACCTTAACACATACTTTGACAAATGGGTGAGAATTAAAGCGTAATTCTATGGGTTTATTTTTAGGTTTTGATTTATTATTATCTAAGGACAAAACATTGCATATTCGAAGTTTCCTTATTGATGTCTCTAGATTTTATTTTATATCTAGTAGAAGTACAGTATTTTAATCCATAAGCAGTATTTTTATTTAATTTGATTAGTTTTATGTTATATGCGTGGAGGCAGCGACATCATAACAGACTGCTATCGGAAGAAATTATTACAGTAGTGCAGGTGGTACATTGGAACACGAAACGGGTGTGTTATGTTGGTATCACTACAAGGCTATCGCTGCCTTAAACACAGGAAATGTATTTTAGTTTCAATTAGAACTCCCGCAATAAAGTTTAACCCTTGCATCGCCGGAGGTTTACAAATATTTAAACAAAGAACAAAAACAACATTCAAAATGGACACAAACATTTTGATGAAAGGATGTTTCATCTGAGACCAGGGAGCTAATTAACCACAGTCCGTGTAAATGGTTATTTAACGCAATATCAATGAAATATACTCTTTAACTAGGAAGCCCGGGGTCCGCTTACTAGTCTAATCAAAGTTGAATAATAATTAGAGAGAGAATATTCCTTTTCCACAGAGCGACTCCGAGTCCTCCTCTCGAGTCTGCCGCAAACTATCGACAGCGATATTCCATGATACGGACGGCTATCTGATCTGTATAAGTAATTTTTAAGAATTGTGTAATCTAATCAGAAATTTGTTATGTAATAAAACCAACCCATTGACTTTAACTTGCTAAATAATATTTCTATCGGATCAATTCGTTTTGGATTTGATCCTTCAGTTATCCTTGTGAAAGCATACCCCTCGGATATTTATATCAGTGTTTTAGTTTCCTGTGTTTAATTTAAAAATAGATTAAATGAAATACAACCTATGTAATATTTTCATGATGCTCATCATCATTACCTTAAGCCATTCTCGACCATTTTGGTGTAACTTCCATTTCGATCTATTTTGGGCAGCCCTCATCCAATTATTATCTGCTATCTTTACGATGTCATCTTTTCATCTCATGTAATATTTTCACCTTAATTCAATAATCGAAACTGGCGGGCGTAACCGACGATGTAAATCTGTGATGAAAAATAAACAAAAGCTGTAAAAGCATTCCTTAGAACTCGATTCAATTACGAACGTAAACCTTCTAGAGAACCACAGAAACGCTTCTTACTTACTAGATACATATATCACAATCACTTTATTAAATTAGTATAGATCTTAATATATAGTTATTAAACAAACAATCACCGATAGTCATGTGGAGAGACCAACAAAGTGCTACGCAGAGTTTCGAGTTCAATCAAGCTTACCTGGTGAGTACAGTGTCGTGCCCAGCAGTGGAATACTTTATATACATTATTAAATGTTGCCGTGCCCTACAGGGTCCATAATGTATGTTATATTGTCATATTGTAACACCTTATGTTACTTATGGAGTGGAATAAATTATTTAATATTGAGTATACAGGGCTGATGATAAGTGTTTTGAAATAAAAATCAAAATTGTAGTATTACAATTTTAACCACATTCATAACAAATCGCAGTGGGAATTCATAAACAAAAAAAAACAATAATTTATTTAAAGCTGGGCAAATGTACAATTGTAATGTACGCGTAAAGCCGCGAATAATAACAGCGGCTGAAAAGAACTCGAGCGATGTCGGCCAACTAAGTCTTCAGGGTTACCAAGTAACAAATCCCCCTGAATACCTCCATAATTCTAGTAGGGTGATTGGTTTCATCCAAAGCTTTTATCTTTGATTCCAGAGTTAACTGTTACTTGCCACACTTCACATCGATTTCATTACATTTGAGACGGTTCGGTTTGTTTATTTCACTCTATTGACCAACAAACACCAGATAGAAAGCCCTTTATTTACATCACACCACTCACGCATCTTCCTGCATCTATTAGATTAGATCCTCAGTTTGAACTTAGAGACACAATCAAGTATTGTAATAATGACTTGTAGGCGATAATATAGTTTCCATGTTATATCAAGTATATGGGTCATAAATCGCATTTTACTTCAAACTTCAAATAATACACTGTGAAACATTTATTTTTCGTTTCAGAATGGAAGCTCAAATTGGGGGCTTTCCTCCCGCCTTAGGGGCCTACACACTAAGGCTAACTCGGAGTCTTCGACATCCTGTAGCAGCGAGATTTCGGCTTGCATACTTCGCCGCCGGCAAATAACCATATATAATAAAACAGCCAACCTCTATATTATTTACCTACTACTTTCATATATAGTTGGTAGAATCAGGCGTTACTTAGCGGAACTCCATTGTATATTAATGGAAAGAAAGAGGAACCCACCCCGCACCCTCAGAGTGACCACCCCACCTATAATTGCAATAGAGGATGCATGGTGGGTTCTTCTTTCCTGCTTATTTAATTTTTTGGGTTATTTTTCCTTATGCTTGATCTCTGTAGTCCAATTTTTGGGGTAATTTTTTTCCTACGCCTGGTATCCCAGTCGTTACGATTAGCACACAAGGCACGTATGGCGGCAGAGCCGACGAGATTCTTTAATCAGACTCGTTTTAATAATTGTCTTAATAATTGTTCTCTCGACTCTTCATACGAAAGTGAAGAATTAATTAATTCAATATATCATGCGTGATTCATATTAAGTAGGGTACTTGCGTCATGCTTTCAAGTTTAGTCAAATTTGAGCTTTGCATGCTGTTGCATGCAAAGCTCAAATTTGACTAAACTTCAGGGAAAACATTTTCAGGCTTTGAAAATTTTAGACATGAGTAAATAACAAATTATGTAGGTAATATCAAAGAACTCAGATTTACATAGTACCGCAGACCTTAAAGATTTCGTGTGCCGATTCCAAGTGGGGTCTGCCTCCAGTGTAGTTCGTAGTTGGCGGCGCTGGCGTCGTGTCTCCGTCTCTCTTGCCCTTGTCATTAAGATACGCTGGGGGAACGTGTCTCTCTTGCTCTAACACTGGAGGAACGACTGCCACGCCGCTAAGCGGCAATTTGGGTCGCAGAATGTTTGTCTTCAGAGCGCCCATTGGAAATGTGCTTCTATGTATAAATCTTAGCTCTTTAGTAATATTAAATGAATAAGAAATTTCAGTAAATGGCGATTTACATACAGAAGGGAACAACACTAGCAGTTATACTTTCGCTCGACACATGAATGTGTCACACACTAGTGACCATTAAAATTTAAAACCAGAGAGACTCATAATTGGGTAGCATTGTTCTAAGACATAAATTATTAATGTAGTTAAGGCCCCATTAGCGAATACTGTCATTTACATTCAAGAGCACCAAAAAATGTTTTGAAGAACGAATGTTGCCATAAGCAAAATTCCATTATCATTTTCCAAAATTGGTAAGAGAGTTCAGCTACTGTGGAGCACTAAATACCCGACCCACCAAATATCTCTGGAGCCAAAGAAAACTTGCTTCCTGGTCACAATTTGCGATGGCAGACTTGGAGATCGCTTAATCGTCTCCAATCTCAGGTCGGCCGCTGTAAGAAATACATGATGAGATTTGGAATTTTAGACCATTTACAGGCCCCCTTGTGTGACTGTGGAGCTCCATCCTGATCCATGGCGCGTATGCTTTCTTACACTCTTTACCCATCTATTTGCAATAAATAAGACCTCGAAATGGCCTTAGACAATGCCGTTGCCGAAGTCAAGTTTCAGTAATATAAACCTAGAACCATAAATCCGATGAAGAAGCACTTTCATAAACTTTACAGTATAGTACTAGTATTCATAATATTCAGCATTGGTCTATCACTTTACAAGAATACAAATAATTGAATAATATGAACTTGAAATGACGACACAAAACTTTCAAAATCAAAATCATTAATTATTTCTACAATAACTTGAAAATAATATTTGATAGATTACTGTGAATCCAAAATCATATAAACCCTCTTATGATCAATGAGGTTTTACTTCAGTCCCGCCGCGACCACGGCTGAAGCAAGTCAGCCGAAACGTTGGCAAAAAACCGAGGTATTTATGCCTTAAATATAAGATTTATCGCGAGTAAGACCCGCTATATAACCTTGTATAATGAGGTTTTACTTTTCCCCAAATAAAACCTGTTGTCACCAAGATCAAACCATTCTGAAACAAAATCATGCTCCCTAATAAAATAAAATCCTGCATACGAGGGTCAAACTGAAAGTTCTTAGAAAATCAAAAACTGATTACATTAGCCAGTTATTAGTTTTATTATATCTTTTCAAAATATTGTCCATTGACGTCAATAGACCGTTGTATGCGATGGAACCACTGGGAAAAGCACTTTGCCCACTCGTCCTTAGGGGTCTCTTCAATGGCATCGCGATACGCAGCCACCGCTTCTTCAGCATTCATAAACCGCTTTCCTTTAAGTTTTTCTTTAATTTTTGGAAATAAATAAAAATCACAAGGCGCGAGGTCGGGGCTATACGGCGGGTGACCCAGTAATTCAACGTTTGATGTCGCCAAATAGTCGATCGTTCGCTTGGCGGTGTGCGACGAGGCGTTGTCGTGGTGAAGGAGGATCCTACTGCGAGGTCGTTTCTCTCGAACTTTTTCCAAGACAAGTGGCAAACAATTGGTAGTGTACCATTCTGCAGAAACTGTTTTTTGATCCTCTAACACAATTGTTGCGAAATGACCTATCCTTCCAAAGAACGAGGCCACAATTATTTTCCCGCACTTCGATCTCTCTTCACTTTAGTTGGCAACTCCTCGAAAGGAAACACCCACTGAGCAGATTGTCTTTTGGTTTCAGGATCATAACAGTAAAGCCAGCTTTCGTCACCTGTTAGTATGTCGAACACAGCATTTGAGTCACCTCCGTTAAATCTTTCAAACATTTTACGGCACCAATCCACACGATGGAGTTTTTGAGCCTTAGTCAAATTATGAGGTATCCACCGGGCGCAAAGCTTCCTGACCGCTAAATGTTCGTGGAGGATTTTGTACACTTGACTCATACCGATGCCTAAGCTTGTCTGAATCTGCTGATAGGTCACTCTTTTGTCAGTCTCTATCATACGCCGCACAACACAGATGTTATTTTCAGTCGTCGCCGTAGAAGGCCGTCCCTCACGTACATCATCAGTGAGATTAGTGCGACCACGTTTAAACTCATTAAACCAGTTGTAAACAGTCGCACGAGATGGGGCTTCATCGTGAAAGGCCAATCGTAGTCTATCATAACTTTCTTGTTGACTTAAATGACATCGAAAGTCATAAAAAATCATTGCACGAAAATTTTCTCGTGTTAAATTCATGTTGACGTGACACAGACAATTTTCAATTTGCCGCCAAATCGTAAAACAAATGACAAATGAATGAAATATATACTCAGTAATATTGGCAAAGAGTTCTATTTTCAAATTTTAGAATATTTTTTTTATTATATTGTTTATAAGTGGCCAGTTCTAAGAACTTTCAGTTTGACCCTCGTATTGGCATTTATAATTGCAGCTACGCTCGCACTTTATAAATTTTTCACCGTTTCTATCTGATCTCGTGGAGATTTCGGGAAATCCCTTCTTAATGCACTCCTATGATTCCCAAGGAATATATGTACATGCCAAACAACTTCTTGCGCCCAGTAATTTCAGCTGAGAATTTTCTATCAGTCAATAAAGCAAGAATTTTGATGAATATTGATTGATGTTGATTCTAAGCATTGCACATAATGTTAAGCAAACACCTGCTCGGGATGATAACACAACACATAAAGAAGTATAATTCAGATTTGTATGGATATTTCACGACACGATCAAACTTTTCTGTTTAGGGACCACCTCAAATTTTGGGATGGAGGATTTGAATTTGATCTGCTAATAAAAACAAATAAAACGAATCAAAGTGCTTCGTGATGGTTTCCAAGAAGCTCTTGGAGGGTACGGCCTAGAAGTATGGAAATAAGCCGCTCTTATATTTTAACGTAATTATGATGCTGATACATGAATCCACTTTTTTAACCGCCGACGCAATACAAGGGCTTTATAAGTTTGGCCTGTCTTTGGATCTATTTGTGGCATCGTAGCTCCTAAACGGATGTTTCGATAACGATGCAACTTTTTACTTGAAAACTGACCTGATCGTGATGGTTACCCTAACTGTTGCACTTGGACGAAAACCTGTAACGCACGCGATTGAACTCTCAACACTCCTCGGAGTATGGGACGGTGATTCGTCTGCAACCACTATGCTATACGTGCAGTCAAGCGTTCTCCTAGTCTTATATAGTTTGCGACTAACCACGCAAACTCGATCGTAGATTCGCCGCTTCTTAGTTAGATATGCTTAATAAATATTATAAAATCTTTATTGTCATTAAAATAGACGGTAAAAAACTATAAAAGAACTTGTGCCATTAACTAGTTTTCCTGGTTTGGAACTATTGATGAGGAACTACAAGAGCAACAGGAGCACACTAGACATACTTTTTTCAAACGTCGGGCGAATATAAACCAAAAGCTTTCCATTTTCTTAAAAAAAAACTCTTGAATAAATATGCAATGATGATGAAAAAATTCTTGAATAAATGAATATATATGCAGGTATTACATAAATCATTCTGTTCTTATGCCCAAAATTTTAAAAACCGGAAGAGTTTCCCCTGTGTTACATGCAAAGCGCAAATCTGACTAAACTCGAACCGATTCACTAAGGAGCAGAACTAAGTCTCGATAGCTAACAAATTTGCTTATCACTAGTTAACTACTTCATATCACCTTTCTATATCCTAGCTGCAAAGCCACGTTATGATAATCTCCAATTACTTAACAGTCCCACACACACTACAATACCCACCAATGCTCGTTTGCATACCCTTAAACATATTCACTCAGCCAAATCATTTATTCAACAAACATTATTAAGTTGTATTATTCAAATTCGCGAGACAAGATGGTCTTTACCGAGTTAAGGAAAACCAAACAGACTTACTAACGAAGCTGGTCGACGGTAAATTGAATGCGCAAACTGAAAAAACTCCGTTGAGGCCGGTGCTATGTCGTTGACTAGTCGTGGTGAGCCCGGAACGACCCCGTCGCGGTCTATTAACTTTCATGCATGGTAGAAATATTTTAGCATAGATTTTATGAGTTTAACACGTTGTTTTTGAACTTTAGATTGTTTTGGTTAAGCGCGTGATTGAAGTGGGGTAATGTTTAATATGATTACAGTACTTGTATTACGTTCTAGTTGGTCCCGCGGCTTCATCAACGCTGGAGATTTTTATGGAAAAGAGTTCTAATCGCAATCTAATCTAGCCCTACCTCAAAATTCATTTTTAAATAAACTACCTACCTGTCAAATTGCTGCAGCGATGAAAATGTCTCGAGATGCCGTCTAATTAAGTATATCGTTGGATTTTATGTGAATAGACATAAAACATACATCTTTGCGTAGAGACGGAAAACTTGACATCAAACCCTATACGACTGCCTCGTTGGTCTCGCGGCATAAATGTGCGCGTGGGATCGGGAGGTCCCGGGTTCGATTCCTGGGTCGGGCAGTGTTATTGGGTTTTTCTGTCACGAAATTCTCAGTAGCAGCACGGAGTCTGGAAATGTGCCCGGTATGGCAATAGGCTCGCCCCTTATTACGTGGGACTAAAGTATATCTTGCGAAAAGTGGGTGTAGAAATACACCTCTGCCTACCCCTTCGGGGATAAAAGGCGTGACGATATATATATATATATATATATATATATATATATATATATATATATATATATATATATATATATATATATATATATATATATATATATATATATATATATATATATATATATATATATATATATATATATATATATATATGTGTGTGTGAATAGTATTAATAAGTGTTTTAAACAGCATTTTACAAAATGAATAAGATGGCCATATTATCATAGACTAAATACACACACATTATTATATATTTAGCTTTATAATGCACAACAGCGGCATCTAACATAATTATTGCGAACCAAGAACGTGTCGCACGAGTGATTGATTTCCACGTGGTAGCCGGGATCGATCACTCGCCGAGCAATTAAAGAGAGATAATTAGGTTGACTTACGGGAAATAAATAAAAAAATATCACCAGGAAAGTTTAAACTCGCGTTATAATTCTAGTTATTCGATTCGATACAAAAAGAGCTGACACTTAAAATTAGCGGATGAGACAATTATCCAGGGCGTGGACGTTGGCACTTCACAGGTCTTCGGATGATGTACTCAGCTTGGTGGTGTTGGCCGGAGCAAAGGGGCGAGGCCTCGTGTGTCCCCGGTATTTATAAGGCCGGCGAGGAGGAGGGGGGCGAGGGAGCGGCCCACTGCTGTGCGTCACTCGTAGCGAGGCTCGCGGCGCTGGGGCGCGACGTGACGTCACACACCCCCCCCCCCCCGTTAGGCCGGGATTTTCCCTAAGGAAAATTCCCTAGCCCAACGGGTGTAGCAGCCCTGAAGATACTCCCTGAAATTAGAGAAAACAAGGGCATGAGTACCTTGAACAAGTGACAACCATATACGCTAATTAGGATACCTAAATAATAATGACCCACGCTTGCATTCTTCACGCGTACAACGGCAGTCTGAATTTGAACATAAACATTTATCATTCATAATTCATCACACATACCTACATGTAAATGCCGAGGCCAGTGTAATAGCCTAATATTAAAGATAACAATCTATGGAGAAGCGCTTAGGGTAATTATTAGGTAATAATGATTTATAGATATAAGAAACTTGATCTAGCCCTACGACTTATAAATCTTGGGTTCGGCCTTTGCCACTAGATAAGTAAACTTTTTGAATATAGTTAGGTATAACAACAGATTTTTCGTAAAGATGAACAAAAATAATATAAGCCGCAGACACGACCGGACTGCTCAATGTCAAAGGAAAGAAATTAATAAATATTTTGCTCTAATTAATAACTACAACACGACTAGTAAACACCTTTTGAATGTAAACAATGGTGAATCATTAGTTAGGCATTTATTTATCGGCGCGTCGCTGAGTGAACGCGCGTGCGTCATAACGACAACTAGGTAGGTACGATCTAAATGGTAGGTACTATTCGACTGTTCCGAGCTCGCGACGCACGGTTAATCACCATGATCGTTTATAAAGTACCTATAATAACAATTTGATTATGGAATTTATACAGAATTAAGAATAACAACAGAACTTCAGAACAAGGCACGGCGAAAAACAATACGCCAATCAAGATGCATTTCAACAAATAGATTTGCGGAAAGAAAATACACATGCGAGAATCGAACCACAGACCGATCCGACAACAACTTTTTAACCACTGAGCCATAACTGATAGTTAGATAAACAACAGATTCTTTGTAACAATATTACATGTAATAAACTTTATTACAATTTATAACTGAAACATTTATTCATTTTATGTTAGCATGTTTACATAAATCATTAACACAACACAATGCATTATCTTGTGAGCTTCGACTCGAAAACAAAAGAACCATTGTTGGCCTTCACAAATAATTATGTAGGTAATTATGACTTTGTATAGATATGCGTCTTACATTGTTGTTTTTATACTTTTATTATTCTTTGTAATTAATCAACTTTAAATCCTTGATGTGCCATTCGCCTAAAGGTTTTCCGGCCATGTCGTTAAGTTTGTATACTAGAGGTGACTTTTTGAGGCAATCTTACATTTAATAAATTTAGGCGCATATTTCTTGCTAAAGTATTTATCCTTGTCACTAAGTAGAAACGTTCTGCGCCAAACTATATCACCGACATTGAATTCTGCCGGTTTACGGCGAAGATTATAAGATGAACAATTTCGTTGGTGGGCCGACAACAGAGCTGAATGTACCTTCTCGAAAATAGAAGATAAGTAGCCTAAAGTTTCGGCATAGCCGTCCCGTGGTTCAAGCACCATATTGGAATTAAATTCCTTGTCAATATACTGAGAACCACATGTTATGACCTCCCTACCAAAAACAAGGAAATTAGGCGAATAACCAGTAACCTCACTAACTGCGCAGTTAAGGGCGAATTGAACTTTAGTGATTAGAGTGTCCCAGATTCGATGATCAGATTCTATGAAAGTTGAAATAGCTGTCATAATGGTTTTGTTGTAACGTTCAACTGAGTTAACGTGGGGAGTATACAACGGTGTAAAATGCAAATTTGGAATTTTATATTTTGACAACATACTTTTAAAGGTTGCGCTAGTAAATTGTTTACCGTTATCCAAAACAATAGTAGATGGAATTCCATGCACCAAAAATACATTTTCCTCAAGAATTTTTGTTCTCCCCATCTGGCTAACCGGCCAGTAGGGTTATTTAAGGTCAAGAACCATTTCAAAGCAGCGTGATCTGTGTAAACAATAAACTTTTTACCATTTTCAACATAACAACGCCAGTGTTCTATAGCAGATAGAACAGCCAGGGCTTCGCGCTCTGTGGCACTGTAATTTTTTTCTTGCTTAGTGAGTGATTTGCTATAGTACGCTATGACTCTTTCCTCACCATTTAACCTTTGACAGATGATCGCGCCAAGTCCAAAATCGCTAGCATCTGAGTGTATTTCAAAAGGTTGCGAGTAGTCCGGACAAGCCAACACCGAGGAGGAAATCAAACAATTCTTTAGGTTAATAAACGCCTCATTAGCCTCTGTCGTCCAACAGAATGGAGGTGCGTTTTTACTTTGAGATGTTAACTTATTTAAGGGTGCAGCAATAGAGCTAAAATTCGGTATAAAACGCCTGTACCACGAAGCTGCGCCTAAAAAACGACGTACTTCTTTTCTATTAGAAGGAGTGGGATAATTTTTCATTGAATTTACTTTATCCAGATCGGGATGCAGTCCACTAGAGTCAACAACATAGCCTAAATATTATAGTTTATCTCTAAAAAATTGACATTTTTCGAGATTAATTGTTAAATTAGCGCTTTTTAGTTTATCAAGAATGCGTAATAAAAGAGTAATATGCTCGTTGAAGCTGGACGTGATACAGATTATGTCATCGATAAAACAGAAAACCTTATTTTCAAATTCTGGGCCATAAAATAAAATATCAACTAATCGTTGTTGAGTAGCTGGCGCATTCGTAAGACCGAAGGGCATTCTTTTGAATTGAAATGTGCCACGCGTAGGAATATAAAAGGCTGTTTTGCAAATTCTTTAATTAATGTTTGCCAAAAAGATTTAGACAAATCTAAACTAGACAAGTATTTAGCATCTCTCAGATTATCTAAAATTTCCAAAATATAAGGCAAGCTATAAGCATCTTTTTTTGTAACGGAATTTAATTTACGACTGTCCAAACAGAAACGCAGTTCACCATTCTTCTTAGGGGTCAAAATGACTGGATTTGACCACGGGCTTTCGGATCGTTCAACAACATCCTCTGAGAGCATGTCGTCAAGATGCTTTATTATATTATATTCTTTGTTTATCGGGAGATATGCGATAAAATCTTTGCCGAATAGGGGGACAATCACCTGTATCAATTGAATGAGAAATAATATTTGTGCAACCGAGACCCCGCTTCTCGTATGAAATATTGGTAAATTTAGAAATAATGTTGTCAGCGGTAGCTCTCTGGTCGACTGTAAGATGATCGTAAGAAACAAGATGTGTAGGGGGAACTGCCTGCAACTCCATTACTTGAGCGTCAGACTTGTTCACAATCAAAACCGACTCTAATTTGTTAGGAAATAGGCCGAAGCTTTGCCAAAAATCCATGCCAAGGATAAGGGAATTTTGAATCCCAGGTACAACATGAACTTCTAAGTTAATCAATTTATCCTGAAACTCAAAGGGTAGAAACACCGATCCCAAAGACTCAAATCGTTCGCCGCCAGCAGTTATTAACCTTAAAGGTTTCGATTTATCCAAAACATTGTCTTTCAAAAATAAGTTATGCAGGGCGTGGACGTTGGCACTTCACAGGTCTTCGGATGATGTACTCAGCTTGGTGGTGTTAGCCGGAGCAAAGGGGCGAGGCCACAGTCGGGTCCTCACGCAACCCCCTAGAGGGTTGGCGGAAGCGGGTTCAGGGCGATGTGCCCTCAGCCTGCGGGATCGTCGCTGCCCCTTAAATAAGGGGCAGGTGTTTGGGGTGGGCTATGTGTGCCCTGTGAGTATCGTCGTCGTTGTTTACAGGGCCGCTTCGGTCTTCACGCCGTCCGGGCGGTCAACACGAGCCGGGTGAGACCCCCGGCGAACCGAGGGAGGCCCAGCTCCGTGAAGCCAGCGACGCGGACAGCGACTTACTAGTGTGCGGCCCTGTGGATGTCGATGTGTGTTGGTGTGTGGTGTAGTGGGTGTGTAGGCGTCTTGTTATAGGCGTCCGCTGTTGCGGTGGTCGCCCGCGCGCGCACATGATGCACGTATGCTGTTCATACGCGCAGATGTCGCGCGGAAAGGGGCGGTCACCTGCAACAGAGGGAATGGAGTGTATGTTGTGAGGGCGGCGGTCACCTGGGGGTGACCGTGTTGTCCGTAGAGTCGTTGGGAGATGCGAGCAGATCTCGCGGCAGCTTCTTCTTGTCCGGGGGGGTGAGCGTGCCAGGGGGCCAGGTCCCAGACGTGGTCCCAGGCCGAGGCGTCGGCACGCTCAAACATCCCCACGGACAGGCGGCGGATGAAGGCGTCCAGGCTCTCCATACGCGTGTCCCGCTGGATGACGGCGTTGCGGACGGTGCGTGGCGCACCTACCGCGGTACGGAGGGTGAGCGACTGTTGCGCTCGGAGGCGGGCCCGGTTGGTTTCGCTAGTGAGCGCGTACCAGGCAGGTGCGGCGTAGGTGAGCCGGGAGCGTACATATGTTTTGTACACCCCCAGTTTCACACGCAGCGGGAGGCGGGATGTGAGCGCTGGACGCAGTAGTGCCCTAGTCGCGCGTACCTGCGCGACGACTCTACGGACGTGTGACTCCATAGTGAGTAGGCGGTCTAGTGTGACCCCCAGGTACTTCGCCGTCCTTGTCCAGGGGATGAAGTCATCCTGGAGCTGGAGTGGTGGTGGGTGGTCTCTCTTGGAGCTGAAAAGTATCGCCTGTGACTTACCCACGTTTACCGACAGCCGCCATTGTGACAGCCAGTGTGGGAGAAGCTGGAGGGTACGCTGCATCTTAGACGCGGCGTGGTAGGCGTTGATGCTTGTGGTGATGTACGCCGCGTCGTCAGCGTACAGGGCTAATTCAGCGCCTTCGGCGACAGGGATGTCGTCGGTGAAACGCGAGTAGAGCACAGGCGAGAGACACGAGCCCTGCGGGACTCCGGCGGCGATAGGATGGAGGTCTGAGACCTCTCTCTCCACCACCACTCGGTATTTCCTGTCGCACAGAAACGAGGAGACCGTTTTCACGATGCGGCGGGGCGCTGTTGAGGGGCGAGGCCTCGTGTGTGCCCGGTATTTATAAGGCCGGCGAGGAGGAGGGGGGCGAGGGAGCGGCCCACTGCTGTGCGTCACTCGTAGCGAGGCTCGCGGCGCTGGGGCGCGACGTGACGTCACAAACCTAGCAGACAATCGACAGATATAATTAAGCAAAATTAGTGAAAGTGACACCTAGCGCATCCAATATCAACTAAGTACAGACGAACGGGCGGTGCTACAGTCTCTCCAACGGTGCCGGATTGACTACCGATATATCGAAGTGCTGAAGTGTTTGTATGAAAACGCCACTATGTCAGTCCGCCTCCAGGACCAGAGTTCGAAACCTATTCAACTCCAGCGAGGGGTGAGACAGGGGGATGTCATATCCCCGAAACTGTTTACCACTGCGCTGGAGGATGTTTTCAAGCTTCTGGACTGGAATGGACTCGGCATCAACATCAACGGCGAGTACATCACTCACCTTCGATTCGCAGACGATATCGTAGTCATGGCTGAGACCATGGAAGACCTAGGCACAATGCTCGATGGCCTCTGTAGAGTCTCCCAACAAGTAGGTCTTAAGATGAACATGGACAAGACGAAAATCATGTCAAACGTCCATGTTGTACCTGCTCCTATTCAGGTTGGGAACTCTACGCTCGAAGTTGTCGACAAGTATATCTACCTGGGACAAGTAGTCCAATTAGGTAGGTCCAACTTCGAGAAGGAGGTCAATCGTCGAATCCAACTCGGTTGGGCAGCGTTCGGGAAGCTACGACATATCTTCTCGTCCGATATCCCGCAGTGTCTCAAGACGAAAGTCTTTGACCAGTGTGTGTTGCCAGTGATGACTTACGGATCAGAGACGTGGTCGCTCACTATGGGCCTTATCAGAAGGCTCAAGGTCACTCAGAGGGCGATGGAGAGAGCTATGCTTGGAGTTTCCCTGCGAGATTGAATCAGAAATGAGGAGATCCGCAGTAGAACCAAAGTCGCCGACATAGCTCTCCGGATAGCCAAGCTGAAGTGGCAGTGGGCAGGGCACATAGCTCGAAGAACCGATGGCCGTTGGGGCAGAAAGGTTCTGGAGTGGCGGCCACGTACCGGACGACGCAGCAGAGGTAGGCCCCCCGCAAGGTGGACCGACGATCTTGTCAAGATCGCGGGAGGAGGTTGGATGCGGGCGGCTCAAGACCGGTCTGTGTGGAGAACCTTGGGGGAGGCCTATGTCCAGCAGTGGACGTCGTTTGGCTGATATATGATGATGACAGACGAACTAAACTATGGTTTAGTTCTACCGTACAACGACATCTAGCGGAACTGATTTGAACTGCTACCATATTAGATGAACCAATCAATATAGCTTCCAAGCTTGTCGACAGATAGCGCTAGTCACAAATACGAGAAGCATAAACAATACCCAAAATGGAAGATTTTGAAGACCAAATGACCTCAAATAATATAACATTTCGCAAAAATAGAGCCAATATATCCATTGATTCGATGGACCTATTGTACACTTCACCAACATCCAATCTTCAGTCTAGAAGCCTACTTAACCAACCATGCTCTGATGGCTTAGAAATGTATAAAGAAAAAATTGAAAAACTTGAAAACGAGATACAAATTGCACACAAAGAAATTGAAAATTTGATCCTGAAAAATAGCAAACTCAAACAGGAAAAAACATGCCAACAAAGACAAATATCACACCTAAAAGAAATTTACCAAGGATCACCAAACTTAACTCATTCCATACAGAAAAAGAAAATACCAAAAAAAGGATGCAAGAGAATTTTACTAAATGAAATTAATAAAAAAAAACAAGGATTTTCAAACACAATTCTACCTATAGAAATGGCCACAAATCCATCTACACAAACAAACATAGGCCCTGTACAACCAAACACTGACCTGGAGAATTCTATAAATAGCGAAAACTGAAATAGAAACGGACTTAATGTGTAAAGAACAACTAACGAACACAAAAGAAATTTTAAACAGTACGCCAATAGCTAAGAAAAAACAGGAAAAGTCACCAAAAATGATAACACCTGATAAGCCAAAAATAGTATTAGTGGGAGACGAATATGTTAGAGGATTATCAACCCATCTTATCGAGAGCAGGAGAAATGGATGGAACAATAAATACACTGTTTCTGCGATGAGTAAGCCTGGAGCTGATAGCTCACAAATATTAAGCAGCATAGATGAACTGGTAACAACCCTGACTAACAATGATATTGTTATAATATCAGTAGGCTCTAATGATAAACAACCTTTCAAATTGTTATCTGAATTAAGTATAGCTTTAAATAAATTAAAAATATGTGAACAGATATATATATTGAAAATTAAGTATAATCCATTCTTAAATGAAAACCTTTTAAATAATAATGTAAAATTATTGACGAAAAGCTTTAAAAATTGTAGATTTATTGATATATATGAAACAAATGATTATAAACATAACAAAACGTATTTTAAAGGAGCTATTAATAATTATAGAAATTATATAAGGTCATTTTGTTTTAAAATTAATATTGAAATAGACTATCTACAGGACAATACAAAGTTTCTAAAAAATAAACTATCTGAAATTACCCAAAAACAAAAACATTGTACAAAATATCATCAAAAAAACATATTACATTATTATAAACCCATAAATACTGGCCTGACCTTAACTAGGAGACATGAAACTAATACTATATTAAATCTAAATTCTACTCTTAACCATACAGATAAAACACGAAATAATTGTTCCTTCGTGAATAAATTTCTAATATTATACCAAAATATACAAAGTTTTAAAAATAAAAGTGACCTACTAGAATCAATATTAGATGAATACACGATAAATATACTCTGCCTATCTGAAACGTGGATCACTGAATCAAAAAAGGATCTATTGGCATTGGAAGGGTTCAATCTAACTGCGTCATATTGCCGCAAAAGTCGTGTAGGCGGCGGTGTAGGTATATTCTTAAAAGACAATCTGGAATACAAAACACGACCTGATATTACCGATCTAAGTGTTGAACATATATTTGAAACATGTGCTTTAGAAATAATAACAATGAACCTTTTGCTGATTGTAATATATTGGCCTCAAAAAAATAGAGGAGTTGATATATTCTACAGTTCTTTGGAGAAGCTATTAAAATAATATTTGTAAAAGATTCACGTAAAAACATACTAATAGGTGGGGACTTCAACGTTAATATTTTGAAAAAAAAAGTGTCATCTTATACACTTCTCAATATAATGACAAGCTATAATCTCCAACAAATGGTAACAAAACCTACAAGAGTAACTTTTAAAACAGCCACATGTTTAGATCTAATATTCTCTAATATTCCAAAAAAATTATTATCGACATATTGATTATGGACTATCTGACCATAAAGGGATTTTATGCATGTTACAATCTCATACCACCTCTATAGACACTGAAAAAAGCTGGCATATATTCAAAAGGAAATTTAACAAACACAACATTTCTACTTTCAAAACTAAACTAAGCGAATTAAATTGGAATAACATTATAAATACTAACAAAAATTCTAACGAAAACTACACTTCATTTCACAATAGTTTAAAAATATTATTAGACCTGTATATTCCAAAAAACGTGTAAAATCTAAAAACTTACTTTCAAAAACGTGGCTGACCAAAGGAATAAAAATATCGTGTAAACATAAGCTGCTACTAAAAATACTAACCACAAAAAATAACAATCCAGTATTATACACACATTACAAAAGATATGAGAAAACACTTAAGAAACTTATATTAACATCAAAAAAAATACAATACATAAAAAGAATTGAAAAATCGGATAATAAGATTAAGACAATGTGGCAAATAATAAAAGAGCGTACAAACAAAATATCAACAAAATTCAGAAAAAATATAACTTTAAATGTTGCTAACAAATCAACGGATGATGCCAACTTAATCGCAAACACCTTTAACAATTACTTTGTTTCAGTAGGAACTTTGGGGAATCAATATACCCAACAAGGTAGTGAAAGCCCTTCAGGTAGTTCAGCATTAATTTCTAGTGAAAATAGTATCTACTTCACACCAGTTGATCCGTACGAAATAAAATATATAATTAAAAATCTAAAGAGTAAACATAGCTATGGTCATGATGAAATTCCACCAGTGCTCGTAAAGGCATGCTCAGATGAATTAATGATGCCTTTAACCACTCTGATCAACCAATCTCTAGAAGAAGGAATAGTACCCGACCTACTAAAAATATCCATAATAAAACCAATATTTAAAAATGGCGACAAGTCTGATGTTGGGAACTATCGTCCAATAGCACTATTGTCCACATTATCAAAAATATTTGAGACTGTAGTATCGAAACGCTTATATAATTACTGCGAAAAATTTAAAATATTTAGTGAGTGTCAAAACGGATTTAGAAAACATAAATCAACAACACTAGCGGTCTACAAGTACATTCAAGAGGCATTAAATATAATAAATAAAAAACAATATGCTATTGGAGTGCTATTAGACATGAGTAAAGCATAAGTATCATACAAAATATTATTAAACAAATTATATTTTATAGGTGTGAGAGGAATAGCACACGACTGGTTTACTTCATATTAAAAAAATCGAATTCAATATGTTGAGGTAGAGCACCTCTCACAGGCTGGCCAAATTACTCATATCAGATCGCGAAAAGCTAACATCACCATGTCTATACCACAGGGCAGCGTATTGGGATGTCTTTTATTTTTAATTTATATAAATGACCTACCAAAAGTAATTGATGCTCATACTGTTCTGTTTGCAGATGACATATCCATAATACTACCGTGTAAAAATAATTTGAACTTAAATTCTATATTAAATTTAACATTTTCAAAGATAGATAAATGGATGACTGACCACAACTTAGGACTGAACTTCAATAAAACCAAACTGATGCAATATAGACCTTATCAAAAGAAAGAACTTGATATAGATTATTCATATAATAATGTAAAAATACAATGTGTAGACCAATTCCCATTATTAGGCTTAACTATAGACACCTTTATAAATTGGAAGGCACATATCCAAAGCATTTCAAATAAAATGTCAAGATTCACATATGCACTACTGGAATTAAAAAAAGCAACAAACTTCAAAACTGCCTTGACAGCATACTATGCCTATGCACACTCGTGGCTCAATTACGGGATCATTCTATGGGGCAATAATGTGGATGCAGAAAAACTTTTTATACTGCAGAAAAGGTGTATTAGAATAATAGCTAATATATGTCTCACAGAAAGTACCAAACCACACTTTATCAAATACAGAGTTCTCACTTTGACAAGTATGTACATATTTGAAATTTGTAAATTTGTTCAAAAGCATCCATCACTGTTTCCTCTGGTAAGCGATCAACGCCCACAACAACGTTACCTTCGACCTACAAATAAACTAGCAATACCAAGTTCTACCTTATCTAAATTTCATGCAGGTACCCTAGCTATGTGCGTAAAAATTTATAATAAAATTCCAAATACAATAAGGAGTACAGAAAATGTTAATAAATTTATAAATAAACTTAAAATATACCTGATAGAAAAATATTACTACAGCATAAATGAATATTTAAATGACAAATAAAATTATTCCCAATAGTAAAAAAGCAACTAATAATGTACTTATAGAATATTAAAGCTCCTTTTGACCACTTTTGTGATGAGTATAATTATAATTTTCTTATAATATGATAGGTAATAGATAATTATGTTACCTTGTCTAATGTGTTGTAATTTATATTGAATATTAATTTATAACTATATAATAATTTATTAATTTGATTATTTTGCTATGCCCTAACAGGGTCCATAATGACACCTGGTATGGCGTGGTGCCGAAACCGGTTAGGTTCTAGGCGACTTGGAGAAGGAAATGGACTGTATACAAAGGATAGCGGTTCTTCGCCGCCTAGAAAGGAATAAGGGAAGAGGAGATGGATACGGGAGGAGGTGATTGAGTGGGTATAGGATACTTCCAGGATGGAAGGCACTTACCTTATAGCCTTCTTCGTTTCTTGTCCTCCTGGTGTTTTCGTGATGTAGCTGCTTGTTTTCACTTCACTCACGAGCGGGATTTCCTTGGTGGAAGCGGCAAAATCACATACAGCGGTGCGGCGCGGAGCGGTATCGAGACGGCGTTCTTAGCGAGCCGAATGTTCGAGACTGTCCGTCGCGTTCACGATCGTGGCGATGAAATCAGGCGCAAGGCAGTGCCTCTTCCAGGGAGAGGGAAAGAGAGGGACGGAAATATGATATCGCTCGCACTAGACAAGCGTGGAACGATTCATGTTGATGCGATTAGTTGTAGATAGGAAGGTAGATGGCGCTACCATATCCCCCCGGCCCTAAAGGGTTGCCTTTAAAAAAAATAGAATTGAACTTAGCTATGTTGGGTGTACTACCGCATAACCCATCAATAGGCTAAGACAGCGATATGACAATAAATTAATCTAAATTAACTCTAGCGAAAACTACAAACGCAATAATAGCGAAAACTACTAACTAAATACTTAAACTAAGAGGTAGGTCCAACTTCAGGCTAGATCTCACTGAGTTGGAAGCGGACGCGAGTTGATCAGTGCCTCGACTCGTGCAAGGACAGTTAAAGGCTCTTCGTAAGAGAGGATCTGTTGACCTATAACTTTGAAGAGATGCGTTTTAATTACTTTGACCATGCTTGCCCAACATCCACCGAAATGTGGTGATGCTGGTGGAATAAACTTCCAGTCAATATGATCTATGGAAAGTTCTTCCTGAAGACGAGTACGATAACCCGCGACGTGATTGAAACAAGTAGCGGGAACAAGTTCAATCAATTTACTAACGCGGTTGGCGACAAAAGTCTGCCAGCGGTGAGGAGAAGAATAAATCCTAGCGAGCACTACCTTGGAGTCGGAAAATGCGTATATTTATTAATAGAGTAGTGGGGCAAAACTGTGTCTTGAACCTTGTGGAGCAACTGAGACAGCAGAAGGGCCGCGCACAACTCCAGTCTCGCAACCGAAATGGTTTTAACGGGCGAGACCTTAGACTTGGCACAAACTAACTGTAACGAGTAGTTAGAACCAATGCGGACTTGCAGATATACGACTCCGCCGTAAGCACGCTCGCTGGCGTCAGCGAAACCTATTAAGTTGACGGTACATCCATCTACCAACCCAAGATGACGCGGAATAGTAACTTGATTGAGCGCGGTAAGCTCAATACAAAACTGGCCCCAAGCAACGACAATATGGTCAGGGGGTGTTTCATCCCACTCACACTTTGATAGCCAAAGCTCTTTGATCGAGAGCTTGGCGTACAAAATTGTGGGAGCCACACTTATGTAAACCCATTATGTCCCATAGTCGAGGTACTGTGGACAGCATAGTGCGCTTGGTGCACTTATCATCTGGCGGTGAGACGTCAAACCGAAAACTATCACAGGATTTATCCCAGCGTAAACCGAGAACCTTATGCGGTACAGACTTCTCAAACTCCATGTCTGGAGAAGCTTTATGAGAATCTGGTATGCGTGCGAGAACCTCCTTAGAGTTGCTTGTCCATTTGACAAGATCAAACTGGCCTCGCTTGAAAAGCTGAATAAGCTCTTCACAAAGCGAAATTGCTAGCGGAGCGGGTATGACATTACAGGCAATGTCATCTATATACAAAGCGGATGTGTAGTATAGTATAGTGTAGCGTAGCGTAGCTTAGCATAGCATAGCGTAGTATAGCATAGCATAGCATAGCGTAGCATAGCGTAGCATAGTGTAGCATAGCGTAGCATAGCATGGCATAGCATAGCATAGCATGGCATAGCATAGCATAGCATAGCGTAGCATAGCTAAGCATAGCTAATTAGTGCTTTATCTTACACACAGTTTTAGCACCCACCTTGATCTCTTGAAGAGCAGAACAACAACAAGACGTAATACAATGAGAAGTATGTAACGTAGGTACGGTACCCATAATCACATACCCAAGTACCGTCTCAATAGCGGGCGGTAAATCATATCGCTCACTACGTACTATTTTAGTTAGTAGCAAGTGCGGAAATATCGAAGCTCCGATCAAAAGATCAATGCCTGCCGGATTCGCAAACTCCGCGTTGGCTAACGGCAATGATTCGAGATGAGTGAGTGATGCTACGTCTACATTAGCGTTCGGCAATGCGTCCGTGATACGCTCCACTATAAGCGAAGAAATGTTAAAATTAATATTCCTATTAAAACGCGAATGTATTTTAATATCTACGGAACCTTTGCAATGTTTTTCTGATCCGCCTATCCCTCGGATTATTGAGTTCGTATTTTTAAAGTTATTCAATAATCCGAGGCGTTTGAAGCATTCCGATGTTATTAGATTGGTCTGAGATGCGCTATCTAGCAGACAACGTACCATGTGCGGCGACCCATTAACATCATATACGATAACTTGCGCTGTCGCTAACAGTACCGTCTTAGACGCCGTACTCTGCGTTTTGGCCCTGCGCGGATCATTATAGATGCGCGAGTGCCGTCCTCGCGTGCGCGTCGCCCGCGCAATGGATGTCATACACAACGATACTTCTTCGCCCTCAGACGCGGAAGGCGCAGCTACCGTGTTCTGCACTTGCGACGTACTCGTAAGTGTGTCAAGGTTAGAGGCTTGACTTGACAACCGGTTAATTTTATCATAATGTAACAGTGTATGATGTTTTTGTTTACACGAGCGACATCTCGTTCTACTGGAACAATTACTCGTTTTATGTTTTATGCTTAAGCAATTAATGCAAGCTTTGTTATCTTTTACGCTTTTAAAACGAGCAATTGGATTTAAATCATTAAAGGTGGGACACTTATAGTAATGGTCGTGCACTATATTACTGCACAGACACTTCTGTGAATTATTACTATTAGATTCCGAACATGTTACGTAAGATTGTGGATTAGGGACTGAGTTATTATTACTATTTCGCGATTTATTCAACCTTTGTTTGTTGTTGTTAGTGTTAGACGGGCCAGGTGAACCAGACTGCGTATTATGAAATATTCGACACTGATCTTTGATGAACGAAATAAAACTATCTAGTGTAGGTATTTTATTATTGCGTTCCGTCATCTCGAATGCGCGAATTGTATCAGTGTCAAACTTTTTTAAAGCGAGTTGACGCAACATAAAGTCGGAAAGATCTTCTAATTTTAAATTCCTAAGAGAATTAACCGCGGTTACGAAGTTATCAATAAACAGCTGGAAATTCGAGACAGACGCGTTGCTGGACAGTTTGAGATTTAAAGCTTGGTCAAAGTACGTAGACGCTAGAACGCGCGTGTCTTGATATCTGTCAAGTAGTGACTGAAATATGACCTGATAATTCTCAGCACTGGGTGTGACACCTGCAAATACGGACTGGGCCTTCGGTGACAGTTTACCTATTAAATAGTACAACCTGTCAGCATCTGTCAGAGAACCATTATCGTGCACTGTAGACTTAAAACTTGCATAGAATAACGGCCAATTTCGTATATCTCCGTCAAACGACATAATCTCGATTGGCGGTAATCTCGGTTTGCGGGCAACGGGCTCTGCTGAACATTTACCCTCCAATTGCGATTGTATACGCTTAATAATACAATAGAGATCTTCGAATGCGGTATACGCCTGATAGTTCGGTTTTTCATCAGGATTGATAGAAAGTAATCTTGCGTTATAATCGTCTAACAACTTATGAAAATCTGTTCGAATACTATCTACTGTTATACAATAACTGAGAAATGCTTCGCTATTGCTGTCAGACATAGATGCGGTTTTTGAGCATTCATATATGTTTTGGATGCGCTCAAATAAAATATTGCGTTTTGCTTCTAAGATTGTCATCTCTTTGTCTTCCGACACGCGTGACTTCTTTTGTTGTGACATGCTTACGTAAGTATAAGCTAATGAGAACGAAACAAAATAAGAATATCTAATGTATCTATTATTTTACCTAAGTAGGCTAAGTAGGCAACACTTTAGAGCTGAGGAAATAAAAGTTGATTGAAATATGAGATTTATAAGACAACTATGATAGTTGCAGAAATAATAATTTAATAAGTAGGTAGCTACATAAAAGTTTACCTACTAATGCGGGCGGAAATAACCATGTGACGGTTATATGAATATATTAGGAGTATAGCTAGGTGCTATAACTGCCTAGGTATAGCGGTATAACGTATAAAACGTAAATGAATCCGACTTGTATGGATCAAAAAAAAAATGGTATGGCGTGGTGCCGAAACCGGTTAGGTTCTAGGCGACTTGGAGAAGGAAATGGACTGTATACAAAGGATAGCGGTTCTTCGCCGCCTAGAAAGGAATAAGGGAAGAGGAGATGGATACGGGAGGAGGTGATTGAGTGGGTATAGGATACTTCCAGGATGGAAGGCACTTACCTTATAGCCTTCTTCGTTTCTTGTCCTCCTGGTGTTTTCGTGATGTAGCTGCTTGTTTTCACTTCACTCACGAGCGGGTTTTCCTTGGTGGAAGCGGCAAAATCACATACAGCGGTGCGGCGCGGAGCGGTATCGAGACGGTGTTCTTAGCGAGCCGAATGTTCGAGACTGTCCGTCGCGTTCACGATCGCGGCGACGAAATCAGGCGCAAGGCAGTGCCTCTTCCAGGGAGAGGGAAAGAGAGGGACGGAAATATGATATCGCTCGCACTAGACAAGCGTGGAACGATTCATGTTGATGCGATTAGTTGTAGATAGGAAGGTAGATGGCGCTACCAACACCTAATTTTAAGATTCTTCTATCGATTTTCGATTCGATCTAATGTACCTACATTGTGGAATTGCAAATAAAGAATATGAATATGATTAGCATTTGCACATCCCTCACATAATGATACAATTAGATTACTTACCAAGCACCAACATTGTTTACAGTCGGGAGATGCTGGTTATTAGTCATACAGGTTTACCTAGTACAGATACCAGTCTCTCGCACAGACATCACCTGTATTGTAACTTACATTTTAAGGCATCTGATTGTAATAATTTCTGTGTGAGAGAGAAATAAATGACTTTATTTATTAAAAAAAAATATTCAAATATATATTATGTACCTAAACTAGAAGTACTTCTCAAATCGAGGTTTTCTTAAGCAAATTCTAAGTTTTCATAGATGTCATAAATACATTACTTTCATCTCAAGTTTTTACATAATTTTCTCAAGACTAAGAAAGCAATAAACAAAAACTATATAAAAGCCGCGTGAAACTAGGAAGAGGTTTAATTCTCTCTGAAAACTCACTTAATTGCTCGTAATTGCGTTCAGTCCAAAAAATGCGCTAGAACTTATTTCTTTAACAGCTTGGAACTAAGAATATTCCCGTTTACACAAGTATCCTGTCTAAGGTTGTGAATTAAAAGCAATTTCAATGATTGAATACTACTTGTATAATGTAACGCCTTCATGTTATTAAAGTACATTGTTCTCCAACTAAGTTGTGTGTGCTCAGGTTAATAGCGCAATGGATAAGATTCAAAATCACTGCCTTTTGCTAATAAATCCATTTTTTTATTTTCTCCTAGAAAAAAACAGCAAAATTCTTTGTCTTTACAAATATTCAGTCAACAGACACAAAGAAAATTCAGATCGAACCGGGATCATACAAAATATTGGCTCGTGTGGAAATCGAACCTATGTGATCGTCTCGAACCACTACGCCATGCAGTCTAGTCTATTCAGATACGTTAATCATACCTACACACAGGAACTAAACAGAAGTGTAATTAATATTCCGCCAGATGTGTATTAATAAGCGTTATATTTGAAATTCAGATTTGAATAGTCTGAATATACCCAATAAATAATAAATAAATAAAACTTAGTAACAGATTACCCGATTCGGAGCTAGAAAGCGAAATATCGCTATGGGCGTCAAAATACCAATCATTACCTTCGACTTAATTCTAAAAATAAACTCCAAACATCGTGATCCAACATGTTACTTTTAAACATAAAGGTCCACTTTCACCACGGAAGAGAAATATCAAGGAAAAATATTAAAATACAAGGAGCTATAAAAATACAATGCCGGCTCTAAGAACAAATTTTATGTCGCGTCACAAAGTACATACATATCGAATCATCAAATTACGGATCACACAAAGTGTTGACACGTGTGGGGATCGAACCCACGACGCATTGCTAAACAGTGAGCCGAGAAAATATGACACAAATAATGCTGCTAATAGCTCATTCTTTCGTACAAAGAAACTAGTACCCGCTATAAATAAACAAATAATTAAAACTTTTATGGGTTTCAACACAATTTACAAAATAATTACACCCACCAAACTAAGTGTCAGTTTGTCGGCGGGTATAGCGCTCGATAAACATTTGGTATTTATACATTATAAAATGTAAGCTAACAAAAGTTTTAATGAATGACTAAAAACACGTACTACATGTATATACATACCCAATATATATAGATACATGCAGTTTGCCCAATCTTATTCAAATAATATAGCAAAAGGTGAGTAACAGTGATAATCGTATTATAACTACTTAATTACGCATTTGCACGCCGTACGCTTAATTATGCATATGTTCCGAGTATTTACATAGCGTGTAAGACAAAACCGGTTTCACTTTCAAATCATTATAATAATCCCGCCCAAAGAAAGTCAAATCCATCAAATGTTTACAACCTAAACAAAACTGGCAATCTGTAATTAAACGTTTTAAAAACACGCGTCAACCGAATCAGCACTACTCAGCTTTCATAAATTATAATGTCAATTGAAAAGACTTTTCGTAACCCGCAGAGGCCACAATGGGGCCGTCGAGGCCGTGAAAATCGCAGACAATCGGTGGGCCTGAGTGTGATTCGGTGCGATTCGCGGGATAATCTCCACCTCCCATGGGATGTAATTATCAGGCGCCGCCACTTCTTTTTGAAGACGCTTTTTTGTGGAAATCTTATTGGACGCGATAAGGTTGAGAACGCTTCTATTGTTTCACGTAATGAATAAAAGGAAACGCTCGGCGTAGCGGAGCGTTGCGAAGCGAACGCTACTATTATTCCAAGCTGTTTTTGTTTAATTATTCTTGGCTACACATTATTTTTAAAGGACATTAATTATAAAATGTCTGGTGCTTTTTGCGTTTCGTGCAAAATTGAGATACATTTAGCTTATTTAATTTACGTTTATGGTGTAGTTATTCGTGTGTAATATTGGCGAATAAGTTTCCATTCCGCTTAACTGAAAATTGGAAACGCTTTATATATTTTTAATATTATTTGCTGCTTATCGGGGGAAATAATTTAAAATATCAAAACGTTGTAGAGAAATTTGGGCTTTATATTCAATATGCGCCTGTATGGAATATGACATTTTAAAATAAAAGCCGTTACAATGGCCCACTCAGATGCCAATAATAGTGCAACTTAATCAACGGCGTCAGCGAGAAGCGCAGCTAGTATTATCCGATTCATCACCAAATTGAAGCTTTTCATGCCATACATGCGCTCTGACCACGGCCGTCGTGCTTATGCCACGAAATTGCCAGCATGCTACGTAACTATGCAGTCAGGTAATGCTGTCCAAATGACAAACCATGCACCTTTCACTCAATATGACGAACTAAAAACCTCCAACGACATACATTTAAATTCATACAAATATAGTGACGTCGTCTGTCTTATTATCACCGTCATGTTCGCAACCAACACACTTCCGAAAGGCCCCGTCGCTCCGTCCAAATTTAATTAAACCTCTTGCGTCGGCCCCGCGTGTCGTCGCATACAAATGACGGATTAAGGGGCGGCACATATCTGACGGAAGATCCGTCGAACGTATCTTCGGTCGCGTATATTCCGTCAAATGAGTCGGTACACACCTGACGGAAAATGCGTCGAGCGTATCTGCACACATTTGCTAAAAGCGTGGCTATTATGCACACATACAAGTTTGTTCGTGCAGGGCCGTACTCAGGGCAGCTCAATATTTTACTGTCATATTCTTTTACCTAATCATTTTTCGTGTTCCCTGATGTTATGTAGTCACTGAAGACCGGTAGTTATTTATATTGTAATTCGAGTTTGACTATTAAAAATATGTCGGACTTAAGAGATTTTTATAGTAGCCAACAAGCGTCATTTGAATATATTTCCTATATAGGTATGAAGGTTCAAAATAAAAAGACGATGATACGATTTGGTTACGGTTTTTAAGAAAATTTATACAAATGATATAGAAGGGGTTACAGTTGCAGCGCATGACACAAAATGTTTTTTATGTAGGTATTTTAATATATAAAGTTTGGAAATTAAAAGGCGTAGCCGTGAGATTTATTGCTTGTTCTTTCTCATGGTTCTAACTTCTACGCCTCTACGTCGCATTAACTGTAAATGTAGAATCTTTGGTAAAAGAGGATTTTGGTTACAAATCGTGTTCTTCATGTTTTATATTCTATATTTTTTTGTTTAATAAGGCAACTCCCGCACTAGGAATAAATCCTGTGTCGCGGGGGACTTTACAAACATACAACTAACGGACAATGAACACTCAGACTCAGACAAATTCTCAGTGCTGGTTTTTAGGTATTTTTTAGAAAATGTTATTAAAATCATAAATAATTCTACCAGACTCATTACGACGGCAGTAATTCCCGTAGACCTTTAGAACATCATACCTAAAAATTGGCCCACGATCCAGGCTAGCAAGTATGCGTACACTCATAGCACATACTAACACTATATTATTCTACACATTTCGTTTCTAAAAAAATAAGTATGGTCTGGCGGCCCTGGAATCTTACTCTACTACGCGTCACTCAAAATCACCGATCTGGGAATGACATGGATATGGCATGTCCAATATCTACGAATTTAGCGTGCCTACCTACGAAATTAGCGTGCATACCTACGAAATGTTGGGCAATTTAAAATGGCTGCGATTTAGGTTGTACTCCAGAATATAATCGATATCGATATGGAACCGGTCAGAGGAAACCTAGAAATTTTTGTAGTAAGTTACTTTAGTTAGTTTAAATCTTTTGCCAGATTAGTTTATTTCATAATGCAAATGTGGGCGAACATGGCAAAGTGAAGAACGACCCTTGTATCAAACATGTAACAAAATATTCTCTGAGAGCCAATATCAATACTGTGTCGCTGAGAAAGTACCGGACATGAATGGCACCATACATACGGTAATGAAACACACAGCCTGAAGCACTGATTTATCTGGTTTTTAGACATATTTATGCACAAAAACAAAATTATTATTAGATTTCACAGCAGACGTACCACAAACCTTGGCAAAAAATATGGCGACAGTGGCACGAATGACATTTCTAATAAAATCAGTAAACTAGGGCTATCTCCTTTTTTCTGACAGAGATATCCCTAAGACAAAACGAGACAACACTATGTTTGGTGGCTTTATGTCGATTTCGTATATATGTGTATAAAAAAAATCATGGTGAAATGTGGGTGTAATATTACACCTCTGCCTACCCCTCCGGGGATACAGGCGTGAGTCTATAAAAAAAATATATGATTATATGTGTATAATGTAATTTTTCTATATGTACCTACTATTTGCCCTCTCCATGTATATTCCTTACTCAATGGTCAAAATTCACGTGGTGCGTGGTGCGCGCGACGTCGACGGATAATCCGTCAGTACGCTCGACGTACTAACGGATCTTCGGGGCGGAACATATCTGACGGAAGATCCGTCGCGTTTTATCCGTCGCGTAACGCCAATACATACAAATGTATAGAAAAACGTTCAACCTTTCACACCTGACCGAAGATCCGTTAGTACGTCGAGCGTACTATATACATGGAGAGGGCAAATAGTACATAATATAGAAAAATTACATTATGCACATATATTATTATATTTTTTATTTTTATAGACTCACGCCTATATCCCCGGAGGGGTAGGCAGAGGTGTAATACTACACCCACATTTCACCATGATTTTTTTTATACCCATATATACGAAATCGACATAAAGCCACGAAACATAGTGTTGTCTCGTTTTGTCTTAGGGATATCTCTGTCAGAAAAAAAAGATAGCCATAGTTTACTGAATAAATTAATCATGACGATATTTTATTAGAAATGTCATTCGTGCCACTGTCGCCATATTTTTTGCCAAGGTTTGTGGTACATCTGCTGTAAAATCGTTGTATATCAAACATAATAATTTTGTTTTTGTGCATAAATATGTCTAAAAACCAGATGAATCAGTGCTTCAGGCTGTGTATTTCATTACCGTATGTATGGTGCCATTCATGTCCGGTACTTTCTCAGCGACACAGTATCGATATTGACTTTCAGAGAATATTTTGTTACATGTTTGATACAAGGGTCGTCCTTCGCTTTGCCATGTTCGCCCACATTTGCATTATGAAATAAACTAATCTGGCAAAAGATTTAAACTAACTAAAGTAACTTACTACAAAAATGTATTATTTTCCCTGACCGGCTCCATATCGATATCGATTATATTCTGGAGTACAACCCAAATGGCAGCCATTTTAAATTGCCCAACATTTCGTAGGTATGCACGCTAAATTCGTAGGTATTGGACATGCCATATCCATATCATTCCCAGATCGGTGATTTTGAGTGACGCGTAGTAGAGTAAGATTCCAGGGCCGCCAGACCTTTCTTACTTTTTTTTTCAGAAACGAAATGTTTAGAATAATGTAGTGTTAGTATGTGCTATGAGTGTACGCATACTTGCTAGCCTGGATCGTGGGCCAATTTTTAGGTATGAGGTTCTAAAGGTCTACAGGAATTACTGCCGTCGTAATGAGTCTGGCAGAATTATTTATGATTTTAATAATATTTTCTAAAAAAATACCTAAAAACCAGCACTGAGAATTTAAGAAAAGTTAGTACACTAAGCACAAACAAACAAACAACAAACATAATAATTATGTACACCCAAATTTTCTCTGAATTTTTCACCCACAGTTTTTGAACAAATTCTTTGAGTTTCGTAGCTGATAAAGTTTTGATGATATTATTAGTATGTTTTTCATGAGTCGTTTTTATATCATTATTCACTATACGTTTTTTGGTCGTTTCAACAGACTTGGGTCAATATTTAATTAATTATTATCGTTATTTGCCTTTCTATATAATTAGCATAATTAAAAATAATCGCAATATAATGTAAGTAAATGATTTTATAAACATTTCAGATAGCCAAAAGATGAAGTACCTTCTGAAAAACTTATGGTATAGCTCTAGAATATGGACTGCACGGTTGGCATAGTAGTTTAAGGCTTAAGCGGCCTCCTCGCCACTTGACATTGCGCCGAGTTTTGTGGGTTCGATCCCCACACGAGGCAGCACTTTGTGAGATCCATAAATTGTTGTTTCGAGTCTGAGTGTTTATTGTGTCCGTTAGTTGTATGTTTGTAAAGTCCTCCGCGACACAGGATTTATTCCTAGTGCGGGAGTTGTCCTATTAAAAAAAAAAAATACAATATAAAACATGAAGAATACGATTTGTAACCAAAATCCATTTTTACCAAAGATTCTACATTTACAGTTAATGCGACGTAGAGGCGTAGAAGTGAGAACCATGAGAAAGAACAGGCAATAAATCTCACGGCTACGCCTTTTAATTTCTAAACTTTATATATTAAAATACCTACATAGAAAACATTTTGTGTCATGCGCTGCAACTGTAACCCCTTCTATATCATTTGTATAAATTTTCTTAAAAACCGTAACCAAATCGTATCATCGTCTTTTTATTTTGAACCTTCATACCTATATAGGAAATATATTCAAATAACGTTTGTTGGCTACTATAAAAATCTCTTAAGTCCGACATATTTTTAATAGTCAAACTCGAATTACAATATAAATAACTACCGGACTTCAGTGACTACAAACATCAGGGAACACGTAAAATGATTAGGTAAAAGAATATGACAGTAAAATATTAAGCTGCCCTGAGTACGGCCCTGCACGAACAAACTCATATGTGTGCATAATAGCCACGCTTTTAGCAAATGTGTGCAGATACGCTCGACGCATTTTCCGTCAGATGTGTACCGACTCATTTGACGGAATATACGCGACCGAAGATACGTTCGACGGATCTTCCGTCAGATATGTGCCGCCCCTAACAGGCTCGAAACGCTTCAAAAAAAATAAAAGAAGCAGATGCAAATGTGCTATATGAGAGCACCTCATTTGAATGTACTGCAGACGGATGGGACTGACCGGTTTATTGCTACCAGTTCGTTTAATATGCAAAATATATATGTATAAGAAGCGAAATTCTGACTTGTCAGTTAGTATTTATTTGTCAAAGGCCAAGGTCACATCAAATATTCAAGATTTTTTATTAATACATGATACTGTGGGACGCCCGCACATTTTATTTCAATTTACAGTTTTTTCGATCCATTGAGAATTTCGGTAAATCTCTTCTTAGTGGTCTGCTACTTTCCCCAGTAGCTATGGCTGTGGGTTGTCTGTCAGTTAGGTAGAAACGTAAGGTTTTTATATATACAGATATAATAGGGGCGTGTCTAGGTCTGAAGACCACAGCGCGAAGCGGCTCCTCGAGCACTACGCGCTACCTCTGCAACCGAATGCTTACTAAATTAAGACGAGCGCAGACTGCGCTCTGGTCGCGTGCTTCTCAGGATTTCCTACCGATCCCCCCCGTGAATCTCTACCTTTTCGTGGTGCGGGGTCTCAGTAACCGTGGGTTTGAGGTACACCCACGGTGAAGCTAAGCGGGATCCTGGGAGGGGACGCTCTACGTGGGCTTGCGTGAGCCCTGCGTAGGATGCGTCCCAAGGTGCAGGTGCGGGGGACGGTTCTGTCTGTCCCTCGCAGTCGGGTGCGGTCGCGGGAGGAGAGGCGTGTCGGTGTTGCGTTGCCGTGCGCCCTATCTCCCGCGACCAAATGGGGGCGCACCGTCGTTGCGTTACGGTGGGGCCGCAGAGGAAGAGGAGATGCGGTGTTACGTTGCCGTCCTCCCTATCCTCTGTGGCCGCTGGGTGTTTTGGTGGCTGAGCCCAACAACTTCATCCGCCACCAAGGGGGTTTCGTTCGGGGCCCGCCTGACCATCTGGCCGGCTAATACCCGTCGTGGGATAGCGAGGAATGCTTCGGTGAAACCCTACCCTCCGACACATGGGTACATGAGGAGCACGGGTTGGTTTTTAGTCAGTAAGAGTCTGACAGTCCCTTCGTCCTTCCCCCCCAGGGCGGAGGGACTCCATGAGGATTTTCCAACCCGACACCAAAAAAAAATGAAAGGATTTCCTACCGATAAATTTCAATCCCACTCATTGCAGTGCCTCGTTACAGTTCTGAAATCTGTGGGACTCGACTTGCTATATAAAACCTCGAAAATCTAAATGTATCTATTTTCTGATACCTCAATAATCAACATCACATGCCCGTGAAGATCAGCATCATATTTTCTACGATGCGTAGCACTCTCTACCTATATCAAACCTAACCACGAAGGCAAATAAAAAACTTTGCATTGCTATCTAATAGCTCACAAATCACTATCGTTTAACAATAACTTACAAATCATTAACCCATGGAAGTCAGCATGACATTTGCTACGTACCGTAGCAGCTCTACGTAAATAGCTACGGTACAGCGTAGCACTAAGTTTGGCACGGTACAAAGCGATATTGTCTGCATTGGCTGTAGTTGGGGCGTTCGTAGCACCTGTGGATTGAAACAGTGTGTGCAAGTATTGCCTATATTAACACGTTTGCACCGACAGTAATACGTTCCTGGGATATATCGTTGGAGTTCGGCTATGTTTTATTCTTTATGCTACGTTTTGAAAGGCGAAAAAGTAACTTGTGTTACTTGTGAGTGCAGTAGCTTGAGTTTCAACGTCAGTCGACCAGCCAGATGCCCAGAGATAACTTACTAACAGACTACAACGCAGCGGACCTCGGGTTTAAAACCCACGGCGAGTACCATTGACAAGCGTCGAGGTTAAGCGCGTATCAAATTGCGAATTATCGCTTTCTAAACGTTAACGGAAAACATCGTGTGGAAACCTGCATGTCTGTAAAATTCCTACTCACTGTCGATCGCGTTAATGAACGATTTATTCGTATATTTTCTTGTTTCAATAAACAATCAAACCAAGCAGCAATACCATCCATCCAATTTAATCTACTCACCCAACGATTAAATACCAAATCAAAGATAGAAATCCGAACACTCCAATACATTTCTATCCACTGTTCACTAAGAATACGCCGCGTCAGCATCGATGCGACAAAAGATATGCAAATACGGGCCGGGGGGAGAAACGGGACCACTGATTGAGCTCAAATACGAAGCCGCGTGTGCCGATTCTCCCCTACAGACCCGCATAGCGATTATTAGCCTCTATTGGTACAGTTTTGTTTTACAAGCACGACACTTGTCGCACCTTTTAGGTGAATGTAGTTGTGTGGTTTGATCTTGAAGGTCAGGTTAAACGATTTTGTAAGAAAAGTTGATTTTGCTAGCTACTCCGTCCGCATGGGAGATGGTTAACGCGGTAAAAGGTAGCCTTTGCCATTCTCTATACATAAATATCTTTCCAAAACATCGCTCTATTGCGACTTGAAATAAGACAAAGACAAAAAACTTTCAGATGAAAAATATTAATGTTGATTACTAGCGAAATTCTAAGTTTAGGTTTGGTTAAATTAAAGACATCGATAATAGTTCGTTTTGAAAGCCGTTTAGGTCTTATAGTCTTTGTTGAGAATACTCGTTAGGAATTAAATAGGTCTTTTGCATGTTATGATTCTTAATTTATTATTGTCATCAATGCAAGTGTAGGCTATCATCGTAGCTTTTACTTCGACAGTCATTATGTGGATTCATTTAGTACAATCATTGGATACTTTGATTTTTGAGTGTACTAAATCCGCGTTATGTTATTCACTTATAAAATTTATTGTTAGTTTAACCGGCAATCGCCCCGTGAAAAGCTAATAACAACTTTGTCAAATATGATTAGTTCGTGTAAAGGATTTTAGGCTTTTAGAGAAAGTTTTTGGGTCGTGACCAGTCTTTGCTCGGTTGGATCATGGTAACGATGTTTTTTATGACCCACCTATGTCGTATACTAGGCCATTATGACCTGCCTGAAAATGAAGGAAGTTAATAATTTGTATCAGTACAGACGAAAAGACACACATGAGACTACACATAATCATCAGTCCTTTTTCCTGTCCCACTGCTGGGCACGGGCCTCTTCTCACTTATGAAGAGGTCAGGGCCGAGCCGTACCTTTGTGCAATGTGCGCGGCGCACACAGGCACCAGGGTAACAGGGGCACCACACGCCGGGATATGCGTTAATTATTAAAATTATTTTCGAAAAAACACGACAAAAAATCACTTCATATATTTCGCACACAGGCGCTGGATTGGATCGGCGCGGCCCTGGAGAAGGGTAAGGCCATAGTCCACCACGCTGGCCAAATGCGGGTTGGCAGACTTTACTTGTCTTTCGAGAAGATCATGGAGAACTATCCGACATGCAGGTTTTTTTTAGGAATAATTAACAATTTAATACGCACTTAACTCCGAAAATTCATTGGTGCGTGCCGTGGATTCGAACCCGAGACCCTCTGCATAGCAGTCTGTCGGTCTTTCCACTCGGCTATCGCTGCTTCTGAGACTACACAGTTAACATGATATACAATCAAAACCCTACTTCTATCAATCCCTGTGACAACATGGCAAGCCATATTTGTCTTCAACCTATCCCGCGTTGCTACAAAGCCAATATTTCGTCGTTTTGCCCGCGCAGTCATGAAGCAAGCTAAGGCGACGCCACTTCATTATCACAGCAACACTATCTGCGTAGACTGCCAGAGGGGGTTATAGGAGGTGTGGGGTAAGGGGCGGGAGGCAATTAGCAGCGATGAGATAAAACGTGCAAAGTCCACGAATGATTCAAGTTTTACAATTAAAAGTTGGCGAGTGACGTAGAACGAAACCACAGACTGCTGTGGACGAGGCATTGAGGGAAAGCTATTACGCACTTTATTTTGACTCTGGGTTTTTTGATAAATAGTGTAATAAATAGTTTAAGCTTTCAAGTTCTGTACATATACTAATATTTATGTAAGGATCTTTACCGATCTATTACGAACGCCAAGCCAATTTACGCTATAAGCACTAAAAGACTATAATAATTCTTACGTCACTGACTGACTGACAGACTACGCATAGCCGAAACTACTGGACCCAAGAAGCTCTGCCAGTATTTTCATTATGAATCTTGAGTTTCAACAAATTTCACAAAGGGCGATGGCTGAGTGGATCTAGCTTTTTAGTAAATTGCCAATGTTAAAAAGTCGTACACCGACTCTATCAGGTACTTGTTGAATATTTACGATACGTGCCCAAGTTGTGGCATAAAACATCGGCATAATCATTTATGACGTATTGATAAAAAAGATCATAAAAATCAATAAACCAAAAAACAACATTTCTTAATTTTATTTTCATTATTGTTAACGGTTGTAGTCAACATTTACGATGGGTTGCTAATATTGGTATCGAGAGCTCGCTACCTATAATTAAAAAATATCATATGCTGTTTTGATATGCGGTTCACCGATAATATCCAGAGTCCATCAAATCTATGCTTCCTAAAAATATTCAAAACAAAAGTATAAATAGAAATCTGGGGGCCTAGAGAAATGACACTCGCTACTAATTTATAATATGGCTAACGTTTGATTTCAATAGTTTGGTAACTGTAAAGAAATTGTATTATTGAACACTAGATTCGAGTTGTGGACACCATTAGAATCTTGTGTTTCTGAAATGATGATAAATTTCATCATATTTAAAGTCAGTTTGTGCAACTTTCCCGCTCAACCTACAGAACCATAACGGCGGATGAATGCGAATCGTTTACTGGCTCGCGGTGTCGGCTCTACCCGACATGTTACATTTTATTATCTCGCAAACAGTTGGCGACGTTTTGAATTATAATTCAGATCGTAAAAGATAAAGTGTTCAAATGACGATGAGCTGGATCGTTACTGAATTAAGGTTGACGCGCACAAGCGTACAAAATATTAAATTGAACACACCGCAACATTTTTTCTATTAATTAGTATTGTATAATAATATTGCAATTATATCGCAGTTTTAAATTCTTATTTGTAGTGCAGAATTTGCATACTGCTTAAATTAAATAAATTGAATTATAAATATAGTATCATGCACTGGTTCATACAGTGCTTATTGGCCGTCACTTTTTTATCTGTTGAAAAAACAACGCCAGCGCATGGGGTGCGCAGATTGATTGACAGACATAACAGACACATAGCCAACGGATACAAAGAACACCCAAATTAGAAAGAACAATTTATTAACTGTGTTGTTGTTAGTGAGGTACACACTAGGATCGGTGACATAGGTTAGCCACCATTATATTTTCAGATATGGTTGATTACACTGAATAGGATAACTTAGTAGCCTGGAAATAAATTAAATATATTTCCGAATCTGAATCCAGGAACATGTTGTAGCAATCCTTGGATTGGCCTTTGCACGACATGAAAATAATCCCATAAGTGCTAGCAAAATACAAAATAGAACATAAAATCATTTTAGAAAATTTTAGTTGTCTCTTCAAGAAAGAGTGAAAGCTTACAAGTGGTCTGTATACGTTCAGCCTTAGAACAGATCTGTGTACCGACGCGACGTACTGACGAGTTTATTATTAACATCAGTCATTAGGGTGAGCTGCGTGTGTTCTCTTATTATATATCTAATTATACACACACCTTCCCAGAAAGTTTGGAGTTTTACGAAATACTTACGTGTGTATGCCATGTATGTGTTTGTATGCATTGCATATGTAGGTATATTGATAACACAAACAAGACGGACAAAATATATACTGACACAGTATAACGTCAAAGATCTTCATGACCGCCGAGTCCAACGGCTTAACACGCGACCCGCGGTACGGGGCTAGTAGTAATTAACCATCTAATAGTTTTCTTTTTATTTTCTTAGAGTAAAGATCTATATTCATAAAGCCACTTTGATATCCATTGTCGTATCATCACATCAACAGACGATGAACGACCGCAGATATAATACGCGATACGCAGATAAAATTGTGAACAAGCCATCTAAAACTACTCTGTTCTCAAAAGGATTTTTTGGTATGTCGTCGAAAATATATAACAAGATCCCAAAAACAATACACCAAACGGACGAAGTAGGAATATTTAAGATACCTTCTATTAAATATGTTTTGTTGTTAATACTAGTATGTTATTTTGTGTTTCATCCCGGATGGCTGATCAGTGTATGTACCACCTAAATTCTGTTACCACCTTTATAATACCACTGTATCACAATAAATGATTTCTGATTCTGATTCTGATTCTGACCGCGCTGATTGAATTCGCCTCGTCAGCATATAATTTATACGGAATTGATTAATTGCGGCACCTCGATACACAAAACACCTTACAACAATGAACCTTTCGCGGTTATTAGCATAAGTTTACATTGTCTTTTTAAATGAAGAGATTATATATACAGATAACCACCTATGTCTACATGAATATTGTCAACGGCTCATCATCATCATACAGTGTTTCGCTGTCCACTGCTGGACTAAAACCTCTCCTAATTTTCTTCATAGTATCACTGTAAGTCAAAACGAGATGGCCTTCTATACCACGACGGCCAGACGAGTTGGTACAAGGTTCGATATCAAGTTTTTCGTCTCTTGGCAAAGAAACTAGTAATTGAAGCATATTCAAGTATTTTTTCCTTAGTTGGCTCTGCTTGCTTAACCTTAAATTATGTAAATCAATGTATTCGCTCGCTCGCTTGCCCCCTCGGGATCTGAGAACGAACAAGACTAAACGTAACAATACCCAATCGAGTGTATCATTCATCTCTTAGTGCCTGAAATGGATTTCCCCTCGTGTCACGGATCTTTATTTCATTGCAAACCCTTGTTCAAGCATGTCCTATACCTATATGCATACATATTATAAAACGACGATGGTCTCGGGTTCGATCCCCAGATACCCCAGGCACATACCTCTGACCTTTCGTAGTTATTTCGAAGTTATGTGTGTATTAAAAAAAGTTCATTATCGCTCGCTTAATAAATAATGTGCCCGGTAGATGGTAATAGGCTCGCCCCCCATTACATTGGGACCTAAACATAACTAGCGAAATATGGGTGCGTATACACCTCTGCCTACCCCTTCGGGGATCAAAAGCGTGAAGTTCTGTATGTATATTATAAAATGAAGTCCCCGGGCCGTCCTGTCTGTATCAACGCGACGATCTCAAAAACTACCGAACGAATGTTTGTACAGTTTTCACCTATAGGTAGTGTGATTCATGAGGAAAGTTACGGTGTATAATTTGCGGGCGAAGTGTTATGTGAAATGTTACACTCTACATTTTGTTTACTTATAAACTAAAATATCTTTTCTATGTATAATATGTATGTATTTACAAAAAAGAAGTATAAATGTATGTTTTTCCATATCTAGTGCCCATAGTACAAGCTCTGCTAGGGAATAGATGGTGTTGTGTGAATGTGGTAGAATATTATATTATATCATTATATCTGTCTATGAGCCCTTGGACCTCTTCCTATCGTTTTAACAGCCTGAGCCTTTTACAATAAACAGATTAATAGGTAATAATAACACGATAGTATGCAGAGAGACAAACAGACTGCCACGCAGAGAGTACTAGCTGGTTCAAAACACACGCGCACCCTTGACTTTTCAAAGAAAAAGAATATCGCTTACTACATATTAAACGAAAACATAGCGAGGAAGCCTGAATGTCAGAGAGTTCTCCATTGTATGTACTTTGCGAACCTTGATGGAATATTTGTAAAGTCTCCACGACACAGGAATTTATCCTAGTGTAAGCGTCCAATTTACGATTAGTTAGGGTGGTAGGTAAGTGATCCTGTCTAAAATCGTAGGTTTCGAATTCCATCCAGCATAAAATCTTGTGTGTCTGGGAGACATTTTTGTCTATATAAGCATTTTTATCGGCTGTTGACGCACTATTTCTCTAATTTATTTGAGTCCATCCAAAGATTTTCTGTAAGAAATTGCTTTAAGCTACAAGGCCACCCATTGTGCATTTAAATTGTAAACTCTATCTATCTCTCTTATGTTTGTAAAATTACTGTGTATGGTGTACAATAAAGCATTATCTATCTATCTATCTCTAAGCTCTGAATAGATTGCTTTCAGGTGGTCATATGCTAATTCGTCTTGGTCTTCTTCTCTCTTTCTCCTGTGAGTGTGTAGCTAAATCAAAAGTACCCCGGCATGATCTGACGATTCTTGTCCTGAAACAAAAACCAGGGCCGACAACTTTACGTACACGGATATTAGTCTCGGTTAAGATGTTTTATAATAATATTTTTATAATCAAACTCGGTACCTACGTATCAACTAGATAAAGAACCAAAAATGGTACAGTGACTCGACGTTATCTTGCCGTGGGACGAAATTGAATCAGAACTTGTCCACACTTAACAAAGTTTTTGAGCGGCCGGCCGCGGTGAGTAAAGGCCTTGCCACACGGCACAATTTTACCACTGATCAAATTTTCAATCGAATTGGCTTTGCCCGTCTACACGACACAATCAAATCACTGATTTGCATTCCGTCCACCCGATTGGTTAAAATCTGGTGGTACCGCCCACCCGATGAACTTGAGTTGGACGACTGGCGTCTACATGTCACGATTTCATCAAGTGATTTAGTCAAGTTGGACGTAAAATTGTGCCGCCTTAAGTGTAGGCCTTAAGTGTTAAACTTTGTCCCACTGATAATAAAGATGGCACATTTTAATTATTGTTGAAAAAATAAGCTGATTGCAACTGAAAAAGAAAACTCTTATGAATATAAGGTCACCTTTTTCTTAGAAGAATAATGAAAAAGATGAAAGCGTATAGAGTGTTTTATTTAGAGGATGGAAAGAAGACGTACTGTAAAGATTCGCCCTCACACGGCATTACGGAGCAAAACTATTGCAAAAAATATTGTTTCAGGTTTCTCTTGTTTTATATAGACCACTCCTGCACTTATTACTGAGTCGCGAAGAACTTGACAAACATTCAATTAACGGACACAAAATACACCCATACTCGAAACAACAACTTGTGGATCACACAAAGTGTTGTCTCGTATAGGAATCAAACCCACAATACTCAGCGCAGGTGTCCAACGATGAGACGATCGCTTAAACCACTACGCCGTACCTGCAATCAAAACTCCTGCAAAGGTCTCATAGAATGCGTAATAATTATGGAAGCAGCAAACAAGGGCATCAAGCATAGTGAAAACAAAGTCTTGTAAGTACATAGTATTTTTCGTTCAAGTAAATATTCAACCGTCGCTTCTAATATCACAACGTAGTAAAAAGACCAGCACCAACAGTGACGATACGTAAATCCTCATAAACGTAAGCTAACTAAATTATAAAAGTTATTCTGTCACCGGCATTAATATGTTTAGCGAGGTATCGCTCTCGAGCTCGACTCGTTATTCAATAAAGCGGAAAGCTGAGTCTTAACTACATGATACGTTAAAACGTATCATGTAGTTAAGACTCAGCTTTAGCAAACAAATTTACAACTTTTCCCTGTATGACTAGAATGGATATTAACAGACAGAAGATGACACGTCTATGTTTTCATTGGACACAAATATTATTAATAGTAATATGAGCTGGAGGCAGCATCCAACATAATGCCATGCAGAATGTGTCGGCACGACGCGCAACACCGACTTTTCGGAGTTAACTATGTGCGTTTTAAATGGTTATTAAGTATCGCTCGTCCCGTGTTTCGGAGAGCGTGTTAAACCAAAGGTTCTGGCTGTCATGAAGATCATCGACGCTCGTTATGGGGAGTCTGTATTCGTAGTATTACTTACTCTATGGTCAGTTATCTCTTGCATGTACTGATATTAACCTGAGCCAATAATATCGCTACCCTTTCGGTTGCCGAGGTCAGATAACACTTGCACTGTGGAAAGCTAACAATTTGTTAAACTAAAGTTCCAAGGCGAAAAACTTGGGCAGAACCAGAATAAGCAGCCAGGGTATTTAATTCTTGAATAATTTTTTACTCAAGTCCTTTAATAATAACAGATTTATTGAATTCAACTTAGGTTTAAAATATAAAACAGAAAAATTTTTTGTAAGTTGCTTTGATACGTTTATTTTCGCTTCATATTTCACCGATTGCTTTCTGAACATTACGAGTAAAAGTCCCCGGCGACTTGTTTATGTATTTGACATAATTATTAGTGATGACCTTTACGCGGGAAAAAGATGAGTTAGTAATACCCTTCACAACTTAACGCGGGATAAAAGTGATCGCAAAGAACACCCTATATCTTTTCCACGGCCCAAACCTTTTTCTTTCGTGAAGACGACACTCAGTTGTGCCTCAGGATTCATACGTAGTGCAAGAATAAAATCTGCATCGAGGAGGGCTTTACAAAAATTCAACCAACGGACATAATAAAAATAATTTGTGGTGATGGAAGTATGGAATCCACCACACTCGTTAAACTGTGAAAAGGCAAGTCAAAACTTTACGCCCCACGTTGCGTGTTGCAATCATGATGTAATAAGTATATAGAGCTAAACAATCGAACTCCATAAAATGTCATGAATATGAGATACAATATAAAAACAATGTAAATGATCAACTTGGTCAATATTTTAAACAATTTATTGGTATATTTTGCCAAATTATCATTTAATTTGTGATGCCATTTTCTTTTTAATCTTAAAATACCTACTAGTAAACTTTACCTACCAGTTCTTTTTGTCAACATCTATCAACAATCCCTTACTTTTCTCACCACAAACTTAGTATCGAAGCTAAGCAATATAAAATGTACCTCAAACAATATACCTTGATGCGGCATTACCTTCAGTTTCCGTCGCTTAAACGTCGTTGATTAAAAAACTTCATCAACGCATCTCTTTCTAGTTTCAACATCGGGCTTCTGATAAACTTTGCCAATAAAAAGTTACTTTTGCCGTGCTCAGTTTTGTGTGATGGTATAGGTGAATATATTACAGAAATACATATATGGAAATAAAGAGCACCTGTGCTTGAAAATAACTAATTAAATGAAACATGCAATTCGAACAGTTAGTACCTTTTAAATATGACGTAGTGACACTCTAAGAAAGTTAGATCTAATTAGTGGCATATTAGGGGGGTAAAATAAAGGCGGTAAAATAGGATATGAAAGTTAAATTTTATTAACTACTGCTTTACTTAAAAGTATCGGTAGGTATATCTGATGACTAGTAGTACCTAGTATGTTAACACTTGTACACCCACTGGCAATTATTTACGTAAGGCGTGTGGGATACGCGGCTTGTAAAGCGTATCTCGTGTTCCGGGGATTAGAGAGAAATATTGTACCTATACTCAGTGGATATTCTTATTTATAAGCTTAAGGCTATAAATTCAATGCCGGTAGCTCAACGGTTAATCATGGGTAATGTATCTACATATTTATCGCATTACTGCCTTAGTACCTACTTACGCTTGCTGGTATCATCACATCCTGAAATGTTCCATCTTAATCCAACTTATTCTTATAGACTCACGCCCTTATCCCCGGACGGGTAGGCAGCTTTAGGTACGTACCCTCTTAAGCACGGTCGAGCTCTGATGTAAATGCCACACGCGGTCTCGCATCCTAGTGATGACCTGTTTAAAGTTTGCTTAAGTTTACCGACCTAGTATGAACAGCAAGCCAAGCCACGCTACCGCTAAGTAGGTACTTATAGAAGTAAAACAGCAATAAGAATATCATAAAACCGCACATAATCATATTCCGCTGCAGGAGCACATTTTGCCTAATACAATGAACGTGAACCGTAACGGCCCGGTCAAGACCTACAGCGGCAGCGATTTCGATGTGTATGGCGCGTTTACTCTGACGCGACATCGACCGCGGCGGACATCGAAATCGCTGCCGCTACCGCCTGCCGCTGTAGGTCGTGACCAGGTCATAACAATGTACGCAGCGATGTGCAAGTCATTGTCCGCTCGAGGTCTAGCCTCCATCGTTCTAAATAAATTGAGCTGAGACTCATCATTATTCTGATCCCGCGGGATCCTGAAAAAGCCAACGGAATTAAATGGCGCGGCGCAGAGCGACCGGTCACCTACACTAGACGTGCATTCGTTGAGTTTCTTTGTAACTTCTTAGGTACCTACTTTAGCTAATGGAACTGTATATTTTCAGTTTTTGATGTAGGTTTTGTTGACTTTGAGGCGAATATCTTTAGGTTGCAGAGGTCAGACAGGCAGTCGATCTGTGTGAAAGAAATATTCAGTCAAATCCGGTTAGACTAGTAAATCGACCTCGGGTTACAACTAGTACGCTTGGCGCATGATGAAAGATTTCTAATGGCCTGTCTCTGCAGTAAACGAAGAGAAAATCAGTAAAGACGTCATCGTCGTAGCGCTAGCGTAGTCGCATCTATCATTGCCTTGTAGCCTGGCCTCTGCTTTCTAGTTTCACCAGATTTGGCAGAATATTCGCTAATAAATTGCCTAGTAGAAATACGCTGTAAGCGATAAAGCTGCCCTTTCTACCTCATCATATTCTCAACATCTTTATCATGACGATAAATCTTTATCATAAGACATGAGAAGTTCCCACAAGAACACATATTTGTGGCTTGCACAAAGTTTTGTCGTGTGGTAATCGAATTCACGACATCAGAGCACCAAAAACCATTACTCTGATAAATGTAAAAAGGTAAACACAGAGCACGTTACTCTTGTATTGGAAGGATATTTTGCATTAAGTGAGTAAAGTCCTATGAACGTTGACATTTAGATCACATTTTGCCGTTAAAATACCATGAAGTGCTCTGTTGCCCGTATAATTATACAGCGTATTAATTATAAAGCGTATTTTGCTAGTTAGTCATTATGTAGGATGTATTAACTCGAATTCAGATTTCGACTTGAAGATTACTAAAGAACCGAAACGTTAACACTTTCACGGACAGTAAACGAGACACAATTAAAGTTTTATTGTTATCACGCCTATAGGCGTTTACTGTCCGTGAAAGTGTTAATCATTAACGTTATTTAACGTACCTTGATGCAAAGAACACAAATCGTAAACCAAATAAAGCATTAAAAATATAGTCCTGTCACCAAAATCACCAAATTACGTCCAAACTCGATACTCACATCATAATAGACGTATAAGAGGAAGAAAGGTACATACTCCGAACAATGATTACTTTGGTCCGAAACGGCTGAACGTTCTATATAAAATCTACGTCGCGGCGATGTTATTATGTAAATTCGAGAGTAAAGTGAACAGAAGTCCGGACCGAGCCCTTTTGTGCTCCGAACAAATTGTTTTATATTCCGAGGGAATTGGCGTTGAGAAGATACCTCGGGCCCTCCACCCCTTTGGGATAGCAAGAGCCACCCCCGAACGTCCCGGCTCCGCGGCAACGGATACTAGCTGCGAAGTCACTGATGACAGTTTTATGAAGTCGCCATTTACATTTAAATTGAAAGTGAGGATTTGAACGTAAAGAGCAAAAAATCTTTGTTCAGAGAGACTACTTGTTCATTGTGTAGTTCAGGATCTTACTAGATTACTACTAGTTTAGGAGTGTAGTAGTACTAGGGTCTGTTATGTAGTGCTAGGCAGAATTTCGTCGTGTGTACGCACACCTCAAGTTAAACAATTTGGCCTTTATATCCTCCATATGGCGTAGGCAATTACCTACCAAAATCGTTCTGAAATTGTAGGTACCTATAGCTTGACCTGTAATTGTATGTACAATACTATTGCAACGACGTAAAGCTGATTCGGCCGATGTATAGGACACTACTTGGCTCACTTTCCTACAAAGAGTTGATCATGAAGTTCGCCAATAAACGCAATTTTTGGCGACGTGCTCTTTGCGAATATGTTTAAAAATATTGCATCAAACATCTTATCTACAGTTGCTCTTATGCTTCTGCTACGCCTGCATCTTAACGCGTTAATATAGGCGCTACGTTGATGTGACCAAGGTTTTAACGCGTAAAATTACTAATGGCGTTAAACGTTAAGCGATAGCTTATAATATATATATTTAATAATACATAACATAATATATATAAGCGATAGTTTTAGCGCGTAGTTTAGCGCGCTAATGCTCCTGCTACACCTGCGTCTTAACGCATCAATCAGCGCGTTAATTTAGCAACGTTTAAGCACGTTAAAATACAAATTCCCAACGCATATTTTTAACGCATTCACTAACGTGTAGTTAGCCATTGGCATTAACGCTTACGCTAACGCAGGTGTAGCAGTAGCATAGCATTAGTGATGTTGGCCACATTAACGCCGTCTTATTTCACAGGACGCGCGTCCACAAAAAGGACAAGTGTACTTTGTTTTAGACGTAAACTACATATACGCAGAAGCCTATGGATTAATCGAACGAAATAACTTTAGTTTGTAGAACTATTATAACCAGAGCCGTGCCTTTAGAACCCAAACATCCTTAACGAGTGTTAACGCGTGAATTCACGAGGAATTAACGCTTAACGGCATTGTAACCTTAATGAAGCCTACACGAATTTTTAACGCGTTAATTAACGCGTAGTTGGTAGTTGCCCATTGCCATTAAGTTAACGCTAACGCAGGTGTAGCAGTAGCTGTATATTATACATAACCTCATTGTATAAAAGTTTTACTGCTCTACAATTATTTTTGATCGGATTTTCATTCTCTGTAATCCTCGTGAATTCACGCGTTAACACTCGTTTATGATTTTTCTAAAAACGAACCTATAAAAAACAAATATGCACGCTTCTTAAAGGTGCCAATTTCGAATTGTAACTTAAACAGTCCTTACTTTGCGCGCGCATCCTGTCAAATGAGAGAGCGTTAATGTGCCCAACATCACTTAGCGCGCTAAACTACACGCTAAAACCCTTTGATGTGTCCAAAAAACCGACACCCGAGCTATCGCTTTACGTTTAACGCCATTAGTAATGCCATTAGTAATTTATCGCGTAACCGTTGACCACATCTACGTAGCGCCTAAATTAACGCGTTAAGACGCAGGTGTAGCAGGAGCATAAGACAAGTCTAAAAAGGGTACAGATCGTGTTCCAAAAGAAACACCGCAGTTGGTGAGTGGGTACTCACATTTTACAAAAAGACAAATAAATCACAGAAATCCTTACAAAAATATCCTAAAGAATAAAATATTTATAAGCATTTTGAAGTTTTCTTTCAGGCAATCTTTTCTTTTTATTCCATTAGACGATCTACGGACAATTTTTTTTTGTCTGCTTACCTAAGTAGTGATTGCCAAATCTTAGCAATTTGTTTAAAATTTTTTACAATCTAGTCGGTAGCTTCACGTATCTTATTAATTTACCAAGTGACTTGACCCTTCACTATCACACAACTAATTACCTATAGAGACACCTTCGATTACCTATTTCTTAATAGCAACAGACGTATCAGGGCGAATTTTTTTAAAAGTGTACCATAGATTTTCATTATGTCCCTTAAGTTTAATGTTTTTTTTTAATTACTTCATTGCAATAAACAAAGATTTTTTAAACGAGTCTTGATTGAGCATATGTTTGGTAGAGTTTCTGTGTTTCTTTTTTTTATTCTTTCTGGTTTTTTTATAACTTTTTAGTGCAATTAAATGACTAATAAGTAGGTTTTTGTCATGTCCCCTCGTCAAATCGTAACTTAAAAAGTAGAATAACAATTTAATTATCAGTATGTAGATTGATGTAATTACATTATTAGACAGCTTAAATAAGATATTTCTGATAATCCTAGATACAACAATGCATTAATAACAAATTGATTTTAAATTATTTTTAAATCATAGTCTGCAAATTTGACCAGGTGGAACTTTCCCGCGAGTAACGCGAATTTATGTGGTCTTAAAAAAATATTACTAAATTATAAATATATTTTTTCGCTGGCTATATTACAAAGCTGTCTGATTCACTGCCACCATCTAGACAACAAATTTTCTATCATCGTGCACAACCGCTACATTGAGGACGCGTACAGTGTGTGCATAAAATATATCCAGTGACTAGCGGCACTTTTTAAGGCAATTGAATTTTTTTTTACTCGTTTCCTACTGAATTTACGAACTATTAGTTAATATTTTTATAAATTGTGACATAATTTCCTTGATATAACGGCAAATCATGGAAATAAAAATGCAAACATATTTTTTGTCGGACTTTCGATACATTCCACTGACTAATTTTGTCGAAAATGTTACTCAGTGGAGAAAATTGTTAGCCAGTGGAACGCTAAAACTATATTCACGACGAACAGTGTTCCGTCAGATCACTTAATATTTTATTGCTGTATTAAAATAGACACAAAACCATTAAAACTAGCAACGGTTCTGAATTGAATTTGGATATTTATTTGATTTTGTTGTGCTTGTATTTAATCGATTTTAAACTTTCGCGATTTGTATACATCATACAAAATAATTTAGCGGGTCTTAATCGCGTTAACTTAACTTATTTAAGGTATAAATAGCTATTTGTTTCCGACGTTTCGCTCGTCTTGCACCGAGCGTGGTCGCGGAGAGACTGATGAGAGCTCAGCGCCGTCTTGTGGAAGTGCGGGTTTCGGCACCTACCCTCACTTGGTCTTTATTTAAGTTCGCAATGTCAGTACTCTGACACACTACACTAATGACGTCTACACACTGTTGAGATTTATCACTGCGGCGGTGTTTACATTTGCTGATGACGGATTCCAAGTAGCCGATAATCTATATCCATCCAAAGTTGAAATTGTTGTATTTCTTGATTTCTACCGCTTCACGTACTATCCTGGAGTAATAGTGACGATCGGTGGATAAGACTTGTGGTTGATGCAGTTCTATCCAGTGGTTTGGTCCAGACTCCAAGAAATGCTCAGCTATTAAGTGGCGATAGCTGAGCATTTGTAACTCTGGTTTCCCTTCAAAACGCATAAATCTTTCGTCTTTTACTAAAGTATTTTTTTTACAAATAGTGGCAAGCTATATACAAAAATTTACATTCAGAGATGTTACTGGTGTCAATGAGCACAATATCGATATTGACCAATAAAAGAAGAGTTACAACTAACGGTTCTTACATGACTACATATTATAACTAGCTATAAATACAATTTGATTTACATCGGTCAACTCACTCTTAACAGTACTCTGTCCATCACGCACACTATAATACAGTGGCACACTGAACAAAACTCGGTGGCCACGAACATTCGTCGCCAGCCGGATGTTATGCGTTGGTGAGACAGGTCGACGGCGCTTTTACGCTCTTACGCTTACGCTCGCGCGCCCGCGCGCGAGCCTTATCTCTTGATTACGCTGCGTAGGGGTGTGCGTACTGTGCAAGTAGGTATGTGCACGTAGTACGCCACAACTCTATACATTTTCTTAAAGTTCAATTAATAGACAATAAGAATTCAACTACACATATTGAAAACAAAACAAAAAAAATGAGGACCTTCATTTTAACTTAGGTACACTTTTAAAAATATCCGCCCATTAAGTGAAATCTACATTTTTTCAGAGGTAGGTAAATAGATAACTAGAGAGGAATAAATTTGCTATGAAGTTGTTGATAACTTTAAGAAACAAAGAAAGAACGGCTATTTTTATTTCTGCCCGGTCCCGTGGAAATTTCGGTAAATCCGGTCTAAGTGCTCCCTACCTTGGCCCTTAAGACATGCCAATTTTAGCTTCTTGCGCCCTATAGTTTTGGCTGCCCTTTGTCTGTCGGTCAATCAGTAACGCATGAATTATAGGTATACTTTTATAGAGGTATGGAATATGGGTGTTTGGTAATGACGTGTTCCTTGAAGGAGAAGGTCATTTGCAACAAATTGATCCCCCTCAACTAGGGGTCCAAATTAACGGTTTCTGAGATATCGAGCTTTAGGTAAAGATTTTTTTAATATTTTCCACCTTGATATCAAAATAATCTAAATAAAAAACACTTTGGCTCTAAATAGTTACTTTGTGGAAAGCTTGTTAGGTAACTAGCAATTATTGATCTAAACAAAAATTTCGAGTGTGTGACGAAACTTAATTTATTAATTTGTAGAAATTAATTAATTACCTACTTATACTTATCTATATATTAAAAGAATTTGTGTTTGTGAACAAAGAATCTTGGTCAATGACGGCCCTGTTGGAGATTTGGTACCGGATGGTCCTCCCACTGCTAAAAAATACGGGTGGAAACGGGTTCAGATTTGATTAATTCTACCATCAACAATTTTCAAGTGATTTCCATTCTTGGTGACGGTAATTGCTTATTCCGCGCAATTTCTTATTGTTTATATGGAAGTGAGAATAAACATTATGAAATTCGTTTGTCCACTGCTGATAACATTGTCAGTAAGTGGGATGTATATAGTAACTTTACTGTTGGGGACGAAGCATATGGCCAGACCATTACAAATGCAACAGATCACAAACGTGAGATGGGTGCCAATGGACAGTACGCAGGGCATGCTGAACTTCAGAGTGTAAGTGAGTTATCCCGAGTGTCAATTCAGAGTTCACCTGGAAAACAGTAATACGATTACTGACTATGGTACTGGCGAAATTGTTCATAACTTGCTATTTTCTGGGCACCTGGACGAAGGACATTACAGTGTCCTAATGTAAAGAATGGTAGGGCAGCACAGTCATATTGAAGAACTCTCTTTCGTCAATGTTCAGTTATACATATTATATATTATATCCCTATTGCGCGGCAAACCATTCAGTAATGCCAAGGTGGAAATTTCACGATACCTAAGGTGCAACGCAAAGCCAATGTTATGAGAAAAGAAGTTTTGTGATATATTATATTTTTGTAAGAATATCATCTTTTTACTTATTGGATAAGGCTACAATGTACTCATCATACTTATATGTAAGAGCTTTTTTATAATATTAAAATATGCTGTGGAGCAGCACGGATCCTCTAGTCTATATATTAAAAGAATTTGTGTTTTATAATACGAGTCGGCCAGCCCGTTCTACCCAACCGATTCGCATGATTTTTTTTTAAATGAATGCTCTCGCTGCATAGATTTGTCATCAAGCATTAGAAATTACCTAACTTGCACATTCATCAAGTTGTATGCAAAAACAGTTATCTCTCATACATTTTTTACGTTTTCGTAGCCGTAGTCAATGACTTTCTGCTTTTATTTATCTGGTTCTCATTGAGGTAGGCGTTTCGTTATAGGCCTATAACACGCGCTGAAAATAGCACTTTCATTTGATGGTATGCTCATTTAAATTGAGTAAGTATGAAGGAAGATAGGTGTGGACATTGAAATTATTTATCAATATTTTCCTATAAATTTCTTAAGATTCCATTGCTTTCTCTCTACATGGCATCTAATAAGTTCCTTGCGGTAACTGCCAGGAAAACCGTCATGCGTCCTTAAAGTGACCTTGCCTTACTTTCATACGGGTGTGAGTGTTGTGGTGTGTAAAATTATACCCGATGTTGGTAAAATGATCACTATAGTGAATTATCGCTGATGGCAAGTAATATTCCCCGAATGTTGGGTGAACTGATCTCTGATGTCGAGGAATTTGCCCCCTTTTTTTGTATCGCGATGAAATCCGGTTACGGACCGTACCTGAACCAAGTTTGGGGCAGGTGGAAGGAGGGGGGGCTCGGCTCTCCCCCCTAGATGTTCGGGGCATACCCACTAAAACATCGAGGTGTTCCTCTATCGACCCTCATGACGGGGTCGCGGTAACGACGTCAGTATACCCGCGACCCGGGTCCGGACCCGCTATTGGGAAAATCAACCCTACAGACGGGTAAATTATGTTTTATATTAGGAATTTTTTTGTGTTTTTAAATTACGGACTTTCTTCGGGCATCTTATTTTTTTATGTGGAACATATTTTAGCGGTTTATAGTAATATTGTCATATAATTATATTACAAGGGGTAGTTATGGTAGAAATTGTAGCTTTGGTAAAAATAGTAGTTTTGAGAGAAAAGGTACTTTTGACAGCACCGGTGGTTTTAGTAGAAATGGTAGTTTTAAAAATGGTAGATAAGATAGTGTTAGTACGAATAGTAGTTTTGGTACAAATAGTAGTGTTGATAGGAATAGTAGTTTTGGTAGAAATGGTATTATTAGCATATATGGTAGTTTTATATTGTTTGGAAAAAAAAATGGTTAAATACATATTTTTGGTAAGAATATCATCTTTCTTACTTATTAGATTAGGCTACAATTATTTATTTGCTCTGTTCCCTTAGTTAGAGTAAATGTTAGTCAATACAAGAAACAGTCTCATTCAGTAGTTTTGGAGATTTTCGTTGACAAATATACATACATCTTTGAAATTTTGTATATTTATTTGGAAGTCATAACAGATTATCATATACTAGCCGTTTCCCGCGGTTTTACTCGCGTCCTGAGGGAACTACTTCACGTACCCGAAAAACCCAAATATCTTACGGACCCCTATATTTTCTAAAATAAAATATAGCCTATGTTACTTGCAGATAATATAGCCTTCTAAAGGTGAAAGAATTTTTAAAATCGGTCCAGTAGTTTTTGAGTTTATCCATTACAAACAAACAAAAATACAAATTTTTCCTCTTTATAATATTAAGTATAGATTATATGAAAATTACGCAATTCCAATAGTATTACATACGTACATATCGAATTGATATCCTCCTTTTTTGAAGTCGTTAATAAGAGCTTTATTTCAGTTATACATATTATAATATCCCTATTGTGCGGCAAAACATTCAGTAATGCCAAGGTGGAAATTTCACGATACCTAAGGTGCAACGCAAAGCCAATGTTGTGAGAAAAGAAGTTTTGTGATATATATATATATAAATATTTTTGGTAAGAATATCATCTTTTTACTTATTAGATAAGGCTACAATCTACTCATCATACCTATATCCAAGAGCTTTTTTGTAATATTAAAATATGCTGTGGAGCAGCACGGGTCCTCTAGTATAAATTATATTATTCAAAAAATATGTACTACATCCGACGTACAAGTTAATTAAAAATCATCAGAGGTTCATGAGCTTTCGATAATGGTACAATTTTATTATAGACTTTTATAACAGTAAAAAAAATCGAGCCGATTTCTTAGCAAAAGCAGAAAATTTCTTACATTAAAATTCGCACATACTTACTTGCTTTTTCAAAAGTGAGTTTTTTGTATTTTCTTGTCTTATCATTTAAGTAGGTATATGCTTTTGTATGGTTTTAGGGAGTCCCCAAGCTTATTGACTTCAGCCGGTCTGAAAAACCTTTATAACGGATAAGCACAGATGGCGCGACGCGAAAGCAGCGTCGAACGGCACGGCATTAACGTGACACGCTCGCAAGATGCGTTTATTATCCTAGCCTATATCTGTATAATCTATGATCCTAGATCATCCCGTACCAGAGAGCATTTCTATACTGGAACTGTTCATGTTGCCTCTAAAAACTCAAATTTAACAATCAGAAATGAAAAGTAAGAATATTTGTTGGTACTGCTTGAGTGCTTCTCAAACTGCGATGAAATCGGTTGCTGCTTGCTTGTGCTATCAGAATCCTTATTCACAACGTAGTGCCTGCATGACCTCCACAGTTTAGAGATAGTGACATTTGTTGCCTTAAACCAGTGTTTGTTTAGTCAAGGATCCTAAGTTACTTACTATTAATGATAATTTATTACTTAAGTACAATACAATATCGTTATTTTTACATTACAGAAGTACATCTACCGGATGACGCTATACTACCCGTATTAGGAGATGGGAACGACTCTGACATTGAGGATATTTTCTGTGGGCCCATTCGTAAACGTGGCCAGCCCATTGCCACTTTAGCCTGCTTATACGTAGAGCTAAGTGGGTAACACCAGTTCTCTTCTATCCTTTAGAAGACTCTATCCTTTACTCTGAGCATAGCTCGTGCCATGGCACGCTGAGTGACTTTAAATCTATGGACCAGCACGACCATGAGTGTCCAGGTTTCGGCACCGTATGTCATTACTGGTAGGACGCATTGGTCGAAGGGTCGAAGACTTTTGTCTTGAGGCTTTGCAGAATAGGTGACGAGAAGACCCGACGTAGCTTACCGAATGCTGCCCATCCCAAATGAATCCTCCTGTCGATTTTCTTCTCGAAGCTGTGTCTACCCAACTGTATTATTTGCCCTAGGTAGACATACTGTTGCACAACTTTGAGCAACGAACTGTCAATGCAGATCGGTCTCGACACAACGTGTTCGTTAAACATGACCTTCGTTTTATCCAGGTTCATGCCGAGACCAATCTGCTGGGAAGCTTCATTAAGGTCGAGTCAAGTCCAGTGTCTTGAAGACAACCTCAATCTCCTTGCCGGACTTCCCCACGCAACTCAATGGTATTTGTCCATGTGTCTTGGATCTGAACGGTCATGGTCGCCGTTTCATCCAAACATCTCAACACCTCGATATATCGCCAGTCAATGCGACGTCGTTGCAAGCTTTCAAGAACTGCCCAGGTTTCGATAGAGTCGAAGGCTTTCTCGTAGTCCATGAATGCCATACACAGCGGCCGGTTGTACTCGTGAGTCTTCTGTACAATCTGCCGAACAGTATGGATGTGGTCCACACGGGCTAGAAGTCGTCAAGTCTTCTAGCGACACGGTCTGTAACAACCCTCGAGAACAACTTGTAGATATGGCTCAGCAGTGAAATGGATCTGTAATTCTTCAGTAAGGTTTTGTCGCCTTTTTTGAAGAAAAGAGCCACCATACTCCCGCTCCATGCCCGTGGTGTTGAGCCTTCGTGGATGACGGTATTGAAAAGACTTGCTAGCTCTCGCCGGATTGTTTCCCCACCTGCTCTGAGGAGTTCTGCAGTGATACTATCATCACCAGGTGCTTTGTTCTTCCTAAGTTGCTCAAGGGCCGCTCGAACCACGCTCTGGTCGACTCGATCTCTAAGAGTATGTAAACTGGAGACCTGCTCTAGTAGTTGAAGATAAAGTGCACCAAGTGCAACATATACTTATGCCTTTCCAGAAGCAAATACTGTTTTGCTGATTATCGCAGTGTGAGTACAAAGTGGTCATTGTTCCTGTTATGGTATACCTAAGATTATTAATTTGATTAAAACCAGAAGCAAATTGATCTCATTTACGTTTTAAGTACTAATTAATAAAAATTGTGAAAAAGAGGCTAAGGCTGACAGTTTTAATTTTTATGTGATTAAAATTTATGAGAAAATATGCATTTTACTTTCATTTTTGTCCTGTTCATTTCAGGATGCACGAGCGTGCGTATAGTGTACTTATGCGAAGGAAATTAAGCGACAGGTATCATAAATCTTACACAGTATACATGTTAATACATAGTAAAAACAACTTTATTAAGTATCTATTTAAATCTTGTAAACATTACTGAGTTTTGGATGTTCTTGACACGTACACTTTACAGCAATTATTTTTATTTAAGTAATTTGTGGAAAATGTTGTTGTTATTGCATTAAGTAATACATTGTAAAATTTATTATTGAAGCTTTTGAAATGTAAAGACGTTTGTTTTCCCTAATAAAGTAAAATAAAAATAAAATGCCCAGAGCGCACGGGCGTGCGGGTACAATTGTGAAAGACCTAGAATACCTAGATTTTTTATTAAATTTTTCTTTGTTTTTTTAGCGTCTATTTAGTCGACTGAAACCGAAAAACACATAAAAAGGCAAAAAACAATATCTTCGGTCTGAAAAGGCTAAGTTACCAACTCCCCATAATGACTTTTAAAAGATCTTTATAACAACCAGTACCAACAACTTAACATGGTCTCACGGCCAAGGAGCAACCAACAATTAAAACCTTCAAAAAGTCTGTGGTGCACAATGTGGATTCAAACTAATACACTCTACATAGGTAGCAGTCTGTTGGTATCTCCACTTGGCTGTTGCTGCCCAGACTAGTTATTCCATATAATACTTTAGTCATTAATAATTATTTCAAAATAAATAATGAAACATATTACCATTAGAATGTAATATCATTTTACTATCACATAAATAAAGACCAAAATAAAAGACAAGACCTGTAAATAATCATCATTTATTTATCAATCAAAGTTCCTCTAACTCTCTTCTCTGTAGTCTGTGCAGGTGTCTCTGCCTGTCTCTTATTCATACCCTTTCTCTCCAACTGCTTCTCAATAATCCTAGCATTGTTGGCATAACTGTCTGCCACTTCCCGGGCCTCAATTTCATCTTCCTCCTCATCAATTGTAGACACTGTGACTGAACTGAATTTACCCATGTTCTTTGTGTGTTTCGTCACCATAATCTTCTTTGGCTGTGTCAACGCTACTTGTTTGTAAATATCTGTTACTCCACCCTCACCAGCAGACTGGACTAAAGCCCCTCTCATAATAAAGACTACATTATTCTCTTGATCATGCTTATAATATATTGGTATAGCACATTTCTTACACTTTAGTCTGTACTGCCTTTCGATACCTTTTTCTCGTTTTAGATAAACCGTCTCGTCGGGGTCTGAAGTGATTTTGTGCGCGTGTTTTGAACCGTCGATAACTCGTGCCCCGTCTGTCGGTCTGAGAGGTAAACGGTCAATTGTACAGTCCAGAATCAGCGACATTTGGCCACAAATACAGTAATAAATGTGTAGTGGCTTCGTCTCATTGTATTCTTCTTGATCTTTGGTGTCCGAGCAGACTATACTCCGTGAGACAACTTTGGGCATCTTACTTTACGCGGGTTGACGGTGTAGAGAAGATATAAGTTGTGTAGTTATCACTCACGCCTAATAAAGTCTCTAAGTTATGTAGCAATTTCCCTATAAATATTTTGCAAATATTGTTTCACAAATTTTGTATATGTATCACACACACTGTCACACACGCAAAATGTCAAATCAATTGTCAAAAATGTCAAAGAGAAACCACAGACACCGATGTTTTATTTTGTCTATGAACAAAGAGACTATAGGGATACGAGTAAAGTAATTAATACTCAATACTCAATATTTTATTGCACTCCATAAGTTACATAAGGTGTTACAAAATGTTAATATAGGATACATCATGGACCCTGTAGGGCACGGCAACATATAATAATGTAGAAGAGAGGAGGATGCTATTTTTTATTTACAACAAACAAAATATATTCCATTTAAAATTAATATTGCACTGTTTTATTCGTTATTTTTATAATATTCATTTTATTTATTATAATTATATTTATTCACTATCAATATATTATGTTAATACTCATAAATTTATATTGTGTATATATGTAGGTACTTATCATATACATATATACCTAGTAGATATAATATGATATGTGTAATATAGCTTTCTATTAGGTATGTATTTATTGAAATATTTATGTAGTTACATTGAATTATATTTTATTCTCAGTCTTTTTGTGATTATATAAATATCTATTTTAATTACTCATAAATTTATATTACATATATGTGTACTTATTACACATACAGTAGATATAATATGTAGTACTTAGCTGTAATATAAATTTCTATTCAGCATTTATTAATTATGTGGTTACATTAAATTATTTATCAGACTTTTTGTTTGTGTACCTATTAATGAATTAAATAACCCGCTGGTCCCGCTCAGAAAATATTATTTCATGATGGTATTGTGGTTTTGAGGTTCTGTCCAAGAAGCTTACAGATAAAACACCTACGTTATAAATTTAATTGTAATACAAAACAATATTCTACCTGAATTATATTATACCTCATAAGTACTAGTTACCACTCTAAATTTTTTTATCAATTTGAATTATAATATCGTAATCTTTAGTTAGGTACATTTCTTAACCGCAGAGGTATTAGGTACTGTGGTACCTACATGCTCAATGATTATTATTAGCCGCATAATCTCTAACTTAGTGCTGCCTCCACATTTACGCAAAACGAGGCAACAGAATGGTCTGACGAGGAAGTAATTAAATGCGGAGTCCACTCCGCATCACTTTCTCACACTGAGGGACTGCTGGGACTGTGTCTAACCCACGGAACAGAAAATACAGTTGACGTGGATTGAGGCAAGGAGGGAGAAGCAAAGCTAAGCCGAGGCTTGAATGTGTGGAGGGAATCGGTCGTAAATCCACGGTGCGCACTGCTGTCAGTGTATTTAACTATCCCTAAATAAAATGAAACTGGTGTACCTACATCATCGAATATCACTATCCCACGACAGTTGATCTTTGAAAAAAGCTAATTTTCTGTAAAATCTGATTAGTTAGACTAATAATCGCTCCCCTGCCGGCTCTGAGGCGTAATGTGCTAAACGAAGATCGTAATGATATTTAAATATACACTATTTTAACAACTATGTACTATGATTTTATACTAATACCGTCTTCATGCAGTTGTTTTATTTGAACACAATTATTTGAACTAGGATTTTAAAGGTGAACGCAGACTTGGCCGCACCGCAAGCGCCGCAGTTTTTTGTATGAAGTTTCGCATACCCACCCGCGTCGCAGTCGCCGCAGTCCCTGAAACGACCGAACTCCCCAAGCCGCAGCTGATGACGTCACCAACGCCGACCCGCACGCAGCGGACGCTGCGGCTAGCGCGGATGACACCCACTCAGTGTTGCAAAAGTGAACATTTAAAAGTCGGTAAATTTTCCAGCTAAAAATTGGAAGAAATCGGGAGATTTTTTTATCAAAATAAAACAAAAGTGGTTTACACAAATCAACAGTAATTTATTTATTAAAAACTTTACCAATCAACAGTCATTTATTTAATAAAAAGTTATAGGTATACATCATAACTTAGTATTAAGTGATTACTCTTTATTTATTATCATACTACTTCTTGGTAGCTATTTTGGTAAACATTTTTTCCTCGACATTAAAATTATAGCATGTTTGGTTGTTTTCTCCGACACATCTTTTTGTGTGGAGAATACCTATAAAAGAATCAGTGGAAGAAAAGAAAGTGTTGATTCACCAAACCAGTCATCTTAGGCTGATCCGTAAAGCATTATTTTGCTACTTTTAATGTGGAGTTGCGAAGCGGCATGCTTTTTAACAGCGTCGAAACCAGAAGAAATATTAATATCTTTATAACAACTTTGGCAATGAGCGTGGTTTTTTTCTTTTATGCTTTTTTTTAGCCAATTAGACCATTCTGGTCGGGACTCCCATTCTTCCTTGTAATTTTGTTAGTATTTTTTTCGTTTAACTCCAGAACTAGTACTTGGGCTATCATAATGATCGGAGTCTGACATTGTAAGTATTGAAAAGCACTACAATTCACAACAAAATGACAAAACAAGTGCGCTAACAAACAAACGAAACGATTATAAACATTAAAATGATCATCTTAGTACTTTCGCAAAAACAACTCGAAACTGAATTTTGATTTGGGAAACCCCCCAGACATCCATTATACAATATTGAACTCTACTTTAAGGCGTTTCTATGTAATGTGATTTGCATATGCTGCTGTATCAAAAAGCCGTGTGAGACATTTTGGGAGATCTCCGTGCAGTTATTTAATGTTACCAGGTTAGTTTGGTGTTGCCTTTTCATTATTACCTTTGCTTTAGAAATTCGGGAGAAACGATCGCTAAATCGGGATATCGGGAGGGAAGAGCCGAAATCGGTAGATCTCCCGATAAATCGGGAACTTTTGCATCACTGCACCCACTGAATGAAAGAAATCAAGTGCGATGCGTGCGGCGACGGGAACGACTGCAGTGACTGCGGTGAGGATAGATGTGCGACGCCATTAACAAAAAGCGATGACTGCGGAGACTGCGGTGCGGCCAAGTCTGCGTTCACCTTAATAGTTTATTGAAGATATTTAGTTTTGAGATTTCAACGTACTAAGTAGATTATAGCTGCTCAGTCTATGGTAAATTGTCTTTGCTTTGCTCGTTATGTTGGTGGATCTGCTGTCAACTTCACGCTGCTGCGATTGTCTTTTATTCCACAGAATTGTGTTTCATTGCACATGTTCATCGATTTCTGTTGAATTTAGCGAAAGTATTACAAATAGAACTGTAAAATGGGTGCTATAGCGAGCAGATACCGTGTGTACAACTCGGGACTCACTAGCACCGATATAAAGAACTTAGAGAGTGAGGTGAAACGCGAAAATCCCGGAACATTGGATGAGATTCATAAAAAGACCAAAGGTATTTTTTACACGCGTATTAGCTGTTAAAGCGATTATCCGAAGTGATTATGATCTTGATTGGATGAATAAAAACATATCGTAGTCACGCATTCAGTCAGAAAACGGCGGCAAATGTAAATTTGTGCCGATCAAAAAGTTGGGTTATCTTGTGATGTAATAAAGATAAATTACTGTAATATTATGCAGGTCACTGCATAATGATCTTTGTGTATGAATTGTACGCATCAAATTATATATTATTTACAGTAATCAATTCATACCGGGTCATATTTTACGTGTTGTAACTTATTGAGCAGAAACCCTGCAGCCCTGTAGTCTCCTAGACTAGACGAGAACGCAAATATACATATAGATGTATATTTGCGTTCTGATAAGACTTATCAGACACATTTAGCGTTCAACCGCCCTAATTTTAATGTTCGTACAGTGGGACTAAAATCGTTCCAAAACAAACTTAATAAATAAAACAATGTTTGGTATCTAGGACTCATTTATTATTTAGACACTTGACCTTAATAAAATCAATACATGATTCCTTTGCACGGAAAACTTTAATGGTATGAGAACTTTGGCAATCAAAATTATTTGTAATTCTTATGAGATGCTTGAAAAATAGTTTGATCAATAATTTATTTGATCATTAAACTTGTATGTCAAAGACTGAAAGTACTAGGTATATAAATTTATGGTAACCACAAAATATTGAATACATTTCTTATCTCACTGCAATAAACATTATTTTATCATGCAAGTTCAAACTACTTTTCCACAACTAAATTTCTTTGAAAGGCAGTTATTGACTTTTTTTTATATCCTAAATGGCAGTCCTTCCACAATATATAAATGTATTTTTCATAAACTCTTATCTTGCCTAAAATTAGGTAGGGTTTGATGACTTAAAGTTAATATATGAATTTAAAACTTACTAAGTATTACATCAGAATAAGATGTTGACCTAAAAACATTGTTACACTAAATATTTTTTAGGGTTATAAGACTGATGTCATAAAAGTGACCTGAAGTTGGCCACCTATTATCTCCCTATCACCTATATCAGACCTACGAGATAAGCACAAAAATAATTAAAACACCATTTTGGAGTTCAATAGTAAAAGCCTTAACAATTCAATGTGATTCAAGCCGATATGCAGCAGGTTGCATGGCAGTCTGTTGGTATCTCTACTAGGTTATTGCTGACCCATTCAATAATTTTTTTTTTTTTTTCAGATGTATTGCCAGTGAATTTTGAAGGTGGTAAGCTTATGGTGAACAGGGGACTTTCCAACCACTTCCAGGTCAGTTGTTATTTAGTTATATCTGCTTAATAAATATGTAGATTCATACTTTGAAATAATATGCAATGGCATGCACCTTATAATTGGTTTGGGTTTTACATTTTTATTACCTATTGTAAGCATTCAAGCACTAAGTAAAGTTAGTAGTTATTCTGTTCTTACTGATACTATTGCTGTGTGGCAAAAACTTTGTCTTTAGAGGTTTTGGCTTGTAGATAGTGCATAAATAAGACGATTTAGCATAGCATATATTAAGCCAACTAGTATAATGTGAACAGTTGTAACCTGTAACAGAATCTGGTGAAAATGACTGGTGGTGTAGTTGAAACAAATCTATATTTCTTATCTTCTATTGGTATCTAGGTTCCTACCCTATGGTTCCCACCTAGAACTTAGGGTCCCAAGCTAACCTCACCTGCAAGTGGTGCACCTGCCAATCAACAGAGGAGGCTCTGGCAAACAAAATATCCCAATAAGCGGCAATAGGCTCGCCATCTATTACGTGGGATCAAAACACTGACGAAAAGTGGGCGTTTAATATGCCTCTACCTACCCCTTCAGGGAAAGAGGCGTGAGTCTATCTATTGGTTCTTCACTAGTACACACAGCAACAAGTGAAGCTATACAATTGTAATATGATTTTAATACTTATTTCCTAGGCATGGTTTGACATGTACCAAAATTCAATGCATTTATTATCAAAACTTAATCTAAATTATCTCCTTCCAGATGTCTCACACACTAACAATGAGTTCAGCGCAGAACGGCTACAAGCTAGGAGCCACATACATCGGCACCAAGCAGATCTCCCCAACAGAAGCATTCCCTGTCGTCCTAGGAGATGTAGATCCAGCGGGCAACGTCAACTTCAGTCTGATTCACCAGCTCACTCCAGAGATCAGGCTTAAAGGAGCTGCGCAGGTGAAGTGTGTTTTCTCTAACATGTCAAACTATGACGCCAATTTTTTTTACCTTGTGTATTATTCAAGCAACATGAATAAAATTTTTGCAGTTATTTCTATAAAACTGCCTGACTTTGTATTTCATATGCCAAATCAGTCTTCTGTAAGTATTTGATAATCTTATCAGGAATCTGTTATTCTAACTCATCTATTTGTAAAGTGGTTTATATATTGGATTTCACTAACAGAATTATTAAAGTATATATGTATAGCCTAATTTAATTTTATGTAAGTCATGTTCATATCTGCATTGTAAACATAGGAGTAAGGATCCCAAAAAATAAATGTTCTCTTTGATTTATAAAAACAACTGGTTGTTTCTTGCTTTCAAAGAAATACTAATTATTACGATCTTAGGTTGTGATCTTAGGTGTTATCTCAGTAATACCATTATATCATAATAAAATCCATGAACCCAAGAAAGTATCAAATAACTATGACCAGAAATTGTTGTATCTTCAACAAAACACTTTATCTTGGGCAAGATAATGCACATGCACAGTCAATCTCTATGTTAATGACTACTTCAAAGGACCTCAAGTTTGTCAGTCTAGTGTTTTCCCTACATAAAACTAGGATCAAACTATCCAAAGTGACATTTTCCATTCAGCTGTTATTATGTGCATTCATAAAACCAGGATCAAAACCCTTCAACTTCAAATCCCCCATCCACTTATGGTTATGTGCAGCATTTTATCCTATAGTATGGTTACGTTCCAGGTGCAAGAATGCAAGCTGACGGCTACGCAAGGCACTATGGAGTATAAGGGCTCTGACTACACGCTTGCGTTGGCTGTGGGCAAGCCGGACTTCAGCGAGAAATCTGCTGTCTTTGTTGGACACTACTTACAGGTAGGTTTAACATTAATAAGGCTTTGGTTGTTGGAAATCTATCAAACCGTTACCAAAGTAAGAGTATCATCCAAATCTCTAGTTACCATAAGGCTATGGTGATTATCGAAGATATGCTATCCCTCTCTCATCTAATTATGGTCTAAGACACTTCACATACTGCGGTAATTTGAATGCGTAGGCGGAACATGTTTCGGAAGTAGTACATAATGCCTTCACCAGAGTCCTAACGTTACTTCCGAGTGATAAAGGCAGACCCAAGGACACACACACACAGAAAAGGTGTTCCATTGCACACACACACAAAGAAACACACAAAAAGAAAACCTAATTTGTCTTTATTTTTAATTTTCAGCTAGTGACAAAGATGCTTGTCTCCCAATATACTTGGCTTCTTATATATGTGTTTATTACTTCTATCTTTACGCTATGTTAATGTCTGTACGATCTCCTAAAATTAAAATACATACATACATAGACCCTCCCCGAAGGGGCAGGCAGAGGCATATTAAACGCCCACTTTTCGCCAGTGTTTTGATCCCACGTAATAAGTGGCGAGCCCATTGCCGCTTATCGGGATATTAAAATTAAGATATATTGTGTGTTGTTATTTTGCAGTCGGTGACAAAGCGTCTGGCCCTGGGCACTGAGCTGGTGTACCAGTCGGGCGCGCGGGTCATGGGCGGAGAGATCGCCATCACATCCGCCGCCGCCAGATACACCATGGACGGTCAGATAAATTTTTTATTGAAGACATAAACTCTTAGGCCCTTCTCTCACGAAGCGACTCTCAAACGATTTGTGTTTTGTACCCGTATCCTACGCGTCACTTGGAAGTAGCCGCCATACATATTCAGCTAATTTCGCACACGACGAGACGCTATGACGACGCGTTTGATGTCAGTCGCACGCTACCGTCTTGCTGGTCGCACGCTACCCGAGTAGTTTATGCGTCGCATTACAAAATGGCGGCGGAACAAACTTTTTATATTATTTTTGTGCAGGAGGTAGAAAATTATCCATGTTTGTATAATTATAAGCTGCCAGAGTATGTAAGAAAAGATGTTACATAAAGGGCGTGGATTGAAATTTAGAAAAAAAAATGAACACGTCATTTAAAGGTTACATTAAATTTATACACAATAATTATATTGCCAAGGAAGCGAAGCATGTGGGGTTATTAGATAGTTGGCAAGATAATTGATTCAAATAATAATATAATTCTATTGACATTCTATAAAAATGAGGACTCGTCCCTCGACAAATGCCCTACAATTGTTATTTTTCGCGATGTACGGGTGCACACAGAATCTTCTTTTATATTTTCATTTATTCTTGTAATTTAAATACAGAAGAAAATTGTCTTCATCGCTAGAGTCACTAGACATCGTTGTACGAATGTTGTTCTTCAAATGATAAAATATAGTCTCATTAGCGTAGCACCGTGTGCGGTAACGAGTAGCATACCAGTATTCGATCATGGTTTGCATCTCAGTCCCGTAGCATTTGAATAGCTTCGTGAGAGAAGGGCCTTAGGGCTTTGTCAAACAGAATTAATATTACAGATTCAGATATGTTTATTCCGTTACTATTTACAGTGGAGATGCTTCGGCATCACTCGACTTTTAATAGTAGATTACAAATCTAGTGAGGTCCTAGTTTTAAAAAGATCGCGCTATGCACTCTCTCAAATTGTGGAACTTCTTTCCAAGATCGCATTAGAAAATACAACCCTATAATTATTGTCATGACTACATTTTCAGACTCTGAGGTGTCAGCGACGCTAAGTTCGGCTAACTTCCACCTGTGCTACTTCAAGCAGTGCAGTGAACAGTTACAAGTATGTACTACCTTTATTATATTTTATTACAGCTTATAAGAAAAGCGCACCTGAAAGGTCCCTCGTAAGTGTAGCTGAAAGTTTGTCGCCGAAACTTATTAAACTATCGGTCGTAGTATTCGGTTGGCATGACATACCAAAAGCGCCGAACAGTTTGCATTATGTGCTGCTAACGTTCAGTCGCGTAACGTTCCGCGTGATGTGACGTTTGACGGAAATTCGCCTGAATCCCTGAAGGGGTAGGCAGAGGTGTAATATTACACCCACATTTCGCCATGAATATTTAAAACCCACGTAATAGGGGGCGAGCCTATTGCCGTTACCGGGCACATCATCAGACTCCGTAATGCTACTGAGAATTCGGAAAAACCCAGTAACACTTTTGCTCGACCCGGGAATCGAACCCGGGACCTCTGATCAGCAGTCGCATACGCTATCCACTGGACCACGGAGGCGCCGCATTGAACGCGATGTAATTTAGGCTTAAGTGTCATAGAATTGAAAAGCAATACAAGCATGTTCAACCGAAAGTCCGGCGCAGCAGGTTATGCAGGTGTGTCGCGACATTAAGTAGAAAGATTTGGTCCGACAAAGCCAAGTTTGTTAAGGCTATGGAAGGCGATGAATCAGGTGGTTTTATTACATCTTATATAAAATTACTCACTCTACTTCTAGCACGAGCGACCGTCTATTTATTATTCCTTGGCACGCACATTGCCTGGGAAAATTTAATCAGTCCAATCTTGATCGATTTTCATGAATACGACAAAAGTCTGTCATGAAATGTTTTTGCTATTGCAGATCGTCGCAGAAATGGACACTTCCTTCAGAGGGATGGAGTCCACGGGTACCATCGGATATCAAGTCAACATACCAAAAGCAGATCTAGTCTTTAGAGGTAAGTTGCATTTTAAAAAGGTAATTCACTATTACGACGAAAAATAAGTACCTACTTAAAACATTTAAGTTCGCGATTAATAAATACTAAAAGTCATCCCACTGCTGAGCACTGCTAGTCAGCAATAGAAGATAATATATTACACCCTTATTTTCAAATATAGATGCTATTACATAAATCTGTTACTTAAATATTAAAAAAAAAACAATCCCTTGCTTAACAATGTGCCCGGTAGATGGCAATATGGCCCTCCCCCTATTACATTGGGACCGAAACATAACTGGCGAAGTGTGTGTTTGTAATACACCTCTGCCTATCCCTTCGGGGATAAAAAGGCGTGAAGTTATGTAAATATTAACTTTAGTGAGATAGACTCGATTAAAAGGTATATTTTGATCTACCTACTTCAGATCTGTTTCTGTTATCAGCATGCCATAGGCTATGTTAGTTGGAGTTTAGATGAGTATCTGTGAGTTGTCCCTTGTATAAGTTATAAGTGTTGCTAATATTAGTATTATTTCTTTCCAGGCATGGTAGACTCAAATTGGAACATTGGAGCGGTCCTTGAAAAGAAACTACAGCCGCTACCATTCACATTTGCTCTATCAGGCATGGCCAACCAGGCTAAACAACAGTTTAAGTTTGGCTGTGGCCTTATCATCGGCTAAACCCCTTCACGGGGTCACAGACTGTATGTGATGTGCTCAAGCTAGTGTGTCTAAAAAAGTGACGTCTGTATTTAAAAAGTGAATGGAAAATATGTGTTGCCATAACAAAAAATCATGCTACCATAGACATGTGTGGGTTATTAATGTAATCTGTTTACCAGTGCTTTGTGGCTTTATGCTGTTGAAACTATATCACAGGAATCGAATAAATCGTAACTGAAGGCGTTTTAAATAGGAGTGAGGTTACGGAAACGCCCAAGTATTGATAATATCGACCCTGTTCATAAACTGTCCCACTGCTGGCCAAAGGCCGCCTCCCAGAATGAGAAGGGTTAAGTCCAATGGTATTTATTACCATAGAAATGGTTTAATCGTTACTATATAGATGTCTACATATTAAAATGAAGAAAAGAACCTTGAAAACGCAATTCTAGCTGTAGAACTTTGAAGAGAAGAATAGAAGATGCAAGGTTGCTCTTTTCAATCACTTATGTGTAACATTATTTTATAATTGTATACATTTATATATATTTATAAATAATTATATTTTAAATAATATGGTCCATGTTTATTTTCTTTTATTTAGTACAGATGTGCTATAGAAGTACATAGTCCAATAATCAGACCTAACTATCACTAAAAAAACTCACTCTTCGAATGTCTAAAAATCTAATTAATAAAGTCATCCTCCTCAGTTACAATATTATTTTATTCCTGTGATAATACACAGATATTTAATGATTATTTTAATGATGCTATTCATGGGTTACAAGCGTATTCTTTATAAACCTAATTACAAATAATGGTCAAGTATAACCTTTAAAAGTGAAACTATAGTTCATAGCTAACACCAGTGGCGTACACACATCAAACCGAATGACAAATCAAGCTTTACAGTTGCAGTGCGATGTAATACTTATTTCCTACGCCATAAGGGCCTGGTCACGAGATCGGTCTAAGCGGCGAGCGGCGCGGCAGGGGAGAAGTACATGGCGAGGTTACTCTGAGGCGGCCGCGCGCTGCGTCACAGTAAACGCGCTATGTATATCGAAAACGCTCGCCGCTGCTGCCCGCCGCTGTAGGCCGTGACCGGGCCGTAAGAGGGGTACAATACAAAGGTCAAAGTGTATTTAAGCTTGACACGTAGCCGTGTGTACTAACTTGGCAGATGGGCAAAAAGCCACGGCAATGAATACAGATTTACATAGAAGCGCAGTTCTTAAGGATTTCGTGTGCCGATTCCAAGTGGGGACTGTCTCCAGTTTAGTTTGTAGTTGGCGGCGCTGGCATCGTTCTCCGTCTCTCTTGCTCTCGTAGAGACAGCTGTCACAACGCGACTGCCACGCCGCCAACCGGCAATTTGGGTCGCAGAAAGTTTGTCTTCAGAGCACCCATAGGAAATGCGCCTCTATTTAATATGTGAGCTCTGGCCACGGACCGTAGACGCTCGTAGCTAGCTCGTAAGCACATTACCATCTCGCATGACAGCCATCAATATCGAAACTCCACCTATTGACATCACATAAAAGTTCATGAGATTAGACATTACCACAGAGCCTCAACAACATAGTTCTGCTACCGGCTAACACAGGACATGCCGTGATCACTCATGTTAAAAATATTTTCCAATCTAGTACTGCAAAATAGGTTGAAAAGATACACCAACATTCTTAGGGTATAGCTTAGCTAGGCTTTGCCGCATATCAGGGATGGCGCAACGCAAAGGCCTACTTGGTGCATGTGTGGTGAATTTTATGCCTTGAAGTGATACAGTAGATTCCATTGCAAGGCAGCACTATGATGTCGGTGAAAGGCGTAAAATGAAATATCCCAGTTAGTTGAGCAACAATACAAAATGGTAAAGCACAACATTTGTTAAACTAAGTAGTCGAGGTCCCTATGATAAAATAACTGCGATATTGATGCACCATTTATAAGCAGCGATAGCCTAGTGGAGATACCAATTATAGACTGCCATGCAGAGGGTATCTGGTTTGAATCCAAGGCGTGCACTAGTGCTTTACGGAGTTGTGTGTATTGAATTGTAAATTATAGCGTTACGTTCTGCCGTTTAGCCGTCGGTTCCGGCTGTCTTGAGGATCTCTGACAGTCGTTAAAGGGAGTCAGTACCCATTTTGCGAGCGGTTGGTGTTTTCCGAAGTTATATCCTCTAATGTTAAAAATCTAATATTTAACGGAACTTTTAAATTATTCGGCGAATATTTTAAAGATCTACAATCATGAAGCTGTTGTCTTGTACCTAATTACTAAATAATATTATTGCCTACTAATTGCCTATAATGTGTATTTGAAGTTGAAAGGGTATTGAAACTGTAGGTATTATGTATATTAGAAGTTCGACAAAGTCGTATATATTTGACTAGCTAGCTTGAATGCATCATAAATTAATTTTAATTTTAGTCGGAAATATTGACTTTGTTGGTGTTAGGGTTTCTTATTTTTGGACTTTCATGTTAAAACTATCTGAAAACTATGTTTGTGTGATAAAGACAGCAATATGTGTAATTGTGATAATCGTACCTATTCTACTATAATTTAGTAAGAGTTGAAAAGTCAGGCCTGGTATGAGTGTTATTTATGAAAGAAGTACTTGAAGCCGATCTCAAGTCAAGAATTATATAATAATTATAGACAAACCTCATAATATTACCGGCATGAAAAGCATGTGGAAGAAAATAATAGATTGTGTTAGTAATATGTTGTCCCTTCAGAAAAGTTCCTTGAATTGTAGCCTTGTATTATTTATAAGTGCATAACCCATGCTAACTCGAATTAATGTAAATTTTACTATCTACCTACCAGTGGCGGATTTAGGGTTGGGCTGAGGGAGCTTATTTTAGTTTCAGGCTTGTATTAGCCCTGGTGAGCATGTGTTTAAAATACTTTGTGGTTCATGGCAGAGATATTTTCCAGGGAGATATGAGCCTTTTAAGCCATTTCTCTCACAGCTACCCTGATTCCATCCCTGTTACTTACTTTTACTGTACATATGAAAGTCCAAAACTTAGAACAAAAAATAAATTAATGAATATATTATCACAATAGCATGCCTGTATTGTATATCCACCCAACACTTGTTGTATTGAACCATATTACTTTTATGTACGTTTTACGTGTATTATTTTGTTATTGTGAATGCTGTACTGTTATGCTGACGCACCAGAAACGCATTTATGACATCAACTCACTATGAAATATATTTAAGTGGTAGTTTTTGGTAGTTTACCTACGGTATTGTTTTGTCGCAATTCTCAATTTGACTTCTAGAATGAGACAGCCGAATTAATGGGCATACTGTCTTTTTGTGCAGAAATATAATACCTATTATATTGCCGAATTCCAGAAAGAGAGAACAACACCAACTTATAACGTTATCTCTTTCTCACTTTTTGGTCACAATTTTCAAGGGAATGATCAGTCCATCCATCTAGGCTTGACTAACTGTTCTGTGTAGGCGAGAAATGTATTTTGGTACCTACTAAGTTCGCCTTTGAGAAGACTATTTTTCCTGAGAGAGGAGATTGATTTTAACAGATTACATACAGGGTGTATGATGGGTTTTATTGCAAGCTTATTAGAATGACTGTAGGTGTAGGAACTTAAAAATATTTCAAAGTGAGCAAGCTTATGTGACGCTCCATACCATTTATCTAATTATATAACACAGTTCAGCCTCACCGCAATTCCTTTAAGGGGCGTCACTATAAGCTGATGTGTTTAAAAATCGCTGCCATCGCCACGATGTTAGACGGGGCGCTCATTTGCAACAAATATGTCAGAATTTCTACAATTTATTATTATATTTTTATCTGTGCAGCCAACCAAATAGTATATTTTGATCTGAAAATATTTGACCGTTCTTTGTAGTAAGTGCGCGCCCGTTCATGTATGAGTGTAGATAGATTATGGCATTGTACAATGTACATAGCGCCTGTTGTTAAAATGTTTATTTTTATTAGAGTTATGTTAATAAATCATTTGGTTGTTTTATTTATACCTGAAAGCCGATATCCGATACCGATACCACAATGGCACGTCGTAAACAGGCATTAGAAATTTCTGAGAAGGAAATTTCCAACCTAGCATTTTCAGTATACCTACTCACTTTAGCCTCGCCATTATAATCAAGTCGGTACCTACTGAATGACTGTGAGCGCCCACTGGGGCGATAGAGTCAGCTTTGCTTGTTGTTTCACTACAAGATCGAATAAAAAATGAGAAGGACAGGAGAAGAGCTTCAAAGTCGCCGATATAGCTCTCCGAATAGTTAAGCTGAAGTGACAATGAGCAGGTCTCATAGCTCGAAGAACCGGTGGCCGTTCCGTTGTGTCCGTCAGAATGAACGGTCACTAGGCGTATTTAACGTTGAATTTATGCCTAACAATTGCTTCCCTATTGCTTCTATTTACTTCCTATTCTCAAACAATTTCTTCCATCGTATTGTAGAAGAAAAACATATTTTAAGAGTGACCGTTCATTCTGATGTCAGGACGGCCGGTCACCGAGTCGTAGTGTCCTTGTTAAATATAATTATTGAAATTCACGGTGGCCATTAATTTCTTCCCGTTTGCTTCTCTCAATGTTTTACAACGATAATACTATAACTATCCTGGCAATAAAGATATCGACAAAAGTGTTGTTTATCAATATTTTCAGTGCCTGACAAAAAATAAAAGCAAAACTCTTATTTAACATTGCAGTTACGCTTGATTAGGCGATAAATATATGGTATTGTATCGATGGCTTACAGCTAAGTATTATGTTATTAAAAATAAAAAGAAGTGTCTATCGTATTTAGTGACAAATATTCATACAAATGTAATAAACACCTTTAAATATTTAAATTCAAGTGTGTGTGGAGTGTATAATGCAACAATAAAGAGTAGAAAAAAAACAGTGACTACAGTTTATTAATTACATTTTAATGTACATAATGCAAACCTTTTTATTACTCCTTACAACTCTCTTACTTAAAACATAATAAGTTCATAACCTTCCCCCCCCCTCCCCAATAAACAGAAACTATCAATGATAAAATAGAGTATTAACGACAAAGTAATAGGTATTACATGCTTCCAGCAAAAACAAAATCTACCCTCGGTTATTAATAAATGAATAAGGTACACAGGGCTCCACTAAGTCCTTACCCCCCAAAAGACAGACAAGAAAGCTTCAAATCCGGGATTAGCCAAAGTTGGTTTTTGTATTCTGCAAAATCAGTTTATTACAATGTATTGTTTTAGTGAATAAATAAGTTTATGTTAGAAAGTCTGTTTTTGTTGTTCTTTTTCAATAAAACTTTAATAATTTTATTATTGCGATTATTCGTAACAAATTCAATGTTATAGCAGTGTAAGATTTTAAAACTTGGGGGGTTAGCAAACAGTGGCTAGAGCCTATAAGAACACTCCCTAGGAAGTTCAAATTGAAATATTATCTTTATAGGTGTTTATTACATTTGTATGAATTTTTGTCACTTAATACGATAGGTGCCTATCGTGTTAAGTGACGTCATTTTTTATTTTTAATAACATAATACTTAGCTGTAGGCCACCAGTACAATACCATAGTGTAATAAAATCTAATAGTGAGCGCACTTCTTTGTCTGGGCGCTAAATGCCGACAACCGACTAGACACTGCAAATAACTAAGGGTTGACACAAAAACATTTTGCAAGTACTTCCATCCATACAGATGACATGTATGTTTGTAAGTTCAAATTAATCTACGTGTTGTAGTAGTATTCATTTCTAGCATTTTTATTATTAGCATTTTCGTGATTTAGGTAATGTTAATAGTTCGCGATAGGTAAGTAAGTAATAAATTAAATGCAGGTTAAAATCTACAGTTTATTTATCTACTTAGACATGCTTTAACGGGCAATTATTTGCAACATTTATTGTTCGACGATTTTAATTTTCGGTTGTTTATTCAGTATCATCACAATCACCATCACTATCACTACATAGTTTAAAACAAAGTCTGTTTTCTGTCTGTCCCAATGTATGCCTAAATCTTTAAAACTAGATAATTTTGACTGACTTGATATTTTTTTTTAATAGATACAATGATACGAGAGAAAGGTTAATAATATGTATAATACATGCATAATAATATAGTAGAGAGACACTGGTAGTTTCTTATCCTTTCCCCTTTACGAGGAATAATGGCTTATTTACCTACGAAGCGATTTTATTTATCCTTATCCGATAAAGTACCTTAAATACATTAAACATGTAATATAGATCAATAGGGCTCTTTACAGCATGTAATTGAAATGAATGTTTTCAAAGATATGAAAGATTTAATATGCAGGGATATACTTCGGCGACGGTGACGAGCCAGGGCGGGTCGCTAGTTTCTCGATATAATTGATTCTCATCCTCACATACAAACAGATTGAGAATTGCAAAGGAAAGCAACACATGGTGCTGAAAATTTAATTTGAAATCGATGGAATCTCATGTTTACATTATTGCTGCTGTACGATGCCGACAAACAACCGTAGACTGCACATGTAGAACGCATTATTAAAAAATCTCGTATCTGCATAAATAATATTAGCGATAGCGCGATAGCCACACTTGCAACTTCGTACCGACGCGCGGTGTTGGCCGGGCGGACGGGCCGCCTGCGAAAAAGTGGCGGGGGGACGCCGCTCTGCCCCGCACCGCACCTCATCGTTGGCCTGTCTAGACGGCCCAGTTACTTCACTATTAGATTTTATTACACTATGACAATACCATATATTTATCGCCTAATCAAGCGTAACTGCAATGTTAAATAAGAGTTTTGCCTTTATTTTTTTGTCAGGCACTGAAAATATTGATAAACAACACTTATGTCGATATCTTTATTGCCAGGATAGTTATAGTACTATCGTTGTAAAACATTGAGAGAAGCAAACGGGAAGTAATTAATGGCCACCGTGAATTTCAATAATTATATTTAACAAGGACACTACGACTCGGTGACCGGCCGTCCTGACATCAGAATGAACGGTCACTTTTAAAATGTGTTTTTCTTCTATAATACGATGGAAGCAATTGTTTGAGAATAGGAAGCAAATAGAAGCAATAGGGAAGCAATAGTTAGGCATAAATTCAACGTTAAATACGCCTAGTGACCGTTCATTCTGACGGACACGTTCCGTTGGGCAGAAAGGTTCTTTTTTTATGGTAATAGACGGCAAACGAGCAGACGGATCGCCGGATGGTAAGCAATTACCGCCGCCCATGGACACAAGCAACACCACAGGAGTCACAAGTGCGTTGCCGCTCCTTGGGGTTGGGAAAAGGGATAAGATGAAGAGTGGGGTGAGGGAGAAGGAATAGGGGATAGGGCCTCCGACACTCTCACTCACAGTTTAGGTACTGTTACTTTACGTCGATTTTCTGTGAGAGGGTAGTACTTCCCCGGTCGAGCCGCCCGATTCATGCTGAAATTAGCAAGGCCGTAAAAAATCGTGATAAAGTCGCGACAATGCACCAGACGACACCGCAGGGTTAGGCTCCCGCATGGTTTTAAGATCTTGTTGAAACAACTTCTCAATATTGGATGCGGGCTGATCAATATCGGTCTGTGTGGAGCCTTGAGGGAGGCCTATGTCCAGTAATGACAGTGTCTAGACTGAGATGATGATGATATAAATCCACAATACTTTACACTAGGGGATAATAAAAGACAGATGTAGTTTAAAAATAACGTAAGTTTATTACATGTAATGAAATAAAAATATAATAATATAAACTTTTATTCTGTTACATGTATAAATGATTCCGTGTCGTGGGCGAGTGGCCCATATTTTGGTAATATATTCAACCTCGATTATAATTATATCCATATACCGAACAATCGTGACGCGTAACGGCCATATTGTCAAACGTTAAAAAAATTAAAAAATCAATCATTTAAAAAATTACCACACGTCACGATTATTTAGACAAAAGTTTTTAAATCCACAAGTAACGGTCAAGACGCCAGGCCATCTTCAGTTCTTTTTTTGTCTCTGGCTAATGTTTGGAGAAATGAGATTACTTTTGGCTATTTAAAAACCTCTGTATTCTCTTCATAAGTATTATAAGCTACACATCGACACCACAGCGACTTTATATCTAACTGTATGATTCATACCGATAAAAGCTGGGTGGACTATTAATAAAAATCCAGAAAATCCTGTCAACCCAACTTCACAAGAAAATAAAACTAAAATTTTTAACTTTTTATTTACTTATTACCAAAAATATAATATATTATTATGGCTGAGTTTTCAAAGATACGATAAATGTCTATCATTAATTATAATCTTCGTGTTGTTTTTAACTCTATATTATTTATAGCCTAAGACTTACGAATAAGACGATTGCAACACTTACAGTTCGCAATGTGTCAAATATTAGAGATCTGTATATTGATTTTACTTTTTGAAATGTTCTTTTTGTTGAAACACGGCAGAAATTCGGTGATATGTATGCTAAAGGCAAATAATTTAAAAATAGAAATCATAGACACAATCATTTTTCTAATTGGCAATGTCAGTCGTGTTAACTCAGGTCATTCAAATAAAAACTCATACACATACATTAAGAATTTTCTATGCTTGCGAAATATACTTTATTTCACACAAATAAACATTTTTGTAATTCGACTGATTGCCAATTGAATCATCTAAGAGTAGGTAATTCGGTTGATACAACGCAAAAAGAACATCACAAAATATGCTAAAAACACCAACATTTGGCAGGTTCAGCTCTTGTCATTGATTTAAAAAGCCTAGTGCGAGTTATTTGGCAAATCATTATACTCCCAATTGAATATGCAATTCAAAAACTATTACGTTGTACTATTAAGAATAAATTGTTTTTAAGACTGTCAGGTTTAAACACAATATACATTTTGTGAGTTAGACTTCAAATATTTTCATTAGCATACATGATGGGTTGGAAAAGAATACCATTATGTGCTATGGTTACAATTACAAAATAGCGTATATCTGGCAAATTCGAAAAGTAAAACAATGTTCCTTCATGCTAGCGACTTTTGTTGCCAGATTAATAAATAGCAAATATTATATTATAACAGTCGGTAAAAGTACCAAATTAAAGTTAACAAATATTTTCGTAATTCAAAAGAATCTTGCCATAAATTTAAATCAATTTCAGATATAGCATTAAACAATCTTCTGATATGACTATAACAGCGTTTATACCTGACATTCTTTTGCTAAATATTTATTTATTTGAACTTTATTTTGAGTAAACTAGTTAGAAATAGTTAAATGATTTACCAAACACTGCAACCATAGCGTAGTGTACAAACAAAATGCTATTTATTTGGTGAAAGCATACACTGCCCATAAACAAAGAGTCTTTGAAACACCGCCTTGCTATTGTCTATCAATGATCACAAGCAAAGTTTAATAAACCATAGTTGCTTACTTGCACGAAAAACTATCTATATTGTGAAATAATGCCCCATTTAGTACATTCAAAATATTGATACAAGGCAAATCATTTTGTATAATTTGTAAATATCATGTGATGAAAGCAATATTAGTTTTAATAATAATTAATATAATCAAAACTAAAATCTTAAGACATGGCGGTGTTCAAAGCATAAAAATAATGATTTTGCTATGGAAGTAAAATAGCAACAATTGTATCTAAAAGCGAAAAACAGCAATTAGACTAAGTACAGTTTATTTTTTAATATTTATATTTCTCAACCTCTTTCCGACGAATTGACATTTATATTTTATAAATTTTTCACTCGCAATAAAACGAAGGGAAGAAATGAAAATCACAGTTATGTTACGAAATAACGAGCCAATTTCTTTCAAAAGGTAACATTTGCTAGACCATAGAGAATCTATGTTAGTGTTGCCATCATTGAAAGTGAGTTGGGCAGAAACTAACTGGGTAATTATTGTCGATTTTCATCGTGTGATTTAGAAGGCTTAGATTTTAAATTACAATTAGAAGATAATGAAGGGCTAAACTGTAGAAATATAATTTGAGTAGTAATAGTATCAGTGGTAGTATATAGCTGCTCGATCATACTGAGTTTATATTAATTCCAATCACACGATAATTTTTCGCGGACTCACACAAGGCATTCACTAAAGAGGTCGAAAGATCGAATAAGTACTTTAATGCACATGGACTTCATCGACCAATACTTTTGCCTGATTTAGACGAAGTATCCATCAAGGATTGGTGGGAGAATGACCTTGGCTTTTAAATACTTTCAGATCCAAGGTACTAAGCCGTGGCCATCGCAATAAACATTGTTGATAACAAAAATCCCAGTCAAGGAATCCACCCAACTATTTCGCCATGTCAGAGGGAGATCGACTACACAATGACACATCTCGTTTCGAATACAACTAAAATCATAATAATAAAAAAATTAAATACCTATGAGATATAGTGATGACTTTAGTCCGATGTCACGGGCTCATTGTAAGTTCGATTTATACTATGGGACAGTTAGGCTATTTACAAAATGCTATCTCGCTCACTCACACTATGTGTGTTGCCAGTCGATAAAATAGTTCTAAATGAAAAAGGTTATCAATGTTTGTCTATGATAATTTCGAAGTTATTAAGAATATAGCGTACGTTTTTTAATGTTAATATCTAATTAAATGTTCATTATATTTATTTGAGTGATGATTTGTTACATTACAACATTACAATTAATTTTAAACATTTTACATAATTTGGATAAGTGTCTGAACACATTATGCCAAAGTTACGCGACCGAAGTTCGGCATGATTACACCTGCAATGCTATTTGAATTACTGACAATACATTATACCGAATTTACGTTGCGTTATAGCGTACAGCGTAACTTCGGTCGGGGTAAGTTCAGCGACAACCTTTCTAGTATTAGAAGTAGAGCACAAGTTAAGTTCGGCACTTATGATGTGTCATATAAGCCGAATACATCAGAACGTAAAATCGGCCGCGGAACTTCGGTCGCGTAACTTTGGCATAGTGTGTTTAGACACTAAGATGTAATTAAAAGTGCGAGTGTGGTTAGTTATTATTAAATTGTACCAAGCCTTGTTTTACAACGATATTTTAGAATTAAATTCTTAAAATGCTAAGTTTATTTGATACATTGAAAATAACGTTATTTTCTTATTTCAACTGTGCGTTATTCATCGGAACTTATTCTGCATAACTGTTTGAATGTTACATTGTAACATTGGCAATGTAACATGCCATCACGCCTACCACGTATCCTACGCAAAGGTGTGACTGACCGAAACAACTTGAGAAACTTTGTAGAGACTTACAGTCAAGAAAATATTAGAAAGTGTTCCTTTAGGCCGTCCTCACATTGGGCGTCAGCGTCAACGCAGCGGCACCTCGGCGTCGACTAAGGGCGTCACCAAGGGGGGGGGCAGAAAGGAGCGGCTGCCCCCCCCAAGAGACTCAAAAAGCCCTACAATTCGTGCTTTTCTCAGTACTTTTCTTCCATTCATCTTCCATTTTCCATATCAACTTGATAGGCCATCGGCTGGCGACGCCCCTGGCGTCGACGCCGCTTTGAGAACGCTTTCGTCTTTTGAAGAACGCTCGGCTGACGCGACGTAGACGCGGCGTCTACGCGGCGTCGACACTTCGGGGTGCCGCTGTTGACGATGATGCCCAATGTGAGGGCTGCCTTACGGTTGTTGTAGGGGGCGTTTCACCAAGATTTATCTACCTTCTGAACGGCCTTTCTTATTAAGTTATCATGCCGAACCCAAGCATTCGTAAAGTTATATTTTGATCATGTCTTTATAAAGAATTTATTTTTCTAAAGTTGCTCATATTACATTCCGGTCAGTCAACACCTTACTATAGACGCAACTAGGGCAAATCTAAACCTTAAAAGGGATATTCTATATCTCCCAATAAACATCATAACAGCATAAAATTTCGAGAAAATCCTAGGCGTCCTAGACTTTCGCATCGAATCCCTAGTTACGTCTACCCACCATTTCGAAGCCTACCCACCTAACTTTTACCGTATTTTGTGAACACTTTTTTTCTCTAACATATTGCTGCTAATCTTAAGCGTAAAGACACATCAAAGACAAGCCATAGACAATCCTAATTTAACCATTAAACTTTCCGACACACCAACGACTAAATTTAAACACATTTACTTTTTTATTACCTTCATGCATATTTTTTTCATTATACATATTTAAAGCGTTATACGTTCGCCGCCGTGAAAATATTATCTGAGCAGTTTTTTTTAATTCCTAAATTGGCAATGTTTCTGGTCCATTGAAATAGATATTTTAAACTTTTTTTTTAATGACGGGCAGCGAACGTCTGTATGGATACAGATTACTGGCTTTTGTTGTTATATTGTTTTCTCCTGTGGTCTAATATCGTTTGGGATGTAATAAAATGTCGTAAAAACAATTAAATTCACTGTCGGTCTAAATAGTAGATTATTGCTGGTGTTAAGACTTACCTACGACGATCCAAACACGAATTTCCTTTCTCACTTGGCAGCACTAAATATTTTTATTGGCAACATTAAGACCAAAGACACTAGACCACAGACTAAAAATTAAACACACAAGGCAGTGTTGAGTGAGCAAGTGTATATGCATGGTAACTTATGTTATAATTCCATGTCTTGCGCTTCATCATCACTAAATTCGCTCATGGAGCTTTCTGTTTCGCTGTTGTTAGCGTTACCATTAGATGGTTTGGAGCCCGAGGACGCGGGTGCTGCGCCCCCCATGCCGGTTATCGCGTCTTTTTCTAGGAGGGCTTCTTCTGTGGCGAATCTTCGGACGTAATCTGGAATAACAGAAGTGTGTTATTTTAATTTGGTGACGGATTAAGACTACGGAATGTCACCACCCCATATCATCCCATGGGTGTCGTAAGAGCCGACAGAGGGAGCATATTATGCAGAGAAAAGCACTGTAAGAGAAGGAAAACTTGATACAAACCCTATACGAACCCGTTTGGCCAGCGTGGCATAATAGGCCAATTCCTCCTTTCAAAGGAGAGGTCTAGTCCAGCAGTGGACTATTAAAGGCTGATGAATAATGAACATGCTATATTACGGACCGACCATCTGGTTAAGATCGCGGGAAGCGGTTGGATGACGGTTAAGATCTGTCCGCATGGAGAGCCTTGGGGAAGGCCTATGTTGTGTGGACGTCTCCAGGTTGAGATGAGGATGATAAACTTACAGATGGATGCGAGTGTTTTAAGACATCTTCATTCAATTCGGTTAAACAACGTTATTAAAGTAAATAAAGATCAAACCCTATTAGGCGTTCGGATAGTACTCGTCCTTTTGAACGAATTCTGGGGCCCAATTCCGCTAAATAAATACAGTCGCAATATCATGTCAGTGCCATACTTACGTCACAAAAAGCGTATTCTTCTAAATTATATGATATTTGAATGAAATTGTAACGAGATCGTATGTGTCAACGACGAACTGTTTATTTTAAATTATTCGATAATGAAATTAGGTTATCGGAATACCGCTTTTAAATCCATTCAAAATATGATATCAATGTCATATAAAAATAGCAGAATTGGCCCCCTGATCTGAGACTGTAGAAATCTTAAAAATCCAACTCTTCTTTGCTAAATTGAACTTTAATCTCGACAAAATGTATTGGACAGCGGACTTTTTTCGCACATACTGTTATTTATCCGATTATAGGACCTTTATTTATCCAAAACATATTTATGAAACGTGACGTACCCGGTACCTACTGTATTTTTGATAAACAACGTTTTTGAATGGGTGCTATTTCACTGTATTTGTATATATAGCGGTGCTAAAAATATGCCATCAGCTGTTGGTCTCGTGTGTAGTAAGTCAAATCCACTGCAGATTGACGTAGAAGCCATTGACTATAAATCTAATACGATTTGGGCACGCGGCCAGGTATATATTAATATATTATTACGTTGATAGTAAATTGTACGGTGGATAAAGTACACGGTTTATTTTGTTGATTCCTTAAAAGGCAATGCGATATTTGTGGCAAAAGATCTGGAAAATTCTTATTGTCGTTATGAAAAGCCCTGTAAGCGGATTTCTTTCCACTGCTCAAAGAAAAGTTCAACCGAAAGAAGTTCGGAATCTCCGACCACAAGCGGCACTTGCAGCTTGGCAGGTCAGGACTGCCAAAGTAAACCACACCATTCTTCAGTCGTATGTTTAAAATTTAGGCTAGACACCAGGCTGACGCACCAGGCTGTTGCGGTGGCATTTTTATGCACACATTTGCAAGTCAGAGAACTCCTAGACAATAATAATAGCCGGCAGTGTGCGTGCTAAACTCAAACTCAAAATATATGTTTATTTCCAGAAAAATGTAAAAAAAAAAATTTTTTAATAAGAAAAAAGGAAATATAAATGCATACGCGTATATGTCTACGCGTAGGTATGGCGAAATATTCCTTGCCATGTACCGAAAGTAGGCGCCGGTTCTTAGTGACGGTGTCGCGCGTTTTTACATCAGAGTAGATGACATGCTGACCTGCAGGAAATTCACCAACAGACTTACATTACCACAAGCAAGAAAAGAATCTTCCTTCAATTCAAAATACAATTAGTCGCGGTCGTTGGTTCTCAACGTAGTGTAGGACGCCCTCCGGCTAGGTGGAGTGACGATATACGCAAAGTGGCTGGCAGCGGCTGGACACGAAGAGCCAAAAATCGGGCTCAGTGGCCTGCTGTTGGAGACGCGTATACCCAGCAGTGGACTATGGCAGGCTGATGACGATGTTGGTGAAGATGATGATGCTGATGTTGGTGATTATAATGATGTTAGTTATGATGATGTTGGTGCTCACCTGATACTTTCTTCTTGTACTCCTCGGGTTTGTGCAGATACATGGCGGCCGCGTCGCCGTTCAGCGGGTCGATGGGGTTCGGGTACGTCAGAAGCTGCGGCAGGAACGACTCGAAGATGTTCGACAGGTCTGCAACACAAACGTACATTTTGTTAAGAAAAGAAAATTTTCGAGATCGAAAAGAAGAAATCCGAAATTTATCCAGAAGAATTTCGAGATTGATCCAGACAAATTCCGAGATTTCCAAAAGAATTTCGAGATCTGCACAGATGAATTTCAAGATTTCTCGTGGAGAATTTCGTGATTCGTTCAAATTCATTCAAATTCAAATTCGTCTAAAAGAATTTCGATATTTTCGAGTTTTCTTCAGAAAAATGTTGAGACATCTTGTTTAGTACCAAGAGTTGCCTGATACTAAACGGCGGTGGAACAACACAATTTGCACTGGAAGGAGTAACTAAGTCGAGTAGAAATAAAAACACAACTTGTAATTTGCACTGGTATAATTGCAATTGTTCACCTATTAAAACTTCGGCGGAGCTTATATACTACGGTCGGAAAACTTCGATAGCGCGATTCAGGACGATACAACGCCATCTATCGGTGTTTCGAGTAAACTTAATGTTAACATTAGTTTGGTTTGGTTTGACATTTAACATACCGCCCACCAAGGGCATTTAGTGGAGAAATGTCCTTTTACAAACAACATGTTTATGTATAAATGTACTAAGGTAAAATATTGTACTGTCTATGTGATTGCTCTACATGATTATGGTTTAATTACATATTCGATAGCTGTTAAAAACCTTTAGCGCGTTGTGCATAAAAATCACTAGCATACAACAAATAAACAGCAGAAAATTATAACAATAAACAAGTGTATAAATGTTCCCTAAAATTATAAAATATTAGAATAATTATAAGTCTAACATGCGCTAAAACATAATAAATAATACAAAATTCATTGATCTAAAACTGGTAAGATGCACAATTTCGAGGTTGGTCTTTTCAACACTGAAGAACCCGTACGCAATGTGACTACACGGGTGATTTTGTCATCACCTGGATGCTTTTGCTCTATACGCCCTAATAGCCAGCGGCTTGGTGGTAGATCATCTTCTTTAATTAAAACGATGTCGCCAACTTTAGGTTCAGGTACCTGCTTAGACCACTTATACCGATGCATAAGGTTCGATATGTATTCTGAAGACCAACGTTTCCAGAAAGATTGTAACATGCGTTGTACGAATTGCCAACGAGTCAAGTAATTTACATTTGAGTGCTCATACGTGTAGTCGGATACACTTAGAATAGGCTCCCCTATCAAGAAATGTCCTGGAGTCAATGGCATCAGCTCACCAGGATCGGTTGCACTACTAAGGCTTATCGGGCGCGAATTCAAACAAGCCTCCACTTGAGCCAGAAGTGTACTCAACTCTTCGTAGGTAAGTGTTGATTCGCCTATTACGCGCTTCAAGTGGTATTTAGTGGACTTTACGCCAGCCTCCCATAATCCACCAAAATTGGGACCATGCGGCGGTATGAAATGCCACTCAGTGCCATGAGATTCTAGGTGCTCTGCTATTCGTGGTTGAATGGCGGTTAGTTGCTGCAGCTCTTTGGATGCCCCTACAAAGGTGGTGCCATTGTCGCTCCACAATTTAGCGCAGTGACCTCGACGCGACACAAATCGTCTGAATGCTGCAAGGAACGCCTGGGTGGTCATGTCGCTGACAACTTCCAAATGGATGGCGCGAGTGCACATGCACACAAATAAGCAAATGTATCCCTTGTATGCATGATGTCCTCGACCTTTGGTGGTGCGTATTTGTACTGGACCAGCGTAGTCAACTCCGCTGTGCAAGAATGGCCTTGCAGGAGTGCAGCGAGCTGTTGGTAGCGAACCCATCAATTGATGCTGAGTGCTGTGTCTATACCTAGCGCACCTAACGCATTTTATGAAATATCTTTTGACTAAATTTTTGGCTCCTATAATCCAATAGGCCGTTCTGAGATAACCGAGCATTAGTTGCGGACCGCCGTGCAACGTTTTATTGTGCGCATCTGCGACAATGAGTTTAGTTAAATGACTATCATTAGGCAATACTATTGGATGTTTTGTTTGTTGTTCTAACTCTGCGTTTTGAAGTCTGCCCTTAGCTCTCAAAATACCCTGATTATCAATGTAAGGACACAGTGATTTTAACTTGCTTTTTTCTGGTAATTGTTTGTTCTTCTGTAACTGTAAATATTCCCCATTAAAACTATCTGACTGTACCTTTCTTATACAACTATGCAATGCATCATCTAGCTCTCCCTTTTGTAAATAAATTTCTACATTTTTGCCTTTCTTTAAAAATCGCCTGCAATATGCTATTACTCTGAGCAATTTCGGTAGTGAAGAAAACCTTTCTATAATTGAATTGTCTGGTACTACTGCTACATGAATTTTGACTGATTCTTCTAAATTAATACTTAAATCCTTTGGTCTTACATAATTTATAATTGTATTTCGTAAAAATGATGGTCCCGTAAACCATAATTCTTGTTCCACCAACAAACTGGGTAAAAGACCTCGTGAGGCACAGTCTGCGGGGTTTTCTTTGGTAGAAACATGAAACCATTGGCTTGGTTTTGTAACTGACAAAATCTCTGATGTACGGTTTGCAACAAACGTTTTCCACCTGCTTGGATGACTGTTAAGCCAAGCTAAAACTACCGTGGAATCCGTCCATGCTGCTATCCTTTCCTGAGGAATGTCTAGAACTTCAGCGGTTTCCCTCAGCAGTTGCGCCATTAGCAGTGCTCCACACAACTCCAATCGAGGAATGCTTAACTGCTTTATGGGAGCAACTCGAGTTTTTGCAACTAGCAAGGAAACGTGTACTTGACCAGTGGTGTCTATTCTGCGTAGATAAATTACGGCTGCATATGCGACCTTAGACGCGTCACTGAACCCGTGGAGTTCCAGATCATCATTTGCCTTGGTTCCAAGCCAACGTGGTATCCTGACACTGGTGATTAGCGCGAGATCTCTACGATAAGTACACCACTCTTGTACGAAATCCGTGCTTAATTCCTCGTCCCAGCTGACTCCTGCAAGCCATAATTTCTGAATGAAGATTTTAGCTAATACTACGCTTGGAGCTAACCAACCAAGTGGGTCAAAGAGTTTGGAAATTTCAGAAATTATGGCTCTTTTTGTTACAGGTGCTGTTAACACTGGAGGAAGATTTACAGTATACTGAAAACAGTCCTCTGTGCGGTTCCAGGTAAGTCCTAAGATTTTTATTGTATTATCTAGCTTTATTTGTACTCTATTTTGTTCTTCGATTTTTTGCTCTGTATTTTGTATTGAATTGTTCTCCTTTTTATATTTGTTTGTTTCATCTATTTGCTCTATTGTTCTATGTAATTCCACTTCTTGAATCACTTCTAACATCTTTTTACAGTTGCTGTTCCATTTCTGCAGTTCGAAGCCCCCGGTATTCAATAACGCTGTCATTTGCTTGAATATTTCAGTTCCTTCTTCGACGCTATCACACCCTGTCATCAGATCATCCATATAAAATGAATTCAGGACTCTTTTACAGGCTAGCGGGTATTTGTCACCTTCATCGTAAGCGATTTGATGTAAAGTTCGCACTGCCTGATATGGAGCTGAAGCAGTACCAAAAGTAACAGTTAGCAACTCATAGTCCTGTATTTGCATTGCCGGGCTGTCTCGCCATAACACTCGCTGAAATATGACATCTTCCTCAGCTACTCGTACCTGTCGATACATTTTAATAATGTCAGCTACAAGACCAATAGCATGACAGCGCCATTTTAGAATGGTGTGTCGCAAATCAGCCTGCAGTGTGGGGCCGACCATTAGAGTATCATTCAGAGATACACCTTTGTTGTTCTTTTCAGACGCGTTGAAAACTACTCGAACTTTCGTGGTAATTTTGTCCTCCCTTATAACTGCGTGGTGGGGCAAGTAAACTGCTTCTTGTTTCTTCATATCATTTCGCTTTACCTCTCTCATGTGTCCTAATAGTATGTATTCTTTAATTACCTTTGTATATTCTTCTTTTAATTTTTCATTCTTACCTAATCTTTTTTCCAGAGATTTGAACCTTGATTCAGCTATGCCACGTGAGTTCCCTGCTTTGCATAGTGGATTCACATCTCGAAATGGAAGTCTGACCACATATCGACCATTTTCATCTCGCTTCGTAGTTTGTGTATATAGTTCTTCACATTTTTGTTCTTCAGGTGTAAATAATCTATTTGTTCTAGCATTTTCTTCTACTTCCCAAAATTTTTTAAGACTATCATCTTCATTTATCTGGGCGTGCATGACACTTACGTTTCTTGGCCTCTGTTTCTCTTTTTGTACAGCATTCACTGTACCAGACAGGATCCACCCTAAGGCGGTGCTCTGTGCGATCAAAGTGCCTTGTGGACTCTTAACGATCCCTTCCTGTATGATACAGCTGTACACGTCGGCACCCAACAGAATGTCAATCCTATTAGGTGTGTTGAATTGTGGATCGGCAAGGTATAGACCCTGAGATTTTATCCAGTCAAAATTGCATGTGTCTATATCTTTATCTGGCAAATATGTAGTTATTTTGTTCAGCACGTAAGCGCTCAAGTGCAACTGAAAGTCTGGATCAACGCGTGATTGGATCGTAACATGTACCATGTGCTTGGCTACGGTTGCCTTACCGTCACCTAAACCTGTTATGATCCCTTGAGCTGGAACTCGTTTGAGTCCTAACAGTTGCACCGTGGCCTCCGTAATAAAACAAGCCTGGGAGCCTTGATCAAGCAAGGCTCGGACTAATTGTTGGTGACCTATCTTTGACTCGGCATTTATTAGAGCAGTGGCTAATAAAACCGATCGTGGCTTTAAAACGGCGCCTGTCGAAAGGCAGGACACAATGGGTTTATCACCGGTTGCAGCATTAGACGAATCAACTAACGCGTCGGAATTGTCTACGGGATGTAACAAAGAGTGATGACGCTTGTGACAAATTCTACAAGTGGCAGGATTTTTGCACCCATACGCGTTGTGATTGCTGCCTAAGCAATTAAAGCAAATATTTTGCTTGGCTACAAAATCACGTCTCATATCAACGGGTTGTTTGGCAAACTTTTTACAGAAACAAAGTTTGTGTGAAGATTCTTGACAGTATTCGCAACGCCTAGATGTTGAATTCGTGGCCAATAAAGCCTTGTGATTGTGCCCGGTTGCGACCCTACCCTGTTGAACTGAAGACCGATTCGGCTCTACGAACTCTAACGCGCGGTACCTCGTTTCTAAAAACGTCCTAAATTGTTCCATGGTTGGCAATTCGTTACCACTAATGTTACCGATACTCAGTTCCCACTGTTTACGGGTTTCGAAATCCAGTTTGTAGGATACTATGTGAATGATGATCACATCCCATGTAGTCACATCAACGTTCAGGTGCGTAAGTGCTTTTAAACAATCATTAGTCGTATCGAACAATTCTTTTAGACCCTTGCCAGACTCCGCATGTAAACGCTTTTGTCCAAACAAGCGTTTCAAAATACAGTCGGCCAAATGCCTCTTATTGTTGTAGCGCTTTTCTAAAATTTCCCAACACTGGTTGTAGTTAGCGTCACTTATTGGTGTGTATCTAATTAACTGTTCTGCTTCACCAGTAAGATGATCTTTTAAATAATGTAATTTTTGGCAATCACTCAGAGACTCATTGTTATGCACCAAAGCTTTAAATAGATCGTTAAACGTAGCCCACTCACTATACTGACCAGAAAAGGTGGGTATGGAAATTTTAGGTAATTTAACAAAAGCACTAGATTTTTTGGTTGATTTATCATAATTACTGTCTTGACCTGGTACCTTGCCCGATATTTTGTTAAGAATTGTCTTCATGTGAGCTTTGTAATTTATGTAGCTATCTTCAGTTAATTCATAAATACTATCTACCTTTTGATCTATCTCTTCAACTTTATAATTTTCATATAACTTACAATGTACACTTTCAAAATTAGCCCAATTTTGTTCTAATAATTCCTTCCTTGTTTCTATATATTCTATTGTAAGTCTATCCTTAGGAGTTTTCTTAAAATTAGTAAATCCTTTTTGTATAGAATTTTGTAATTTTTGTAAAATGTTGATTAATCCCTCCATCGTGAAATCAATCAGTGATTACTTTATTATCCAAATAAACTTCGAAAAATAATACTCAATGTCTGATTAAACAATTACTAAATAAAGGAAAACAAATGATTATAATATGTAAATAAACTGATCTAAATGCTACTGATTAAATGTAAATATTTTTTAAGTGCTAATTCTAATTAATTTTCTAACAACTTCTAAAAATATTCTAAGTGTTAAAATCTTTCGAAAAAATTACAAGTGTTTCAAATTGAAACTTACTATCGTAGGAAATCGGGCATAGAGACCACGTTCCCCCGTTTTTCATAAAACTATTCTAAGTCCTTAACTAACAAGTAACATGCACAAATTATAAGTAAAACTTAAAATTTTCTATGTCCAATAATAATCACTAAAAGTTTATAAGTTTAAATCTTCGTATAAATAAAGTTGAAAATTGCTTGCTTATGGCCTCGAACGATTAAAATGTAAAATGTACTCACGATTGCACTTATCACTCTCAACACGATATGTCCATACCGGTGCTGCCCTCTGTGATGCCACACGATGAATTCGGATGACGTGCTTTATGGCGTCACACACCAACACGATGATCTTCCACCGATGCGATGTCGTCCTCTCTGACGTCACTAGTTTGCGCTGCGCTTCCGTTGTCACCGTGCTTGAATGCTTCAAGCTGCTTTAAGCCGCTTCAAGCGTACTGCTCCGAGCGCTGACGGAGCGCTTGATGCCCGCACCTTTGCCGCAACAATCCGCTGCGAGTACGGGGTGGTCCTCACTAGGACCGTGGTTCACAAAAACGTCCGGGGCGAATGGACCAAATGTTTAGTACCAAGAGTTGCCTGATACTAAACGGCGGTGGAACAACACAATTTGCACTGGAAGGAGTAACTAAGTCGAGTAGAAATAAAAACACAACTTGTAATTTGCACTGGTATAATTGCAATTGTTCACCTATTAAAACTTCGGCGGAGCTTATATACTACGGTCGGAAAACTTCGATAGCGCGATTCAGGACGATACAACGCCATCTATCGGTGTTTCGAGTAAACTTAATGTTAACATTAGTTTGGTTTGGTTTGACATTTAACACATCTCCACGATATTCAAACGGCCACGTTGCGTTTATCAAATGAAAAGAATAAAACACGACTTCTCTTGGTTTGGCGAATGAAATAATACTTCTTGTAATTTAGAATGATGTTAGGATTTACACATTGGGGATTTCAACGTTTCTCTGAGCTATGTCGGTACTTAGCTCAGAGAATTAGCACGTTGAAATGGCAGTGGGCTGGTCACATCTCTCGCAGAATCGATAACCGTTGGAGTAGTCATGTTCTAGGAGTGGTTATAGAGACCGCGCCTTGGCAAAGGTAGTGTAGGACGCTCTCCGGCTAGGTGGAGTGACGATATACGCAAAGTGGCTGGCAGCGGCTGGACCCGAAGGGCAGAAAATCGGGCTCAGTGGCGTGCCATTGGAGAGGTCTATATACAGCAGTGGACTACGGCAGGCTGATGATGATGATGAAGGATTTACACATAAAAGTTACTATGCTTAACGGACCGCGTTATTTAGAGCGAGGGTTGATACCACATCATCATCACCTTAGCCTTATTCTGGTTACGATCCAACACTGACGCCTTGGAGCCCGGGGTCCACTATCTAAAATACGTCATCAAAGAAAAAGCCGATGTCTTAAAACAAAATCCCTTTATTTTACAAGAAATATACCGTTGTAAATCTAGTTACTAAAGCTATAGCCTAACCTCACTAGGTTAGGGCCAAGTTAATATAATACAAATGGTCGACATTCTTGTGGTCAATCCCAATCACACAGACTATTTTGTGGTCGATTTAAATTTCAATAGCCAATGCCAGATTATGTGTAAGTGTATGTAATAGATGCCGGGAGAAATGGTTGCTTTTTGTACTGTAAAATGAGTAGTTATACATTATGAACGAGTTGAAAAATGGGAGAATATTCGCTTTGGAAATCAGCAACCTTTTTAAACAAAAGGCAGGATTGGTTAACGGAGGAAGGCTGGAGTTAGTATTTATATACCGGAATTGATTTATTTTTTAACAATGTAATGGAATCTAGGTTTGGTCACTAAAAACCACGCACACGGTTCCAGAGACCTAGTCAACGCTAGCGTATCAGTTGCAAAGAAAAAATAATATCTTACCATACAATGCAGTCCAGGCCTGGTTGATAACATCCAGGTACACGGTCCCAGAGAACTCGTCAATACTAACACATCACTTGTAAAACGATAATAACCAACAACTTACCATACAATGCAGTCCAGGCCTGGTTGATAACATCCAGGCACACGGTCCCAGAGACCTCGTCGATATTGGGGTGATACACCTTGTTCATAAAGCCGATGGACGGTGACTTGAATGGGTAGTGATCTGGCAAGTGGACCCGGACGCGCCATACTCCACCCTCATAAGGGGCTGAAATTTGATAGACATCCTTTTTAGCAAAATGGCATCATATTTTAAATGGTTTGACTTGGCAGGATAATAACCTAAGTGGTAAGAGAATGAACAGACTGCCACATTTGCAGTTATGTTTCAATTAGTACGCGGTAAAGATCTTTTTTAAAATTTCAGAAATAGGTTGACCATGACAGAAATTCACAACTGAGGTGTGATTTTCAAAAGGGCTTATTTCTGTTTTTAAAACGATCTTTTTTTATACAATTCAGTTCGAATACCATGTTCTTAATATTTTTCAATGAAAGTTTGGTTCAAAACGGCAACATTGTGTAAAATATAGTATTATCAACTTATCAATAACAATAGTTCAGAGGATTACGAGAGGAGTTCAATGTATTCTCGGTATAGGTATGAAGGAAAAGGCGGAAAATTCTGAATAAATTTTATTTTTCAATATCTCAATACTAACATCTAACATCTCAATACATTTATTTGTTCGTGAAAATAACTTTTCAATTCCCTCTTAAAAATATTTTTCTTCATGGCCCGAAAAATTTTCGTTTATTGCTCCCTTCAACTCTTCATCGTCCGAAAAATGCTTTCCACGAAGGTCTTTTTTAAGATTAGGGAATAGATAATAATCACTAGGGGCCAGGTCCGGACTGTAGGGTGGATGATTGATTTCTTCAAATCCGTACTGCCGCACAGCAGCCTGGGCAAGGCGCGCCTTGTGAACCGGCGCGTTGTCGTGAAGCAGCAACACACCTGCGGTTAATTTTCCACGTCTTTTTTCTTTAATTGCCTCCTTTAAATTACTCAGGGTGGTTGCGTATGATGCAGCAGTAATACTTTGACCTTTTTTTGTGTACTAGATTAGCAAGATTCCCTTAGAATCCCAAAACACCGTGGCCATGAGCTTTCCTGCGGACGGAGTGACTTTGAACTTCTTCGGCGGGTCTGATCCTTTTTTGTGCCACTGCATAGACTCTTGCTTGCTCTCAGGGTCATAGTGATGAACCCACGTTTCATCACCAGTAACAATCCGATCGAAAATACTTTGCGGATTTTCACCACAGAGGTCCAAAAACTCCTTACAACAGTCAACTCGCACTTGTTTCTGTCGCGCGGTGAGCATTCGCGGCACCCATCTTGCTTTGACAAATTCAGGCGCTCATGAAGAATTGTGTGAATGGTACCCACGGATAGCTTAGTCATTTCTGCTAATGTTTTCACTCGTACACGGGCATCTTCAAGTACAAGTTTTTCGACTAATTTGACGTTTTCTTCAGTAGCGGCACAAATTGGCCCACCAGCGCGGGGGTCGTCTTCAATGCTCTCTACCCGTTTGAATTCACTTGACCACTTCTGAATTGTAGATAATGAAGGCGCAGAATCTTGGTAAACAGCCACCTTTTCTTCATGGATAATTTTTTGAGTTTTTCCTTGTTTTGTGAGGAATTTTATCACTGCACGATGCTCGATTGTCTTTTCGCAATGATATCTTGAATACTAATGGTGGCAATTAAATGATTTTTTTTATTTATACCCTCAAAGAGTGTCATTAACTAATGAGATAATTAAATTACCCTTATCATTAGTATATCACCTCGATACCGTGAATACATTGAACTCCCCTCGTATTTTCATTTTCTGAAAATATGGTTAATGAAGAAATAAGCCCCTTTAAAGTCTCTCCTCAACTCCTATAATCATCAAATACCTCATGAACGTTTTGTATGTAGTAGGTACCACCTGTACATAAAGTATTTTCCAATTTTCATATAACTTCAAAGTTCGTTCTATAGTTACATCACCCAAAGATAGACTCGTATTAAGCTTTACAGTAGGCATTGAACTTAAGTGAGCATACCTATGCGTACATACAGAATGCAACACCTGTTTGAGGTTAAACAAACATTGTCATAAAAGTAGTAGGTACTTACTGCCAGGTGGGCCGAAGAATTTGACGCAGAACTCGTTCAGACCTCCCAATATAGTCACCTCATGCTTACTTTCGATGCTGGCATTATACTGCTAAGGAAATTGATGTGAGGCACAAAACTAAATAACATACAATATAAAAAATAGCTTAAACGTTGGCAACACAGCCAGTATCTTAAAATTTTACCAATTTTTCGCGTGTATGCATTATGTGCGTGAACTTTTCGCTTATGAAATTCCTTATTGCTATGTGGTTTTCATTTAGACAAAATGTTTAGTCACAATTTCTTTCGACTTATATTTTTATGCTTTTAACGATGATTTCTCAAAATTGCAAAATGGTGATTCAGTCATTCAAACTATGACTAAGTCTTTCGTTTTGTGACACTTATGAGTAACAGAAAGAATTCTTGTGGACGTCAGGACGCTAAAATTATGCAATTTGCTTGCTGAAATAATAAATCAAAAGTAGCCAAATCACACAGCAACAGCTTTTTAATATTACCTATTTTACTTGCTATTTTATTTTAAATATCTAAAAAGATATAAAAAAGCTAGTGTGTTTTCTTTTTCTTTTTAGTTAAACGCCCTAATCTCAGGAACGACTGATGTCGGATAGACTGTTTATCGACGAAGGGTATTGGCTACATCACGTTATGACTTATGACTATGAGCACCGGGGCTGAACAATAGCCCTAAATAACGCGTTTTAACAGCGTGTGAGTAGGTATGATATGGGCATTATTAAACATATAAACAAATTGTTGTGGCAACCTGTCTGATGGCTTAGGCTGACATGCTTATGCATACACCTTCTGATGGCGTGGAGGCATAGTGATACAGATCGTGCTGGGTCCCTCAATCAAGGTTGAGCCGTACGATTGCTGTTGAATGCGGGCCATCAGTGGGCCGAGTCAGTCAAGTGTCAGATGATTTCCTGCATTGTACTTGCATACTAAACCCTTTTTTTGTCTGGACTTTAAAAGATGAAGAAAAGACTAAAGAAATTGAAGTGACAAAAAAAAAACAATGACTCTGAGTTTGCTTCGGCCTTTCTTCTCAAGAAGTCATTTAACTAGGAAAAGCCGGCATCATCTAGAATAGGGTTTTGACATGTATAAGTGTTGTAAACAACCAAAATGCAGAAATAAATATGTCTTTATGTCTTTAACATCACAGACAGCATCACAGCACAGACTTGCTCATAGTCCTAGGACTGATTGCAAATATACGCAGAGAAAAAAAAATGTCTTTAACATACGGAATAAGACGCTGACAACAACCAAATAGGCTTGTAACCTAATGGAAGGAAAGAGGAACCCACCATGCACTCTCGGATTGACTACCCCAACTATTGCAATAGAAAAAGGTTGACAATACCGAAGTCCTCTAAAAGGATAAGGGATATAGGAATGGTATGGGTTCCAGGAAGATACCTGACTTGCAGTATCCCGCTGTATGCACCGACTATTCTTCGACACGTGTTTCGCCTCTGCACGAGGCATCCTCAGGTTACAATGGAGTTCCGCCAAGTAACGCCTGATTCAATCAACTATAAACTAAATAGGCTTGTCTCAAACAATTTTTTTGCTAAATCTATAAAGTTTGTGACGGCGTAAAAATATATGTTAATTTTGAACATATTTCTGAGAACCCTGTTGTATTCAAAACACGTTTTTGAAAAGTTTTGTCGATACAAAAATATAGTAACCTAACATAACCTCTTAAAATGATCTTCCAACAAAAATATCTGTGTTACTTATCAACGTACGTTGGTAAAATTTATAACAATAAGGTATCATACGTAAATACAGAACTTGGTTGTTTTTTATTTTTAAGTATTCATTTATTTTATATTTTGTAAAAAGTTCTGAACGTTCCGTCGTCATCGCGCTTCTCTTTCTTATGTATACAATCCGACAGTGACAGCAGCAGCTCAACTCAATAGCGGTTGTCAGCGCCTTAAGGCGAGACTACCCACTAAACACACACGGTGTCTCTAAAATAATATAGGAAAATAATCTTAATATAACCTTCTCACGTAGCTATGTTACTCATTTTAGATAAAGATTAAATTAGTCCATCAATAATATTTTTAGCAGTGATACTCGTAAACAAGTAGAATATTCTCGCGTCTATATATTTTGAGCATCGCGTACAATTCACACAAGTATTTAGTACACAAGAGGAAGTATTGATAACAATGATAAGATTACAGTCCAAAACTTCGTGGTTATACTGACCCAGTGCGCAAGTACTACATACTGGTTGCTAAGTGTACTTAAAACATTTTGTGCCTATGCACATCGGACCAGGGCCGAGCCGCCTCTATAAGCAATGTGCGCGGCGCACACAGACAGGCGCCCGCCAGGGTGATAGGAGCGCGATGAGGCTGCGTGCTGGGTAAAATGCGTTAATTATTATTAAAATTACTTTCGAACAAAGATGACAAAAAGGCGCTTCATAGATTTCGCACACAGGCGCTGGATTGGGTCGTCGCAACCCTGCATAGAACTGTAATATCTATAAGTAAGTATATTACATTGGTAGGTACCGTGAAACATGCCAAGATTGCCCACTTTTTTCAAATAATTAACGATTTTGTGTGAATTTTCTATGGGGACGTAAGTATTTTCTTTTACCATCTGTAATTCTAAGGTCATGTGCAAGTATTTCTATGGCAAATTGTATTATTCTTCCAATTTAAATTCAGTATTTGTGACATTTTGATGGCGGGCAAAGTAATCTGGACTTTTTGCCAACATTACCCACGTTGATTTTAGACGCAAATACGGCTTCTAACTAGATGACATAAAATCCAATACACGAATATTGGAAATGATGGCGTTTACTTAAGAAATTAAAGCGATACCATGAAAGGTTTCCTACCAAAGTGGCTGGGCAAAATTATCATGACTTATTTGCTCATTTTCATACAAACCACATTTTGCCTTACAAAAGTGCTAGGGTTGGCACATTTAAGTAAAATTATCGTCAATCTCTTCTTAGGTAAAGGTAACAAAAATAAACAAAAACATAGTAATTCTTCATTTATTTTAATTAATAAAATTTTAATCAACCATGTTTAGATAATGTTTATGTATATGTAATGTACCCAATGTAAGTTAAATAACTGAAATCAAATAATGCGCACAAAGCTGATAATAACTAAAAATAACTGAAGTCTGACAGATTAGTCATATCAAACTTGACAATATTTTCTGCTGGTATGTCTTTTAATGTTGTCCTTAAATTGTCAAAGTATTCAGCTATTTCTTCAGGTCCCTTTTCTGCTCTTGCCTTTGAAATATTTTCATTGGTTCTTAACTTCTTAGACTCAATTCGCCGGAATGTCGCGCTAAAATGCCCTGAACCCACGCATCACCAGGAATCTGATTCTTGAACTTATTATCCCGGGAATTTTTTTTTAGGTAGTCGTGAACTAAAAGCTTCAGGTCCATTTTAGTAAGCGGGGTGCCAAAATCGCTAGAAACTTGCAATACTCTCACAATTTGATTTTCTTCTGCAGCTGATAAAGCGGTAGGATGCCCAACTGACTTAGAATGTTTGTGTTGTATTTTTATTAACTATTGTACGTCTAGGGATACCAAATTGTTGTTCAGCATCTCGTGAAGAAATTTGGCCTGATTCTACTGATTCACATGCAAGTTTTAACATTTCTTCAGTGTAGTTTTTATACATTCTAGATCCAATTTGATTTATGCTATTTTTCTGGAACAAACCATATAAGAATGTATGTCATTAAAAGTATTAGAATAGGTATTAGCAGAGATCCGAATAGGTACACTATATTTACCTAAACTTCGAGAAAGTTTAGACAAAGTATGTAGCATGTGGATAATACCCTCGTTCCGAATTAAAACTGTTAATTTTTAGGTATGTATCCAAATGTTATTTGAGATTTAGGCCAATGTACTCTCGGTACCTATACCGATCTCTGGTGATAACTGATGTCTTCTTTGAAAAATAATTTAATCTTAATTATAGTAATAAAAGCACGTTTCGTATATTAACACATTGTAATATAGATGACAATAGATTTAAGAGGCGCATAAATGAAGTTTAATACATAAATATGAGGGTTTATATGAAGTATCTAATCCTATCTTTACTACATTCTGAGATTATTTTTGTATATTGTCTTCTACTTATATTTACATAATATTGTCTTATAGATATACTTTCTTTTGAAATAAATCACACTGCGTACAAAGTAAAATGTTGATTAAAAGTAACCTCAGAAATTAAATGTGGATTAGTAAGAAAACTATCGTTTTACATTTTTTATGTTCTGAAAATTTAAATAACAGGTCAGAAATTGAGTATCATGAATAGCAATAACATTTAACAACAACAAAAAAACTTAAAAACCATAAGTAATTACGTAAAAATCATTTTAAAATTTTATTGTCCTCAAATGTTTATAACATTGTTCTTATCCCACAACGAACAAAGAAAAATTACAACCGAGATCCCAACGGGCGGAGCCATGGGAAAAAGTAAGTCTTTTCCAAAATATCAAAACGCGACAACCCTAAGTACTTTTCGATGACGGGCAATGTTGGCCAGCAAAGGTTTGAACAATTTAGGGTAACATTACCCATCGTAATACTTTTGAATTGGTAAGGTTTAGAATACTGCAACTATAATTAAAATACGCTACGATGGTTAATCTATAGCACACAGTAAAATAACTTACCTGTGGCTTATCCATGACGCACAATACACAAACACTTTCACAACAAAATTGGCCCACAAAAGGAGGTACCTCCTTTAACAAGTCCTGACAGAAAACTGAACGAACTTGGGAGTTACTGGGATACACAGTGTTGCCATAAATATAACCTATTTTCCTATTAATTGATAATGTTGCGATCAAGCTATAACTTTTTTCCATAATAACCGTTTTCTTTATAAAATGATTTTTGGGCAATGTTATCCTGGTTTGCAAAGTTGGCTAGTTTCACGGTACAGTCCTATGCACACGTATATTCGATAAGCGATTCCGTAATGGGTTTTGCGGAAACCAAGGTTCAGTGGTCAAGTCAAGTCAGGTAGATTAAATCGAAGTAAGTACCGGAATAGAAAAATAAATATAAAGGCCTTGCCACACGGCACAATTTCACGTCCAACTTGACTAAATCTCTTGATGAAATCGTGACGTGTAGACGCCAGTCGTCCAACTCAAGTTCATCGGGTGGGCGGTACCACCAGATTTTAACCAATCGGGTGGACGGAATGAAAATCAGTGATTTGATTGTGTCGTGTAGACGAGCAAAGCCAATTCGATTGAAAATTTGATCAGTGGTAAAATTGTGCCGTGTGGCAAGGCCTTTATGTGGGTTCTATGAAACAAAATCTTTGGCATTCCCTGGATTAAATCTTACTTCACCACATAGCCAATAGTGAGAATATCACAGTAAATAATTAATAAAATATAATAACATTCATAACTAGTACAAAAATTTAGAAATGAGAGCACTGAGAAGTCTGTGTGAAGTGTCTTTGACCGACAGAGTAAAGAATTGTGTGATGAGAGAGTGGTGTGGGGTAAAAGGAGATGTAGTGACAAGCATTGAGAAAGGTATGCTAAGATTTGGGCACATGGAGAGGATTATGACGAAAGACTGACAAAGAAGATCTATAAGGCAAGTGTGAATCGGACAGGACGAAGGGGAAGACCTAGGCGAACGTTCTCTGACCAGATTGGAGACATCATAAAAAAAAGGACAGGTCAGAAGTACCCTAAACAGAAGAGCATGCATGTGAAACTTGATGAGAGTGAATGAAGCAAGCGAGGTATGTAAAGATCGTTGCAAATGGCGTTCCGTAGTCTCTGCCTACCCCTCCGGGAAACAGGCGTGAGTCTATGTATGTAGTTGTATGTAAAAAAATTATTAATGTCTAGGGTTATTTTTTAACTTAATCGCTATTATTGTATAGCGGCACATTATGGTGGCAATACGAGTCATAATATTATATCACTCAATTTAAATTTCACACTGGGTATCATATTTAACAATCCCACACAAATTGTTGTTTTAGGTCTACGTATTCTTCGTGTGCGTTACAAAATGAATGTTTGGAAAGACCGCCAGCATAAAGGATACTAAATATTATATTCCTAGCGCGGAGGATGTCCTTTTTAAAAAGTTATCATAATAAAGTTTATTTTCAGTGACCGTGAGTTTTATTGCCCGTTCTTTCTCATGGTTCTACGCCCTTGCTTTGCGAATGTGGCAGTAAATGTAAATATAGAGTCTTTAAGTAATTATTTTATGAATTTATTATTTTGACGTTCATAAGCGTCACATTGTGACCCAAATGAATAAAGGATTTTGACTTTCCCTTGCCCATATTTTCGGTTTCGGTCATCATCATAGTCCTAGCGTTCTTTTTTATGTCATAAGCGGCAAACGAGCAGACGGATCGCCTGATGGTAAGCAATTACCATCGCCCATGGACACAAGCAACACCACAGGAGTCACAAGTGCGTTGCCGCCCCTTGGATTAGGAAAAGGGATGGGGTAGAAGTGGGATGAGGGAGAAGGAATATTATGGCACTCCGGCACTCTCACTCACTGAACGAAAAGTAACTATATTGGTTCTATAGTTACTTTACGTCGATTCTGTGCGAGAGTAGCATTTCCCTGGTCGAGCCGGATTCATGCTGAAATCAGCAAGGGTCCAAACTTTCGCCTTGAAGACTGCGGTCGTTTTCTAGCCTTACCAGATTTGACAGAATATTATCTTTATAAAACCTATAGTATCGGTATTTACCTAATAAAGACGTCTACGATCTCAATGTTGTTGGTTTGATCACGATTATTATAGCGATAAGAACGATTGCGCATTACGTTGCATTATTACTTATCATAATGAGATATTCGTAATACATGTATCATGAATCACGCGTGCGTTGGAAGTATTCGTATATTTAGGTGGACCAGACCTGTGGTGGTACTTAACCATGGAATATAGTTATCCCTTTGTGTTGCAGAGGTCAGACTGGCAGCCGCTTTGAGGAAAAGCTAATATTCAGTCAAATCCGGTTAGGCTAGAATGCGGACCCCGGGCTCTAACTGGGATAACGCTAGGAGAATGAGATTGAGCGACTTCTAGTCACGGTTTCGCCCGCGTGGCTTTCGGTTATCGTTTCAAAAAGTGGCCTATATATTGATATTGATCCAGCCTACTAACTACCTTGGTAGACAAAAATCATGCTATAGCATCGCTCCGTTTAGACTTGAAAGGGGAACAAATAAACAATTAATACACTTTCGCATGGATTAAATAGCAGTTAGCAGTTTAATTTTTTCGTCACGGGCCAGTTTGGAAAACCAAATTACGGCCATATTTACCACCGGCCACCTTTGAGAAAATCAGAGAAGGTGAGGGTGACATGTGTCTTTCGTTTGACAGAAGACTTCTTAAACCGCTGCGGTGTCCGTCCACGTCCCATGGCAATGTTGCCACGGGAGTAACGGTCAGCCTTTGCCTGCTCATCTTACAAGAAATCTGTTTATATAACATTCTTGCGTTACTGACTGACTGACAAACAACGCAAAGCGGAAACTATTGGGCGCAAGAAGTTGAAATTTTTGCATGTATGTTTCTTTGGAAGCGTAGAGGTGCACTAAGGAGCGATTGCCAGAAATGCCCACGGATTCTGGCAAAAACAGCGAAATTAAAAACACCCATGGGTCCGACTGTAATACCACTAACTAAATAGGTTATGTTAGGTTCTCTTTTGACCTTTAATCCGAAAATAGTCAACTTCAGTTTAACCACACAGCTCGGAAATAATGAATGAGACACAAATAATTTTACTCTAAGTCCCTGGCGGACATTCTGCGAAAGAGACATTATGCGAAAGAGACATTCTGCGAAAGAGACGTTTTACGACCAGGGGATATTTTGCGAAAGAGACATTTTGCGCCTGAGCCAATTAAAATAGCATGTGTATCCGCTAGTATGTCATAATCTTCCACCATAACTAATGACAAAAGCGTCTGCGCAGCGTAGGCATACATACTTTATCGTTTTTACAACCGTATTGATAAAACGGCTGTTCGCGTGAAATGTGTCGCCACGGCACTCGCGACGTCACACGTCAAGGTGACGTAATGTGACGATAACGTGTCATGAACAATCGATGCGTTCGTATACTTGCGTATATTTTATATTCTGACTGCGGTTCAACCGAGGGTGCGTATCGTGCGTAGTGAGGAATGTGCGTAGCGAGGGATGTGCGTAGTGAATAAAACTTATACTGTGTCTCTTTTAATGTCCTTCATAGTGAGAAGCAGTCTTCTTCTTTTCATATGAGTGTGGTGAAATCTGATGTCCTAATCTCTAATAGAGCCTAACGACTCTTGTCCAAAGTCATGTAACGTTCGAGTACAACTTTGCAAAGCTAGGTTTCTAGTTTCAATACCACAACAAGCGGTGCCCGCCGCGTCATATCTGTCTGTATGAACGCGAAAAACACAAAAACTACTAAACGGATTTTTGTACGGTTTTCACCAATAGATAGTGTCATTCCTGAGGAAAGTTTAATTCTATTTGTGCTGACGAAGTCTAGTAAATTATAATTATTATTTCGCGGGAGACCAGTCGGACACAAGAACACTTACTTGGTCTCAAAACCACAATTTGCGGATCTTGGCGTAATAAACGGCAATGCGACGAAAATTAACTAGAAGATAAAATCTATCTGATTAGCTAATGGAATTAATGTAAACAACAATATATCCATTTACAAATGGTGTCATTGACGTGATTAAAATCTCATTAAATGTAATTAACATTTAAGTAATATATATTGTAGCATAAATTAAGTAAATTAGTAGTTAAACTACCCCATATGCAGGATTTATGAATTTATAAAATTGTATTACCGAGATATATCTGTAAGACAAAATATGGAAGAAAGCAGAAGAGTTTAATTTGTTTGATTGACTACGCTAACTTCAGGAACGACTGGTCCGATTTAAATAATCTTTGTTTATTTGATATCCCGTTTATCGAGGAACATTATGAGAAATACCATGTTATTGCATTGCATTGCTTGGTTGCAACCGGGATAACGCTAAGGCGATGATGATGAAGACATGGTATTGAAATACAAAAGCGGAATAGTTAATTGTAAAATTATATTGCCACTTTAACCAAAACAGAGATTTTTGAAGAAGTTATTGAATTTATAAATATGGAGCGACTACAATAAAATTATTGTACCTTAAACCCGACTATAATATAATAATGTGACCCATTCCTTATAATAAACATTTCAATTGTAAAAAGGCTCAAAAGGAATACTGCTACAAATGCGTCACCCGCCTTCAAATCCCCGTGTAAACTGTAAACAAAATGCCGAACAAATTTTAAAGCACTCTGGCACCTGGCACTAGTTCTAATAGGATTACACACGAGTACCAACAACACGCGACGATAAAAAAAAAGAATTGTTGATTCTTTCATGTCTATGGAACTAACGGGTCAGCTATATGCCCCGTGTTTATAGAGGTGTAATAGGCATAGAGTAGGCGGACCGAGCGTCATCCAGACGCAAGAGAGAGAAAGACAATCAATATACCAAGATTTTTAACAGCTTCGCGCGTCAATCACAGAAGAAAACAATCTAGGTAACTGTTGAATCACGGTTTGTGTGAAATTGGAAGTTTACATTGCTGGATTTTTATAAAAAGTTACAGGATGAATCTTATACATCAGAATATCATACAAGTTACCTATTGTCTCCAAAACTGACCACCACGCAGCCAGAGACACGACGATAAGAGTCAGATATAAAAATCAGTAAAAAAATTACTTATATGTTCTTTCTCTTTCACTGACATACCCGCCTGATCTATCTATAAGTAAATACATACATTTATCTATGGTAATATTCCCGAACAATATTTTGAAACAGGAACGACCAGCCAAGAATGTGATGAGTACTCATCATAATTGGATGTTACCGTTTATGACGGACTAGTCGGCAACGTCAGGACGGGCTTCCCACGCGATTTACGAGTAAAGTGCTATTTAAAGTAATGTCGATTGTACTACAGTTAGTACAAATGACATGATTCCATCGAAGATCGAAGGGCAGCGTTGCAACTTTATAATAAGAGTTATATTTTAAAAAGTCAGGAAATAAAAATGATATAAAGTGAAGTACTAATACAATAAATTACTCATCCGGACGGAATTCTAAGTAAAAAAATGCATACCTGTATATCGAGAGAAAGCTCAGTTAAAGTTCTAGCTACAACAATGAAAAGCAAATAGACAGCACGTAGCGACTAGCGACCAAATCTGATTAATAATTTACTTTATAAGTGCAGACTCGACAAATCGATATTGTCTGGATGTCTGGTCGGCTCTGTCTGGTTCGAGACCCGGTGTCTGGTCCTGGGTCAGGGACCCTGCATAAGGATGTGGAGTCAATGATTTTACGTTCTTTTGTCCCGAAGCTAATAGCAAGAGGTCTTATTTTAGATTGGTTTTGGATGCAGTTTTCGGGACATTAAAAATTTTCGTAGTGCAAGTTTAATGACTTTTTCATTGAATTGTTTTCTAATAAAAAGGTGATAACAAATCGGTGATATGTATATAAATTATGAACGAGTGCGCCTCGACGAACTGGCGACCGCACAAAGCTAACGATATAGGTGGGCTTAGCCTTCATTTGTATTGTAGAGGACACCTCCCCTATTTTACCTATGCACTACAAAGAAAAGATTTTTATTTTTGATTTTTTGGGGACAGACGGACAGAACAGTGGCTCAAGAGAAAGCTAATGTTCTATCAAAACTGGTCAGACTACTACAGGTATATTATTACATATTTTTCTCGCACTAGAAACGCGTTTGGCTGATCGCTTGTGGCTAACCATTCAGCAACAAAAATAAGATATCAAAAGCTTTACAATGCTTTTTTGTAAAAGGAATGGTGCACGAAGCAAAGTCAGTGGTGCGCAAAGTGGATTTATCAGACTGCTACGCAAAGGAGGTTGAACCAAGTCTCTCCACTAGGCTATCGCGGCCTCTCTATTATATTAATCTATATTATAATCTACACTGAGAACATCAGAAATAGAAATTGCCTGAAATGTTTCACCACATAAGTAGAAACTCGCATCGAATAATCATAGTGCTAAATAAAAGCAAACAAATCAACAACGACTCATAAAACTTATCCTAATAGTTCACCATTAAAGACAACAGACACTTAGACGCTCGCGTGAATAAAATGCTATAAAATTAATTAATTTACTACCACTGACGCATTTGCTGACCGTACTTGGACGTCATGCACGTGACTTACGTCATCATGCTAGGCACACAACGCTGTATAAAAATACGTGTTCATTCAATTTGAGACATGAACTCTGAAAGGGTAAGGGACTGATTTATATCTATTTATCTGTATGTAGTACTATTAACTATTGACAGCAGAAATAAAGATCACATTGTAATCGATGCTGGCACGACGGAAGGACTAGGAGATTTCGCATTATTGTTGTTTCTGTAGACTGTACCGACCGTCATGCGACCGTCATGTCATGTTCGGCCAGCTCGGCATAAAATTTAAAAATATTATAGGCAAATATGAATCGACGTGACTGAACGATTTGCTATGGGGGTTTATTATTGAACAGAAATTATACATAATCTATGTAAATAAATAAAAATGAACGTCGTGATTTTTTCTGTCTGTCGATTTGTGGTCACTTTCAAGAGAAGTTGAATAAAGTTCCTAAGCCTGCGCGGGCGATGTCGCGGTTTCAGCTAATACATATTTATAATTAAGAGGTGGATATACGCCGTTGACCTTGCTCGTACTACTGGTTAGTTGTCCACGCGCGATTTGCGAGTATCGTTGACGTAAAAAAATCCTTAGAAAATAATAAGTAAATTTATTTGCAAAAATAAGCTGAAGGTTCCCTTGGTGTTCTAATATATAAGAGGCTGATTCAATTTAAACAATCTTATGATTATGATTGAAAGATTAGGAGAAAAAAGGTAATAACTACAAAAACAGAGGTTACTTTGCATATTTTATTCAGATATTTAAAATACTTTTTTTAGGATTTGGTACCGAAGAGAAATGAATGCTTTATATGATGTAGATTAAGCCATATTTCTTTGGATTTTTTTTCTATAACAATTACGGAGAAAAACGGTTTTAATTTACCCCTAATGACGCCCATTTCACATATGTCCTCGCCTTAAGTAATAATCAGATAGCGGCTACAAAATATACCAGTATTCAATTCGCCTCATATTTACAGGCATGATTTTATTCAGTTCATCCAATAATGAAAAGTTAATTAACTGCGATATTCACAAATTTGTTATAGCAAGGTGAGTTGAACGACCCAGGGTCTCTGGGGTCAAACAATATTATGACTATACATAGGAGCACAAAGTAATAAATTGTGTTATCGATTTTTGCGAGGGCGATACGGTATTATAAAAAAAGTAATTAATTTTTAAAATTGTTTCGGTTGTACTTTGGAACTTTCGCGATTTGCACATAGAGTTTATTTTATGTTACCTTTCAATTGCGTTTAAAAAATTGTATCATAAAAAAATATGACAGGTACATAAAAAATCTGCACATAATATTTTTTGATGTGTTATGTTCAAATGTGTGCATTGGCAATTTTGTAATTATTTAATTTGATGTATTAATTCTTATAATTAAATAATAATCACATCTTGCCTGAAATAAATTTATTTTATTTTATTTTTTTAAATTCTTGCTTTACTGACTGACTGATAAAACACTCAACTGGACGTAGACGGAGAATGCCATTTAGTCAAAGGCTCTAAAAGACAAGCTCGCTGACTCTAGATCTTCTGCCTTGACTTTATGGTAAGCTGGTGAGTTTTAATTTTCTGTATTTAGAATGATCTTAAAAATAGTCGCAAAGCAACTATTTTTTTTAGCAGTTACGTACGCAGTAAGTTAATAGACTAAATAGTTCGCATTCTGTGACGTAGAAGTAAGAACTGTTGACACGTGCCTATCAAGGACAGTCATGTTTATTAAATTAATTTAATTAGGAACGTAGCAAATTGATAGTAAAAATTTTTGTTACTGCTTTGCCATGGTTTGTTTGGTTTGGTTTTATTCCTATTAATATTATAAATGAAATACTATGTATACAGGGTTATTTGTAAAACACCGTTAACCTCTTAGGGAGTGGTTATATTCATCATTATGAACAACTTTTGTTCTGGAACTTTTGCGAAATCGCGAAAGAAATATCAGCTGTTCCATACATTTTGTCGGGGTCAAAGTTCAACTTTGTCCTCTAGTATATGGTCTTTACATGTTTAAATTAAGATAGAAAAAAATGTACAAAACGTAATTGGATTAAATTAACATATTATTATTATAGTTTAACTTTCCGAATCCGAAGTCGAACATCCGAGTGCGAAGCCGCGGGCAATAGCATATTTTTTATAAATTTGGCAAACAATTCAATAGAAAATAATCTAATGGTAACCGATTATTATAACAAATTGTGTACGTTAGCCACAAAAATTATTTTACTTAGGCATATTTTTATTTTAAATCCTGGTTTATTTTTATCGCGGTTTTAAATTCCTGGAAGTCAAGAACGTGTCACGCTTCCTGGGTAAATGTTAGAAGGCCTTTAACTGACATAGGAATCGAAACCATGCTAGAAATACAAACAAATTACATTAAATAGTCTGCTTCCGATTTAGAGCAGGTAAAATATATAAAAAAAACCATAATATCAAACTGTTTGTTATAGTCATCGTATATCTAACCGATTTATCAATCGGCACTGATTCAGTTTCGCGCTCTGATTAATTCAATGTGCATCATACTAAACGTCATTGGGTGTCATGAATGCCTGAATCGATACGACAGGACGAGTGCGAATGTACTAGATAGAGGTAAAAACAGACATCATAAAGATATGGACTAAGCATTTCGGTGAAAACTGAAAAACTATAAGTTGTAATGTGCGAAAGAGATAGCCTTATAAGCTGGTGTTGTTGTCTCTTTTTAGAGTCCTGAACATCACGGAATTTGCACTTAAACTTTTGCAAAATAAGACAGAATGCTAAATTATTCGCGCTCTCTCTTTCTACGGAATAGCAAGCTTTGTGAAGGTATCTTGCTGTAAATATAATTATGCAGCTCTCTATGAGGTAAAACCTTTGTACAAAGTACCTAAACATATTGAAAGGGCGGAAAGGGAGTGACCAATCATAGTACCAAATTTTCTCACGCAACGCCGTAAGTAGGTATTAAAGTGATATACAAAGTAATTGTGACTCAACATGGTATACAATTTCATACATTAATTTTAAATCATATTACGTACCTATATTATTATCTTTGGCCGTTACGCAGTGAATTTAACTATGAGGTATTTTTATAGAGTTTATCACACTTTATCTGCTGTTTTTGTTTACAAGTTAAACATGTTTAGGTATTAAAATAACAAAATACCGCGATAAAATTCGTAAAGGGCCTTATCAAAATCTGCTCGTCTACCTATTTTAACGATCATCTATGGATTGCTTAACTTTTTTGTACCTTCTTCAAAAACGGCAAACAAATATTAGACCTAAGGACCTAGGTCGCGTTAATATAATTTTATCGAATAATAGTTAAATGGTATTTCAGATGGAAGTACGCCAGGCGAGGTACAAATCCAAAAACCGATGACAACACCATGGAGAGGGACAAAAGTATAGTTTAAACTATACGTTTTGGCCCTTCTCCATGGTGACCCCTAGAGCAAAGACCCCTAGACCAATAAGACATGCAAGACAATGACGCCGAATCCGGACGATCTTCCCGCTTATGGATGTGTGGGACAACCTCTTAAACATCCAGTAACTATTGCAGCAAGCCTTCTTAAACTGGACTAATAATACTTAGCCTCCATGGGCTGCAAACATTTTTGGTTAGTAGAGTGCAGTTGCTAAGTGGTGCCGTGCAGACCTTGATAAGTGTTTTTATCGAGTTCATCGGCCTTTTGCCTTAGAGGTTATAGTATTAAGATGTCTCGTCTGGCTCTGGCTACAGCCCTATTAGTGACACGCTTGGTAGTCTGATGCGTCGCGATCTTTGGATTTGAACGTTTTAACAAGTTTTTGGCATCCTAGTCTCCTGGAATATGTCGCTCCGGCAAAAAGTTGCCTTGTCACACTTGCGTCCGTTTTTGGACTTACCCAGCACCGTCTTATCCGCTTCACTGATAGTAAGCTGAATGCTGTAGCAGTGGTTCTAAGCTGGTTCGCATGTAATAGCAAGTCCCTTTTTTCCTTTTTTTACGTTTTTGGCCAAGTTCGTCCTCGAGAAGATAACTCTTGCATATTGCCACAAGAGTCGATAAGGGCTCCTGCGCGCCGTCTTGCAAAGTTGCTCTATCCGTAACACGTACATCTGTTCTTTGTAGTTCCATGACGATTTGGAGTATGTTTCAGTCCCGATGGAAAGTCTGCCAGGAGCCTTGTCCGTCATCCCGCAGATGCACTAACTTGCAGGAGGGATTAGATTGGACCAGAAGACTTAGATGGATTCCCTTGTATGCTAAGTCTATGATCAGTAATCACACATATCAACGTTAGTATGTGCAATTTGTATGAACTTGTTCTATATATCTGTCCGACCAGGAGACGGGACACGGAGGCAAAGTATGAGCAGAATAATGGCACGGATGTTGTAGGTCTTAAGGCTTTTTTGCTCTCTTTGAGAGTTCTTCTAGTTTGAGCGTAGATACCACCTTTCGGTGTGGAGATTAACACCACTCCAAATCTTTTAGAATGACCATTCGTTGTCCTCCTATTATCACAGTTGCATCCTGCGGTCCGCTTAAATGTCTAACCGTATATGATTGAATATTAACTTTTACACAGAGCGACTACCTGTCTGACCTCAGCAAGCCAAAGAGATAGCGATATTCCATGGTTTAGATTAGTGTCAGTGTTCGAGTTTTGAATTCACCATAATACGTTAAAAGTATCGTAATAATAAGGACAATCGAGCCTGCACTATTTACACTCTATTGTGGAATTAATTTACGTTGCGTACAAAAAAATTGGTAATAAGTGTCTAATTAAATCATTAGCAAAGTGCTTTATGACATCAAACAATTTAATATCTATGAAAATTCCCGCCGACACGCAAAAATATATCCGGCCAAAAAGAAAATACGTACGCTAAGACCCACGCGTCGATGCCAAACATAAGCAATTAGTATTTTTTTAAGAACAACACGTTCATCACGATAGAAAGCAGCGTTTTTGGTTTTTTAGTTTGTTTCGGATTTTAGTCACGAGATTCACGAGAGGTGTTCATTAAGCTGTGTTGTGATTATATTGCAGCGTTTTTTTCTTATTATGTTATCCAATAAATTTTTTGATAATAAATAATTACTTAGATTTATTTTTTAGGCTTTATTTACTTTTCTGTTAAAAAAGTAGATATTAGAGATTTAATACCTAGGTTTATAGTTTTTATTTCTGTTACATTTATGTAGATTAAATAATTATGTTCATTCAAGACATTAAATAATTAATTACTTATAAATATTAAAGTAATGCTTTACTTTATAGTAAAGTAAACCAATTTAAATTCAATTAACTCACACAGGATTTGCATTTGGGATATGTAGGTGTTTAATATCACAACCAAAGGTTTTTAGATGTCAGTAGTAAAACTTTTACTCGAGTAACTCACGCTAAAATAACGAAACAAAATGCACAAAAAACACTGAAAAGAAAACCCTGAATAGGTTCATAAACAATGAATTACGAATGGAGCACGAAGAAGTTTCGATGGTCTAGAACCTCCCAGTTATTGAAAACAAACAAACTTTCAAACAAAATATAAACACAAATCATACAAAAACACACCTTATATGAATGGCAGAAGGTTCAAACATTACTTTTCTAAACATAATAAGCTATTACAACAACTGCAATTTACTTTAATAGCACTGTAATAAATTTAGCAAATAACAAACTTAGATGTTAAAATACTTTCAGTTACTTTTGGCTTGAATAAATTTGGTATAAATAAAGCATTAGATTCATTGTGAAATAATATGAATTTAACATTTTATCTGAAATATAAAAATAGTTAAGAAATAGAATCTATAAAATAAGCATATTTTTATGTCAACCATAATCTTAAGTTTAGGGGATTATAAGGTTTTATATTATTAAGAACAAGGAAAATTTGAATGTAAACTATCCATATCATGTTGATTATTTTATGTCCTAGTTCTTTGCTGATATTTTGACAAATTTGTTACATTTTGTGTTAATTTTTTATGTGACAAAACATAAATATATTTCACAAAATCACTATGGCCACTTATTTGGCCAGCACTAAAAAGCTTAGTAAAATATAACTTGTTTATGATAAATTGCTGTGACATAACAACAACATAGTACACAAAAGGCAAAATAATTGAATAAATTAAAATAAACTGATACACAATAGAATACTTCCTTGTTATTGTTTTCAACACAATTATGATTTAAAGCAATCATTTAATAGGCAGTTAGCCTATTTATCAATAATAGCAAGACTAGCAAGTGAATCTATTGAAAACAGAATATTGATAAAATATTGTTGAACATTAAGATGACATGTGTAAAACTGCGGAATCATTATGTAAAAATGTATTATAGAAAATTCCCAGTTTTCTGTGATAAAGCTATTAAGTAGGTATAATACAGATGAAATAAATTAAAGAAAAAAATTTTATATCTTTCAAAAAATGACATTATATTAATTTATCAAAATTAAATGTTACCGAGTTCTTTATTATTGGCAGTAAAAAATAAAATTGATAGAAAATTGATATTAAAGCTCGTCAAAAATGTTGAATTAAACATGTACAATGCAAATTGTATAGAAATATGCACCATAAACAAATATATGAACCTGTTTGATAGTTATATTCTACAACATAGTAACAAAGAAAATGAAGTGTTAGTGACTGTATGTATCTGCAATAACGATTAATTACGCATAATAGTGTTTCATATTCCGTATAGTGAGCGCGTAAGGCCATAACATAGAGAAAAAGGTGCGCAATGGGACCCTGGCCTACATTATGAATTACGAAATAATAAAGCGCTAGCTAGACACGGAAGAGTAGTCCGTGTTAACGTAACGCATCTACCTACTAGTTTATCAACGCGATATATATAGATATGTTGGCCCACGGAGACGTGAAAAGAATGCACGCTCTTCACCCAGACAAATAGTCAAAGGTCTACATCAATAGGAACCTTCAAATAAAATGTTATTTATAACTTTTATAAATGTACAACAAAGAAATTTTAATAAAAACACACCCCATATTGATTTTATATAGGGTCGTGACAATCAGCTGACGGCCCTCCAGCTAGTTATTTACATGGTGGCCCTCGAACGCAATAGGTTCTTTGTAATGACGATAACAAAGAAAGGATACAGTTTGATGACATCTGTGTCCATGCGACGTTTCCCAGCGCTCGGTGACGACATCCTCGTGATCTATTTCTAATAAATCACAATATCGAACACGAACACTAGAACAAACTCACACTAGACGCAGCGAAACTAATTTTTCGTCCACCAGCAGCAGTCAGAAAAATAACATTGTAGAAAAACAATGGACACAAACCATAGACAAAATTTTCGAAGATGATGTGTAATGAAACTGGTATTGCCAGATAAAATAATAAAACTACTGCTAAAAACTATATATTTTCAGCTTAGTGTAAACGTGTCTTTATAATAGACAATAGCGATTCCAGAAGATTATGCGTCAAAAATTTAAAAAATTGCTAATTTGTCTATGCGTCATCATCAGCGAAACTTCGCGTGTGTGTGATCAAGGAAGATTATTTATAATTCAGTTTTAATTATAGATTTCTTTTACTTTACATCCCAGACTTAGTTAGATCGAAGCGCTTGTGGACAGCGACGCTCCGACGGCGCGCCACTAATGCGGAAACATGTGTTTTGATGTGAATATCCAATGATCATACATGACAACAAATTATAATTTATCAGAGTTCGAGACCTTTTTAAAGGTTTTGGAAGTGTTTAACGAGTGTTGTGAAAACTTTTGATACTTGCGATAACGGCAGGGGATCGGTGTAAGCCTGGTGATAAGTGATAAAGTGCTTTCATTTCCGGTGCGTTTTAAGCAGTGATGTGGGCGCTCCGGTGAAGTTTCTTGAGTAATATCGTTATTTCCCGGCTCAGGCATGGCAAATACAGGAATCGGGGTCTCTTTTGACCCCAATGACATGACCAGGTTTGTACCAATTCATAAACATGGCTCTAGCATAGTCAACCATAATAAACTAAAATTTAATTTTTTGGAGTTGTTTATGTAGATTTTAAGGCATCTAGGATGATACAAATGGCTAAACTAGTCATTAGTGTAACTACAGTAGACTTCATAACCTTTGAACCCAATTTCTGAACCTATATAAAGTTACAGAAATATTTTATTATCAGAGACACATTACTCATATATTTCAACAAAACAAGTGCATTTAATTATGAATTGATATGTTGTGCATCAAACAGGAAAACGATTTTGTTTATTTTGATCGCATGGTTGGCAATGACATATGCATGATGTCTTACTATTTCTACTGCACAGCAAATGTGGTTATTTGAGACTCCATTGAAAAATATTCTGCAAGCATGGATGGATGTATGGATGTTTGTGACTCTTTACATAAAGTTGTGAATCGTTGGTGAAACTTTGTAGTTATTATGGCTTATACAGCAGAATAACCATGGGTAACGCTGTAGGCAAAGGTCTATCTTAATAGGTACTACTCAACACACAACATAAGGGTAAAAAATTGAAATCATTTATTTATTTTCTATGTAAAGTTTCTCTTTCCTTATACTATTACTAGTATCATAATACCACAACAATAGAAATTTAAGGAAAATACACTTGCAGATTTCAAAAGTTACAAATTATGGTTTGTAATGTTAGACATTACAAACCATTTTTTGTTTTAAATTTTTAGTTTAACTTGTTGTTTTAAATTTTTATACTGCCCACTCAAGCATATATTCTGAATTGTGGACAAAATGAAAGAAGTCCCTAATTCAGAACAAATCTTTGTTAATCACAGAAAGATTAGTCTTATGCAGAACTATCACAGAGTTAAATGGAGAATCTCCATTTATCTACTTACATGCTATAACTGCACTAATGGTGGTTAATGTAGCATCTAGCACAATAGCACAGCACGCTTATTTTATTTCGCATCTAATAGCAAGTTCATTCAGCTCTCGTTCGTGCTAAAAAATAGCATATAGAATCATACATCGCGTCGACGCGACGGCACATGGCACTTCGCACGTTCTTAGCGCTGCGAATTGCGATATTTGCGATCAGTCTTCGTGTGCTAACCCAAGCAGCCAGACGTGAACTTGCGTAGAGTGTGAATTTTAGCGGCTCGACGGCTCGCGCGATTTAAGTAGGCATATAAGTACGCGAGTTATTTTACGTTCTAAAAAGTTAAAGTGTTTTATGTTTGATTTTAAAAAACTGTGATAGGACACGTAATACTGTGTATCTATGAATGATCTGTGTAACATGGGTGTTAAAATGATTTAAATAACTCAATATAATGATAGACAGTCCTAAGCCTGAAAAGTATGATGGAAAATTCTTGACTTATTTATTATAAATTAGTTGGTTATTATGAGTTTGTTGTGCATAATTATTACATTTTATACTTAGAAGAAATGTACAAATATGTATATGTATTGTTTATTCATGTGTAACATTACAGTTCACCATGTTATCTGCCTCACACATTAAGTCTTCAGACTCGTTAGGCAAATAGCATGTTCGTCGACGCTATATTAACCAACGTTCAAATATGGATAGCGCGACAGCGCGCTAAATCGTACATGTGCTAAAACAAGCGTTCATACGAAGGGTGTTGACCCTTCGCACGATTATATCTAACATGCTATATTATAGCATTTTTAATAGCATGCGAAAAAAATTTAGCATATAGTTCATAGCATGCGATTGATAAATAGCAGATTCGAACATCATTAAACTGCACCAATGTGCAGTTAGCGCTAAATTGATCATCAAATTGCATTAAGGATTTTAAGCGCCAAAATGGAGGCTATTGTGCAGTCTGAAGCTTTGACAGCAAATACAGTTACGAAAATGTTTTTTATTTATTTTCGCTTGTCTCACATCGTCCAGTATCTCACAAATATAACAAGATTTTTTGTAACCACAAATATTTAAACTGTAGTTTAGCTTAGGGCACCACAGAATCACGACTGAACAATATTTTTTTTAACTAATTAACATTATTTCAAAATCATCCTACTTAAATATGTAGGTAGTTCATATTTTTCAATTGAAAATTCTTATGTTTGATTGAAGCTTGATATACCAATAAATTCTGATACAGCAGGGACAAAATTGGCTAAATAAAAAAAAAGTATACAAGTACTAAACTTTATAATTTTTAAAAGTGCTTATGAATGGCTGATACTGAACCTTCATTACTTAAATGTTACCAAATAATAATTAGTGTAATTTCCATTAGTAATTGAATCTTACTTAACTAATATCAATGTATCATAAATAATTTCTTTGTAAAAATGTCTAATTTTATTTAGATATTCTGGTCTCGTAAGTATGTAACCAACAAATTGTTACGCATTACTTACTTGGTTTACCAGGAAACACATTACAAATTTTACAGCTACATAACAAGGAACTAATGAACTCGTATGAACCGTAACCGAAATCTGGACCAGCCGTAAACTCAAGCGTGTTTTACTACCAGCCTAGTTCTAAGTCAGGTTAATTGTCTCTAAATGTATACAAATTCTTTTACCTACATATTATTGTACTGTACTTACAGAAGACCTAAGTCAAAGTTTAAGTTTGTGATTTATATTTTACTCTGGATGAAAAGAATGCCTGCTGTTACAATCACACTTTTATTAAATTTTACTTTTAACAAACTTTTCTTTTTATTTCGAGATTTTTCCGGTGAATTTCGAGAACCTGCCATTGCGGTTGCAATAGCCTAAGTAAACATATGCACAGTACTCTACATGCCAGCGTTGCCAACTCTACGTCTTTTAACGTAGATCTACGTATTTCGGACCCTTCGCGCGAACCTACGTATTTCAGGGCCCAGAATCTACGTATTTTGTAACAGATAACCAAATTAGCAAAATAACGAGATTTTACCAAGAAGGAAGCATTATAAAACACTTAACTACACGTAAAAATGGACCTATGTGATATTTCGGTCCATAATTTTATTATTCCTACCAAATTAGTTTAATAAGTACAAACTAAAACCATTTCGACCAATATAAGTCAATTATATTTGCTTACATAGGTACTTGGATCGACATTGGAAACACTTGTTTTACTCATTTTTACTCTCTTTATCTTAGATATAATTAAAAGTACGTAGATCTACGTACTTTCGGGTTACTTTTTTTAACTCCGGTCTATGTATTTTTTTAAATCAGAGTTGGCAACACTGCTACATGCAGTGTATATCGGGTTGAAATACACAGTGCGCACCACTGACACCACCCCGAAGGCATGTTAAGCCTAGGTCCTGGGTATCACCATGATTGTGAATAGTTCTTATCCTGTTGAGTTGATGTGGACCACTAAATACATAATATTCTGACATTTGTAAACCATGGAATATTGCTAAAGCCAAAATATGCCATATTTGATAAACCCCAAGGTTACGGATGTCAGACAGCTGTCTTTTTGTCCCTAGAGTTGGTTATGTGCTGGAAATATGTGGCTTTGATTTAGGCGTTTACCAAGCGACCTATTATTTTTACAAAATTGTCTATTGCCAGCCCTATTCTATATCATATATTAACGTAAGGAGTACAATACATAATCCTATATTTTTGTCTAAATCATTTAATTGTAATTTTAGATTAAATTGGATTCTCTAAAATCTGAATGCTACTGAGAATTCTTAACTCAAAATCTCAAAGCTACTCCTTACTTGGGAACGGAACACGGTGCTTTATGATTGCTTGCGAGCATACACACCACAGATTTTGTACTCTAATCTACTCGTAGTATAGGTACACGAGAATCGATCCAGTGCAAATGCACTGGTTCCGAACATCTGTCAATGGGTGAATGATTCACGGCGCCGTGCCCTAGAAACGGCGAGTATTTAGGACACATTACAATACATTGTTTTGATGACGTAACGGACTATCTGATGATCTAATCTTTGGACTTAGATTATGCACAGATTGAATTGCAGCTTATTAGGACAGTCTAGATTTCAAACCTATGCGCGCAGCAATGTCTTTTTGAAGTTGAGTGTATATCCAATTGTTGGGAAACCTGCGTGTCAGAGTTCGGTATAATGTTCTCGAATGACTCGAGTGTAAAGTCTGCGAATCTGCACTTGGCCAGCTTGGTAGACTGTGCCCTAAACCTTCTCATATTGAAAGGAGGTCTGTTGGGCACAGGCCTCTTTTCAAGCGAGACGGTTCGGCGGTTTGCGAGCGGCACGGATTATAAAAAAGGCTGATGGTGATGATTTGCTTGTTGTGCTGTTCTGGTTTTGATAAACGGGACATGCAGATTTATAAACGTTGACGTTAAAAGTGAGACTTATTCGTTGCTTGAATGCTGAGTCTGTCGTAGCCTGTAATTGTTGACAATACCAACGAAGCTACGTGATAATCTTCAGTATATCAGCCGATAGACCTCCACTGCTGAACATAGGCCTCTACCACGCGCCCCGCAATCTCAAGAAGATCGTCGGTCCACCATTTCATCAACAACTCGGTAGTACATCTCTGCTGCGAAACCGTTGCGTGGCCGCCACTCCAAAACCTTTCTGCTCCAGCGGACATCGGTTCTTTAAGCTTTGTGCAGTGCTCACTGTCATTTCTTCATGACTATTCAGAGAGCTATTGTCTGCGAATATGCTTCGGCTGCGAATCGCCTTATTTGATCCATCTCACAGGGATACTCCGAGCATACCTCTTGACTTCTTGAGCATCTTAGTCTGCGATGAAATAGTATATTGAAAGGTTTTTGGTAACTACTCATAAAACAAGCAACAAGCTTTTATTTTACTCAAAAGAAATTGTTTAATTTTCCACTGAGACCTAATTCGTATTTGAGTTAAATGGTACTTTAAGGTACAATTATCGCTGACGTACAGTTGAAAACTATAATACTTTACGTCATTTACGTGGTACGTAAAGCCGTTTGTCCCAGATCTTGTCTCAGAACGACGATCAACGTCACTAAGATGATTTGACATCCGAACTTCTTGGACTGCCGTGCTATCTGGAAGATCGTAAATATCGTAATGGTAAAGTAATTTTTGTCTCTTGCCATTGCCACATATTGAGTGCATTTTTCATGCGTGACTTGTTATAAATCGAATAAATATGTATCTATAGCTTTATTTGCTGTCTCGGTGATAAAAATGAAACATTGTTGGTAGTTTCTATGGCAACATTGCAAGCTTCATTCTATTTTCGTAAAACATACTAGGTACCTACCATAGCAATAATACTGCCAGAGAAAATACGCAATTGCTAAGCGAATATCAATAGTACTTAGTCATAAATATAATAATAACTGTCCGATAGGCAAATGTGGTCGGACATTGTGATGATAGTACCTAATTAAAAAGTGGACTTGAAAATTGGTTAGTCATTTAGGTCAATAAGTGATTTATTAATGACGTTGTTTATGAATTAGGTACCTAGTTTATTTTTACATACTTAATAAGTAATTACTCTTAAATATTTTATTGTCGAAGGGAGGAACTTCACAGAAACAATAAATGATTTAGGAAGGGTCGGTTCTTGAACATGTTGTTTAGTTTCAATCGTGCGAATGTAAAATTTGAATATATAGTAAGCCCATTGCCCTTTATCTGAGTATTACCCCTTCTATAGACTATAGACTCACGCCTGTATCCCCGAAGGGGTAGGCAGAGGTGTAATATTACCCCTTCTGAATGCTAGATTTGTCTACCTGAGCCTAGTTCTTACCCCAAGAGACTGATCAAGATCTGACCACAGATTACTGCAACCCCTGGACACCTCGTCCAGGGGTTGCAGTAATCTGTGGAGACTAACTTGCAAGTATAAAAAAATGCACTTATGGCGTAGAAATTTGAATTCTCTATACACGCCATTTACAGTTCCTTGCGTGTCCAATTCTCCCACATTGAAACTACGTTACGTATTATCCTCATATCTGAACTCACGGAACCCATCACATGAACGAAGTAGCGGTTAACAGCAACAGGATTTTTGATCCTACGTGGTCGAATTCGCAGACACAGCTAGTTATCCTGTAGCGGACTTTTGCTTAAAACAAAATTTACATTCTACGTCGGTTTTATTGCTTTTTGTCTGACGTCCTAAACTACGAAATTCAATATACGACTTATAGATAGATCCGTAGATTTTAGATTCGTTTTTGACATAATACAAAATATGTCAAACACGAATTTCGAATCTCAAAATCCATGTGTGGATCGAATATTGAAAATGGCCGATAGACCAAAATAAATCTGCTTGGTGCTTGATCTACAATAAGCCATGATACCTTCTACATATTTTGTGTAAATAATACCATAATACGTACAAGCTAAACATAATTAAATTAACAAACAAAGCCAACATGTGTATTCTAATCCTTGACATTTTCACACTTCGCTGCGTACAAAATATATCATCACGCCTACGCGGGCTTCTGAAAGGTTAGGCAGAGCGAAGAGGAGTCACACACCCACATTGCGTCATCTAGTCTGGGTCCCGTAATATTGCATCATTATTCATCCTTTTTGCTTGATATTAAAATGTCATTAAAAACAACAACTCCACCATCAACATCTTAGGGTGCGTACCAAAGAGATTGGATAATATACATAGAGACCGTCCTAGTACTCCCAAATTGAACACAGTCAACTGACGTGTAAGATACAATTTAGACAATATTGTTACGAATTGAAAATAACGCCATCTATCAGTGAATGGGAGAACTACATGAGATTAGATGTATCGGTTGTTTAAGGCTGTTTCATCTATCCTCTAATAGATGGCGTAGGTGTAAATAGAACATTTACGCAATTCTAGAAACACCATACACGTTTCCAGAAATATCGTGAGTCGTCTCGAAAAGCCTAGTGATGTTATCCGGCCAGTATAAATAGAGCGGGAGCGAACGGACCGGACACAGTTCAATTGAATACGGAAAGCGATCAACATCAAGCGAAGGAAATAAGTCGGAAGTGTTTAGTGTTGTTCTAGTGGTGTGAATAGTGTGTTTTATTAGTGAAGTGAAAATTAAGTGTGTGTATCTAGTGTTATTGTGTTAGTGAATAAAGTGCAGTTTTTCTGGCATAGTGTATATAATTTATCACGAACCCCAGCTCGTAACAATATTATGCCATCAAATTATATAACCTTCGTGATTTTTTCTTTTATAACAGTTCTATCATGATTTTGAATTTAGTCATATATATTTATATCGACTTTTCAAGTGTTGTAAAAAATCTTATCGATATGTCTATCCACCATATATTTTTACCTCGTTATTTTTTAGATTATATGTGCACGTGATAAAGATTTATAAAATAAGTGGATTGCTGCAGTATGTTGTGGAGAAAATTGGGTGCCTAAAAAGCACCATAAAATTTGTTCCAAGCATTTTACTGCGGAATGTTTTTATAGTAATGACAAATGGCTCCTCCCTTCTAAACATATCAGTGTGAGTGCTTAAATAATTACTTCCTATTATTTAAACTATCAGCAACAGTAATGAATTCCGAAGCTTGTTAGAATCCATCATATTACAAAAAAAATTAATGCACCTATTGAAAAATTCTGATCTTTCTTTACAAAGACAGTAATATTTAAAGGACAGTAATTTGAAGGTTTGATAAGAATTGTCTGCTTTCATAGTCACGACTACTGAGTGGATATGCATCAAAATAAGGGAATCTTCATTTGAAAGATATTTTGTTAAATGTCATCTACCCAGAGACCAAAACTTCGTTGTTCTTGTTCGACTAGTGGACTAATAATGTGCCGATCCCAAGATAAAATCGAAGGGCTAGTCTAGCCACCATTTTTTTCTCTCTAAATATTCTGTGTGTCACATGTATGACCGAAAAGTGTCCGATCCCGCACATACATTTTTTACACATAGATTTGTATTACCTACACTATGTAATGAGAAAATTTCAATAAAGTGATTATTGTTAATAACAAACCTTTGGGCACTATTCAAGGTTTTGTCTGATAATAATAATAATAATAATATATTTATTTGCTTCAAATATGGTACACAAGGTGTTACATAATTTAAAAGGCACAGGACATATTTCACCAACAATATGGTATGCAAATTACAAAGTTGAAATTAAGAATATGTTGAATTAAATTAAATGTCAAATTAAAAAGAATATATTACAAAATTGAGATTATAATGTCAAATTAAATTAAATTTCAAATTAAATTCAATGTCAAATTAAATTAAATTTCAAATTAAATTAAATGTCAAATTAAATTAAATGTCAAATTAAATTAAATGTCGAATTAAATTAAATATCAAATTAAATTAAATATCAAATTAAATTAAATGTCAAATTAAATTAAATGTCCAATTAAATTAAATGTCAAATTAAATGTCAAACAAAAAATAAAAATTACGTAGCTGAAATTATAATGACAAATTAAATTAAATGTCAAATTAAAAATAAAATAATGCTACATAATATTAAAACGTCGACAAGAGCCATGGTCTAAGAAGTCTTTAACCGAATAAAAACTCTTCCGAATCAGCCACTCCAGCAAAGTCCTACAGAAACTATTATATGGCAAGTCCACCATTCCCTTTGGCAAGGAGTTGAAAATTAAGGGTGCCATATACACACAGCTCTTTCTAAAAAGTTCCAGCCTAGGAATTGGCATTTTTATTGACATATGGGAGACCTTACGCTTGTTTGTATTGTCACAAGTTTCAAAAAGATTTGTATGGCACTTAATAAATTTTGCGACTTCGTAAATATAAATGCAAGGGACAGTTAAGAGTTTATTTTCCTTGAACACTGGCTTGCATGAGTCGCACCAATTCATACCAAAGATAGTACGAATGCACTTTTTTTGCGCAATAAAAACTCTCATTATGTCAGTCGAGTTCCCCCATACAACTATGCCGTAACGTATAACTGCACAAACGTATGCATGGTAGACCATAAGTGATTTATCTATTTTAAGTAAATTTTTATGTTTTTTGCTTGATAAAATCCATGTCGACTATCTCCTATCCTTGTAAAGAATTAATTTGGATATGCCATTCTCAGTTATCATAATGCTTAAGCTATGAGTTTCGCTTTAATCTTAATTATTTGCTTTCTCTAATAAAAATATGTTATTGAGATTAGAGAGAGAGTAGGGGGTGATGATTTATTTATTTAATATTTATTAATCACACTTACAGCTTTCATTACAGCTGAAAAACTAACTATAAATAAGTATAAATAAACATTTATGCTGAGGGTGTTGTATGAGGCGACTAAGAGAAACAAGAGAAGGAAATCTCGAAATAAAACCCTATACGAATACGTCTGGCTAGTGTGGTATTATAGTAGGCCAAACCTCCACCACGGAAGGTTAAAGACCAGCAGTAGTCTTGAAAAGGCTGTTGATGCGTAAAGAAAAATACCATGAAAATTAGAAAATAACGCCTCGAAGCATTATGTGCTACTGAGTACCCATTTGAACCAAAAATATATAAGTTCAGTTTAAAAATGCAAGTTTGTGTAATCATTATTTAAAGACTGTCCATCAACTAGCGTTCTGACTGCTGTGGACATAAAGTTACGGAATTTAAAATGTATAACATATAAATAATATACTTTACAAGTCCGTTTGATTTTGAACCTATATTGAAACTTTAATCGATATCGATAGCGGATTTGCTCAGTCACTATTAAATTAAAAAGTTACGATATTTGTGTTCAAATTGTCTTTAGCCCTAACTGACAAACACAGTGCCATCTTCTTCTGGCAACTCTAATTTATCATATGAGTGAAGAGTGTAGCTATATTCAATTTGTTATTAAAAATATCGTTCCTTCCATGCTTCAGTTATTCTTCTGTGGTGCGTACCCACTTTATATTGACGATTAATTATTTATCGTTGGGCAATTATCGTCTCCAGCTGTTCTCGTTATATCGAATCTGGCGTCGATGCAAGCAATGTCGCGGACCACATTTAATCGTGTCGTCCTATATATATGTGAACATCGTGAATCGAATACAAATACATACAAACACGACTGCCTCGTTGGTCTCGCGGCATGAATGTGTGCGTGGGATTGGGAGGTCTCGGGTTTGATTCCCAGTGCGTGCAAAGTGTTTTCGGGTTTTTCCGTTAGGAAATTCTCAGTAGCAGCACGGAGTCTGGTAATGTGCCGGGTACGGCAATAGGCTAGCACGTCCGTGGGACCTAAAATGCATGGCGAAATGTGGGTGTAATATTACACCTCTGCCTACCCCTTCGGGGATACAGGCGTAAGTCTATAAAAAAAAAACAAACACGACGATAAACGACACGATAAGTTGTGGTCACCAAAGGACGTAAGAAGGCGCCTTTAGCTTCGTCCCGATTGCGAATTGCGATCCAATACCTCCGCCTTGGATTCTGCCCTTCCCTTAAATTAAACACGACTACTGAATACCTAATTATAAATCGAAATGTTAGCCAGGAGGTTCTGTTCGTCAATGCTGTTCTGAAATCTGGACTACCCAGTAATTTAACTAATTAAATGGTTAGTTGTTGCTTGATTCGTGCCTTGAAAAGCACGATAGACCCTCGGGCCCAGCTCTCATGAGATCTTTGACAGTCGTGGTTAGTCCCTTTAATATATTGACACAGGTCAAAGCAATGTTATATCGTACACTCCATCCCGCAAGCAGGATAACGGTCGATCATGATGACCTGGTTAGACCAAAAAGCGAACTCGGCCTAAAAAGTCTTGGATGCAATCGATATAATTTACAAAAAAAAATAGTATAATAAGTATGTTTATCCATTATCTAGTACCCATAACACAAACTCTCCTTAGTTAGGGACTAGATGGTGTTGTGTGAATGTGGTAGAATATTATTATAATATAATAATTATTCTAAGATGATGTGTTCTATAATACAAAGTAAATGCTCTGTGTGGTGTCGGATTAAGAATACAAAGTGCCACTACCCCATTTGATTACGTCGGTTGAAGTCGGTTCTTTAAGTGGCGACAAAGGGAAATACTCGAAACAATAAGTATCTTTGGGAAAATACGGATCTCTACGGAACTTGTCATGAAACCCTATACCAACCGCTCTGGCCAGAGAGGTAGAATATCAGTTATTGGAGTATAGTCAACAGACGCTACTTAGAATCTTAACAATTTTACGATTTTGTTGCTCTTACTATCAACAAGAATATTTTTTATAGACTCACGCCTGTATCCCCGAAGGGATAGGCAGAAGCGTAATATTACACCCACATTTCGCTATGAATTTTAGGTCCCACGTAACAGGGGGCGAGCCTATTGCCGTTACCGGGCACATCACCAGATTGTGCTGCTACTGAGAATTCGGAAAAACCCAGAAACACTTTTGCCCGACCCGGGACCTCCGATCAGCAGTCGCATACGCTATGCCCTGGACCACGGAGGCATTCTCACATTAAGTATCTTTGGGAAAATACGGATCTCTATGGAACTCATCATGAAACCCTATACCAACCGCTCTGGCCAGAGTAGTACAAAAACAGTTATTGGAGCTTAGTCAACAGACGCTAATTAGAATCTTTACAATTTTACGATTTTGTTGCTCTTACTATCAACAAGATAAGACTTAATATATAAAGCTGAAGAGTTTGTTTGTTTGTTTGGTTGAACGCGCTAATCTCAAGAACTACTGGTCCGATTAGAAAAATGATTTTAGTGTTAGATAGCCCATTTATCGAGGAAGGCTATGTAAAATCACGCTATGAGCCACGGGAGCGGAGCAGTAGCCTTAAATAACGCGGGTGTAACCGCGGGCTCATCTAGTAAGTACATAAAAATACAGTGGCTTTGATAAACAAACGCTGTGCATTCACTGTGAAGGGTTAGCTGTTCGTGAGTGATGATAGCCTTGGTGTTGCAAGTGTCCTTTTGCTTCAGCAACCGTTTACCATATAGCGGAACGGAGGCTTCATTGCCATCTAAAAATATTATTTTCTTGTGTAAAACCTTTTATAAACAAAAAGTAAACAAGACTAAAGTAATTAATCTAGAAAATTAGATCGAGATCTGATTATGATTTATTCTTACTTCTTTTTATAATGCTTCGCGGGACCGGCAAAGGGTTTAGGTAGTAGAGCCTTGCTGATTTCAGCATGAATGGGCCGGCTCGACCGGGGTAGTATTACCCTCTCACAGAAAATCGCCGTAAAGTAACAGTACCTAAACTGTCGCGTTTCGTTCGGTGAGTGAGAGTTCCGACGGCCCTATCCCTATTCCTTCTCCCTCATCCCACTCCTCATCCTATCTCTTTTCCCAACCCCAAGGGGCGGCAACGCACTTGTGACTCCTGTGGTGTTGCTTGTGTCCATAGGCGGCGGTAATTGCTTACCATCAGGCGATCCGTCTGCTCGTTTGCCGCCTATTACTATTTAAAAAAAAAACGGACACAAAAGACACCGGATTCAAAACATTGAGTGATCCACAAATTGTTGTTTCGAGTCTGGATTTATTCTTTTTGTCCGTTGCTTGAAGTCTTGTAAAGACCCCCGGGGGCCGGGACACACGATAAGTACCTGCTGCGTGTTGTCTTTTAAAAAATTGTATACTTATTCGACATTGAATTAAGATACATACATAGACTCACGCCTGTTTCCCCGAAGGGGTAGGCAGAGGCATATTAAACGGCCACTTTTTGCCAGTGTTTTGATCCCACGTAATAGGTGGCGAGCATATTGCTGCTTATCGGGATATTTTGTTTGCCAGAGCCTCGTCCGTTGATCGGCAGGTGCACCACTTGCTGGTGAGGTTGGCTTGGGGCCCTAAGTTCTTGGTGGGAACCCTATGCACCCTTGTTGTCTTTAAAAAAATGTATACTCATTCGAAATTGAATTAAGTAAGTAACCTGGTTTTACAAATACTTAGTATGTACTATACACCTACTCAACTCGTGGGCAAAGCTGCGGGCAAAATCTAGTTGAAATATTCGTAGTACATAGTCAAAAACTTAATCGCAGTTGTGTGCTAGCAAAAAATATAAAATATGAATGAAAAATATTCGAACAATGTACGTTACTTCCCACACTAAGGAAGTAGTTATAAACTATTTCACTCATCTTCAAGGTTGAAAGAATTAATGACTAATTGGCTACAAAACGGTTTTTTGTTGTCTCGATATAGTGTTTGTTGTTACTCCAAGCGACTTGTGAAAATATCAAGGCTGTAAGATTCGCTTCCTATTTTTATAATACAAGTTGTAAACCGATTCAACGTCAGCAGCCCTGTATATAAACTGTCCCACTGCTGGGCACGGCAAGGCCGTAATCCCCTACGCTGTCCAAGTGCGTCTTGGCAGTCTCACATGTCTTTCGAGAATATTATGGCAGGTTTCGTCACGCTGTTCCCTTGCACCGTTTTAGCAACCGATAATTAACATATTAATGAGCACATAACTTTAAAAAGTTTTGGTGCGCGCCGTGGATTCGAACCCGAGACCCTCTAGGTAGTTATTTAATTTACGTTTCAGGAAGCTAATCGTGTAGGTCTGCCTACGCGCTACTCATATTAGGGTTTCCATAATATCGACATTACCGCTTTAACTTTAAAATGGAGGTCGAAAAAGTAGCAAGAATACAGTATTCAGTCTTAGGACATTTTCACCAGCCTAAAGGAATGTATAAACTAGTGATGTTCCGGATATCCGTATCCGTATCCGTTACTTTTCTCGCGGATCTTTTACGGATCTTTCACCTTATTAATTTTCAATTGGTAGGATGGAATGCTATATGTGGTTAGGTAGAATTAAAAAACTATTAAATTAATTTGCCTTGTGGTTGACGGCATAGAATACAAGTGTCACCACCCCCTATCTTCCCGTGGGTGTCGTAAGAGGCGACTAAGGGATAACACGATGCAAAATACCATCTTTGCGTAGAGACGGAAAACAGGACATCAAACCCTATACGACTGCCTCGTTGGTCTCGCGGCATAAATGTGCGCGTGGGATCGGGAGGTCCCGGGTTCGATTCCTGGGTCGGGCAGTGTATTGGGTTTTTATGTCACGAAATTCTCAGTAGCAGCACGGAGTCTGGAAATGTGCCCGGTACGGCAATAGGCTCGCCCCTTATTACGTGGGACTAAAGTATATCTGGCGAAAAGTGGGTGTAGAAATACACATCTGCCCACCCCTTCGGGGATAAAAGGCGTGACGTTATGTATGTATGTAAATTCATTCATAGTATTTTTAATATAATTTCAATACAAGTACAAACACAATCTGTCTATCGTTCTGCCGGGCGTGCGTGATATCAAGTATCGTTTCAAGGTCTCGCGCACCTCGATTCAGTAAGAAAATAAGGAACCGTATCCGTATCTGCGGATCTTGACACCAAATATCCGTATTCCGATCCGTATCCGCGGATATACATGTTTAATGATCCGGCACATCACTAGTATAAACTCGGACAGATTTACACAACTGTAACATATTAACCAATAAATCCTACCCTAACCATTCCAATCTACAAATTGGAATATTAATTTGACAAACAATATTAGGACTTTCGATTACAAAGGAAAATATTAACACACAGTTCGTATGGTGGGAAATTACATAATTTTATATTTATTTTTACGTAATTCCTCAATCTATATAAATATACTCGCACAATATAACTATCAAGGTTATTACTTTATAAATAGAACTGCTAAGCTGATTGATTTAATTTGTACTTAATAGTAAGCCTTATTAGAGTTTTAAAATGTTATAGTTCATTACACTAAGACTACAATAATTCTCTGACTGCCTTACTGCTAAGTCAGGCTCGTTAACTTTAAACCAACAAATCATACATACATGCATACATAGACTCACGCCTGTTTCCCGGAAGGGTAGGCAGAGACTACGGAACGCCATTTGCAATGATCCTGACATATTATCTCTCTCGTTTCATTCACTCCCATCAGATTCCTCATGCATGATGCTCTTCTATTCAGGGTACTTCTAACCTGTCCTGTTTTAAGGATGTCTCCAATCTGGTCAGAGAACGTCCGCCTAGGTCTTCCCCTTCGTCCTGTTCCATTCACACTTGCCTTGTATATCTGCTTGGTCAATCTTTCGTCATCCATCCTCTCCACGTGACCAACAAATCAGTTAGTATATAATATTATAATAATAATGTTTGTTTTGTCCACAGCTGGTACTTCCGCGAGCTGTCCCGTGCCGAGGCCACCAGATTACTCCTCAACGAGACTGAAAGTGGCGTGTTCCTTGTGAGGGACTCGAAAACTATCACAGGAGACTATGTTTTGTGCGTCAGGTAAGGATCACCTTTGTGAACATCTACTGATAGCAACGAAAGCCTTGTGGAGATACCGACAGTTTGCTACGCAGAGCGTCTCAGGTAAAAATCCATGGCGCATTACTACATGAATGAATTTCTTTATCTTATACTAATATATAAAGCTGAAGAGTTTGTTTGTTTGAACGCGCTAATCTCAGGAACTACTGGTCCGATTTGAAAAAATCTTTCAATGTTAGATAGCCCATTTATCGAGGAAGGGAAGGGGAAGGGGCGCTGGATATAGGCCTCCCCCAAGGTTCTCCAGACAGACCGATCTTGAGCCGCCCGCATGTCGGTCCACCTTGCGGGAGCCTACCCCTGCTGCGTTGTCCGGTACGTGGACGCCACTCCAGAACCCGCCTGCCCCAGCGACCATCGGTTATGCGCGCTATGTGCCTTGCCCATTGCCACTTCAACCTGGCTATTCGCAGAGCTATGTCGGTTACTTTGGTTCTGCTGCGGATCTCCTCATTGCTGATTTGACCGTGTATACCTACCAGTATAATGTCATTACTCCATTTTAAATGCTAATTACCAGTAATTAGCAATACAAATAATACCTAGAAATATTTTTAAAAAAATTACCAAGCAAACAAATTAGTGGCCAAAACAAAAAAGAAATATTTCAGGGCCTGGACGCTTTAGTAGTCATGTGAAACAAACAATCCCAGTTTATACCGACCGCAAATTCATAAACAGTAACAGATAAATTTTGTTTACATTAATAGCCACATTAAAATTTCAGATTTGACTAGTATTGAAGGAACACAATTTCAGAAGCAATGTGTTCTAATTGTAAATTTCTGTTACACCTACGCTGTTTCTAATTTCTATGGTGGCTACGGCTTTTTCCATCTCAAACTGGACTCCGCGGAACCTAAGACCTTCCTAATATTGGGTGAGCGTGCGCCCGGCCTTCAGTTTGTGTGTGAACGCCGAGTGTACACCGGGCACCCGCTCGAAGAACGAACGCCCAATGTGAGGTCGGCCTAAGAGCGCTTTAGCACTGTCAAATCCGAACTGCTGACGATACGGTTCGGTCTAGTCATAGAACTATTTGTATGCTACCTTGTGCACCAGACCTGACATCTCTTATTTTTATGTCACGGGTTTGAATCAGATATCATCACCTGGTGTACATTAGTCCATAGACGTTCAGAGAGATGGACTAGGCGATTCCTTATAGTGACAAATAATAAATTAAGTCCGCAGACGCGAGATAGACTCTTTTGACCGATGGTAGGTATGTATTAAAATTTAGCTGGACCTTGACTCTCGTTATAAATTCTCCCAAATTCAAGACACTCTCGATAGTCGCGAAAAACATCCGTTGCTTACGAATGAAGTAGATAATCTTCAAACTTTTCAGAGTACAAATAGTCTATTACGTGTACACTTAATAAGTCATTATTTCGTGAGTCATAGTTTGAGAAAGTATAATAGATTTGGACTTTAGAAGCAGTAAGGTGCCTAGCCTTTTATGCGCTCGGTACGAGCTTCAATGCCTTGAAAAAATACATATTATGTAATGATTTTGCCAATTATGCATTCCACCGGGGTCTATTCCCTGTGCCTAGGGACTACTGGCACAGCCCTTTTTACAACTCTTTTTCGGAGAGGTAATCCGGGTTCGAATCCACGGCGCGCACCAATGACTTTTCGAAGTTACGTGCGTATTAAATTGTTAATTATCGCTTGCTAAACGGTGAAGGAAATCTAATCGTGAGGAAACCTGCATGGAGTTCTCCAAAATGTTCTCAAAAACATGTGAAGTCTGCCAACCCGCACTAGCCCAGCGTGGTGGAGTATGGCCTATAGTGAGAAGAGGCCCGTGCCCTGCAGTGGGGGGACAGTTTATATACAGGGCTGATGTCGATTGATAAGGTGTACTATTACATCCTTTTGGCAGTTCATTAGGAAGATTGGACTAAGGCCTCTCACTATTTATGTCACAATAACATTGTGAGACAACAAGAGGACTTGGCATACCATACTACACTGGACAGACGAGTTGACATAGGGTTTGATATCTTGATTTCCGTCTTTCGCAAAGATATTGTTTGCGCCGCGAATTTTCGTTAGTTACCTCATAAAACCCACGGAATAAAACGGTGTGACACATTGTCTTATTCCGTCGCCACACGGAACCATAACAAAGCGTGTGCTAAACAGTATTGTGTGGTAGCACGGGCTGTTTCTGTAACTCCACGTCCTTGTGTGTATTTTGCGTACGGCTGAGAATAAGTATTGTCACTCGAGCCACCCAGCTCTTCGAGGAAGGCCAGCAGACTCTTGTGAGATTAGGGTTACCATATGTAAATAGAGGGATGCCTGACTATAGTACCTAAAATGCCTGAATTTTCAGAAAAATGCCTGTCTAAAGCAAAACGCTGTAGGTAATAAGTAAAAGCCAACAGATAATAATGAAGAGGGATATTTATTACTGATATTTGTCAGAGGACATTTGGTCGTGCACTATATTACTGCATAGAATAACGGCCAATTTCGTATAGTTTTAGCACCCACCTTGATCTCTTGAAGAGCAGAACAACAACAAGACGTAATACAATGAGCAGTATGTAACGTAGGTACGGTACCCATAATCACATACCCAAATACCGTAGCTCCGTAATTTTTTTAATAGTTCTTTCTTTTCTAATACGTAAACGTCAAAATCTTCACAAGATTCAGTTTTGTAATTTTCCTGAATAATCAATATTGCTTTTACTGATTCAATTGTCAGCCGATTTCTCTGTTTACTCCACTGGGCGTTGACGAGAGAATACGTACGTTTAAAATGCCTGTCTAAGACCAATGCCGGCCGCACGCCTGTCTAAACCTTAAAAAATACCTGTCAAATGCGGCAAACGCCTCTCATATGGTAACCCTATGTGAGATATACTAATAGTATTGAAAACATTTCCAGAGAAGACGACCGCGTTTCCCACTACATAATCAACCGCGTGGTCTCCGCGGATGGCACGGTGCGGTACCGGATCGGAGACCAACTCTTCGCTGACATGCCAGCGCTGTTGTCGTTCTACCGGCTACACTACTTGGACACGACGCCCCTGGTGCGTCCGCTACCACAGGCCCTCGCTAAGGTCGCGGCCCCACCGCCTCCACAGCCGCATCAGGTGTTGGAGCTCGTCGTAGCGAAGTTTGACTTCACAGGGACAGTGAGTAACTTATACCTACTTGATTGGATTTTTCTTGGGTCTAGTTTACACTAATTAACGTCTTACTAAAAAGTGAAAGTTTGTATGAATATATAGATGTTTGTTACTCTTTCACGCAAAAATCTACAATAGTATAGCTGATCTGATACAACTGGTTCTTTTACATATGGATCGGTAAAGTACTGGTTAAAAATGACAATATCCAATTGCTTAAAAATGGCATAACATTCGATATAGCACATAATAACTATATTACTAATGTCGATAAGCCAACGCAAGCTTCGAAAAAGATTAGATATTTTCCTGATGAACAAAATATTAACTTTTGATTTCGTTCTTTAGTTTCTTTTTGAATTTTCAAGATAATAGGGGTTACGACTGCAGCATCAACTTATTTGCTTCTCTTATAGTACTTTTACTGTTTTGTTCTGCTTCCCTTTTGAGCAACACGTTTCTAACATAAAATTACTGTCAGAAAGCCCGTATGTTCATATCTTAATATATAAAATCCTTGCGTTACTTACTGACTGACAGACACGCTACAGCCGAAACTATTGGGCACAGGAAGCTGAAATTTGGCATGTATGTTCCTTGGGGGCCGTAGGGGTGCACTAAGAAGGCATTTCCCGAAATTCCCACGGGATCGGCCAAAACGGGTAAATTTATAAAAATGCAGGCGTAGCTGCCGGCGTCCTCTAGTATTGTATAATAACAAAAATGCTGCAAAATCAATGACATCAAAACCCGACCCAATATTCTTCTGAACGTTACCAAGAATGTCCTGTTAGCGAAATCTTCAAAGCAATTAAATCTAAATATTTATACTGCATAGCACAGATGATACATACCGGTCAAAAAATTAGGTCTTCCAGTGAAACGTGTTCTCTATAAATAACTGCATGTCTGCTGTCGACCGGGGTGACTAATGGTCGTAATCATTGCTATCACATTTCATATACGAACTATAAATAAATTCACGATTCTCTATGGTACATTGGCTTCCGATCGCGGCGTCGCTTGCATTTTGCGTTGATAAGTAATCGGGGTTTTGTTGCGTGGCAAATTGGTATATTAATTTTCGTAATTGTTGAGATTGAATGCTACAAGAAAACATGGCTGGATTTGGGGGAAGCCATTAAGGACAGGAAAGAGTATTTAAAAAAGAATTGTTAGTTTGTGAGTTTAAGAGATATTGTTCTTCTTTTTTTATGGATAATTTTATCTGCTGATCGGAGGTCCCGGGTTCGATTCCCGGGTCGGGCAAAAGTGTAACTGGGTTTTTTCGAATACTCAGTAGCAGCCCGGAGTCTGGTGATGTGCCCGGTAACTGCAATAGGCTCGCCCCCTATTACGTAGGACCTAGAATTCATGGCGAAATGTGGGTGTAATATTTACAGCTCTGCCTACCTCTTCGGGGATACAGGCGTGTGACTTTAAAAAATATAAAATAAAAAAATACTAATAATGATTAATCCATAGTGCTGAGCAAAGTAAAAGACTGACAAGCCATTACTGATAAGTGATTGCTGAATAAAACTCAGCAGTATGGATAGATAATTAAATCTGGAAAATATTTATATCGGAGATTGCATTCACTGTTACGTATTGCATATTTTAGTCACAAGAACACTTTAGATATTCAAAGATGAAAAATGTAGCATAGCTCCGAAAATATTTGTTGATACTGACACATCAATAAAATTGATCGTCCATTAATTCAGCTGGAAGCATTTCAAACATCGCATAATGACATATCCACGTTGACTCATATCGGTTGAGTTATAATATGGTTGTCATTATCAATAAAGATTGCCAAATTTATGCGCTCCGCCGAAAACGGAGTAACATTGTTCATTGTTAGGCATAGATTTAATATTATTTTGTAATATAAGGAAACGGATGCTAATGGTTTGGATTATCTATTTATATCACGGGAAAAGGTTTAATTAAATATACCTATCCCTTTAGGTTGTGGAGGTTAGACAGGCAGTCGCTCTGTGTAAAGCTAAAATTCAGTCAAATCCAGTTAGGCTAGAAAGCAGACCCTGGGTTCTACCTGGGATAAAGCTAGAAGGATGATGATTTTTGATGATTATTCTGTTGGGAGGACTTGCTGTTGTATTTTCGGTTATGAGGTCCTAGGTTTTAGTTTTGGATCTGCTAGTTGTTCATGAGTGTTCCTCTTGAAAAAAAGACATAGAAATGCCTCATAGACGACAACAGGTTCGATTTTGATCGTCGGATCTGCTTTTCGTTTTGTGTGGTCAACTATGGTTTCGGAGTTCATAAACTGCCCTCAAGCCTCCAACATGGCCCAACGATCCTCGTTCTGAGAAAAAATCTAGGACCGGTAGCGGGACACTTGACGTAGTGCTAAAGGGACAGCCGATCGCTTAAACCTGCCTACTACCCTACTAACTTACTGCTGCCAAAGAATTCAGTGTAGATGAACTCAATCCCATCTAGGCGACGATCTACAATAGTAATCACGGTGGGAATAAGCTTATAAATTGATGGGCTCATAAAACGTTATTTTCAGGAAATGCGCCGAATATCGGTCGCAAGGCTTTCTGGTGGCTCTGCCCACAGTCTTATTAAGTTATTCAAAATGGGGTATACCAAAACAAATCGATTCCACATAGTACATAATAAATGTACATAAATTGTTTTAAACTTAATACTTCAAAGAACGTATCACTATCAAAGCGAAATTATAACAAAAATGGAGCAGCTACATTTACCGTTTCTACTCGTATAAATTTTGGCAAATCTTTTCTTAGTGCGTCCTCCTTGGGCAAGGAACATACAACCAAAGTTTCAGCTTCTTGCATCCAATAGTTTCGGCTCTGGCTTTTTAGTCAGTCAGTCAGTTACGCAGAATTTTACACCGATTCCATTGCCATTTTCACGCCAGAATGGTGGGTGTGTACAAAATTATTTCTAGAACAATATAATAATAGTAATAATATTCTACCACATTCACACAACACCATCTAGTCCCAAACTAAGCAGAAGCTTGTACTATGGGTACTAGATAATGGATAAACATACATATATACTTTTTTTGTAAATACATACATATTATACATAGAAACACCCAGACCAAGACAAACATCCATTCAAGCACACAAATATTTGACTTGAGCGGGAATCGAACCCGCGACCTTTGGCGTAGCAGTCGCTTACACTCCCGCGGCGCCAACCGGTCGTCAATATAGAACTTTATTCTATAGAACAATCTAGAACTTTATTCTACAGAACAATCTAGACCTCCACTCTAACTGTTTCCAGGACGCGGACGACTTGCCGTTCCGCCGCGGCGAGCGACTGATGGTGATCAACAGAGATGAAGAGCAGTGGTGGACGGCTCGCAACACTCAGGGACGCACAGGGTCTATACCGGTGCCGTACGTGCAAAGGGTATGTATGATAGGTGTACCAAAAGCACAAAAAATTGTCAGTGAATATTGAACAAGTCTGATCGAAAAGATCGAAGGCCTGAAGGATCGGAAGGGAAGGTAGAGATTTTAATGTCCATTGATAATGATTAAAATCGGACAATACGGCCGATGTCGTATCCACAACATCCGCCGCGGCGGAGCAATGCTCGACTGGTAAATCGAAATATCTGTCGATGTGCTGGTTGTAAACGGGCGTTAAAGAAAAGCAGAATGTCTGCGTTGTCAGAGGTTGTCATGAGTTCTTTCTGCGTGCAAGTTTTATTTCCTCATTTTATTCCCCTGTTTACGGTGGAAATTACGGGCTTATACTGCACCATTAATGGCGTGAAACTCGCCTAACGAGTGAGTCCCCGCTACAGGCTTCGGGGTAGTATTAGCTGTGGCACAGGCCGCAGACCCTAAAGAGGCAGTGAACTGGCGATTTGCAAATTTTACCGCGTACCCGCTGGGCCAGAGTGTACCACGTTGTTCCACTAATTGAAGAGCGATTCACGCTTCTGCGACAAACGATTCACCATAGTTCGACCACTTCATGTCGCACTAGCATGCTGTCGATCTTCAATATGTCGCAAAAGCGAACTTCAATTTGTCGAACTTAAGAGAACTTCTATTTGACGAACTTAAGAGAACTTCAATTTGTCAAACTTAAGAGAACTTCCATTTGTCGAACTTAAGAGAACTTCAATTTGTCGAACTTAAGCGGACATCCATTTGTCGAACTTAAGAGAACTTACATTTGTCGAACTTAAGCGGACTTCCATTTGTAGAACTTAAGCGAACTTCCTTGTCGCATTTAAATGGACTTAAATTTGTCGAACTTAACCCTTTACTTGGCAAAGGTTTTCATGGTATATATTCATTATTTTTTCCACATATATCGCATCTAGTACGTGTCAAATACATGTAAAAAATGCAGAAAAAAATCATACATATATAGTTTTGGAAATATAGCATGTGCATTTAAATGCACATTGCCAGCTTCGTCGAATTATCGCTGTAAAAAAAGCGTGTGCATTAAAATGCACATTGCCATGTGCAGACGAAATTGAAAAACGACTTATTTAAGATGAAACAACGGTTTATTTAAAAAAACTACTAGTAAAGAGATCAAATATGAACAATAAAGACAACAACATGATTGTCTATGACCTTTTAGGTCCTTTTAAACAATACAAAACATCTTTAAGTACTACAAAAGTTGTAAACACACAAAATACTATTAATATTGAGAGATCAGTAATCAGACATGTCAACAATGAAATTTATTATTATTATTTTGTATGATAATCATAAAAACAATAACGACCATATACCAAAGAAAGCCTCATGTTGCATTTTACACATATTAATTTAGTCTGACTTTTAAAGCAATTTTTGCATCTTATTTGTAAATGATGGCAAGTGTCCAAAGTGGTTATATCGGCCGTAGTCGGACGTCTGCGGTGTAACAAATTTCGAACCTCTGGACGTATTCGAAAACTTCTTAATTCTTTGAAAGGTGGTGAGATCATCACTTTCTTTTATAAATAATATGATTTCAATAGATTTTTACCTTATATCCCGTAGACGCAAGCGCATGCTCCACAATCTTGCGATCTACTGAGTACACCAAGAGTCACCTGTGCTCAGTAATATCTTTTTATGTCAAATACGGGCATTTCATGGGTGAATGAGTAGAAAATAAATAAAAAATGTACTTAATTTTGGTTGTAGAATTTTTAAAAAAAAGTGTGCATTTAAATGCACCTCGTCAAGTTTAGGGTTAAGAGAACTTCCATTTGTCGAACTTAAGAGAACTTCTATTTATCGAACTTAAGAGAACTTCCATTTGTCGAAATTAACAGAACTTCCATTTGTCCAACTTAAGCGGACTTCCATTTGTCGAACTTAAGCGGACTTCCATTTGTCAAACTTAAGCGGACTTCCATTTGTCGAACTTAAGCGGACTTCTTTGTCGAACTTAAGCGGACTTCCATTTGTCGGACTTAAGCGGACTTCCATTTGTCGAACTTACGTGGTATATCCGTCGGGAAATAATGACACGTAGTATCTTACAAATACAGCCGAATTGAGAAGCTCCTCCTTTTTTGAAGTCGGTTAAAAATCGTCGGCAGTCGAGCAAAGACCATCAAAATCAGTAAAAATAATGTGTGCAAAAATTTTACCCACTTCCAGATCTTAGACCCATCAGGCGTGCCATACCCACCTTCAGAAGCGTTAAACCAGCTGACAGACCCACCCAGCCCTCCGACGAACAAGCATCCCCAGACACGTTCGAACATGTCCAACATGCAGCGCACCCTGCCCGCCAGAGCCGTAGTCAAACAACCAAGAGTCCCCAACGCGTATGACAAGACCGCGCTTAAGCTTGAAGCTGGGGACATTATACTGGTTAGTAGATGTTCTTTCCTTTAAGTAAACACGTGAACAAGTCCAAAATGGCGAAAAAAATCCATGGAGAAAATATTCTTTGGATTTTTTTTTTCTTTTACACTTTATTTGCATAATATGGGTTTGACAATAGGTATTACAGATTTTAATGGTATCACCATATTCAGCCTTTCAGCATGCAAAAGTTTACAGAGTATTGAGACTACCTATATGAAAATTTAATTATTATTTCATTACAATAAATTATACATTAACAATAAAACATTACTCAGTCAAATCTAAATTATCAATTAATAAGCAATAATTAAAAATGTCAACATTGAAATAACATTGAATTAAATATTGGTATTATATAATATTGGTAAAACATAATATTAAATATTCTTATCATTGAAAAAATCTGTTAGTGAATAATAAGCTTTTGTTACAAGTAAATCTTTTAAATTCTTTTTAAATACAATCATATTATTTTTATTTCTTATAGCTAATGGTGTATTTTGTTGTATAACTTGGGTCCCATGCATAAAACACTCTTATGTACAAGAGCTGTTTTTGAGGGCCGAACACATAATTTATCGGCATTCCGTGTTCTTTTGCGTTGCTCTAATAAAGAAAGGTTTGATTTTATAAATAAAACCGTCTCAAAAATATATATACAAGTGAGAGTTAAGATTTTTAATGCTATAAAATGAGGAACGCAAGTATCGGTTTGGTTTAAGCCACAAATCGCTCGCACACATCGCTTTTGCGCTCTGAATGCACACTCTACATTAGTGGAGTTGCCCCAAAACATTACTCCGTATCGAAGGATGGATGATACGTATTCATGGTATGCCGTTAACGCTGTTGAAGTATCAACGACTTTACTAAGATTACGCAATGCATATGAGTAACTGTTCAACTTATTACTTACAAATTCTATGTGTTGTTTCCATGCCATTTTACCGTCAATACATAAACCTAAAAACTTTGTCGATTCTACTTCTTCAATTAGGTATGTTACTTTTATATGGTAGATTGAGATTAATGTCATGTGGTGTTTGTCTTTGTTTGAAATTCATAATTTTTGTTTTTGTCAAATTAATTTTGAGATTATTATTAGTCAGCCAATCAATTGTATTATCTAATGTCAAATTTATATTACTAATTAATTCATTATTGCAGTATTTGTGGAATAAAATAGTACTATCATCAGCAAACAAAATCATGAGATTATCTGTTATAGTTGGGATGTCATTTATATATGTCAAAAATAATAATGGGCCTAGTACGCTGCCCTGTGGCACGCCGCATTGCACATGTTTTAAGCTTGAAGTGTACGCATTGAGAGTTTTCGACCTTTGACAGAATTTAGCTATTTCTGTTGTCTGTTAGTAAGGTATGACTTGATTAAGTTATGGACATTGCCTCTGATGCCATAAGCATACAACTTCTTTAGAAGTAAATCGTGCCTAACATGGTCGAAAGCTTTTGTTAAATCCATGAATAATGCAGCTGTAGGAGATCGCTTATCACAAAATCGATAAATGGCAAAATTAATTGACCTATTTCTAAATCCCATTTGCTCTTGTGTAAAAAGATTATTATTTTCAAGTTAATTATATAACCTGCTGTAGATAACTTTCTCGAAAATCTTAGCAAATATAGGTATTAATGCAATAGGTCTGTAGTTATTTATATAATTTTTGCTACCTTTTTTATGGAGCGGTTTTATAATCGATATCTTTAACCTATCTGGGAATATACCGGTTTCTATTAGCGATGGGCGATGACGAGATGTTCAAGTCGATTGTTTCGATTGTTCAAACATCTCGATGACTCGCGATTGTTTTCTCTCGCCCAGTCGATGGTTTCGAGTCAACTCGCGGCGTCGCGTAGTCGCTAGGGTACCGATGCGAATGATACGATGTTTGAAAGGATCAACTCGGCCACAATCGTAAACAGCAATCACATCGACTGAAATCGTCGGAAGTCGTTTGACTCGCTGACTTTCGACTCTGACTCGTAAATATCAATGGAGTTATATAGTTTTAATGCGATATTAATATGGTGTTGGTTGGTGGGAGTTAATAATACAAACTCATATCGATGTCAATCAGTCTTTTAAGTATTTATTAAATTTCTCTTAATTATTCACAATATATTGTACTTACTTGGTACAATATATTGTGAAGTATACGTATGAAAAGTTCTCTTTATTGTGATGGACTTTATTTTCCTTACTTAATTGTTAGTACTCATTCAATCAATCAATGAAACACGGCTAGGATCATCGCCACCGGCATAGATATAATGTTGACTCGGAACAATCGAAAAAGATCTCGATTGTTTTATGACAGACCGAGACAATCGGCGACTCGATGAAAAATTTTAACGACTGCGATTGTTTCGACTGGACAAACATCTCGACATCGCCCATCGCTAGTTTCTATCGATTTATTTATTATATGCGATAGTACAGGAGCTATTATATGACCAGACCTTTTCATGATATTAGTACTGATTCCATCGTATCCTACACTTTTGGTAGTTTTTAGTGAAGTGATAACTTAATATCTTCTTATCTGAAATAGGTATACAGAAAATTTTCCAAAGAACAGTTTTATTTTTATAAAGTCGATTTAACTAAAGTGAGAACAATCCAATGGTCAAAAAGAGTAGTAATAATAATAATAGAAAGCATACCAAAACTAGGCATACCTATTACATACTTCTTTCGTTGACCTAAAAGAGAGAAATAATGTATATTTCTCTCTTTTGCTCTCTTGATGCAACATGGACTCATGTTGCATCAAATCTGTCTGAAATATTAAAAGAAAGATGAGGACCGGGCAGAAACAGTTGAATTAAACAATGCGCAGGCGTAGCTGCGGGCATCCTCTAGTCTTTCTATATAACTAAAACCCAACCTTACACTCTAAAACATAAAGCCTTATCTCCATTGCAGGTAACAAAGATCAACATCAACGGCCAATGGGAGGGCACTCTGAACGGCAAGACCGGCCACTTCCCATTCACATGCGTAGAGTTTCTAGACGAAACCGTGACGACCAGTTAAAACTGACACGTTGTGATGACAGTCCATACTCACGAGGTAAAACGCTCAAATGTAACAACGAATAGTAAACCTTATTTCTGAGGATTATGATTTATATTGCTTTGGAAGAAACAGGGGTGAATGTAAGCAGCATATTAGCTGTCAAAACTGTCACTATCTCAGCCAAAGCAGCATATTAACTGTCAAAACTGTCACTTTATCACAGCCAAAGCAGCATATTAGGTGACAAAACTGTCACTTTGTCACAGCCGAAGCAGCATATTAGCTGTCAAAACTGTCACTTTCTCCCAGCCATAGACGCTTTTGAGTAGACAAATCGACATGTAACACAGGACAGTGTAACTAGTAAATATAAAAATATTTACATACCTACATACATGTTGAAATTTCGGTATCAAATGCGTCTGAGTTTTAAATAGTACTCTGTTCCAAAGGGATTAAGGCCTAAATTGCATTGTTTCACGTGAAGCGTCGAATAAGTTTGAGCGTTACGTTGATATTGTCTATGGACTGTGCCCACCGAAGGGACTGAATGTGTGATTTGTTGATTTTGAACGTCGTTTAAAAAATCCCATATTCAAAACTATCAAAATAATATGAAATATAATAAAATTTTATTTTCCATGGCAGTAAATAGTTTTTTTTAATCAGGTGGAGATAGTTATGAAAAAATCTCAATGTGTATTAAAAAGTTAAAATTGTTGTCTTTGAATATGGGATTAGAAATATTTCAAAATAATATGAATTACTGTAGTAACTATGTTATATGGGGCTTATATTGTGTTAACACATTCTACATTTTGTAAAAATATAAAATAATTTAAAATTTATTATTATTACTATTATACAGGACGCACAAAACGTATACACCGTACATAACAAATTATGTATAGACAAATGTAATTTCTTTTTTATCTGTACCTAAAATTAAAAAGATAACGAATTGGTTATTGAGATTATTAGAAACTCATTTTGATGTGTATTTATTTCTGCATTCTTTATGGATATAGTGTAAAATTATGCGACACGAATTTAGTAACATGGTAACGTAAAATAATTAGCAAATTACATGTCAACTTTAAAATTGAGATTTAATGTATCTTATACTTTTGTTTCGATTTTTTACCAAATGTTAACCTTTTAAAAGCTTAAGACGGCTTCCTAAAAATTTACGGGCCCGTTCAGAAAATACTTGTTAAGTATATATTTTAAATTTTTATTCCGATTTTTTTTTGTCTTTTCTGATTAACGTAGGTGGTTATACAACGGAAATGTAATACTTCTAAAATTAATTGAGTTAATTCAGTCGCACCTATGCCAAGACATGTTGTTTTTATATAATTTAGTCTGGTCTTGCGTTTAATACCCAGAACAGGTTTCAGGTTTCTGTGAAGGGAAGAAAATACGCAATTATTTAAAGTTGACATGTTACTTATATTGTTTGTCGTTAAGTCTTTATCGTCGTTTTAAATGTTTGACGTTTTTATAACAATGCTCCCTAGAGGGCATAAGATCATGTCACAAGCTTGTTTTAAATGGACCATTTTGATGTACTATTAACCAAATAATTAATAGTGTAGTCTATTGAAAAACTGCTATACTTTTATTGAGTAAGCCATCGCAAAGAAAAAACGAACAGGTTCAAAATTTTTTTAATTTCAGAAATTTGTGTATTCTGAATTCTGTCAAATTATTACTAGGTATTTGAAAGATTTCGTAATATTGAGCCCGTCTCTTTATCTTAGCAGCTAACATCAATTAGATTATGCCTTAAGGCGCGTTTACACTATGGCCCGATTAATAATTTATCGTTGGACGACTGTCGTATGCCGTTCCCATTATATCGAATCTGTCGTCGACACAAAAAAGTCGTAAGTAGTCGACAATGAACAATGTCGTCCTATAAAGGAGCCTTCGTTTAAATACACAAGCCACGACGCCTCAAATGTTAAGATAATCTGTCTAGACATAGTGGAAAGGCACCTTAAGGAGTTACTTTGACGGGCTGGGCAAACTCAATACTCAAAGTCTAGCAGTTTTCTAGGATTATACTATGAATACATCTCACAAAATAATTTATCATAGCTTGATGTTCGACTAACTGTAGTACAACTATTATCTAACAATACATAAAAATAACATATTTTCAACAACATCAACTTAAATAGCATATCTGGACTATGCTTTTTGAAGGTGTTGTTTAAGATCTTTTGAAATTAACTTGTACTACAATACTAAAATTATGTATTTGGACTAAACAAAAACATTGATCATTCGTAATGCATTTCTTTTAAGACTAACTTTTGAACATGTACATGTTTTTATTAATTATTTATTTTTGAATAGACTTGAAGATTAAAATACATAGATATAGATCATCATCATCAGCCTTTAACAATCCACTGCTGGATTAGGCCTCTCCTTTGAAAGGAGGAATTGGCCTACTATACCACGCTGGCCAAACGGGTTGGTATAGGGTTTGTATCAAGTTTTCCTTCTCTTACAGTACTGTACTCTGCATAATATGCTCCCTCTGTAGGCTCTTACGACACCCATGGGATGATATGGGGTGCTGACATTCCGTATTCTTAATCCGTCACCACACGGACGGATAGATATAGATAAACGAGGAATAATTGAAAACACTCAGCAAAGTAATTGTTCATCATCATCAGCCCTATATATAAACTGTCCCACTGCTGGGCACGGGCCTCTTCTCACTATGAGAAGGGTAAGGCCATAGTCCACCACGCTGGCCAAGTGCAGGTTGGCAGACTTCACATGTCTTTCGAGAACATTATGGAGAACTCTCAGACATGCAGGTTTCCATACGATGTTTTCCTTCACCGTTTAGCAAGCGAAATTATCGCTTGCTAAACAATTTAATACGCACATAACTCCGAAAAGTCATTGGTTCGCGCCGTGGATTCGAACCCGGACCCGCGTAGCAGTCTGTCGGTCTCTCCACTAGGCTATCGCTGCTTCACAAAGAGATTGTTATTATATTTTATTTAGTTTCAATCACACTGCACTAAAATTAGTACACTACACTTTAGAATTCTTGCCTGTCTATACCATTCAAATAAATAAAATTAAGTAGTAAACAAATAAGAAAATATATTTTTTTATCTATGTGCATTTAGCACCCCTTCACACTAGTGATTGTCGAGCGTAAGTGTTCCATGAACGTATGCGCAGCCCATACGCCACACGATGCACCACTAAGGCACAGCGATACTGCTGGAGGATATGAGTACATTGCGAATGCGCAGTGGCATTGCGTTCAATACGCTGCCGAAGAAACGCCGTGATAATGCGACGCTTACATATAACTATTCGCTGCGCATAAGTTCATCGAATGTTTACGCTCGACAAACACTAGTGTAAAGGGGCTCTTATTTCAAAATTATCTTTGTATACTCGCAAGGTTTCTGTGGCGTATCTATATCTATGTATTTTATGAATAAGATGAGTTTATGTTGCACTATGGGCTAAGTCGTAATGCATTTTCTAATAGTTGATAGTTAATTCATCCTTCGATGTAAACAAATCATTAAAATACCTAAACGTTGGATTTCTATTGACAGAAATATTTTAGCATCATCATCATCATGCATGACATAGAATGTCCGGATACAATTCACTTTTGACACCATAAAATCCTAGGCACAATAATTAAAAAATAAATTAACTGTTCTGCTAGTTGTCAGCGCCTCTATCGACTTTTGAACAGTTACTTTAGTCCATAGACAACATAAACCCATTGAGAAAAAAACGTTGATGGAACTATTATGAATTGCATAGTTGTAAGTAAAAACTCTGGACACGATACACAAATAGTTACGTTAAATATTGAAATCAGTTACCTAGGTGGTTTGTATAACAAATACGTTAATATCTCAACAGGCATTTTGTAATTACAGTTCAAGATACTAAACTGAAAATGCAAGACAAACTATAGTGTAGAACAGCATTGCCGAAACTATGAGTCGCGTGCGAATATTGAGTGGGTACTGAAATGTAAGGCGACACCGACTGAACGTTGTTCTCCTCCCCCTTGCGCCTTTATCGTTCTATTTATGCCCGCCCCCCATTTTGTCAAAAAACAGCTATATAAAAATCTTATCTTTAGGTGATTTAACGAAGACTTCAAACAGCACAATGTAGCCTACAACTCGTCGCCATAATTATTATTTAAATAAAGAACACTACTACTGCTACAAAAACCGTCCGTCCGTTCGCAACTGCGCGTGCGGCACGATCGCGGCTGTTGTGTACTTGGTATAACTCGAGGTTCGTGCGTTTGTATGGAGTTACAATACTGTTAGATATTTTTACCGTGCCGCTGATAAAACGTTCCTTTTTCGAAAAAGTATCTCTTCTGTTGCGTACACCGTGGGTTGACATTTCCCGTAATTTACTATATTATATGATATTTTAATGTATATTGGTGTCGTAATTTTATACTCAAAGTTACTATTGATTTTATATGTATTTGATGTACAAACCATCCCACATGTATATCCATAAGGAATTGATATTTACATTGTATACATCGAACATTGTTTGACTGTTAGTTGTTTAACTATTTTTACTATAAATGTAATGGCAGGGTTAGCAAGGGGTTATTACTACAAGAGATATCTCTATCAGATGATTCAAGACATATATGTCTTGTCTTGTTACCCATGCTAACCCCGTTCAAGTTGACATGCTTGTATATTTAATACCATAGTGATGTCATCTTTGTCGACTTACAGGTGTTTTTTGAGGTCTAGTATAAGTTTAAGTAAACCAAGAATTACAAATGAGAAATACTATAATGTGTTTTGGCATTATGCTAGAGACTATCTTGAAACTGCCAAATAATGATGTGTAGATTGATCTCTTCATGTTTGTAAAGTTCCTCAAACCAGGGCTTGGTCAACAGTCTTAAGTCTGTCTCGGACACTTTAAAAATGGATAAAATATAACAATTATTAAAAAAAGTTGGGTTGTTAAACTTAATTATACCTCAAAATGCACCAAAAAGCATGGAATTGCGATATGAAGTCACTTTTGAACTAATTTATTAGAATAGAGCTCGATCATTCAAAAGGGTTACATACATATTTTAGATATAGTGAAGCTTTTCTTCAAATATACTCGAGTCACAGGTGACAAGCTAAAATATACTGTAACATTATTAACATAAATACTATTTTTAAACAACATTTTGTAATTATATTTTTCACTCTCAGATTTTATTTTTATTTAATAATATTGTAATTATTTTAACCTGCAATCTTGTTCTTCCATTTTTTTTTGTTTAGTTTAAGTTTTTAGTGTATTGTGACGTCGTGCTTATGTAAATATTATGCATTACCATTTCTTGTGACTCGAGTTGTTACTATTGGAATGGCGGCTCGTTTCTGATAGATGGAATTTTCGTATGGGACCTGTTTTCAGTTGGAATGACAAGTAATGTGCATATTGTACTACTTACTAGGTCAGCCTGTGGTTATACTCACGTTATTAAGGACTACTGCTCCAGACCCCTGGCTCATAGCGTGATGTATAGCCTATAGCCTTCCTGGATAAATGGGCTATTCAACACAAAAATAAGTATCCAAATCGGGCCGGTAGTTCCTGAGATAAGCGCGTATAACCAATCAAACCCTTCAGCTTTATTAAGAAGTATAGAAAGGAGGTAGCTCTTCCTCATAGAAGGAATAACATTATGTTGAAAAAGTACTTCTGCATTGAGTATATAAGAAACGTATTTGTACTTATTTGACCACTTATACACAGTCAACACAAATAGAGAGTCAGCCCTGCCCATTTTCTCTGAAGAAGCATTTCTAGCTGCATTTAATTGTCATAATTATATTTTATCTTTGATGTTCAATCATTCCTAACTTAAAAGGACTTTGACTGACTATTAACGAAAGTGGCTCTGGAAATATTGTTTCATTTTCTTTCTTATGGATTGCCAATATTGCCAGATAAATTAATATGTATTTGACACTTGCGGTTTAGCGATTTCAGACAGGTATGACCTAAGCTCAGGTTAACTTGGATAGAAATAGCTGAGCAAAGATTATTTAATCGTTATGTTAGTGCAACTTCCTGTGTTGCCATGTACTTTCTGTACCAACTAACGAAGAAGAAAACTAGGTCACTTAATATAAATTTGTTTACGAAACTTTATGTATCAGAAATGAGGTGTGGTACTCCAAAAATATCCCATAGTCAATATTTTTATATTAATGTGCTGGTGCAAAAATAAAGTATTTTAGTTTAGTATTACGAAGGTAGCTGGACAAGTACATTGACATTGTGTTTTTTTAATAAACTTGTTTTGAAAATACCTTGATATTTAGCAAATGAAAATAATAGCAATAGCTTGTATTTAAATTGCGTTTTCATACTACTCATTTTTAATTAATATAATTTTGTTTTATCGTATGGTAAAATTCAGGTCATCATTATTTATTTTCGTCAAGCTCATTTGTGTTTATGATTGACTAAATAGCTGCGCTAATATCTTACCCGCCGATCCTTTTTTTCGTTACTATATCTATGAGACTATGATCTTTGTGTCTATAAAGCCATGATGCATTTTCTATCACAATGTACCAGCAATGTCACTTAACTTATCCAGCAAAAACAAAAAGTATTGATTATAAAAAGAAGGCTCCTCACTTTTTAAATTCGGGGTTAGTACATACCAAATGTTATCGTCATTGTATAGAACCATTATATTTTGAGATTATGTGTCATATAATATTGTACTCTCTTTAAGTCATATAAAAATCAAAAATTTCGTCTAATTTTTTATTAAGTTACGTGTAAACGATTCGAAATAAATTTTAGGAAAGAGCGAAGTGTATTTTATTTTTAACATCCATCCCTTTAATTTATATATTCAGTACCTCATACACGAACATTTTCTCACAGTTTGGCTATTTTCTACCATTGCCATAGCTATATAATAGTTGGCAACCAGTGTGATAACTATGGTATCACCCAACCCTGAAGCCAAGAATTCCGATTCCGAGTGTCTAGCAGAAGGTGAGATCCACAGGGTACTTTACTATGTGAGATCTAACTGGCACTAACTGCAGCTACACGATCTGTAGGTCAATAATATCTAGGTGATGAATGCGGAGGGCCTGCCAGATAACGCAAGCCCCCGGGAGAAAAAGCATTGCATAACAGAGTAGAAGTGAAATGGAACGAATTAAAAGGGAGTTGAGCTAATGTTGTAATGCAGTCCGTGTGGTGACGGATTAAGAATACGGAATGTCACCATCCCATATCATCCCATGGGTGTCGTAAGAGCCGACAGAGGAAGCATATTATGCAGAGAACAGCACTGTAAGGGAAGGAAAACTTGATGCAAACCCTATACCAACCCATTTGGCCAGCGTGGTAGTATATAGTAGGCCAATTCCTCCTTTCAAAGGAGAGGCCTCGTCCAGCAGTGGACTGTTAAAGGCTGATGATGAATGAGCTAATGAGAACTGCTGTGCTCTCACCAATTAAATTAAATGTAATACATAGGCAAAGGCAGCGATAGCCGAGTGGATATACCAACAGACTGCCATGCAGAGGGTATCAGGTTCGAATCCATGGCACGCACCAATGACTTTTCGGAGTTATGTGCGTATTGAATTGTTAATTATCGCTTGTCCCGTGCCTCGGAGAGCACTTTAAGCCGTCGGTCCCGGTTGTCATGAAGATCTTTGACAGTCGTTACAGGGCGTCAGTACCTTCTAAATAAACTGACACTAGTCTAAACCATGGAATATTGCTATCCCTTCGGGTTGCGGAGGTCAGACAGGCAGTCGCTCCGTGGAAAAGCTAATATTCAGCCAAATCCGGTTAGACTAGAAAGCGGACCCCAGATTAAAAACTGGGATAACGCTAAGAGGATGAGGATGACATAGGCAAAGGCAGATATTAAATAAATAATAAGTAGACAGGCCGGCCCATTTATGTGGCGAACTGAGCAGACGCAGTAGGGTCGGTGGGCGCTGAAGCCAAGCTTCGCGCTTTTTCGCCAAGCGAATTTTCCTTGCCAAAGAGGCGTTGGAACAGATTTCACGCTAACCTATATTGGGCTTGAGCCGTCACTGCAAGAGGACATATTATTCCAGTTTCTTTACGTTTAATATATAGGTACTTTTCAGTGGAGTAGCTAGCTTGGGTGGCACCCGGGGCGGAAGTTGCCGGATGACCTTTTTTTTTTAGTCGATACCTAAAAAATCCGGGCTAACTCTTGAGGGTGCTGAGCTAGTGCCTATGTTGTTTTATATTTATTTTTGTACATTGTTCTTAAGTCTGTGTGGTGACGGATTAAGAATACGAAATGTCACCACCCCATATCATCCCATGGGAGTCGTAAGAGCCCACAGAGGGAGCATATTATGCAGAGCGAATAACACTGCAAGAGAAGGAAAACTTGATACAAACCCTATACCAACCCTATAATAGTGAATTTGCTGTTAAACCTGGTCTTAATTGCTATTTAGTTGCGTAGTAAAAGAATAATGACACCTCTGCTATAAGTACATGCTATGCAGTCGAATGCTATAGACGGTGCGTCCTATGTATATGGTTATAAACTATTTACCGGCGATGAAACGGCTAAAGCAGGCGAAGGCTATAGCAATTGTGGCTTTATGTACTATGTACTTAGTCCTTTTTACCAGTGACGGTGCGTCTATAGCATTCCATACAAAAACTAAGTGTCAAAGTAGGTTTGCGAAATATCGTTGAGTGTCCGCGAACGTGTTAAGTTGAGTTTTGGGTGTCATCCCTTTTTTCCTTTTTTTAGATGGGTGGCACCCCAAAAAGGGTGGCACCCGGGGCGGACCGCCTCCACCTTCCTACGCCACTGGTACTTTTAGAAACAAGAGTAGAACAGAATCATTTAAGTTACTAAAGCTGTCTCATAAACTAAAGCTAAAAAACTAAATCTGAATAAAAAAATACGATTTGGTTGGCATTGCACATAAAGATGATTCGTGAAATAGTATCTAACGTTTTTATAAAAGTCAATGACATTGGATCTTTCCGCATTAAAGCACGTACCGTTAAGCTACGATAACCTTATAAATTGTAGTTTTTATCGAAAAGAAACGTAATCAATCCGATAGCAGAATGAACTGATGGTCGTTCCATTACACGTAAGTGCGCATCACTGATTTTGACAATTGACATGACATGAGTATCGATTAAAAAATAAAAATAGGAAATAGTACATAATGGGTCATACATTATTATAAAATTAAATATTACAATAAGATTTAATTCACTTGTTGGCTTGTGCCTTTTTGTTTAAAGTATGTTTGTGAAGTGTGCAGTGGTAAAACAAACGTAGAAATAGTAATTATCTGTAAATAATATTATAGCGAGTAGCCGGACTATTACGCGAATATTTATAGAATTATAAAAATATTACTATTAATAGCTTATAATTAAATAAATAGTAATTTGTGTTATGTTTATAAGTATCAATTACTCGAGCACGTAGATGTTATTTATTCTGGAAGTAAGGAAAAGCGTAACAAATTAATTTAATCAGTGTTGCGGTAACAATATTTTTGTCGCGGTAAAAGTAGGTTGAATAGCTATGGAGACTGAAGTAAGTTTAGAAATACTGAAAAAGGTAAAAGAAGAGCCCGTCGACGTAGAAAATGTGAAAGCAGAAAATGATTCTGGCGACGTCCAAGAAAATTACAAATGTAAGTTTAATTTGGTTTATTATGTTCATTGCAATAACACTTTTGATTAAATTTCGAATTGGCTGAAGCCGGGCTTTCACCCACGACTCACCTATTATTCTGGTTAAATAGCCTACCTGACTTGCTTGGTGCTTAGGTACTCTTGTGTTTTTTAGTTTCAATCATTTCAAAGGAATGTGCTGAATTTCTTTCACATGTAACATTGAGGTGTGTTGAAGTATATCCTCTTCTACAGCTTTTCACACGCTGGAATAAGGCATCTCCTTATTTGCTTCAAAATTAACACTGTGAGCCAATAAGCAGTATAATGAGTGACTTGTCTGATAATTCATAATATTTAATTTATTAGTACTTACCTAATATGCTTGAGAAAATTGAAAATATTGTTATGAGTTTCTTTGATAACAGTTAATTTTTTGATGCATCTGTTATAAAACTTCAATAGGTGTGTAGGTAGGTACTTACTGAAATAAATCCAAATATGCAATAAATTATATTTGTACAGGATATATATTTTTTTTATTAAACTAATTTTAAATTACTGAATTATCTCCATTCATATTGAAATTATTTATTTTTGATCATGTTTTCAGTCAATAAATAATTAGACTTTGCGCTCAGGTTAGGGAGGATCCCCCTTGAATTATACACATATCCACCTCAGGAATCACTTTCTTTTAAGTAGTAAAAAGCATGCAAAAATCTGTACAATCGTTTTTGAGTTCATCACATTTGTACAGACAAACAGGATGCGGTGTGGGTTTTATTTTATAATATGTATAGATATCGATTTATCTCGGTCTGTTTGTGATAAACTCAAAAACTACTCTCTGTATTTACACACAGTTATTGCTAGTGTATGGAATGATTCATAAGATTAGGGGTTCTGGCAGAAGTTAGATCTATATATAATTCTTGATATTTATATGTATAGACTAGAGATGCCATATAGCTATCCCTTCGAGTTGCGGAGGTCAGACACGCAGTTGTTCTGTAGAAAAGCTAATATTCAGTCAAATCCAGTTTGACTAGAAAACGGACACAGGGTTCTATGTCCTGGGATAATGCTAGGAGGATAATATTATACATTTATGCTACAATGTTTGTGACCAGTAAAATCTAAATCATGAATGTTGTGTTTTCCTTAGAATGGAACATATTTAAGTACACACCTTATGGCAAAGCGTCATCAAGATGCATTCATTAGTTCTATTGTAAAAGAAAGATAAACAAAATATATATTGGACAATCAAAACGGCATGATATTTACCTAGTACAGAAAAGTCCAAAGCTTCCAAAACCGGTGAGCATGTATGAAAAGAGAAATTAATGTAGAGGAAGTGCATAAGGTTTGTAAGGATCGAAGCAAGTGGCGTTCTGTTGTCTCTGCCTGTCCCCACACAGATGCTACAACATTTATTTTCCAAACAAAATCAACTGTTACATAAATATTAAAAGCAACTTAATTATGTCTTAAAATTAAAATAGGTAAGCCTGTTTAATATATACAAGACGAAAAATCATCCGCATCGTAGTCAATCGGAAGCGTGCCCAGAAGACTGGCAGCATGGCCTCGTTGTATAGCAATGCCTATCTTTTGTGCTAAATACGTGCCAGCCCTCTGGTCACCCGAGGCGTTGATCAGTCTCTTTGCGAGATACCTAAAAAGGGATCTCGCACTTGGACCCCATGGCCTCAAGGTTTCGACCCCAAACGACTCAAATACATAATCTACAAGATTTACGTATTTGCGCCGTTTGAGGGTCTTTGCTGAAGCAGCAGCAGCGCCCGCACAACCTGCTGGGCTGGAAAGATGAGATGGCGCAAGGGTATCGACACATGTCGCGTCCCATACCAAAGGCCTACCCAGCTTCCACGGCAGTAAAGACATCCCGCCTGGTCTCTTGCCATCGTCGCGTGCCAAGCCCTGAGGTTCAAGTTGGGCTGGAACGCCAGCGGTGACAAGAGCACGGCGCAGTATGTCGTTGAGGTTGGCGTGTCGTGAAATACGACCTGCGCTCTTGCTGGATGACAGACCATGGTGATCAAGGCTATCGACAGCCTCTCCGCAGTGACAGTGATGCGGAGAGACACATGACGCGCGGAAGGTCGTATCGTCCAACATGGTACCTATATTGGACGATGGCAGTGGCTAAAGCCAGAGGCCCGATTCCCATTCACCCACAGCCAGCAGTATTTACCTAGTTTTGAGATGGTTACAACATTTTTATATTATGTACCAGACCTTGACGACTGCTTCGCCCGCGTAAATCATGCACCTAAACCTTTCTCAGGAATCACACTATAAATTCGTGTAAACTGTACAACTGTCTCAGTGGTCCAGTGGATATCGGATGCTGATCTACTGATCAGAGGTCCCGGGTTCGATTCCCAAGTCGTGCAAAAGTGTAACCATGTTTTTCCAAATTCTGGTATGTCTTCTGAAATTTTCTACACTTATTACTCTTTTCATACATGCTCGCCGGTTTCGGGTACTATGGACCTTGCCGTTTATTAGGACGTCCCCAATCTTCACTGCGAACAACGGCTATTATTTAAGTACGTGTAATAGAGAAAATACTGCAACATTTTACATTACAACTAGACGGGCCCGCCATTACACCCACGTTATTTAGGGTTACTGCTCCACACCTGGCTCATAGCGTGATGTTATATAAAGGTAAAGGATTCCTCAATAAATGGACTATTCACCACAAAAAGATGATACCATGACATTTTGTACGCGTACATATAAAATGATGTAACGGCCACGGACTACAGTTTGCTCTGCTTATCCTAAAATCTTATATCTTATCTAATACTAATATATAAAGCTGAATAGTTTGTTTGTTTGGTTGAACGCGCTAATCTCAGGATCTACCGGTCCGATTTGAAAAATTCTTTCAGTGTTATATAGCCCATTTATCGAGATAAGAGGCTATATAACATCGCGCTATGAGCGAAGGGAACGGAGCAGAAGCCTTAAATAACGCGGCATCCTCTAGTATACCTATTAATAATATGGAATTAATTTTACAGTAAATGAAGAAGAAATATGGATTAAACCAGATGTGGAAGAAATTGCAAATGCAGCAATCAAAGAGGAAAATATTGAGATAGAAATACTTCCAACAGGAGTCTCTACAAACGAAGGTAAAATTATTAAAATCTAAAGTATAATGCTGCATTTATAAATTAGTGCGAAATTGTTCTTATATTTGATGTAGGGCTCTCTATTTGATTTTGGTGGGAATGAGGTGGTTTAAGTCAACTACAACTTAGGATATATTAGGGAAATATCACAAAATGTTTATGCTTTCAAGGATCTTGGCTTAGTCTTCTAGCCCTCCACCACAGAATGTATATTTAGTACTTTACGGTACTCCACTTGGATTTCCACCCGACCAACAGAATTTCTTTAGATTAAATATTTTCTGAAAAATATGTTACTTTATTAGATGGCACAACTGAAGATTCAAAATCGAATCTACCGCTTAAGAAGAGAATACAAGCATCAAACGTCACAACAGAGGAATCATTGGAAGAGGTTAGTTAGCCCAGACTAGAACGCACATAGTAGTTATGCTGTATGTTTTTTTTTTATTCCTATTTCTTTTTTTGTGTGAGTATGTGGCCATATCTGTTGTCGGAGCTTTCAGTCCAACCAAAGGCCTTGACACGGCCTAACAATTCCTGTTCTAAGATAAGAACCGGGACCAACAGCTTTACGTACCCTCCGAAGTACGGTAGCGCTCTAATGGCGATTTGGGCAACGACAAGTTAAGTCTCGCTATGAGCGCATCTCCAAACTGTAAATAGCTTACGTCTCGTAAAAACTCCAGACTCTAAAGAACTCTATAGTTAGCAGAAAGCTTTAGATTTTAAAGAGCGTCAGACTAAAAATGTTTCCAGTCTGCAAGTACGTTAGAGGTGCATCTATAGTTTTTAATGTTCATCAATCATTTGACGTTCATAAGTGTCACTTTGTGATCTAAATTAATAAATGATTTTGACTTTGAAATGTTTTATAATTTATATTTTCAGAAAGCTGAACAGCCCGAAAAAGCGGAGGATGAAAAACCCAAAGGTATGAAAATATTTTTATGAATATTATCAGATCTGCTATTAATAGTTGAATTATTAGGCTTCCATCAGCCTATGGGTCGGAACATATCTGACGGAAGATGCGTCGAACGTATCTCGGTCGCGTCTATTCCGTCAAATGAGTCGGTATCGGTACACATCTGACGGAAAATGCGTCGAGCTGGAGCGTATCTGCACACATTCGCTGAAAGCGCGGCTATTATGCGCTGCCCTGAGTGCGGCCCTGCATAAACAAACTGATAAACAGCCGGTTGCAGAAAGCTTCAAATTAATTCTTTATTACTTAAAGGGAGATTATCGCTAATGTGTGTCATAATTTAATGGCGTTGCACAAACACATTTTACGCTTGATTAAACATCATTTAACTAATGAAGAACTAATGCCTACAAGTGAACGAAAAGAGTGAACATTTCCGTTTAGTTATATGCACAATAATCTATGAAATGTACTATGAGTAAAAATTTCATTAAACAAAACGTAATGATCACTTAAATCAAAGAGGTGTAATTCTAAATATACATATTTAGTAAAACTGTGGTCAAGACCAAAGAATATACAAATACTACGTAAGAAAAGGCGGATGTGCCATAGATCATGCGAGACTTTCAGCTTTGTATGAAACGTGCAGGGAGAACTCGTACCAACATAAAGATACTAATTGACCATAGATTATACAGATATACTGGTAAATTGACATCGTTTTTATGTTGTCAGCATTGTCATATTTGACAATATAGGGATGTACCCTCTAGTGATTAACGAAATATCGATATCGATAATATTTGGTAAGAAATAATTATGTTTCGACTAGAATTATACTTTTCCAACAGAAATAAAAGATGTATTTAATATTTATGTGTTTATTCAAACAAATTAGCCTATTCTATAAATCTATTCTAGATTAGCGAAGAAAAATACGCAGAACTAAAAGATATATGTATGTACATGTAATGGAAAGGTTTTCAACATTTCTTCTGTAATAGGATTTAAAGAAATGTCTATAGCTACAAGGCACAGCTGTTTTTCTGACTTGAGTTCCCTTTTTTTTTAAGTCTTTCGGTTTTAAAATGCTTGCCACACACATAGTTCAACTGATGTAGCACTATTGTTTACCTACAAAGTACTAGGATATGAAACTTTAGAATATTTCCTTATTTTTTATGTTTCATTGAAATATATCACATTATATAACATTATAAAATATATTCATTGATCTTTATCTAGGGACATTTTGCCATAAAAACCTACCCTTTTTTCATTGCATGACCGGCATGTTGTTGTATGCCATATTTCGCACGTTATTTTGCTTGTTTTCATTGCGCTCCTTTCAATGCTAATCAAATAAATATAGTAACACTAATACTAGAAGTGTAAAATCACATTTATTTGGTATACACAAAGCACTTTTACAGTATGTTTTTTACGTTTTATAAACAAACTACATAACGCGGCAAAGTTCAATCTGGATAATAATGTGACAGTTGTGACATTTGACACTATTGACAGCCAAGGCGGTGATGTACGTATAACCCGTCTAACTTTGAAAGAATACTGTTCCAAGGGTACATAGTGAAGGATGCTATCTTCACGTTTTATACATATAATAGTAGCCATTAAAAAGATAGCACGTTTCATACATTCGGTTTTTTCTTAGGAACTTGCGCCAGGCTGGTCAAGACTATCAAAACTTTTGTCAAAAATTGACATGTTTATGTTATTGTTGTATTGAATCATTTTTACGATTTTAATTAAAATTGTTACGTTTTGAGCTGAAAAGCCGAGAAAATTCATACAAAGAGGGAGCCTGGCGCTTATTATAATGATTGACTATATAATGCAGTTAATACCATTCATGAATGATGATTTTCTATAACCTGAATACATACGCTACTATTGTATTTTGTATTAACATAAAATCAAATATGAAAATGCCCAGTAATTTCATTTATGTGAAGAGAGTAGGAAATAAGCTGTTATACTATTCAAGACATACTGGTTAAATTGCATACGATAAAGAAATATTTTTATATATTTTGTTTGTAATGTGTTTTGTTGTGATAATTCAATTAGATAGAATAAAGACAATTATTTTTACACTTATGGAGAAGTATCTCTTCTTGCACTGGTATCTAAAAATACCAGCTTGGATGATGACCTCCTCTGCTAATAGGTAATAATGTTAACATGAGTACAATCCAAAGCGCCTACGACACGTGGAAATCCATCAATTTCTAGCTGCAACTCGCCGTAGATCTTAAATGTAGACGTATCTAAACTTTCCTGTTTGGCAATTTAATACATTTAGAGCTTAATTTTGCAAGGGCTTGAGAACTCTTTGCACTAATCTACACACTGGATTTGTGTTTATTTGATAATCACCCAAGACCTGTTCAGTTGATAAGCTCCTGTGGCAAAAACCCTCAAACAAATTAAAAACTGTGTCTGACCATCAACATAATTATTTATTTCTTTGAGACATGGGTTCCTTTTTTTTTAGTAATAGGCGGCAAACGAGCAGACGGATTACCTGATGGTAAGCAATTACCACCGCCCATGGACATAACCAACACCACAGGAGTCACAAGTCCGTTGCCACCCCTTAGGGTTGGGAAAAGGTATAGGATAAGGAGTGGGATAGGGGAGAAGGAATAGGGGCTAGGGCCTCCGGCACTCTCACTCACTGAACGAAACGCAACAGTTTAGGTACTGTAACTTTACGTCCATTTTCTGTGAGAGGGTAGTACTTCCCCGGTCGAGCCGGCCTATTCATGCTGAAATCAGCAAAGCTCTACCACCTAAAGCCTTCTAAAACCCCCTAAAACCTCCTTATCTACAATGTTTCGTATTTGGTCATCTGCTTCTATGAGTACCCTGTATGTAATACGTAATTCTCCGCCGTCATGCCATTGAAAATATATTCGCCTTGCCGGAATTCGACCGCGAGGAAAATCTTCTTCGGGATCAGACAAAGATGAAAGACAAGTTCAGACATAACTTAGGTATTCATTGTAAACCACTTCAATACCGTAAAACACTACAATGCATTGAGATATATTATTTAATAGAGCTATATTTGGCAACAAACACTTCAATGTACAATAAGATATTATGGAACAGAGATAAATTCAACAACAATAGAGCTTTAATACCTCACTGAGCTCACATTAGATTTTAAAATTCACATCTGTCATATTTAAAATTCTCACGTGTCAATTCACGCTAATGGCTGTTTGTGCAACGTAAAACGCGCTTTAATGTAGGCTTAGACTCTTCTTAAATTAAATTTAATAAAGGATTACTTTTACAAGAATTTGGCTTTGTTTTTGTTGCAACGACTTAATAATAGATTAGGGTTTAATCTCGTTTTAAAATTTTAAATATAGTTTCTGCAACCGGCTGAATGTCAGTTTGTTTGTGCAGGGCCGCACTCAGGGCAGCTCAATATTTTATTGTCATTTCTTTTACCTAATCATTTTTCATGTTGCCTGATGTTATGTAGTCACTGAAGTCCTGTAGTTGTTTATATTGCAATTTGAGTTTGACTATTAAAAATATGTCGGACTTCGGCGATTTTTTTATAGTAGCCAACAAGCGTTATTTGAGGAAGTTCAAAAATAAAAGACAATGATACGATTTGGTTACGTTTTGTAACAAAATTTATACAAATGATATAGAAGGGGTTACAGTTGCAGCGCATGACATAAAATGTTTTCTATGTACCTAGGTATTTTAATATATAAACTTTGGAAATTAAAAGGAGTAGCCGTGAGATTTATTGCCTATTCTTTCTCATGGTTCTAACTTCTACGCCTCTACGTGACATTAACTGTAAAAGTAGAATCTTTGGTAAAAGTGGATTTTGGTTACCAATCGTGTTCTTCATGTTCTATATATATTTTTTTTGTTTAAAAAGAACTCCCTGACTAGGAATAAATCCTGTGTCGCGGGGGACTTTACAAACATACTACTAACGGACACAATGAACACCCAGACTCGAAACAACAATTTATGGGTCTAACTAAGTGCTGTCTCGTGTGAGGATCGAACCCACAACACTCGGCGCAATGTCAAGAGGCGAGGATGCCGCTTACGCTCGGGCTACACTACCGGGATATGCCAACAATTATTGCCATAATTTCAACAACGCCTAGGTGTAACCGCGATTTATGGCCATAATTTTACAATGCCAATCAATATGGCATATGCCGGTAGGCAATAGCTCCGGCGGCGGTCTTTTTCGCACATCAAAGAAGATTACCGCAGTAATTATTGCGTTTGTGGCCACACTACCGTTTGTTCAGTGTGCAACACGAGTTCGACGACGACGCACGTATCTACACTATTTACCGATATGGAGTGGTCAAATGAAAAAGCGCTCGAATTTTTGGAGTTATTGCAATCCGAACCGTCTCTCTAGGATACCCGACAGAAAGCTAAAAATTTAAAAGATTCATGTTAAAATAATTGGCACTCATAAAATACCAAACAGCTGCAGCTTCATCCGCCATCTTGAAAAATGATATTTTTACCGCCTAGTTCATTGGCATATCTCGGTAAACTCTAGTGTAACCACACGACTTCACGCAGTAATTTAACGGTAATTTATTGCCGTAATTATGGCGGTAACAGCCCGGTAGACGGTAAGGTAGTGTGGCCCGAGCGTTAAACCACTACGCCAACCGTGCAGTCCATATTCTATAGCTATACCTACCATAAGTTTTTCAGTAGGTACTTCATCTTTTGGCTATCTGAAATGTATATAAAATAATTTGCTTACATTAAATTGCGATTATTTTTAATTATGCTAATTATGTAGAAAGGCAAATAATGGTGCCTAGACCAAATTTTAAAACGACCAAAATCCTGTGATTCGGTTAACAACACCCCACTTTAACGCGCAGTCGGCGAATGTTCAATATACAGATACGGTTAGTGTGTTTTGCGCCGGTACTTCGAATATCAACGACCCGGGGGTAGAAATAGAATCTTCTACCTCGCACTCGGAGACGTGACATCGCCACACCAGTCAGCTTGCGACCACGGGACGTGCAACCGTCTCGAAACGTCAAGCAAAATAAGGTATGTAAATACCTAATTTGCATGTTCGCGTTAATTCCCGTCTATATATATATATTCTTACGAAAGAATTAGTTCATAAACTGTGAGTGAAAAATTCAGAATAATTTTGGGTGTAGGTAGGTACATATTAATAATATGTCGAAATTTACCAATGAATTGTTATTTCTGTTGTTTACTTGCCACTTGAACCGTTTTATTTATACACACTACGTTTTACCGTAGGTATAATCGTAGTACCGATTCCACATATCCGTAATAAGCAATAGGCAGCGCAAATTGCTTATTACGGATATGTGGAATCGGTACTACGATACGGTTTATTGTTATGGGGACATTCAACTGATATTAATAAGGCTTTTATTTGCCAGAAAAAATGCTTAAGGGCTTTGTGTAACGTGGGACCATTAGATTCATGCCGACCATTGTTTAAGAATAACAAAGTACTTACTCTTTTTGGCTTATATATATTGGAAATATGTGTACATGTAAAAAAATTCTCACATGAATTTAACAATGCGAGAGATAACTCAGTCATGAGTAAGAGAGACCCCACTAGATTGTTAATGCCTACATGTAAGAGCTCCCTATTTCATAACAACTGTTACGTAATGTGCATAAGAGTATTTAATAAAATTCCAAAATCAATCCGCGAACTGCCACTATTCAAAATGAAGTCTGAGTTGAAAAACTGGCTTGTAATGCATACTTTTTATAATATGAAAGAATTTTTTGACCTGAAACTTTGTAATAGATGAAGAGAGAATATAATTATGATATTTGTAACATACATTATTTTAAGTGAATGATTTTATTTTGTAGTTTAATGTTGATGCGTGTATTGAATTGATGATGACATAAAATAATTTGGTTTTAATTTATTTAATAATGTTTTAATTTTATGTTCTTTAATTTTGTATTTAAATTTGTATGCCAATACTGGCGAAATGTGTGATTCGACACTAACACATAACACCTATAAATGTACCACATTTTTTACAAATAAATTATTCTTATTCTTATTCTTATATAATTTAGAGCTTTTAATTCATTTTTTGAGTCAGGTTTGATGACCAACTAGGGGACAGCCAATTTGGATTCCGAGCTGGGCTAGGAACGAGAGACGCCTTGTTCGCTCTGCAAGTGTTGGTCTAAAAATGCAAAGATATTCTTTGTTCCATAGATTACGAGAAAGCATTTGAGTGATTGTTACATGACCGCAACGCCACTTAGACTTGTTTAGCTATCTTACCGTCTGCTGAGGGAAGACCCTCTTTGGACTGCCTACATGTTTCAATACCAATCCAGGACTGGTTGTGCTGGGTACTGGTTCTTTGTCTTACCAGGTTGCGATATGGGTTCGGGTCTCACCGCCTCTAAAGTGGGCCCCTTCTGGCAAGTACGTCAACTGCGTCATTCCCTCTTGAGACACAGTGGTCATTGATCCATTGAAATGTTAGTTTGTTCAGTTTACCTACCTCTGTTAGTTTTTGGTGGCATTTAAGTGCGACCGCGTCCGTCAAATGTTCGGGCAACCGTAGCTTTACTATTAAAATCAATGTGCTCTGTTCTGCTCAACGGGCGTTTTTACATTAGCCGGCCCGGCTTCGTTTTTCCACGGCGCCGGTGTCGATGCCGCGTCCTCCTACAAGCCCTGCGTCGTTCTACCGGCCCGCGCACTCACACACGGACATAGCTACAATTCATATACAATACACATGCAGATTGGTCGGTCCTGCACCGACTCGGAAACTTGCTACCCCTGCGACGGCGCGGCGCCGGCAGGAGTCAAGCCGGGCTGGCGCCGGAGTCAGTAAGTGCAAAAGCGAGACATACATTTTCATACATTTTTGATTCCCCCGTACCGGCACGGCACTGATGGAAAAACGGCCAATAGTCGAAGATCCCAGCGCCACCAGACCTTACTTATTTTCTCAGAAACTAAATATATAGAATAATGTAGTATTAGTATCTGCTATGAATGTACAGAATGTAAGCTTGGAGTCGAACCATACTCCAAGGTCCTTGACGACGTTCTGACGTGTTAGCACTTCCTTATCAACTGTATATAGGTGACTTACTTTTCGTAAGTGAGATCAGGATCTGGTGACATAATGACATTTGGCCGCGTTAAGAGACATAATATGATTGTCAACACACCACTGGTGTACGCAATCTACCTATATCATTTTGCAGCAGAATGCAATCTCCCTTTGTTATGGCATCCAGGGCACGTCCAAGTTTTACGTTCCTTACTCATTGCGCTGTATAAATAAGCTAATAAAACGCTTCTCGTGTACATTTGCCCATGCCAGATCATATGTGCTGTTGCAGGTGCTGCATTTTAGGTAGTCTTTACCCTGTACTTAAGCATCCGGCGCAACACACAGCTTTAGATGCCATTATTTTTATAATATGGATCTAGTTCAGGTAATCAACAAGTAGTGCTCTCTAGTAGCAGTATTGGAAATCGTTTACATATCAATTTTATCGTCCACGCGTTAATCATGTACAGTGCAGGCGCCCTCTTTTCGTCAGATCATCAAATTATGTGACCGGGCAGGTATGCAGTTGCACACCTCCAATGCTCTATTGATTTAATGTCTCAACGTAGTACAACTAGTTTATGACAGATGGCACTGCTCGGTCGATTATAGTGATGTATCCTTTGATTTCCGGTTTTTAATCAGGACATAATAAAGGCCCGCACAAACTATCTGTCGCGACTTACTGTCGCGACAGAAGGGTATCTGGACAAGGAAAATCCATTCAAGTGTGCACACTATCGGACGTCTGTCGCGGACGTGACCTTGAGCGTTCAGACGTCCGATAGCAATCTGGGAAAATGACAGTTAACGTCCGCGGACGTTTACAAACGTCCGCGGACGTTTACTGTCATCCGTATATTGTCCATGGTACGGCCTTAATATTGATTTTATACCGAATATAGTAAAAAAATGTTAAATTCACTTTCAATTCAACAGTTCTGCTTTACTTCAAGATCTACCAATAATATAATCTAATAGTGCTAACTGCTAGTGCCCTGAATTAAGAAAATATGCTCCTACCTAGCCATAGTGTATCGCATAGACAGCATGGCGTGTCTATGGTTGTATCGGACGCGGACGCGACAGAAAGCCGCGTCCGAAAGGGTGTGCACACTATGTGTCGCGACTTACTGTCGCGACAGTAAGTCGCGTCCGAACAGTTTGCGTGCGCCTTAATCATGATGACAGTTGCATCACTCGCTAAATGAGCTGTCAGAGAATGTCAGCCCAACTACAGTCCATTCACAGTTATTTTACCTCTGACAGATGTCGGTGTTTGTTTTCTTTATGTTGGAATTGTACTCTGTGATGACAGGTATGTAAAATAGGGTTATCCATGCATAAAATTTTACCCTATATTGGTGGAAACTAGAATATTCAACTGTAACCACCATGAGTGTGTAATCTAATTTCTGTCACGTCTGCTTTGATTTGTTGGCAACAAGTCACGTTAAACTGCTTGTATTTTTGGGACACTACTTATATGTAGGAAACTACTACTGTGTTGTATATGCATTATTTCATCGTTATTGCTAATTATTGTAAGCCTCCTTGTGTGATTCTAGTTTGAATCAGTCATATCATATCATAACAGACTCTTGCAGTTCAATGCTAGGCCTCTCCAAAAAAGGAGTTATTGGCCTATTAAATCACGCTGGCCAGACAGGTTGGTAAAGGATTTGTTTAAAGTTTTCTATCTCTTTGCAATGTTGGTTCTCTCTTAAGACTATTTTCTTGTTTTATGCTTATCTGAAAAAACCTTTAGCACTATCACTAAAGAAGGCGAAGTTGCGGCTTCCACATCTCAAAAAATCTCCGCGCCTAGAAAAAAACGCAAGCAAGAAAAGAAAATTGTGTTATAACTACTTATCTTCATAGGAAATTAGTTATTTCGTAAGAAAATAAATGTACATGCATATAGCCATGCCGATATCAGGAGGTTTTGTTACAAACATTGCTTCCAAATATTTAATACGATCGGGTAGGCAATAAAAAAAATAAGTACATTTTTAGCAATACAGTATATTTAAAATGGGAGTATTATATACCAAATATAGCAACACAACGCCCAGGTTGGCCAATCTAATAGCTAGAGGTAAAATAACTGTGAACGGACTGTATACGATTGTGAATGGTACAGGTGTAAATTTAATATTATCTAGAGGTGGGCGATTATGAATGATTACTATAATCGATTTCCTTAGTAGTACCAACAATAATAATCGATTATGAAATTAGTTACTAATTTATTTTCATAATCGAATGACGTTACTAATTTGAACTACTAATCTTGTATAGAGTATAATCGCTTGTAGTAGTGATCTGTGGTTGGCTGTTGATTGTTGAAAAGAACAGATTTTGTGTGGTGTGACGTTTATTGTTTGGTATGGAACTGTGGAATCTTTTAAAAGTTCACTTACTTATTTCTTTTAAGTATAGATATTACATATTTATGTTTACTTTTAGATTGCTATTAGTAAATAAAACTTACAAAACTATCAATGTCAGTTCACCTAAAATAAATAATCTGTATCTAGTGCAATTTAATCGTATGCCATTGTGATAAAAATAATATATAGTAGGTAATGATAAGTATTAGAATGTTAGTAAAATTTACATTTCATAATAATAACGTTTTCAGCTTTATTAATAAAGTGTAGATACATCCATATTTATTTCATTATTTATTTGAGTAAGTTCATAAAACTAAGACAGGCATGAATATTGAATACTCACAATATTCTTAAAGTGATAAGTATTATACATAATCACATTATAAATATAATTAGAAAAAGTCATGTACGACATGATTCAAGTCGTGCGTAAGCGAAATACACTGCTGTTAAACTATAAGTACTCATGCGAGCGAGCATCCGCAGACGCTGCGGGTACTAACTAAATTAGTAACTACTAATCTGTTATAATCGAGATATCTCGAGACATGTTCATAATCGAATGATTTCATTAGTATATCTCATAATCGCCCACCACTATAGTGCACAGCTGATAATGTTTTTAAAATTCACTCACACATCAGTATTTTTGATTTTATCAGCTGATTCCCACCGCAACACACACGCAAGAAACTCAAAAATAAACAACTGTTTTTGACAGCTACATACAGGACAGATAATATTATTATCTGTCCTGTATGTAGCTGTCAAAAACAGTTGTTTATTTTTGAGTTTCTTGCGTGTGTGTTGCGGTGGGAATCAGCTGATAAAATCAAAAATACTGATGTGTGAGTGAATTTTAAAAACATTATCAGCTGTGCACTATATTATTTTGTTGTTTAACTCACAGAAAGTCCAGACATCGACGAAAGTTTTCGGTGTAGTAATGCAGGTTATGTTGTTTGCAAACTTTGCAACTTTGGGTTGGATTACGAAACGAGTCGCCTGAATTTGAGGGTATTGGTGGTGTAGGGGGCTTAGTTTTAGGCCCTTCTCTCACGAAGTTATTCAAATGCTACGGGACTGAGATGCAAACCATGATCGAATACTGGTATGCTACTCGTTACCGCACACGTTGCTACGCTAATGAGACTATATTTTATCATTTGAAGAACAACATTCGTACGACGATGTCTAGTGACTCTAGCGATGAAGACAATTTTCTTCTGTATTTATATTACAAGAATAAACGAAAATATAAAAGAAGATTCTGGGTGCATCCGTACATCGAAAAAATATCAATTGTAGGTATGATTAATATTAATTTGTCTAAAAAAATATGACTTTGTCGAGGGACAAGTCGTCATTTTTATAGAATGTCAATAGAATCATATTATTATTTGAATCTTAATCTGAGAAATTATTTTACCAACTATCTAATAACCCCACATGTTTCGCTTCCTTGGCAATATAATTATTGTGTATAAATTTAATGTATAGGTACCTAAGTACCTACCTATAAATGAACTGTTATATTTTTTTCTAAATTTCAATCCACACCTTTTATGTAACATCTTTTCTTACATACTCTGGCAGCTTATAATTATACAAACATGGATAATTTTCTACCTCCTGCACAAAAATAATATTAAAAGTTTGTTCCGCCGCCATTTTGTAATGCAACGCTTATACGACTCGGGTAGCGTGCGACCAGCAAGAGCCAAGACGGTAGCGACTAGCGTGCGACTGATATCAAACGCGTCGTCGAAGCGTCTCGTCGTGTGCGAAATTAGCCGAATATAAGGCCCTTCTCTCACGAAGCGACTCTCAAACTATTTGTGTTTTGTACCCGTATCCTACGCGTCGCTTGTGAGTAGCCGCCATACATATTCAGCTAATTTCGCACACGACGAGACGCTATGACGACGCGTTTGATGTCAGTCGCACGCTACCGTCTTGCTGGTCGCACGCTACCCGAGTAGTTTATGCGTCGCATTACAAAATGGCGGCGGAACAAACTTTTAATATTATTTTTGTGCAGGAGGTAGAAAATTTTCCATGTTTGTATAATTATCAGCTGCCAGAGTACCTACGTAAGAAAAGATGTTACATAAAAGGCGTGGATTGAAATTTAGAAAAAAACCATATAACAGGTCAATTAGGTATAGGTATATATTAAATTTATACACAATAATTTTATTGCCAAGGAAGCGAAGCAGTGGGGTTATTATTTAGATAGTTGGCAAGATAATTTATCAGATAAAGATTCAAATAATAATATGATTCTACTGACATTCTATAAAAATGACGACTCGTCCCTCGACAAATGCCCTACAATTGATATTTTTTTCGATATGCGGGTGCACCCAGAATCTTCTTTTATATTTTCGTTTATTCTTGTAATATAAATACAGAAGAAAATTGTCTTCATCGCTAGAGTCTAGACATCGACGTACGAATGTTGTTCTTCAAATGATAAAATATAGTCTCATTAGCGTAGCACCGTGTGCGGTAAAGAGTAGCATAGTGTATTCGATCATGGTTTGCATCTCAGTCCCGTAGCATTTGAATAGCTTCGTGAGAGAAGGGCCTAAAACGTGAAACGAAACGCAACCCGCCATCTAGGATGATGATATTGACAGCTAATGTCAAATTTGTGCGTCATTGCTTTCGAGTATAGGTCGGTTCACGAAAGATGACCACTGCGCAGAAATAATTTTTTAGGTCCCCGTGGAGGTGCGGGGTGAGGCGCGGGTGGAGTGCCAATGGCGTGGCTCCGTTCTTGATGCATTCCCTAAATGCGTCAAGAATGGAGCAACGCCATTGGTGCACGAATGTACATATGCGCGACGGCCGCCATTTGTGGTCAACTTTCGTGAATTTACCTCTCTTTTGGCCCTTAATCCGAAAATAGGAGCCCTGCGAAGCATGTGGAAAGTGTGAAGAATGTGGAAGTTGGCAGTGCCATACTCACCGATGTTTGGAGATATTTTTTTTTTTTCAGAGGAAACCAAGTATTTCCGGCAAGTGAAAATGTCGAGGGGGGTTCCGAGACCTAACCCCCCTCCCCCCAGTCACTCACAACTAGGCATGGGCGTTTTGCGTTTTCGGATTTTTACGCAAACCGATAAAAATCCGATTTCAGATTTTGAAATCAATTTCAAAAACCGATTTTAGAAATCGATTTCAGTAGCGGAGGTTGGAGCGTAGCGTACGACAAACGCAAACAATTGAAATCTTATTGTATTTTAGGCATGACACCAATCAAGTCAAATAAAACTCTCCAAACATAAATTCCTAATAACTATTTGCAATTTTCAAAACAAACATTAAATAGTTGCAATCTGAATTAGATATTATCGCCCCGATATTTAGTTTTATTTTTTCTATTCAATCTGCAATTCATTAAAACCGTCAAAATCCAAAACGATTCGCTTGCTTGGCATCAATTCGCTTCATCTCTTTCGCTCTTACAACGTATCACTAAGTTAGTAAGAAAAAGAATTGCAATTCGCTCTCTCATATTCTAACTAACTAGTCGTTTGGTAGTGTGAAAGAGAACGAATGAATATGAAAACTATCGAAAACGTAAGCTTTAGATTTACTTTGTAGTTTGGTTGCGCTTGCACCGTTTGGTTCGGATAAGATTGTTTGCGTTATCATGGTATTGTTTTGCGTTTTCTGAAATCGGTTTTCTCACATTGGAATATCGATACGATACGATTTGATATAGTTGATTGAATCAGGCGTTACTTGGCGGAACTCCATTGTAACCTAATGGAGGAAAGAGGAACCCACCACGCACCCTCGAATTGACCACCCCAACTATTGCAATAGAAACATTAGGTTACGATACGATTTCTGACTGCAATCGGATTTCAGATTCGTTTTGATATATCGGGCTCAAGCCTACTCATAACCCCTAAAAACGGCGACGTATTTCGAAATTTTTACCCCTAGATGTGTTTACTTGGCTGGGGTTGCCACATTTCTATATATTTGTATGTTTTGGCGTTACGCGACCGATAATACGCGACGCATCTTCCTTCAGATATGTTCCGACTCTAATAGACGCATGTTAGTATCGAAAAATGATGTATGATTAAGATGCTATGTCTGTCTCATTTTTAAAACAATTACACTTGCCACAAAAATCTAGAAGTTTATTACAATACTCATCATATTGTCAAAAATACTCAGATAGACAGTATTCTGAATTTCTGTAACATTATTCCGCAGAGAAATACATAATGTATTCATACGAGATCACGAAGAACATTCAGATAGTGACGATCACTGAGGAAGAGCGTCAGATAGAACACAATGAGAGCGTCAAGTCACGCGCTCATATGCGTCACGTTTGTGAAGACTGCGCTATCGGGTTCGTGCTCGAGCAAGCGTACCTCGTGCATATGAAAGTGCACTCTAAAGTAAGTGCATAAAAGTTTATTTTGGAGTAATTATAGAATCATCTCATTCGACTTTGTGCTCGAGCATGCGTACCTCGTGCATACGAAAGTGCACTCTAAATTAAGTGTATAATACGGAATAGTTTACCGTATGTGGATAATGCTCCTGTTCGACCTAGTGCTCAACAAGCTTAATCTACCTGGTGTATATGAAAGTGCACTGTAAAATAATTACATAAAGTTTAGTTTCAAGTAACCGTCTAACGCTCTCGTTCAACTTAATGCTCAAATTATCCTTCTCAGGAAGCGGGCGAGCACGAATGCGATCTCTGCCACTCGCACCTAAAGACGGCGGACATGTTGTACCGGCACAAGCTGCGTCACTACCGGCGGTACCGCTGCCTGCTGTGCTGGACGCGCTTCAAGGACAAGGACACGGCCGCCTGCCACGTCATGACCGACCATGTCGGCACCGCGTTCACCTGCGACCACTGCGGGAAGGGGTTCAAGTTAGTTATGGCTTGTTTAATGAATGAGTTATTAGCAATAATAGCACCTTCACTGTTCAGCAAAATGATTCAAGAATAAAAAAAACTATGTAAGTACATACATAGACTCACGCCTATTCCCCCGAAGGGGTAGGCAGAGGCATATTAAACGCCCAGTTTTCGCCAGTGTTTTGATCCCACGTAATAGATGGCGAGCCTATTGCCGCTTATCGGGATATTTTGTTTGCCAGAGCCTCGTCCGTTGATCGGCAGGTGCACCACTTGCAGGTGAGGTTGGCTTGGGACCCTAAGTTCTTGGGAAATTGAACATGTTACTAATGAACATAGTTCTGGCAGGCAGCATAATTATATTTGTGAGTTGGGTTTAAATAACGTCACTCCAGCTCGAATGCCGGCTCTTCGTGTGTACTGTGTAGCCGCTGCCAGTCACTTTGCGTATATACGCTAACTGCACTGACTTAAAAGTAAAATGTAATAAATATTTCACAATTATTTCGATTCGCTTTGATACTCTTGCTTCTTCAGTAGCTTTTCGAGTGAATACCAGGAGCCTTTTTTGTGTGGGTAGGCCAAGTTGTTGGTTGAGAACTGGGCACAGAGGCTCGCTTCTCATAGTATTGAGGGCAGAAGAACGCTAGATTACTTATATTTTATTTGAGAGGCGAGGCTTAGCTCAGGTAGTTCTAAGGTGTGAAGTTTGCTTCAGCCATTTTGGGGTATAGCCAGAGGCACGCTGCCCCTGGCTATACCCCTGTCGCGAACGAACGTTGTTGAATAATCCAGATGGAACAAAATATTCTACGAGTGCTAATATTACGAACTATAAATGTAATAACTGAAGTAATTTGAAATGTTTGTTGGTTCCAGACGTCCTCAATACCTGAAGCGTCACGTGGAGCAGTACCACACGAAGCCTCACCGCCTGGAGTGCGCTGTGTGTCTGCGGGTCTTCCACGAGAGAGGATGGTACAGGTCACATATCAGGTAAGCGAACCGTAGCAGTTTCGTACTGCGTCTGATCCGAATCCGATCCGTACGCGTTAAAAACAGTTCTAGTCCGATTTTGATTGATTTGCGAGTCGTTTTTCGATGGGAACAATTTGCAAACATTTTTTTTAAGAGCCCCTAGCGGATTGTAGTAACACAGTATAAAGACATACAGTAGTTTGACGCCTTTGATGTCGAAGAAAAAGCCGACAACGTCTAGACAAGGGTAAGTAGGCTAGGGCAGCCACATGTAAACAATACCTACTTATTCAAACACCGTCTACTTATTTTAGAAAAATATTACAATTGCTACGCTACATGAATAATATAGTGTAAATCACTTATCTATACATATAAATAAAATTGGACAGTCTGTTTGTAATATTAAAATAACCGCTTTTTACTAAATGCATATGGATGTATACACGGAACATACACCGAAATGACATTTTTTACAATTATTGTCTGTCTGTCTGTTTGTTCTCGCTAATCTCTGGAACGGCTGGACCTATTTTGACGGGACCCTTACTGGCCTGATGTACCAAGAAGTAACTTAGGCTAAAAATTAACCGGGTACGCGAAGAAGTTCCCTCAGGACGCGGGTGAAACCGTGGGAAACAGCTAGTTTATTATATTACAATAATTAACGATAAATAATTATTATAAAACACGTTGCATTTTTCGTGCGGTGACAGATTTGCATACAAAGTATCAGCCAGCACCTATTTCATCCCGCAGGTGTCGTGGGAGGCGGTTAAGAATATAAAGCATTTTTCGTACAAACCAAGTTAAAGTAAAGCGATTGACATAGCGGTGGTTTAATGGATGGGTAACCTTGAGATCAGCTTGCAGAGCCTATGTTATCGATATGAAGTATTTTGCAGATTTTTTTCGTGCAAACTACGTTAAGGTAAAGCAATACACATCACGGTCATTTTATGGATGGGTGACCGGGCTATGAGATTACGGAGAACATGTGTGGGGTTTATCAAAGGGGGCCAAAAATATGGTTATTTTTGAGCTAGGATGCCGTTACCAAGATACATAATAATATGTGATAGGTACTTACCTAATGCGAAGGTACTAGGTACTTATTGATTGAAATTAAAATCACACCAGAATCGAATATTACCTTACAACGCATATTTTCTTACGTCTGCCATGTTGTTTACGTACAATAATTGCTACTTTATTCTGTGATTTGGCCAGACATGAGATAGGTATTGTAAAAAGTTAGTAGATTAGTGCACATTATTTTAAGTGGTTATAGGTACATACATACATTTCAAAATAATATAATTATAATTAATGAAATTTTCTTTTTTGGTATAAGTAAATTGATGAAATCGCAGATTTTTAAATCCTTATTTATTTAAATCTTTAAACAGCATAAATAATTTCAATGTCTCACAGCACAAGTTGTATGCACCATCTTAATTAATATTCATAAGCAAATAAATAAGTAACGAACAAAAAACAAGCACGTGCCAGCCCCCAAAAACATGTACCTAGTTACGAACTAAGGCGATATACGTAACTAGGTACCGCTCTTTCCCCCTTCTCCACCTTGTCGTGGTGGGGGGGCTCAGTAACCGTGGATTGGTAACCCGCGGTGAAGCTAAGAGGGATCCAGGAGGGGACGCTCCGCGTGGGCTTGACGGGGCCGGCGCAGGATGCGTCCAACGGTGCGGGTGCGGGGGACAGTTCTGTCTGTCCCTCGCAGTCGGGTGCGGTCGCGGGAGGAGAGGCGTGTCGGTGTTGCGTTGCCGCGCGCCCTATCTCCCGCGACCAAATGGGGGCGCACCATTCGATGCGTCGCGGTGGGCCGCAGAGGAAGAGGAGATGCGGTGTTGCGTTGCCGTCCTCCCTGTCCTCTGCGGCCGCTGAGTGTTTTGGCGGCGGAGCCCAACACCTTAATCCGCCGCCAAGGGGGTTTTGTGCGGGGCCCGCCTGACCATCTGGCGGGCCAATGCCCGTCGGGGGGTAGCGATGAATGCTTATGCGAATCCCTTCCCTCCGACACACGGGTACATGAGGAACACGGGTTGGTTTTTAGTCAGTAAGAGTCTGACAGTCCCCTTCGTCCTTCCCCCGGGGCGGAGGGACTCCATGAGGATTTTCCAACACGACACCAAAAAAAAAAAAAAGGGTACCGCTCTTTCCGCGTCTCACCTCTTGGCCCCCGCACGATTGACCCGTCTAGACGCGTTCGTCGAACGACTGTATGGATTATTTGACTGTGGTAATAATAAACCTTTATTCGGACTACGAATTAACAACATACATACAAACATAGTATCACGCCTATAACCCCGAAGAGGTAGGCAGAGGTGTATTCCTACACCCACTTTTCGCCAGATATACTTTAGTCCCACGTAATAAGGCTCGAGCCTATTGCCGTACCGGGCACATTTCCAGACTCCGTGCTGCTACTGAGAATTTCGTGACAGAAAACCCCAATAACTCTGCCCGACCCAGGAATCGAACCCGGGACCTCCCGATCCCACGCGCACATTTATGCCGCGAGACCAACGAGGCAGTCGTATAGTGTTTGATGTCGAGTTTTCCGTCTCTACGCAAAGATGGTATTTGCATCGTGTTATCCCTTAGTCGCCTCTTACGACAATAGTAAACAATAAAAAAAATTTACATTGCTTAATCTAACATCTCTGACGAGTTGGTGACACCAACAACTTGTTCTGTTTGCCCAACTTTGGCAAAGGCCTCCTCCATTTCCTGTCACTTTATTCTATTTTGAGCTCTCCTAGTCCATGTTTTCCTGCTTTGCATTTAATTTCGAGAAATGTGAAAAATGAAATTAAAATTTTAAAAATTAAATAGCGTATGGTAACGGTCAGTAAAGACCGCTAGGGAGCGCATCTACAAAATGTATTTTCAAAGTCAAAAGTGCAAGTTAAAATCATTTATTCATCTAGGTCTCAATGTGACGCTTATGAACGTAATTTTTTTTTAGTAAATTGCCTAAATTGTTAATTCAGTCTCGCGCGTGTGCGTACGCCGTGCGGTTGCGTTGTCGTTGTCCTACGTCAGGAAAATGACGTCAAAAATATTGAAGTGTAAAAACTGTAATATTGTGATTTGTGAAGTGTTAGCGTTCGTCCAAAATAAAATGGACGTAATGGACGAGGAAAGTTTGGTGAGGTTGTGTACCACAGCTTTCTCTGTTGAGGATATTGAATCAGCTAAAAGCTTGCTATTTGATTCAATTAGCACTACCAGGCGCAAAATCTTGCGCAAACGAGACGGCAAATCAAAGAGAGATCTTTATGATGTGATATCGTTGCTTAAGGAAACTGACCCGAATGAAGCTCCCATATTCGTTGCTCGCGAACTGCAAAAATTACCGCCGGTTACCTTTGACCACATTGATGTAACTAGACTTGGTGGCCGGCAAAAATCATCTTGTGCGACGGACGAAATAGAACCCGACCTACCTCACCGATTAGAACAATCGCCACCTGTGCCGTCGGTATCGGACGTGACATCAGGGAACGTGCCGTCTTTGTCGCCCGCGTGTGATAAAAGCGTGTCTGTCTCGCTTACACGCGCACCGATAATGCGCGAAGATTCCCCCACCTCGGACTCGTCGCATGCGCAATACATTGACTGTAAATCGCCGGGTTGGCCTAGAACACAAGCGTCAAGCGGAATAAAAAATATTCAATATAGTCATACTGATAAGGCACGAGAGGAGAATGAATGGCAAGTAGTTGGCGGAAAAAGAAAGAAAAACCGCTTTGTTGGCAGTAAAGGAAAAGCCGCATTGGATGATAATGATAAGTTTCGAGCCGCTGATACAAAAGTTCCACTTTTCATCACAAATGTTGATAAGCAGACAACAGAAAGTGATATCATTGGGTATATACTGTCAAAAACACAGATAGATGTATCGCTTAAGAAAATTGAAATGAGGAAAGAGCGGAACTATAATGCCTATAAAATTCTTGTACCACAACACAAACTCGCAATGTTTTTAAATGACTGTTTATGGCCAGAAGGGGTATCTTTTCGGCGTTTTATATATTTTAACAGGGAAAAACAACCAGACATAAGAATGAATAGCGTGAATGGTGGAAGAATAGATCAAAATAGCGGTTAATGGATGTACAAATACAAAAAAAGATTAAGTCAACTTTGATAAGTTTCAATTGCAAATCTGTCAAGAGATCGCTCGACTGTATTCGAAACTTATGTAAGATATCGGATATTGTGGCATTGCAAGAGACGTGGCTCCTCCCACATGACATATCTTTCCTTGGCACTATTAACCAAGATTTTGGGTACACCGGTACATCAGCGGTCGACACCTCTGAAGGTATACTTAGAGGACGGCCATACGGAGGTGTAGCACTACTGTGGCGAAAAGAAGTGTTCACGGAGGTGTCTGTGATTGAGTGTAATAACCCGCGTATCAGTGCAATAAAGGTGGCAATAGACGGTCGTGATATTCTTGTGTTTAGTGTTTATATGCCGACTGACGCGTTCGAAAATCTGCCGGATTTTTCAGCATGTTTTAGCGAGGTATGTGCAATTGCTGAAAACTATTCAGTAGAAGCCATTTTTGTGTTAGGTGACTACAACGCTCACCCGGGTGAACTATTCGGCCAAGAACTATACAGTTTGTGTGCGGATAGACAATGGATATGTGCTGACATTGATATGTTAGGTAGTGAGTCTGATAACTACACGTTTATAAGTGATGTACATGGATGCACACGTTGGCTCGACCATTGCGTGGTCAGTCACTCTGCAAGGCAGGCAATAACAAATATATCTGTAAAATATGATACGTTTTGGTCAGACCATATGCCGCTTGTAATTGAATGCGAGTTAAATGTAATTGTATGCAAAACTAATTCGAATTTAATGGGTAGTCATAAGAGAAACCAGGCAATTTGGGGTCAAAGAACAAATGAACAGATTAACAAATATACTGAATTATGCAACAAAAAACTTAAATTGATAGATTTTCCTGTAGATTTTACGAAGTGTAGCTCTAATGCTTGCAATTGTTTGGAACATAAATATAAGATTGATATACTTTACAGTGACATCATAAAGGTATTAACAGAATCGGCCATACTTAGTGGTCAATGTGTAAATAACTCATCCGGTAAAAGAAAACGTCATGTCATTGGTTGGAATAGTTATGTACGGGAGGCCCACAGGGACGCCAGGCAAAAATTTATAAACTGGGTGTCTCACAATAGGCCGCGCTCGGGTGCAATATATACTGATATGTGTGAGAGCCGAAAAATATTTAAAAGAAAACTTAAATGGTGTCAGAATAACAAAGAACAAGCTAAAATGGACATTATCGCAAAGCATCAAGCCTCCAAAAACTTTGGGGACTTTTGGAAGGCGACAAATAAATTAAATCCAAAGCCTGGCCTCCCTGTGAGTGTGGAGGGTCTAAGTGACAGCAGGTGTATAGCAAAGCTATTTAGAGACCATTTCACTGTAAGATCGCCGTTAGGCCCCTCAAAGATGTGTAAGAGTGCTGGTACTACCGTGACAGGTGACATATTTACTGTGTCAGCCGACCAAATTCATCGCATTGTATGTGGCATGTCAAGAGGCAAGTCACCTGGTCACGATGGGCTCAGCATTGAGCATTTGAAGTATGCCGGCGTTCACCTACCGCGTGTACTCGCTATGTTTTTCACATTGTGCTTTGGTCATTCTTACCTACCCGCAGATCTTATGCGAACTATTATTGTGCCAATTGTAAAAAATAAAACAGGTGATTTATCACAAAAAAGTAATTACCGGCCTATATCTTTGGCTACTGTGGTGGCTAAAGTTTTGGACAGTGTGCTTGACTCAGAACTTGAAAAGCACTTAGATATACACGATGCGCAGTTCGGTTTCCGAGCCGGACTTTCTACTGAAAGCGCCATACTGAGCCTCAAGCACGCTGTGCAATACTATACAGCGAGAAGTACGCCTGTGTATGCGTGCTTTCTCGATCTGTCAAAAGCTTTCGACCTGGTTTCGTATGACGTATTATGGCAAAAGCTAAAGAAAACGGGTGTGCATGCACAGGTGCAAAATTTGTTTCATTTCTGGTATGCTAATCAGACAAATAGCGTAAGGTGGGCCAATGCCTTCTCTGACACGTTCAGGCTGGAGTGCGGCGTGAGACAAGGTGGTTTGAGTTCTCCCAAGCTATTCAACCTGTACGTGAACGAGCTTGTGGTTGAACTCAGCAGCACCAACATCGGATGTTCTATTGATAATGTCAGCATGAATAATTTCAGTTACGCGGACGATATGGTGTTGCTGGGCCCAACTATCAATTGTTTAAGGCGACTATTGGCCATTTGTGAAACGTATGGCCATAATCACGGCCTAAAATATAACAATGTCAAAAGTGTATATTTGGTTTTCAAGGCCGCAGGTAAATGTCCATCAAGGGTGCCCCCAATAAAATTAAACGGTGTTGAGCTGAACAGGGTTCACCAGTTCAAGTATCTTGGGCATTATGTTACTGACGGTCTTGATGACCATGATGATATTGAAAGGGAGCGGAGGGCATTGGCGATCAGGAGTAACATGTTGGCTCGCAGATTCGCTCGCTGTAGTAAGGATGTCAAAATTACGCTTTTCAAAGCATACTGTCAAACCTTCTACACGAGTGCTCTGTGGGTCAACTATACTCAGAGGTCTCTCAATGCCTTCCGCGTCCAATATAATAACGGATTTAGGATGCTGTTGGGGCTGCCACGCTTCTGTAGTGCCTCGCAAATGTTTGCAGAAGCGAGAGTCGATGGCTTCCACGCTATCCTTCGCAAACGGGTAGCCTCGTTACTAACCAGAGTGAGGAGTAGCTCTAATAGCATCCTAAAGGTAATTTCTGAGAAGTATGACTTGGACATATTGAGGAGGTTCATTCGAGTCTTGGTCACTTGACCGGGACTCTGGTGAACCTCTTCAATATATTAAAAGCTACTTAGCTAAATATAATTACTAACATAGGTTAAGCAAATTGTTACTAACATCATGGACTCTGTCTGAATAAATAAATATATTATTATTATTATTCTCTTTATTTTAACATTCTCTCATAAATTATATTTTACATTTTTATGTGATTTAGAAAAAAAAACAATATAAAAATATAAAATAAAATTACGGGGCTCACCGGTATCGGGTTCAGGGACCAAGTTACCGGTGGTTAGGGCTCCAGAGAGAGGAACCTCCTGACGATACGAGCCGTGGCCAGCAATACTGCCTTCTGTATAGAGGACTTAATCCAACCGTCTAACGCGAGCCTCTTGAGGTGGTGATCGAGGCTCTTGGCAATGAGACCATTAACTGACACGACTATCGGTACAATGATCGCCGAGTCCACATCCCACATGTCGACAATCTCGTGAGCCAAATCCAAATATTTTATTTGTTTATCTTTCTCGGCTTTCACGAGATTCTCGTCATGGGGAATGGTGACATCGATGATCATTGCAAGGCGCTTAGATCGATCTATCACTACTATATCTGGCTTGTTAGCCACAATAGTTCTATCAGTAATGATAGATCGATCCCAATACATGGTGGCACGACCATTTTCAAGAACTGGGTCGGGCACATACCTGTAGTACGGTATCTCAGAGTCTACAAGATTGTACTTTAAGGCAAGTTGCTGATGGACGATCCTAGCTACTTGGTTGTGCCTGTGCAAATATTCGCCGTTGGCAAGACGAGAACAACCAGATACTATATGTCTGAGAGATTCACCAGGCTGGTGACATGCCCGACATATGTCAACCGTCCCATCCCTCAGGATATACTTCCGGTAGTTATTCGTCATGACAACCTCGTCCATAATCGCAAAGACAAAACCTTCTGTTTCGGCGAACAGATCGCCAAAACGTAGCCAGGACACAGAAGCTGGTAAGTCTACATCGGGTCCATGCAGGGCCCGATAAAAACGTCCATGCAGCTCTTTACCTTTCCATACCTCCTTGCGCTCCTCAACACCAAGTACGGCAGGTTTGCGCCAGTTCTCCTTAGCCAGACCCAACGGGGTAAGCCCGTTGTCCACAGTGACCACATCACGGTGGACACCCGCGTCAGTGCTGAGAAAATATTCCCTGAGATTGCACACCTCGCGGTTATGGAGGGTCTTGGCACTTAAGAAGCCGCGACCCCCGCACTTCCGCGGGATGTACAATCTCATTACTGATGACCGCGGGTGATGCATCCGGTATGTAGTCAATAGACAACGGACTTTTCTATCCAAGGCATCAAGTTCTGTTTGAGTCCATCTAAGTATGCCGAAGGAGTACATTAAGACTGGCATGGCCCAACCGTTACAGGCGCGCACCCTGTTACCGCCTGATAAAAAACTATTTAAGATTTTTCTCAGACGGCCAAAGAAGCGCTCCTGCAACGCCTGTTTCATGCCAGCCTCAGCAATACCTAGTGCCTGCGACATACCTAGATATTTGTAGGTTTCGGTTGCAGATAGAGATCTAAGTTGTGTGAAATCTGATAGTTCTATACCATCAGATTCCACAACCCTGCCCTTCTTTACATGCAAGACCGCACATTTATCTACACCGAACTCCATTTTGATAGACTTACTAAAGTTTTCAGTTACCTTTATTAACTCTGTCAACTGGAGGTCAGTGGAGGCAAATAGTTTTAAGTCATCCATGAAAAGAAGGTGAGATATTACTTGACCTCTGCTGTGCAACCGATAGCCTAGCCCCGAATTCTCGAGCAAAGTGCTAAGAGGATTCAGTGCTAGACAAAACCATAAGGGACTCAAACTGTCACCTTGGAAGATTCCTCGTTGGATCTTTATAGGATCGTCGCATCCGAGAGTCCGTCGACATCCTGGATAGCGAAGAACCGTACTCCACTGCCCCATACACGTCTTCAGGAAAGTGCATAGAGTTGGATCCACTTTGTACAACTCTAGCACTGTCAAGAGCCATGTATGTGGCACAGAGTCGTAGGCCTTCTTATAATCTATCCAGCATGTCGCTAGATCCTTTCGGCTACGGCGAACCTGTTGGCTAATGGTCATGTCTATAAGGAGTAGCTCTTTAGTACCACGTGACCCACTTTTACATCCATTTTGAGAACTGGACATGATTTTGTTAGTATATATATGTTTGGCCAGTTTGGTTCTCAAAATGGATGCAAAAAGTTTATAGACCGTCGGTAGGCAGGTTATAGGTCTATAATTTTTTGGATCCGTGGTACTTCCTGTTTTGAAGAGCAGGTGGGTAATGCCAGTTGTTAAGAAAGTTGGCAGCGTCCCTGATTCTAGAGATGATTGGAATTGGGACGCAAAACGAGCATGTGCACTACGCAGCCACTTCAACCAAAAGTTGTGCAATCCGTCCGGACCTGCCGCTTTCCAGTTTGGTAACGGACGGACTGCACAACTAACATCCGTAGCTGTAATAGCTACGGCATCCATATTTGGGATTGCTGCACATGATCGCTCGACATCCCTAAACCAACCATCCTCCGTGTGGCTAACGGGGGTCGACCAGATGCTACTCCAGAACGTATTTGTAGTTTCATCATCTGGCAGACCTCCATCATCCACACCTAGACCGGGTCGCTCCCAATTTCTATACACCCACCTTTCATCTTTTTGGAATGTGCGATTCTGGGAATATCTGCCTATACGTTTTTTATAACGTTTGATACGATTTGCCCACGCATAAATCTTCTGCTTCAGGAAGTCGATGCGTTCTGTGACCCGCGACGTGTATTCTTGTGGCCTAATACCCGTTCCTGCAAAGGCGCGGGTCACAAAACGCATCACTCTCGGGCGAGTATTGCCCGACCTGAAGCAGATCAGCTTGCCAATGAGTGCCCTAGACTCAGCGATACGACGCTCAATCCTGCACTGCCAAGCCGGCACAGCATTATTTCGGGTAGCCATATCAATGTTCTTTTCTATCTTGACATTGGCTATCCGACATGCCGCTACAGCCGCACAGTACAGAATTGAGTGTGTATCACTGAGATTTTCACTATTGTCTAGGTATGTAGACTGATGGCACATTCTTATTATTATCATCTTTATTTCCTATTTTTCAAATTAAAATTACATTTTTAAATATATCATTCACTAAAAAAAAAAAAAAAAAAAAACACATTTAAAAATATAAAATTAACCGTGGGGTCCCACCAGCATCGGGCACAGGGTCCAAGCTGCCAGTGGTTAGGGCTCCAGAGACAGGAACTTCCTCACAATACGTGCCGTGTCGAGAAGAACTGCCTTTTGCATCAGACCCTTGACCCAAGCATCCAACGCGAGCCTCTTAAGGTAACGATCGAGGCTCTTGGCTATTAGACCATTAACCGTCACAACTATCGGCACAATAATTGCCGAGTCCACATCCCACATGTCGACAATCTCGTGAGCCAAGTCCAGATATTTAATCTGTTTATCTTTCTCGGCTTTCACGAGATTCTCGTCATGGGGAATGGTGACATCAACAATTATTGCGAGGCGCTCTGATCGATCTATCATCACAATATCAGGTTTGTTGGCTACAACAGTCCTGTCTGTGACGATAGATCGATCCCAGTACAATGTGGCATGGCCATTTTCGAGAACTGGCTCTGCCACATACCATTATTATTATTTGTTTCTCTATCACGGCTATTCTTTTAACCTATTATTATTATTATTATTATTATTCCTTTTATATAACCTTTTTCTCATAGCCACATTTTATATACTAAATATTACAATACAATATACACAATAGATACGATATATAAAGAACAATGGTCGGTTCCCATACAAAGGTGGACCAGAATTTTTTTTTTCACGTCTATTGCTGTGGAGTTATTTATCAATATTTTTATGTTACTTTATTTAACTTTAGTATAGATATGAATTTTAAAAACTTGGGAATACCTTTTTATTCTTTATAAAGTATGTTTGAGGTTATGAACTAAATCGTGTTTTTATTTAGTTTATTCGTAAAAATATGTAAATTAAACAATTCTGGTACCTAATATATGTGTGTAGAAAAACATGTTCTTCTAACAAACAAACTTAAACACTCAATTCACAGCAAGCGAGGAACGATTGACGTTGATGTACCGGGTATAACAGTGACAGATACAGAAATAGCGTATTCGTTCCATTTCACGTCATTGTCATTCACGTCAAATCTTAGATTTTTCATTAAAAAAATTATAATTATTATATTAATATCATAAATAATTCTTATTTATCATATCGTATAATGAAACGCATATATTGACAATAAGGTTATGACTGCGTTCATAACATTTTATTTTTGTTTAGGGGTACAGTTTAAAAAATAAACTGTAAATACATTATTTCTTTCTCCCAAGTCCTAAAAATATGTATTTGCTTTGATCAAAATAATAAAAAAATGTACTTTTTTTTGGTATACGACTCATTATCAGACGTGCTAAAGGCCAAAGTGACCATTGTTCTTTAAATATATAAAATGGGACCACGGAGACCCACCGGTACCGGGCACAGGGACCAAGCTACCGGTGGTTAGGGCTCCAGAGAGAGGAACCTCCGAACTATGCGCGTCGTGTCCAACAATACTGCCTTTTGTATGGAGGACTTGATCCAGCCGTCTAACGAGAGCCTCTTGAGATGGTGGTCGAGGCTCTTGGCAATGAGACCATTAACTGACACGACTATCGGTACAATGATCGCAGAGTCCACATCCCACATGTCGACAATCTCGTGAGCCAGGTCCAAATATTTGATTTCCTTGTCTTTTTCGGCTTTCACGAGATTCTCGTCATGGGGAATAGTAACATCAACGATCATTGCAAGGCGTTCTGATCGATCTATCACCACAATATCGGGCTTGTTAGCCACGATAGTCCTATCGGTGATGATAGACCGATCCCAGTACATAGTGGCACGGCCATTTTCGAGAACTGGATCGGGCACATACCTGTAGTACGGTACTTCAAAGGGTACAAGGTCATATTTTAAGGCAAGCTGCTGATGGACGATCCTGGCTACTTGATTGTGCCTGTGCAAGTATTCGCCGTTGGCAAGACGAGAACAACCGGAAACTATATGTCTGAGAGATTCGCCGGGCTGGTGACACGCCCGACATATGTCAACAGTCCCATCCTTCAGAATATACTTACGGTAGTTGTTCGTCATGACAACTTCGTCCATAATTGCACAAGCAAAACCTTCGGTCTCTGCAAATAAATCACCAAACCGTAGCCAGGCTACTGATGACATGAGGTCTACATCGGGCCCATGCAAGGCCCGATAAAAACGTCCATGCAACTCTTTGCCTTTCCATACTTCCCTACGCTCTTCAATACTAAGTACAACAGGTTTGCGCCAGCTCTCTTTTGCCAGACCCAACGGGGTAAGTCCGTTGTCTACAGCAACAATATCACGATGCACACCCGTGTCAGCCTTGAGAAAATATTCTCTAAGATTGTACACCTCGCGGTTGTGGAGGTCCTTAGCACTTAAGAAACCCCGACCACCACATTTCCGCGGGATGTACAATCTCATCACTGATGATCGCGGGTGATGCATTCGATATTCAGTCAATAGACAACGGACCTTTCTGTCCAAGGCGTCCAGTTCTGATTGAGTCCATCTGAGTATGCCGAAGGAGTACGCTAAGACTGGCATGGCCCAACCATTATAGGCACGCACCCTGTTGCCGCCTGATAAAAAACTTTTCAGTATTTTCTTCAGGCGGCCAAAGAAGCGCTCCCGCAATGATTGTTTCATGGCAGTCTCAGCAATACCTAAGGCCTGCGCCATACCCAGATACTTGTAAGTCTCGGTCGCAGATAGAGATCTAAGTTTTGTGGAATCTGAAAGCTCTATTCCATCAGATTCCACAATACCACCTCGTTTTACATGCATGACCGCACACTTATCCACACCAAATTCCATCTTGATAGCATTACTAAAAGTTTCAGTTACATTTAGTAACGCTGTCAATTGGAAAGTGGTGGGGGCAAATAGTTTAAGGTCATCCATATAAAAGAGGTGGGATATAACTTGACCTCTACGCTGCAACTGATAGCCTAGCCCAGACCCCTCTAGCAAAGTGCTGAGAGGATTCAGAGCTAGACAAAACCACAAGGGACTCAAACTGTCACCTTGGAATATACCCCGTTCGATCTTTAGAGGAGCACCGCAATCGCGAATCTGCCGCCACCCTGGATAGCGAAGGACCGTACTCCACTGACCCATACATGCCTTCAAGAAGGTGCATAGAGTTATATCGACTTTATATAACTCCAGCACCCTCAAGAGCCATGTATGTGGCACGGAGTCGTAGGCCTTCTTGTAATCTATCCAGCATGTCGCCAGATCCTTTCGATTGCGACGCACCTGCTGGCTAATGGCCATGTCAAATAGGAGTAGCTCTTTTGTACCACGGGCCCCATTCTTACATCCATTTTGAGCCACTGACATAATGTTATTATTTCTTATATGTAATAACATCTTCGTCCTCAAAATGGATGTAAGAAGTTTATACACGGTCGGTAGACACGTTATCGGTCTATAATTTTTGGGGTCCGTGGTACAGCCTGACTTAAAGAGCAGGTGAGTGGTACCAGTTGTCATAAAAGTTGGGATCGAGCCCGATTCCAAAGATGCCTGGAATTGGGATGCCAACCGAGCATGGGCACTACGTAGCCACTTCAACCAGAAGTTGTGCAGTCCGTCCGGTCCCGCTGATTTCCAGTTAGATAATGAACGGACTGCACAAGCTACATCCGTTGTTTCTATGGCTACGCGCTGCATTTGGGGTATTCCCTCACATGCTCGCTTAACATCCCCAAACCAATCACCCTCAGTGTGGCTGATGGGCATCGACCAAATGCTGCGCCAGAAAGCGTTCGTTGCCTCAACATCCGGCAGACACCCATTATCCATACCTGGATCAGTTCGCTCCCAACTTCTATATACCCACCTTTCATGTCATTCATCAAATCCTAATAAAAAAAACAAAATTGCTTTTAAAAGGTACTCATCTAGATATAGGAAAATTATAACACTTACTCAGAAATCGCAAAATTGTCACTTCGTACAGATTTCGAAAAACAAGTCAAAAGCAGCCTGGCAGCTCATAAATAAAAATCAATCACGTCTTCCACAAGAATCCATATTATCTATCAAACAAAATAACTTGACTATCACAGATCCCATTGACATTGCCAATGAATTTAATAATTATTTTATTGACATAATTGAACATAACATTCACACTGACATTACTATTAATAAAAATAATTTTCAAAATATATCAACTCAATCTATATTTATGAGACCTGTTACATATATTGACATAATACAAATAATAAATCAATTAAAAAACACGAATACTGTTGGACACGATGGTGTATCCACAAAAGTAATTAAATATGTTAAGGATATCATAGCGCCACCCCTAGCCTATATTATTAACCATTGCATTACCGACGGCTTATTCCCAAATGATTTAAAAAAGGTTATTATTAAGCCGCTTTTTAAACGAAACAGCAAAACTGAAATAAAAAATTACAGACCAATTGCAAAAATATCTGTATTTTCAAAAATAATAGAAAAAGTAATTTATAACAGTATTTACAACTATTTTGAAAAACATAAATTATTTTGTACAGAACAAAAAGGATTTCGGAGAAATACTACAATTAATATGGCACTTTTCGACTTTTTATATAATATTATGACATCTTTAGACAATAGTACTCCAATATGTGCTTTATATACAGACATGACTAAAGCCTTCGATTATGTGGATCATAAGATTCTACTACAGAAATTGGAGGGCTATGGCATAAGAGGGAATGTTCTAAAACTACTAGAGTCTTATCTAAGCGACAGAAGTCAATGTACAGAAATCTCCAGAATATGCTCAAAAAGTAAAATAGAAACTTTCTATATGTCCAAAGCAAAGCACATAAAATACGGCGTGCCACAAGGCAGTGTATTGGGACCGTTATTGTTCTTGATATACATCAACGATCTTCCTAAAGCAATAGCACATAAAATGATACTTTTTGCTGACGATAGCACTGCAATTATTAAATGTACAAATCCTGATAATTATCAAGATGACATCAATAGTTGTCTACAAGATATCATAAACTGGCTAGGCAGAAATAATTTGGTTATCAATCTGAATAAAACTAAAATAATGCATTTCCATCAAAGGCGCATAAATCCAGCTACGTCTGTTACATACAATAATTGCTTGATAGAAGAGGTCACAAATTATAAATTTCTAGGGATATGTATTGATAATAAATTGAATTGGAAACTCCAAGTGGAAAATCTATGTAAGCGCTTAAATAAATCGGCCTACCAGCTTTTCCAATTATCTAAGAAAGTTAACATGGCGACTTTATTAATGGCATATCATGGACTAGTTGGGTCGGCTTTACGATATGGTGTTCTTTTCTGGGGACAATCGACCGATAGAGAAACATTATTTAGGATGCAAAAGCGTTGCATTAGATCAATGTGCGGACTTAAAACTACAGATAGTTGTGTACCTTATTTTAAGTCACTGAACTTGTTGACACTACCTGCGCTATACATTCTTGAAACTACATTGTTTGTAATAAAGAACTTACATTTGTTCACCATGTTAGCGACTGTTAAAAGAACTATGCGTGCTCAATATGTCAATCAATTATGTCATCAAAAATGTAAAACCTCTCTGTTGTACAAGAGCTTCTTTGGCATAGCTCCTCGAATATATAACAAAATCCCTAATTCAATAAAAACAATGCCAATAAATAAACTAAAACCTGTACTTCAAAAATTGTTGATTGACAAATGTTATTATACTGTTGACGAATTTTTAAATGATACATTATAATTATTAAGTTTAATTACATTTTTGTACTATTGCTACTAAGTTTCACAATCATAATAATTGTAAAATCTTTCTAATTTTGACAATTTATTATTTCCCTATTGAATACATTTGGCATTTCGAATTATTGACGAGTTCTTTAACGATAAATTAAATTTTTATACTTAAATGTTAAATAATGTCGATTACTATTGTGTTGCTATTGATTTAAGAATTTGACAATTAAAATTATCATAATATGTATTTAATTTGACATCTTATATTGATTATTTTCTTGTTAATTAAATTGGTATCTGCCTAATATTTGTTATGTCTAAATGACAAAACATAGCGTACTATTATATGTGTCTCCAACTATTGTAAACCTATGTTTAACAAATAAAATTTGATTTGATTTGATTTGATTCATCTTTTTGGAATGCCCTATTCTGGGTGTATCGGTCCACCCGCTTTTTGAACCGTCTTATACGATTTGCCCACGCACAAACTTTTTGCTTCAGGTAATCGATGCGTTCTGTGACTCGTGATTCGTATTCTTGGCGACTAAGGCCCGTGCCTAAGAACGCCCGAGTCACAAAACGCATCACTCTCGGTCTTGTATTGCCCGACCTGAAGCAAATTAGCTTTCCGATAAGCGCCCTGGCCTCAGCGATACGACGCTCAATCCTGCACTGCCAGGCCGGTACAGCATTGGTTCGAGGGTCAGTATTACTACCATTTGGTATTTTAATACCTGCCACTCGACACGCTGTAACAGCCGCACAGTACAGAATCGAGTGGGTATCGCTAAGATCTTCAGGGCACACACCAGCGCTATATTTTTCTTGTGCGTGGGCAAACGTGGTAAGCGGGGCCTATCTGCTGTATTTACAAAACGATACTCCCGAATAGTGCATTCCAAAGTACTCCTTAATTCATCTATGTACCGGGTACTTACTTGTGTATCCCTACTATGCACCTCTTCAACATTCCTTTCCGTTCTGACAATATTTAAAACTTGTACACTCGTAGAAGACGGCATAGGAGGGTTACGTTGTAAGTCAGAGCGTAGCCTCTCAAGTGCGTCGTTATCCAGCAGGCGGCAGCGCTGGATAGCCCGCACTTGATCCGATAGTCGCTGTGCCGAAACGTTGACAGCTGGTTCCAAGTCCTGAAACAGAGGCAGCATGCGGTCACGATACGCAGTAAGGTTGGTACCTCCCTCTGTAGCCACAAAATATGCCCGCATGACGTTTTCATTCATGGTTTTAGTCCATTTCATGCGGTGCACATTACCACCGGGAGCGGGGGCCCTGTTCGAGACCGGTGGGTCTCGGGGTCCCAAGCGTAGCGGTGGCCGGCCTCTCCCACGGCAGCGTACGGGTGTTGGCGACGTCGGCGGGGAGAAATACTCGTCGCTCGACGAGCTCGACGCCTCTATGATTGCCGACAACTCTGTTGTAGGTGCCGGCGGCTGCGAGGCGGAGCTGAGCGACGAGTCCGGGGATGTATTGCGTGCAGCAGCAGCTCTAGCCCTTGTCAACATGTTGTTATCATTATCTCCTCATTGTATTTATATTGTTTATTTCGTCCGTCTACGGTTTGTTTACTATTTTCATCGGTGAATTGTCATTGACATTAGACGTCATTTGAGTCATGTTTTTGTAGTTTCTTTTCTTTATTTATTTAATGGTTTCTTGATTTTATTATAAATGTTTTTCAGTTATAGAAGTCTTTCTTGTAGTAAAAATACATATATGAATCCAAAACTATGATATATAATACAAATATAAATATTCGAGGAAAAATTGTATGTCGCCTTGTTGACGTGTTGCTAGGTTATTATTATTATTATTATTCTTGCTTTATTGCTTATCAGTGAAGGAAAACATCGTGAGGAAACCTGCATGTCTGAGAGTTCTCCATAGTGATCTCGCAAGACATGTGAAATCTGCCAACCCGCACTTGGCCAGCGTGGTGGACTATGGCCTTACACTTCTCATAGTAAGAAAAGGCCCGTGCCCAACAGTGGAACAGTATAAAGGGCTGATGATATATGCTATATATAAACTACCTAGATAATGCGTCTACATTTACATTTACTGCCTCGTTCGCAAAGCAATAGGTAGAACCACGAGAAAGAACGGCCAGTAAAATTGAAATTCTTACCATCGAGAAACGACTCGCAACTCAATCAAAATTAGGGCTAGACTGCCAGATCTCGAATTCTGGACCGAACCGAACCGGGACCGAATTCGGTCATCGCTTTTCACACTTACTCTGACTGATCTCTGATTCGTGATTGATTACGGATCTATAAGACTGACTGTCTGAATTCGCATATTGCTGAAATATATTTCATTTGTACATAATTATGTTTACCAATAATTTTATTAATAACCACAAAACTCACAGCTAGGCAAAATAAAACCACATTCAATTTCTATCGCTTCTGTTTCCATGACAGGCAGAAGTGTACTTATTTGCTCTTGCCAATTACAAAACTGCATTACTTTTTCCAATTATTTTTATGTCTATTTATTTTAATTTCCACAGAACACATAACGAAGAAGTCCGCAACTACACCGTCACGCTCCCAGCAACTTGTGACATCTGTTCCCGCCAGTTTCGCAACAAGGCGTCGTTGAAGCGCCATCTGTTGTCGCACGACACGAACCGCAGGACGTGCGAGATCTGCGAGAAAACGTGCAAGACAAGATCTGCGCTGGGAGATCACTATTTGAATGTGCATCAAGTTAAATATGAGGGGTAAGTTAGACATAACTATACTCAAGGGCGTCGCCAGCCGATTGCCTATGGGGGGGGGGGAGGTACAAGGACAATATGTACAATAGATGAATATTAACACAATGTTTTGTGTCAGTGCGCCGGAGGAGACGTGCGACATATGCATGCGTGTGTGCGCCACCCGCGCCATGCTCAAACGACACATGCGCAGGATGCACAGCGACAGGACTAAGAAGTACGTATCTATTATATTTCTATTTTTTACATAATTCTACACATATTATTTCTTTAATTAGAGACCCGTCCCGGCTTAGCACGTGTCATATAAAATAAAATGTACAAAACCATTTTACAAATTATACACTTTCATCTTTCTCACGAATCTCTGTCTTTTGGTGAACTAACAACCCATGAAAATCTATTCAGTTGGATTTAGACTTATGGGGAACAGACAGACAGGCGAGATCAATAAAATTGTTTTTTAATATTATGTAGTCATAAGATACCTATTTAGAGACCGCCTCCGTGGTCCAGTGGATAGCGTATGCGACTGCTGATCGGAGTTCCCGGGTTCGATTCCCAGGTCGGGCAAAAGTGTTACTGGGTTTTCCGAATTCTCAGTAGCAGCAAGGAGTCTGGTGATGTGCCCGGTAACAGCAATAGGCTCGCCCCCTACTACGTGGGTCCAAAAAATTCATGGCGAAATGTGGGTGTAATGTTACATCTCTGCCTACCCCTTCGGGGATACAGGCGTGAGCCTATAAAAAAGATACCTATTTTTGTGACAACTGCGGCTCTAGAATGTTATATATCGCTGCCGGGATTTTATACTTATCTGTACTTGCTTATTTTATACTTTAATTATAACTATGTGAATACAAATGTACTATGCATACAAAAGCATTACGAAAATCGTAAAAGTACTGAATATTTCATTGATCAAAAATAATGTAATTATTTAAAATGGAGTAATAGAACTCGTCTATAGTTGGTGCCACGAGAAGATAGATATTTGTAAACACCCAAACAGGGTTTCACAACCTTTGTGTCAAACAGTTGTGTTTTAGATTTTATGCTTTAGTGAACTTTCATAATTTTTGAACGGTATTTTTTCAATGCTTATTTATGCTACTATGTTTTTTAATTTATATTTTTAATATCATATTATTATCTATGACTTTCCGAATGTTCAAAAAAATTTTTTTACGAAAATAATCATATTTGATTTTGTGTTTTAGTGGTAGAATTTTCCGGAACAAAAATCATAAACTTTGCCGACCTTTTTGTATTTTTTACACGTAAATTCAAGTTTAGTTATTCTGTAAATGCATGGCAATAATAGAGTACCATGTATGTTTGTCAATGATAGAGTAAATACATGGTACTCTATTATTGACTTGAATTTTTTAATCATAGGTAATAAATAATTTGCTAAAAATAGCTAAGCTATCCTAAGATATTAAGAAATTGAGAAAGCTGGAACATCGCATTAAAATTTCCAAGCATGGAGATTTTACGTTGTGTATGAATGAAAACGTCAGAATGAACTTAAACAAAATCCATAATAAAGTTACGGTAAAATAACATTTGTCTTCTGAAGAAGGTTACCCACCTTCTTCAGAAGACGCTATTTATTTTTATTTTCTGACGCTATTTATTTTTATTAGGTGTAAAGAGTCTTCTGTGCGACATATAGTTTGCCATCTGTAATTCTGCACTCGCTCTTCCGCGATGCCGGCCGCAGGACGAGCGTTGCGACACCATAAACTTGCATTTAGCTTTAAAGTTACCTCTTCTTGACATTCAAAAATATTTTTTTGTCCTCTGATAAATGCCCGCTAAGCCAAAGAATGTAACATTTCAATGGATTAAAGCAAAATGTTGACGTTCCAGGCATCTGACATCTTCCAGTACCACAAAACACGCACGATAGCGCATATATCGATAAATAACTGATCATTTGACTTATTCCTTTCCAATGACACATATCTATGTACCGTTGCGCTCATTGGATTTGACATTATTTGTTTTTGACATAACTGTCGCTAAGTTACTTATTAGAAAATCTTTGTTTACAAAAAGTCTATGTTCTCGTGGCACGGACTATAGTCTAGTCGGGTACTAAAATATCTCCTTGAGGTACTCCATCCTTCAAAGCACAAAAAAAAATATATTTAATTTTACATTTTATTCAAAACAATGGCAGTACTCATTATGATCTACTATAAAGTCATGTTCTTCACTGTACCTGTTGATAATACGATCCTTTATATTTAATTATTTACACCATTAATGACCAAATGTATCAAAGGCCCATGTCATATTTATATACAGTGGACTTATAAATGAAGCAAATTCTAGTCTGATCGATTAGTGCTTAGTTTCTTCCCATATCCCATAGCGTTTAGATCCGTGGTAAATTCATGAACTTTTACTTAAGGTTTGCAGTGTCTATACAGAAATCCCTCGGTATACTGCCCTTCTAATCTATTGTTAGTCCACTGCCACCAATAATGAAACCTTATCGTAGGTACCAATGCGACCACTGTCGACGTTACTACCTCACTAAAGGTGAGGTCTGCTCGCATATTGAAGTGCGTATGTGGTCGGGTTTCCGCACGCCTTCTCGCCTTCTCCATACGCTCGAACCACCAATGCGGTCACCAATTATGGGAAAAAGTTATGGGATCGTAGGCAGCGGATGGATGCGGGTGGTTCAGGATCGGTCCATGTTTGAGGCCTTTGGAGTAGGCCTATGTCCCGCAGTGAACGTCTTTCGGCTTATATGATGATGATTATGACATACTCTATAATATTGAAACTCCTGTAAGATCCATCGATCGATCTCGTGGCATACTGTCTGTCCGACCCATGTTCCAGTACTGGTCCCAATATTAAAGTGTACTGTTCACTAGGTACCAATGCGACCACTGTCAACGCTGCTACCTCACTAAGGGCGAGGTGCGGTCGCACATCACGTGGTCGCACATGGAGGGCGGCGCGCGCGGCGGGCACACGTGCGGGTGTGGCCGCGTGTTCCGCACGCCCTCTCTGCTCAGAGATCATCATAAGAGGGCGCATACGCTGGAACCGCCGACTAGGGATCATGAGTGTGAACATTGCGGGAAAGCTTTTGCGGTAAGATTGTCCTATATTTATTTCTGTAATTTCCGTTTGTGTAATTTAGCTATATGCAGTAAAAAAAAAACGAATGTTAATAATTTTTTAAAAGGCTTTTTTAGCTTTTGTGAACTATATAATTCATGTTTTCTAACGAGCCGGTATAGTCCAGTGTCGAGACTGATAGACTGACACGCAAATACAACGGTAGAAATACATAACATGTTCCGAAATCTTGAAGTTAAATTGCGTATTAGATTGATAAATAATGTTTGCTTCCTAAAAGCATATTTAGGCCTAAAACTGCGTTAAACGAGCTCCCCGCAACGGGTGCCCGTGCGGGTCTCCACAACGGAGCACTTTTGTATGTGACCGCGCGGGCGTCCGCTTTACGCAGTTTCAGGCCTTAGTAATCGATGACGGTTATTGTAAAGACTATGATGATACTGATCTAAAGCACAGATTTTAACTATCCCCTTTTTTAAAGCAACAGGGCAATGTTAACATTTTCTATAAAACATCAAGTATTTTTTTTATAAAATACCTAGTGCAACGACTCTGAAATAGACACCTATTTTCCTCCTTGAAGTCTCTGCCTTATAGTCTAAGTTTGTAACGCATGAAAATACAATATAATAAATAACAATTGCAAATTCTCTTCACAGAACAAGCAGGTCCTAACCCGTCACAAGAAAAGCCATTCAAACGAAATGTATCCATGCAACGAATGCGGTCTTCTATTCAAAACCCAACCGTACGTCAAAGTGCACTACCAAATAAAACATTTAAACATGACCCGAGCCCAGATAATGGCACAGAGGAAACAGAACAAAAAAAGCCGGATAGCTCAGAATAACATTCATGTTAGACCAAATTGGGAACCTTCTATACCGAATAAGAATAAAGATGCGGTTGGTGAAAATGAAAATGATCCGTTAATGGTTCAGGCATCTGATATTCAGATTAAGTTGGAAAGGGAAGATGATGAGGAGAATATGCATGTACCACTGTTTCAGACTTTCGTTGATGTTAATGGAACGTAAGTTGTGTCTGTTGGTAAGGTTGCTATAGTTGTAACTTTGGTAGGTGTTCCTGAAGAACTAGATGAGATTGATTTGGATAATGAAAGAGATTTTGAGTCATATAATTTCTTTTAACTACGTGATCCCTTACAATATTTGTAAATTAATTATAATTGCGTCAAAATTCTATCCTTGATACTTTAGTCCTTGTTACTGACTGAGAAGACTGGCATTTTACGCCCTTACCCTCGTATTTTTGCCAGAAATCCACGGAAGGTCGTCTAAGACATTTATCTTTGTAATAAAACAGGTAATTGGAAGAATATTTATGAATATTGGAACATATTTTATTTTAGATAAGCCATAGAATTATGATCATGTGGTTAAAAGGAATAACGTGATTTAACATGAAAGTTCTGATGTTTCTTAAGATCAAGATGCAAAGGCTATTTGTAATATAATTATATCTTGGCACTCATGCTTAGTAGCAATGATTGTCAGTAGTGAGAACTTTTCAATAAATATAAGTAGACTGCTTCTTATAAATGATTGTTTCAGATTTTTGGCAATAATATTTGTATTTTTGTAGTAATGTCTCCATTTTAAAGTTTAACAATCTTCAAATTGTGCTCTCACAGAAGACATAATTATAATGTAGAACTTATTCAAACATACTCACATACCTACTTCCAAGAGTTATTCAATAAAAAAAAGGAAAGTAATTATGTCACATTAAAACATTTGCTTCGACCGAAGTAGATACGATGCATTTGCTCACTGTTTAAACAAGCGCTATTTTAGTTCCTAAAAAAGGAGATCTCTTACTATCTAGTTTCAAAGCCAGTCAGAGAGTAAGTCTATTTATTTATTTAATATGTCGGACAAAGTATGTCAAAACATATAGGTATCTTGCCAATACAGCTAAATAAAACTGCCAAAACAAATCAATTATTACCATTAAAATAAATAATTTTCGTCGTAGTTATAGACGTTAGGCTTATAGACATAGGGACATGGCCTGAGAGCCATTTTGCTAAATTGATCTTTCTGGAAAAAGAGACAAAGCTAGTATTTGAACATGCTGTCCCTTTTTAATTTATAGGGTTATCTCTTTCGCACATTTTTGTTTATAAATATTTGACAGCTGTCAAAAGAATGACCCTATGTCTATGGTAAAGCTATAAACTTGTTCTTTGATATAAGAGAGGAGATTTTTATGTAAAGAGAGGCTACTGTAGAAAAAGTGATGGAATTATTTTGCTGACTTAAAAGTTAGTGCGGTTTGATTCCCAATAACACAGAGACGAAGCGTCAATCTATTATTTGGTATTGAAAAATGAACTTTATTACCACATCTGGCATATTTCTTTTCTAATTTCCCGTAATGAGTATTCCAGCATTAGCAGAAGTTAATCCTATAAATTATAGATTTATGTTTCGACTGTTGTAGTGAGAATCGAACCCAAAGAATGGCTGCGATATAAAGTAATATTGTTATAATAAACTGTCGTAACTTAGGAGTGTGCGTCTGGATGAGGCCGACTTGCGATCAACATTCAATGCAGCTAGATTTATCTAGCCCGCCATTTAGCACACAGTAAGAATCTAGAAAGTCTAAAATATTCTTTTAGGACAACTCACATGGCTATCTCATCCAAATATACACAGCAAGTCAAGCTAAACAGTTGCAGTACGATTATAATACTTACTAGATGAGCCCGCGGTTACACCCGCGTTATTTAAGGCTACTGCTCTGCTCCCGTGGTTCATAGCGTGATATTTTACAGCCTATAGCCTTCTTCGATAAATGGGCTATCTAACACTGAACTAATTTTTAAATCGGTCCGGTAGTTCCTGAGATTAACGCGTCCAAGCAAACAAACAAACTCTTCAGCTTTATATATTAGTATTAGATTTCCTACGCCTTAAGAATGGTACAAAGGTTAAAGTTACGCTTGATGTGTAGCGGTGTGTTGTACAAAGGTTATAGAAAAATACACCGAGACATGTATAATCGTACCTACACATCACACAAAGTTTTCAAATTCCCACCTTGGGCAGTCACAGTGGGAATCGAACTCACTAGATGCGATCTCATAATGCCCATTTCTCTCTGTCTGTCCGTATGGAGTTATGGACGCGATAAACTCAGTATCTGCCGAACGATTTTTTTGTTGTTTTCACCAAAGATATTACAAGAAAAAGGTAGATACGTTACCCACGTAGTAATCAAACCGTAGAAACGGTACACTAACGCACATCGATAACTCCCATATTTTATTTTATTTTCGGTTGACAAGATGTGTCAGTTTCACTTAAACGGCGGCTCGCGAGCGACGTCACACACACCTATTATGTCAGACTTGCCAACTGGCTAATATTTAGCGTCCTGCTTTTGGTACGCCTATAACATAATTATTATATCTACCTCTTTTTACTTCTATAACATCATTGGTTTTCAGCAATAGATCGTGTCATTCCTGAGAAATATTTAGTTAACGAGGACGAAGTCTATTTAATTTAAAAAGAAATTGATTTAAATGCCAGGCATTGCATCCAGACAATCACTAGGTAATAAAAAATAGTGTTCCTATATAGTTCAGTATTCGTCGATTTAGTATCGTATAAAGTTATTATTTATGTAAATTATTCTATTATGTAAATAATGGTCTCTAAGATGTATTTCATTTGTGTTGTTAAATAAATTTTATTTGAAAGAAGTCGTTTGCTTATTCTTTACCTAATCTTCTTCTGTATATACTAGAGGACCCGTGCTGCTCCACAGCATATTTTAATATTATAAAAAGCTCTTACATAGTTTTAGGTAGTTTCGGTAAGAATGGTAGCTTTGGTAGCAAACGTAAGCAACATTGCTACCAAAACTACCATATATGCCAAAAATGCCATTTATACCAAAACTACTATTCCTACCGAAAATACTATTCCTATCAAAACTACTATTTGTACCAAACTACTATTCGTACTAACTCTATCGTATCTACCATTTATTCAGAACTACCATTTCTACCAAAACCATCGGTGCTGTCAAAAGTACCTTTTCTCTCAAAACTACTATTTTTACCAAAGCTACAATTTCTACCATAACTACCACTTGTAATATAATTATATGACAATAGTACTATGAACCGCTGTAATATGTTCCACATAAAAAACAATTAAGATGCCCGAAAAAAGTCCGTTATTTAAAAACAAAAAAAGTTTTCCTAACATTAAAAGTAATTTACCCGTCTGTAGGATTGATTTTCCCAACATTAGGCGGAAATTTCACTACATTCTGGGAAAATTCCTCGGGTCGCGGGTATACTGACGTCGTGACCGTGACCCCGTCATGAGGGTCGATAGAGGAACACCGCGGTGTTTTAGTGGGTATAATGCCCCTCCGAACATCTAGGGGGAGAGCCGAGCAACACTCGGTACAGAGTTGGCGGAGGGGTCCCTTTGAGGGACAGTCTGTAACTGGATTTCATCGCGATACAAAAAAAAGGGGGAAAATTCCTCAACATCAGAGATCAGTTCACCCAACATTAAGGATTAACTGGTAACATTCGGGGAATATTACCTGCCATCAGCGATAATTCACCATAGTGATAATTTGACCAACATCGGGTATAATTTTACACACCACCACACTCACACCCGTATGAAAGTAAGGCAAGGTCACCTTAAAGGAGGCATAACATTGTTTCCTGGCAGTTACCGCAAGGAACTTATTAGATGCCATAAAAATATTTTTGAATTTAGAACCGTCCATGTAGAGAGAAAGCAATGGAATCTTAAGAAATGTATAGGAAAATATTGAAAAATAAGTTCAATGTCCACACCTATCTTCCTTCAAACTTACCCAATATAAATGAACATACCATCAAATTAAAGAGCTCTTATCAGCGCGTGTTTTAGGCCTATAACGAAACGCCTACCTCGATGAGAACCAGATATATAGAAGCAGTAAGTCATTGACTACGGCTACGAAAACGGAAAAAATTTATGGGAGAAAACTGTTTTTGCATATAACTTGATGAATGTGCAAGTTAGGTAATTTCTAATGCTTGATGACAAATCTTTAAAAAAAACATCACGCGAATCGGTTGGGTAGACGGGCTGGCCGACTCGTATTATAAAACACAAATTCTTTTAATATATAGATGTATAACGTATAACGAAGGTAACGTAGGAGAATATGGGCGTTCTTCGTTCCTCAGGTCTTCTTCCATCGTACATTTCAGGTAAATAAGACTCGGTATACACTCAATAGGTTTTACTCAAACTCACACAACTCAAACAAGTTCACTTCACAAACTAAATATGCACACGTAGCTCGGATGCAAATGGATTACTTTTGGAAACGCGGCGAAGTCGGACGTAGGTGGGCCACACTTGTTTCCTCCGCTGTGTCTGTAGCAAAAAGTGCCCGTTGCTCAACGAGTTCTTCGCGACGCCCCGTAAAGGGCGTGCAGAGGCTTGTTCGGGGCAGGTTTTGCCCCCCGCAAGCGGGTTCTATTTTCCTGCCCTTGAATAAATGCAGGTCCTTGGGGTGGGCGGTAATAGCCCTATGGCGGTGTGACCGAATATGGCGTGTGCGCGCAGGCCGCTAGATCTTCACACCGTCCGGGCGGTCAACACGAGCCAGGTGAGACCCCCGGCGAACCGAGGGAGGCCCAGCTCCGTGAAGCCAGCGACACGGATGGCGACTTACGTGCGGCCTGCGGAGGTCTTGGTGGTGTAATGATGGTGGTGTTGTGCCGGCGTCTGGTTAGACGCCGACGACGTCGTGGTCAGGAGTGTGTCTTCCTAGGCGTGCGCTGTTGCGGTGGTCGTCCGCGCGCGCACATGATGCACGTATGCGCGTCATACGCACAGATGTCGCGCGGAAAGGGGCGGTCACCTGCAACAGTGGGGTAAGTGGGTTCTACCCGGTTAGAGGTGGCGGTTACCTGGGGGTGACCGTGGTGTCCTCGGAGTCGTCGGGGGTGATGAGCAGGTCTCGCGGCAGCTTCTTCTTGTCCGGGGGGCGAGCGTGCCAGGGGGCCAGGTCCCGGACGTGGTCCCAGGCCGAGGCCTCGGCTCGCTCGAACATCCCCACGGACAGACGGCGGATGTAGGCGTCCAGGCTCTCGATGCGGGTGTCCCGCTGGATGACCTCGTTCCTCATGTAGCGAGGAGCTTGTACGGCGGCGCGCAGCGACAGTGACTGCTGCGCGCGGAGGCGAATGCGGCTCGACTCGCTCGTGAGGGCGAACCAAGCGGGCGCGGCGTAGGTGAGCCGGGTGCGCACATAAGACTTGTACACACCCAGCTTCGCTCGTAGTGGTAGGTGTGAGGAGAGCACTGGATGCAACAGAGCTCTGGTAGCGCGTACCTGTGCGACGACGTTGCGGACGTGCGGCCTCATGGAGAGGGCGCGGTCGATGGTGACCCCCAGGTACTTCACCGTCCGGGTCCAGGGGATGAACTCACCATGGAGTTTGAGCGGCAGTGGATGGAGCTGTTTACTGCTGATGAGAATTGCCTGTGACTTACCCACGTTCACCGACAGTCGCCACTGCGATAGCCAGTGGGGGAGCAGTGCCCGTTGACAGCTCCACGTTCGCTTATAAAACATTTTATGACATTGACAGCTGTCAACTGCCGACCTCAGTGTTGCCAACCATCGTATCCGAATACGCCCAAATCTATAAAGGTTTGACGCAGGGCCGGATTTAGAGGTCTGGAGGCCCCGGGGCAATGTAGCTGTGGGGGCCCCTATTTATTATCCGTATATTTTTTCCTTAAACTATTGAAAAAATACACTGTCAGCAAATTAGACTTAGGGAAATAAAAAAATACAATTCATTCAATACGAAATAACGCTGATGATTTTTAAGAATGCGATTATACAACAGTTCCTTTGAGTGGTCTTTTTCACAGTCCTGTTTTACAAGTCTATTAAAGATACAAATTGTACCAACTCATTGTCAAGTCTAGATTCAAAACCGTCTTTGTAAACTTTTACTAATGCCTCTGCAGTGGCATATAAACTTGCGACGCCCATCTCGTCTGAGTGGTTGAGGAATCCAAATCTCAATCGAACAGCTTCGTATGCTTGCAATTTTTCTATGAGAGAAACAAAAAGTTGGGCTAAAACCAGTCGCTTTAAATTTTTCTCTTGGTGTTATAGATTTCTGTACTTGCATACACGTACACTGAATAAACTTGTACTGCTGATGCACAAGAGATAGCAGCTGCTTTTCCTACTAAATTCAGTGAGTGACCACAGCATGGTACAAACGCTAATAAATGCAGTTTTTTTTCTGCAAAATAAGGGCCTGCATCGCTTTGTATTTTCCACTTATATTTGCAGCATTATCGTACGATTGTCCGCAACAATCAAGGATTTATTAAATTGATGGTCAACTAAAATAAATATTAAAGCATTTGCTGTTGCTTCACCGGTATGGCCGTAATAATGTAAAAATATATCGGGGTGTCACAAGACCCATCACCAAGCCGAAGTCTACTCGTTTTACACATCATGCCGAAAAGAAAACCTGGGAAACGAAATATTTTTTAAGCTTAAAAAATAGACACATTTTATTAGCCGCAATGTATAGCGCGCGCTTGTAGAAAAAACTGGCGCGAGAAATGCATCGTACCTACGCCGTGCGCCGCGGTCGACCTAAGGGCGGTTTCAGATTAGCGTATTTTTTTGCGTGTATACGGTCGTTTCAGCATACGCGCTTACACGCGTGCTACATTACGCGCTCTAAAAAACCGAACTCGCGTAAACGGGCATATTTCGGAATGTTCACTCGAAATGGTAGTGACATCGTGTCAGTGTCAACATGGACTCTGAGGGCTCAAGCTTAGAAGCACATCAACGCTCGTACAAGTTGCGCGTGTGCCAAAAAGGCGCGCCTGGCCTATACACGCCTACATGTGCTTCCAAAAATGAGCTTATACGCGCGTATAAAACTCTTATCTGAAACCGCCCTAACGGCGGCAGTTTATGATCACGTGGTCGCGCGGCCGAGCGTAATGCCCTCCAGCTGATTGCTAGTAGCGCATACACTGCATTTTAAAGCCGTTTATTATAGGGAAATATTAAACATTTTGTTTACGTTTATTTGGAAGAAAGTTTACATTTATAATTCAAAACACGATTTTGGAATAATTAAAAAAAATCGTCACTTTGAGCCTCAATATCTCCTGAACCAGTAATTTTCCAGGTATCGTGCCGAAGTAAAAAATGTTCGTAATGATTGGTACAACATGGGGTTTCAGTTTTCGTTAAGGGTCTTTTTACACTCTGTATATCGAACAACTATTTTAAGTTGGTCGATTTGAGATTTATCGGGAGTAGAATCCATTGACAGTTTCAATGGATTCTACTCCCGATAGTGTGAGAGTGATAGTGCTAAGATTTTTTTATCCTCGTTACGATTTCATTAAGTACTTGATTACACATGGAACTTATCAGTTTTTCGCATACCGTTGGGGAAAGGTTATTAACGTAACCGCTCACTTTGTTTACATGTCGGTGTAAATAAATGCCCACGTTGCTTCGTACTCAGCTAGCAAATTCAAAATACCCAGAAAATTGCCATTTCTCGGTGATCCAATGATTTAGTCGTGTACTCGGAAGATTAAGCCCCGTTCAGCGATGACGTGCTGTGCCTCCTGCGTCGCTAGCTCTCGGTTGATACATCCCGTGCCTTCTCCCTGTGGCACTAGACTAATCACTAACTCCAAGTGGGTCATCGATATCTCGTGCTCGTATAGGCGCTCCGTTGCATGTTTGCTGTCACTGAAGCCTTCTCCTCTTAACTTGAGTGGATATTAGAGTACAAGCTTTGCAATATATTTTACTCGTAGTCAGAGAAAAACAAAGCTCGAATCGATTGTCAGTCTCTTGATTTTGGTTGCGACGTATAAACATGTTTTTTGTACATTGCCGGAAAGTTTGTATTATCTCGCAACTGTAGGACAGAATTCTGGAGTGAGACTTCATCACAATCTTGCAGTTTTGCGGAACCGTTCTTGACCAATATTTGATCATTCCTTCAGTTATCACGACGGGCCAAAGACCAATGTCATTTTTTAAACCATTACCCACTTCCTCTTGATTGTGACTACATGATTTTAATTTTTATTTTACCTTCCTCGAGACTACCATCGACCTTATCTCCATGTACTCAATCTTCTGACATTTTTATAGAATCGTGTGGCAGTTCTTGTTTGGTTGTAATTATGAAATAGTTAGTCGATTATATATTAATATACTATCTTTTAGCGTTTTAAGCATCGCGCGACGTGGCGATTACTTGGTTGTTTTTGAAAATATCAATATACCTACTTACTTCATTTACCTTACGCCAATAAATTACCTATAGTTTTCAGAAAATTGGTTCGTCATTTTATTGTATACTAGCCGTTTCCCGCGGTTTCACCCGCGTCCTGACGGACCCCTATTTTTTCTAAAATAAAATATAGCCTATGTTACTCGCAGATAATGTAGCTTTCTAATGGTGAAAGAATTTTTAAAATCGGTCCAGTAGTTTTTGAGTTTATCCATTACAAACAAAAATACAAATTTTTCCTCTTTATAATATAAGTGTAGAAAAATATGTGTTTGACTAAATTACAAAAAAGATATAGGCAATATTTTCTGTTTACTAATTTTATTTATTTGGTATGAAAATGTAATAATGTCGATTATTTTTAAACATTAATTTCGATTTACGATTTTCAAGTTCATTGCATGGAATGTCTTTGCGGATTGAAGTGAACAAATGCCGATATATATATATTTTTTATTTTTATCTCTGTTGTGGGGGCCCCCCATTTGTGGGGGCCCCGGGGCCATTGCCCCGCCTGCCCCCCCTTAAATCCGGCCCTGGTTTGACGTTCCGTTCTCGAATCTCCGACATGTATATGAAATTAGGGAGAGTAGGGGTGCACTAAGAAGGGATTCCCCGTAATTCCCATGGGATAGAACAAAAATGGTTCATTATTAAAATATGTGGGCGTAGCTGGCGTATGCGTCTGCTGATTGGGATCTGGGAGGTCCCGGGTTCGATTCCCGGGTCGGGCAAAAATATTAAAGTTTCCCGAATTCTCAGTAGCAGCACGGAATCTGGCAATGTGCCCGGTAACGGCAATAGGCTCGTCCCCTATTTCGTGGGACCTAAAATTCATAAGGCAAAACGTGGGTGTAATATCCCTTCGGGGGTAAAGGCGTAATGATATAAAAAAATACGCTTTCAGCGTTTTATCTTAAATTTTCCAAGAAAAACCCAATCGCTTTATAGTATTAGACAGCAAACGAGCAGACGGATCGCCAGATGGTAGGTAAGCAATTACCGCCGCCCATGGACACAAGCAACACAGGAGTCACAAGTGCGTTGCCGCCTCTTGGGGTTGGGAAAAGGGATGGGATGAGGGAGAAGGAATATGGGATAGGGCCTCCGGTACTCTCACTCACCGAACGAAACGCAACAGTTTGTACTGTTACTTTACGTCGATTTTCTGTGAGAGGGTAGTACTTCCCCGGTCGAGCCGGCCCATTCATGCTGAAATCAGCAAGGCTCTAGGTACTACGCTTCGAACATCCTAACCGGTTTCATTGCGGCTTGCACTCACCTGGCAGATAGAGGAGTTTGTATAGCAACATCGTCATCATTCGCCTTTATCTTTCCATTGGGTGCAGGCTTCTTCTCATTACAAGAAGAGTTAGATCACAGTCCATCACGCTGGCCAAGTACGGACTGCCAGAATTTACATGGCTTTCAAGACCATTATGGAGAGCTCTCTTAGACATGCAGATTACCTCTTGGTGAGTGCTTTCAACGTTAAGGTGAGGATTTCCGTGCGCTCAAAGCTGAAGGACTGAACGACGCGGGAGAGAGCGCGTCGGCAGTAGGAAATTACATATTTACGGTATTACATTTTTGTATATATTAAAATTAACAATGTGATGACCGACAAACATCCGCTTTTACATGACTTTTCTCTTGGCATGCTTTTGAAAATTATAATCCTAATACAACTCAAATGAAACGTGAAAAATGATTTAAAGTTAAACAAACCTATAGTTATTCGTGATTATTTTCGATCCTATAAAATGTCAGTAATCGTGTTTCGAATGTCCGACAATTAATATAGATCTACTGCTGTTAAACAACAAATATTATTTTCCGAATTTAAATCTCTGTTAATCTTAATATATAAAATCCTTGCGTTACTGACTGACTGACAGACACGCTACAGCCGAAACCATTGGGCGCAAGAAGCTGAAATTTGGCATGTGTGTTCCTTGGGGACCGTAGGGGTGCACTAAGAAGGGATTTCCCGAAATTCCCACGGGATCGGCCAAAACGGGTAAATTTAAAAAAAATGCAGGCGTAGCTGCTGGCGTCCCCTAGTTACAAATAAAACGCGTTTGAACACGCTAGATAACACTGTATTTTGGGAAATCCTCGCCTTAAACAAGCCATTAATAACTACCTATTGCCGCATTTAACTTCCACTTGTAAGGTCAGCGGTATATACCCTACGCTACGCGTCGCAGGTTTGGACTCGAGACCCTGTTACGTCAGTACTATACTTATTCTGTGACCCTGTGCAGTTTGTTTATCTCTCCAAGCTGCCGCTGCCTACATAATCTACAGGTAGGTAAAACTTTAGGCATAATAAGAGACAAGCGCGTTAATCGGTAAGTATTGTCACGGTTTATTACCGTGACAATACTTACCGATTAACAGTATTGTAACTCCATACAAACGCACGAAACTCGAGTTATACCTACGCGCCTCGAGTAAAGTACCCATAGACTGTGCTGACTGTGCCTAAAGTACCCACAGCCGCGATCGTGCCGCAGCTTGCATACGGCGCGTCTGGTAGGTATATAACTCACGAAGACGGTCGAGTTACAATACTGTTAGATTATATTAGTTACCGTGGTATTGTACTTAAAAAAAAGTAGCTTTTGCAGTACCTACATACTTTGATAAAACAAGACTGCAGACTACCGTCAAATGCGGTTGAAACCGCAGGGTAGCTTTGATTAAGAAATTAAAATACCTAGGCATAGATTAGAATGATAATGAACTGATATATCAAGGCAAGCACTGATGGCAACAAGGAGAATTTGCCGACGTCGGCGTCCCTGCGTCGGGCCTGGCAATGTCAAAGTCATGCACCAATCTGTATTATTCTTTACTCAAAGAGGCCATGAGCTGTTTGGTTAATAAACAATGCTCATAGCGAGTCTTGGCTTGCCGTTCGTACCAGATCGGAAAAGTAAAGCAACGCTTTCACAGGTCACCACTTGGATGGGTGACCGTGTAGCATTTACATCTGAGCGCTACAGTGCTTCGGAGTATTCCTTTTTATTTTTAGACTGGACTCTCAATGTCAAACAAATTGTCAATGTCAATTACCTATGTCAATGTCAACTGCTGAGTGCTGAACTGTCAAGTCGATTCAAAACATCGGTCGGCCGGCCCAGTATATAAAGTAAAATAGCCATAGAAAATAGCTATTGCGCATTTGTACCTCCAGTCTTGTTCTGATTTACTGATTATTAATCATGTCTAAAGTCGCAGTAGTTACAGGAGCAAATAAAGGCATCGGTTTTGCCATAGTCCGCGGTCTTTGCAAACGCTTCGACGGCAAAGTTTATTTAACATCAAGGGATGTCGAGCGTGGCAAAAAAGCTGTAGAGAAACTGAACGAGGAAGGTTTGAAGCCTGAGTATCATCAGCTGGATGTGACGGACAAGAAGAGTGTGGAGACTTTCAGAGACTACATCAAGAGTAAATACGAAGGGATCGACATTTTAGTGAACAACGCCGCAATTGCGTTTAAACACTCAGCGACAGAGCCGGTAGCTGTTCAAGCTGAGCAAACGTTGTTCGTCAATTACTTTTCGTTACTTTCTACGTGTGAAATATTATTTCCTCTTCTCAAAAATGGCGCTCGAGTGGTTAATATATCCAGTTCTTGCGGGCATTTGAGTCTGATTCCAAGCAAAAGTTTGAGAGAGAAGCTCAAGGACGAGAATTTGACAATTCCAGAACTTTCGAAACTTATGCAGCAATATGTAGATGCTGCTAAGGCAGGAACCCATGTTGAAGAATGGGGCAACTCCTCATATGTTGTGTCCAAAGTTGGAGTCACTGCATTAAGTAATATTCAGCAGAGAATGCTAAGTGAGAGAGGTGGGTATATTTGCTACTTAATTTTTTATAGAATAATGTAATTTAATGGCAATAGACTCGCCACCCGTGGGACCTAAAATTTATAAGGCAAATTTTGGGTGTAATATTACACCTCTGCCTATCCCTCTGCGGAAAATAGGTGTGACAATAAGAAAAAGAACCAATAAAGCTTGGGGCTTTATTTGACCGGTATCAGTATCTCTATCTACCCTACTAGATATAAAAGTAACTAGCATTACTGATAGTCTGAATTTCACATATAGCAACATTCTTATTCTAAAGCAGCAATTAAAACAATGACATAATTGTTTTGTATGTGGAATATCTTGTGCCTACAATAAAATTAAAGTATTGTCCCATGTTGTGCAATATTTATTTCACAATATTGCATAACACTGTGCAATAGGTGCTCATGTTTTTTTATTTGGTTTAAGTAATAACAAAAAGTATTTTTATCTGTTGGAGAAGATTATTACTTGCTTTAAGTAAATAAAAAATAATATTAAGTTCAGCTGGATTTTTTACTGCAATACAGTTCAGTTAGCCAATTTAAAATTAATTTATATCATAAACTTTTTTGTGTATGTTTTATGACTAGTGCAGTGAAAATTATTATTTTGTTCTTTTTTGCTCTATATTAACTTTATGAAAATATGATTAGTATTTTTTTTGTGTTTCACTGTCATAGTAAATTAGTATAAATTTTAATTATTTTCTTTACAGACATCAAAGTGAACTCTGTGCATCCAGGCTACGTAGACACTGATATGACATCACACAAGGGCCCTCTGTCTATTGATGAAGGCGCTGTAGCACCTCTGTTTCTGGCGCTTGATGCTCCCGACTCAGTCCGTGGACAATATGTCTGGTACAACAAGGAAATTGTTGACTGGGATGGTCAGAAACCAGTGGAAAATTACTAGAAGACAGCAGAATTCATTCTCTTAAGGAAAGGGCAGAAAATGTGTATCACCCTCAATTTTATTGATATTTTAAGTATTTCTGTCTTTACTTTGAAATTATTTTGTCTCTTTTAATGTGTTAGCCTATTTAACTTTTATAAGTATTGAAATATGATAGATAGTCCAGCCAAATAGACATTTGACTTAGACATAATTTGCATAAAGCTGAAAATTGGCAGAGACATTAAATACATCATTATAAATAAAACGTCAAAAATCCCGATCTAATAACAATTTAATATGCATATAACTTCGGGAAGTAAGTGGTGTGCGCCATGGATTCAAACCCAATACCCTCTACATAGCAGTCCGTTGGTATCTCTACTAGGCTATCGCTGCCTGTAACCTATTCCACTTTAATCATTAGCAATACTACCATTCTTTCAATCAATAGCGGAAATATGGGCATATTATGTAAAATATGAATTTTTTTATTGTTAAAACGCGATATCTCATGATTGGTGAGTCGTACGAGAAAAAGTGTCTAGACCATTTTAGAACAAAATTTTATGATCTAAAACTTTGTCTGACCTATTTGCACGATAAAATTCAATGTTTTCGAAAAATTAATAAAACTAAATTTTGTATGTTTTGTTGTTTTTGTATGTTTTTCTTGGATGAAAAAATGCAGAAGTAAGATCGATGGGGATTTTTGACATATTATTTATAACCATAGATCGGAATCAGGGAGCTAACATTGTCAAAAGTATGGATATGCCTAAATTCGGCTAACTAGATTCTGGAAAATTTCATATTTTTAATGAAGGTGTTTTAAACTGTTGTAAAAATGTTCATTAAAAAAACAAAATTTTCTGGAATCTAGTTCTGGAAACACATTTAAAAATTAGGCATATCCATACTTTTGACAATGTTAGCTGCCTTAATTCCGATCCTTGTTTATAACTAGACGTCGCCAGCCCCTTCGCCCGCGTCAATTATACATACTTACATAAACCTTCCTCTTGAATCATTCTATCTATAAAAATAAAACCGAATTAAAATCCGTTGCGTAGTTTTTAAGATTTAAGCATACCTACATAGGAACATACAGACAGAAGACAAACTTTGTTTTATACTATGTAGTGATGATGTATTTGTCTCTGCCAATTTTCAGCTCTATGCGAATGATGTCTAGGCTCATGACTTATTTTTGTCTATTTAGACCATAGAGATATTAGAATAGAGTGGCAGAGTGGGGCCAATTCGTGTCCGCCGGTGGGAGAGAGAACGCAACAGTTAAAGCCCCCCTGCATCTCTCTCTAACAAACAGTACATGCACAACATCAACATTACGCAATGGCGTGCTACCTGTAACTTTTATTTATATCAGTTTATTAGTACCTAATCAATAGTTTAAAAGTTGTTTTTATGGATACACGAAGATAGTTTGAAGTTTGTTTGTTTGTTTTGTTTTTCGTGTGAGCGTGTGGCCAACTCTGGTGTCGGAGTTTTCAGACCGCCCGAAGGCCTCCGACATGGCCTAACGATCCTTATCCTGACAAGAACCGGGACCGACAGCTTTACGTGCCCTCCGAAGCACGGTAGCGCTCAGATGTAAATGCCACACACGGTCACCCATCCAAGTGGTAACCTGTGCAAGCGTTGCTTAACTTTGCCGATCTGTTACGAACGGCAAGCCAAGTCTCGCTACGAGCGCTACACGACGAGTTTGAAGTGACAAAAAGTTTATATATTTTTAAACTATTGATTACTGATAAACTGATATAAATAAAAGATACAGGTGGCACGCCATTGCGCAATGTTGATGTTGTGCATGTACTGTTAGAGAGAGATGCAGGGGACCTTTAACTGTTGCGTTCTCTCTCCCACCGGCGGACACGACACAGTATTGAGTTAGGTACTATTCTGCCACTCTATCCTTTATATCTCTATGATTTAGACTGGACTAAAAAGCTTTTGTTTATTAAACATTTTGTTGCTTCGTTATCAAATGCACATTTATTGTTATTTTTATGTGATTTAAAATATAATTTGGAGTTGAAACTCATTTCAAAGTCTGGTCGAAAAAATTAATAATGATGTTCAACCAAAAGAAGAAAAGTAATTTTTTATAGCAAAAATTTGGTCCAAATTCTAATACCATTGCCATGCTGGCAAGTAGGTAAGTTACTTTTATCACAAAGTGTTACATCTGTGTTATTAAAAGCTGTAAGCTTAAAAAAATGTAATAGGTTGGTACTAAGTATTTTTAATCTGTACTGCACAAATGTGTAAGTAGGTAATAAAAGTGTTCCTAATTATTTGATGTTTTATTTTAGCTCTGTCTCTTTCACATGCATAAAAAAGCGAGTGAAAAAACCCCTTCGAAATTCGATTTTGGGACTCGACCTCAAAGAAAATACGTTATTTTTATATGTTATTAGCCTTTTCCCGCGGTTTTACCCGCATTCTGAGGGAACTACTTCGCGTACCCGAAAAACCCAAATATCTTACCCTGTTTTTTCTAAAATAAAGTATAGCCTATGTTACTCGCAGATAATGTAGCTTTCTAATGGTGAAAGAATTTTTAAAATCGGTCCAGTAGTTTTTGAGTTTATCCATTACAAACAAACAAAATACAAATTTTTCCTCTTTATAATATTTATTATATAAGTGTAGATTATAATAAAAATAAGTCTAATTATTAATAGTATAAAATTGGTATTTAACCAATTGCATTCTTGGTGTAGAAATACACCTCTGCCTACCCCTTCGGGGATAAAAGGCGTGACGTTAGTATGTATGTATGTATGCATTTTTATTTGGAATTTCAACAATGATAGGTACATTTGAAAAATAAACATCAGGGACGCGGTATCAAAACGCGATTTAAAAAAAATAGCGGGTATAAAAATTTCGCTGATGCTGATAGCGTATAGGGTAACGTGTTATAGGTACGTTATTTCAATCTATTCCTGATCATTTCTATGTCTCCTAAATAATATGTGTACTCACTGCTGAGGTGAAAAGTTATGTGTGCTACACGAGAGCAAAGTTTTTTGCATTTCGTGCAGCTGTTGAGTCCCCCACTACGCTCAGGATTCTAACTATAAATCACTCGCTACGCTCGTAAATCAATCATAGAATCCTTCGCTTGCTCGGGACTCAAAATCGGCACTAGAAACAAAAAACAACTTTGCTCTCTTGTTGCACAAATAACAATTTCACTAGTCTATATTGGGACTTGGGGTGGGAGTGGCCTATGTCCAGAAGTGGATTACGATAGGCTGATTGAGATTACACTTCTGTCGCTGTACCGCACGCGGTAAAGACGAGAGACCACACTAGGGTTAAATCCTGTGTCGCGGGGAACTTTACAAACAACCAACAAAGGATACAATGAACAGCCAGACTCGAAACAACAATTTATGAACCACACAGTGTTGTCTCATATATGGGAATCGAACCCATAACACTAGGCGCAGTGTCGGGCGGTGAGGCGGCCGCTTTTGACGCTAACCATGCAGTCAAATTTGACTTAACTCTCTTTCAAAATATGTAGGTAAGTAAATGAGAAATTAAGCAATAATTAATTTATGTGAATATTATTTTGATTTACGAATGTTCTTTATTCTAAGGGCGTTATCAAACTAGCGGTTTGGGAGCGGTTACGGTGTTAAACTAGGAGAATCCTTCACATAAATAGGTACCCATGTTGTTTAAAATTAAATTCATAAAACAAATAATATGAATAACTAATTTATAACGATAAACATAGCTTCGAGTTTGGCTTATATAGGCAGGTAAGTACTAGATTTTAGAATATCTTTGGTTCGTTTCTGAAAATTAACTTGTTTTATCGAAAATAATTATCTTTATTTTATTTTGATCATTGTAATTGGCTATTCTTAAATGTTTTACTCAAAATAAATAGGTAGGTACGTATTTAGGTATACCTATGCGATTTTATAATGCGGAATTATAAGTGCCCCTATTTTCGTGGATTTGACTTAGGTACCTACCTACGCACAGTACCTACTAAAAATATACTACTACTACTATAAAATATAAATAAGTTTAGGGTAGTACAAAATTATTATACAATTCTGAATAGGAGCAAAAAATGTGGCTTATTGTGTATCTGATCTGCTAACACAATGCGTTGTGACGTCGCTGTGACGTCGAGAGGACACCACCTCTCGGCCGCTTGCACCTCCGCCCCCACCGCACTGCGAGCTTCTATAAAAGCGGACGCGTTGGCTTCGCGCTTTCCAACTTCCAACAAACCACCCAGACGAAAGGGCGGCCCCGGGAAGGCCCCAAAAACCCCCGCTGAAGCACCCCAGCCGGCAGCTCACACAGTCGCCGCCCCCACGGATACAACCGCGCCCCAGGGGAAAAAGGGGAAGAAGGCGAAGGCCCCGCACGCCAGTGAAGGCACCAAGAGCTCCGGCACCGTTCAGGCCGCTGTCGCGGTACTGCAACAAGTGCTCACCGCTATGAGCGAAGGCCGCGACAAGCAGACGATCGTAGGCATCATCCTCAAGGGCCTGGCGGACCTTGTTCTTCAGAATGAATAGTAAGCCCTTGAGGATCGTACACTGGAATGCCCGCGGCCTGAACAGGAAGGCCGCCCTACTCCGCCCTCTACTGCAGGAACAGGACATTGACGTGGCGCTAATAAACGAGACGCACCTGGGACCTGCAGACCAACCACGATTCCCAGGTTTCCTCGTTTATCGGAGGGACGAAATTTCACCCGTGGGAAGGAGCTACCGCGGACTGGCAGTGCTGATCAAGCGACGAGTCGTACACCAGCCGCTACCTACACCGAATTTCAACACCTTATACACGCTGGGTGTCGAAGTACACCTAGGCGGTGCCAACTTACACCTCCACGCCGCTTACAAGCCGCCCGCTATATCACCAGACGTCGCCGAGCTGCAGTCGCTTCTGAGCGTCCCGCACCCTGTTATCATAGCGGGCGACTTAAACTGTAAGCACCCAGCGTGGAATTCGTCGAACACTAACCACGCTGGTGTACGACTATTTAAAGACGCCGAGTCATACGAGTACGTGGTCGCGGGACCGGAGGTCCCACACACTACCCGGACGACCCTACACTGATGCCCGACGTACTCGACATAATCGTACACAATGAGACGCACTGCCAAATACAACAAGAGGTACTCGACGACGAGCTGTTGTCGGATCACCAACCTGTGCTCGTCGTCGTACAGCAGCAGCCTACGCGGATCGTCCCTCCAGCGCCACGTTACAAACCGGACTGGACCAAATTCGCAGAAACGATTGAGACCACCACACCGACTCGCCCTATCAACTCCGCGGCCGACGTCGAGACGCTTGCAGCGGAGATCACCGACGCTATTAAAGGCGCCCTTGTGACTGCCACGACCCTCACCACCCAGAGGAGACTCACTCCTCTGCCGGCACGCATCCTACGAATGATCGCAGACAAGAGGCGCCTTCGAAGGCAGTGGCAGAGCTCCCGTTGAAACGCTGAAAGCCAAACTAAACCGGCTCGCGGAGAGAGTGAAAGACGAGTTGAGGACCTACTCCACCGAGAGCTGGGAGCGCTTTATCGACGACACCAGCGACGTCTGGCCGTCACTACATCGGCTATGTCGTCGCCTCACTAACACCCCAGCTCCGGTGCGCCCGCTGCTACACGCCGACGGGACGCCGAGATACAAGGCAGCAGACCGCGCGGCCATACTCGCTGGACATTTGGAGAGCGTGTTCGCGCCGAACCCGACTGCTGACACGGAACACGCGGTGTGTTCCGTGTCAACAGTCGGGTTCGGCGCGAACAGTCGAGAAACACCTTCGAGACTACTTCGCCACGCCGATAGCTCCCGAAGAGGACCCTATCTACTTCTCCCCTGGCATGGTGCAACGTGTCATTCGGCAGACCCAGCCCCGGAAGGCCCCTGGGGCGGATGGGATACCGAACGCAGCGCTGCGCCGCCTGCCGCACCGTACCGTGGCAGCGCTGGCGCGCCTGTTTACGGGGATCGTCCGCACAGGCGTCTTCCCCACCTGTTGGAAAGAGGGGCGTATAATCATGTTGCCCAAGCCAGGCAAGAACACCATGAAGCCTGAGAGCTATCGGCCGATCACCTTGCTGCCCACCATCTCGAAGGTGTTCGAAAAGCTCCTGCTGCGGCACCTCACACCGCACATCACGCCCAGACCTGAGCAGTTCGGGTTCCGCGCCGAACACTCAACCACACTGCAACTGTCGAGGGTACTGCACCGGATAGCGGCGGCGCGTAACAAACGCGAGCACGCCGTGGCAGTATTCCTCGACATGGAAAAGGCATTTGACCGAGTATGGCATTCCGGTCTGCTCTACAAGCTCTCCACCTCTACAGCGCCCCGTCGCGCCGTCAAGACGGTCCAATCGTTTCTGCACAACAGGACATTCAGAGTGGCAGTGGAACAGGAGATATCCGAGCTCCACACCATCTCCGCCGGAGTCCCACAGGGCTCCTGTCTCTCGCCTGAGCTCTACACACGCTTCACCGACGACATCCCCGTTGCCGAGGGCACCGAACTGGCCCTGTACGCTGATGACGCGGCGTACATCACTACCAGCATCAACGCCTACCACGCCGCGTCTAAGATGCAGCGCACCCTCGACCTCCTACCCCGCTGGCTATCGCAATGGCGACTGTCGGTGAACGTGGGTAAGTCACAGGCGATTCTATTTAGCTCCAAACGAGACCATCCACTGCCACTCCAACTACAGGACGGGTTCATCCCGTGGACGAGGACGGTGAAGTACCTGGGGGTCACTCTTGACCGCCTACTCACCCTTGAGTCGCACGTCCGCCAAGTCGTCACGCAGGTCCGCACTACGAGGGCACTATTGCGTCCAGTGCTCCGCTCCAGACTCCCGCTACGCGTCAAGCTGGGGGTGTACAAAACGTATGTACGCTCCCGGCTCACCTACGCCGCCCCCGCCTGGTTCGCGCTTACGAGCGAGACGAACAAGGCCCGCCTCCGCGCGCAGCAATCACTCTCGCTGCGCGCCATCGTAGGTGCCCCCCGCACCGTACGTAACGCCGTGATCCAGCGGGACACGCGAATAGAGAGCCTGGACGCCTACATCCGCCGTCTGTCCGTGGGGATGTTCGAGCGAGCCGACGCCTCGGCCTGGGACCACGTCCGGGACCTGGCCCCCTGGCACGCTCGCCCCCCGGACAAGAAGAAGCTGCCGCGAGACCTGCTCATCACCCCCGACGACTCCGAGGACACCACGGTCACCCCCAGGTAACCGCCACCTCTAACCGGGTAGAACCCACTTACCCCACTGTTGCAGGTGACCGCCCCTTTCCGCGCGACATCTGTGCGTATGACGCGCATACGTGCATCATGTGCGCGCGCGGGCGACCACCGCAACAGCGGCCGCCTACACTACACACACAACTATATGAAGACACCACTATACCACAACAACAACCACACCCCTAACATGAGGTATGTTACAGAGGCCGCACGTAAGCCGCCGTCCGCGTCACTGGCTACACGGAGCGGGGCCTTCCCCGGTTCGCCGGGGGTCTCACCTGGCTCGTGCTGACCGCCCGGACGGCGTGAAGTGTGCACGGCCCTGCGAATAAAACAATCATTGACGACGACACTGTAGGGCATACAGCCCGCCCCAACTACCTGCCCTTTATTGAAGGGGCAGCGACCAGAGACCGCTGGAGAAGGGCACAGGCCCTGTACCAGCCTCCGCCAACCCTCTAGGGGGTTGCGTGAAGACCCGACTGTGGCGCGCTTTCCTTTTTGGCGGCTGCAGCACACCGAGTTAAGTCACCAACTCTCCTGGACCATCGGCAGCTGGACTCTCAACAGAAACCTCACCCATCGCCGAATCACGCGACCCTGTGTATATTTTTTTAATTACGCATTACTAGTAATTTTTTTCAATTGCTAAATGATGTGTAGATTTTCTTGGCAATTAAATCAATTTTTATTGTAACATTCAACTCATGTTCTCATTTAAACACACCCTAGTAGGGATATCGTAACAGTGGACACCCCAAAGGTCTTTTTACGTTACAGCGTATCCCCCAGAACTACTGTTTTTAAATTAATTACTGGATTTAAAATTGGCTGGCGGCTTGTTATTCATTATTATTAGTAATGCGAAACGTCGGCAGTGGCGTAGCGTGGGTTTCTGCCGCCTGGGGCCGTTTCTTCATTTCGCCGCCCCGTTTTTACCCCAATGTTTCTGCAAAAGTATAAGGTTTTTCGGGTTTTGGTATGTTTGTATGTTTATTAGTATGTCCATTAGTTCGGCTACGCTGAACGGCATAAAGGATTAAAAAAGAAATGGTGTCATTTGATTCGTCTCACTTGCTCGAATATCATAGTCATAGAGTATAGGTACGGTAGGTATAATAATTTTACGTCAAAATGTGCTAACTCTCAGCGGTGTTAATGGGTCGCGCACCGCAGCTACGTAAGTACTATCTGTTCTGTGCCGCAGCGGCCGTTTCTCTGCTGCAATATATGTATAGCTTAGTCTAGGCCTAGATGGCTTAAAGGATTTTAATAAGTTAAATGTCGATGAATTTCCGTCATCACTAGATGCTTTGTTGTTTTTAAAAGCCGACCACACCTCACTCTGTTCGACATTCGGGACGGCTTCGATGTAGTGGTGCGTCAGTAGGGCACTGTGGTCGTAGGTCTGTCCGCGAAGTAAACAAGTGTCGATAAAACCTTTCATCGTCTTCGAGAATCTCGAACTTTGAGTTCACGATGCGGCTATCCGCGATTGTAGTGTCGTTTGATTGTGTCGCCTCGACTGTAGAGCGAAGACTTATGATTCCCGGGGTTTTCTCGATCGCAGCCTCGATGGCCTGAGTGTTAATGCGTCGGAGGTCTCGTTGCGTAAGATTTCGTATTTGTCGTTTTACGGCCTGTCCTTCCGGCGAAGACAGTCGACAGGATGGCATCTCGCGTATTTTCCTCGTCAGTTCGAGAGTCTCGGCTGGCAGTTTAGACTACTTGTTTTTTGTCTATGCGGAGCAGATCTTTCGAGACGAATCTCATAGTACCGTGACCACTGCTGTGGCCGTTTCCTGCTTAATGCTGTCGGTGGGAGGAGCAATGTAAGTCTGAGAGTAGGCTTCATTGACTGGGCCCTTTCAGTTCTGAGGTTTATATTAAGAGAATCTCGTACTCGTCAGTGATCGCTTCAAGTGTTTATCGTATTGATCACCGTCTTTAAATATGTGGTTTCGGTCCGTCTTGATATAGTCTTTCACCTTGCTTGTCACATTATCGCGGTTTGGCCATTACTGGCGTCTTGGCGTCCACTGCCTATGAGGCTTCTTCTTACAAAAGGAGTTCATTAGGAAAAGGCCCTCTGCTACGACCTCGTAGACATGGTAATTAACTAATGCTAGTTTACTAAGGTAGTTAACTAGCATTCGGCCCTATGATTCTCGTGCCCCATGCCGTGGCCTCCGATTTCCGTTTCGCCGCGTTCTTGTACTTCCACTTTCGCGTTGAAGTAGGTACTGTGATTTGGTCTTACTAGGTATTGCCTTAACAGTGTCCTGGTACATGACCTCAGCCATCTCGTAAGGGTGAGTTGAGTTACGCGCATATTACTTGAATAATCACCTTTAGACCGCCCCTGTTGGTGAGTTTAAGTACGAGGTACGCTACCCGGGTCGACACACTACCGACTTCCACAAACTAAACTGTTCCTCCTGACCAGGAAACCGACGCCACCCCAAGAGTAGGTCACCTTCTCGATGGTAGTAAAAGTCACCTGACCTTTTCCCATAGATTATGTTCGTTGTAAGACGCAAGGTATATTTGATTTTGGTAGCCTGCCGTAGCCCGATAGTCTTGGAAGTACAGAACACATGCACCGCCGTACCACCACCACATCCTTGGCCGGGAATAACGAAACTGCCGGGAATTGTGGCTGTTGCGTCTCATAACTAGCAGTAGGCGTTTGTAGTACCTATGTGAAATAATCGGCTTTGATTTTAACGCAAATATCATAAATATTGGAGTCAAAGTTCAAATAGCGTATAGTTAAACCGCAGGTGTGACTATTGTCTTAGGAGACCTGTACCTGCTTTCTTCCCTATTCAACTATAAAGATTATGTTGCGTCGCCCGTATTGCCCTGGCGCCTGTGTGCGCCAGTTGCGCCATGGCAATAGGGGCGGCACATATCGCACACAGGGGCGGCTCGGCCCTGATATATGGATTTATTAATTACTCATAACAGGCTCGCAGATCACCGCAATATTGCAACCTATTCAAGAATTAATAAACGGACACAAGCAAGTCTTCCACGTAGGTAATGAAAATCATGATGATTTTGTTTTCGATTATTGTTCTTTCTGCTGCGCCCGCGCCGCCGCACGGTCCTACGGGGATGGTGTCAGCGCGCGCGCCAAGTATTTAAAATTTAGTTTTTTTTCACAGCGTCTTTTGCAGCCCTCATGTGCCGCCCGGGGCCATGCCCCCCCCGACCCCCCCCCCCCACGCTACGCCACTGAACGTCGGTAATTTTCGTTGCTTAGTCCCGAATTAATTATAAAGGCACATAAAATAAAAAAGGTGTTGCACTTTGTTGTGCAATATTGTGAACTAGCTACCTATTACTTATTAGCAACGCCATGTTGTGAAATACGTTGAACAACATTAGGTACCTATGTAATAAGTAGGTACCTAATTCCTTATACCTATTTTGTGGACGTCAAATACGGCGGCCTTGACAAATGACTGAAGTGATGAGCATCATATGCATATTAATATACTTAATTATATTGTTTGATGTATCCATTCAATAGCTGCCGGAAGTTCGGTTATCGTCGCGTTTTTAGAATTTCGCGTAAAAGGGTTTTTTGATTTTTATAATGGAACCTTAAATGGTTTAGGAAAAATGCCAATATGGAGTCCTACAAAATCTTTTATATTCGAATGTGAGTAGTAGGTAGGTATTAATATCAGTTAAGCCATTTTGAACATTAAATAGGCAGTAAGACAGATAACAGACAAACATTTTAAAGTTGTTGTTTAAGTAAGTATATCTTGATAACTTGTTATTACAGCAATTTGGGTGTTTTATTATCAGTTGGATTATATCATTAACTCAGTGAATATTTTTTTTCGATTTAAGTATCCCAAACTCAGTCTCACTGCTATTTCACCTATTTTGAACCATTTGAAGTTCTATTTGAAGTCTTGGAACCAGTAACGGATATCTACGTCTTTTTCGAAACGGGGCAAGTCTTGATAATGGCACCCCCTCCCAACAGTTTTCCAACCAGTTCAAATTTTTCGCTATATGTCGTGATTTTGGCGCCCCCATGACGCTGCCGCCCGGGGCAAGCGCCCCGGTTAGCACCCCCGTAAATCCGCCACTGCTTGGAACCCATAAGGGAGAGTAGAAAAATATTTAATCAAACTTCACTCCGCAGCAATACCACAGCAATATGAAAAAAAAAGATTATAAAAGCTTAAAATAAACTAGCACCACAGATGAACACATTGAACACTATGGTGATGGATGGTGATATTTACTGTAAGAGCTATTTTACAGATCTCACTTCTGAGATTTTTTTTCAATCTTTGAATGTGTCTAGGTGGAGTATTTTTTTATACATATCACCGAAGGGGTAGACTTAGGTGTAGAATAATATACCCACATTTCTCCATTAATTTTTAAGGTCCCACCCACGTAATAGGGGCGAGCCTATTGCCGTTGACGGGCACATCGCCAGACTCCGTGCTGCAGCAAAAGTGTTACTGGGTTTTTCCGAATTCTCAGTGAATTCGGAAAAACCCAGTAATACTTTTGCCCGGCCCGGGAATCAAACCCGGGACCTCCGACCAGCAGTCTCATACGCTATCCACTGGACCACGAAGGCAGTCTTGTTGGAGTAATTGGTGTTTATATTTATTTTTGGCTTATTTGATTTTAATAAGAGTGACAGCAAATAATTTAGGAAATGTGTGGTGAATGGACCGATAGCCCTCTAATATTATGAACATAGACTAATGATTGGTCTCGCTCTGATAGTGAAGCGATACCAATCATTTGTCTAAGAATATGAAATACCTATCTGTTTATTTTTTTATTTAATGACAAACATGAGTACGTGAAATAAATTGACGCTCTGGCATTTTTTAAAATAAAATTGTTACATTTTAATGTCTTTCAATAAAGTTTGTGTGGTAACATTGTGGTGCTTTCTAACTTTATTTTTTTATTGTTCTCACTATGCTGTTTTTATATTTAAAAGAGGATAACTTGAAAATCTTTTAATGGATGAACTAAAAGATGATAGCATGATCTTACACAATATATTAAAGGTTTATTGCATATTATTGATTTACTTCTAGTAGAGTAAGAAATATCCGTATGGTGACGGATTAAGAATACAGATTGTCACCACCCCGTATCATCCCATGGGTGTCGTAAGAGCCGACAGAGGGAGCATAAGTATTATGCAGAGAACAGCACTGTAAGAGAAGGAAAACTTGATACAAACCCTATACCAACCCGTTTGGCCAGCGTGGTATAGTAGGCCAATTCCTCCTTTCAAAGGAGAGGCCGAGTCCAGCAGTGGACTGTTAAAGGCTGATGAGGAGAGTAAGAAAAATATTACCAACCTCTATCATTCAGAAGCCTCTGTTGAATATTACTTAGTGCGCTAACTGCAACTTTGGACACAGCGTATGAGGAGTCACTCCATTCCTCTAGCTGGGTTCCGGCCTTAGCAGCATCCACATATTGTTGCATTAACTTCAAGAGTTCTGGAATCGTCAAATTCTCGTCATGGGACTTCTCTCTCAAAGCTTTGCTTGGAATAACGCTCAAGTGTCCTAAAGAACTGGACAAATTAATAACACGCGCGCCATTTTTGAGGATAGCGAACAATATTTCGCATGTAGAGAGTAGGTAATGAGAAGTAATTGATGAACAGCGTTTGTTCGGCTTGATAAGCTACTGGCTCCGTCGCCGCATGTTTGAACGCAATTGCGGCGTTGTTCACCAAAATATCGATGCCTTCGTATTTACTCTTGATGTAGTCTCGGAAACTCTCCACACTCTTTTTGTCCGTCACATCCAACTGATGATATTCAGGCTTCAAACCTTCATCGTTCTGTTTATCTACAGAACTGAACTGTGGCACAGCTGTTGTTTATCGATATTGTTATCATTAGCGTAATCCAAGTCGTTGCGGCCGCTTGATAAGCTTGACTGATTCATTATATTCTTTCGATTGACGCCTCTCGAGTAAGAATCAATTGTGTCTCAGATGAAGTAAAACACTTCATCTGAGTATTGTGTATCTACGTAAAGTTTAAGGAAGTCTATTGTACTACAAATCAATAGTAAGTAGTGATATAAAAAATAACAATAGGACGAGGTACATTTTGTATACACAGGGCGCTGCACGCATCTATACGTATAACAGGGTCACCACAAACCGTCTTGCGCGTTTATTTGATAAGTTGACAGAAATTGTTTCGTTTTGTTTTAATCCCGTGAACATGGCGACATATCGGTTACTCCAAACAAAGGTACGTGGTACGTGGTATAATATATCCCGAAATAAATTTAAATAGCCACGAAAGTCACATCTCACCACCCCATATCATCCCATGGGTGTCGTTACATCCGACAGAGGGAGCATATTATGCATAGAACAGCACTGTAAGAGAAGGAAAACTTGATACAACCCCTATACCAATACCAACCGGTTTGGCCAGCGTGGTGTAGTAGGCCAATTCCTCCTTTCAAAGGAGAGGCCTAGTCCAGCAGTGGACTGTTAAAGGCTGATGATGATGACCACGAAAGTTTAAATTGCAGGTATATCTTTTGTATTGATAAAGATAAAAGATAAAGATAAAATAATTTTATTCTCAACACCCACAAATACAAAGTACAATAAAAAAACAGTAAAGAAAACAATAAAAAAAAAATCAAGTGTGGCGTGTCAGAACAGGGCATAGTTCAGCATTTGTCAGGCAGATGCCTGACGCTGATTTTCAACTATGCCCTAGAGTGACTCCCGCAAATGTCAAACTTAAAACTACAAAATAGAAACAGTAAAATAAACATAATAGTGAGGATACTTAAATACATAATATGTATATGTATAAATAAATATCAGACAAATAAATAAATATAACGAATAACTACATATTATAAATATATTACTATAAACTGTACGTATATAATATATACACTAATTAAATACATCGACGGGGAATCGAACGGCAGCGCGGCGGGGGCGCAGGCAACACCGGCCGCGGCTGCGCCTCCATCGCCATCGCTTCTCTCGCACAGTGACTGCGTCGGCATTGACGCGACTACACACCACCCAGCGGGCGCATAAGTCCCACGCGGCGTGTTCCGAGTACACAAGCGAAAATAATAAATAGTTACATCGAATGAAAACAGGCAAGTAGATAAAATGTGCATACCCTACAGTAACTATCATCACTTGCATTATTTCCAACCTTTAGCCCGGGTATTATAATGATATTTTGTTGTTGTGATTTTTAGAATGGTAAATCAACACGCAAGCAAAAGCAAACGGCCGTTTGCTATGCACTGTGATCATTGGTTGATTTTTGTAAGCAGCATATACCTACTCCATCCGCCCGAAAACCACAAAAAAGAGGTAGGTACCTATAACAATCCTATGTAAATGCATAATACCTACATAGGTAGATGTTTTGAGCTATTTTTTATCCGTGAGAATAACAGTATGTCTAATAAAACCGTTATGTCCTTTAAGGTTTCCTATGTGGAGTGCCTGTGGGATATCAAAACAAACCAAGCAGAGAATTGGACAAGTTCAACCGCCGCGAGAGATATATTGTTAAGGAATATAGCTACACAGGCATGCATAGACGTGAAGCGGCGCGGGCACGACAACTTCAACTAGAACTAGAAATGCGGAGGTAAACAAGCATCAACGCGAATGCACACGCACACACAGACACTCACACACACAACAAACACACAAACGTGCCCAGGTCGTATGGGGGATGAACATAAACACATCCTTGCCACAGTTATTATATCTATAACAAAGACGCGTCTACGCTCGACATACCTAGCTTCCGCTGCGCGTCAATAAGATACTGCCGAACATGTTTTCTGAAAGTATTTACTGTTTTAAGTAGTCTCAAGGGCGGTGGTAAATTATTCCATATCTTAGAGGCGGCGTAGCGGAAGCTGCCCCTAAAAGCGTTCGTCTTGTGAGGCAGTATCGAGAGCTGAAGGGAGCACTATTGCAAGATAAAATGCTGTAAGCATAGGTGTACCTGTATATTATATAGCTGGTAGCCCGTGCTCACCCTAGTATGGTCTAGTCTAGAGCTCACCCGGAGACAGATGGCGCCACTGCCTGAGTAAACACTAGCTCCGTTACTAAAATTCTTGGAAAATTGTAAGACTAAAAATATAGTGATCTTATATACTTAATAAGTGATAATAAACTCTCGTTTATGAGAATGTTATCAAGTCATACAACAGAACTGTGAAGTTAGAAGACAATTTATATTAGTCAACAAAAGGGTCAAGAAACTGTTTAGAACACCAATAATACCAAAATATTAGTGCCATAAACTACTTGAAATGAACAACACTGCATTTCATTAACTTCAAAATAAAAATATAAGTGATAAAATAGAGTGATAAACAAAGTGAAGTGCAAAAATTTGTGCATATCATCGAAACATTCCTATATTATTTAAACGTACCGCCAACTAGTTGAAAATAAAGAAACATTGAACTTTGGACCCATACTACTTAACGATAATATCATTCTGTTTACCGCATGATAATACTGGTCAGTAATTTAATATTTATTCATTAACGCTCTAATAGCCGATTGCTACTGTCAAGGATCCGCACGCAAGAGGTGTGAGTTCGAGACCAGGGCCCGCTTGACATCTTTTTGAATGTTATTTGTAGTCTGGGACTTTGCGTATAAAATAATAACATGGAAGACTTAGGAAATGTAAATACGCAAAAAAGATATAATTTGAAATTTTATAACAGCGAAATTGAAATGGATGTCTCATCATACCAGAGTCTGTCAGAAAGTGGCAATGATTGCGTAGAATTAAACGAAAAAATTAATAAGTTAAGCTCAGAGCTACTGAGCGCACACATGGAAGTAGAAAACTTACTAACGGAAAATACAATTTTGAAGAAAGAAGTGCAGGAATATCAGCGAAAAATTAACCTTTATAAATCTATAGGTATAGCAGATACACAACAAAGTGAGAATATATCACCCTTGAAGTTTTATTCACCTCAATTTCGAAGACGTTTTAGATTCATTAATGCTAAGGTTGGCCTACACAGAACATCTTCTCATGAGTTAACGTTAAGTGCTGTTAATAGTCTTAGTTCGAGTAAAGAACGCATCGCCAATAGAAATATGAATCTCAGTTATGATACGTTAGCGAAGACAACATACGATAATCTGAACTCCAGCTCAAGGATTAGCAATGCTGAAATAGACATGGCCAAAATTATTCACACTTTAGGAGATCACAACAAAACAATTGACATGGAAAAAATGGTAAACATTGAATGTAAGGATAGCAGTTTAATTAGAAACGAGTCATCAGAAGATCATATGAGCAGACGAACTGTAAACAGGAGTATTTCTAGCTGCAATAATATATTGACAAATGATAAGGCAGAGTTCAATCAGACTTTCAGAATCATTCACCGAGTCATGATCTTCGCCGATGAGAGTGGTTACGGTATGCGAAAAATGCTGCAGGACCTTCTTGGTCAAGCTTTCTTTGTAACATCCATCATAAAACAAAATGCACCGATATCAGAAATATTAAGCTCTTGTATTGCCATGTGTCAGGATTTTACTCATTCTGATTATATAATTATCTTAGGAGGCTCTCATGATAAAAACCCCATAAAAATGCAGTCGCATTTGTACTATATTGTAGATCAGTAAAAAAATACAAATATCTTAATTGGAGATATCATTAAAAATCGTTATTTGAATGTATCAAAATGTAATAGCTTGATAAAACTTATAATTATGTTATAAGTTATAATAGTAGCAATGCACATTTCATTTTCCCGCGAGAATATTATGCGTCTCTAAATAACTTTTTCGTTAGGTTCGGTCGGAGTAGATTGTTTCACAGAGAAATATTACGTCTGAAGTACAAACAGGACCATTTAGATTACGTAAGTAAGTTTAATATTGACACGATTTCTTCTTCGCCTAAACGTTACTGTTCTGTACATAGTCAGACTGATCGTGATCATCATGTGCATACTTTTTCAATAGAATCTACGGAAGCATCCACCCAAACTGATATTGCAGAAACGAGTAATCAACATTTGAATCTTTTTCGTGGATAACTGTATCAACTTGCGCATTTTTCACCAAAACAGGTGTGGAATTAATAATAAAAAAGATGAATTAGAACTATACTTAAACTCTTCAGAATCAAAAATGGATTTCATTTGTATTACAGAACATTTTTTGAATAAAATATCTATTCCTATGTTTAATATTTCAAATTATAACCTGGTAGCACATAATATGAGAATAACGAAAAAAAAGGGGTGGAAGTCTTATTTTAGGGAAAATAGACAGGGAAGTTGTAGACTGCACACAAATCAATAAATTATATAAATCGGAATCTTTTGAAATGTGTTGTACAAAAGATGTCAACACGGGCTTATATTTATGCTGCTGTAATCGTAGTCCTAACGATAAAAACTTCGGCGATTTTATGCAACGGCTCGAGAAGACATTAGAATTTCTATTTAATAAGAAGTCAATAATATGTGGTGACTATAACGTTGATCTTCTTTCTGATAGTAAAAAACAAGCAGATTTTTTGAGCTTGTTACGATGTTACAATTTTAGGCCCCTTATACAAGAAGTTACTTTCATTCGTAATGACTCTTCATCCTGTATCGACAACTTTTTGACCAATTTAGATGACCACTGTGTGCAGTCGATAGAGGTTGACCATAACGGTTTAGCTGATGACCATGCAGGAATTTTTTGTAACATGGTTCTTCAGAATGAGGTTTGTAATAAATCTGTTATAAACCAAACCATTTCAGTGAAACGCAGATTTTACAATAAGATAAATAATTATACGTATCAACATTTGTTGATACGTATAATTATAAATTAATTATATAATAATTTTGGATAACAATTGGCAGTCTATGGGTATAAATACCTTCCTTAGTAAATTTATGGAAGCCTTTAAAAGTAGTTTTAAAAAAAGACTTAAAAGAATCAGGGTAAATAGTAATACTCGTATACACTGTATAACAAAGGCCATTAAAATATCTATTAAGATGAAAAGATTGCTGTGTGTAAATGGTAGCTTGCATGACAATAGTATTTTAACATATAGGAGTAACTATATCAGATTATTCAGAAAAGTGATAAGGACAGCTAAGAAAAATGCAGTTAAGAGACAGCTCCTAAATGCAAAGAATGTTAGCAGGGAAATCTGGAAAGTCGTAAATCGCCATAGAAACAGAACAAGGCACAAGATAACAAACGTTTCACTATAACGCACAATAACATTTCTACTGACAGCCCTAGAGATATTGCAAATATATTTGCTAAGCTTTTTAACCAGAAGCAGTGTCTTGATTCTAATAGTGCGAATCAGGCGATGTCGTTTTTATGTGAAAATATAAATAGAGTACAAAAAGATATGACCTTGTCATCTGTAACCCCACGCGAAGTTGAAAAAAAAGTTTTTGGAATGGAGTCCAAAAGTTCGTGAGGATACGATGAAATTGAAATATCCCTAATCAAGGAACATATTAAGGTACTAGCATATCCCTTATCACTTTTATAATAAATGTTTTGAAGAACGTATTTTTCCTGAGCAATTAAAGATAGCTAAAGTTATACCCTTGCTAAAAAAGGGATCGCATTTGGTTCCAAGGAACTATAGACCTATATCGGTACTGCCAACGCTGTCGAAAATATTCGAAAAGATTATAAAACACAGACTTGTAAGTCATCTCAGGGAAAATAGAGTTTTAAATGATAGGCAATTTGGTTACCAAAAGGGAGTAGGAACCACTGATGCAATAAATGCATTAGTTGTTGATGTCTTGGAGAAATTAAATCATATAATGAAAGTCGCCGGGGTATTTTTGGATTTAAGCTCAGCATTCGACACCGTTGACCATAATCTTCTTCTCGTTAAGTTGGAACATTACGGTATAAGAGGAGAAGCATTGCAATTATTTCGTTCTTACTTACAAAATAGAAGAATGTATGTTGAGATAAAAGCTATAGATGAATAGAAATGTCAAAAATTTTATCGTTCTGAAATTTACAGCGTATATACAGGTGTTCCTCAAGGATCCATTTTGGGTCCAATTTTATTTCTCATTTTCATGAATGATTTAATAAATTATGCCACGCGAGTAAACACTGGCACTCAACTGATAGTATTTGCTGATGACACGAATGCAGTTGTTAGCGCAAGCGACATCGAAGCATTAAATACTAGAGTAAACACTGCACTTGAGATTTTTCAGAAATGGTTTACAGCAAATCGCCTAATAGTTAACTCTAAGAAGACAAATATTATATTATTTAAATCCACCTCACGTAGCAATGATAACTTAGATGTCAGACTTAATGGTGTAAAAATAGATTTAGTGGAATCCACAAAGTTCTTAGGCATTCACATTGATTCGTTGTTTAGTTGGAAAAATGAACTAAAAGCCATAGATGCATCTATATCGTCTGCTTGCTTTGCCTTAAGAAGCTTACGTGATGAGGTTAGTTTAGACCATTTAAAGACTGTTTATTATGCTTTGGTTGAATCCAGGTTACGTTATAGTATTCAACTGTGGGGAAATAGCTATAAATACAACTGTGACCGAGCTTTTATATTACAGAAGAGGGCTATCAGGACTATTGTACGAATCCCACAAAGGCTATCTTGCAGAGAACATTTCAAAGCATTATCAATACTTACTGTACCTTGCCTATATATACTTGTTGTTCTAGCTGACATGGCCAAATATATAACCAGTTTTGAAAATGAGGAAGAGAGACTAATAAGGGAAAGTACAAGAACACTACATTTTAAAACTAAATTGTATCCGCAATTGAATATTGTTAAACATTGTTCAAGATATCAAGCAGTGAAACTGTTTAACTGCTTGCCAATTGAAATTAAAAAAGAAATTTACAAGCCACATATATTTAAAAATAAAATTAGGTCTTTTTTATTACAAAACAGTTTTTACTCCATTGAAGAATTTACTGCAATGAATAATATTTTTTAAGCTTGTTGACATTTTATTTATTGGTATTATTAGTAGACATTACACATTATTACAATTCAGTTTTTTTTTATTTCTTTGACATTGATTCCATTATTTGTATAAAACCTGACATTTCTAATATATTTTACGGATAGTTTAATTAATTCATAAATTGCTTTGACATTGCATAAATTTTTCAATTTGGTACATTTACTTTGTTTATGATTTAATAGTTATTACAATTTTATGCTTATTATAATTTATTCTACATGGATGTTTTATTATAATGTGTAACTGTATGGTGAATTTGTATTGTTTGAATTAATTTAGTGTGTAATTGTTAATACTTTCTAAGATTGTTAAAGGTTCACATGTGCTTAATGTTAATTTATTTATGTTATGTATAAACTATTAACTAAGTACTATATTCACACACAATTGGTAATTGTTATTTGAATAAATAAACTGAAACTGAAACTGAAACCCCAGAATTTTGGTTAGCGATTCGAAATCCAAGGATGGTGCTAGGTGCCTAGGAAACTTCATACCAAAAGAGATGCGCCAATGGTAGTACGGTGTAAAATAAAGAATAATGTAATCTAATGTTCATTGAACCCTGGGAGCCGTTATGTATAAATGCGTGCCAGTGGCGTAGCTAGCTTGGGTGGCACCCGGGGCGGAAGTTGGCGGATGACCTTCTTTTTTTTTGTTTTGGTCGATACCTATCAATAATTCCGGGCTAAGTCTCGTAGTGCTGAGCTAGTGCCTATGTTGCTTTATATTTTTGTTTGGGTGTTACCCCTTTTTTTGAATGGGTGGCACCCCAAAAAGAGTGGCACCCGGGGCGGACCGCCCCCACCGTCCCCCCTTCCTATGCCACTGGCGTGCCATGAATGTTTTGCCCGCGATCACCACGCTTGGCATTCGGGTTTCGCGATGCAGCATCGATGCAGTTGCTAAATCGCCAGTCGCTGATGCTAAACGAAGCTAGTCTGCGGTGGCTCTAATTGAACTTAGCGATTAATTTGTTGACAAATTCTGTTACTCGGGGTCGAATGTGACAAGTCACTTCTACGTTTCCTAACGGCCCGGTCACGGCCTACAGCGGCGGGCGGCAGCGGCGAGCGTGTTCGATATACATGGCGCGTTTACTGCGACGCGGCGCGCGGTCGCCTCAGAGTAAACGTGCCATGTACCTCGCCCCTGCCGCGCCCCTCGCCGCTTAGACCGATCTCGTGACCAGGCCGTTACTGTAGAGATCGATACTCTTATCAGCAAAGCGGTGACCATATTCGAAAACTGGCTTTCAGAGTGGAATGGGGAAATAATTCATCATCATCATCATCAGCCCTTAACAGTCCACTGCTGGAATAGGCCTCTCCATTGAAAGGAGGATTTGGCCTACTATACCACGCTGGCCAAACGGGTTGGTGTAGGGTTTGTATCAAGTTTTCCTTCTCTTACTGTGCTGTTCTCTGCATAATATGCTCCCTCTGTCGGCTCTTATATATGACAACCATGGGATGATATGGGGTGGTGACATTCCGTATTCTTAATCCTATTAGTCGAAATATCGGTCTCTCTCTCTCTCTCTTTCTCTCTAGTATTTAGTATACGTAGCTAAGAGAGACCGGCTTCAGAAAACATTAATTTCACCTAAGTACATGCTTTTTACATTTATTCATTTGGTATGATATAGCGGCTAAGTAACAAGATATTTATAGTGATGTGTGGCGTTCGACGGTACGAGAGATGTTTAGTTCTGTAGGAATTTAAACTTTCGTGGTCATTTAAACTTAATTTAAATTGTCTTTCGGGATATATACCACGTACCTTCGTTTGGAGTAACCGATATTTCGGCACTGTTGCAAGCGCCATGTTCACGGATGTACTGATGGCAGTACATCCGTGAACATCTCAACTCGACGCCAACCCGGCCAGAGTGTGATCGATCATCGACCAGGCTTGGGACTGGCGAAGGAGGTGTGTGGAGGCTCTCCCTAGGCGTTCGGGGCATACCCACTAAAACCACCGCGGTGTCCCTACGGGTCCCGTGTAGTGTGTATAGCATACTTTGCCGCGGCCTCGCTCGGGACTGGCCCGCCGTTGGTGTTAGCAGGCCTCGCCTCATTATGCTACTTGGGAGGCGGCGAGGATACTACGCCACCTCCTTGCCTTATGGCGGACGGGGAGCAGCTTCATCGCTCGCCGTCCGCAGGCACTAAAACGGCTGCAGAGGATAGGGAGGACGGCAACCTGACAACACAGCATCTCCTCTTCCTCTGCGGCCCCACCGCAACGCATCAAATGGTGCGTCCCCATTTGGTCGCAGGAGATAGGGCGCGCGGCAACGCAGCACCGACACGCCTCTCCTCCCGCGACCGCGCCCGACTGCGAGGGACAGACAGAACTCCCCCGCACCCGCACCTCTGGACGCATCCTACGCAGGCCTCACCCAAGCCCACGTGGAGCGTTCACTCCCGAGATCCCGCTTAGCTTCACCGTGGGTGTCCAAACCTCGGTGACTAAGCCCCCCACCACGACAAGCTAGAGATCCCACGGTAGGGAATGAGAATAGACCGGTGACCAACTGTCGGATAGATTATAAACAAGGCTGGTGATAACGAAAGAACAAAAATATCAAAAATATAAAATGCAAATTTTTGCCGTCGTTTTACGAATATAACAGAGAATAAAATAGCAAAAAATTAAATAAACATATTATTTTTAATACTATATATATTACATTAAACTTTAAAGCAATAGAAAACATAATAAAAATACTTAGGAGACTTTATTTTTACGCGACGCAGCGCGTATTTTATTATAGGTCAATCCAACTTACGCGTTTAAAGTTTACATAGGGACATACTAAATTCTTTCTTTCTAATTCTTGTTTTCTGTGACATGACCTAGGCATTTGACCACGTACGCTATACTACATTCTTAAACAAGTTGGAAGCTTATGGCATAAGAGGCAATCTCCTTAATTTAATTGAATCGTATTTAAGACAAAGGTATCAAATTACTGAAATTAGACATATAAATATTGTATAGAAGAAAGAAGAGATTTATCGATCATCAGGTCGTGAAGTGGAATATGGGGTACCGCAGGGAAGTGTTTTAGGACCATTTCTCTTTATATTATATATTTAATGACTTGCCTAAATGCATTGAAGAACCAGTGATCCTATTCGCGGACGACAGTACTTTGACAATTCCTTGTAAAAGTGTAGAGACGTATGAGATTGATATAAATAATGCTTTAAAATCAGCTATCCAATGGATGCAGGAACATAATTTAAAAATAAACCTAAATAATACGAAGGCATTTTACGCAACGGTTACCTAGAATGAACCTCAACTTACATTACCGCAATGAAAACATAGAAGACTCAACAAAATTTCTTGGTCTCCAGATTGATAAAAACCTTAACTGGAAAACTCATATTGAAATGTTATGTAAAAAACTAAGTATATCTTCATACGCTTTACAAACACTTTCATGCACATTATATACGGATGGTCTACTTACAGCGTACTACGGTTTGGTAGAAAGTCACCTACGCTATGGGCTAATATTTTGGGGTAATTCGACAGAAAAAGAAACAGCATTCAAATCTCAAATAAGGTGTTTGCGGGCGATGTTTAGACTTAAGAAGACAGATAGCTACGTGCCCTATTTCAAAAACTACAAAATGTTAACTTTACCATGCTTATGCATATTAGAAGTAGCTGTGTTTGTTAACTCTTTCCGTCTCTCGCCAATTGCTTCAGCGTCATAATTGCCAGAAAAGGAGCTGGTTTTGTACCGTAACTTACTGTTGTTAATTGATATTCCTGTAACCTTTGTGAAGGGTCATCTCTCCATATGATTTTTTGTAAGTTTTGATCTTCTATGTGCACCCAAATCTGTCGGAACATCTTTTCGATGTCCGCAGTAAAGGTGAAGCGTTAAGTCGAACCCACATTACTACAAGCGTCTAGCCGACGAATTGCCACGCAATAGACGCGACAATAGTCAAATTTGTCTCTAATTCGCTAAGACGACCCTGATGCGCAAATGTGTGTACTGTATGGCACCAATTATTTATAACAAATTACCAAAAAGTTGGAAGGAACTGCCTTAATCAATGTTTAAAAATAAACTTCGTACTTTCTTGACCGCCAGAGCATAGGGGAGATGTGCTGAAGATGACATAGTCAGATAAGATGACACACTATCAATACTGATTAAAATATTCGCGCTAAGGTGGAAGTAGTGACGATTTATAGTGTGCCTGTAGATGGTGTTAGTACTCAAATTCATTATGACGGAAAGCAGACGCAGATTGGCAAGTAGTTAATGTTTCTGTGACTTTGATATGCAAATAATTTTGCTTTCGCTTTTGTTTGGTGGTGAAAATACATGTAAGGTAAGGATCTTGAAGTTGCTTTACTTTGCAATGTAAAATTGTATTAATATACGACAAAAATATTGCTAAAACCGCATTCTAACCTCAAAGTTTATGCCGATACAGTTCAAATAAAACTTGCACATCAATTGGGTGAGACACCAGACGTGGTTATAAGATGACATACTATGTCCTTCACTAATAAATATGCAGAAGATGATCCAGCCTGCATTAATTGCAATGGACTATTCAGCCAATCTAGGCCAAAAGGACATTGGATGAAGTGTTAGCTGTGTTCCAACTGGTGCCATACACTATGCGCATATATATATATATATTGGTATAAGACGACATACATTTAAAGTCTAAGGTGACATACTATGTCATTTTAAACCATACATATGTCGTCTTACACACGTCGACCAAAGTGCAATTTCTTGCTATTTTTTAAGATTTTGTAATGTTTATTGTTCTAAAACTAAAATAATTTCGTTGATTTTGATACATTTAATAATATACGCAATATACTGATCTCGCATGACATCATTTATTTCCAATACTTACCTTCAAAGAAAAAGTATGTCATCTTAAGCACAAATCCTTAGCGTGACTGAGTTCCTTAATGAAAAATTTATATAGATCTGTATAATAATGCTGAGTAATCTTATAATTTGAATAAAAAATAATTAAATTTAATAATTTGGACAAGAAATTAATATATTGTTACATGTATCTTTTTTTTGTATAATTTTATAATCAACTAGAGGACGCCAGCAGCTACGCCTGCATATTTTTTTTAATTTACCCGTTTTGGCCGATCCCGTGGGAATTTCGGGAAATCCCTTCTTAGTGCACCCCTACGGTCCCCAAGGAACATACATGCCAAATTTCAGCTTCCTGCGTCCAATAGTTTCGGCTGTAGCGTGTCTGTCAGTCAGTCAGTAACGCAAGGATTTTATATATTAAGATTTATTTTTGCACGTCATGCTGTGACAAACATGTCTGCACTCAATTTATTTTGTCATCTTGTATGTATGCACTTTCTTTGTATGTACACACATGCCACCATAGATATATTAACAGTTCTGTGCATGTCACACACATGTTTATGCAAATAAAGCTTATCTTATCTTATCTTAAAACCCTAAATTAACTGGTTACTTAATGGGCTTTTGAGTACTTAAAATGTTCTGCGGGTTTCGGTCCATCCCAGTTAACAATTTCCTTGTTGTACCAGACGAATTGTCCACGGACCGAATCGGGAGCATCAAGCGCCAGGAACAGAGGTACTTCAGCTCCTTCATCGATCGTCATCGGACCTCTGTGAGACGTCAGTTCTTTGTCTACGTAGCCGGGGTGCACGCAGTTCACTTTGATATCTGTAAAGACAGATAGTTAAATGCTATATGATTATTTTAAGATTATTATAACATAGAATGCAAAAAAAAAAATGAATTTAAAAACAGAAAAAAATCAATTTAATAACTACTTACTTAGATGGTATTTTTAAATAAGTGTGGTTCACGATTTGGTTATATAATTGATATTATTTGTCAGTCACCAAACTAATAGGAATAAATTAATAGGAATAATTTTGTATGTGCGAAATAACCTCTGACCTACGCAAACTCGACTACGCGATTACCGTTAAGTCCCAGTTTTCCCAGAGTTCCTAGTTTTTTCTAAACTATTTTGCATATTTCTGAGAGATATGAATCTATATCTCAATCGCAAAATGAATTTCCTTCTCTTGCTATGTGTATAGTACCTATGTATATGATTCTTATTTTTATTACAGATCTAGCATGTGTAAAATATAAGGCTTTCATCCCGGGAGTCTCGGTCTCGAAAATTTCGAGAGTCTCGATGATTTTGCTGTGTTTTCAAGACTCGAGACTACTACCTCCAGTTTTCGAGACTATCGAGACTCTTGAGACTTAAGTCAAATAATAACCATTACTAAAAAATCTCGTGAATTACCGTGGTTGGCAAAAAAAATCCGGTCCTGGCTAAATAACAACTTGCCAACAGCTATTTCTGACAGGGTTTTCGCAGACACCCCCCTGCGCGGGATCTCCACCTTGTCGTGGTGGGGGGGCTCAGTAACCGTGGCTTGGAACCCCGCGGTGAAGCTAAGAGGGATCCAGGAGGGGACGCTCCGCGTGGGCTTGACGGGGCCTGCGCAGGATGCGTCCAACGGTGCGGGTGCGGGGGACAGTTCTGTCTGTCCCTCGCAGTCGGGTGCGGTCGCGGGAGGAGAGGCGTGTCGGTGTTGCGTTGCCGCGCGCCCTATCTCCCGCGACCAAATGGGGGCGCACCATTCGATGCGTCGCGGTGGGGCCGCAGAGGAAGAGGAGATGCGGTGTTGCGTTGCCGTCCTCCCTATCCTCTGCGGCCGCTGAGTGTTTTGGCGGCGGAGTCCAACACCTTAATCCGCCGCCAAGGGGGTTTTGTGCGGGGCCCGCCTGACCATCTGGCGGGCCAATACCCGTCGGGGGGTAGCGATGAATGCTTATGCGAATCCCTACCCTCCGACACACGAGTACATGAGGAACACGGGTTGGTTTTTAGTCAGTAAGAGTTCCCAAAAAAAAGGGTTTTCGCAGACAACCCTATAATTATCATCGTGTTTAGTGAACTAATAAAATAAACTTTGTCTATTAAACAAATTGATAAATATACCTGCCAACCCTATACTTTAATAAGCTAATAAGCCAGGAAATAATAGACAACCCAATTTTTACGTATCCTTTGGGGTTCAAACATTCGCTTAGTTCTAAAGGAGAATGCCCATTCTTGTATGGACTGCCGTTGCGTATTATGATTTATTCATTAAACTCCTATGTTAAAATGAAAAGTCAAATATATTGTTTTGTCTTATTTTTTCTGAAAACACAGATAAGATAAGCTTTATTTGCATAAACATGTGTGTGTACATACAAAGAAAGTGTAAGTCGAACGCACATTACTATAAGCGTCTAGCCGACGAATTTCCACGCAATAGACGCGACAATAGTCAACTTTGTCTCCAATTCGCTAAGACGACCCTGATGCGCAAAAGTGTGTACTGTATGGCACCAATTATTTTTAACAAATTACCAAAAAGTTGGAAGGAACTGCCTCAATCAATGTTTAAAAATAAACTTCTTACTTTCTTGACCGCCAGAGCATATTATAGCGTGACTGAGTTTCTTAATGAGAAAGAATTTGTATTTACATAATTAAATTTAAATAGATCTATATAATAATCTTATAATTTGAATATGATATAATTAAATTTAAATAATTTGGACAAAAAAATAATATATTGTTACATGTATCTTTTGACGTGACAACGTCTTATAAATTGGTTTGCCGGGTGACACTTCAAGAAACTGCGTTACGCTCCGCTCACGTTATGCGCTCACAATGAGAGCGAGTGAGAGGCACGCGTCCCGCCTAAGAGCGAGAGAGACAGACATAAAAAGTGAAAGGCACGCGTCTTTCATCCTTCTTCCTACTATACGAATGAATATTCACATTAAAATTATTTTACCACTCAAAGTCGTTGTCACGTAAAACTTTCGCCCGTATACCGACTTTACAGGCAACCAATTTCTTTTTTTGTATAATTTTATAAGTAACCAATTTATTTTTGCACGTCATGCTGTGACAAACATGTCTGCACTTAATTTATTTTGTCATCTGTCTTGTCTACTTACATTGGATCTATTTTGCTTCCTACGTACTTATTAAAAAAAAAGACAAATTTTTTTACTAGTGTGTATTTGATTATGTAACAGTACCTTGATTAATAAAGTATATTATTAAAACTCATTCAGAGGCAGCGTTAGCCTAGTGCAGAAACCAACGGACTGCCATGCCGTAGTTCAAATCCACGGCATGCACCATTGACTTTTCGACGTTAAGTGCGTATTAAATTGTTAATTATCGCTTGCCCCGTGCATCGGAGAGCACGTTAAACCGTCGGTCTCGGCTGTCATGAAGATCTTTGACAGTCGTTACGGGGAGTCAGTACCTACACTCAAATAAACTGATACTGGTCTAAACCATGGAATATCACTATCACTTTGGGTTGCTGAGGCCAGACGGCAGTCGCTCTGTGGAAAAGTTGATATTCTGTCATATCTGGTTAGACCAGTAAGCGGACCTCGGGCTCCAAGGTGTGTAAGTCTTGGATGCAACCGGGATAACGCTAGGGCGATGATGATTATTAAAACTCATTGTATTTAACTGCCTAAATGCCTAATCTATGAGTATAAAATCCTTTTTTGTAAAGAGTCTCGATAGTCTCATCTTTCCCGGGAATTTCGAGACCTGGCTGAGTCTCGAATTTTTTTCCCGGGACTCGAAAATGTATCGAGACTGAAAGCCTTAGTAAAATAGTCAATTATGACTGCAAATACAATACGAAATTAATGATGCATCGCTTTTATTAGCGATGCAAAGATTATCCGCGCGCCTCTAGTGGCGAAATTTAGAAGTAGTCAATGTACGACACTTTCAGCTTTCAATACAAATTAGCTTCGAGCTTATGGCAGTAATTGTATTGAGAGCTGTCAAGTGTCAAAAGTAGTAGTGATCTGTGTTAGAGTCGTAATCTCTAGTTATAGTAGGTATATCCAGAGCTTGAAATACCGTTAAAAATTTGGTATCGTTTACAGCCTTTTGATGCAGATATCGTTAACTAAGAAATAACGTTATCAAAATTAACGTTAATTCTCGCACATTTTACCGTTAAAATTACGTAACGGTAAAAGGTACGGTATCGAAAATTTTATCGTTATGACTTAGTTTTGTTACCGTCGCTCTCTTCCAATTGCAAAAGAATGTCAGACTACTTCGACGCTAGACTGTGCCGTACGACTATTTGCGTGTTTAATAGCCTACTTACTATCCTGAGTTTTGTTTGTTCTTGTATACCAGGTCACTCAGAAAGTATTGCAATAAAAAGTTTTTATGTATACTATGTGAGACTGGCTAAGTATAATTTATTAACAAATATGATTACTTATAAATAAAAATAGGTACGTTCTCGTATGATTCAGTCTATCGTACGATTCGTCCCCTAAAACCAAACGAATCGTACAATAGACTTCAAATGGCATTCATGGATGAAGACCCTTCTAAGGCAACCCTGTCAGGCCTCCTTCATTCGGCCGTACCTACAGTGATAAGTGCCTACACTTTCGCGCGGCTTCCACGCCGCGTCGTAATAACGTGAATTTTAATAGTGAACAACAAAAATGTCTCATCACAAGTCTGGTGCAAAGTATTGCTCATTTAACGGATGTGTGTCGAAAGCAACTTGAAATTTTGATTTCATTTATTTTACGAGAGCAAGTTGAAAATTGTACTTTTTATTTGTTGAGATATCTCAACGATTATGGTGTCAAATTAAAGATCTAGTTCAAAAACTATTTTATCTGTTTGAATCATGTAAATCGGTCGCGTTTAGGAAATAACTAAGAATTAGTATAGTAAAAATTACCAGATTTTTTGTGGTTTTTTTTCTACGAACTCATAGGATACTTATAGGATAATAAATTAATAATTTATTATTAAGTGGTCAATTAGGTAGATAGACGATGAATAAATATTATAGTAGCAGCGGCAAGTCGACAACCCTAGCGCGATAGCTAGCGCGTCACTCCGCGCCAGACAGCGACAGCGTTATATGTTAGAAAAGAGCGGGAACGGTTAGGTGAATATCGCAGTAGGCACTGAGTGCTTATGCGAGCTGGATTGCACTTTGTTGCTTAGTAGCAAGAGTCGCAATTTCAAGGAATTGATTTGACAAGTGGTGCTTCTGTACGTAAGTACCGTTTATTCTGTGACCCTGTTTCGTTGGTATAATTAATGTAAGCGTGGTCGACTAACTTTGGGGGATGAAGAAAGAAGTGGTCGCCTTTTGACGGCTGTTAAGCAAGAAAGCGTGCTAGCAGTGAAAAATTTTATCCAAAACAATAGACGAGTTACATACCAAGAGATTCAGCATAATTATATTGCAGATTAGATCAGGAAGCCTTCACGAGATTCTACACGTACATCTACGGGTGCGGAGGATAGTTTCACGCTGGGTGCCTCACAACCTCACCGATGTTCATAAGCAGGCAAGGGTGGAATGGTACCATGATACGATAGACAAATTTGAAGCAGGCTCGTCTCAGCGGGTTTATGACATCGTTACAGGTGTTGAATCCTGGATTTATCAATACGATCCAGAAACAAAAGGCCAGTCGACGGTTTGGGTGTTTCAAAACTAATCAACGCCTACCAAAGTAAAGCGACCTAGAAGCGGAAGGAAGATTTTGATCGTGAGCTTTTTCTTGACTGGCTATTTGTGACAATCCCTTTACGAAACCAAAGAAGCATAATTCAAATTAAAAAATATTTAGTGTGTAACATAGGAACATAAGTTAAAATGTTTGGTTATTTGAACATGCTATGTCCCGCCATTTAGGCATACAATAATTAGGTACATTTATTCTATCATAATATATAAGTCATATAGATGTACATTGATGACATTGACAATTATTGAAATACGTCAGCAAATGATACATTCATGCCAGATTAAGTATATATTGGAAATATAAATCATAACCATATCATTGAAATAAATTACAGTAAATTCAATACAAAATAAATTACACAGAAACCTTTCCATTAATTACATTCAATCAATAAATCACATTATCTTCTAAATATTCATTTAGTGAGTAATAACATTTCTCCATCAGCAATTTGTGCAGAAGACGTTAAAACCTAATTATATCTTCAGTTAATCGAATTTCTAACGGTATTTTGTTATAAATATGAGGACCCAAACAAAAACATTCTCATGCAATCATTGCGTTTTGCTAGCAACTATTGATAATTTTATTGATCATTGTGTCGACTTCTAGTCCGGTATTCAAATTTATCAATATTTATCTTAACAAAAGTTGCAATTTCGTAAATTAATAGACACGGCACGGCAATGAAAGAAGACAGAATTTCTTAAAATATGGCTTGCAAGAATCAGTTTGTTGCAACTGAAACATACCTATTTCGAATGCAACGTTTTTGAGCAATGTACGCAAGTTCTTTTTCTGATGAATTTCCCCAAAAAATTACCCCATATCGTAACGTAGAGGCAACATATCCATAATAGGCAGTCAATAAAGTGGATTGGTTAACTATTTGTCTCAACCTGAAAAGTGCATATGAAAACTAAGAAGTTTTTTGACAAACGTGTTCTATATGTTCCTTCCAATTTTATCCTGCTATCAATATTTATAGCTAAGAATTTTGTACTATCTACTTCTTTTATTGGTGTACTCTGGTAGGACACATTTAATAATTTTCTATTCTATTACGTGGCTTAAAATACATTATTTTTGTTTTATTTAAATTAATTTTTAAATTATTCTCTCTGAGCCATTCTATTATTATTTTTAAAGATGTATTAATGTCATGTTTAATATGCCTCTGCCTACCCCTTCGGGGAAACAGGCGTGAGTCTATGTATGTATGCATGTATGTATGTATTAATGTCATATTCTAAATTTGATAAATTTTTATTAGTAAATAATATGGTGCTGTCGTCGGCAAATAATGTCATGTTATGGGTAATTATTTTTGGCATGTCATTGATATAAATGATAAATAATAGAGGACACAATATACTACCTTGAGGGACACCTGACAGCACATCATCTTTTTCTTTAGAGTGATATGTTTCTTCAATTTTACTTGGAAAAGTGAGTCTTTTTACTTCCGTATACTGTCTACTGAACCTCTTCTGTTTAGTAAGGTATGATTCAAGTAGTTTATGGACATTGCCCCGAACACCATATGTATATAAGTAGTTTATCTAATAGGATTTTATAATTGACATGGTCGAAAGCTTTTGAAAGATCCATATAGAGTGCAATTATTAGGGATCTTTCATTAACTTTTTTAATACTTCATGTAAGAAATTGTATACTGCCAAATTTATCGATTGATTTCTCCTAAAACCATGCTGACAAGTAGTGAACAAATCATTCGTTTCAAAGAAATTACTATATAACTTCTTTACACTCGTAAATAACTTTCTCAAACACTATAATTCGTTAAATCTGATTTGCTATGCTTTTTATGGAGAGGTTTAATTACTGCTATTTTTAAACTGTCACGATAGGTGCCATGTTCTATGCAAAGGTTCATAATATGACATAATGGGTAAGCTGTTAGTGGTGCTACATATTTTACAGTGTGTGTGATGATGCCGTCGATTTTTTAGTGTCGCAAAACTCTCTGAGTATCCCGTGTATACATGGCTGGTTTTCCACACGTCACGTGCAGTGTCTCGCGAATCTGACTGAAACCTTTTCTTCAGCTTCAAAATGGGTAAGTTCAATAAAATTATATTACCATTGAATATTTTGTGAAGCAAATATTATTTAAGCGTACGCAGCATTTAAATTCAATTACTTTCCGTTTTATTTCAGCAAAGCGAAGTATGTTACCTGATTCGAAATAGACGCGGTGCTCAAAGCGGCAATACAGACGAAAATGGAGAAAAAAATTAAGCAAGAAGATAAATATGCGAACAAGGAAGTAGCTGGAATGGTTACAGATGGTAAATGTGAGATCAAAAAAATAGCTATATCAGTTACAGGATCCACCTCCGAGAAGGCCTGTTCAGATTGTGTTATATTTAATAATTGTGTTGGTAACGATAAAAGAAATGAGAATTTTTCGCGCCTACTACACGAAGAATAACAATTTATACAACCCTGCATGCGGACGCGTGTACATAATATGAATATTTTAAATTTTGTAGACAGTATCAGAAATTGTCATTCTAGTGAAATTGATTTAACAGACTCGGAGAAAAATATTTAAACTAACAATACCGTTGATTCAGTGTGGCAAAGTAGTGCAGTAATCAGGTGTCGTTAATTGTGAGAGAATAGAAAATAACTTTGTTTTCTTGTTCCTGTCAAGTTTGACTACACAGGGTGTCGTAAGTATGGTAAGCAGAAGTCCTGTGATAGAGGACCCCTAGAGGGGTTATTCAGGTTTATCTAGGGGTCTTCTATCTCTGGACTTCAACTTACTTTTATATTTTTTAATGCTTTTGTAAAAATATTTAAAAATGTAAACAATTAGAGCGAAGCCTCTGCTCCGTTGCGTTGTGTCGTCGCAACGTTGACATTAACATGCATTATTAGGTGCCACGTCCTAATCTTACAAAGCAAACGTCTCAACGCAACGGTGCAGTGTGACTTCACCCTAAATGTTAAAACTGAATAAAGGAAATGTAATAATAAGAAGTGAGAACTATAACAGTATTTTTCTATATATATAATTTAGATTAAGCTAAGCACGTGAGAGTTGTGAAGACGATAAACGGCAACAGAGTCGAAAAGCGCGCGCGTGGCCGCGTACCGGCCGCGCCTCCGCCACCGCCGCATCGCTGCACCGTACCGGGCGCGGCGGCTTGGAGAAAACGGCAACGTCGCATAAAATAACCAAACTATACCGTGAATTTGTTACCGGTAATTTTACAAAAAAAATAATAATACCGTTAATTTTAACGTAATTCTTTTACCGATATTATTACGTTATGCTACTAAATAACGCTACCAAATCGTACCGGTATGCCAGGTATCTCTTTGAAATACCGTTACTTAACGTTATTTTTAATGTGAATTGGTAACGTTTTCAAGCCCTGGGTATATCATCTATGTAGATAACTTGTAATTACGCCGCTAGAGTCGCTAGTGAATCTTAGCATCGCCAATTATTATAGGTACTCTTGTTTATTGACTCTAATTAGAGAAGCTTGGCAACTTTAAAAGATGTTTTGTTGCTGTCAAAAGTTCATAAGCCCCATAGCCATGTCATGTACATGGCCAATCCATACAAAACACATTGCATTATGAAAAGTAAGTACATTGTTATGTATTGTTCTGAAATGCACATCGTTTACTACTGCGACCTTGTGGCCATGATCTTTTCAGATAATAAAACTTTAACAAAAAACCAAGACAACAGCAATCTAACACTAAAGTCTTTAATTACAAATATTGGAATGAGATTCAAACAGGTCTGATAACGGCCCACTTAATTTTTTATACAGTTTTCAGCGGACAGTTATCAATTTGTTTATTTCATATCCATTGTCTTATCTCCATGCTTTATTTGTTTTAACAGCTATCTATCATGTTTCTCTATGCTTATCTTTAACTGCCCGAAACATCGTCTTTTGTCTTACTTCCCCATTAGTCCATTGAAAATTTACATTTGGGGCTTAGACAAATGATTGGTATCGCTTCGCTATACTAGACTCCGCGCTGCCTTAGAAAAATAGCTCCGTAAATGAGGCAACTGATTATGACAGTGTGTGTCAAACAAAAGCAACAAGACGCATGCGTGAACAATTGTGTTGTCAGCTTCTCAACAGTTACCCGAGTAAATGGGAAAATATTTTATCCTGTGGTCTAGTGGTTGGTCTCAAAATCAGTAAAGAAAATTCTTAAAAATTACAATTCATTAAAAGCATCAATATATTTGTGTACTTATAGGTTAGGCGTAACGCGTAAGTTCCTTTATGAGAAAAATTGTGGGTATATTATCCAATGATTAGGCCTCATTTTATTATGATGGTTTGTTCTATGTACTAATAGTATTTTGCAAATTATTATTAGAATGTATGGTAGTGAAAGTTGGGTATGGCAGAAGAGATTTGAAAGTAAAATAAATGCTGTAGTAATGAGAGCACTGAGAAGTATGTGTGGTGTGTCTTTGACCGACAGAGTAAAGAATTGTGTGATACGAGAGTGGTGTGGGGTAAAAGAAGATGTAGTGACAAGCATTGAGAAAGGCATGTTAAGATGGTTTGGGCACATGGAGAGGATGGATGACGATAGGCTGACAAAGAAGATATATAAGGCAAGTGTGAATGAAACAGGACAAAGGGGAAGACCTAGGCGGACGTTCTCTGACCAGATTGGAGACATCCTGAAAAAAGGACAAGTCAGAAGTACCCTTAACAGAAGAGCATGCATGAGAAACTTGATGGGAGTGAGTGAAACAAGTGAGGTATGTCAGGATCGTTGCAAATGGCGTTCCGTAGTCTCTGCCTACCCCTCCGGGAAACAGACGTGAGTCTATGTATGTATGTATGTATTATTAGAAATAACCATAGAGGAAATAAGGTGTTTCCAAAACAGTGCTTTCTGTTTCCATGCTACTAGTCCATATAAATTTAGTTAGACATTATTAATTTAACATAAATGGTCGTGAAAACTACTTTGAATAAAACAATAATTGTACACACTTAATTACACATATAATTAGGTAAACCATGTTTCTTGGGAAAGATGTACAGTTTCTAACAACTAACATTTTTCACCTTATTTGTAAAGGTGAAATATATAATAAATAGGTTAGATAAAAGAAATAGTAAAATATAACAAATACAATAACTAGGTATAGATTCACATAATAAAAATCTCAGCTGTGGGGAAATTGATTCTTGTACTAGCAGCAACACTGAATGGCGTTTTCGGTTTTTTGTAATTTTATGTTGAAATTTTAAAATAGTTCTTATTTTACACATAGTATGTGATACCAGAGTCCTTCTTATTTTTAGCTGAGTTATTTTTACTCAGGATAAAAGCGCAACTTGGCATTGTACAGCGAATTATTTCCGTAATTAATTTGGTGGATAGGTATACGGCTGTCAGTATGACAGGCTCAACCATGCCAGCTGGCATGGTTTTTTCTGCCTCATTTTACAAGTATAAGGGCTCCGTCTAGTAGAGCAGAGCGAGACCAATCATTAGTCTATGATTTGGGGTTGCATTTGTCAGAGGACGCAATTTTATTTTACAGATGTGTAGGGCTGGCTCGTGTAAAGCTTGATCCAAATTTGTGGGGTCGTACCTCTTGTCCCTCGGCCGCCATCTTGGAAAGAGTGCAGACGCGGATGGTTTTTCTTATTCACCTGGTAAACTATTGATCACACAGAGATCTTGTTCAAGCATTTTTGGCTGCAAATTGAATTCTCTACAACTTTGGTTCTGATACTTTTTGTCATAAAATCATAAATAAAAAAGTTTTTCTATGATATTGTTTTCTATCATATGACAAAAACTTGCCTTCGAGCGATCTAAAAACTTCAACTCCAGAGTTAGCCACTTACAAAAGAAAGATAAGAGGAAGCATTATTACATAAATTAGATACCTACCAACATATTTCATAAATATATACAACATTGTGTAATGTTTGTTTACTAACGATATTGCGTAACTGTTGTGAAATATTTATTTTTATACCTATAAACCAGACTCTGCTATAAACATAGTTATCAATGTGATATACCTACATACAAAAATGCTAATCATCATGCTACGTAAAACTCGACAACTTTAGCTTACTCCAGTAATTGATAATTGTATTATAATTTATTTTTAATTCATTAAATTCTTCTAAAGCGGCGATAGCCCAGTGGTGTACGTAACGGACTGCCGAGACGATGGTCTCGGGTTCATGTGTGTCTTTTAAATGTGTATTGACATGATATGAAAGGATTTCTACGCTGAAAAGAATATTTTGGACATTTCAAACTGCGGCATGTGACTTTTGAGTCTCTAGCCCTCGTGGCGCCCGTGTGCAACCCTGTGTACCCTGGCGCCCTCTAGTCTAGTAGGAGCGGGGTCAAAATGGAATAAGTACTAACAGTTATACAGGTTGTTCACAAAGGTATCAACTTTTTTAAACTGTGACACCTACTCATGATAATACTGAACAACTTTCCCCAAGGAACCCATGGTCAATCCTCAAAAAAAATTTGGACTTAGTATGGAGATCGATCAGCTGATTGACCAAGTCTCCATACAAAGTCCAATTTTTTTTGCGGATTGTCCATGCATTCCCTGGAGAAAGTTGTTCAGTATCATGAGTAAAAGCCACAGTTTAAAAAAAGTGCATACCTTTTAAAATTATGTCAGGAAGCAAAATATTTTTATGGGAACGAAGGGGTTTTAAGAATGAAAAAAATCACAACTTTATAGTTGTTTTAAAAAATATTTATTTTAAAAACTACTTATAGTAACATAACAGGACGCTCGGCACATAAGTTACTTCTCAAGCTTTTGCATTAGCGAAATCTTTAATAATGTCACTAACTTCAATTTTGATTTCGTGTTCAATACTTATTAACGATTTGACGACTGGTTAGCGAAGCGGTAGTGTACCTAAGTGACTGCCACGCCGAAGGTCGCGGGTTCGATTCCCGCTCAAGTCAAACATTTGTGTGCGTGAACATGGATGTTTGTCTTGGTCTGGGTGTTTCTATGTATAATATGTATGTATTTCCAAAAAAAAGTATATATGTATGTTTATCCATTGTCTAGTACCCATAGTACAAGCTCTGCTTAGTTTGGGACTAGATGGTGTTGTGTGAATGTGGTAGAATATTATTATTATTTTATTTTTTATTCTCCTTTGGCAATCTACTTTGCGACAATGTTGATCTAAGGTAGTTTTTAATTATTTTCGGTTTAGGAAATTACCTTTCGCTATGTGCGACCGTGACTGGAAGTGTCAGGTATATGATCAGCACAGTGGACAGATTTGGGGACACTGAAATTAATTTATTCGTAAACAAGTAATTTAAAATGTCCAACGGCGTAGTGGAATCATCAATAAACATCGGTAATAATTCGATTTCATTATAGAGCTCGAACTGTTCCACATCTGAGGAGCCAGCATGGCTAAGTTTATTTTCTAAATTAGAGCAATGTGTTTTTTTTGTATCAGAGTCCAAATCTTTCCAGATTTTCAGTTTTTGAAGAAATGAAAAAATTACATTATTTTAATTCAAAAGTTCGAACCGTTCGTCGAACTTAGTTATTGCGGTGTCTAACAAATAGAAGTAAAAATTTACTTTAAAATCTGTTTTCGCGTCAGTTATCGGTTCATCCTCCGCCTCATACCTAATTGAAAAACCTTTTACGAGCGTTCTGCACTGCAGTAGGATAAACAAATGAAAAATCCTAGGTCGTACCTATAGGAACGAGTCAACTTCGATATTACTAGATACTTATCTATCATTTTTTTTTGTATTTTTGATGACCTCCGACCTCGAGGAATGTCGCAATAATTGTGGAAGCAAAAAAAACTAATCTTTTATATATTTTCTATCAAAAGGAAAGCCGATTTACTTCATATTTACATGTTTACTAAAAAAATGATACTTAATCCAATTGCATCCAGGCTTATTTCGCAAAACTACGGTAAAGCGGGATTGCAATTTGAACTTTATAGCATTCTAATACAGTCGAGTTAGAAATTATTGTCGGTGTGGTGTGAAACGAATCAAAACAAACAGGTGCCGATGCCGGCTCGCGCCTTTGGTAGCGATGCGACATTACGCCAATTTAATCTTTAATAATCTGTTTTAAGACTGATTTCACGTTGAAACAAAAGTTACTGTGTACATTAAAATAGAGTAGGAAAAGGAGTAAGTAGCCTTGCTTTGCTACCGTGCGCCCGACGTCGGCAAGGGCGCAGTGGTGTCAGGGCGACGACGACGACGACGGGTCGACGCTCGGCGCCCGCTTTCGGCCCTGTCACGACCTACAGCGGCGGGCGGCAGCGGCGAGCGTTTGCGATGTAGTACATAGCACGCGTTACTCCATTGCGGCCGCGCGCCGCGAGAATAAACGCGCCTTAGAACGCGCCATGCACATCGCCCCTGCCGCGCCGCTCGCCGCTTAGACCGATCTCGTGAACAGGCCCTTAGACCCGGCGCCCGTGTGCGCCGCACACCCTGCACTATAGGTAAAGACGCCTCTGCTTGACTATAATATTCTTACAAATAAATATAATAATATCTCTATCTATCTACCTGCCTTCCCTTTTCTTGTTTTTGGCTTGACCATGTACAGGGACATGAATAACCCGTAACACCCATCTTCCTAGCGTGTCGATGACAATCTAAATAGAATCAGCCCAAAACTAAGCTACGAGTATAGCATTTTGTAAGTATTAGGACACGCAGGACAACATAGTAAAGGTCTTAGACAACATAAACGACTCGCCTCACACCCAACCAAAAGAATATCATTCAAATATGGGCTTTAAGTATTGATCTTTAGGTATGCGTTCTGCGCGGCTTGATCGGCGATCGATTATAGAGATTGAAGTCGGACGAAAAAAAGGCGCGAATTCTCGCGAGTTTAACGAGATTGCACTCGAGCATAAAAACGTCTTATTCGAAGCGCATCTATACACATATACATACATATAAATAAAATTGGAGTGTCTGTTTGTAATATTAAAATAACAGCTTTTTACTAGATGCATATGGATGTATACACGGTACATATACCGAAATGACATTTTTTACAATTTTTGTCTGTCTGTCTGTTTGTTCTCGCTAATCTCTGGAACGGCTGGACTGATTTTGACGGGACGTTCACAGGCGGATAGCTGATGTACCAAGGAGTAACTTAGGCTATAAATTAACCGGGTAGGCGAAGTATTTCTCTCAGGACGCGGGTGACACCGCGGGAAACAGCTAGTTCTCAATACAGTCTGACTAATTCACAGACACAGATAAATTCAGATCCACCGCTTTTCATTTGTTTCTGAGACACCCAAGAGTCCAAGAGTTTTTCATTGCAAGAAGAACTTCAAGAAACATGCTGTTAAGAACTGCAAACAGGGCCGGATTTAGAGGTCTGGAGGCCCCGGGGCAATGTAGCTGTGGGGGCCCCTATTTATTATCCGTATATTTTTTCCTTAAACTATTGAAAAAATACACTGTCAGCAAATTAGACTTAGGGAAATAAAAAAATACAATTCATTCAATACGAAATAACGCTGATGATTTTTAAGAATGCGATTATACAACAGTTCCTTTGAGTGGTCTTTTTCACAGTCCTGTTTTACAAGTCTATTAAAGATACAAATTGTACCAACTCATTGTCAAGTCTAGATTCAAAACCGTCTTTGTAAACTTTTACTAATGCCTCTGCAGTGGCATATAAACTTGCGACGCCCATCTCGTCTGAGTGGTTGAGGAATCCAAATCTCAATCGAACAGCTTCGTATGCTTGCAATTTTTCTATGAGAGAAACAAAAAGTTGGGCTAAAACCAGTCGCTTTAAATTTTTCTCTTGGTGTTATAGATTTCTGTACTTGCATACACGTACACTGAATAAACTTGTACTGCTGATGCACAAGAGATAGCAGCTGCTTTTCCTACTAAATTCAGTGAGTGACCACAGCATGGTACAAACGCTAATAAATGCAGTTTTTTTTCTGCAAAATAAGGGCCTGCATCGCTTTGTATTTTCCACTTATATTTGCAGCATTATCGTACGATTGTCCGCAACAATCAAGGATTTATTAAATTGATGGTCAACTAAAATAAATATTAAAGCATTTGCTGTTGCTTCACCGGTATGGCCGTAATAATGTAAAAATATATCGGGGTGTCACAAGACCCATCACCAAGCCGAAGTCTACTCGTTTTACACATCATGCCGAAAAGAAAACCTGGGAAACGAAATATTTTTTAAGCTTAAAAAATAGACACATTTTATTAGCCGCAATGTATAGCGCGCGCTTGTAGAAAAAACTGGCGCGAGAAATGCATCGTACCTACGCCGTGCGCCGCGGTCGACCTAAGGGCGGTTTCAGATTAGCGTATTTTTTTGCGTGTATACGGTCGTTTCAGCATACGCGCTTACACGCGTGCTACATTACGCGCTCTAAAAAACCGAACTCGCGTAAACGGGCATATTTCGGAATGTTCACTCGAAATGGTAGTGACATCGTGTCAGTGTCAACATGGACTCTGAGGGCTCAAGCTTAGAAGCACATCAACGCTCGTACAAGTTGCGCGTGTGCCAAAAAGGCGCGCCTGGCCTATACACGCCTACATGTGCTTCCAAAAATGAGCTTATACGCGCGTATAAAACTCTTATCTGAAACCGCCCTAACGGCGGCAGTTTATGATCACGTGGTCGCGCGGCCGAGCGTAATGCCCTCCAGCTGATTGCTAGTAGCGCATACACTGCATTTTAAAGCCGTTTATTATAGGGAAATATTAAACATTTTGTTTACGTTTATTTGGAAGAAAGTTTACATTTATAATTCAAAACACGATTTTGGAATAATTAAAAAAAATCGTCACTTTGAGCCTCAATATCTCCTGAACCAGTAATTTTCCAGGTATCGTGCCGAAGTAAAAAATGTTCGTAATGATTGGTACAACATGGGGTTTCAGTTTTCGTTAAGGGTCTTTTTACACTCTGTATATCGAACAACTATTTTAAGTTGGTCGATTTGAGATTTATCGGGAGTAGAATCCATTGACAGTTTCAATGGATTCTACTCCCGATAGTGTGAGAGTGATAGTGCTAAGATTTTTTTATCCTCGTTACGATTTCATTAAGTACTTGATTACACATGGAACTTATCAGTTTTTCGCATACCGTTGGGGAAAGGTTATTAACGTAACCGCTCACTTTGTTTACATGTCGGTGTAAATAAATGCCCACGTTGCTTCGTACTCAGCTAGCAAATTCAAAATACCCAGAAAATTGCCATTTCTCGGTGATCCAATGATTTAGTCGTGTACTCGGAAGATTAAGCCCCGTTCAGCGATGACGTGCTGTGCCTCCTGCGTCGCTAGCTCTCGGTTGATACATCCCGTGCCTTCTCCCTGTGGCACTAGACTAATCACTAACTCCAAGTGGGTCATCGATATCTCGTGCTCGTATAGGCGCTCCGTTGCATGTTTGCTGTCACTGAAGCCTTCTCCTCTTAACTTGAGTGGATATTAGAGTACAAGCTTTGCAATATATTTTACTCGTAGTCAGAGAAAAACAAAGCTCGAATCGATTGTCAGTCTCTTGATTTTGGTTGCGACGTATAAACATGTTTTTTGTACATTGCCGGAAAGTTTGTATTATCTCGCAACTGTAGGACAGAATTCTGGAGTGAGACTTCATCACAATCTTGCAGTTTTGCGGAACCGTTCTTGACCAATATTTGATCATTCCTTCAGTTATCACGACGGGCCAAAGACCAATGTCATTTTTTAAACCATTACCCACTTCCTCTTGATTGTGACTACATGATTTTAATTTTTATTTTACCTTCCTCGAGACTACCATCGACCTTATCTCCATGTACTCAATCTTCTGACATTTTTATAGAATCGTGTGGCAGTTCTTGTTTGGTTGTAATTATGAAATAGTTAGTCGATTATATATTAATATACTATCTTTTAGCGTTTTAAGCATCGCGCGACGTGGCGATTACTTGGTTGTTTTTGAAAATATCAATATACCTACTTACTTCATTTACCTTACGCCAATAAATTACCTATAGTTTTCAGAAAATTGGTTCGTCATTTTATTGTATACTAGCCGTTTCCCGCGGTTTCACCCGCGTCCTGACGGACCCCTATTTTTTCTAAAATAAAATATAGCCTATGTTACTCGCAGATAATGTAGCTTTCTAATGGTGAAAGAATTTTTAAAATCGGTCCAGTAGTTTTTGAGTTTATCCATTACAAACAAAAATACAAATTTTTCCTCTTTATAATATAAGTGTAGAAAAATATGTGTTTGACTAAATTACAAAAAAGATATAGGCAATATTTTCTGTTTACTAATTTTATTTATTTGGTATGAAAATGTAATAATGTCGATTATTTTTAAACATTAATTTCGATTTACGATTTTCAAGTTCATTGCATGGAATGTCTTTGCGGATTGAAGTGAACAAATGCCGATATATATATATTTTTTATTTTTATCTCTGTTGTGGGGGCCCCCCATTTGTGGGGGCCCCGGGGCCATTGCCCCGCCTGCCCCCCCTTAAATCCGGCCCTGACTGCAAAAGAACTGTTTTATTACTAAAAGATTTTTGTTTGATATTAGAAAAAAAAGACTGGTTGTTTATTTCATTATTTGATATGTATCTATCCACAAAGTTTACTTCTTATTAGTTTATGAAAAATTATAGGCAGATACGACAATCAATGTTTGATGCATAAAAGTCTACTTACTTATTTAAAAAATCGTAAAAATTAATGTTTACCTTATAATTTTTATATTTTTTCCTAACTTATTGAAAAATTGAGATTATATACAAAAAAAAATCACATGAAACTGCCAATCTCGCGAGATCTCGAAATTGGCCAAATCCAAATTGGTGAGGGCAACGATAGCCCAGTAGAGATACCAGAGGGTATCGGGTTCAATACACGGCGCGCACCAATGACTTTTCAAAGTTATGCGCTTAAATAGTTAATTATCGCTTGTCCCGTGCCTCGAAGAACACGTTAAACCGTCGGTCCCGGCTGTCATGAAGATCTTTGACAGTCGTTACGGGGAGTCAGTAAGCGTCATTTACCAACCCGAATGCCCAGCGTGGTGATCACATTATTCTTTAATTTACACCGTACTACCATTGTCGTATCTATATAGGGTTATCTTTTGGTGTGAAGTTTCCTAGGCACCCATCCTTGGATTTCGAATCGCTAACCAAAATTTTGGGGTGAGCTCTAGACCATACTAGGGCACACTCTGTGCACACACAGGCCACCAGCTATATACACCTAGGTATGCTTACAGCATTTTATATTGCAATAGGTGCATGTAAAAGTTATACCTGGAATTTAAACTTTCGTGGTCATTTAAACTTATATTAAATTATCTTTCGAGATATAAGTAGGTATACCACGTAAGTACCTTTGTTTGGAATAACCGATATTTCGCCATGTTCACGGGATTAAAACAAAACGAAACAATTTCTGTCAACTTATCAAATAAACGCGCAAGACGGTTTGTGGTGACCCTGTTATACGTATAGATAGCAGCGCCCTGTGTATACAAAATGTACCTCGTTCTATTGTTATTTTTTATATCACTCCTTACTATTGATTTGTAGTACAATAGACTTCCTTAAACTTTACGTAGGTACACATTACTCAGATAAAGTGTTTTACTTCATCTGAGACACAATTGATCAATAGGTAATTTTATTGATACTTAGATAATAATATATAGATATACTCGAGAGTCGTCAATCGAAAGAATATAAGTAATTAATTAATAAATCGAGCTTATCACAATAACGATAAGCAACAGCCGTGCTACAGAGACAGATGGCTACTGACAGCGAACAGTATTTAATACAAGCGCACTCTATTGCTCACATTAGTTTTTATTTACCGGCCGCCCGGCATAAGTTGTACGATTTTATAGCACGCGATAGTATACGCGATCTTCACAGTGTTGTGTGAATATTTTCTTTGAATCATATTCATTGAAATAATGGCCACAAAAGTCGCAGTAGTAACTGGAGCAAACAAAGGCATCGGCTTCGCCATAGTCCGTGGTCTTCTCAAACGATTTGACGGCAAAGTTTATTTAACATCAAGAGATGTCGAGCGTGGCAAAAAGGCTGTAGAGAAACTGAACGAGGAAGGTTTGAAGCCTGAGTATCATCAGCTGGATGTGACGGACAAGAAGAGTGTGGAGACTTTCAGAGACTACATCAAGGATAAATACGAAGGGATCGATATTTTGGTGAACAACGCCGCAATTGCGTTTAAACACTCTGCGACAGAGCCGGTAGCTGTTCAAGCTGAGCAAACGTTGTTCGTCAATTACTTTTCGTTACTTTCTACGTGCGAAATATTATTTCCTCTTCTCAAAAATGGCGCTCGAGTGGTTAATATACCCAGTTCTTGCGGGCATTTGAGTCTGATTCCAAGCAAAAGTTTGAGAGAGAAGCTCAAGGACGAGAATTTGACAATTCCAGAACTTTCGAAACTTATGCAGCAATATGTAGATGCTGCTAAGGCAGGAACCCATGTTGAAGAATGGGGCAACTCCTCATACATTGTGTCCAAAGTTGGAGTCACTGCATTAAGTAATATTCAGCAGAGAATGCTAAGTGAGAGAGGTGGGTATATTTGCTACAATATATTTTTTTATAGAATAATTTAATGTAATTCAATGGCAATAGACTCGCCACCCGTGCAGCTGTGGGACCCTAAAATTAATAAGGCAAAATGTGGGTGTAGCATTACACCTCTGCCTACCCCTCTGCGGAAAATAGGTTTGACAATAAGAAAAAGAAACAATAAAGCTTGGGGCTTTATTTGACCGGTATTAGTATCTCTATCTACCCTACTAGATATAAAACTAACTAGCATTACTAATGTAAGTCTGAATTTCATTAATAGAAACATTCTAAAGCAGCAACAAAAACAATGACATAATTGTTTTGTTTGTGGCTTATCTTGTGCCTACAATAAAATTATTGTTCCATGTTGTGCAATATTTATTTCACAATATTGCAAAACACTGTGCAATAGGTACTCATGTTTTTTTATTTGGTTTCAAGTAATAACAAAAACAATTTTTATCTGTTGGAGACAATGAAGAATACCTACTAAAGATTATGTAATGGGTCTGAATCGTGTTAATGAATGAAAAGAAAGATGACATACCTTACACTAAAGACCACACACTTAAAACAATGAAGAATGTTACCTAATTTTGATTATTAGCTCTCCATATTCTCTGTCAAAAATAAAAAATGCTAGTGAAAGAATTACTTCGATATGTTAATTAGTTTCCGATTTAGAAGTAAAACAAGTTGTAACCGCATGACGCGGGCTGCCGTGTCCGTGTGACGTCATCGTACAACACGCTCAGTCTGGCTCACTCAGTCCGCTCGCGGTCGCGCGCCCGTGATGCCATTGAAATAATACCTAAATACTTCTAAAAATGTCCAATCCAGGTACTAGGAAATCATGTGTTGTGCCTAAATGTAAAAATACAACTACCAATTCGCCAGGAAAGTTGTTTTTTATAGTTAGGTACAAAGGACATTAAACTGCGAAAAAAAATTATAAAGCTATGAAGAGGTTAGATCCATTTGGAGATAAACGATTAATTAAATAATGAATAGACATCTTTCCAACTTCTTTATTTTTCACATATAAAATGTGAAAGAGATCACTGTATTTGAAGCTCTCAAAGTTTTAATGCTAGTTTGTCAAAATTTTTTTTTTTTGATTTTTTCTAATAATACTTAGCAGGCGTTGAAGGCTCCTCGCTTCGACAATGTAGCCACATTAAAAATGCTATAGTATGTTTACAGCCACCTCTGCTGGCGGCAAAATCTTCGCAGGTTACATTTAAAGTTTCTTGATCCTTTTCATTGCATTCTAAACTGCAATGATAAGGTGTGGTACCTACGTACGCAGTGTTCTGGCGTTATTCTACATTTAACCGTACATAACATCACCTACTCTTTTTACTTGAACATAACCAATAGATCATCGCCATGTCTCTTGCCGATCTGAAATAAGTTTCAAATAAAAATAATTAAATTTAGTACATCTGTTCAAACATCGACATTTGCAATAAAAATTCAATAAAATAAAATAAAATGGCCTTCCGAATTTTGTTAGTAAAAAATACAAATAAAAAAAGGTTTAGTACCTACATCTGTATCGTTCAACCCACTACATCTATAGCCTAGGTACCTATCCTACTTTTTACTAATATTATAAATGCGAAAGTTTGTGAGTGTGTGTTTGTTATCTTTCATGCAAAAACTACTAAATGGATCTGGGCGAAGTCTGGAATAACACAAATATAGGCTACTTTTAATTCTTGGGGAAACGCGGGCGAAGCTACTGGCGGAAGCTAGTTTGCAATAAATCAATGTACCTATGTATTTCTTAAAATTTACTAAGAACAGCGGTGCCTATATATACATACGTATACCTATAGCTACAAAACTATAATACATGTACTTCTACTATTTGAGTTGCATTCTTCCATTACAACATTAGTTGGGTATTTTGTTTTGATAAAACATTTTAGAACAGATAAAGTATTAAGCATAAGTAGTAGCAAGGAAAATTTATTTACCTTTGCATTTTCATTCAACGAAATCACTATTTGTTGATAAATAATGCGCAACCATTAATTCTATTTTAGGTAGATTATCCGATTGCCCTTTTTCGAATCCTTCATCCATTTTATTCATCGAATAATATTTACTATTTTTAGACTATTAACGTAAAACGCGAACGAAAACACAACAAAATACTGCGCAAGCTATTACACCTACTATAACCGTTGGCGACTTCATAAGTTAATACTAAGCGGAGCGCGACCCGCGTGGCGCGTTGTGACATGACGTCACAAGCGGTCACGTGGCTGTTAGCGGGACTCGAAATTTTTGTAAACTTTGAAAGCCTATAAAATCAAAACTACTAGGTATTTTTGAAAACAACAAAAAGTAGTGTATTTGTATACATATGGGCTTTACTAAGACAAAATTTCAAGCGATTTGGCATACCTAGTAACATTCTTCATTATTACTTGCTTTAAGTAAATAAAAAATAATATAAAGTTCAGCTGGATTCTTTACTGCAATGCAGTTCAGTTAGCCAATTTAAAATTAATTTATATCATAAACTTTTTTGTGTATGTTTTATGACTAGTGCAGTGAAAATTATTATTTTGTACTTTTTTGCTCTATATTAACTTTATGAAAATATGATTAGTATTTTTTTGTGTTTCACTGTCATAGTAAATTTTAATTATTTTCTTTACAGACATCAAAGTGAACTCTGTGCATCCAGGCTACGTAGACACTGATATGACATCTCACAAGGGCCCTCTGTCTATTGATGAAGGTGCTGTAGCACCTCTGTTCCTGGCGCTTGATGCTCCCGACTCAGTCCGTGGACAATATGTCTGGTACAACAAGGAAATTGTTGATTGGGATGGTCAGAAACCAGTGGAAAATTACTAGAAGACAGCAGAATTCATTCTCTTATGAGAAGGAAAGAGCAGAAAATGTGTATCACACTCAATTTTATTGATATTTTAAGTATTTCTGTCTTTATGTTAAAATTATTTTGTCCCTTTTAATGTTTTAGCCCCTTTAACTTTTATAAGTATTGAAATATGATAGATAGTCCAGCCAAAATAGACATTTGACTTAGACATAATTTGCATAAAGCTGAAAATTGGCAGAGACATTAAATACATCATTATAAATAAAACGTCAAAAATCCCGATCTAATAACAATTTAATATGCATATAACTTCGGGAAGTTAGTGGTGTGCGCCATGGATTCAAACCCAATACCCTCTACATAGCAGTCCGTTGGTATCTCTACTAGGCTATCGCTGCCTGTAACCAATTCCACTTTAGTCATTAGCAATACTACCATTCTTTCAATCAATAGCGGAAATGTGTGCATATTATGTAAAATATGATTTTTTTAATTGTTAAAGCGCAATATCTCATGTTTGGTGTGTCGTACGAGAAAAAGTGTCTAGACCATTTTTGAACAAAATTGTATGATCTACAACTTTGTCTGACATATTTGCACGATAAAATTCAATGTTTTCGAAAAATTTATAAAACTAAATTTTGTATGTTTGATCTTGGATGAAAAAATGCAGAAGTAAGATCGATGGGGATTTTTGATTATTTATAACCATAGATCGGAATCAGGGAGCTAACATTGTCAAAAGTATGGATATGCCTAATTTTTAAATGTGTTTCTGGCTATCTAGATTCTGGAAAATTTCTGATTTTTAATGAAGGTGTTTTAAACTGTAGTAAAAAGGTTCATTAAAAAAACAAAATTTTCTGGAATCTAGTTCTGGAAACACATTTAAAAATTAAGCATATCCATACTTTTGACAATGTTAGCTGCCTTAATTCCGATCCTTGTTTATAACTAGACGTCGCCAGCCGCTTCGCCCGCGTCAATTATACATACATAAACCTTCCTCTTGAATCATTTTCTATCTATAAAAATAAAACCGAATTAAAATCCGTTGCGTAGTTTTTAAGATTTAAGCATACATAGGAACATACAGACAGAAGACAAACTTTGTTTTATACTATGTAGTGATGATGTATTTTATGTCTCTGCCAATTTTCAGCTCTATGCGAATGATGTTTAGGTTATGACTTATTTTTGTCTATTTAGACTGGATTAAAAAGCTTTTGTTTATTAAACATTATGTTGCTTCGTTATGAAATGCACATTTATTGTTATTTTTATGTGATTTAAAATATAATTTGGAGTTGAAACTCATTTCAAACTCTGGTGGAAAAAAATAATAATGATGTTCAACCAAAAGAAGAAAAGTAATGTTTTATAGCAAAAAATTGGTCCAAATTCTAATGCCATGCTGGCAAGTAGGTAAGTTACTTTTATCACAAAGTGTATCTGTGTTATTAAAAACTGTAAGCTTAAAAAAATGTAATAGGTTGGTACTAAGTATTTTTAATCTGTACTGCACAAATGTGTAAGTAGGTAATAAAAGTGTTCCTAATTATTTGATGTTTTATTTTAGCTCTGTCTCTTTCACATGCATAAAAAGCGAGTGAAAAAAATCCCTTCGAAATTCGATTTTGGAACTCGACCTCAAAGAAAATACGTTATTTTTATATGTTATTAGCCTTTGCCCGCGGTTTCACCCGCATTCTGAGGGAACTAATTCGCGTACCCGAAAAACCCAAATATCTTACGGACCCCTGTTTTTTCTAAAATAAAGTATAGCCTATGTTACTCGCAGATAATGTAGCTTTCTAATGGTAAAAGAAATTTTAAAATCGGTCCAGTAGTTTCTGAGTTCATCCATTACATTCAAACAAAAATACAAATTGTTCCTTTTTATAATATTACTAGCCGTTTCCCGCGGTTTCACCCGCGTCCTCAGAGAACTATTTCGCATACCCGAAAAGCCCAGATATCTTACGGACCCCTATTTTTTCTAAAATAAAATATAGCCTACGTTACTCGCAGATAATGTAGCTTTCTAATGGTGAAAGAATTTTTAAAATCGGTCCAGTAGTTTTTGAGTTTATCCATTACAAACAAACAAAATACAAATTTTTCCTCTTTATAATATTTATTATATAAGTGTAGATTATAATAAAAATAAGTCCAATTATTAATAGTATAAAATTGGTATTCAACCAATTGCATTTTTGGTGTAGAAATACACCTCTGCCTACCCCTTCGGGGATAAAAGGCGTGACGTTATGTATGTATGCATTTTTATTTGGAATTTTAACAATGATAGGTACATTTGAAAAATAAACATCAGGGACGCGGTATAAAAACGCGATTTAAAAAAAATTGCGGGTATAAAAATTTCGCTGATGCTGATAGCGTATAGTGTAACGTGTTATACGTTATTTCAATATATTCCTGATCATTTCTATGTCTCGTAAATAATATGTGTACTCACTGAGGCACGAGAGCAAAGATTTTTGCATTTCGTGCAGCTGTTGAGTCCCTCACTACGCTCAGGATTCTAACTATGAATCACTCGCTACGCTCGTAAATCAATCATAGAATCCTTCGCTTGCTCGGGACTCAAAATCGGCACTAGAAACAAAAAACAACTTTGCTCTCTTGTTGCACAAATAACGATTTCACTAGTCTATATTAGGACTTGGGGTGGGAGTGGCCTATGTCCAGAAGTGGATTACGATAGGCTGATTGAGATTACACTTCTGTCGTTGTACCCACAGAATAGTTAAGAGAGGTGTTGTACCGCACGCGGTAAAGACGAGAGACCACACTAGGGTTAAATCCTGTATCGCGGGGAACTTTACAAACAACCAACAAAGGATACAATGAACAGCCAGACTCGAAACAACAATTTATGAACCACACAGTGTTGTCTCATATATGGGAATCGAACCCATAACACTAGGCGCAGTGTCGGGCGGTGAGGCGGCCGCTTTTGAAGCTAACCATGCAGTCAAATTTGACTTAACTCTCTTTCAAAATATGTAGGTAAATGAGAAATTAAGCAATAATAAATTTATGTGAATATTATTTTGATTTACGAATGTTCTTTATTCTAAGGGCGTTATCAAACTAGCGGTTTGGGAGCGGTTACGGTGTTAAACTAGGAGAATCCTTCACACAAATAGGTACCCATGTTGTTTAAAATTCAATTAATAAAACATAAATAATATGAATACCTAATTTATAACGATAAACATAGCTTCGAGTTTGGCTTATATAGGTAGGTACTAGATTTTAGAATATCTTTGGTTCGTTTCTGAAAATTAACTTGTTTTATCGAAAATAATTATCTTTATTTTATTTTGATCATTGTAATTGGCTATTCTTAAATGTTTTACTCAAAATAAGTAGGTAGGTACCTACGTATTGCCCTCCCGTGGGATCTCCACCTTGTCGTGGTGGGGGGGGGCTTAGTAACCGTGGATTTGATTTTCTCCTACAGTGAAGCTAAGCGGGATCCCGGGAGGGGACGCTCCACGTGGGCTTGCGTGAGGCCTGCGTAGGATGCGTCCATAGGTGCGGGTGCGGGGGACAGTTCTGTCTGTCCCTCGCAGTCGGGTGCGGTCGCGGAAGGAAAGGCGTGTCGGTGTTGCGTTCCCGCGCGCACTATCTCCCGCGACCAAATGGGGGCGCCATCATTGCGTCGCGGTGGGGCCGCAGAGGAAGAGGAGATGCGGTGTTGCGTTGCCGTCCTCCCTATCCTCTGCGGCCGCTGGGTGTTTTGGCGGCGGAGCCCAACACCTTCATCCGCCGCCAAGGGGGTATCGTTCGGGGCCCGCCTGACCATCTGGCGGGCCAATACCCGTCGGGTAGCGAGGAATGCTTAGGTGAAACCCTACCCTCCGACACTTGGGTACATGAGGAGCACGGGTTGGTTTTTAGTCAGTAAGAGTCTGACAGTCCCCTTCGTCCTTCCCCCCAGGGCGAAGGGACTCCATGAGGATTTTCCAACCCGACACCAAAAAAAAAAAGGTACCTACGTATTTAGGTATACCTATGCGATTTTATAATGCGGAATTATAAGTGCCCCTATTTTCGTGGATTTGACTTAGGTAGGTACCTACGCACGTACTGTGCGTAGGTACCTACCTACTAAAAATATACTACTACTACTATAAAATATAAATAATTTTAGGGTAGTACAAAATTATTATACTATTTTGAATAGAAGCAAAAAATGTGGCTTATTGTGTATCTGATCTGCTAACACAATGCGTATCCACCACAACTACTGTTTTTAAATTAATTACTGGATTTAAAATTGCCTGGCGGCTTGTTATTCATTATTATTAGTAATGCGAAACGTCGGTTACGTCGGTAATTTTCGTTGCTTAGTCCCGAATTAATTATAAAGGCACATAAAATAAAAAAGGTATTGCACTTTGTTGTGCAATATTGTGAAATAGCTAGGTATTACTTATTAGCAACGCCATGTTGTGAAATACGTTGAACAACATAAGTTACCTATGTAATAAGTAGGTACCTTATGTTACCTAATTCCTTATACCTATTTTATGGACGTCAAATACGGCGGCCTTGACAAATGACTGATGAGTATCATATGCACACGAAACTTACCCTGACTGCTACGCCGACAGTACTGGGTAACAATGAACAGATCGACGAGCAGGTATGTACACTGACGCAGTCGATGTTAGACAGCTACCACGCAGCCTGCCCTGAAACCACTATACCATCAACCCCAGGCAAACAACCCTGGTGGGGCGCTGAGCTTGAACGCAAGCGCAAGAAGGTAAGAAGGGCTTTAAACAGGGCAATGAACACAAGCGCAGACGAAGATTGGGACGCTTATAAAGCGGCCAAATCAAGCTACAAGAAGTGCCTCAGATTCAGACGTACCATGGGATGGAGGAAATTCTGTGGGAGCATTGAATCTTGCCAACAAGCAAACCAGGTAAGGAAATTACTGGCTCAGCAACCAACGGTTGCACCAGGTACTCTCCGTAAACCGGATAACACATACACCACATCGGAGGAGGAGACAAGACGCGTCCTACTCGAAACACACTTCCCAGGCTGCGTCCTCACCCCGGTAATAACGTGGCACGATACACAAACAGTGGCGACCGAACATGAGTGGGGACATGCAAATACCGTGGTCACAGAGGAAAAACTCCGATGGGCCATCGACAGCTTCCATCCCTTCAAAGCAGCCGGACTGGACGGCATCTTCCCAGGGTTATTACAATGGGGGGGTGAACCTGTCCGCAAAAGACTTCTGGCAATCATGAGGGCTAGCCTGGCCCTCAGATATGTACCGAAGAGATGGAGGGAAGTCAAACTAATTTTCATACCAAAACCAGGCAAAACAGACTATACCAATGCAAAGACCTTCAGACCAATAAGCCTGACCTCCTTCATGCTTAAAGCCTTGGAAAGGCTCTGCGAGAGGGAACTAAGAAGTGGGGCACTTAAACACTTACCCCTACATGCCAATCAACATGCATACAGCTCAGGGAAATCGACGGAATCGGCCTTACATCAGGTCGTGAACCAGATAGAAGCTGCTATACAACAAAAATGCATCTGTCTGGGCACCTTCATTGACATAGAAGGAGCCTTCGACAAGACAAACTTTTCCAGCATAAGCAAGGCCCTAGCCAGGCATGGTGTGGATCAGATGCTCATACAGTGGATCCAAAACATGCTCAGCAAAAGGGTAGTGCGCCTGCACGGCGACACTCAGACAGCCTTGATAACTAAAGGGTGCCCGCAGGGAGGTGTACTTTCCCCGCTATTGTGGAACTTAGTCATCAATGAACTCATAGACAAACTCAACGCGAGAGACTTCTACACAATAGGTTATGCAGATGATCTAACCATACTCACCTCAGGTATGGTAACCAGTACAGTGTACGACCTAACCCAACAAGCCCTACGCATAGTAGAGTGGTGGTGTAATGAGTACGAATTATCTGTAAACCCGACCAAGACCGAACTAGTTATGTTCACACACAAACGCGCGCTGGGCACTTACCGACTGCCCAGGTTATTTAATACAGAGCTTAAGCTGTCTACCGAGGTCAAGTACCTAGGTGTCACTCTCGACAGCAAATTGACATGGAACAGCCACATGGAAAATAAGCTCAACAAAGCCAGCATTGTCTTCTGGCAGTGTAAGAAGATGATAGGCAAACGCTGGGGCATATCCCCCAAAATTGTCTTATGGCTTTATAAGACAATAATACGTCCGATGATAAGCTACGGCGCAGTAGTGTGGTGGCCTCGGACCAACCTAACAACGGCCGCCAACAAGCTTCAAAAGCTTCAAAGACTTGCATGCCTAGCGGCAACGGGCTGCATGAAAACTACACCTACAGCGGCACTCGAAGTGTTGCTGGACCTGCCTCCATTGCACCTGTTTATGCAACAGGAAGCAACGATGACAGCGGTCCGGCTAAGAGCTCTGAAGCTCTGGAAAGACACCAACACACAGCACACTAGCAATTTAAATACACTCTTTAAAGAAGTTCCTCTCACACAAGCCATTGGCGACCAAATACCGAAACAATTTGTGTTCGACAAGAAGTACAAAATCCAAATGTACGAGGATCTACACGAAGGAGCGGTTAATCACAACGAGCTCACGATCTTCACAGATGGGTCTAAGACGGATACAGGTACGGGTTCAGGAGTATTCTCCGAGGACCTAAACATCAACATCGCAGCACCACTGGGAGCCTACAACACGGTCTACCAGGCCGAATGTTTTGGCATAATCCTAGCTGCCACAGCAATCATGGCACGTGAGGTAAGGGAACGATCCATTAGGATCCTCTCAGATAGTAAGGCGGTCCTCTCAGCCCTCAAAAGCCATACTATCACCTCGGCACTCACGCTTGAATGACACCAGAAACTAACAGAGGTAGGTAAACAAAACAAATTAACACTGCAATGGATCAAGGGCCACAGTGGCTCAAGAGGGAATGACGCAGCCGACGTACTTGCCAGAAGAGGGGCCACTTTAGAGGTGGTGGGACCCGAGCCCATCATTCCCCTCCCTTCTGGCTTTTATCGCAACCTGGTAAGAAATAGGACCAGGACCCAACACAACCAGTCCTGGATTGGTATTGAAACATGTAGGCAGGCCAAGGAGGCTCTTCCCGCAGCAGACGGTAAGATAGCCAAACAAACTCTCCGTCTGTCCAAACAACAACTGCGGACAGTCACGGCCGCCTACACAGGACACGGATTCTTTAATAAACACCTATTTACTATAGGTATCACCGACAGCCCGCTGTGCACGGCCTGTATGGCAGCAGACGAGACGGCAGCCCACCTGCTCCTCGACTGCCCTGAGGTCGCACAGTACAGGCAGCAGTACCTGACGAGATACAGCACCCTGAGGGAGGCAGTGGGCCACATCAAGAGTCTGCTGGCCTTCCTCGAAGAGCTGGGGTGGCTCGAATGAAGACACCATTCCCACCCGCACGCAAAATACGCGCCAAGACGTGGAGTTGCGGAAACAGCCCGTGCAATCAAGTATCAAGTAATCATATGCATATTAATATACTTAATTATATTGTTTGATGTATCCATTCAATAGCTGCCGGCAGTTCGGTTATCGTCGCGTTTTTAGAATTTCGCGTAAAAGTGTTTTTTGATTTTTATAATGGAACCTTAAATGGTTTAGGAAAAATGCCAATATGGAGTCCTACAAAATCTTTTATATAGGCAGTAAGACAGATAACAGACAAACATTTTAAAGTTGTTGTTTAAGTAAGTATATCTTGATAACTTGTTATTACAGCAATTTGGGTGTTTTATTATCAGTTGGATTATATCATTAACTCAGTGAATTTTTTTTTTCGATTTAAGTATCCCAAACTCAGTCTCACTGCTATTTCACCTATTTTGAACCATTTGAAGTTCTATTTGAAGTCTTGGAACCAGTAACGGATATCTACGTCTTTTTCGAAACGGGGCAAGTCTTGATAATGGCACCCCCTCCCAACAGTTTTCCAACCAGTTCAAATTTTTCGCTATGTGTCGTGATTTTGGCGCCCCCATGACACTGCCGCCCGGGGCAAGCGCCCCGGTTAGCACCCCCGTAAATCCGCCACTGCTTGGAACCCATAAGGGAGAGTAGAAAAAATAATTAATCAAACTTCACTCCGCAGCAATACCACAGCAATATGAAAAAAAAGATTATAAAAGCTTAAAATAAACTAGCACCACAGATGAACACATTGAACACTATGGTGATAGATGGTGATATTTACTGTAAGAGCTATTTTACAGATCTCACTACTGAGATTTTTTTTTCAATCTTTGAATGTGTCTAGTTGGAGTATTTTTTTTTATAGATATCACCGAAGGGGTAGACTTAGGTGTAGAATATTATACCCACATTTCTCCATTAATTTTTAAGGTCCCACCCACGTAATAGGGGGCGAGCGCGAGCCTATTGCCGTTGACGGGCACATCGCCAGACTCCGTGCTGCAGCAAAAGTGTTACTGGGTTTTTCCGGATTCTCAGTGAATTCTGAAAACCCAGTAATACTTTCGCCCGGCCCGGAATCAAACCCGGGACCTCCGACCAGCAGTCTCATACGCTATCCACTGGACGACAAAGGCAGTCTAGTTGGAGTAATTGGTGTTTATATTTATTTTTGGCTTATTTGATTTTAATATGAGTTACAGGAAATAATTTAGGAGATGTGTGTGTGGTGAATGGACCGATAGCCCTATAATAATATGAAATACCTTTCTGTTTATTTTTTTATTTCATGACACATATGAGTACGTGAAATAAATTGACGCTCTGGCATTTTTTTAAATATAATTGTTACATTTTAATGTCTTTCAATAAAGTTTGTGTGGTAACATTGTGGTGCTTTCTAACATTATTTTTTTATTGTTCTCACTGTTTTTAAATTTTAAAGAGGATATCTTGAAAATCTTTTAATGGATGAACTAAAAGATGATAGCATGATCTTACACAATATATTGCATATTATTGATTTACTTCTAGTAGAGTAAGAAATATCCGTATGGTGACGGATTAAGAATACAGATTGTCACCACCCCGTATCATCCCATGGGTGTCGTAAGAGCCGACAGAGGGAGCATAAGTATTATGCAGAGAACAGCACTGTAAGAGAAGGAAAACTTGATACAAACCCTATACCAACCCGTTTGGCCAGCGTGGTATAGTAGGCCAATTCCTCCTTTCAAAGGAGAGGCCGAGTCCAGCGGTGGACTGTTAAAGGCTGATGATGAGAGTAAGAAAAATATTACCAACCTCTATCATTCAGAAGCCTCTGTTGAATATTACTTAGTGCGCTAACTGCAACTTTGGACACAGCGTATGAGGAGTCACTCCATTCCTCTAGCTGGGTTCCGGCCTTAGCAGCATCCACATATTGTTGCATTAACTTCGAGAGTTCTGGAATCGTCAAACTCTCGTCATGGGACTTCTCTCTCAAAGCTTTGCTTGGAATAACGCTCAAGTGTCCTAAAGAACTGGACAAATTAATAACACGCGCGCCATTTTTGAGGATAGGGAACAATATTTCGCATGTAGAGAGTAGTGAGAAGTAATTGATGAACAGCGTTGTTAGGCTTGATAAGCTACTGGCTCCGTCGCCGCATGTTTGAACGCAATTGCGGCGTTGTTCACCAAAATATCGATGCCTTCGTATTTACTCTTGATGTAGTCTCGGATACTCTCCACACTCTTCTTGTCCGTCACAGCCAACTGATGATATTCAGGCTTCAAACCTTCATCGTTCTGTTTCTCTACAGAACTGAACTGTGGCACAGCTGTTGTTTATCGATATTGTTATCATTAGCGTAATCCAAGTCCTTGCGGCTGCTTGATAAACTTGACTGATTCATTATATTCTTTCGATTGACGCCTCTCGAGTAAGAATCAATTGTGTCTCAGATGAAGTAAAACACTTCATCTGAGTATTGTGTATCTACGTAAAGTTTTAGGAAGTCTATTGTACTACAAATCAATAGTAAGTAGTGATATAAAAAATAACAATAGCACGAGGTACATTTTGTATCCACAGGGCGCTGCACGCATACGTATAACAGGGTCACCACAAACCGTCTTGCGCGTTTTTTTGATAAGTTGACAGAAATTGTTTCTCAAAATAGGTAGGCATCTACCTAAAGTCATAAGAAAACATTGATGCAAACTTGCATACTTGTATGAATTGAGTTAAGGGGGAAATACGTGTAAACGGATGTTTTCATGCTAATTTTCATATTTTTTTTTAATTTAAGAAAAATAGTATGAAACTTTTAGGTTATTTTATAGGTACATATATTCATGAGTATTTTTTTCATATTTTAGAAAAATAAACTTAAAAAGTAGCGGAGATATCAGCTGATTACACATCGTAGGTTGTCATCCGACTTAGCAGTTGGTACTTTGGTACACGATGGAAGCCACAATTTTTATCCGAAATCAATGGCACAGAAAAATTACTTTCCTTTATAATGTGTGTCTTCTATATAAACCCCAATTAAAAAAAATGCATTTTTAGGGGGCTATTAAAATAAATCATGTTTTTTTACTACCTATATTTTCATACATAGTTCTCTATAAAAATGTAGTTGAAATAAAAATATCGCTTATGATTGAGGTTCATATTCAGCACAATTGTATAAGGAAATCATAAACCAAAGGAGATCACCGAAATTGGGCTAATTTTGATTTTGCCGGCTAATCAATAAAATTGTGTTATTTTAATAGAATACACTATTTAAAACATTTTTTACTATAACAACAAACTTCTAAGTCAATTCTCTGGGTTGGTCTCTGTTAGGCTTGAATGCATTATTTATATTAGGTATGTATATCTCAAACTACCGTAGAGCGGTTTAGTTTTGTCAAAATGATAAATCTAAGAGGTGTAAAGGTGGTCAACTATACGTTTTCAGCCTCGCGTGAAAAACGTGAGACTTAAAATGCAATGGGCTCATAAAAATAAGTATTTTTTTTTTAATTCTTCCAACCAAATATAAAAATATCGTCTCTAACTCTAAACCTTCCGTAGGAATGTCTACGACAGGCAGTCTTGTATATGTATAGACATGCCAATGCCACCATAGTGGCGATAATTCCTGTTCTCGACATGTGGTTGAAGAGATGTCGCGTCGCGACGTTCTCACTTTCCATGGTTGTTGCTGCTCTTACTTGGGGAGGAAAGGCCAGGTGGAAACGCCTAGATGTCACAATTGTGACAGCAGCCGCAATCTTGTAGAGAAAACGACGCTGCAAAGGTTAGTGGAATGCCCCAACTCATCATCTCGAGCTATTCTCGACCATTTTGGTGTAGGCCTCTTCAACAACTGCCATTCCGGTCTGTTTTGGAGTCTTCAATCAATTACTGCCCGCTATCTTTATGATGTCATCTTTCCATCTCATTCATGGTCTTCCAGCTGCTTAGTCGTTTACAATCCCACGGTCTCTATTTCAATATTTGCTTGCACCATGCTTCGGGTTTTCTGGCTACATCTCCGGCCCACTGCCACTTAAGCTTCGCTACTCTTTTGACAACATCTGATACTCGACTTTCTTTCGTCTTTCTATCTCTTAGTGTCACTCCTAGCAGTTTTCACTCCATTGCACTTTGAGCTACTTCAAGTTTCTGGAAAGCTGCCTTTGTATTAACCCAAGTTTCGGTTCCGTAGGTAGGTAAGCACTAACAGAACAAACTTGTTGCTTTTTGTTGCTTCGTAATATTCATAGCAAAAGCAAATTAATGCCAGTTTGCCGAAAGCGGCCCAATCCAAACCGATACCTCTATTAATCCCTTTCACCTAGTTTACTTTGACCATCTTTATCTTTTGCTCTAGGTATATATATTTATTGACTAATTCCTATGGGGTACTTCCTACGGCAATTGTTATTCCGCTGGAGTTTCACTGAAATCGCTCGTGAACTGGTCGCGGCAATTGTTACAGTCGTACCCTCGCTCCCTGCACTGTCATCACCGTCTCTTTCTGTGAATGATGCCAGCCATAGGGGCCCCTCTCCATCCGCCAGTAGGCTGAGGCGGCGGCGCTGTGCGCACGTGCGCCTCCAGGAATGTGGATTAGCAAATATAACGTGGCTAGCCCGCATCCAACGGCGAGCCGAACCCTCACAGGGTCATGGTGTACATCGCGAAGATAACAGCAATTCGCGTGGCCGCCCTCAAGGGACACCGTGGTGGTTATAGTGTGTAGACCCAACTACGCACCAAAGAAAAGGGGGCTTGCATATCTAATGTACCATACAATACACATTACATGGGACCAGCAGCCGATAGGTCTTCTGCCATTAAGGCATACTGAAAGAATAACAGAAAGCAAGCAGCGCACGCAGTGAGCGCAGTGCGAATTAGAGTGAGACAGCGTGACAGATGCTGCGTCTAATGCAACTTCGCTCTTGGCTTACCTGCTATTACCTGACGCCATTTAAATTGCAACTTGCACATTATTTTAGGCAAAATATTACAATAATTAGGATTAAGAGAACAGATTCTTTGAGCTCGAATATTATCTCATAGACTCTCTATACTTAGGACTTTGGTGTAGTAATAAAAATAAGTATTTATTTCGTACCATTATATAATAATTTTAAGTTAATTTTAGTTGGCCGGCACTTTTAGAACTAGCCCAAATTTGTATGGAGGCCGGGTGATCTCCTTTCAAGATGATTGGTTTAAAACTTTTTAAGCTAGAGTGTCGAAAAAATTGTTTCCTGTACCGAAGGGCACTTACTCAATCGCTTATAACTTCTGAAGGAATAAAATTTTTTACTTGAAATTTTAAATCATTTTTGAATAGTTTTACAAGCGATTCGTGACAAAAAATTGAAATTCTTTAAGCCTATACTCTACACGTATTTTTTTTTTAGATAAATTAACATTAAGTATTATGTTTATTTTGTGCAATAAAGAATATAAAATGCCTAATAATATATCATTCGGTAAAGAAACAGTTTTTTTACTTGGCTATTAGTTGAGTACTTAGGCCCCTAAGAAGTTTCAGCCCAGGGCCCCACAAATTCACGATCCGCCCCTGCTGATGATGATGACCACGAAAGTTTAAATTGCAGGTATATATTTTGTATTGCAAGATAAAATGTTGTAAGCATAGGTGTACCTGTATATTATATAGCTGGTAGCCCGTGCTCACCATAGTATGGTCTAGTCTAGAGTCTAGAGCTCACCCGGAGACAGATGGCGCCACTGCCTGAGTAAACACTAGCTCCGTTACTAAAATTCTTGGAAAATTGTAAAACTAAAAATATAGTGATCTTATATACCTACTTAATAAGTGATAATAAACTCTCGTTAACAAGTGAGAATGTTATCAAGTCATATTACAACAGAACTGTGAAGTTAGAAGACAATTTATATTACTCAACAAAAGTGTCAAGAAACTGTTTAGAACACCAATAATACCAAAATATTAGTGCCATAAACTACTTTCAAAACTTCAAAATAAAAATATAAGTGATAAAATAGAGTGATAAACAAAGTGAAGTGCAAAAATTTGTGCAAATCATCGAAACATTCCTATATTATTTAAACGTACCGCCGACTAGTTGAAAATAAAGAAACATTGAACTTTGGACCCATACTCCTTAACGATAATATCATTCTGTTTACCGCATGATAATACTGGTCAGTAATTTGATACTTGTTTATTAACGCTCTAATAGCCGATTGGTACTGTCAAGGATCCGCATGCAAGAGGTGTGAGTTCGAGACCGAACGGGCCCGCTTGACATCTTTTTGAATGTTATTTGTAGTCTGGGACTTTGCGTATAAAATAATAACATGGAAGACTTAGGAAATGTAAATACGCAAAAAAGATATAATTTGAAATTTAATAACAGCGAAATTGAAATGGATGTCTCATACCAGAGTCTGTCAGAAAGTGGCAATGATTGCGTAGAATTAAACGAAAAAATTAACAAGTTAAGCTCAGAGCTACTGAGCGCACACATGGAAGTAGAAAACTTACTAACGGAAAATACAATTTTGAAGAAAGAAGTGCAGGAATATCAGCGAAAAATTAACCTTTATAAATCTATAGGTATAGCAGATACACAACAAAGTGAGAATATATCACCCTTGAAGTTTTATTCACCTCAATTTCGAAGACGTTTTAGATTCATTAATGCTAAGGTTGGCCTACACAGAACATCTTCTCATGAGTTAACATTAAGTGCTGTTAACAGTCTTAGTTCGAGTAAAGAACGCATCGCCAATAGAAATATGAATCTCAGTCATGGTTCGTTAGCGAAGACAACATACGATAATCTGAACTCCAGCTCAAGGATTAGCAATGCTGAAATAGACATGGCCAAAATTGTTCACACTTTAGGAGATCACAACAAAACAATTGACATGGAAAAATGGTAAACATTGAATGTAAGGATAGCAGTTTAATTAGAAACGAGTCATCAGAAGATCATATGAGCAGACGAACTGTAAACAGGAGTATTTCTAGCTGCAATATTATATTGACAAATGATAAGGCAGAGTTCAATCAGACTTTCAGAATCATTCACCGAGTCATGATCTTCGCCGATGAGAGTGGTTACGGTATGCGAAAAATGCTGCAGGACCTTCTTGGTCAAGCTTTCTTTGTAACATCCATCATAAAACAAAATGCACCGATATCAGAAATATTAAGCTCTTGTATTGCCATGTGTCAGGATTTTACTCATTCTGATTATATAATTATCTTAGGAGGCTCTCATGATAAAAACCCCATAAAAATGCAATCGCATTTGTACTATATTGTAGATCAGTAAAAAAATACAAATATCTTAATTGGAGATATCATTAAAAATCGTTATTTGAATGTATCAAAATGTAATAGCTTGATAAAACTTATATGTTATAATTATAAGTTATAATAGTAGCAATGCACATTTCATTTTCCCGCGAGAATATTATGCGTCTCTAAATAACTTTTTCGTTAGGTTTGGTCGGAGTAGATTGTTTCACAGAGAAATATTACGTCTGAAGTACAAACAGGACCATTTAGATTACGTAAGTAAGTTTAATATTGACACGATTTCTTCTTCGCCTAAACGTTACTGTTCTGTACATAGTCAGACTGATCGTGATCATCATGTGCATACTTTTTCAATAGAATCTACGGAAGCATCCACCCAAACTGATATTGCAGAAACGAGTAATCAACATTTGAATCTTTTTCGTGGATAACTGTATCAACTTGCGCATTTTTCACCAAAACATGTGTGGAATTAATAATAAAAAAGATGAGTTAGAACTATACTTAAACTCTTCAGAATCAAAAATGGATTTCATTTGTATTACAGAACATTTTTTGAATAAAATATCTATTCCTATGTTTAATATTTCAAATTATAACCTGGTAGCACATAATATGAGAATAACGAAAAAAAGGGGTGGAAGTCTTATTTTAGGGAAAATAGACAGGGAAGTTGTAGACTGCACACAAATCAATAAATTATATAAATCGGAATATTTTGAAATGTGCTGTACAAAAGATGTCAACACGGGCTTATATTTATGCTGCTGTTATCGTAGTCCTAACGATAAAAACTTCGACGATTTTATGCAACGGCTCGAGAAGACATTAGAATTTCTATTTAATAAGAAGTCAATAATATGTGGTGACTATAACGTTGATCTTCTTTCTGATAGTAAAAAACAAGCAGATTTTTTGAGCTTGTTACGATGTTACAATTTTAGGCCCCTTATACAAGAAGTTACTTTCATTCGTAATGACTCTTCATCCTGTATCGACAACTTTTTGACCAATTTAGATGAACACTGTGTGCAGTCGATAGAGGTTGACCATAACGGTTTAGCTGATGACCATGCAGGAATTTTTTGTAACATGGTTCTTCAGAATGAGGTTTGTAATAAATCTGTTATAAACCAAACCATTTCAGTGAAACGTAGATTTTACAATAAGATAAATAATTATACGTATCAACAAATAATTTTGGATAACAATTGGCAGTCTATGGGTATAAATACCTTCCTTAGTAAATTTATGGAAGCCTTTAAAAGTAGTTTAAAAAAAAAGACTTAAAAGAATCAGGGTAAATAGTAATACTCGTATACACTGGATAACAAAGGCCATTAAAATATCTATTAAGATGAAAAGATTGTTGTGTGTAAATGGTAGCTTGCATGACAATAGTATTTTAACATATAGGAGTAACTATATCTGGGGCCCAATTCCGCTAAATAAATATAGTCGCGATATCATGTCAGTGTCATACTTACGTCACAAAAAGCGTATTCTTCTAAATTATATGATATTTGAAAGAAATTGTAACGAGATCGTATGTGTCAACGACGAACTGTTTATTTTAAATTATACGATAATGACATTAGGTTATCAGAATACCGCTTTTAAATCCATTCAAAATATGATATCAATGTCATATAAAAATAGCAGAATTGGCCCCCAGATTATTCAGAAAAGTGATAAGGACAGCTAAGAAAAATGCAGTTAAGAGACAGCTCCTAAATGCAAAGAATGTTAGCAGGGAAATCTGGAAAGTCGTAAATCGCCATAGAAACAGAACAAGGCACAAGATAACAAGACGTTTCACTATAACGCACAATAACATTTCTATTGACAGCCCTAGAGATATTGCAAATATATTTGCTAAGCTTTTTAACCAGAAGCAGTGTCTTGATTCTAATAGTGCGAATCAGGCGATGTTGTTTTTATGTGAAAATATAAATAGAGTACAAAAAGATATGACCTTATCATCTGTAACCCCACGTGAAGTTGAAAAAATTGTTGTTGGAATGGAGTCCAAAAGTTCATGTGGATACGATGAAATTGAAATATCCCTAATCAAGGAACATATTAAGGTACTAGCATATCCCTTATCATACTTTTATAATAAATGTTTTGAAGAACGTATTTTTCCTGAGCAATTAAAGATAGCTAAAGTTATACCCTTGCTAAAAAGGGATCGCATTTGGTTCCAAGGAACTATAGACCTATATCGGTACTGCCAACGCTGTCGAAAATATTCGAAAAGATTATAAAACACAGACTTGTAAGTAATCTCAGGGAAAATAGAGTTTTAAATGATAGGCAATTTGGTTACCAAAAGGGAGTAGGAACCACTGATGCAATAAATGCATTAGTTGTTGATGTCTTGGAGAAATTAAATCATATAATGAAAGTCGCCGGGGTATTTTTGGATTTAAGCTCAGCATTCGACACCGTTGACCATAATCTTCTTCTCGTTAACCTTTAAGTACCGACGCGACGTGCACTTTTTGTAACGTTAGTACCGACGTGAGGTCTGACAGACCGCGGTAAAGATTCCGTATGTTTTTGAACAAACGTGAATGTTTGATTAAATTTCTGTGCATTATGGTTAAAAATAAAGGGTTGTAAGAAAAAAAAAGTATAGAAGGAAACTCAAATTATTTTTATTTTGTATTATAAGGCGATAACAATATTTGGCCTGAATTTTGGAGGAAAATCCGGCTATTCGATATAAAAAATCAAAACAAAAAGAATACCGCTCACAGAAAAACAAAAATATATTTTTTTGTATCAAGACTATTATAACTTTTAGAAAAAATATATATCAAGTATATAAACCTCCTGAAAAAGAAAATGTCCACTGCCCAACTACACTTTAAATTTTTAGCTTAGTCAATTCACACTTGGTTATCGTACTGTAAAAAAACATGTTTTTTTGCACGAATAACATAGCATGTCTATTTTCTTTTGTTTTTGGGTAGATAAGTCAACTTTTTCAGCTTGATTTTTAGGTGTATCTGGCTTATCAGAACCAAATACTCGCCAAAGTCACAATCCCTCGCGAAAAACCTGGATTCGATTTATTTGCATATCTGGGATTTCTTTGAGTATCATAAATCTGTCCCAGGACTACCTGAAGTCCCTGACGTGAAATTTAAATATTTTTGTAAAAATAACAATAAACTGTAAGAAAAACAAAACATAAAAAACTTACGTAAGTACCGACGTGCGGTCTGAGAGACCGCTTTGGAATTTCAAACAGTAATTACTCACCAAATGCGAACGTGACGATACCACTTTCTGCATCTACATCATCATGGATACTGTTCTTACAGCTACATAAAAGCGGCGATTGATATTCCTCAGCGAAAGGGGTAAACTAAGAAGTGATGTACCTGCCGGGGCCTAATAGACCGCACGTCGGTACTTAAAGGTTAAGTTGGAACATTACGGTATAAGAGGAGAAGCATTGCAATTATTTCGTTCTTACTTACAAAATAGAAGACTGTATGTTGAGATAAAAGCTATAGATGAATAGAACTGTCAAAAATCTTATCGTTCTGAAATTTACAGCGTATATACAGGTGTTCCTCAAGGATCCATTTTGGGTCCAATTTTATTTCTTGTTTTCATGAATGATTTAATAAACTATGCCACGCGAGTAAACACTGGCACTCAACTGATAGTATTTGCTGATGACACGAATGCAGTTGTTAGCGAAAGCGACATCGAAGCATTAAATACTAGAGTAAACACTGCACTTGAAATTTTTCAGAAATGGTTTACAGCAAATCGCCTAATAGTTAACTCTAAGAAGACAAATATTATATTATTTAAATCCACCTCACGTAGCAATGATAACTTAGATGTCAGACTTAATGGTGTAAAAATAGATTTAGTGGAATCCACAAAGTTCTTAGGCATTCACACTGATTCGTTGTTTAGTTGGAAAAATTAACTAAAAGCCATAGATGCATCTATATCGTCTGCTTGCTTTGCCTTAAGAAGCTTACGTGATGAGGTTAGTTTAGACCATTTAAAGACTGTTTATTATGCTTTGGTTGAATCCAGGTTACGTTATAGTATTCAACTGTGGGGAAATAGCTATAAATACAACTGTGACCTAGCTTTTATATTACAGAAGAGGGCTATCAGGACTATTGTTCGAATCCCACAAAGGCTATCTTGCAGAGAACATTTCAAAGCATTATCAATACTTACTGTACCTTGCCTATATCTACTTGTTGTTCTAGCTGACATGGCCAAATATATAACCAGTTTTGAAAATGAGGAAGAGAGACTAATAAGGGAAAGTACAAGAACACTACATTTTAAAAATAAATTGTATCCGCAATTGAATATTGTTAAACATTGTTCAAGATATCAAGCAGTGAAACTGTTTAACTGCTTGCCAATTGAAATTAAAAAAGAAATTTACAAGCCACATATATTTAAAAATAAAATTAGGTCTTTTTATTACAAAACAGTTTTTACTCCATTGAAGAATTTACTGCAATGAATAATATTTTTTAAGCTTGTTGACATTTTATTTATTGGTATTATTAGTAGACATTGCACATTTTTACAATTCAGTTTTTTTTATTTCTTTGACATTGATTCCATTATTTGTATAAAACCTGACATTTCTAATATATTTTACGGATAGTTTAATTAATTCATAAATTGCTTTGACATTGCATAAATTTTTCAATTTGGTACATTTACTTTGTTTATGATTGAATAGTTATTACAATTTTATGCTTATTATAATTTATTCTACATGGATGTTTTATTATAATGTGTAACTGTATAGTGAATTTGTATTGTTTGAATTAATTTAGTGTGTAATTGTTAATACTTTCTAAGATTGTTAAAGGTTCACATGTGCTTAATGTTAATTTATTTATGTTATGTATAAACTAAAAACTAAGTACTATATTCACACACAATTTGTAATTGTTATTTGAATAAATAAACTGAAACTGAAACTGAAACCCCAGAATTTTGGTTAGCGATTCGAAATCCAAGGATGGTGCTAGGTGCCTAGGAAACTTCATACCAAAAGAGATGCGCCAATGGTAGTACGGTGTAAAATAAAGAATAATGTAATCTAATGTTCATTGAACCCTGGGAGCCGTTATGTATAAATGCGTGCCAGTGGCGTAGCTAGCTTGGGTGGCACCCGGGGCGGAAGTTGGCGGATGACCTTCTTTTTTTTGTTTTGGTCGATACCTATCAATAATTCCGGGCTAAGTCTCGTAGTGCTGAGCTAGTGCCTATGTTGCTTTATATTTTTGTTTGGGTGTTACCCCTTTTTTTGAATGGGTGGCACCCCAAAAAGGGTGGCACCCGCGGCGGACCGCCCCCCCTTCCTATGCCACTGGCGTGCCATGAATGTTTTGCCCGCGATCACCACGCTTGGCATTCGGGTTTCGCGATACAGCATCGATGCAGTTGCTAAATCGCCAGTCGCTGATGCTAAAAGAAGCTAGTCTGCGATGGCTCTAATTGAACTTAGCGATTAATTTGTTGACAAACTCTGTTACTCGGGGTCGAATGTGGCAAGTCACTTCTACGTTTCCTAACGGCCCGGTCACGGCCTACAGCGGCGGGCGGCAGCGGCGAGCGTGTTCGATATACATGGCGCGTTTACTGCGACGCGGCGCGCGGTCGCCTCAGAGTAAACGTGCCATGTACCTCGCCCCTGCCGCGCCCCTCGCCGCTTAGACCGATCTCGTGACCAGGCCGTTACTGTAGAGATCGATACTCTTATCAGCAAAGCGGTGACCATATTCGAAAACTGGCTTTCAGAGTGGAATGGGGAAATAATTCATCATCATCATCATCAGCCCTTAACAGTCCACTGCTGGAATAGGCCTCTCCATTGAAAGGAGGATTTGGCCTACTATACCACGCTGGCCAAACGGGTTGGTGTAGGGTTTGTATCAAGTTTTCCTTCTCTTACTGTGCTGTTCTCTGCATAATATGCTCCCTCTGTCGGCTCTTATATATGACAACCATGGGATGATATGGGGTGGTGACATTCCGTATTCTTAATCCTATTAGTCGAAATATCGGTCTCTCTCTCTCTCTCTCTCTCTAGTATTTAGTATACGTAGCTAAGAGAGACCGGCTTCAGAAAACATTAATTTCGCCTAAGTACATGCTTTTTACATTTATTCATTTGGTATGATATAGCGGCTAAGTAACAAGATATTTATAGTGATGTGTGGCGTTCGACGGTACGAGAGATGTTTAGTTCTGTAGGTTATTAAAAGACAGCAATCACAAAGATAGAAGGACTGCAGTGATAGCCTAGAGGAGAGAACAACTGTATGCTACGCGCTATGCAGAAGGTCTCAAGTTCAAACTTCAAACCAACTCACGGCGCACACGCACACAACCAAAAGACTTCGTTAGGAAACTTCATGTGTCCATAGGTTCTCAAAAAATATGTCAAGTATGCCGACCCGCACCTTGCCAGCGTGGTGGACTACGGCCTATCAAACCCTTCTTTTAATGAGAATAGACCTTCGTTTCTTTTTGTTGACTACGGTGGAGTCCTCATGAACCATCTCAACTCGACGTCAATCCGGCCAGAATGTGATAGATCATCGACCAGGCTTGGGACTGGCGGACGAGGTGCGTGGAGGCTCTCCCTAGACGTTCGGGGCATACCCACTAAAACCACCGCGGTGTCCCTACGGGTCCCGTGTAGTGTGTAGTAGTATAGCATACTTTTCCCCGGGCTCGCCCGGGACTGGCCCGCCGTTGGTGTTGGCAGGCCTCACCTCATTATGCTACTTGGGAGGCGGCGCGGACACTACGCCACCTCCTTGCCTTATGGCGGACGGGGAGCAGCTCCAGCGCTCGCCGTCCGCAGGCACTAAAATGGCTGCAGAGGATAGGGAGGACGGCAACCTGACAACACCGCATCTCCTCTTCCTCTGCGGCCCCACCGCAACCCATCAAATGATGCGTCCCCATTTGGTCGCAGGAGATAGGGCGCGCGGCAACGCAGCACCGACACGCCTCTCCTCATGCGACCGCGCTCGACTGCGAGGGACAGACAGAACTCCCCCGCACCCGCACCTTTGGACGCATCCTACGCAGGCCTCACCCAAGCCCACGTGGAGCGTTCACTCCCGAGATCCCGCTTAGCTTCACCGAGGGTGTCCAAACCTCGGTGACTAAGCCCCCCACCACGACAAGCTAGAGATCCCACGGTGGGGAATGAGAATAGACCGGTGACCAACTGTCGGATAGATTATAAACAAGGCTGGTGATAACGAAAGAACAAAAATATCAAATGCAAATTTTTACCGTCGTTTTACGAATATAACAGAGAATAAAATAGCAAAAAATTAAATAAACATATTATTTTTAATACTATATTACATTAAACTTTAAAGCAATAGAAAACATTAAAAAAATACTTAGGAGACTTTATTTTTACGCGACGCAGCGCGTATTTTATTATAGGTCAATCCAACTTACGCGTTTAAAGTTTACATAGGGACATACTAAATTCTTTCTTTCTAATTCTTGTTTTCTGTGACATGACCCAGGCATTTGACCACGTACACTATACTACATTATTATACAAGTTGGAAGCTTATGGCATAAGAGGCAATCTCCTTAATTTAATTGAATCGTATTTAAGACAAAGGTATCAAATTACTGAAATTAGACATATAAATATTGTAAAGAAGAAAGAAGAGATTTATCGATCATCAGGTCGTGAAGTAGAATATTGGGAACCGCAGGGAAGTGTTTTAGGACCATTTCTCTTTATATTATATATTAGGGTGCTTGTACACGGTGCATGTAACTGGAGCAAGTAAAGGTGCGGGTTACACGCGTGAGTAATATGCGCAAGCTACTTGTTCAAGTTACTCGCTTGTACTTGGGAGAGTGGGTAACAGTGGATCACTTTTTTTTTCAAACAGTGCAACTGGAAAGTTTATGCCTGAATTATTAATCTCTGAAATTAAATCATAGTATTAGTAATTAATCTTTAAAGAAAGAGTCATTTCAAGGCTTTCAGTACATAAAGTTACGACTTGATTAAAAAATGAGAAATGATCCAGTGTGTCACGGGAATGGGTCACTTTGGATCATTGCATGTGTGACAGTGAATCGACTAAGAGTGCGCAAAGATAATCCATTATATCTTTTTTTCTAAGGTTACACAGATACTCAATACCTCACTTCCATGCCATTTATCTGTTATTTTTATTTTATTCGTCATCGGTACTTCATAAATTAGCGGTCGAACGTTTGCAATAGTCAGTTCATAGAACAATTGACTCCACTTAAAAATTATATTCCTTTTTTGGTCATCGGTAAATATTTTATTAACTGCACCATGATTAAAATGCATATTCTAACCCAATTGCAGTGCATTTTCCCTAACAAAATAAATTACAAATGAATTTCAGTTCCGCGAGTGACAGCGGATTAGTAGTTCACTGTGACCCAAAACGAAATGATTCATTGTGACCCAATGGCGGTTATGGAATAAAAATATCATAGAAAAAACTACCTATCGCAAAGGAAAAATACGCAGTTTACATAAGACTTAGGATACCTATAACAAGCCTACGACACAATAAAAACATTAAGATTTCTTATTCACTCAGATATAAAACAAATTTCAAAACCATGTGAAAAATACTTTTGTTACTTACCTACTGAGTGGACTATAGCAGCGCGACTTGTAGCTTTGACACCGCGTTGACGATTAGTACGTTAGGGAGGGGGATGGACAAGCGGCAAGAACAACTTTGATTGTGTTCCTAAGCGTAACACATACTGAGTTATAGTGAATTATCCACTGTACCCCGTCATCCACTGTTACCCAATCTCCCCTACGTGGTGCAAATAACTGGAGCAAGTAAAGACACGGGCTACTTGCGCAAGCTGTGTGTACAAGTTATTTGTTTGTGGTCAAGAGCTAGGTACATATGCATGCTATTCGTGCGGTAGCTTTATGACTTGGATCGCGTAAAAATATCTCGACGAACTAAAATTATTTTAAAATCATATGTTAAAAATATAACTTTATCAAGTAACATGCGCGAGTGACCCGCGCACGCCGCAGAGCATGCTCGCTTTGGTACATGCTCGAGTCGCTGGACCCGCACATTTTTTTAAACGATATGTTTACGGTGCATATAACCCGCGCAAGTGCCTCAACATGCTCAAGCTACATGCACCGTGTACAAGCACCCTTAACGACTTGCCTAAATGCATTGAACCTACCAGTGACCCTATTCGCGGACGACAGTACTTTGACAATACCTTGTAAAAGTGTAGAGACGTATGAGATTAATATAAATAATGCTTTAAAATCAGCTATCCAATGGATGCAGGAACATAATTTAAAAATAAACCTAAATAAAACGAAGGCTATACATTTTACGCAACGGTTACCTAGAATGAACCTCAACATACATTACCGCAATGAAAACATAGAAGAAGTTAACTCAACAAAATTTCTTGATCTCCAGATTGATAAAAACCTTAACTGGAAAACTCATATTAAAATGTTATGTAAAATACTAAGTATATCTGCATACGCTTTACACACACTTTCATGCACATTATATACGGATGGTCTACTTACAGCGTACTACGGTTTGGTAGAAAGTCACCTACGCTATGGGCTAATATTTTGGGGTAATTCGACGGAAAAAGAAACAGCATTCAAATCTCAAATAAGGTGTTTGCGGGCGATGTTTAGACTTAAGAAGACAGATAGCTACGTGCCCTATTTCAAAAACTACAAAATGTTAACTTTACCATGCTTATACATATTAGAAGTAGCTGTGTTTGTTAACTCTTTCCGTCTCTCGCCAATTGCTTCAGCGTCATAATTGCCAGAAAAGGAGCTGGTTTTGTACCGTAACTTACTGTTGTTAATTGATATTCCTATAACCTTTGTGAAGGGTCATCTCTCCATATGATTTTTTGTAAGGTTTGATCTTCTAGGTGCACCCAAATCTGTCGGAACATCTTTTCGATGTCCGCAGTAAAGGTGAAGCGTTAAGTCGAACCCACATTACTATAAGCGTCTAGCCGACGAATTTCCACGCAATAGACGCGACGATAGTCAACTTTGTCTCCAATTCGCTAAGACGACCCTGATGCTCAAAAGTGTGTACTGTATGGCACCAATTATTTATAAGAAATTACCAAAAAGTTAGAAGGAACTGCCTCAATCAATGTTTAAAAATAAGCTTCGTACTTTCTTGACCGCCAGAGCATAGGGGAGATGTGCTCAAGATGACATAGTCAGATAAGATGACACACTACCAATATTGATTTAAATATTCGCGCTAAGGTGGAAGTAGTGACGATTTATAGTGTGCCTGTAGATGGTGTTAGTACTCAAATTCATTATGACGGAAAGCAGACGCAGATTGGCAAGTAGTTAATGTTTTTGTGACTTTGATATGCAAATAATTTTGCTTTCGCTTTTGTTTGGTGGTGAAAATACATGTAAGGTAAGTATCTTGAAGTTGCTTTACTTTGCAATGTAAAATTGTATTAATATACGACAAAAATATTGCTAAAACCGCATTCTAACCTCAAAGTTTTTGCCGATACAGTTCAAATAAAACTTGCACATCAATTGGGTGAGACACCAGACGTGGTTATAAGATGACATACTATGTCCTTCACTAATAAAGATGCAGAAGAAGATGATCCAGTCTGCATTAATTGCAATGGACTATTCAGCCAATCTAGGCCAAAAGGATATTGGATGAAGTGTCAGCTGTGTTCCAACTGGTGATGACATACTATGTCATTTTAAACTATAGATATGTCGTCTTACACACGTCGACCTAAGTGCAATTTCTTGCTATGTTTTAAGATTTTGTAATGTTTATTGTTCTAAAACTAAAATAATTTCGTTGATTTTGATACATTTAATAATATACGCAATATACTGATCTCACATGACATAATTTCCTTCCAATCAAAGAAAAAGTATGTCATCTTAAGCACAAATCCTTATAGCGTGACTGAGTTCCTTAATGAAAAATTTATATAGATCTGTATAATAATGCTGAGTAATCTTATAATTTGAATAAAAATTAATTAAATTTAATAATTTGGACAAGAAATTAATATATTGTTACATGTATCTTTTTTTTTGTATAATTTTATAATCAACTAGAGGACGCCAGCAGCTACGCTTGCATTTTTTTTTAATTTACTCGTTTTGGCCGATCCCGTGGGAATTTCGGGAAATCCCTTCTTAGTGCACCCCTACGGTCCCCAAGGAACATACATGCCAAATTTCAGCTTCCTGCGTCCAATAGTTTCGGCTGTAGCGTGTCTGTCAGTCAGTCAGTAACGCAAGGATTTTATATATTAAGATTTATTTTTGCACGTCATGCTGTGACAAACATGTCTGCACTCAATTTATTTTGTCATCTTGTATGTATGCACTTTCTTTGTATGTACACACATGTCACCATAGATATATTAACTGTTCTGTGCATGTCACACACATGTTTATGCAAATAAAGCTTATCTTATCTTATCTTATCTTAAAACCCTAAATTAACTGGTTACTTAATGGGCTTTTGAGTACTTAAAATGTTCTGCGGGTTTCGGTCCATCCCAGTTAACAATTTCCTTGTTGTACCAGACGAATTGGCCACGGACCGAATCGGGAGCATCAAGCGCCAGGAACAGAGGTACTTCAGCTCCTTCATCGATCGTCATCGGACCTCTGTGAGACGTCAGTTCTTTGTCTACGTAGCCGGGGTGCACGCAGTTCACTTTGATATCTGTAAAGACAGATAGTTAAATGCTATATGATTATTTTAAGATTATTATAACATAGAATGCTTAAAAAAAGAAAAAAAAATCAATTTAATAACTACTTAGATGGTATTTTTAAATAAGTGTGGTTCACGATTTGGTTATATAATTGATATTATTTGTCAGCCACCAAACTAATAGGAATAAATTAATAGGAATAATTTTGTATGTGCGAAATAACCTCTGCACCGACCTACGCAAACTCGACTACGCGATTACCGTTAAGTCCCAGTTTTCCCAGAGTTCCCAGTTTTTTCTAAACTATTTTGCATATTTCTGAGAGATATGAATCTATATCTCAATCGCAAAATGAATTTCCTTCTCTTGCTATGTGTATAGTATCTACCTATGTATATGATTCTTATTTTTATTACAGATCTAGCATGTGTAAAATATAAGGCTTTCATCCCGGGAGTCTCGGTCTCGAAAATTTCGAGAGTCTCGATGATTTTGCTGTGTTTTCAAGACTCGAGACTACTACCTCCAGTTTTCGAGACTATCGAGACTTTTGAGACTTAAGTCAAATAATAACCATTACTAAAAAATCTCGTGAATTACCGTGGTTGGCAAAAAAAATCCGGTCCTGGCTAAATAACAACTTGCCAACAGCTATTTCTGACATGGTTTTCGCAGACCTCCCTCGCGCGGGATCTCCACCTTGTCGTGGTGGAGGAGCTCAGTAACCGTGGCTTGGAACCCCGCGGTGAAGCTAAGAGGGATCCAGGAGGGGACGCTCCGCGTGGGCTTGACGGGGCCTGCGCAGGATGCGTCCAACGGTGCGGGTGCGGGGGACAGTTCTGTCTGTCCCTCGCAGTCGGGTGCGGTCGCGGGAGGAGAGGCGAGTCGGTGTTGCGTTGCCGCGCGCCCTATCTCCCGCGACCAAATGGGGGCGCACCATTCGATGCGTCGCGGTGGGGCTGCAGAGGAAGAGGAGATGCGGTGTTGCGTTGCCGTCCTCCCTATCCTCTGCGGCCGCTGAGTGTTTTGGCGGCGGAGTCCAACACCTTAATCCGCCGCCAAGGGGGTTTTGTGCGGGGCCCGCCTGACCATTTGGCGGGCCAATACCCGTCGGGGGGTAGCGATGAATGCTTATGCGAATCCCTACCCTCCGACACACGGGTACATGAGGAACACGGGTTGGTTTTTAGTCAGTAAGAGTTCCCAAAAAAAAAAGGGTTTTCGCAGACAACCCTATAATTATCATCGTGTTTAGTGAACTAATAAAATAAACTTTGTCTATTAAACAAATTGATAAATATACCTGCCAACCCTATACTTTAATAAGCTAATAAGCCAGGAAATAATAGACAACCCAATCTTTACATATCCTTTGGGGTTCAAACATTCGCTTAGTTCTAAAGGAGAATGCCCATTCTTGTATGGACTGCCGTTGCGTATTATGATTTATTCATTAAACTCCTATGTTAAAATGAAAAGTCAAATATATTGTTTTGTCTTATTTTTTCTGAAAACACAGATAAGATAAGATAAGATAAGATAAGATAAGATAAGCTTTATTTGCATAAACATGTGTGTGTACATACAAAGAAAGTGTAAGTCAAACCCACATTACTATAAGCGTCTAGCCGACGAATTTCCACGCAATAGACGCGACAATAGTCAACTTTGTCTCCAATTCGCTAAGACGACCCTGATGCGCAAAAGTGTGTACTGTATGGCACCAATTATTTTTAACAAATTACCAAAAAGTTGGAAGGAACTGCCTCAATCAATGTTTAAAAATAAACTTCGTACTTTCTTGACTGCCAGAGCATATTATAGCGTGACTGAGTTTCTTAATGAGAAAGAATTTGTATTTACATAATGAAATTTATATAGATCTATATAATAATCTTATAATTTGAATATGATATAATTAAATTTAAATAATTTGGACAAAAAAATAATATATTGTTACATGTATCTTTTTTTTTGTATAATTGTATAAGTAACCAATTTATTTTTGCACGTCATGCTGTGACAAACATGTCTGCACTTAATTTATTTTGTCATCTGTCTTGTCTACTTACATAGGATGTATTTTGCTTCCTACGTACTTATTAAAAAAAAAGACAAATTTTTTTACTAGTTTGATTATGTAACAGTACCTTGATTAATAAAGTATATTATTAAAACTCATTCAGAGGCAGCGTTAGCCTAGTGCAGAAACCAACGGACTGCCATGCCGTGGTTCGAATCCACGGCATGCACCATTGACTTTTCGACGTTAAGTGCGTATTAAATTGTTAATTATCGCTTGCCCCGTGCATCGGAGAGCACGTTAAACCGTCGGTCCCGGCTGTCATGCAGATCTTTGACAGTCGTTACGGGGAGTCAGTACACTCAAATAAACTGATACTGGTCTAAACCATGGAATATCACTATCACTTTGGGTTGCTGAGGTCAGACGGCAGTCGCTCTGTGGAAAAGTTGATATTCTGTCATATCTGACTGATTGATAGAATTCCGAATGCAACTATACGAAAGAGCAGTGGACTGAAAGAAGATGTGGTGACAAGGATTGAGAAAGGAATGCTTAGGTGGTTTGGACGCGTGAAGCGAATGAGTGAAGAAAGAATGACGAATCAGATATATAAGGCAAATGTGTGTGGGCAAGTCGGTCGCGGCAGACCTCGGCGGACATTCTTCGACCAAATTGGAGACATCCTAAGAAACGGAAAGGTCCGAAGTACCCGCAACCGGCGAGCATGTATGAAAAGAGTAATGAGTGTAGAGGAAGCGCGTGAGGTTTGTAAGGATAGGAGCAAGTGGCGTTCTGTTGTCTCTGCCTACCCCGACGGGAAAAAGGCGTGAGTATATGTATGTACAGTCGCGGTCTGAAAGTGTTTACCACCTTAAGGCTTATAATTGCATGAACACATCAATGACACAAGGACGACGATATTGTCCTAGGCAACCAATCTATGATAACATGCGTTGCGTAGCAACTGGTGTCAATAACGATTTATTATTCCACATTTATAATATACGTTCATTTAATTATAAGCGTGATATTTACACTGAAACTAAAATATTTGTAGTCTTCAAATAATGTAATTTTAAACTTGCTATTTACGATTTTGGTGTTTGTAATTAATAAGTTTATCAAATGACTTTTACATTGACAGATTATAATGAAAGGGATGGCGAAAATACGACATCCTGAATATAAAACCTTTTTGAAAAAAATACAATATTTATATCGTCTAGCGTAAGACTGCCTCGTTGGTCTAGCGGTAGTGCATACGACAGCTGATCATGAGGTCTCGGGTTCGATTCGCGGGTCGGGCTCGGTAAATGTTGCTAAGGTTTTCTGTTAAGAATTTCTTAGTGACAAATTATTAGGAATTTCTGTCAAGAAATTCTTAATAATTAGCCCGAAGTTGGCGGTGTTTCACCCCCGTGCATCAGAAAGCACGTTAAACAGTCCCGGTGTCATGATCTATGGCAGTCAGTAATGGGAAGTCAGTGCCCTCAAATATACCTACTGACTACTGGTCTAACCTTAGAATGATGTTAGATGGCAGTCGCTCCCTGTTAAAACTGATATTCAATCAAATCTCGGTAGACCAGTAATAGCAGGCCCTGGGCTCCGAAGCGCAAGCTTGGGATGCAACTAAGAAAATGCTAGGGTGATGATGATGATGATATCGTCTAGCGAAAATCAGGGCGCTTTCAGACTGTGAATTATAATGATAGTGGGTGGTGTGCTAGTCACGTTAAAGCGCATGCTGATCACATAAGTGAGCTTTTGTTTAGATAGTGTGCGCCCTTAACCAGGCGAATCGTGCTTTATAAAAAAAATAGGCAGAAATAAAGAAAATAAATAATGAATCAATATTATTTCAGCTCTTTGTTGCACCGTTAAAATTGCCATTTTATTACAATAAGTAAGTGTTTTTATAATAATATTAAAATACAGAACTTTTACAGCAAAATAAATGCAATTCTGTCATTATGTCAAATTATTTAATCGACCTAAAAATATTCATACTCTTTTTGTTTGAATCGATGCCTTACCAATGATTGAAAAGTAATAAGTACTCAGATGTAGCATTTTAGACCTTGGTGAACCCAGCGTGACAAAGAATGTAATTTGAAAAGTGGTAAACATTTTTAGACCGCGACCGTATGTATGTGTGGTTAGACCCGTAAGCGGACCTCGGGCTCCAAGGTGTGTAAGTCTTGGATGCAACCGGGATAACGCGTGTGCGTTCGCGCAGCGGAATGTTGTTGAATTTAAAGATTTTAATTATGCAGATATTTAGTGTATGACGTCGTATAATTGTGTATGGTAAAAAAAAATTGTGCACGCAGCCATTGTGGAGAAATTCACCAAAAACTGATTCCGCTGGGCGAACGTTGTCCTGGCGGAACTTTTTTTAATCCATTGACTTTAGAAGAAAAGAGATGTGTCCAAAAATTAGTGTGTATTTGTGTGTAATTGTGTATGTATGAATAAAATTAGTGCATGCATAAACTTCGGAGAAATTCAAGTTTCCGCTACGCGAACGTTTGGCCATTAGCTAGTTTTCATATAAAGCGCTTACATAGAGAGCTGTAGATTTTTACATACGTTGTTTTGAATTTGTTTATATTTGTTTAAAAAACAGATTTAGAAAAAATCGAAGGGCTTAGAAGATAAAAATATAAACGTAAAATACGCTTATTAGGTCTTAGTTCTTAAAGTATGCACTTTGGAGTCTAGATTTTCACGTTTATACAAACCTTGTAAGTGTCTGCAACATGTTGCAAAGTATCAATGATGTTCCGTTAGTAATTAAAGAGTTATAGGACAATTTACCATGAATAGATCACTGTTTACAAAGCAGTCAAATATCACGACGTTCTAAAGGAATTGTATGGTAAAATGTATGCCAATAATTAGTGTATTCATTCAACTATTCACATGCAAAATTTCATGTCATTAAATTCAGTAATTAAAGAAAAACAATTATAATACTGACGAAGCATCGAAAACCTACATAACCCGACAAAGTTCGGATAGCTACAAAAAAGCGGTCGTGCAATATATTTAGGTAACATCCCAAAATTTACAGTATAATACCGGTATTGAATTGGTATAGGTGATAACACAATTGTTGTTTCGATATAATTTATAGGTCATTTACTTTTGTACACCTACTTTTTTAAATGTATTTGACTATGACAGAAAGTAGGTAGGTACTATTTACGTAAATAGGTACTTTATTGCATGCGCTTGAGACTTGAGATATATTATTTAAGACAAATAAAATTCATACAGCTAATTTCTATTGAAGATATCACGGATCAGGATTCTAACTATAGACCCCTTAAGGAAATTAAATAATTACCACATGTAAGTACCACTGTTTAGGTAAATATTTATCATATTGTAGCTTATTACACTATTTAACCAATGGACTAGGCATGCACGAGCGTTCCCCTTTGCAACTTTAGTGTATCAAACAATCTAATAACTTAAAAAAAAAAACTATTTCTTGAATCGAGATCTTAACTGATCTATACCGTTGTACTGATAGTGACTTATGTATGTGAGCGTGTTCCCCCGCACCCCACCAAAATATGCATAATTATTTTGTTCGAAGCGGTACGCTAGTCCTTTGGTTAAATAGTCTAAGTATTGTAGTTATGAATTGATCAAAAATATTCTAGTATGAAAAAATAGACAACGCGCAACGAGCGATAGGCGGCTTCCCGCTTGAAACGGTACTTCCATCCTTGAAGAAAAGAGAGGGCAATATGTTTATTAAACCTATTTTAGTTTAAACACATTTAAGTCCATTGCTGTCGTTGCAAGCGTTTGTTAACGTTATTATAATTACTTACATAATTAAGTATTATGTAAGTATTATACGGATATTTAAATAGAGAAGTACTTGTTAATTGAAGATTTATTTTATCGTAGATAGTGGCGTTATTATTAAAAAAATATTTTTCATTCAAGTAATGCAATTGTTTTATTTTATCCTAACGCTTGTATACGCAACTGTACCATATTAATAAATACTATATTGGAAGGTTAAGAACGTTTCTTAGATATATGGCACGGCCGCTTTTTTGTAGTCATCCGAACTTGGTCGGGTTATGTAGGTTTTCGATGCTTCGTCAGTATTATAATTGTTTTTCTTTAATTACTGAATTTAATGACATGAAATTTTGCATGTGAATAGTTGAATGAATACACTAATTATTGGCATACATTTTACCATGCAATTCCTTTAGAACGTCGTGATATTTGACTGCTTTGTAAACAGTGATCTATTCATGGTAAATTGTCCTATAACTCTTTAATTACTAACGGAACATCATTGATACTTGGCAACATGTTGCAGACACTTACAAGGTTTGTATAAACGTGAAAATCTAGACCCCAAAGTGCATACTTTAAGAACTAAGACCTAATAAGCGTATTTTACGTTTATATTTTTATCTTTTAAGCCCTTCGATTTTTTCTAAATCTGTTTTTTAAACAAATATAAACAAATTCAAAACAACGTACCTATGTAAAAATCTACAGCTCTCTATGTAAGCGCTTTATATGAAAACTAGCTAATGGCCAAACGTTCGCGTAGCGGAAACTTGAATTTCTCCGAAGTTTATGCATGCACTAATTTTATTCATACATACACAATTACACACAAATACACACTAATTTTTGGACACATCTCTTTTCTTCTAAAGTCAATGGATTAAAAAAAGTTCCACCAGGACAACGTTCGCCCAGCGGAATCAGTTTTTGGTGAATTTCTCCACAATGGCTGCGTGCACAATTTTTTTTTTACTATACACAATTATACGACGTCATACACTAAATATCTGCATAATTAAAATCTTTAAATTCAACAACATTCCGCTGCGAGAACGCACACGGATAACGCTAGGGCGATGATGATTATTAAAACTCATTGTATTTAACTGCCTAAATGCCTAATCTATGAGTATAAAATCCTTTTTTGTAAAGAGTCTCGAAAGTCTCATCTTTCCCGGGAATTTCGAGACCTGGCTGAGTCTCGAATTTTTTTCCCGGGACTCGAAAATGTATCGAGACTGAAAGCCTTAGTAAAATAGTCAATTATGACTGCAAATACAATACGAAATTAATGATGCATCGCTTTTATTAGCGATGCAAAGATTATACGCGCGCCTCTAGTAGCGAAATTTAGAAGTAGTCAATGTACGACACTTTCAGCTTTCAATACAAATTAGCTTCGAGCTTATGGCAGTAATTGTATTGAGAGCTGTCAAAAGTGTCAAAAGTAGTAGTGATCTGTGTTAGAGTCGTAATCTCTAGTTATAGTAGGTATATCATCTATGTAGATAACTTGTACCTAATTACGCCGCTAGAGTCGCTAGTGAATCTTAGCATCGCCAATTATTATAGGTTCTCTTGTTTATTGACTCTAATTGGAGAAGCTTGGCAACTTTAAGACTGGGTTGCATCATCTTACTTTAACAATGACAAAGATCGCAACATCTGTCAAAGTACCGGTTAAGCAAAAAATTAGTTGCACCACTTGACAATTGTTAAAATGACGTCATAATTTTACGTTAACTGTAACCGCCCGATATTGGCCGGTTAATGTTATTGTTAAAGTCAGTTCTATTGTTCTATTATTGATACGCATCGAATATAACCACCAAAAATGTCACTGCTTCGAGAAATACTCGCAGAAACTAGTTCTTCTGAAGACGAATGTGATTTAGACCCGTATAAGGCCTAGGAAAAGAAAAGTGTATTTCTCCAGAACCGATCGAGTTTCAAAATCCGACAACAAATCATTCTTGGCTGGATTTCGAGTCTCCAAAAATGTAGCGCAGTGGCTAGCTCAACGGTCGGAACACTCTCTGTGCTAGCTACCTGAAATTTTATTAGGTAGGTAGAAATGAAAATAATAACAGTTGAAAAGATAAATGTGACGATGCCAGGAATCGAACCTTAGCTGGTCCGCCACAGTGCGCTGGTGGTGTGTGACTGGAGAGTGTTCCTACGACGATCATCTTCTATGTGCTAGTGGACTGTATGGCTTCGATCTATTCGGGGCTTCAGAAATAAAACATCTTCATACATTGAGAGCGATGCTGTTCAGGTGTTTGGTGCTTGATGGCTACATATAGTTACTTGGTTACAACATGGTAGTTGGGACGCCAACAAACTGGCCAAAAATATGGTCGCTTAGGTACTTCGAAATTTTACCTTAACGCCGACCACCGCACCGAACATATGCACAACAAATCTTTATTTGTGATACATATAATTATCTTAGATACTATGGTACATGCATATATGTTCTATACATAGCTAGATAGGTCTCAAAAAGTTCTATCGAACGGTATATAATACATAAACCAAACTGTTTGCATCACTAAGTTGTTCAAGAAAAATTATCGAAAAATGTTGTCACACAAGGATCCGCCCACCATATTTTCTATAAAAAAACTATGAAATACTATAGTTATGTATGTAATTTTGGTGGGCCGTTGTGTGCAACTATATGGAGCATCTAATAAAACAAACGCCATGGAAATAGCTTTATTCAATTCTAAGATAACATAATAAAACCTACTATACATACGATGCATAAGTAAAAATACAAATTTTCTTAAGAAAACACTATCGTACATAAACAAAGTTTGATAAACATGCAAATGTTTATTATTACGATTATTTCGACTATATAAACCAATAACTAGCAATAAGAAACTATTTAAACATTGTAATAATTAAAAAATATATTAAATTGTAAGTGGTGATGAAAAACTATTTAAAAGATTTTATAAATAAAGATATGTTAATGTAAATGTGTTTGTTATGAATACAAGACATAACCTATCCTGTAAGGTTTAAAGTTGAAATTAAAACATGTTATGGAATTCATAAACATTTATTTTTATAACTATGGGTTGTATCATAAAGAAAATACAGAATTTTAAATAATATAAGTTATATCGGGCGCCAGATACAATCCCAGAAAATACAAAATTTGCCAGATAAGTCAGTGATAGAGTACAATATGGACATTTGATCTCAAGTCAGGGCGACCTTGCCGATATGGTAGATACAATAATTTTGTATGGTCGATGGCATTACAACTTATAAATTAGCATACAAATTGAAATTGAGGCTTTCTAGATTTAAAGTTGTTGTAAAGGAATTTAGTCTAATTTAAGTTAATTTGTGGTTATTTAGAATTACTTGAAATTGCGTTGAGTTGGAAAATAATTAAAAAGTTACCTGTTTTAGATATACTTAGGTAATTAAAATACGAAAAGAGAGAATGTGCACCGCCATGTCCACGTGGTATTTTATGTCCACCTCATGTCCAAGACGAAAACAGCATCACGGCGTGCCGAATCCAGATAGCACGGCGGATTTTAAACTATATCCAGAAAAAAAAAAACGCCATAGGCTAAAACCAACAGAAATACAAGGTTTAAGACGCCATGTTCTACTCAAATGACGCGTTCCGCTAACGCCAAAAACATTCGAAAAACTCACCGTTATTCCAGAATAATAATTCCTTCAGGCGAATGAAAACATGCGCCGGAAGTATTCTTAAACGTATCAATGTGTCTGTAACAAATAGGATACATCGAAATTGTACAAATGATCCGGACAAAATCTAACGACGCGAAGAAAACCAATCAAATAAACAACTCTTACCATATTGGCGAAATACAACAATATATAAGCCGATCCACGGCTTCTAAATATTAAGGTGGCTTTTAGTACCACACTTTAATGCGATTAATCCATAATTTTTGGATTATTGAAGCGACGCCGTCTAATTCGACGTACGTTCAGAGAGGAAAGTGACCATGACAGTTTTGCCATAGACAAGGTAAAAAAATTAATAATAGGGAAGCCCATTAACAAAATACCATATGTATCGACAGAAAATCGACTAATACCAACCGAACACGCGAAAAAGGAATGCGCATAGGCGTACTGTAATGCGAGATAAAATCGATGCGTTACAATACATACCAACCCAAAAAAAAATAAAAGAAAGGACTCTTTCTTTTATGCCGAAAAGAAGACCAAATAACAACGTTCAATTAACAAATGCTATAATTCCAAAAAAAAACTCTACATAAAACTCTATGTAAATTCAAAAAGACTACCTAAACTACAAGTCTCTACCAAAGTTCTAGACTCTACCAACTTCCAAAACTTCAAGACTCTACTAAAATTTTCAAAAATAAAGATAAACACAATTTAAAACTCAAAACTAATAACAAAATCAAACAAAATAAATACACTAAGTTGCTAGAGTTGCTCGATTGAAAGTGCGGTTAGGCACCCTCGCCACCGACTCTGTAAGAGCACAACTCCTAACTTGGATGTTTTATTGAAAGTGCGGTTAGGCACCCTCGCCACCGACTCTATAAGAGATCATCTAAACTCTTGTCTAATGATTGTTTTTAGAAAGTGCGGTTAGGCACCCTCGCCACCGACTCTATAGAGAACATCAAAACTCTTAAAGTAACCAATAAGGTTGCATGCAAATGACAACGCCGCTAGAGGACGCGTCAGGCGCGGACGCCAAATGGTGGTTCATCACAACAAGGCGGTGAGAACATAAAAATGGAAGGGGTGGTTCGACACAAGAAAGCGGTGTGAACACAAAAAAAATGGAACTGTGATCGGCATAACTCCACCAACTTTCCGGGCACAGTTGCATTCAAAAAATACAAAAATTTGTCTGTTGTGACCGGCGCAACACAACCGACCTACCGTGCACAACAGAACAAAAACAAAAAAAGGACTCGTCTATTGTGACCGGCATAACACCACCGACTTACCGTGCACAATAGAACAAGCAAAAAAAACAAATACATTCGAGGAATGGAAAGTTCCAAGAACGCAAAAAAAAACTGGTTACTGCCCAAAAGCGTCAGTAACTGGCAAAAAAATATCCGGGGACCAAGTGAAAAGTTGGTTACCCCAAACGTCAAATCCAGTGTAGGGAACCCTAAAAAAAAATTGTCAAATCCGGTAGACTTAAGAATAAACAAGTACCTAAATACTACACAGGAATAAGACACAAAAACACAAAAAAGTCGTTCAATACAAACAACCGAACGATAAACACAAAATACAAATAAGGTATAAAACCTTTTAATAAAAACAAAATAAAAATGTACATAAGATCTATTGATGTTGAAAAACGAAACCTATGGAATTTGCAAAAATCTAAAACCGAAAATGACCTAAGCTATTTTTGAACTTAAACTTAAAGTTCACAAACTGCTAAGAAGTTACCTAACATTCATCATCACACAAAATGGCCCAAACCTAACATGCATCAATCTCATTATTCCGCAAACAAGAACCCCATCTTCCAACAGCGAGCTAAATCTAAGTCAAAGTTAAGAATCTAAAAGTTAATATTTTTAAATATCTTTTAAGAAGATAATGTTATCTAATATCTTTCTAATAATTGACACTTTGAAAACTTAGGTGCTAAATTAACCGAATGGTATGCAACAGTATTGAAAGAACAAAATTAATTCTCCATACCACGTCACCAACATCAAAAGAAATGACTTTCCTCCCTGAATTATAATAACGCGCATTACGCTTGTAAGCGCTTAACAAATGAGCCTGAACTCTAACAAAAATATCACTAAGTGATTTAAGAGAATAAGCAAATGAATCTCTGTCTCCAAATTTAAGTTGAGACAAATCTTCCAAAGAGTTACTAAAATGATGTAAAGAAGCATCAAAAATAAGTTCTCTTCCGAACATAAGAAAATTAGGTGTAAAATCTGTAGCTAAATTTACACTACTATTCAAAGCTAACTGAATATGAACCAAAAATTTAGACCAAGTTCTATGATCATCTTTGACAAAACAAGATATGCAAGTTTCTATAGTCTTATTATATCTCTCTACAGGATTGTTCTGAGGTGTATACAGAGTGTTGTAAAATATTTTAGTAATAATAAACCTTTCAAAAAATCTACAAGTGTTTGAATGTAATTGAGTCTTATTAACACAAACTACAATCTTAAGATAGCCAAATACAAGAAATACTTATCCTTCAATAATTTTACAGATTGACTAAGTTAACGCTTTAACCAAAGAAAGTAAACATCTAATTTTGTTTCAGATAAGGAGTGAGCTATGAAGAACAAGTTTCAACAATCTAAATGTGATTTTGAATAACAATAAACATTCTATAAAAAGTGTTGTTTTAATTTCACTAATGTTTTAATAAATCTAAGATGAACTAAGTATTTGAACTAATAAATACCCTTAAATGATCCAACCAATCCGAAAGTTCCTATTCACAAGCTGCAACATCAGGTGCACACAATGCCTAAAATCAGCAAATTGAGACATCCAGTCAATCTCAGTTATCACAAAACTGAAGCTTGTCACAACAAAACTAGTTTCTTGAAATGGGTGAAGTTCTCCTCTCCGCATAACAATCATCATGGAATCTAGTTATAACACCTAATGAAAAGTAAACAAAGCTGTGAAGCGGTTGAGAATCAAAATGAAAAGAATAGAACCCAAAGAATGCTAATAAGCAAGTAAATTTATGCAATTCCAGGCTAAGATAAGCTATGAAGGAAAGTTTCAAAAGAAAAGTTAGGTTAATGAACTGTCAAAACAAATTAAAAATTTTCAAAGTTTTTAAGGTTATGTTGTCAAAATTTTAAGTTATAAGTTTCAATATTAAGTTTTTAAACCACTGAAAAAAGCCTCAAATTCATTACAAAGTTAAATGTTAATTGTTACACATCACTATTCACTTAAGTTTCAGTATCAAACAATTTATGTCTAAGTATATCTATGTTTAAGTAAGGTACTAAGGTCTTATCAAGCAAAGTTTACAATAAGAACCAGTAAGGTTGTTATCATATGAATTCAGTAATAGTTTAAGCTGTAAAAGGATTTACACACAATGTATACAGTTTATCATAAGAGAATTTCAACTATAACACCCATTATGTTATGTTTGTCAAAGTAAATAACTGGTATAACACATATCTAAGCTTATATGTCAAACCAAAACATAGAAAATATAAAACATTAAGATATGTTTACTCAAAGGCGTTAAACATACTTATAAAACATTAAGATATGTTTACTCAAGAACGTTAAACATATTTAGTAACAAAATGAGTCAAATAAGACACCAAAATAATATGACACAATGATAAAATAAGATAGTTATGTTGTTTACATAACCCTCAACAAGTTTTGAACGCAACCTCAAGTAATTAAATGATAAAATGCCTATTTCAGGTCCCTGTTCGGGCGCCAATTGTAATAATTAAAAAATATATTAAATTGTAAGTGGTGATGAAAAACTATTTAAAAGATTTTATAAATAAAGATATGTTAATGTAAATGTGTTTGTTATGAATACAAGACATAACCTATCCTGTAAGGTTTAAAGTTGAAATTAAAACATGTTATGGAATTCATAAACATTTATTTTTATAACTATGGGTTGTATCATAAAGAAAATACAGAATTTTAAATAATATAAGTTATATCGGGCGCCAGATACAATCCCAGAAAATACAAAATTTGCCAGATAAGTCAGTGATAGAGTACAATATGGACATTTGATCTCAAGTCAGGGCGACCTTGCCGATATGGTAGATACAATAATTTTGTATGGTCGATGGCATTACAACTTATAAATTAGCATACAAATTGAAATTGAGGCTTTCTAGATTTAAAGTTGTTGTAAAGGAATTTAGTCTAATTTAAGTTAATTTGTGGTTATTTAGAATTACTTGAAATTGCGTTGAGTTGGAAAATAATTAAAAAGTTACCTGTTTTAGATATACTTAGGTAATTAAAATACGAAAAGAGAGAATGTGCACCGCCATGTCCACGTGGTATTTTATGTCCACCTCATGTCCAAGACGAAAACAGCATCACGGCGTGCCGAATCCAGATAGCACGGCGGATTTTAAACTATATCCAGAAAAAAAAAACGCCATAGGCTAAAACCAACAGAAATACAAGGTTTAAGACGCCATGTTCTACTCAAATGACGCGTTCCGCTAACGCCAAAAACATTCGAAAAACTCACCGTTATTCCAGAATAATAATTCCTTCAGGCGAATGAAAACATGCGCCGGAAGTATTCTTAAACGTATCAATGTGTCTGTAACAAATAGGATACATCGAAATTGTACAAATGATCCGGACAAAATCTAACGACGCGAAGAAAACCAATCAAATAAACAACTCTTACCATATTGGCGAAATACAACAATATATAAGCCGATCCACGGCTTCTAAATATTAAGGTGGCTTTTAGTACCACACTTTAATGCGATTAATCCATAATTTTTGGATTATTGAAGCGACGCCGTCTAATTCGACGTACGTTCAGAGAGGAAAGTGACCATGACAGTTTTGCCATAGACAAGGTAAAAAAATTAATAATAGGGAAGCCCATTAACAAAATACCATATGTATCGACAGAAAATCGACTAATACCAACCGAACACGCGAAAAAGGAATGCGCATAGGCGTACTGTAATGCGAGATAAAATCGATGCGTTACAACATGATTTCAAGCCTATTCAAAGCTAAAAAACACTTATAAAACTATACTATAGTTTATCAACTATTAGTTCTTATCTATTACAACTGATAACACCATTTATGATCGATATCTAAGTCCCTACGGTTAGCACAAGTATAAGTTTAATGCTTATACACTACACGGCACTACTTATCACCGATTTGCGAGTTTTCACTATTCTAGCGTTATTTTATCACTTTGACGCGACCGGGAACCGAACCCGGTATACCTACCTACCGCACGATTGGATAGCACTATTTTTACACGATTTTCACTCGCGGTTTCGAATACACTATTCACTATAGAGTTTTTTAATGTCTGTCGCGAAGAATAAATAAGTATGAAATTTTGAGCACCAGGCCCTTCAAGATATTTATCATTGTATCTATTTATGTACCTTTATGCCACTCTCTTGATATTCTCAAATTTGTATTTGAGCTGCTTCACAGTGCGTGGGATCTCTCCAAGGGCATTAAATTCACTTTCTATGAAAGTCCACACGCTATCCTTTTGCTTACTACTTATAGCATCGGTTTTCTTACAAAATAATACATTTTGATGTTTGGTTATTAACGATTGAAGTCTATAGACTTCAGCTCCGGTAAAGTTTACGCTTCTTTCCCTGAAATATACAGAATTTAACGTAAAGATAGGCATAAGTTTGTGTGCTGTAAAAAGAATAACACGCAAATGTTATGGGCAACAGAATTAGTTGTGCATACTTACTTTGTTTGGTTGTTTACGTACAAGCTTTTTGTATTTGAATGCCGTTATCATCTTCTACACTTCGTAAAACTTGAACTCGTAATAGGTGTAGTATAAACAAGAAAGATAATCAAAATCTTTTAAAATGATGCGCGTTCAGCGCGTTCAATTCGTTTGACGTTCGATATAATATTTGACACTTGACATCTTGACAATATCAATAACAGCGAAGCTCTAGTATTGCCGGACTTAAAAATAGTTCCCGCAGCGAATCGGGGTAGATTACGCCTCATTTGTCTAGCAACCCTGTTAACTTTAACATTAGCAACAAAAACGTTGGTGCAACACATTTTGCGGCAGCCGTCAAGTTTACTGTTAAAATTATTGTAAAATTTGACTTTAGCTTTTACTTTAACCGGTGATGTGGTGCAATCCACTCTAAAAGATGTTTTGTTGCTGTCAAAAGTGCATAAGCCCCATAGCCATGTCATGTACATGGCCAATCCATACAAAACACATTGCATTATGAAAAGTAAGTACATTGTTATGTATTGTTCTGAAATGCACATCGTTTACTACTGCGACCTTGTGGCCATGATCATTTCAGATAATAAAACTTTAACAAAAAACCAAGACAACAGCAATCTAACACTAAAGTCTTAAATTACAAATATTGGATTGAGATTCAAACAGGTACTGATAACGGCCCACTTTATTTTTTATACAGTTTTCAGCGGACAGTTATCAATTTGTTTATTTCATATCCATTGTCTTATCTCCATGCTTTATTTGTTTTAACAGCTATCTATCATGTTTCTCTATGCTTATCTTTAACTGCCCGAAACATCGTCTTTTGTCTTACTTCCCCATTAGTCCATTGAAAAGTTACATTTGGGGTTGCATTTGTCAGAGGACGCAATTTTATTTTACAGATGTGTAGGGATGGCTCGTGTAAAGCTTGATCCAAAGTGGGGTCGTACCTCTTGTCCCTCGGGCGCCATCTTGGAAAGAGTGCAGACGCGGATGGTTTTTCTTATTTACCTGGTAAAATATTGATCACACAGAGATCTTGTTCAAGCATTTATTGCTGCAAATTGAATTCTCTACAACTTTGGTTCTGATACTTTTTGTCATAAAATCATAAATAAAAAAGTTTTTCTATGATATTGTTTTCTATCATATGACAAAAACTTACCTTCGAGCGATCTAAAAACTTCAACTCCAGAGTTAGCCACTTACAAAAGAAAGAAAAGAGGAAGCATTATTACATAAATTTGAAATAATGAAATGAAATAATATTTATTTTGACTTCACACAACACAAGTTACATATAGGTAAGTAAAATAAAAAAAAAAGAATATATTATAAGAACAATCATAAGCACAAAGAAAAAAAAACATACTTAATAAAAGACTAAGAGTAAAGAGAAAAGATAAATATATGCAGACAGGAGTAAGTAAAGGGTTGGTCGGGTGCAGTCAAAACAGGACCCAATTCGGCATGTGCCAGGCCCATACCTGGCTCCGATTTTCAACTGGGCCCTCTAGTGACTCACGGAAGAGATATCAGAAAATATAGGTAGGTATAGATAATTATTTATATATAAATAAATAATGTATTAATATCTAGCAATAAACATACGTGAATAAATATTTAACTAAAGCAAAATACATGTAAATAGCAATAAAGTTATATAATAATATGGACATAATATATATACTAACAATATGTGTACCTACATTGAACGATGTGAACGGTATACAAGTTTAGTGTGCTGGCTACATCTACTTATAGCTAAATAATGTTTATGGCGCCAGAGTGGCGCGTGAAGGCGTGCCTTCCACTGTGTTTTGCCAGGAGGCCAGTCCAGTGGCCGCACAACAGCCGCCGTATCCACACGCATCTAAAATGTATCACGAGCACGCGCAATTCAAGCGTTCAGTTGCTTGATATATATACAAGTTAACACATACATATATAAAATAACTAAGGATAAAACATTGCTTTGTGTTCAAGATACTGACCAAGACAACTGTGGTAAGTGCAGCTTAATAAATTCGTAAACTGGCAAAGTGCATTGCAGTACATCATAGCGATACTATACGTATTTGTGTTCAGTTACAGATTAACGCAGGATGCCATAGCAATTGGGTATCAGGTGTCAGACGTAGACTTATCGGCTGTCGATCAAGGTAGTAGAATACCTTGGAAGGCGTTGTAGATATATACCTAGCTCACACAAGCGCGAGTACCAGATCCTAAAGGTGAGGTAATGCTTAATCTATATTTTTTGTAAAGGCATCGATTAGGCACCATGAAGCATTAAAAGGTTATGATGTTTGTTATGTTCTTTTATTACAGGTTACTCACCCAGCGTGCATTGACAATACAGACCAAGACACTACGCGATCGACATACATGTCTCCGAAAATATCAACTATTAAGGACGGGTTACAGTAAAGAAATTGCATTGCAAATGACAGTTATTATTTAAAAAAAAATTAGTATGTCAAATAAATAATATGTCTGAAACAAACAAAAAAATAAAAATATAAATATTTAGTATGTCAAATAAATAATATGTCTGTAACAAAAAAAAAATATGATGAATTAATTATAATGTATTAAAATGTCAGTATAAGTTAATGAACTATAATGTCACTATCAATAGGCACATAAACCAATTTCACGTCGGAATTATTGTATAAAATTAATGTCTAACTCTAAGTAATAGAAATTGATTAAAATGACACGAACTATTATACTGAATATAACAGTCCGTATTAAATTATTGTTTCGTTGTCCCAAATTATTATTAATTTTAATTATAAAGTTTTTATTTAGGTAATGAAATGGAAATTTAGATCAGAGAGGCATTGAAATTAATGTCACCTATTTTTTGCTGCTCGTCTATGAGGAATTTTTTCAAGTTTCGTCTAAAAGTGTGTAGTGACGTAAGGTTCCGCAGTGGAGGAGGGATGTTGTTCCAGCACTTTGAAGCAGCATAGCGAAAGCTACCTCTAAAAGCCTCTGTGCGATGCAATGTGATAGACAGTTGCTTCGAGCACCTTCTGCTTAGCCGCTCGCTGCCATTTGTGACCCATGTTAGTTTGTCATATAGATATTGTGGTTGTTGCAATTTTATGACACCAAATAACAAACAAGCCAAATGTAATTTCCTTCGAGATTTCATTTTCAAAATTAATTTTTTATTGAAGAATGGCGTTACATGGCCTCTGAATGGTACTGAAAAACAAAATCGAGCGCATGCATTCTGCACCCTTTGTATTTGCCTGTCTGTACGTGCCAAGAGTCTAGGGCCATACACGGCATCGGCATAATTTAATTTGCTTAATATCAGTGAATCAACCAGCTGAACACGTAATTCTTCAGATAGGTAAGGACGCATTTTTAACCGACTTCAAAAAAAGGAGGAGGTTTACAATTCGTCGGAATCTTTTTTTTTTTATGTATGTTCCCCGATTTCTCTAAGACGCCTGGACCGATTTCGACAATTCTTGGTTTGATTGAAAGAATATACGTTCTAGTTGGTCCCATAATCATCAGGTCAGGATCTGATCATGGAATCCTGAAAAATCGTAGGAACTCTTCAAATTTTATAAGCACACTTGAAGCGATTAGACGATAACAACCCAATGCCGTCGAGTTTGGGCTCGTTTGAGTCGTCTTTACATAGACTTTGATGCTAGATGATTTCCATGGTCTGATGATGGAGCTGGAAGGTAACCATGAGATCTTTGTGATACAATAACCCAATGTCATCGAGTTTAGGTCGTTTGATCCGTCTTTAAATGGAATTTGGTACTGGATGTTTCCAGGGTCTGATGATGAAGCAAGCAGGTGGCCATGAGGTCTTTGTAATACAAAGACGCAATCCCATTGAGTTTGGGCTCGTTTGATTCGTCTTTACATGGACTTTAGTGCTGAATGTTTACCAAACTCTGATGATGGAGCAGGAAGGTAGCCATGCGATAATTGTAATACAATTACGCAATGCCATCGAGTTTGGGCTCGTTTGAGTCGTCTTTACATAGACTTTGATGCTGGACACCTAGACTATCCTATGTACCTACTTATCACCTATTACCATTTTTTATTAGTATACCACTAAAAAGCAAAAAATAAAAAATATTTTTAAATAAAAAACAACCGACTTCAAAAACACTAAGGAACTAAAAAACATAAAATAATTGGTTTTGGAGCAAACATTTTTGGAGCCGGTGCCAAGCCCTTACGTAAAAAGTTACTAAATTACAAACTACTTGCCTATTCTCATAGATTTATTATATAAAATAAATCTATGCCTATTCTATCAACAACGAAAGTTATATAAATATCTGTAGAGGTTTTTATAGTCAGATGAGAAATACTTGACTTGGCACCGACTCCAAAAATGTTTGCTCCAAAACCAATTATTTTATGTTTTTTAGTTCCTTAGTGTTTTTGAAGTCGGTTGTTTTTTATTTAAAAATATTTTTTATATACAGCACTCTCAACCTGTAAAAACAGTTCTGTACAGCATTACTAATATGCTTCTCAAATCGTAGCTCAGAATCCATTATTAGTCCCAGGTTTCTGGCCTCATATACTCGCTCCAATGGACTCCCTCTAAGATGAACTTTAGATGCCGAATGCAACAATCGCAAATTGTTTTTGGTACCAAATATGATGTATTTCGTCTTAGTTGGATTTAACAACAAGCAGTTATTCTCAGACCACGCGACTAATCGTTCAAGATCGTCATTCAAGTCTTTTATAGCTTTTTCATAATCCGTAACCTTAAATGACATGTAGATCTGGACATCATCCGCGTAAATATGATATTTACATTTTTTTATGGATTCCTTGATATCCGCACAGTAAAGATTAAAAAGTATAGGTCCTAAGATCGAGCCCTGTGGCACTCCTCTCGTCAAAGAAGCAGGTCTCGAGGTCAGTGTGGTCCCGTTCGTTGTATTCAACTCCACAAATTGTAATCGATTAGTTAGGTAGCTATGGAACCACATTACTGCCTTGTTGTCAAATCCATAATAGCGCATTTTGGATAACAGTAAATTTAAATTTATAGCGTCAAACGCGCGGGAGTAGTCCAATAGAACCAGTATCGTGCACATACCCTTATCCTGGGCAGACAGACATCTAAGAGTGCCGTAGTGGTTCCCCGAAATCGTCTAAATCCGGATTGTAGACTAGGTAAAATCTCGTGCTTTTCCAAAAAATCCGTAAGCTGGCGACTCACAACCTTCTCCAAGACTTTAGACAGACAGGGCAAGATGCTTATTGGCCGTAAGTCCTGAATGCCGGTAGGATTCGGTGTTTTAGGTAGTGGTCTTACACTAGCTACCTTCCATATATCGGGTACCGTAGACGTTTCTATAGACCGATTTATTATGTCTGTTATAGTTCGTAGTGTGCGTGTCAAAGTCATTTTAATCATAATTAAATTAATTTTATCATATCCCTCGGCGTTTGACTTAAGACCCTGTATAATGCGATAAACGAAATCTTGGTCCACAGTTACTAAGCCAAACGTGGCGTCACAAAACCTATGGTATTCATGAAATGTGAGATGAGAAATACTAGTTTTTAAATTACCAGGCACAGTCAAAAAGAAAGAATTTATGGTGTCGGGGTCGTTGAGATGTGAAGGAATATCAGACCCCTGTGTTGGCGGTAAAATGGTCGTTTTCAAGTTTTTCCACAGGACTTTAGGATTTTTTATTTTATTATTAATATTGTGTTTATAATATGCTACTTTTTCTCGGTACAACGCGGTAGATACTGTGGACTTTAGTTGCTTATAATATATTTTACTAGTTTCCGTCTTTAGTCGTCGAAACCTAACCAACGCATCGTCCCTGTGCCTCATCATGAGTCTAATCGTATCAGTTATCCAAGGATACGAATTACTCCTTACTATGCAAACTCTAACAGGAGCATGAATATCAAACAACAAGGTCAACCATTTATTCAATGCGCTCACCATGTCGTTCACGTCAGTCAGGTCTGATATAAGATCCCAGCGTATTTTTTCTATATCGTCACGCATAGTTTCAGTGCATATGTTTTTAAACGATCGTCTCGTAAAAAATTGTGGTAACAATTTCTGCTTCTTGATACAGAGTTCACAGCTTACAAACGAATGGCTATTAATTAATTTATATGGCTCGACATTGACACACCTCGCACTCAAGTCTGTATAAATCAAATCAATTAAACTCTCACTATCCTCGGTAAAATGGGTAGGAGACGACACTAGTTGAGTAAGACCCACGCAGCCAAAGAAATCATTAAGTTTTTTCGTTTTAGTATCATTATTATTTTGGATATTAACGTTCAGGTCTCCCAGCAAAACAAAATGATCGCAATGTCCCAAAGCACTCAACGTAAGGCTAATTGAATCTAGGAATACATCCAAATTCAGCCATGGAGGACGATAAGCCGTGCCAATGGCAATCTTCATTCCGTGCAGCGTGAGTGTGAGCCACATCTGCTCCACGGAATCGAACCTAGGATCGTTAGTACCCGTCCATGACCGCGCGTTAATGCCGCGTTTTATGTAGAAACCTACGCCACCGCCGCGACCGCCGCGGACATTAGCTGGCCTCGGCGTGTGACGGAAGCGATACCCTGATAGAACCGGCCCGCGCGCCTCCTCTCCCTGTCTCAGCCATGTCTCGTTTATTGCCAAGATGTCTACAGGATTACGCTCAAACATGGCTACAAAATCATCGTGATTTGTACCAAGCGATCCAGCGTTCAACAAACCGACTCTTAAGTATTTATTATTAACTGCCATTACAAATACGTATTTTATCGCATCGCACCACTACCAAAGAAAGAACAGTTGCGTAATTATTGTAAACAATAAACAAGTATCCGTTGCTAACGTGTATTGTTAATTTGATACCTACCTACATATTTCATAAATCTATACAACATTGTGTAATGTTTGTTTACTAACGATATTGGGTAACTGTTGTGAAATATTTATTTTTATACCTATAAACCAGAGACTCTGCTATAAACATAGTTATCAATGTGATATACCTACATACAAAAATGCTAATCATCATGCTAAGAAAAACTCAACAACTTTAGCTTACTCCAGTAATTGATAATTGTATTATAATTTATTTTTAATTCATTAAATTCTTCTAAAGCGGCGATAGCCCAGTGGTGTACGTAACGGACTGCCGAGACGATGGTCTCAGATTCATGTGTGTCTTTTAAATGTGTATTGACATGATATGAAAGGATTTCTACGCTGAAAAGAATATTTTGGACATTTCAAACTGCGGCATGTGACTTTTGAGTCTCTAGCCCTTGTGGCGCCCGTGTGCAACCAGTACCCTGGCGCCCTCTAGTCTAGTAGGAGCGGGGTCAAAATGGAATAAGTACTAACAGTTATACAGGTCGTTCACAAAGGTATCAACTTTTTTGATGAAACTGTGACACCTACTCATGATAATACTGAACAACTTTCCCCAAGCAACTCATGGTCAATCCTCAAAAAAAATTTGGACTTAGTATGGAGATCGATCAGCTGATTGACCAAGTCTCCATACAAAGTCCAATTTTTTTTTGCGGATTGTCCATGCATTCCCTGGAGAAAGTTGTTCAGTATCAAGAGTAGAAGCCACAGTTTAAAAAAAGTGCATACCTTTTAAAATTATGTCGGGAAGCAAAATTTTTTAATGGGAACGAAGGGGTTTTAAGAATGAAAAAAATCACAACTTTATAGTTGTTTTAAAAATATTTATTTTAAAAACTACTTATAGTAACATAACAGGACGCTCGTCACACAAGTTACTTCTCGAGCTTTTGCATTAGCGAAATCTTTAATAATCTTAAATTTTGATTTCGTGTTCAATACTTATTAACGATAAATTTGGCAATCTACTTTGCGACAATGTTGATCTAAGGTAGTTTTTAATTATTTTCAGTTTAGGAAATTACCTTTCGCTATGTGCGACCGTGACTGGAAGTGTCAGGTATATCCTCAGCGCAGTGGACAGATTTGGGAACACTGAAATTAATTTATTCGTAAACAAGTAATTTAAAATGTCCAACGGCGTAGTGGAATCATCAATAAACATCGGTAATAATTCGATTTCATTATAGAGCTCGAACTGTTCCACATCTGAGGAGCCAGCATGGCTAAGTTTATTTTCTAAATTAGAGCAATGTGTTTTTTTGTATCAGAGTCCAAATCTTTCCAGATTTTCAATTTTTGAAGAAATGAAAAAATTACATTATTTTAATTCAAAAGTTCGAACCGTTCGTCGAACTTAGTTAAATGCGGTGTCTAACAAATAGAAGTAAAAAATTACTTTAAAATCTGGTTTTGCGTCTGTTGTCGGTTCATCCTCCGCCTCAGAATTGAAAAACCTTTTACGAGCGTTCTGCACTGCAGTAGGATAAACAAATGAAAAATCCTAGGTCGTACCTATAGGAACGAGTAAACTTCGATATTACTATCTATCATTTTTTTTGTATTTCACTAGCTATTTTTGATGACCTCCGACCTCGAGGAATGTCGCAATAATTGTGGAAGCAAAAAATCCTAATCTTCCCTTTTATATATTTTCTATCAAAAGGAAAGCCGATTTACTTCATATTTACATGTTTACTCAAAAAATGATACTTAATCCAATTGCATCCAGGCTTATTTCGCAAAACTACGGTAAAGCGGGATTGCAATTTGAACTTTATAGCATTCTAATACAGTCGGGTTAGAAATTATTGTCGGTGTGGTGTGAAACGAATCAAAACAAACAGGTGCCGATGCCGGCTCGCGCCTTTGGTAGCGATGCGACATTACGCCAATTTAATCTTTAATAATCTGTTTTAAGACTGATTTCACGTTGAAACAAAAGTTACTGTGTATATTAAAATAGAGTAGGAAAAGGAGTAAGTAGCCTTGCTTTGCTACCGTGCGCCCGACGTCGGCGCAGGCGCAGTGGTGTCAGGGTCAGGGCGACGACGACGACGGGTCGACGCTCGGCGCCCCCTTATGGCCGTAACACACGCTCGAACTTGGTCCGAACAGACCACGGATTTGCTCCGCCTCCGGACCAAATCTGCCCGTCTGTAGAGTAGTCCGGCGAACATAATTATTATTAATTGAGTCCGCCTCGGTCCGCTAGTTTGCAGATCGGTCGGATCGGATATGGCTTACGTGAAGCAACTGTCCGATCCGGTCGTCTGTAGCGAGAACGGATTTGGTCCGCCGGACCAACGGGTTTTGTCCGCCGGACAAGTTCGAGCGTGTGTTACGGCTATTAGACCCGGCGCCCGTGTGCGCCGCACACCCTGCACTATAGGTAAAGACGCCTCTGCTTGACTATAATATTCTTACAAATAAATATAATAATATCTCAATCTATCTACCTGCCTTCCCTTTTCTTGTGTTTTTGGCTTGACCATGTACAGAGACATGAATAACCCGTAACACCCATCTTCCTAGCGTGTCGATGACAATCTAAATAGAATCAGCCCAAAACTAAGCTACGAGTATAGCATTTTGTAAGTATTAGGACTATTAGGACACGCAGGACAACATAGTAAAGGTCTTAGACAAAATAAACGACTCGCCTCACACCCAACCAACAGAATATCATTCAAATATGGGCTTTAAGTATTGATCTTTAGGTATGCGTTCTGCGCGGCTTGATCGGCGATCGATTATAGAGATTGAAGTCGGACGAAAAAAGGGGCGAGTTCTCGCGTGTTTAACGAGATTGCACTCGAGCATAAAAACGTCTTATTCGAAGCGCATCTATACACATATACATACATATAAATAAAATTGGAGTGTCTGTTTGTAATATTAAAATAACAGCTTTTTACTAGATGCATATGGATGTATACACGGTACATATACCGAAATGAGATTTTTTACAATTTTTGTCTGTCTGTCTGTTTGTTCTCGCTAATCTCTGGAACGGCTGGACTGATTTTGACGGGACGTTCACAGGCGGATAGCTGATGTACCAAGGAGTAACTTAGGCTATAAATTAACAGGGTAGGCGAAGTATTTCTCTCAGGACGCGGGTGACACCGCGGGAAACAGCTAGTCCTCAATACAGTCTGACTAATTCACAGACACAGACAAATTCAGATCCACCGCTTTTCATTTATTTCTGAGACACCCAAGAGTCCAAGAGATTTCATTGCAAGAAGAACTTCAAGAAACATTGACTGCTGTTAAGAACTGCAAATGAACTGTTTTATTACTACATTACTAAGAGATTTTTGTTTGATATTAGAAAAAAGTTGTTTATGACATACGACAAAGTTTACTTCATAATAGTTTATGAAAAATTATAGGCAGATACGACAATCAATGTTTGATGCATAAAAGTCTACTTATTTAAAAAATCGTGAAAATTAATGTTTATCTAATAATCCTTATATTTTCTTTATATTTTTTCCTAACTTATTCATTTATTGAGATTATATACAAAAAAAATCACATGAAACTGCCAATCTCGCGAGATCTCGAAATTGGCCAAATCCAAATTGGTGAGGGCAACGATAGCCCAGTAGAGATACCAGAGGGTATCGGGTTCAATACACGGCGCGCACCACTGACTTTTCGAAGTTATGCGCTTAAATTGTTAATTATCGCTTGCCCCGTGCCTCGGAGAACACGTTAAACCGTCGGTCTCGGCTGTCATGAAGATCTTTGACAGTCGTTACGGGGAGTCAGTAAGCGTCATTTACCAACCCGAATGCCAATGGTGATCCTGATCACATTATTCTTTATTTTACACCGTACTACCATTGGCGTATCTATAAGTATAGGGTTATCTTTTGGTGTAAAGTTTCCTAGGCACCCATCCTTGGATTTCGAATCGCTAACCAAAATTTTGGGGTGAGCTCTAGACCATACTAGGGCACACCCTGTGCACACACAGGCCACCAGCTATATACACCTAGGTATGCTTACAGCATTTTATATTGCAATACAAAAGTTATATCTGGAATTTAAACTTAAATTATCTTTCGAGATATATACCACGTACCTTTGTTTGGAATAACCGATATTTCGCCATGTTCACGCGATCAAAACAAAACCAAACAATTTCTGTGAACTTATCAAATAAACGCGCAAGACGGTTAGTGGTGACCCTGTTATACGTAAAGATGCGTGCAGCGCCCTGTGGATACAAAATGTACCTCGTCCTATTGTTATTTTTTATATCACTACTTACTATTGATTTGTAGTACAATAGACTTCCTTAAACTTTACGTAGGTACACATTACTCAGATAAAGTGTTTTACTTCATCTGAGACACAATAGATCAATAGGTAATTTTATTGATACTTAGATAATAATATAAAGATATACTCGAGAGTCGTCAATCGAAAGAATATAAGTAATGAATTAATAAATCGAGCTTATCACAATAACGATAAACAACAGCCGTGCTACTGAGACAGATGGCTACTGACAGCGAACAGTATAAATACAAGCGCACTCTATTGCTCACATTAGTTTTTATTTACTGGCCGGCCGGCATTAGTTGTACGATTTTATAGCACGCGATAGTATACGCGATCTTCACAGTGTTGTGTGAATATTTTCTTTGAATCATATTCATTGAAATAATGGCCACAAAAGTCGCAGTAGTAACTGGAGCAAACAAAGGCATCGGCGTCGCCATAGTCCGTGGTCTTCTCAAACGATTTGACGGCAAAGTTTATTTAACATCAAGAGATGTCGAGCGTGGCAAAAAGGCTGTCGAGAAACTGAACAAGGAAGGTTTGAAGCCTGAGTATCATCAGCTGGATGTGACGGACAAGAAGAGTGTGGAGACTTTCAGAGACTACATCAAGAGTAAATACGAAGGGATCGATATTTTGGTGAACAACGCCGCAATTGCGTTTAAACACTCAGCGACAGAGCCGGTAGCTGTTCAAGCTGAGCAAACGTTGTTCGTCAATTACTTTTCGTTACTTTCTACATGTGAAATATTATTTCCTCTTCTCAAAAATGGCGCTCGAGTGGTTAATATATCCAGTTCTTGCGGGCATTTGAGTCTGATTCCAAGCAAAAGTTTGAGAGAGAAGCTCAAGGACGAGAATTTGACAATTCCAGAACTTTCGAAACTTATGCAGCAATATGTAGATGCTGCTAAGGCAGGAACCCATGTTGAAGAATGGGGCAACTCGTCATATGTTGTGTCCAAAGTTGGAGTCACTGCATTAAGTAATATTCAGCAGAGAATGCTAAGTGAGAGAGGTGGGTATATTTGTTACATATTTTTTTTATAGAATAATTTAATGTAGTTCAATGGAAATAGACTCACCACCTATTACGTGGGACCTAAAATTTATAAGGCAAAATGTGGGTGTAATCCTCTGCCTGTCCCTTTGCAGAAAATAGGTGTGATAATAAGAAAAAAAAAACAATAAAGCTTTATTTGACCGGTATCAGTATCTCTATCTACCCTACTAGATAATATAAAAGTAACTAGCATTACTGATGTAAGTCTGAATTTCATTTATAGCAACAGGGCCGGCCTTAGCTATCCAGGCGCCCCGGGCGAGCCATTCATTTGGCGCCCCCCGTATTTAGGGTTCCGTGGCCAAAATGGCAAAAAACGGAACCCTTATGAATTCGCCATGTCTGTCTGTACGTCCATATGTCTCAACCACTTTATTGACATTTGAAAATTAGTAGGTAGATGTATCCTGTGAAACGCTTCATGATCCAGCGGCAATAGGCTCGCCCCTTCTTACGTGGGGCCTAAACTACATAACCTTGCGAAATGGGGGCTCAATACTACACCTCTGCCTAACCCCTCCGGTATACAGGCGTGAGGTTATAAAAAATAAAGTTTCGATGGAATCAAAGGCTTCTCGTAGTCCACAAGAGCCAAGCGGCTACACCGTCTTCCCCGGGAGCCTTTACTAAGCTGCCTGAGAGGCGCACTGATTTACTTGACATCTACGTCTGGGAAATCTTCAACTATTAAATAGCTAGTAAGTATGGCTCCGGTTGGCTAGTGGTGGAGGCGTCGGTGCATGCGCAGCATACAGATATTCGCAGAAGTATTAAACAGCAAGCATCTATGATATCACTACTCGAGGTAGTCATCTTTGTCAGATGAGTCTTTCCCAGTACTTTCGCGAAGACTTTTGACCACGGATTTTGCACAATCGCCTCCTATGAGTTCTCTCTCTCAGTTTCGCCGAGCTCCAGATCACTACACGGTGAATAAGGGTTTAACAAGGCTGCCTCTGGTGTTTCCTGTCGCAATAGTACCAGAAGACCATTTGAAAATTTAGATTTCCCAACAAATCATATTTTCCTAATGTGCCTTATTCCTAGTTGATGTACAGTACCGACTATGCGCTTAAGTCCTCTCATCTAGGTATCTATCCGTCACATGGTTGAACGCGCTGATCTCAGGAGTAACTGCAATGGTGTGATTGGAATAATTACTTTTGTGTATATCATAATGTTATACGGCTATATAACATCAGCGTGATGCTACTCATAGCCCTAAATAACGCGGGTATAACCGCGGGCTCATCTAGTGTTACTCAAGGGTGTTACGTTCGTACATAAATCTCCTTATTTGTGTCACTGTAGGGGCGCTTTCAGATCTACATCCATCGTCCAAGTTCATCTTCATGCAGATCATCTCCTGCTTGAACTTATTTGCCTCCTATGGTTTCTTATGTTCCCATAATTATACGCATTATGCGGTACCAAACATGATTCTCCACGCGATTACACTAATTCAGTGCAAGGTACTCTACCTGGGTCCAGACGTTGCAGATCTCAGTCCCGTTGTCACAGACAGTTGTTTTTTGTCGAGATAACCACGTCACCATAGGGTCGTTAGCTTACATGCCTGAATTAAAATAGGCAGCCCGCCCGATACAAGGATTATCGTGACTTTCCACTCTTTTCCAGCCGTCCACTGAGTTCCTTGTCTGTAGCTAGGTTCAATCGATGTTCCCCCCCGTGGGATCTCCACCTTGTCGTGGTGGGGGGGCTCAGTAACCGTGGATTGGTCACCCGCGGTGAAGCTAAGAGGGATCCAGGAGGGGACGCTCCGCGTGGGCTTGGAGGGGCCTGCGCAGGATGCGTCCAACGGTGCGGGTGCGGGGGACAGTTCCGTCTGTCCCTCGCAGTCGGGTGCGGTCGCGGGAGGAGAGGCGTGTCGGTGTTGCGTTGCCGCGCGCCCTATCTCCCGCGACCAAATGGGGGCGCACCATTCGATGCGTCGCGGTGGGGCCGCAGAGGAAGAGGAGATGCGGTGTTGCGTTGCCGTCCTCCCTATCCTCTGCGGCCGCTGGGCGTTTTGGCGGCGGAGTCCAACACCTTAATCCGTCGCCAAGGGGGTTTTGTTCGGGGCCCGCCTGACCATCTGGCAGGCCAATACCCGTCGGAGGGTGGCGACGAGTGCTTTGGTGATGCCCCACCCTCCGACACACGGGTACATGGCGGAAGTCGAGGTGGTTTTTAGTGGAAACACCACATACTCCGGCTCTTATTTCCCCCAAGAGTCGGAGATCCGAAGGGATTTTCCACCTCGTAAAAAAAAAAAAAAAAAAAAAAAAAAAGGTTCAATCGATGTTGGCAGCTATCTATAGCCCGGGGATTCTTAGCATCCTTACACTACCATGACCAAGGCCGCTGCCTCACGGCAGCGGCCTGCTGACGCAGGCATAACATGGCTATGGACTAGGCATCGTATTTTTTGGCTACTTTTCATGGTAGGCTTTGACCATAATCACCACGTTGGATATTATGCAGGTTGGCAACCACAGTAAGAACGTTACCTGCACAAAGGAACGCTGCTGCACCTTTTCCGCTGACAATTCGTTAGTCGCCTCATACATTCAACAACGGAAGGGAATATGGTGTTGTTATTCTAAGCTATGCCGACCAATAGTATAACATAATCAGTTAAAACATTTTATCTACATGAAAAAACGTCTTTAACTTTAGATTTAATTAAAAAGATACCTGTTTGTCAAGGAGATAAATTCTTTACTTAATTCTTTTATTGCCGATGGTCCACCTAGCACCCATTGCGATTCTTTCACTCACTTTACCATACCCCGCGATTCATAGTATTCTACTATTTCGTAGCATTTTACTACAACCCTCTAGCCATCTTTAAAAATCTTATAAACGGACACATTTAGTGTACCCTTTAACCCCGCACTTGACTAGGCGCGGGCGCCTGCGGCGCCCCTGGATCCTGGCGCCCCGGGCGACCGCCCCGGTCGGCCCCCCCTAAAGCCGCTACTGTATAGCAACATTCTAATTCAAAAGTAGCAACAAAAACAATGACATAATTGTTTTGTATGTGGAATATCTTGTGCCTACAGTAAAATTAAAGTATTGTCCTATGTTGTGCATTATTTATTTCACAATATTGCATAACACTGTGCAATACTCATGTTTTTGTATTTGGTTTATGTGATAACAAACTATTTTTATCTGTTGGAGACAATTATTACTCGCTATAAGTAAATAAAAAAAAATTAAGTTCAGCTGGATTTTTTACGACAGTTCAGTTAGCCATTTTAAAATTAGTTTATATCATAAACTTTTTTTGTGTATGGTTTATGACTAGTGTAGTGAAAATTATTTGTTTGTACTTTTTTGCTCTGTATATTCATCATCAGCCTCTTACAGTCCACTGTTGCACTAGACCTCTCCTTTGAACGGAGGAATTGGCCGACTATACCACCGTACCACGGTGGCCTAACGGGTTGGTATAGGGTTTGTATCAAGTTTTCCTTCTTTTACAGTGCTGTTCTCTGCATAATATGCTCCCTCTGTCAGCTCTTTCGACATCCATGGGATGATATGGGGTGGTGACATTCCGTATTCTTAATCCGTCACCACACGGACAATATACTCTGTATATTAACTTTATGCAAATATGATTAGTATTTTTTTTATGTTTCACTGTCATAGTCAATTAGCATAAATTTTAATTATTTTCTTTACAGACATCAAAGTGAACTCTGTGCATCCAGGCTACGTAGACACTGATATGACATCACACAAGGGCCCTCTGTCTATTGATGAAGGCGCTGTAGCACCTCTGTTCCTGGCGCTTGATGCTCCCGACTCAGTCCGTGGACAATATGTCTGGTACAACAAGGAAATTGTTGACTGGGATGGTAAGAAACCAGTGGAAAATTACTAGAAGACAGCAGAATTCATACTCTTATAAGAAGGAATGGGCAGAAAATGTGTATCACACTCAATTTTATTGATATTTTAAATATTTCTATCTTTATGTTAAAATTATTTTGTCCCTTTGAATGTTTTAGCCCATTTAACATTTATGAGTATTGAAATATGATAGAAGCTATTCCTTGTTGAATATTTTGTTGTTTGGTTCTCAAATGCACATTTATTGTTAATTTTAAGTGATTTAAAATATAATTTGGAGTTGAAACTCATTTAAGTCTGGCCGCAAAAACCAAGAAAAGTAATGTTTAGCAAAAATTTGGTACAAATTCTAATGATCAAATGGCAATTAAAGTAAGTTACTTTTATCACAAAGTGTATCCGTGGTTGGTACTAAGTATTTTTAATCTGTACTGCACAAATGTGTAAGTAATAAAAGTGTTCCTAATTATTTGATGTTTTATTTGATTTAGCTCAATGTGTAGAATATGAAACAAACCTATAGGTGTTATAATATAATTTTTACTAGTTATTACACTTCTGCGGAAGGTTGAGGACCGTGTACTGTCCGTATCCACTTCTGGACATAGGCCACTCCCAATACGCACCGTATTGGGAGTGGCCTATGTCCAGAAGTGGATAACGCGATAGGCTGATATTGAGATTACGCTTCTGTTGTTATACCGCACGCGAGAAGCCCGCACGCGATAAAGACGAACGAAATTTTCATTTTTTTTTAAAGACTGCTCCCGCACTAATGTTAAATCCTGAGTCGCGAGGGACTTTACAAACAAACCAACAAAGGATACAATGAACAGCCAGACTCGAACAACAATTTATGAACCACACAGTGTTGTCTCATATGGGAATCGAACCCATAACACTAGGCGCAGTGTCGGGCGGTGAGGCGGCCGCTTTGGACGCTAACCATGCAGTCAAATAGTCGGAAGTCAAATTTGACTAAACTCTCTTTCAAAATATGTAAATTAAAAATTAAAGAGCAATAATAAATTTATGTAAATACTTAGTTGATTTACGAATGTTTTTCATTCTAATGGACGCTACGTAGGAGCAATAAAAGAGCCCGCATACGAACCAACGACTAATAAAAACGGTTACACTAAGTGGGATGCCTCGAGAAACCTTACAAAAATCTCTCACACCCCAAATGCAGAGCCATACGAACAACGAAAATGGGCTGTACGAGGTACATACCTACTGCATAGTCAGACATGAACGCCGGGATACCTTTATCTTTATCAGTTGGTAGAAAGATACTAATAGGTAAACTCAGATTATTAGAACAAAAGTTGTTCTATAATCTGAGCTAATAAATAAATAACTTACTTCTGGAAAGGAAACTAGATCAACATATAAAGGTCTGCATATGTGTCTCCTTCGCAAATCTTGCGGCCCAGCCACGGCCTACAGCGGCGACCGTTTTCGATGTAAGTACATCGTGCGCTTTACCACAGATTTAACTAAATAGTTACTATGGCTTTACTCCGCAACCGATGTCGCGTCAAAGCAAACGCGCCATGTACACCGAAAACGCTCGCCGCTGCCGCCCGCCGCAGGAGGCCGTGGCCGGGCCGTTGTTCATAGGTAATTATTTAACATCCTTCAAGGTCTATGACCTGTAACTGTCTATTGAGCGAAAGACACAACTCAATTAGTGTTTTTAGCAAACCGCACCCGCCTGTGTTGCTTTGGTTTATTATTATGGTACTAAGCTTAACAATACACGTTAGCAACGGACACTTGTTTATATTATACAATAATTACGCAACTGTTCTTTCTTTGGTAGTGATGCGATGCAATAAAATACGTATTTGTAATGGCAGTTAATAATAAATACCTAAGAGTCGGTTTGTTGAACGTGGGATCGCTTGGTACAAATCACGATGATTTTGTAGCCATGTTTGAGCGTAATCCTGTATACATTTTGGCAATAAACGAGACATGGCTGAGACAGGGAGAGGAGGCGCGCGGGCCGGTTCTATCAGGGTATCGCTTCCGTCACACGCGGCGGCCAGCTAATGTTCGCGGCGGTCGCGGCGGTGGCGTAGGTTTCTACATAAATCGCGGAATTAACGCGCGGTCATGGACGGGTACTAACGATCCTAGGTTCGATTCCGTGGAGCAGATGTGGCTCACACTCACGCTGCACGGAAAGAAGATTGCCATTGGCACGGCTTATCGTCCTCCATGGCTGAATTTGGATGTATTCCTAGATTCAATTAGCCTTACGTTGAGTGCTTTGGGACATTGCGATCATTTTGTTTTGCTGGGAGACCAAAATAATAATAATACTAAAACGAAAAAACTTAATGATTTCTGCCGCTGCGTGGGTCTTACTCAACTAGTGTCGTCTCCTACCCATTTTACCGAGGATAGTGAGAGTTTAATTGATTTGATTTATACAGACTTGAGTGCGAGATGTGTCAATATCGAGCCATATAAATTAATTAATAGCCATTCGTTTGTAAGCTGTGAACTCTGTATCAAGAAGCAGAAATTATTACCACAATTTTTTATGAGACGATCTTTTACAAACATATGCACTGAAACTATGCGTGACGATATAGAGAAAATACGCTGGGATCTTATATCAGACCTGACCGACGTAAACGACATAGTGAGCGCATTGAATAAATGGTTGACCTTGCTGTTTGATATTCATGCTCCTGTTAGAGTTTGCATAGTTAGGAGTAATTCTTATCCTTGGATAACTGATACGATTAGACTCATGATGAGGCACAGGGACGATGCGTTGGTTAGGTTTCGACGACTAAAGATGGAAACTAGTAAAATATAATATAAGCAACTAAAGTCCACAGTATCTACCGCGTTGTACCGAAAAAAAGTAGCATATTATAAACAAAATATTAATAATAAAATAAAAAATCCTAAAGTCCTGTGGAAAAACTTGAAAACGACCATTTTACCGCCAACACAGGGCTCTGATATTCCGTCACATCTCAACGACCCCGACACCATAAATTCTTTCTTTTTGACTGTGCCTGGTAATTCAAAAACTAGTATTTCTCATCTCACATTTCATGAATACCATAGGTTTTGTGACGCCACGTTTGGCTTGGTAACTGTGGACCAAGATTTCGTTTATCGCATTATACAGGGTCTTAAGTCAAACGCCGAGGGATATGATAAAATTAATTTAATTATGATTAAAATGACTTTGACACGCAAACTACGAACTATAACAGATATTATAAATCGGTCTTTAGTAACGTCTACGGTACCCGATATATGGAAGGTAGCTAGTGTAAGACCACTACCTAAAACGCCGAATCCTACCGGCATTCAGGACTTACGGCCAATAAGCATCTTGCCCTGTCTGTCTAAAGTCTTGGAGGAGGTTGTGAGTCGCCAGCTTACGGATTTTTTGGAAAAGCACGAGATTTTACCTAAACTACAATCCGGATTTAGACGATTTCGGGGAACCGCTACGGCACTCTTAGATGTTACTGATAACATCTTGTCTGCCCAGGATAAGGGCATGTGCACGATACTGGTTCTATTGGACTACTCCCGCGCGTTTGACGCCATAAATTTAAATTTATTGTTATCCAAAATGCGCTATTATGGATTTGACAACAAGGCAGTAATGTGGTTTCATAGCTACCTAACTAATCGATTACAATTTGTGGAGTTGAATGCAACGAATGGGACCACACTGACCTCGAGACCTGCTTCTTTGACGAGAGGAGTGCCGCAGGGCTCGATCTTAGGACCTATACTTTTTAATCTTTATTGTGCGGATTTCAAGGAATCCATAAAAAAAATTAAGTACCATATTTACGCGGATGATGTCCAGATCTACATGTCATTTAAGGTTATGGATTACGAAAAAGCTATAAAAGACTTGAATGAAGATCTTGAACGATTAGTCGCGTGGTCTGAGAATAACTGCTTGTTGTTAAATCCAACTAAGACGAAATACTATATATATATTTGGTACCAAAAACAATTTGCGATTATTGCATTCGGCATCTAAAGTTCATCTTAGAGGGAGTCCATTAGAGCGAGTATATGAGGCTAGAAACCTTGGACTGATAATGGATTCTGAGCTACGATTTGAGAAGCATATTAGTAATGCTGTACTGAACTGTTTTTACAGGTTGAGAGTGCTGTATAAAATGCGTCCTTACCTATCTGAAGAATTACGTGTTCAGCTGGTTGATTCACTGATATTAAGCAAATTAAATTATGCCGATGCCGTGTATGGCCCTAGACTCTTGGCCCGTACAGACAGGCAAATACAAAGGGTGCAGAATGCATGCGCTCGATTTTGTTTTTCAGTACCATTCAGAGGCCATGTAACGCCATTCTTCAATAAAAAATAATTTTGAAAATGAAATCTCGAAGGAAATTACATTTGGCTTGTTTGTTGTTTGGTGTCATAAAATTGCAACAACCACAATATCTATATGACAAACTAACATGGGTCACAAATGGCAGCGAGCGGCTAAGCAGAAGGTGCTCGAAGCAATTGTCTATCACATTGCATCGCACAGAGGCTTTTAGAGGTAGCTTTCGCTATGCTGCTTCAAAGTGCTGGAACAACATCCCTCCTCCACTGCGGAATCTTACGTCACGACACACTTTTAGACGAAACTTGAAAAAAATCCTCATAGACGAGCAGCAAAAAATAGGTGACATTAATTTCAATGCCTCTCTGATCTAAATTTTAATGATTATCTACCTAAATAAAAACTTTGTATTTTTTAATTAAAATTAATAATAATTTGTGACAACGACACAATAATTTAATACGGACTGTTATATTCAGTATAATAGTTCGTGTCATTTTAATCAATGTCTATTACTTAGACATTAATTTATATTATAATTCCAACGTGAAATTGGTTTATGTGCCTATTGATAGTGACATTATAATTCATTAACTTACCCTGACATTTAATACATTATAATTAATTCATCATATTTTAATTTTTTTGTTTGTTTCAGACATATTATTTATTTGACATACTAAATACTTATATTTTTTTGTTTGTTTCAGACATATTATTTATTTGAAATACTAATCATTTTTAAAATAATAACTATCATTTGCAATGCAATTTTTTTACTATAACCCATTTTGTTAATGAATTATGAGTATTATGACATATGCACGGTTGTCGTATTTAATGTTTAGTTAAAACTTACATTTACTAAACGTGTCAATACGTTTTTGAATAAAAGCTCTCGTGTTGCTTGCGTCCTTAATAGTTGATATTTTCGGCGACATGTATGTCGATCGCGTAGTGTCTTGGTCTGTATTAACAATGCACGTTGGGTGAGAAACCTGTAATAAAAGAACATAAAAAAAACATCATAACCTTTTAATGCTTCAAAGTATCTAATCGATGACGACGAAAAATATAGATTAAACATTACCTCACCTTTAGGATCTGGTAGTCGCGCTTGTGTGAGCTAGGTATATACCTACAACACTTTCCAAGGTATTCTACTGCCTTGATCGACAGCCGATAAGTCTACGTCTGACACCTGATACTCAATTGCTGTGGCATCCTGCGTGAATCTGTAACTGAACACAAATACGTATAGTATCGCTATGATGTACTTCATGTACTGCAATGCACTTTGCCAGTTTACGAATTAAACTGCACTTACCACAGTTGTCTTGGTCAGTATCTTGAACACAAAGCAATGTTTTATCCTTAGTTATTTTATATATGTATGTGTTAACTTGTATATATATAAAGCAACTGAACGCTTGAATTGCGCGTGCTCGTGATACATTTTAGGTGCGTGCGGATACGGCGGCTGCTGTGCGGCCACTGGACTGGCGTCCTGGCGAAACACAGGGGAAGGCACGCCTTCACGCGCCACTCTGGCGCCAAAAATATTATTTAGCTATGAGTAGATGTAGCCAGCACACTTGTATACTGTTCGCATCGTTCAATGTACCTACACATATTGTTAGTATATATATTATGTCCATATTATTATATAACTTTATTGCTATTTACATGTATTTTGCTTTAATTAAATATTTATTCACGTAAGTATGTTTATTGTTAGATATTAATACATTATTTATTTATATTTAAATAATTATCTATATCTATGTTTTCTGATATCTCTTCCGTGAGTCACTAGAGGGCCCAGTTGAAAATCGGAGCCAGGTATGCGCCTGTCACATGCCGAATTGGGTCCTGTTTTGACTGCACCCGACCAACCCTTTACTTGCTCCTGTCTGCATAATATTTATCTTCTCTTTATTACTCTTAGTCTTTCATTATGTTTTTTTTTCTTTGTGCTTATGATTGTTCTTAAAATGTATTTTTTTTTACTTAATTACCTATATGTAACTTGTGTTGTGTGAAGTCAAAATAAATATTATTTCATTTCATTTCACCCTTTCGCCCTGTGAATGAGGCCCTGGCGACCGACTAATGGCCTTATAACCAAAGCGCAACAGTGACCCTGCGTCACCGATGTGAAAAGCTACGCCCTGTGATCACTAACTCGCCTGGCCAGCGTGGTGAACAGAGAACTGGGGTTTTCCTGGATAGTAGTAGGATAATAAAGTACCTTTTCACCTCAGCAGCTCAAACATGCCGCTTTTGCTGCGAGCCAACAGTGAACAAAACGCGATTTTGATTCAAGCGTGAGTAAAAGTAGCTTTTTAATTTTTTAATCTTCAGTGTCACGAATTGACATTGTTCAGCCATAAATTTGAAACCTTCGAATTTTACTATGCTCTGTCTCTTTCACATGCATAGGTATAAAAAGTGAGTGAAAAAACAAACCCCTTCGAATTCGAAATTCGATTTTGGAATTCGACCTCAAAGAAAACACCTTCGGAAACGCAAATAAAAAAAGAAATTACTTTTTTACATGTTATTGTTTATATGTTTAATTTATTTTTTATTTGTTTGGGAGAATTCCAAAACGGCCTGGGAGCAATTATTGACATTCCCTTATAGGATTTTACATATTGATAAAAATCAGGCAGCCCAAAATTCATTAACATCCCAAATTAAGTATAATTGTCAAATTTCGGCCAACACTTTAGACCCTAAATTCACGTCATACAAGCATAAATCACTCTATCAATATGTGGAATCCAAATTAAGGGATGGTGACATACGGGGCGCGTCTAGACTATAATTCAGTAGTGATGTGGTGGCGCCTTGCTCTCCAGAGACGCTTGCGGGTCTGAAGAGCAAGCATCCAGCGCCCATTAATGATCTCTCCTTTCCTGAAGCTCCCGACAGTGAATCAGAACACCTGATCACCACGGCCAAAGACGTGTTAGCAGCAGTTTGCTCCTTCCGGAGTGGCTCGGCAGGTGGCCTTGATGCCTTGACACCACAGCATCTTAAAGATCTTGTGTGTGCAAGTGCTGGGGTGGCTGGCGATACACTTTTGAAGGAGTTGACTGCGCTAGTCAATATGATGCTCTCCGGTAATGTGGACGATGCCATCATTGACATCTTGTATGGGGCGAATCTATGTGCCCTTAACAAGAGGGATGGTGGTATTCGTCCTATTGCCGTGGGTTGCACATATCGGCGTATAGCAGCCAAGATATGCTATAAATTTTACAGCAGGGAGCTATCAGAAAAATTCCAACCCCTACAGCTAGGTTTTGGTTCCAAAGGGGGTTGTGAGGCTGCTATACATGCCCTTTCCACGTACCTTGGAAGTGGTGATGGAGAGGTCATTTTGAAGGTTGACTTGAAAAACGCCTTCAATTCAGTGAATAGGGACATCTTGTTGACACAAGCAAAATTAGAAACCCCCAAAATTTTTAAATTTCTTTGGCAATGTTATAGGTATCCCACAAAATTACTATATCAGGACAATCTTTTGGAATCTGCAGTTGGATGCCAACAAGGTGACCCTCTTGGACCAGTCATTTTTAGTTTAGCTATACAACCCATTATTCGACAAATAAATTCTAAATTTAATGTATGGTTTTTGGACGACGGGACCCTGGGGGGCGAAGTAGACATAGTATTGCAAGATTTGACTTATCTTAAAAATAAATTCGCTTCTATTGGTTTGGAACTAAATTATAGTAAATGTGAGCTGTTTGTAAATACAACACTCCACAAAAAAACATGCGATAATATCAAAATTTAATAATTTGGCATCAAACTTAAAAATTGTTGATATGACTTCTATCCGCCTCCTGGGTTCTCCAGTATTTGAAGAATCTTTCTATTCTTTCTTAGAGGAAAAAATACAAAATTTTTGTGAAATTTCTGATCGCTTATTCAAAATTAATATTCATTCGGCTTATACCATTATTCGATATTGTCTTTTCGTCCCAAAATTCACACATGCCTTAAGATCTTCCCAACTTTGGAAAAACAAATCACTTTTAGAACAAATCGACAAAATTATCCAAATTACTTTAAAGAGAATATTAAATGTGGATTTGAACGACCGAGCCTGGCTACAAGCGTCTTTGCCCATACGTCTAGGTGGGCTCGCTATACGCAAAATGTCTAGTGTTAGTTTACCGGCGTTTCTATCTTCGGTCCACAGCACGGAAGAGTTAACTAGGAAAATTTTATTACCTACACTAGTTAACTCAGAAGTGTTGTGCAGAACCGAAGCTATAAACGCCTGGAAAATGGCGTGTCCAAGCACTGATTTGCCTACCAACCTATTCTCCCAAAGACAGTGGGACGCGCCGCTTTGTAACATAGTAAGAAAAAGTCTTTTGGATACATCTCTTAATGTTACAGAGCGTGCTCGCTTGCTGGCTGTGGGAGAGTGGGAATCCGGTCTATGGCTTCAGGCACTACCATCGTCTAACACAGGAACCATGTTGGACGATGAGACATTCCGTATTGCCACCTGTCTGCGTTTAGGTGCTCCGTGTGTTTCTCCGCATCGATGTCATTGTGGAGAAGACGTCGATAGCCTCGGACACCATGGGCTATCTTGCAGCAGAAGCGCTGGTAGATTTCCTCGTCATGCCCATCTAAATGACATAATCCGTCGTGCTCTTGTCGCGTCTGGCGTACCAGCTGTACTTGAACCAAATGGTTTGGTACGTGACGACGGTAAGAGACCTGATGGTATGTCATTGTTGCCTTGGAAAATGGGTAGGCCTTTGGTGTGGGACGCAACCTGCGTAGACACCCTCGCGCCATCACATGTCCCAAGCACGGGAGGCCACGCCGGCGCTGCTGCTGCAACTGCGGAAACCCTCAAACGGCGCAAATACTGTAATTTAGTGAGTAATTACGTGTTTGAGCCGTTTGGGGTGGAACCGCTAGGCTCATGGGGTCCGAGCGCTCGTTCTCTATTCCGGGAAATTTCTAAACGATTAATCGACGTCTCACGTGACCAGAAGGCTGGTGTAGTGTGTAACGCACCTTCCTTCCTATATAATATATTGTAACCTGTATTAATGGTTCATTACACGACAATTACTGAACAGTATAACATCTTTTATTACCATACCACCGCACAACAGTGCATGGCGACCCTGCCAGTGCTGCCTTGCGGCAGTACTGTGCCTGTGGTTTTTATACGATTTTGGTATTTTCGTGAATAAGTACCATGGATATTGAAATATATACCGCAGAGTCGTCGATTTCCTTGCGACAGGAAATTTTCTCTGAGATTTTTTTGGATCTAATTGGCGTTGAGATGCGAGGTTTCCCAAGAATGCCGCCGGGAGCCAGAGTCGTTGGCCTATGAAGGTCTTGTAGGCCTGTGGAGGCTTTGTGGGCCTTCCCAAGATGCGCAAGGCTGGAGCCATAAAGAGGCTCTGGTCAACACAAGGAGTGATGTGAGGTGACTTTTTTATATTGCCGCGGACAATTTTTACATGTGTTTTAGTTTTATTTTTAAATATCGATATTTTTTCCATAAGTTTTATCCAAATATTTGTTACTTGTTTTTGATTTTAGATACTTATTATACATGCCTGTTGACAATATATTTATAAAACAAGGTATGAGTTATTTTTAATTGTTTCTATAAATGTATTTTTATGATAATTTGTATACATGTAACATTATAATATCGATAAGTATCTGGTCTGTCTCAAACATCCAAATTTTTTTAACGTTTAAGTAAATACGTGTCTTTTAAGTTATTAAGTAATATGTTATTCCAAAATATGAAGATTTCATTCCCTTTTTCTAACTTTGTAAAATTGTAATCTTCCCATAATGATGCATTCCAGAGTTATTGCGCATCAGGTGTCCGATGTGCAAGCGCGTTATATGATCCGTTAGCAACAGCAATCGTTACGCGGTTTTGCTTCTCTAGATTTATTTAGTACATGTTACTTAGCTAAACCTTGTGATACGTAATTGATATTTACGTTTTCTTTTCTATACGTTTTGGTTCTAATAAAGTAGCTCTAGTATAAAACATCTTACCGTACACATTTTACATTATCTAATGGTACTTAGGTACATCAAAGATTAAAATTAAGATTTAATTAGTGAGTTCATAATTATGCATTTACTGAATTAGTTTATTGTTTTTACTGCGCATTAGGTACATAAAGGTACAATTATTTGAAATCCAAAGACGTGTAAGTTCGTGCTAATGAACACGACACTTAGTTTTACATAGACAAAACTTGACACCTATGCCTGACGCAATATCTCGAGAAATGTAGCCATCGGAAAGTTCTGTCACCAACTGCATCAGCAAAAATTTATTTTTATCGTGTGAACTGTAAAGTCTTATAATGAAATATTGTTTTCATTCTTTTAAATTTTATAATTTGTTGTTAAAAATCATTATTTTGATACTGAAATACAAAGTTAAATGATATTAATGTATGACGTTTTTGTATTGTTTTGAAAAAGAATTACGGAATGATACGGTGGTATTAAAAATCTTTTTGCCATTTTATATTGTGCAATTAGGTACCTAGCGTTGTAATAAGATAGGAATATTGAAGAGATTACGGTATATTAAGTGATATGGAATAGGAATGAGTAATTTTATAAATATGACGTTTGTTTTCGATTGTATAAAAGAAATGTTAGAAGTGTAGGGAATAATTTGGTAGATATGTTTTCGACAGCAATTGGACTGATCACCCAAAAGCGATGTTGGATTCGTATGTACTGAATTATTCATTTTGAAAGTTTGTATAAATGTTTGTTATTGATAGAGTTATTTATAGGTACACAAATAAAGAGAGAAGGGGTGCCATTCCTTCATTTGATCATGGTGCGAACGAGATTCCTCTGTGAAAATGGTTGGTGGCCACGATGCCTTAAATTGTGCCCCGTGTTATAATATGAAGAATATAAGAAATGTATAATGAGTAAAATGATATAATATATTATAATGAAATGATGATGAAAGTCCGGCCGGACCGAATGAGAAGAAAATGATGAAATAATAATATTATGTATTGTGTACCTAGCTGTTATGTTATTGATTGCGATAAAATAAAGATAGAATTGGATATTGAGATATGTTGAAAAGGTATTATGGAGAACAGATTGTCGGCATATTGATATGGCATAAAGAAAAGAAAGAAGGATAAAATGGTTTTGTTTTAATGTGCAAGTTTATAAACGATTTAAAACAATGCAATGGAATAATGATGTATAATTAAAATGTTATGGTGCTTACTCTATTTTACTATAAATTTGTTTTAATGTATAAGGAAGCCAAAAATTATTGTTATTTTATTACTTATAAAGAGTATTTGTGACTTTTTCAATCTTGTGTTGTTTCGGTTTTTTTTTTTCATTTAAGAGGTTCAATATTGTTTGCTAAATTTATTTTAATTAATGATGCAGTTGAAGATTTGTTTTTGTAAAATAATATTTTTTTATTGTAATACTGTGTTATATTTTATTTTGTTGTGTTTTCAAGTTGTAACTATGGCCATATTCAGTTTAATTTTTCAAGTAAATAATATTTCTTTGCCTTGTGTCATGAACCAATATTTTATTAATTGAGCGATAATAATAATACAATATTTTTTGTTAGATTATATGTATATCATTTTTATAGTGTCGTTTTATGTATTCGATTTTTATGTAGCTGTTATTTTACATTTTGCTTGTATTGTTTTTAAAATTTCAATGGTTTTATCAATCAGTTTTTAGATCGTATCATATTTTTACTTGTTTTTTTTTGTTTTATATTACATAAATATTGTCAACAGAGCATTATAGTGTTATTAAGTATATATAATTTTAACAATTTGTTACATCAATGAATTATGGATTGTGTTTATGATTTTTGAATATTTTATTTTAGAAAATTGTTTTTGAATTCATACCATAAATAAAAAAAAATATGTAACCATTTTTTTTTATTTTGTAAAGGGGGAAGGTGTAGTGTGTAACGCGCCTTCCTTCCTATATAATATATTGTAACCTGTATTAATGGTTCATTACACGACAATTACTGAACAGTATAACATCTTTTATTACCATACCACCGCACAACAGTGCACTGGTTTATTCTTTGCTCAAAGAATCAGCATTACCATCCAGCGTGGCAATGCTGCCAGCCTTCTGGGCACGTTACCCGATGACATTGATGCGGAGGCATTTTACGACGCCTAAACCTTGTAAATATTTTCAAATTTAGATTTGTTTTATGTTTTTTTTTTGTATTAGATTAGGTTAGATTAGGTTAGATTAGATAAGATTAAGCTTCAGTTACAAAATTAAGTTTTATTATTATGTTCCAAATAAAGTTATTTACCTAATAATTTATTATTGGTTTTTAATAAAAATAAGTCTAATTACATAATAGTATAACATTGGTATTTAACCAATACATTTTTATTTGGAATTACAACAATGATACATTTGAAAAATAAACATCAGGGACACGGTATAAAAACGCGATTTAAATAAGTAGCGGGAATAAAAAAATCGCTGATGCTGATACAGTATCACGTAACGTGTTATATTATATTAATATATAAAATAATCTAAAAAGATGAGTGAAACTAGCGATGATGACTGTACTTTAACACCAGAAGAGTTAAAACAACAAGTGATTAACGCAGAATTCAATCTATTCCTGTTCATTTCTATATCTCCTAAGTAATATGTGTTCTCACTGCTGTGGTGAAAAGTTATGTGTGCTACACGAGAGCAAAGCTTTTTGTATCTCGTGCTGTTGAGTCCCTCACTACGCTCAGGATTCTAACTTTGATTCACTCGCTACGCTCGTGAATCAATCATAGAATCCTTCGCTTGCTCGGGACTCAAATTCAGCACTCGAAACAAAAAACAACTTTGCTCTCTTGTTGCACAAATAACTATCGCTAGGTAGGTTCTGACTAGCAGAGTAACTAGGTAGGTAATACTGTGTAGTCACTGTAGTGACTGGCAAGGTAACTGAGTAGGTACTTGTTGTTCAGACTGACGAGGTTTATTGAAACTAAATCTGAAGTAAGCAGCCGTCAATGTTAATTAATTTTGTAAATTTTGTTGTTTCAGGCGACAATGCGTGTTTGTTTCATTCTGGCACTATAATAATATACTCCATTGAATTATGAATATGACTGTAATCTAAATATTTATAAAGGTTTTGGCAGTCCTTCGCTGTCATGGTATTAGTATCATTGTACGAGGGTCAAACTGAAAGTTCTTAGAAAATCAAAAACTGATTACATTAGCCAGTTATTAGTTTTATTGTATCTTTTCAAAATATTGTCCATTGACGTCAATACACCGCTGCATGCGATGGAACCACTGGGAAAAGCACTTTGCCCACTCGTCCTTAGGGGTCTCTTCAATGGCATCGCGATACGCAGCCACCGCTTCTTCAGCATTCATAAACCGCTTTCCTTTAAGTTTTTCTTTAATTTTTGGAAATAAATAAAAATCACAAGGCGCGAGGTCGGGGCTATACGGCGGGTGAACCAGTAATTCAACGAATGATGTCGCCAAATAGTCGATCGTTCGCTTGGCGGTGTGCGACGAGGCGTTGTCGTGGTGAAGGAGGATCCTACTGCGAGGTCGTTTCTCTCGAACTTTTTCCAAGACAAGTGGCAAACAATTGGTAGTGTACCATTCTGCAGAAACTGTTTCTTGATCCTCTAACACAATTGTTGCGAAATGACCTATCCTTCCAAAGAACGAGGCCACCATTTTTTTTCCCGCACTTCGATCTCTCTTCACTTTAGTTGGCAACTCCTCGAAAGGAAACACCCACTGAGCAGATTGTCTTTTGGTTTCAGGATCATAACAGTAAATCCAGCTTTCGTCACCTGTTAGTATGTCGAACACAGCATTTGAGTCACCTCCGTTAAATCTTTCAATCATTTTACGGCACCAATCCACACGATGGAGTTTTTGAGCCTTAGTCAAATTATGAGGTATCCACCGGGCGCAAAGCTTCCTGACCGCTAAATGTTCGTGGAGGATTTTGTGCACTTGACTCATACCGATGCCTAAGCTTGTCCGAATCTGCTGATAGGTCACTCTTTTGTCAGTCTCTATCATACGCCGCACAACACAGATGTTATTTTCAGTCGTCGCTGTAGAAGGCCGTCCCTCACGTACATCATCAGTGAGATTAGTGCGACCACGTTTAAACTCATTAAACCAGTTGTAAACAGTTGCACGAGATGGGGCTTCATCGTGAAAGGCCAATCGTAGTCTATCATAACTTTCTTGTTGACTTAAATGACATCGAAAGTCATAAAAAATCATTGCACGAAAATTTTCTCGTGTTAAATTCATGTTGACGTGACACAGACAATTTTCAATTTGCCGCCAAATCGTAAAACAAATGACAAATGAATGAAATATATACTCAGTAATATTGGCAAAGAGTTCTATTTTCAAATTTTAGAATATTTTTTTTATTATATTGTTTATAAGTGGCCAGTTCTAAGAACTTTCAGTTTGACCCTCGTATGTAGTCATCGGATCGAATGTTGATTCTTGCTCTCTTTTAAGTGAAGTCATTCATTCTCTCATAACTCCGAAAAGTCATTGGTGCGCGCCGTGGATTTGAACCCGATACCCTCTGCACGGCAGTCTGTTGGTATCTCCCCTAGGCTATCGCTGCCTTGTATCTCTTTTAAGTGTAGTGTTTTACATTTATCTAAACCGAAAGCATGTCTAGTGTCATCTCATAAAGTTTAAGTTTCTTCATATCTTGCGTATCTTCTTAATACCTATATAAAATCCTTGCGTTACTTACTGACTGACAGACACGCTACAGCCGAAACTATTGGGCGCAGGAACCTGAAATTTGGCATGTATGTTCCATGGGGACGGTAGGGGTGCACTAAGAAGGGATTTCCCGAAATTCCTACGGGATCGGCCAAAACGGGGAAATTTAAAAAAATTGCAGGCGTAGCTGCTGGCGTCCTCTAATAATTTATAAAATCCATGCGTATAACGGTGTAAGAAGACTGCGTCGCTGTTTGGTGATAGTCCTTATCGACCTGTCAACGATCATATTATAATATATCTAAGTGAAGTTATAGCGTAGGTACGGTAGGTACCCAAACAGGCGAATACCATAAAAGCGATCATTATCAGACACATGAGTAGTTTTGTATATCAATGAGCGCAGAGCTATTGACAAAAGTGAATGTTACAAGTCGAGATAAGGCGTCGATAGTGAGCTTGGATATTGTAGAGCTGCAATACATAAACATCATTCCATATATATACTAAACGAAAAAATTAAGGGATCAAAAAAACATTCCAAATTTTTAGGCAATTTTTAACGGGCCGTAACTTCGAGAGAAATGGTCGTAGGAAATCAATATATTTAGATGTAGCTCAACTCTAAGGGTTGAGCTACATCTATCAGCACCGCATCGCACTTTGTCATGTTTCTATCCTTTTCTGTCACTTAGGACCGTCATTTACTAGAGCGAGAAAGAGAGAGGGAACGCTTCAGCACGCCGCGGAATCGAAAAGGCGATCGGCAACGCGGAAAAAATGCGATAGCATGCTGAGAGGCGACGGAATGCTGACGCGCGCGTCGGAATGCTTACGCGCGCTATAGCATGCTATAGCATCCTTTCGCCGCCGATCGCGGGCGAACGCGCGCTGACGCACGCTGGCGCGCGCGGCCGTGTGCTGCCGCGTGCTGGTGCTGATTCGTATAGATTTTTCGAATTATTTTCTTTTTACTCTTGTTATTTTGCATTTCTTGCAAAATGCACGCTATTACTACTGCTCTCTCTTCAGCTGTGCTATCCATTTCGAACTTGAAACTATACTGTGTCCAAAACAAATGTGAAAAGAACGTGGCGGAATGCTTCAGCACGCTATAGCACGCTGACGCGTGCGTTCGCATTCCGCAGCACAAAAATATACGATCGCACGCTATAGAGTGCTGCAGCACGCGTCAGAACGCTATAGCGTGCTGAAGCACAGGCGGAACAAATGCGATTCCGTGCTGACAGATGTAGCTCAACCCTAATTATTATTAGTAATGCGAAACGTCGGTATTTCGTTGCTTAGTCCCAAAGTAATTTTATAGGCACATAAAATAAAAAAGGTATCTATTGCACTTTGTTGTGCAATATTGTGAAATAAGTAGCTATTGCATAATAGTTTCGCCATGTTGTGAAATACGTTGAATAACAGGGTACTTCTAACCTGCCCTGTTTTTAGGATGTCCCCAATCTGGTCAGCGAACGTCCGCCTAGGTCTTCCCCTTCGTCCTGTCCCATCCCCACTTGCCTTACATAGCTTGGTCAATCTTTTGTCACCCATACTCTCCACGTACCCAAACCATCTTAGCATACCTTTCTCGATGCTTGTCACTATATCTTCTTTTACCCCACAACACTCTCTTATCAGACAATTCTATACTCTGTCAGTCAAAGGCACATCACACATACTTCTCAGTCCTCTCATTTCTACAGCATTTATTCTACTTTCATGACTCTTCTGTCATACCCAACTTTCGCTACCATACATAAGTGTAGGTACCAACACCCCTCTATGCACAGCCAAATGTGCCTTTTTGGATATGTTATGACTGTTCATAAAAGCCTTTAAAGCTCCATTCACCCTATTACCTGCATTAACTCTCCTTTCAATATCTTCTTCATTCTTACCATTCCTAGTAAACAGCCTACCTAAATACACAAAATCATTCACTTGTTCCACTCGTTGTCCATCGATCATAACATTATAAGCCGTAACACATTCCTCCTTTTCAAAAACCATAACTTTCGTCTTGCTCACATTCACTTTCATTCCTTTCCTCCCTAAAGCACCATGCATGATTGTTACGATGGTAACCTGCAACTCCTCCGCTGAAGACGCAAGTATTACCTGATCATCAGCATAAAGGAGGCATTTAACGAGTAACCCATTCATCCTTAATCAACAGTCACTATGTTTCAAATCTTGCAAACAACTGTCCATGAAGAGGTTGAACAGCCACGGCGACGCTACACATCCCTGTCTAACACCTGTCTCGATGGTAAACCAGTCAGTGTACGATCCGTTTATCCTCACACAAGGTCTGGAATCTTCATAAAGGGATTTCAGAGCTCGTATGAGGCTGCTCTTCACCCCATACATTGACAGTACCGACCACATTTCATTCCTCACCACTCTATCGTAAGCCTTTTCCAAATCCACGAATGCGTAATAGACCTTTTGAACTTTATCTTAGCATACAATTTTCCAACAATGCTGAGAAGGCTAATGCTTCTCTATAGTTCTTGCAGTCTTGTTGCGAGCCTTTTCCCTTATAAAGAGGCACAACTACAGCTGTAGCCCAGTCGTCAGGTACTCGGCCGGTGCTCCAGCACAAGTTAAACAAGCGCTGCAGCTGACCAACTATGATGCCCTGTCTAGCCTTCAGCATTTCAACTGTAATCCTATCATATCCTACAGCCTTACCTAATTTCATTCTTCCGAGCGCCTTCATAACCTCATCCACGCCAATATCGCTTTCATCATTGCTATTAATACCATTCATTTCGGCGATCGATGTCTCTATCGCCGGTCTTTCAAATAAACTTTCAAAATACTCCTTCCATCTCTTCAGCACGCATGATTCGCCATTCAGTATCTTTCCATTCTTGTCTCTGATTGACGTGTATTCTGAGGATTGAGTTCTTCCTCGAACTGCACGAACGGATTGCCAGAAAATCTTTGTGTTTCTCCGGAAATCTTCAGATAATCTGCTATCAAACTCATCTTTCTTTTCCTCTTTCTTCCTTTTTACAATTTCTTTCACTATTCTTTTAGACCTAACAAACTCCTTTTTTGCTTCATCTATGTCATCACTCGTTGCCTTTCCCATTCTTTCATTTGCTCTGGCAGCCAACCAATCTAACCACGCTTTCTTCTTCTCTGATACTGCTGATTGTACATCCTTGTCCCACCATGTATTCTTAACCTTTCGTAGTTTCCTTCTCTTGATCACACCACATACTTCACACGCTACACATACTACCTCTTCTTTAAAGGAATGCCATAATTCTTCCATATCATTTATGCCATCGAACCTCTCAAATCTTGCTATCAATCTTCGTTTATACTCATCTTTCACATCTTTCTCTTGCAGATTTTCTACTTTTATTCTTTCCAAGACCCTATTTTCATTATGTTCTCGGTGTCGCATCCTTTAAAGAGGCCATTTATCCGGCTCAACACCAAGAAGTGGTCTGTGTGGATGCCGATCCCTCGATATACCCTAGTATCCAATACATTCTTTCTCAATCGTTCATCTACAATTACCAAATCAATCATACTTCTTCTAACATTTTTAGCCTCACGCGTATACATGTGTATCCTTTTGTGATCAAACATGGTGTTTGTCACATAAAGGCTCCAATCTAAACAAACCTCAAGCAATACTTTTCCATTTTCATTCACACTCTCATCACCAAGTCCACCTAAAACCCTTTCAAATCCATCTCGTTTTACTCCCACCCATCCATTGAAATCGCCTAACAGGATCAATCTTTCGTTATCCTTACATTTTCTCAAAATCTCTCTTATATTCTCCCAAAATTCCTGTCTTTCGTCTTTTTCTCGCTGTGTCATTCCCGCTACTATATAGACTGGGGCGTAAACCCCTACAATAAAGAGCTCGTCTCTAAGTCCTACTTTCATTCTCATCCATAGTAGCCTAGCATTTACACTTTCAAATTCCATGTTAATTTAATAACTATATTGTTCGATGTATATCCATTTAAATTACTAGCTGTAAGTACGGTTATCGTCGCATTTTTAGAATTTCGCGTAAAAGGGTTTTTTGATTTTTATACTGGAACCATAAATCATCATCATCATCATCATCAGCCTTTAACAGTCCACTGCTGGACTAGACCTCTCCTTTGAAAGGAGGAATTGGCCTACTATACCACGCTGGCTAAACGGGTTGGTATAGGGTTTGTATCAAGTTTTCCTTCTCTTACAGTGCTGTGCTCTGCATAATATGCTCCCACTATCGGCTCTTACGACACACATGGGATGATATGGGATGGTGACATTCCGTATTCTTAATCCGTCACCACACGGACACTGGAACCATAAATGGTTAAGGAAAAATGCCAATATGGAGACCTACAAAATCTTTTATATACGAATGAGAGTACCTACTTAGTACTAAAATCAGTTAAGCCATTTTGAACATTAAATAGTTAGTAAGGCAGATAGGCAGGCTTTCCGTGTGGTGACGGATTAAGAATACGAATTGTCACCACCCCATATCATCCCATAGGTGTCGTAAGAGCCGACAGAGGGAGCATAGTATGCAGAGAACAGCACTGTAAGAGAAGGAAAACTTGATACAAACCCTATACCAACCCGCTTGACCAGCGTGGTATAGTAGGCCAATTCCTCCTTTCAAAGGAGAGGCCTAGTCCAGCAGTGGACTATCAAAGGCTGATGATGATGATGATGATGAAGGCAGATAACAGACAAACATTTTAAAGTGGTTGTTTACATCTTGATAACTTGTTATACCTTGTTATTACAGCAATTTATGTGTTTTATCAGTTGGATTATATTATTGACTCCGTGACATTTTTTTCCGGTTTATCCCACACTCAGTTCCACTGCTATATCACCTATTTTGAACCATTTGAAGTTCTAGGGAAATCTAAAATGTCTTGGAACCAGTAACAAGAATCAGGATCTACGTCTTTTTCGAACCGGGGCAAGTCTTGATAATGGCGCCCCCTCCCAATAGCTTTCCAACTAGTTCAATTTTTTCTCTTTATGCCGTGACATGATTTTGGCGCCCCCATGACGCTGCCGCGCGGGACCCCGGTTAGCACCCCCGTAAACCCGCCACTGCTTCGAACCCATAAGGCAGAGTAGAAAAAATAATAAATCTAACTTCCCTCCGCAGCAATACGAAACAATAAAGATTATACAAGCTTAAAATAAACAACCACCACAGATGAACACTATGGTGATAAATGGTGATATTTACTGTAAGAGCTATCTCGCTTAGCTTCACCGTGGGTGACCTAACCACGGTTACTGACCACCCACCACGATAAGGTGGAGATCCAGTCCTTTAGTTGTATTTACTACTAAAACGTCAACAACAGGAATGGCGGACGTACCTACTGTTTGACGTATGCTCTCTGATTGGTGTTCACTTTCACAAGAATAAATACATAATTTTTAGCTTTAGAATCCTAAAAATAACATCAATCTTATCTTTTTATAATAAACTAGAAGACGCTAGCGGCTACGCCTGCATTTTTTTTAATTTACCCGTTTTGGCCGATCTCGTGGGAATTTCGGGAAATCCCTTCTTAGTGCACCCTTACGGTCCCCAAGGAACATACATGCCAAATTTCAGCTTCCTGCGCCCAATAGTTTCGGCTGTAGCGTGTCTGTCAGTCAGTCAGTAACGCAAGGATTTTATATATTAAGATAATAAACTTTATTGACATCTTAAAATCATAATTAATCTATAGGTACTACAATCAAACCGATTTATTTTTAGTGGACACAAGGCTATTGGCCTACTATACCACGCTGGCCAAACGCTTTGGCATAGGGATTGTATCAAGTTTTCCCTCTCTTACAGTGCTGATCTCTGCGTAATATCACTAGTATGGTCTAGAGCTCACCCCAGAATTTTGGTTAGCGATTCGAAATCCAAGGATGGTGCTAGGTGCCTAGGAAACTTCACACCAAAAAATAACCCTTTACGCCAAGGGTAGAACGGTGTAATAATAATACGGTGTAATGTAATCTAATGTTCATTGAACCCTGGGAGCCGTTATGTATAAATGCGTGCTATGAATGTTTTGCCCGCGATCTTCACCCTGGGCATTTGGGTTGGTAAACTTCGCTTAGGTACTGACTCCCCGTAACGACTGTCAAAGATCTTCATGACAGCCGAGACCGACGGTTTAATGTGCTCTCCGAGGCACGGGGCAAGCGATGATTAACAATTTAATACGCGCATTTAACTTCGAAAAGTCAGTGGTGCGCGCCGTGGATTCGAACCCGATACCATCAGCATGGCAGTCTGTTGGTATACCTATCCACTCGGCTATCGCTGCCTTATCTAGCATTAAATTTGTATCTGGGTAATAGGTACCTATATCACATTGATAACTAAGTATGTTTACCTATAGGTATAAAAATAACTATTGCACAACAGTTACGCAATATCGTTAGTAAACAAACATTACACAATGTTGTATAGATTTATGAAATAAGTAGGTAGGTATCTGATTTATGTTATTTTGTGGATTTAAAATAATAATAATGCTTCTTCTTTTCTTTCTTTTGTAAGAGGTTAACTCTGGAGTCGGAGTTTTTAGACCGCTCGAAGGCCTACTATATGTATGACCTAACGATTCTTGACCAGAACCGAGACCGACGGCTTTACGTTCCTTTCAAAACACATAAGCGCTCTGATAGTGTCTGACAAGCGGTTACCCATCCAAGTAGTGACCTCTGTGAACATTGCTTACCTTTGCTGATTATATTCATCATCAGCCCTTCATACTGTCCCACTGCTGGGCACGGGCCTCTTCTCACTATGAGAAGGGTAAGGCCATAGTTCACCACGCTGACCAAGTGCGGGTTGGCAGACCTGAGTATATTAAGAAGGGCAAAGCAAGTCGTGCTATGTTTATGCTATGCTTTGCTATAAAAAGCCTGAGCTTAGATCTAGGTGTAGAATATGTCTGCTGTGCTAAATCTTTATGTGATGAGCCGATAGGTATATTTATTTTTTTCTCTAGATTCTAGACTATTTAGAAGGAACAGAATTGTATAAATTACTTGTACAATTCTGTTCCTTCTATATAGTCGCTACACTCTTTGCTAAGTGGTCTTGGTCGACCATATCGGAGTTGTGATAGTCTTAACAATTCGCCGCCATTTCTTTCGCATCTGACACATGCTCTCCACTTCCACCGTTTGTATTTATTTTTCTTTATACTTATGTCTATCGGTCGAAAAATTGCTATGAGTACCTAGGCACAGAATAAACAGTGACCTAGGTACTAGGGTCGGCCGCCGTCCCTCCGTCTGCCCTCCGCAACCCAAAGGGATAGCGATATTCCATGGTTTAGAAGACCAGTATCAGTTTATTTTTTATTATCTCCCCGTAACGACTGTTATAGACCTTAAGTATTCTGAAGAAAACATTTTTAACATAGGTACTTACAAGTTGCCATTTTTTTGATTCAATAATAAGAACATTTTGATTTACTAAAACAAAAGTTTGACAAGATCATTGAACAACCAAATCGTTTAAAAAAGAACCTTATGGGTATTACTATGCCCATTCATATTCTATACTTATTGTTTTAGCTTGTATTTCTATTTTATGCTATAAATTGTATAAATGCTACTATGTAAACCGTTGCACTCCTCCCTCACAATCACTCAATATCACCAATCCTCACTCTCCTAAAATTGAACTTACCACTCCTGAAGAATTCGGTTCCGCATCTTAACATAAACTTCACCTTAGGGTGTAAGTTTAATCTTAAACGAGGGGCTGTTATAGACCACTCCAAACACTAAACCTGCTATGAGATAAATCCCTTACTCATCATTTCTCTTAATAGTTATCTTAATAGACAGTAAGTACCATGATACAGTCCAGTCCGATCCTATCCTCCACGGTACGCGGTATTTCAAATCATTACATCTTGTATTTGATTGTCAAAGACAGAATAAATCATTTGTCAATTTAAAATCTCTTTTTTTTTAAACACTTTTCCGAATCGCATCGCAACAGTGCCATGGGGAAGTAAGTCAAAAGACGATTTTTTGGTAATTAAAGATAAGCATTGAGATACATGATAGATAACTGTTAAAAATTAATAAAGCATGGAGATAAGACAATAGATATGAAATAAACAAACTGATAACTGTCCGCCGAAAATTGTATAAAAACTTAAGCTGCCGGTGTGCCGCTATCAGTATCTGTTTCAATCTCATTCCAATATTTGTCTTATAAGACTTTAGTGTTAAATTGCTGTTATCTCGGTTTTTTGTTACAGTTTTACTATCTGAAATTGTCATGAACACAAGGTCGCTGTAGTCAGTGGAGCAAACAAAGGTATCGACAGAATAAATACCAGCGCACTGTATTGTTCACATTGGTTTTTACCGGCCGACCGGCGTTAGTTGTGCGATTTTATAGCACGCGATAATAGACGCGATCTTCGCAGTGTTGTGTGAAATTTCTTTTGCATTAAACCAACTGAAATAATGGCCACAAAAGTCGCAGTAGTAACTGGAGCAAACAGAGGCATCGGCTTCGCCATAGTCCGTGGTCTTCTCAAACGATTTGATGGCATAGTTTATTTAACATCGAGAGACGTTGAACGTGGCAAGAAGGCGGTAGAACAACTGAACAGCGAAGGTTTGAAGCCTGAGTATCATCAGTTGGATATCTCAGACAAGAAGAGTGTGGAGACTTTCCGAGACCACATCAAGAGTAAATACGAAGGCATCGATCTTTTAGTGAACAACGCCGTAATCGCGTTCAAACGCGCGGCGCCGGAGCCAGTAGCTTATCAAGCCGAACAAACGCTATTCAACAATTATTTCTCATTAGTTTCTACATGTGAAATACTATTTCCTCTACTCAAAAGAGGTGCCCGTGTAGTAAATTTGTCGAGTAATATGGGTCACTTGAGCGTCATTCCAAGCCAAGCCTTGAGAGAGAAGTTCCAAGACGAGAATTTGACAATCGCAGAACTCTCAAAGTTAATGCAACAATATGTAGATGCTGCTAAGGCAGGCACTCAACTTGAAGAATGGGGCGGCTCCTCATACGCTGTGGCCAAAGTTGGAGTTAGTGCACTGAGTAAAATTCACCAGAGGCTACTCAACGACAGAGGTGAGCAATCCACTTTATTTTAGCGATCATAAGTAGTTCTGAATGTATGATGATTGATGATCAAATAATTATTTGCTTGCCAGTATTTGCATTGTACGACCAAGACCACAAACGTTGAAGCTTAAAAAAATGCCTAAATTATTTTTATGCCTGAGATCATTATTCTGTCTCCCATCAGAAATGTACCTATAGTCCGTTCACAGTTATTTTACCTCTAGCTGTTAGATTGGCCAACCTGGGCGTTGTGTTGCTATATTTGGTATATAATACTCCCATTTTAAATATACATTATTGCTAAAAATGTACTTATTTTTTCATTGCCTAAGCGATTGTATTAAATATTTGGAAGTAATGTTTGTAACAAAACCTCTTGATATTGGCATGGCTATATTCATGTACATTTATTTTCTTACGAAATAACGAATTTCCTATGAAGATAAGTAGTTATAATAAAAATGTAGTCTATTTAATATACAAAGGTAAACGCATCATAATAACGCCAACGTGAGGTTCTAATTATCAAATACAAAAACTGCAAATTTAATTTTCATATTTATTTTGAATAAGAATGATGTGGGTGTAATTTTACACCTCTGCCTATCCCTGCATGGAAACAGGCGTGAGTCTATAAGAATGATCCATGTGGACTGCCAATGTTATGATGATTCGTAACTGCTGTCAGATTCTGTATCAGACTCAGAATTTAATTCTATTATGAACCTGTCCATTTCAGCATCCGTAGACCCATCTGTTTCACGAAGCTTGTCTTCAATGTGGCGCTCATGTTTGCATTGTTTTTGTCAGTCTTCTGCAGTGATAGATTGAAAAGCTTCTTCAGCTAAATTCACAATGTTGGTTGCCTCTTGTCCTAAATTTTTGCTTGTGACTCGCCTTTTAATGAGACTCCACATAAGTTCAATTGCGTTTAGCTCGCAGTGGCATGGCGGTAATCTAACCACTTTGCGGCCATGAGCTTCAAGCATTTGAATTTTTGAAGCATTTCCACTAATATTGGGTAAAATGATATGCACGGGTAACCCTATTTTACATTCCTGTCATCACAGAGTACAATTCCAACATAAAGAAAATAAACACCGACATCTGTCAGAGGTAAAATAACTGTGAACCAACTGTATGCTCTATGATCTATAGAATAAATTAATATGTTATTGGCTTCAAGTTTTTTTTTTAACTTGATCTATGGTTGTCACTGCAATACAATACCCTTAAACTTTATATTAAGGCTCCAGTACACAATGGTCCATGATGGGCCACTACAGGCCATCGGCGTTGTATACACACGGCTACACACCAAACTATGCTAAACCAGCATAAACTGATCGTTTAATGTGCGGAAAGATCATACAAAGCGAGACCATGATACGCTGGTTTTGTATAACATGATGTGTAGCCGTGTCTACACGGGGTACGGCGATGGCCTGCAGTGGCCCATCATGGACCATTGTGTACACAGGGTGATGGTATACAGTGGCGGGCAATTGTCAATCGTGGCGCGCAATCGGGATGTTGTCGGTTTTTTTGGGCACACTTCAAAGGAATCGTGGCGTAGCGTGGCCTGTGGTGTTCACACAATGGCCCATTGTTTAGTTCGTCACCGACCGCAGACCAGGATAGTGCACTTTTTGTTTTATGTATATAGAAGGCAGTAAAAGAAACTGTATATTGAATATATTTACAAAATAATTATACAGTTAGCTAGGAATCAGTAATGGAGCAAAAATCTAAAAAAACAATTGTGTCTGTTTGTCTGTTTGCACACGCTAATCTCGGAAGTTAATATATTGGATGGATTTGAATGAAACTTTTTTATTATATTGTTATTAGGTCAGGCGACATATAGGCTAAAATTGATTTTGGAAAGTGGAACTTCTGATGCAGAACCACAACAGCCCAGCGTAACTATAAGACATAAAAATTGCGGTGTGGTAAAAAACATTTCACATGATGAGCATTTTTGATAAGCAATTAAAATTGAAGATTTCGGACATCTGATGTGGAACTTAAAGAGCCCATCTACACTATAACATACAGGCTTGCCTTTTTAGCAAAACTTGTTCAGTCTGATGAGCATTTTTTGCTGACTTATCGAAGATCTGAAACATCTGATGATGAACTATATGAATCCATCAGCACTATTCCATACAGACTTGACGGCTTAGCAGTAGTTGTCCAGTATGACAAGGATTTTCTGTTGAAAGATCAATATTTATGACTAATTATTCGATCAATCAAAGACCCGAGGAAGGACACAGGATAGTTTTCATCGCGACAACTTACATCCACGCGGGCGTAACCACGGGCGACAGCTAGTATAATATATTTTTTAATTTATAGTCTCACGCCTGTATCCCCGAAGGGGTAGGCAGAGGTGTAAATATTACACCCACATTTCGCCATGATTTTTTACGTAATAGAGGGCGAGCCTATTACCGTTACCGGGCACATCACCAGACTCCGGGCTTCTACTGAGTATTCGGAAAAACCCAGTAACGCAATAGCGTTACTGGGTTTTTCCGAATACTCAGGTCCCGGGTTCGATTCCTGGGTCGGGCAACAGCCCGACCCAGGAATCGAACCCGGGACCTCCGATCAGTAGTCACATACGCTATGCACTGAATCATGGAGGCAGTATATAATAATTGTATGTAATGTATAATACTTGTATAAAGTATATAAATATACTAGATGAGCCCGCGGTTACACCCGAGTTATTTAAGTTTTTGTACGCTATCGTGGCTCATAGCGTGATGTCATATAGTCTATTAGATAACCTCCCTCGAAAAATGGGCTATCTAATAGAGAAATAATTTTTCAAATCGGACCAGTAGTTCTTGTATTAATCGCAAGATTAGATAGCCGTGGCTGCAATTACTTCCACGTCCATCGCAAGTGATTCGCCAGTTATCTTTAAGCATTCTACGTTATAATAATCTTAAAATAATCATATAGCATTAACTATCTGTCTTTACAGATATCAAAGTGAACATCGTGCACCCAGGCTACGTAGACACAGAACTGACGTCTCACAAAGGTCCGATGACGATCGATGAAGGTGCTGAAACACCTCTGTTCCTGGCGCTTGATGCTCCCGACTCGGTCCGTGGACAATTCGTTTGGTACAACAAGGAAATTGTTAACTGGGATGGACCGAAACCCGCAGAACATTTTACCTACTCAAAATACCATTAAGTAACCAGATAACTTAGGGGTTTAGAAGGAAAGAATTTAGTACGTCCCTATTTAAGTAAACTGTAAACGCGTAAGTTCGATTGACCTGTAATAAAATACGCTGCGTCGCCTATGAAGCCTCCTAAGTATTTTATAATGTTTTCTATTGCTTTAAAGTTCAATGTAATATTTAGTATTAAAAATCATATATAATTAATTTTTTTTTTTTCTTAATACGACGGAAAAAAATTGCATTTGATATTTTTGTTCTTTCGTCATCACCAGCCTTGTTTATAATCTATCCGACAGTTGGACACAGGTCTATTCTCATTCCCCCCCGTCACCCGTGGGATCTCCAACTTGTCGTGGTGGGGGGGCTCAGTAACCGTGGTTTGGACACCCATGGTGAAGCTAAGCGGGATCTCGGATGTGGACGCTCCACGTGGGCTTAGGTGAGGCCTGCGTAGGACGGCGATCGCTGGGACTGCTCCCCGTCTGCCAAAAGGCCAGGAGGCGGCGTAGTGTACGCGCCGCCTCCCAAGTTAGTAGCATAACGATACGGGGCTTGCTAACACCAACGGCGGCGGGCCAGTCCCGGGCGAATCCACGGAAAAGTATGCTATCCGCGAATCGCGTGACCCCGCCACTAAACGGAACCTGTAGGGACACCACGGTGGTTTTAGCGGGTATGCCCCGAACGCCTAGGCCCTAGGCGTTCGGGGCATACCCACTAAGCCCCCCTAGGCCCTAGGGAGAGCCTCCACACACCTTCTCCGTCAGCCCCAAGCCCGGTCGATCACACTCAGGCCGGGTTGGCGTTGAGTTGAGATGGCTCATAAGGAGGGTTTCCACCGTAGTCAACAAAATAAAAAAAGAAGGTCTATTCTCATTAAGAGAAGGATTTGATAGGACGTAGTCCACCACGCTGGCAAGGTGCGGGTCGGCAGACTTCACATATTTTTTGAGAACCTATGGACACATGAAGTTTCCTCACGAAGTCTTTTTTATGTACCTAATATAGCCGCACATAATTCGAAAGGTCGGTGGTGTGCGGGTGTGCACCGTGCGTTGGTCTGAAGTTTGAACTTGAGACCTTCTGCATAGCGCTTAGCAGATAGTTGACAGTTGTTCTCTCCTCTAGGCTATCACTGCAGTCCTTCTATATTGGTGATTGCTGTCTTTTAATAACCTACAGAACTAAACATCTCTCGTACCGTCGAACGCCACACATCACCATAATATATGTATCTTGTTACTTAGCCGCTACCTATATCATACCAAATGAATAAATGTAAAAAGCATGTCTTAGGTGAAATTAATGTTTTCTGAAGCCGGTTTCTCTTAGCTACGTAGGTAGGTATACTAAATACTAGAGAGAGAGACCGATATTTCGATTAAACAGGATGTAGGTAATTATTTCCCGTCCGCGTCCGGGTGGTGACGGATTAAGAATACGGAATATCACCACTCCATATCATCCTATGGGTGCCGTAAGAGCCGTCAGAGGGAGCATATTATGCATAGAACAGCACTGTAAGAGAAGGAAAAGTTGGTACAAAACCTACACCAACCCGTTTGGCCAGCGTGGTATAGTAGGCCAATTCCTCCTTTCAAGGGAGGGGCCTAGTCCAGCAGTGGACTGTTAAAAGCTGATGATGATGAATTATTTCCCCATTCCTCTCTGAAAGCCAGTTTTCGAATATGGTCACCGCTTTGCCGATAAGAGTATCGATCTCTATAGTTACGGCCTGGTCACGGGATCGGTCTAAGCGGCGAGCGGCGCGGCAGGGGCGACGTAGGTACATGGCGCGTTTACTCTGAGGCGGCCGCGCGCCGCGTCGCAGTAAACGCGCCATGTACCTACATCGAAATCGCTCGCCACTGCCGCCCGCCGCTGTAGGCCGTGACCGGGCCGTTAGGAAACGTAGAAATTACTTGCTACATTCGACCCCGAGTAACAAAATTTGTCCACAAATTAATCGCTAAGTTCAATTTTAGAGCCACCGCAGACTAGCTTCTTTTAGCATCAGCGACTGGCGATTTTGCAACTGCAGCGATGCTGCATCGCGTTTTAATTACCGACTCTGCATTCGGACGCGGCCAACCGTAGTGTTGCTGATCGGTCGAATCGACTATCGATAATTTTATATAATTCTTCATTATTTTAAAACCTTATCAGTATCACTCTTGTTAGTAATACAGGTTGGTGGCAAATTAGCAATGTTAATAAAATATACTAGTATAGCAAGCATGAATGGAGAATTGCAGACTTCATCTGGATATTCTAGCGCATGGAAAATCTGATACATGCTCTCGTGCTCTCCACTTGCGCTGTTTGTGGACTTAGGAAGCACAAAATGCACTGCTTGCTCCTTTTGTCCCTATTTCCTAAAACCAAAATTCTGGTCATGAGCTTCCCAAAGAAGTATAAAAATAGACACACGGAAGTGCCCAAAGAAGTTTGTTTGCGCCCATATCGGTGTGTAAAATGCGGACAGTCACACAAAACTTCAGAGTGCTCAAAACGTGACCGCTACACCCCAGCACAATGCGCCCTTTGCGACAGTCCACATCCAGCAAATTACAAGGGATGCGAGGTTTATAAGGAAATTCTTGCCAGACGTAGTCGAAATAGTGTCCCTATGACAAAATCTAGACAGAGAACAAATGCAGCTGCCGTAGATATGCAAAATACTAAAGAAACTAAAGAAGAAAACCTTCCCGGTGTAAAAACTTACGCCGAAGCTCTCCAGTCAACAAACACTAATAATAGTAGTATGCATTGCCCACAAGCTACAACTATAACACCTTCCCTAGAACACATACTATTAAAACAAAATGAAAAGTTTGACATAATCCTTCAACAAATGAGCACTTTGATGAGTCTCATAGCCACCCTTGTCGATAAGCTGACAAAATGACCCCAACACTCAATTTAGCAACCTGGAACATAAATGGGTTAGCTCCTAACAAAAATGAGGTAGAGATTCTAATGACACAAACTAAGCTCGACGTGCTGCTGATTTCTGAATCGCACTGCACTTCTATGACCCGCCTACAATTCTCTAATTATTACTTCTACCAAATACCACACCCTGATGGAACTAGTCATGCAGGAACAGCGTTGATAGTTAGAAAGTCCTTGAAACATCACGAACTACCAGGGTACAATCGGGATCATCTCCAAGCAACCACAATAGCAATTGAAGATACAACCGGTTACCTAATCGCATCTGCAGTATATTGTCCACCTAAACATAAAATAAGCGAAACAATGTTCTCGCAATTCTTTGGCACCCTTGGTAACCGATATGTGGCCGGCGGAGATTGGAACGCCAAACATACGTGCTGGGAGTCCAGACTAACAACCACTCGAGGACGACAGCTCAAATTATGTATGGATAGCAACAACATGAGCGCCATCACAACAGCTGAGCCAACATACTGGCCAAGCGACCCAAGAAAAACACCGGACTTGATAGACTTCTTTGTCAGTAAGGGAATACGGAACAAAATATCTTAAAGTAGAATCATGTTACGATAGTTCAAGAGACCATACCCTGGTCCTACTGACCGTCAGCTCAATGGTGATAGAGATATCAAAGCCAGAAACATTGTACAACAAGTGCACAGATTGGGTATCATTCAAAGACTACCTCGAGGAACATGTACAACTGAAATTGGCACTCAAATCACCGGAGGATATTGAAAATGCCACGAAATACATAACTTCTTTGATACAGAAAGCTTGTTGGGTTAGCACTCCTGAATCTGCTCACCGTAAACCCTTCGTCAACTACCCTAAAGAAATAAAAGAACTGATCTTGCATAAAAGGCGATTACGGAGAATTTGGCACCAAGGTAGACTCAAAGAAGATAAGGCAAATTTCAACAGAGCATGTAAACAACTAAAAGCACTGCTACAGACCTGGCGCGATGAAACCTTCCAATCCCAGCTGGAATCACTAACGGCATCGGAGGCTACCAACTATTCACTTTGGAAGTTCACAAAAAATTATGATAGACCTCAGATTGCCAAACCACCACTTAAAGGGCATCTAAACTGGGCAAGAACACCCAAAGAAAAAGCAGATACATTTGCCGAACATCTCTCTAATTTTTTCTCACCTAACCACAGCAGCAATAACCAATTTAAATCCCAAATTGATGCCATCCTTAATCGACCACACCAGATGTATCTACCCCCTACCCCAGTGAAGTATAGGGAAGTGTGTAAAGTTATTACAAACCTCAGAGATAAAAAATCCCCTGGTTTTGACTTAATAACCAAGGAAATATTAAAACACTATTTAATGGCATCCTCAGAGTTCAACATTACCCAGATCTATGGAAAGTGTCTCAAATTATAATGATTCATAAAGCAGGAAAACCACCGAATGACGTCACTTCATATAGGCCAATCAGTCTTCTGCCAATTCTGTCTAAAGTATTTGAAAAGCTTCTGCTGCACAGAATACTGTCCATATTTGACAAGAGCAATATTATACCGGACCATCAGTTTGGATTCCGGTCACATCACTCCACCATTGAACAAGTCCACAGAGTGAGTGAAAAGATAAGAAATGCACTGGAAGAGAAGGAGTACTATTCTTCAGCTTTCCTGGATATCCAACAAGCTTTCGATCAAGTCTGGCATAAGGGCTTACTCTACAAAATTAAAAGAAGTTTACCATACAGCTACTACCTACTGCTACAGTCATACCTGACAGAACGGCTATTTTAAGTTAAACAGAGCCACGCAACTTCCACTTTCTTCGAAGTGAAAGCTGGAGTACCACAGGGATCAGTACTGGGGCCGGCACTTTACACTTTGTACGCATCTGACCTACCCCAAATAGAAGGCACTATGACAGCTACATTTGCGGACGACACTGCAATTCTGGCCAGCAACAAAGACCCTGTTCAGGCCTCGAACACACTACAATCAGGATTGGACCAAGTTACTGAGTGGCTCCGCAGGTGGCGCATCAGGGCAAGCGTTACTAAATCTGTACACATCACCTTCACTCTGAGGAAAGGCAATTGCCCACCAGTGAAGCTGGAAGACAGCACGTCGCCCCACCAAGAAAGAGTGAAATATCTTGGGCTACACCTCAACCGACGTTTAACGTGGCATAAACACATAAAAACTAAGATAGACGAGCTTAAAATAAGATACACTTACCTCCTGTGGCTTCTAGGTAGAAACAGTAAGCTCTCTCTAAATAACAAGCTATTAATATATAGGGCTATCTTAAAACCTGTATGGTTGTATGGCATTCAAATCTGGGGAAGCGCAAGCAACACAAATATTTCGATTCTCCAACGAATGCAGAACATAATACTGCGCACAATTTCCAATGCCCCATGGTATGTCACTAATATGGAAATACATGACCAACTAGAGATGAATAGGTACGGTTAAAGAAGAGATATCTCAAATGGGGTCGGTACCCACTGGTCCCCTGAAATTCGGACCCTGTGCCCACTGGTACCCTCAAATTTTTGTGGTGCCCACTCGTACCCTGCTCTATTTTTTATTTTAAATAATTTATATTTCCCATTTACTCTACTAATTAGATATTAATTTTCAGTACCTATGATTGTAGTACAGTCACGTACTAAAGGTAAAAATGAAACAAATAAAAAGATATCACATTTATTAGTAAGTGTTAATGCCAATCAGTCTTTTAGATATCAAAAAATTCGTATTTATTTGTACTTTTTATACATACTCACAGTCACGTACGATTGATTTTTAAGTAACTGTTTTATAAATGATATCTTTTTATAACGCACTTCTCGACATTTTCGTATACGCCATACAATTGTATTAATTTACTTTTGTTTTTGTATATTAGGTACAACGTATTCGAAGTGTCAGCAATATTTTACGTATAGTACGTATAGGTACATTGTCAACTTGTAAATAGATTTTTCTATATGAAACTTAAATAACTTATAAAATTCCTCAGTGATATGCAGGATTTATACTATACATATTACATATATTCACCTTTACAATATTTTTAAAACAGTGTAGACAATGTATAATTTCCTAACAGAAAGCAGACCGTTTTTCTGATAAAGACTCTCTGTAGGGAATATAACTTTTTAAAGTAGGTACATTATTTTTATTAAAGCTCAATTTCTATAAATTTTGATTTAGCTGCACCTCCCCAGATAGGGATACAGTATACCACAACTGATTTCGCTATTGCATTATAAATTTAATTTAATAGATTTCTAGGCGGACCTATATTTTTATTGATTTGAGTAGGGACGACATACCGTAAGGTTTTAAAAATATAACCAAGTTTCCTAAGCCTTCCAGTGATGTGTTCCAGATGAGAGTACCACGAAAGCCGTTGGTCAATTATGACACCTAAATATTTTGCTTGTGGTACTTTATCTATTTTAGGACACTTACAGGTATTATAAAAAGGTTTGTTACAAGAGTGTATTTTAATTGTAAAGTCCTCCTCCGGTTGCGAACGATTTGAGATGCTGAAGCAGATGTAATTGGTTTTGGATGTATTTAGGGTGAGTAGATTGTCATTAAGCCAGTTAGCAATCTGGGCCATACCCAGCTCTGCGTGAAGTTTGACTTCCGACCAGTTTTTCCCAGAGAAGACAACAGCCGTGTCATCGGCGTTGGCAAAAATATTAGCGTTTATCACTTTTAAGTTGCAGAGATCGTTTATATACGTTAGTAAAAGTGTAGGTCGCAGTACGCTTCCCTGTGGCACGCCGAATGACACATCCGCCGCGTCACTAGTGAACTGGTCTATCTTTACCATTTGTCGTCTATCCGTGACGTAGTCTTTAAAAATTTTAAGAGGGATTCCTCTTATACCAACGTTTTCTAGTTTAGTTACATGGGTTGGAACAGAGACGGGTGACGAAGGTTTGGAACAGAGACAGAGATTATGTGTACGTACGTAGATACGAAACAATTTTGTTAATTATCGCTTGTCCCGTGCCTCGGAGAGCACGTTAAGCCGTCGGTCCCGGTTGTCATGAAGATCTTTGACAGTCGTTACAGGGCGTCAGTACCTTCTAAATAAACTGACACTAGTCTAAACCATGGAATATCGCTATCCCTTCGGGTTGCGGAGGTCAGACAGGCAGTCGCTCCGTGGAAAAGCTAATATTCAGCCAAATCCGGTTAGACTAGAAGGCGGACCCCAGACTCAAACTGGGATAACGCTAAGAGAAAGAAGATGTAGATACGAAACAAGAAAATAATCTCATAACCTTTCATAAAATCGATTTCTAAAATGTTTTACCTATAAATATTCAAAACTAGCTTCGAAAAATATAACTGTGTATTTATCAGTATATGAGCTATGTAAACTAGTGTAAAAAAAAACTACTTACATGTTTTTATACTCATATTTGGTCACTCACTTAATTCAGTAGTTAATTTTACAGAACACACACACTAATTAATATTTACTTTTACTCGAGAGTCTATCAGTTAACTGCGGTTAGATTAGCGACTAAACTTAAAACAAACTGATTGCACCTTGAAAAATTCCGGGAAAATGCGAACAGTGGCCAACAATATAGTTAGCCACTTCGATGAGAGTCCATATATACTATAATATAATTTGATTATTTTATAGTACATACTTTAAATTATTAATATCGTAACAATATTGTACACGAATGTACAACGATGACAATATTTTTTACCTAAAAATTAAAATGGTTTTTATTAGGTGCTCAAAACGCACCTGAGTAGGTGCCGAATCTTTAATTTTATTCCAGGGTACGAGTGGGCACCTGCAAAAATAATTAAAATAATCTGGTCCCCTACCGGGGTACCAATGGGCACCTAAATAGGGGACCAATCTACAACTTTTATTCTGGGGGACGAATATTAGGGGACCAGTGGGTACCGACCCCTCAAATGACTGCGAAATACCAAAGGAGACTTGAAGTTCATCCTAATACACTGGCTTCAACCCTACTTACCTGTAAAATGTACCTTAAATGCAAAATAAAGTACATACATAGTAATAGAAGACAAAAAAGTGCAACAGCTAAACCTATTGCACTTTTTCGTTGCGTCATCCAAAACAAAACATTTTACCTGCTCAATTGAATAGTTTAGGTTTTCACCTTTTTAATCCATTTGTGACGACAAACCGGTTTTTGTTGAGTTACCTGGTTAGTTATGATACATGTTACATACCGTTCAAAAGAGTATTAACTAGAAAAGATTTTAAAAATATTTGTAAATGCCATACACCATAAGTTTTTTTTATTTTACCATGTGAAGTTGACATAAGGATGTTTTTTTTTTTATTTATGAAAGTTTGATACTTCACTGTTATTTCTTTTTGAATTATTTGTATGAAATTATGATTAAATCTGAATAAGGTAAGACTACACTAACAAATGACATAATTTTTTTAACATTTCAGCGGTTATTAAAAAAATAATAATTAGATTTTATACAAAAAAATGGAGATTTTCTAGAAAAATAGAAAAAAAAATATTACTCATTAAACTTAAGGCAAAATGTTATTTAAGTAGGCGCAACACGTAGCCAACACCATCACCTATCGACCATTTTCCTATGGCTACTCACCCTCCAAACACCCTGTATAGTATCTTCACCAAGACAAGAAAATAAAATATAGAAGACTGCTCCAACTTGAGAGGAAACCATCCTAAGAGCATCAGTTTATTTTGTTGTATTAGGTATAATATTTCTTGTTTTAAATTAAATATTCATTAAGTAAATGCTCTTTGAACAAAACCTTACAATAATTTTCAGCCTACTCAGTGCCATAGAGTTAAAAAAAAACAAAACATTTTACTGAAAGTTTATAACATAAACATTATGATATTATACAGATTGCCATAAGTCTTAGTAAGATGTTACAGGTTTTACTCCAGTCCAGTCAATAATAGCTTTATCGCACCAAACATATTGGCCTCGGACTGAATCATCAGCATCAAGTGCTAGGAATAGTGGTGCAACTGCTCCTTCATCTATGGTCAGCGGTCCTTTGTGCGACGTCATATCTGTGTCTACATAGCCTGGATGTACAGAATTCACTTTGATATCTGTGGAAAGAAAGAATACATTATACTGCCTGGAATATCATTGATGTCTGTAAATATGTCATAATATTTAGTAGTTCTGTCTTAGGAACTTCATGACACTGAATAATTTTGAGTAAAATGTTGACTTTGGTTGTAACAACTTTCAAACAATGCTGTGGTATTGAATCATTCATGAGTTCATGACACACATGGAGGACATTGTAAACTTTTAATAGTCAAAGAACACCAGGACTCAAAACAACAATTTGTAGATCACACAAAAGAGGGTCCCATATGGGGGTCAAACTCTAAAACCATTACACCAACCATGCAATCAAATCAGTCACATAATATTCTTTTCAATTATATTTGCAGTAAGTATGTAATAAATATTGTGTAGTATGAAGGTTCTTTAGTAATTTAAGAAATTCCATTGTAAACATGTGATAAGCATTATTTTAGATGTAGGTAGTAAAATACCCGGGTTGGGTTTAGAAACATGCTGCCTCGATAGACGAAAACTGAGGATATTAGGGGGTTCTAGGGGGTCTTCTCATACCTATGCAACACGATTTTCTTGCCCGAAACGCCGTTTTATAAAAAAAAATACGACAAAATTCTTAATTTTTAGGTTAGGTTAGTGTAGTGGGACACTTTTTTTAACGCAAATTTGGAAAAAGGATATATAACAAAGGTAAATATACCCTTATTATATATAATTTGACTTATTATGCAGACAGGACTTAGTCTCAGAACTGACACGGGGCACCCCGACCCCGCGTAGTGTTATGGTCCCTACCCCTAGAGTGTTTTTTATAAATGCGGGAGCCAGAAGCATAAGGGAGGTCCTGAGTGGAGCATGCCACACGAGGCCGAGCAGAGCGAAGGAGGCGAGCGAAGCGAGTCGCCGACCTCCGTAGCGATGCGAAGGTTGAGTGTGGCGTAGCGACACTCAGGGGTGACCGAGAGCTTTTGGCGGGAGCGCACCCGGAGTCAGACTCAGTTCACAGTACAAAACACACACAGTACCTAAAAAAAGTGCCTACTACACTAACCTAACCTAAAAATTAAGAATTTTGTCGTAGTTTTTTTTTTTTAAACAGCGTTTCCGGCAAGAAAATTGTGTTGCATAGGTATGAGAAGACCCCTAGAACCCTCTTATATCCTCACTTTGCGTCTATCGAGGCAGCACGTTTCTAAACTTTAACCAAATACCCTATATCTCACCTCTACTTTCCAACATCCTCTGTTGAATTCGAGTCAGTGCACTCACACCGACTTTGGACACCACATATGAAGAGTTACCCCAGACCGCAGCCTGAGTACCTGCCTTCGCCGCATCTACATACTGCTGCATCAGTTTTGAAAGTTCTGGAACCGTCAGCTTTTCGTCTTTGAGTTTATCTCTCAGCTCCTGACTAGGTATACAACTCAGGTGTCCAGCTGAACTAGATACATCAACTACTCTAGCGCCATTCTTCAGTAGAGGAAATAGTATTTCACACGTAGAAACTAAAGAGAAGTAGTTAACTAACAGCGTTTCTTCGGCTTGTACAGACACCGGTTCCGTAGCAGTGCTCTTGAATGCGATAGCAGCGTTATTCACTAAAATATCGATGCCTTCATATTTGTCCTTGATGTAGTCCCGAAAAGCTTCAATACTCTTCTTATCAGTTACGTCCAACTGGTGGAACTGAGGATTCAAACCTTCTTTCTTAAGTTCTTCGACCGCTTTTTTTCCGCGTTCAACATCTCTTGCTGTTAAATAAACTTTGCCGTCAAATCGCTTGCAAAGGCCTCGGACTATAGCAAAACCGATGCCTTTGTTTGATCCTGTTACTACTGCAAGTTTAGTAGACATAATTTAAAATTATTATTTTACGATAGAAAAAGTTTGACAAGAACACTGAAAACTTGCAAACTTGATTTGACAGTTTGACACAATTTGACAATGACATTCAAGTCTCTATCATATAGGTAACTACAGTAGTTCAAGTACTTCAAGTGGTCAACTTCAGCTAGACGAAAATACCTTATTTACGCTTTACGCTTTAAAAGGTATATTTTTAAGCAGTGACAATAATTGTAAGAAAGTAATTAATATAAAGTACGAGCCTTGAATGAGCCCACTCAAAATATGAAGTACCTATTTACCACACCACAATGTTTTATCACAATGATAAGAGTTACCAGATAATGGAACTCGTAAACAAGATAATAATCATACCTACCCCGTGTTGTTTTACTTTTTCATTTTATTCCATACACATTTAGATATAAGCTCCTTCCATAATCTGAGGATATAAGACACTTGATGAACACGGCCTGTGAATTGCCTAGGGGGCAAATCGCCAGCTAGTGGCCTAGAGTGGGGCAAGTTGCTAAGAAAAATGAGAAAAAGTATGAGTTGTAGGGATTTATGAATCTCTAGGGGAGGGCAGCTGCCCCTTCCTGCCTCATAACATATTTAGATCTAACTTTCAGTCTATATACTACTTAAAGCACTAACGCTACCTAACTGCATGCGGCATAAGTAACTATTTAGTAATCTGTGCTGCAGGTAGGTAAACATAGTAAGAAGTCAAGCTTAACAGTTGCAGTACGATTTTAATCCTTATTTCCTACACAATAACAACGGTACAAAGGTCAAAGTGTCTTGCTGAACGAGTAGACGTGTGTACTCTCTGTGTTATCAACTCGCAAGTTGGTAGGTACACAGTAACACACAGCAACAAGTTAAGGTAAACAGCACTTATTGCCTACGCCATAAAGTGGTACAAACCGTACAAAGGTCAAAATGCTTGATATGTAGCTGTGTGGACTAAGTTCTGTGTATCAGGGTGGTGCTCCAACCAATGAGGTAGGTTTGTAATATTTCCTAAATAAGCTACCTTTAAAGCGCTTATACGTGCAGTCAACTTATAGGTTTTGGTAATAAGCGAAGGCCTCTCACAAAACTGGCCAGTGATGAACGCTGCGGCGAGTATTGTAGGTTTGATCTTCATACGAGGCAACACTTTGTGTGATTGATCCACCGATTGTTGTTTCGAGTCTGCCTTTATAGTATGTGCATTGATTGATTTCCATTGAGGTAATAAAAACTTTGATACCAATAAGCACCTTCGAAAAAACTATATTCATATCTTTATTTATTTTTTTAAATATAAATTATCGATCGCTTAACAATGTGCCCGGTAGATAGCAAAAGGCTCGCCCGCTTTTGACCTCAGATAATTATTTATCTGACCGCGCGCTCTAAGCTCTCTATCTCGAAAACAGTTCAAGGTAAAAAATAATGTTAAATAGAAAAGTTGTATTAAATAGAAAATCCAATTATATGTGACTTTTGAGAAGTTTTAGGATGCCAAAATACAAGTTTTTACGTGGTAATATCAATGAATACAGATGATTTACATTAAAGAAGCTTATTTCTTAAGGATGTCATGTGCCGATTAAAGTTGGCGTATTGACGGTTGTCATTAGTGTAGTTCGTAGTTGGCGCCGTTGGCGGCGCTAGCGTCTTTCGCCATCTGTCTTGCATTGCTTTGGCCAAGCTTTGGCGTAAGAAATAGACAGCTGTTGCACTGACACTGCTGACACCATAGAGATATTAAGAATAGAGTGGCAGAGTGGGGCCTATTCGTGTCCGCCGGTGGGAGAGAGAATGCAACATTAAAGGCCCCCTTCATCTCTCTCTAACAATACATGCACAACATCAACATTACGTAGTGGCGTGCTACCTGTAACTATTATTTAAATCAGTTTATTAGTAATCAATAGTTTAAAAGTTGTTTTTATTGATACACGAAGATAGTTTGAAGTGACAAAAAAGTTTATATTTTTTTAAACTATTGATTACTGATAAACTGATATAAATAATAGTTACAGGTAGCACGTCACTGCGTAATGTTGATGTTGTGCATGTATTGTTAGAGAGAGATGCAGGGGGCCTTTAATGTTGCGTTCTCTCTCGCACCGACGGACACGACACAGTATTGAGTTAGGTACTGTTCTGCCACTCTATCCTTTATATCTCTATGACTGACACTCACGCGACTGTTACGCCGCCAAGCGGCAATTTGGGTCGCAGAAAGTTTGTCTTAAAAGCGGCAATAAGAAAAACATCTCTATAAATAAATATCTATGCTCTATGGTAATATACTGGGTATGTCGATTCGCCGAGATTTGCACCTAATTTGGCATATTATTTACTATTACTTATTCAAAAATGACGTTCCAAAACGTAAAGAATGCGACAACAACTAAACGTCAATCGTGAAAGGGGGTGTTCTCCAGTTGTAAAAATGTTTTCCCTCTGTCTAGAGTTGCCGTAGGCAGGCAGGAAATTGTTCAGAGTGCGCAGTGGAAGTTGTAATACGACTACCTGACGACGACAAGACAAGGATCTAGACACAATGAACTGCGTTGCACAGTGATGAGTTCAAAGAACATGCAAGTTACTTACCAAATTTTCATTGATGTTCTTGAGTGGACCTATAAGATTAACTCATAATTTTGGCCAAAATAACAAGCAAATCGTTTTAAATACCACTACTCGAGGTCCAGATCAGGGTTTTCTTCAACGAAGTCGTCGGGCACCAACCACGTGCACGGATTCACACAATTTTTACAATGTTCAATTTTACAAATGTTCAATAGTTCACAAGTATGACTTTTATCACAATGTACCGATGCCTGTTGATCAGTTAGCGACAATTCAAAGAGGTTCTAAATTACCAAACTACACGACAGACAAAAAGGCGCGAGCGCCAGACCAAACGTGTCGCCCAAGCCAAATTTTCAGAAACGGAAACTTATCATAAAAACTATTTCTATTTCTAACACCCTCGAAAACAAAACATTTTTAATAAATGAATCCTAAAAAGTAAAAACATAACTTACCTTTCGTGAGCAGCTGTGTAAAAATTGGTACCTAATTGTGTTATAGTACATTCAAATATACAAAATAAAAGTTCTAAATAAAAATATTTTCTATGGCATTTTATTGTTGATTGGTAGGTATAAAAGACAAAACAGGAACCACTTACTCATTCGTAGGTATTATAGGAGGTATTATAAGCCTTAGTAAGAAACAAGGAATAAGTCCTATAATTCCGGTAGTCAAATGACAACGCTCATAATATCATGAAGCTCCCGTAAAAGTGGGCAATTCAGAATTTTATTAATTGACAACACCGTGAAGTACAATGATTTCTTGAGATTTTTATTAGTATTTACAACAAAATGTCGTGATAAACAATTAACTTAAATGTGAAATAAAATATCTCTTCTCTTTATCAACGTGAATTGCAATATTTCACTGCGTATCTACTCTTTTTACGATCGTTGTATTTTCGTGTCGACAATTTGACACTTAATAACAATGTGACCGTATTAGGTCCACGGACCCATAACACATGGCAACAAATCTTTGCGCTCTCTGCTAATCTAGTTGTTATACAGATCAATGTTGATTTCCCTCAATTGTAATTAAGTACCTAGCGTCAACATATCATTGTAATATAACTGACCTATTTCATGGAGATACCCAAGTGAAGAGTTTACTCAAAGTTCAACTTAATCAATAAAAAATCAGCAAAGGTATATCCGCCTCAAACTTGCATTATTATCTACCTACTTAGGATCAAAGATGACAATGTAACACACGCTTTTACCTCAGCAGAACATGAAGCAAATGTTTGGACTTGGACTCAACATGAGAAACCTATTATCCTCCCCACTGTGACGCGTCCGCTCAGCGGACTTTGCACTTCAGTGCGCTTCGTCGAGTCCACAGACTATATGGATACTACGTATGACGAGTCGACTATGGGGATCTACCGTAGACGTGTTTTTATAGGCTGTTTTGTCGATTGCTACAGTTCTCGCTCTATGTTACTTATAAAAAATCAACTAAAAATGAACAGGCCCTCCCTATCACATAAAATTTGTTTAGTCTGTGGTACAATTTTTTTTAACGATAGTCGATTTATTCAGTGACCATTTCAGTCAGTGTTTAAAAAAAAAATTAAAAATTGTATTGGAGCTGAAGGCATTTATTTTATCAAATACTTATATACAAATAATTTATAATTTATATCCAGCAATGCCTTTATTTTTTATTAATTGGAAAATAAAATAACGCAATTCAAAGTCAAGTGTAGTGTAGTAGGTAGTAGTCAAGTGTAGTAATTACATAAAGAAAACTAACTTGGAATCATAGCTGGGCATCGTGAATCAAACAATTAACTTCGTTAATCGCTAATCCGTTACTAAAAATGTCAACTTCGTTAAAGCGCTACATTTGAGACGAGTTAACGCAAGTTAACGTTAATCGTTAACACATGGTAAAAATACTATTTTCATGAGAATTTTATAAGAACTGTTGGTTTAGGTTTTGGGAATTAACAGGTTAGGAACAAAAAAAATCGACGTGTATATATAGTGTGTAATTTAGTTATCCGGTATAGTGTGGGTATTGCCTTCATGAACAATAAAATGTTGAAGTTCTCGTCTGAAAGCGAAGCTCGTTTTGGCATTAAAATATCTTTGCACACAGTCTCACGCCTATAACCCCGAAGAGGTAGGCAGAGGTGTATTTCTACACCCACTTTTCGCCAGATATACTTTAGTCCCACGTAATAAGGGGCGAGCCCATTGCCGTACCGGGCACATTTCCAGACTTCGTGCTGCTACTGAGAATTTCGTGACAGAAAAACCCAATAACACTGCCCGACCCAGGAATCGAACCCGGTACCTACTGATCCCACGCGCACATTTATGCCGCAAGACCACCGAGGCACTCGTATAAGATTTGATGTCGAGTTTTCCGTCTCTACGCAAATATGGTATTTGCATCTTGTTATCTCTTACGACACCCACGGGAAGATAGGGGGTGGTGACATTTGTATTCTATGCCGTCAACTCACGGCGGCTTAAAATATCTTTGCCCATAGAAAAAAGACGTACAACTGCAGAACTTGAGGGTATAACAGTGTCATATTTAATAAACAGATTTTTGAATATCTGCTCCCCGAGAAATGCCGCATCGTCGAACGAGTCTTTTGATTTCATGTCTCTCGATCTGAACACAAAATTAACATAATCACTAGTGTGGCCACTTTTGTGCGTGTTTGTGGATTTTCGTCTGTAGTGGACCTGGAATCCAACTGTATGTTGTGGTTTTTATTTGCACAATACCTACTTTGTTTAATATACACACTGCACAGACATAAAGTATAACGGACTATAAAATCTAAAAAGTATGCAGTATTTGTATACTTAGCAAACAAAACACTCGTTACCTACTCTAAACGAATGAATTACACACATGTATCATGAAACTCATGAATCAAATTTCTTCGCAGTATTCTTTTCTCAGTTACACGGTACGCGCCGGCAAGGCATATAGTTTCATTTCACTTGAACAAACTTGTCAGAACAAGTTTTGCACCGCTTCGCGGCACGGTGCGGTAAATAGTAGGCAACGGATTAACGGACTTGGAAAATTTTAACGGAAGTTAACAAGTCCGTTAATACTTTTTTAAGTTAACTTAAAAGTTAATTCGTTAGTGGAAATGTTAACTTCGCTAATTAACGATTAACGGATTAACGAGTTAATGCCCAGCTATGCTTGGAATATAGTATAATTTCAATTAGATTTAGAGAAAATCAGGTTTTTCTAAACCTATACCCTAAAAATACCTTGTACACATACAAGGTATTTTTAGGGTATGTATAAAGTGCGCTCACGGGATTACACAGACATGGATATTTGGCATTTTGATATGACACAGTCGAGAGTTAAGGTGAACGCACACTTATCCGAGCCGAACGAAACGAATTTTAGAATTCTGTACCTATGCAATGCACACTATCGATTCGGACGATTCGACGCGAGCTCGTGTGTGAGATTTCATATACAGAATTCTAAAATTCGTTTCGTTCGACTCGTTCGGCTCGGATAAGTGTGCGTTCACCTTTGTAGACATTGTTTTTTCAAGAGAACTTCCGCACTAGGTCTAAATACTGTGTCGCGGGGGACTTTACAAACATACAACTAATGAACGAGGTGGTCACCCAGACTCGAAACAACAATTTATGAATCACACAAAGTGTTGTCTCGTGTGGGGATAGAACCCAGAGATTGTTCGTACCTACCCACCACCGTGGTGTCTAAATGATATGTGTCACTAAGGAAATTCGGAGACAAATAAAAATACTGTATACAATGTTTTATACCAATTTAATATTTTAAAGGCACTTTTGCTTATATTTCTATAAATTTCACTGGATAAAATTTATTCAATTTTGAGCGGTCGATAAGTTAATAATCTAGATTTATTCAAAACTGGAAAATGCGTATAATTTTTTTTATTATAAAAGAAAGTTAAACGTCCAACATCAATATAGTTCGAAAACGATTAAATACTTAATGTTATCATAATTAATCATAAAATACAAATGTTATATCGACATTGCCTTCGGCGTGAGTTTTGAAACTACACTTCTCGCATAGCCATGATGTTAGGGTCGGCGCAAACGAAGAAGAAATATGAAAAATGTGTGTCAAGTGGCTGTCGCTGGCCACCAGTGGCTGTGGTCGGTGGTCCGTTTGCGCCGACCCTTACAGGGTTCGGATGTATTCTACTGCGTGTGCCACAAAATGTTGCAGTGTCGTTTGGGCGTGATTTTATTTAATAGTTTACGTCATTTATCCTTTTTTGCAGTCATCGTAATAATGAGTGGAGCAAACCACAATTCACCTATTTAATTCATATCTCATTACATTATATATTTGATTGATAAGATATAGAGAACTTTAAACAAGTTTATCGTCACCACTTTTTATATTACGCCAATGATTTCATGATTTTCTTACAAGTCATATCTGAAACTTATATCGAGGATATAACACATGCATACGAGAGCAACTTGAAAATTTGATTTTTTGTTTGTTGAGATATCCCAACGATTATGGTGTCAAATTAAAGATCTCGTTCAAAAACCATTTTATCTGTTTGAATTATGTAAATCGGTCCACGCGTTTAGGAAATAACTAAGAATTAGTATAGTGAAAATGTAAACGACCAGAATTTTTGTGGTTTTTGTTCTACGAGCTCAAATAGATAGTGGGATACTTATAGGATAATTATTTATTATTAGGTACGTGGTCAAGTAGGTAGATAGACGATGAATAAATATTATGGTAGCAGCGGCAAGTCGACAACCCTAGCGCGACAGCTAGCGCGTCACTCCGCGCCAGACAGCGACAGCGTTATATGTTAGAAAAGAGCGGGAACGGTTAGGTTAATATCGCGTTAGGCACTGAGTGCTTATGCGAGCTGAATTGCACTTTGTTGCTTAGTAGCAAGAGTCGCAATTTCAATAAATTGGTTTGAGGAGTGATGCTTCTGTACGTTAGTACTATCTATTCTGTGGTACAACGTCTAATTATTTCGACAGATTTCAAGAGTCTGTCCATTTCTATGCACTTAAATCATGGTCTAAAAACGTTCTGAAATGTTACCACATATTAAGTCAAATTTCCAGCTTGATTAGTGCGAGTGTAAGTGACTAGCTATTAGTGAATATTGTGAACTATTAGCTCATATGTATTTAACTCTCGCACTAATCAGTCCACACCTGTTTAGTACCAACCACTAAGTACATGCATTGCACTTGTTCGCGCACTAATGAAAGTGCAACAAGCCTTTATGTCCCAATTACACTGTAGAATATTGCACAATTTCAAGTTAATTTTAAAATAGCAGCTTTTATAGCAAAAGGAAGACTATTAAGAAAACGCCATAACTATATTAAATTAAAAATAACATTTTTAATGGATGGAATGCGTTCTGCTTATTCTTAAGCACCATACTTAAAACTTAAACATATATCTTACATACTGCCCTAGTTTTATTTTAAGTTGTTGATTTTATAAAATAAAAAATTATAATAGGAGGTGTTATTATTAATGTTATACAATTAAATACGACAGTCCAATATCCTACGATTACAATAGGCTTTTAAAATCAGATTTCCTAGATTTAATCTTTTATTATAATTAAAAGTCAACTATAGGAAGTCAGTTAATATACTGTCTGAGCAGTAAAACGTGTATTTGTTGATAGCAGCTTACAGTTTGCGGTGAACTATACACCCGTCTTACAGTCAGTCGCATGAAATGTTCTTTCAAGAAGGATTGTTTCCTTAAATACAATGGTATAACATCCTTACATAACATGGGTGCTGCCGTCTTATTCACCGCAAATTATATGCGCACCTTAAAGTTAGCCACAATCTAGACGCTTAGCTAACAGTCAGCCGCAAACGATACGCCCAGAAAAAAGTTAGCCGCATAATATACGCTATCAAAAATCTTAAGTACCACTCCGCTAACAGTTTGCGGCAAACTATACGCCTAAAAATACAATTCAATAACATTATCTACTAACGCTCGGCGTTCAGTAAGTACGGTATAACATCGTCAATACTGACATCGCCGACAAAACCAACGAAGAATACGTCTTCTAAGAACGGTCCAGTGAACGATCTCAGCACTGGAAGCTGCAACAGTAGGGTGGCTAGTCTGTCTTCGTCCGGCTGACAGCATGTTCTTAGGGAGCGGAGTACTTTGATCTGATAGTCTTGGAGTTTCCGGGTTAGGAAGTCTGGGGCGCCATCTGTTGGAGAATTTTCGGTTAGAGAGGTAGAATTATGGTACTTGCAGGAGTAAATCCTGCGTCGCGGGAGCCTTTACAATATAAAACCAACGGACACAATGAACACCTAGATTCGAAACATAGTGGGAATCGAACCCATGCACACCGCGTATTGTCATGCGGCGAGGCGACCGCTTAAACTACTACGCCAACCATGCAGTCATAAAGTAATATAGCAAATACATAAGGAATTTAAGGATACAACAAATGGGCTACCTTTGCCTCTAAAACTGTCCTCCACACGGGAGGCAAACATAATAGTCCGAGAGCTGGCGTAGGTATTTAAGGCAAGTTGAAAACTTGTCTCATACCTCTCCTATTATACACGAACACGGAACTGCAAACCTGGCTGGTGAGCAGGCCAGGTCTGCAGTTCCGCGTTGGGGTATAATAGGACAGGTTTGAGACAAGGTTTCAGCTCGCTTCAAATACCTATCCAAAATGTATGCCAGCTCTCCTACTATAACAAAGAAGTTAAATATAAAAAGATGCTACGTCACCTGGTGAGAATAGACAGAGAGCGCGCATGTGCGCATGCTCTCTCTCTGTCACGCGTAGCTGTTCCATGTGAGTGATGAACTGTTGAAGCCGCGACAAAGTGCTGCTCACTTCGGCTACTCGTTCGTCTGAATAGTCTGCCGCTGTGATCTGGAAGAATAAGTTATTAAGGATACATACTTTGTTTGCAGCTTATGTCAAATATACATACATATTAAATTTCTAGTAATCAAATCCATCTATACATAGAACATTGGAAACGGGCGTATGACATAAAAAGATATACAATGTGTAGAGCTGCATTTGCAAAATATTTTTCATCCCTTCTATTCGAAAAGTGTCGCTTTGTTCCTCTTTTACCGGGAGCAAAATACACTCCCGTGCAAGTAAATCGACTCAAGCCTCAAGTCCACATAAAAAGTGATATAACTTAAAAATGCCTTATTTTACCTCTATATAATGGTTTTACATAATTAAAGCCTAGTAATTGAGCTTTAAAATGATGTAAGTTGCATGAAAATCGATTCAGTAGGTTAGTAAAAAAGGTGAATGTCAAAGATATTGTAAAAAAAAATTGAAAATTCATACAATTTCACAGTATGGGGTTATTGGGTATAAATGAAATAAAATGTGCATAAGATAAAAAATTTATTCGTGTCAATATTTGGTGTTCCCTCCTCTAGCCCTGATCACTGCTCTCAAGCGATTCTTTATCGACCTTATCAACTTTTTAATTGATGATTGTGGTATTCGGCCCCACTCTTCTACCAACGCAGTCTTGAGCTCATTGATGTTTGTCGGAGCTGGATTCCTCGCCCTAACTTTACTTTTGAGCTCGTCCCATATGTGCTCAATGGGATTTAAATCGGAGCTGAGCGCTGGCCAATCCATAGTGTGAATTCCAACTTCACTCAGGAACTCACGTGTGGCCCGAGCAGTGTGACATCGGGCATTGTCATGCATCAAGATGAAATTATCCCCAATAAAGGTTTGATAAGGGACAACTTAATCCAGTAGAACATTTTCAATGTAACGAAGGTCGAACGTAAGGTCCGTTTTTGTTTCTAAGGAAATTCCAGCCCACATCATGCAAGAACCGCCACCATATGCAACGGTTTCAACAAAGCAGCACTGTGAAAACCGTTCACCAGGACGCCGGTACACCCGACCTCTCCTGTCGCTGCCATGGAGACACATCCTCGTCTCATCTGTGAACAGGACCGACTGCCATTGCTCTATGCTCCAATCCAAGTGCTCTCGAGCAAAGTGAAGGCGTGCTTGACGGTGGGCTGTGGTCAACTTCGGGCCTGTAGCGGGTCTTTTCGGAGTAAGGTTAGCTTCCTTCAACCTTCTTCTAACTGTCCACTGACTGACAGTTACTCCGCCAACTTGACGTAGCTCCTGCTGCACATCCACGCCGGTAAGGTGTCGATTTCGGAGAGAGGTCGAGACCAAAAACCGGTCGTCACCCTCCGAGGTGCACCGGCGTCGGCTGGTATTAGGCCGCCGAGTGAAGGCACCACTCTCTTGAAACCTGTACACTCTCGAGACAGCAGACTGACTCATATTCAACCGACGAGCGACTTCTCGCTGGTTCAACCCTTCTCGCAACAGTGTTGTATCTATAATTTTCTTCAAATGACGGCTTCAATTTGCAAAGGTGTTCAGGTCAACGTCTAGTGAGCGACTGATAAGAAAAAACGATTACAGGGGGTTTTTATAGCGGGTTGTGTCGCGCAAGTTGTGTATAGAGCGCAGAGCAGTTTATGGGAGGTTGCGTTCAGTTGCATTCTAAGGACATGTGTTTATTTAAATTACTGAAATTATGCTACCATTTTAAAGCCTAATTACTAGGCTTTAATTATGTAAAACATTATATAGAGGTAAAATAAGGCATTTTTAAGTTATATCACTTTTTATGCGCACTTGAGCCTTGAGTCGATTTACTTGCACGCGAGTGTAGCTCTTTTCTGTTAAGAGCATCGATATATATGTACTAAAGTACTAGATGTAGTATTCAGAACATTTACTTTGTTCAAATGCTTTGCATGAACATACCGGCAAAGCAATCTAGTGTCACTTTGACTTGCCTGCGGTGTGGGTTCGCTTCGTTTATTGACTGTGTGGCGACGATATATCGATTAATTTGAATCAAAACTTGTATCTATAGAAGCGTTAGTCAATATTTTTAATTATTTATGTAAATAAAAGAGTTAAATGTATCATAATGCCACATTAAAATGTATTTCTTTATTTTTATGTGACGTCATTTACGATCATAGACTAACTACTATGCAGAAATATATTGCAAGTGATTGTAGGTAAAATATATGACCAAGACCAGATTTCGTGAAGGTATTGGTTTTAAGAGTTTTTTAGTTTGATTAATGTTATAAAACCAATTTGACGTTGTATAACACTAACAGGCAGGAATTCAACCCGCGACCACGACGAACCGTGTCGATACCGTACCGACTAAGCTACTCAGGCCACTTCGTCATAGATTTTTTTTTAATAGTTGGTTTCCTTATGGTAGCACATAGTGCCATCTGCCACATGTGTAGGTTTAGAACTCTGTGGTCAGTAAGGGCATCTTTACTGACAAACTATTCTGCCCCCAGCAATGAATTTCTTTTATTTTCATAAATAAACTGTTCTTATTATGTTAATGAAATATTGTAGGCAGAAAACATCTCTTATGTGAAGTAAATAATCTGTAGCTATCCTATACCTAGCAGTGCCTACAGTGACTTTTGTGATGTATAAATAGAAACATGGATACACACAGCCCTGAAAAGGACTTAAGTGCTTAAATAGAAACAGTGATAATAGTCCTGACAAGGACTGTTCAAGGACTTTTGTTGTTGTTCTGAAAGGAACAGTTTTATAGACTTTTGCAACGTTAAATAGAAACAAGAAGAGTTCTCTTGCGAACTCGAAGATACACACGCTGACGACTTCAAGAAATCTTCGCTCTGCAAATATTATTGCGTCGACGCGCGCCGTGCCCGCTGACGCGCGAACGCACGACGTCTTCGCTCGACGAGTGACCGGCAAATGGAGCCGCCGCGCTTATGCCACCAGTATAAGTATGTTCCCGTTTGCGCGGGAAAACGCTCGCGCGACGTATGAACCACCTGGCGGATTACTTACGTAAACTCAACTCAAATATTATTGGCCGATTGTACTTTAAATTAATTGGTTGATTGTTTTGATCATTTTACATTTCTATTTATCTGCATTTGGATTGGCTCAGCCTAGTTGTACATTTTGTATATAAACAGCACTAAATTATAAATAAATTATTCTGGATCCTGGAGTCAAGAATATCATTTCTACATACCATACCTTCATTCTCCAAAGTTCTCCAAAGTGGTGACCCTCTCCGGAACTCAAGAAGTACAAATCAAGAACGGAAAAGCTCTGCCCATCAAGCCACCGAAACACCGCAATATTCTTCATTCAACATAGTACCAACATAGTCGATAAATCCCTGCTCCACAACTCTCAACATGTCACAACAGCAAGAAAATTCTATCCCGGCCAGCTCATTCAACTCTACATCAATCAACACCGTCACTCAAGCTGAAATTGGTGGCATATCGCTAACCATGCGTATCCCACCATTCTGGCGTGATCGACCACGTCTGTGGTTTATCAGTTTCGAAGCCGCCACCAACGACCTGAAGAAAAGCCAAGCCCAGCTCGCTCAGATGGTAATCGCACAGCTGGAACGCCAAGACATCGAGCAGATCACCGACCTTCTATACAACCCACCAGAGCAAGACCAGTACAAGGCGATTAAAGAACGTCTCATATCTGCCTATGAGGAGTCCGACAGCCGCCAGTTCCAAAAACTGCTGTCAGAGATGGAACTCGGCGATCAGAAGCCGACCCAACTACTCCGGCGTATGAGAAACCTCGCTACAGACAAAGTTCCAGACAGTACGCTGCGACTCATGTGGACCAACCACCTTCCACCACACATACGTTCTGTGCTTGCCGTCAGCGAGACCTTCGCAACTAAGTCGTCGTTAGAAGAGTTAGCGTTACTCGCCGACAAAATGATGGAACAGACGCCACCAGCTGCACCTCACATCTCAGCCGTCCAAACGATAACCTCACCGACATCACCACCAACTCAGACAGCCGACCTACAATTCCTTGTCACCGAACTACGCAAGTTATCATTAGAAATAGCCGAATTGAAATCAAGACCACCGCACAGCCAATACAACGGTTACCGCCGCAACCGCTACCCGTCTTACAACCGAAGTCCATCGCAACAACGCAGTCGAGACTCATCACCATCACCTTTCTGCTATTATCATCGACGTTTCAAAGAACAAGCTCGACGCTGCACGTCACCTTGCACATTCAATAAGAAGTCGGAAAACTAGGCCGAACGTTAGCGGAGGCGGACTCTGGCGTTCACGAAAACTCACACCGCCTATACATAACAGATCGTAACTCCAACATATCTTTCCTGGTCGACACGGGTGCGAACATATCCGTACTACCTAGAAAGAAAGGACAAGTCGCAACGCCACTATCGTTCCAACTATATGCGGCTAACAACACAACTATAGCTACGTACGGTGAGAAAACATTAACGCTCGACTTCAACCTACGACGCCCATACAAATGGAAGTTCATTGTCGCCGACGTTTCAAGACCTATACTCGGCGCTGACTTTCTCAAACATCACCAACTTATCGTCGATTTGAAAAACAAGAGATTGATCGACGGCGTCACGAATCTCAAGGTCAACGCCCCAGTTCGCATTTCAAACATGCCTATAGTGTACACCATCGACAAGTCACAGTCGTATCACGACATTTTAGCGCAATATCCCGGCATCACACGTCTCACTTCAATGCAGTTAAGCTCTTCTATCAACGTGCAACACTACATTGAAACAGAAGGCCCACCAATACATAGCCGCGCTCGCCCCATACCACCGCACCGATATGAAATCGTGAAGAAAGAGTTTGAAAATATGATTGAACAAGGGTTATGCAGGCCAAGCAAGAGTCCATGGTCATCACCGCTTCACATCGTCCCGAAGAAGAATGGTGACATTCGAGTCTGCGGAGACTATCGGCGACTCAACGCTATCACAAAACCCGATCGCTATCCCGCGCGTCACGCGTCAAAGATTTCACACATCATCTCTCAGGAAAGACTATCTTCTCAACAATAGACCTCAACCGAGCCTACCAACAACTGAGCATAAGAGAAGAGGACATCGAGAAAACCGCTATTATCACACCAATGGGTTTATTTGAATTCCCGCGAATGTGTCCCGGTTTGAAGAACGCAGGACAAACGTTTCAACGTTACATTCACGAAGTACTGCGAGGACTAGATTTCGTATATCCATTCATAGATGATATACTAATCGCTTCGGAACACGAGACCCAGCATCGAGAACACCTCCACACCGTCCTGAAGAGATTAGAAGAACATGGTATCACCATCAACCCCGCTAAATGCAACCTAGGCAAGTCCGAAGTTCAGTTCCTCGGTTATCATGTATCAAAAGATGGTATCAAGCCTCCCGAACAAAAGATCAAAGCTATCACTGATTACCCCAAACCCAAGACAATAGAAGAACTACGGAGATTCCTAGGAATGTTAAATTTCTACCGCGATCACATTCCCAACGCCGCCTCACTACAAGCACCATTGAATTCATACCTACACAACGTGAAGAAACGAGATAAAACTGCAATCACATTGTCTGACGAAGCAACACAAGCCTTTGAACAATGTAAAGCAAGCATCATCACCGCAGCTTTACTTGCTCATCCATCTCACCACGCAACACTCGCTCTATTCTGTGACGCATCGGACACATCAGCCGGTGCCGTAATTCAACAATACTTAAACGAAACATGGCAGCCGCTCGGATACTTCTCTAAGAAATTCAACGACGCGCAACTGAAGTATTCTACCTATGATCGAGAATTACTAGCTATTTACATGGCCGTCAAACATTTCCGAAAAATTTTCGAAGGAAGTCATCTCATTATATTCACCGATCACAAGCCGCTAACATTCGCAATGAGCAAGATCAACTCCACCACCGAGACACCGAAGCGAACGAGACAATTATTATTCATTTCCGCTTTCTCCACCGATATAAGGCACGTAAGCGGTAAACAAAATATCGTCGCAGACGCCCTTAGTCGCATAGCAACCATAACTTGCCCGTCCGCTATCAACTACAACGACATAGCAACAGCGCAAGAAAGAGACAGCACTATACAACAATTACTACGCGACGATCACCTCGCGCTCAAGAAAATAACAATACCTAATACTGACATCGAACTATATTGTGAAACATCTACGTCACATATTCGCCCATACATCCCCGATCCATACAGAAAAGAAGTTTTCAACAATGTTCACAACATAAGTCATCCTGGTACCCGTACAACTCGCAAGCTCACAACACAGAAATACTTCTGGCCTTCAATGAATGCAGATATCAGCCGCTGGACGCGAACCTGTATTCAATGTCAGAAAAGCAAGATACATCGTCACACCCATTCAAGCATCGCATCTTTCCCGCCAACCGATCGTTTTCAACACATACACATAGACATCGTTGGACCACTACCTACAACTGTTCAAGGTCATCGATATCTCGTAACTATGATTGACCGTTTTACGAGATGGCCTGAGGCCGTACCTACAGAGGAAATAACAGCTGATCGAATAGCGAACATCGTCTATCAACATTGGATATCTCGCTTCGGATGCCCGGCTACACTAACATCAGATCAAGGTCGACAGTTCGAGAGCCAACTATTTCAAAACCTCATGAAACTAATGGGTATCAAGAAAAATCGAACTACTCCTTACCACCCGCAAAGCAATGGAATCATCGAACGTTGGCATCGCTCACTCAAAAATGCATTACGCGCAAAGCTCACCGACACGCGCTCGTGGATCGACGAAATACCTACAATATTATTGGGATTACGTGCCGCCCTGCGCACTGACACCGGCGTGAGTCCCGCTGAATTAACCTACGGATGCATTTTACGCCTACCAGGAGATTTTTTCACATCAAGCGCATACACACCTACAGCTATGGATTATACCTACGTCGAGAAGCTACGTGAAATCATTCATAGCAACAAAACCTCAAGCATTCACCGAGCATCATAATAATAATAGAAATATTTTCGTGCATAAAGACCTACTCAATTGCAGTCACGTGTTCGTTCGAGTAGATTCAGTTCGTAAGCCACTACAGACACCCTACGAAGGACCCTACAAGGTTATAAGCCGAACAGACAAAGTGTATTGTGTACAATTACCGGACCGACAAGCAAACATTTCAATCGATCGACTGAAACCTGCTTACGTCGTATTAGAAGATAGTGATAATATACCAGCAAAGCATAACAACATATTACCTTCAAGCAACATTACCATTACCCAGAAAACCAATAACCTTACCGTTACCAAGGATACCGAAGTTACCTTACCGCATTATAACCTTACCAAACAACAAGTACCTGCGCCGGCGAACTCTACGACGCCGACGCCGCCGCCGCAAACGGACATCAAAACAACACGTTCCGGTCGCAACATCAAGCTGCCGGTACGCTTCGCTTGAAGGGGAGTACTGTAGCTATCCTATACCTAGCAGTGCCTACAGTGACTTTTGTGATGTGTAAATAGAAACATGGATACACACAGCCCTGAAAAGGACTTAAGTGCTTAAATAGAAACAGTGATAATAGTCCTGACAAGGACTGTTCAAGGACTTTTGTTGTTGTTCTGAAAAGAACAGTTTTATAGACTTTTGCAACGTTAAATAGAAACAAGAAGAGTTCTCTTGCGAACTCGAAGATACACACGCTGACGACTTCAAGAAATCTTCGCTCTGCAAATATTATTGCGTCGACGCGCGCCGTGCCCGCTGACGCGCGAACGCACGACGTCTTCGCTCGACGAGCGACCGGCAAATGGAGCCGCCGCGCTTATGCCACCAGTATAAGTATGTTCCCGTTTGCGCGGGAAAACGCTCGCGCGACGTATGAACCACCTGGCGGATTACTTACGTAAACTCAACTCAAATATTATTGGCCGATTGTACTTTAAATTAATTGGTTGATTGTTTTGATCATTTTACATTTCTATTTATCTGCATTTGGATTGGCTCAGCCTAGTTGTACATTTTGTATATAAACAGCACTAAATTACAAATAAATTATTCTGAATCCTGGAGTCAAGAATATCATTTCTACATACCATACCTTCATTCTCCAAATTCTATCCAAAAATCTTTGCAAATGGCAATAAGCAGCCAGTAGCGTTAGAGAACTATTGGATACTCATTGGTAAGATGCCAGGACTGGTTGTTGTTGATTGGCTATAATAATAACTAGACACTGTAAGTCATTGGCGCTGCTTGCGCCTGCGTGTTGCGCTAGTACGATCAGACGTCATACATTAGACAATTTGAACAAAATATTTATAGTGAATGCTCCGTCTATCGTTAGAGTATATGTCAATGGTTAAGATTTGAATTTGGAACGTATATCACACATAGAAATCGAATGCAAATTGTACAGTCCATTCACAGTTATTTTACCTCTGACAAATGTCGGTGTTTGTTTGCTTTATGTTGGTATGGTACTCTGTGATGACAGGTATGTTACCAGTGCATAACATTTTACCCAATTTTAGTGGAAACTAGAATGTCCATCTGTAACCACCATGACTATGTAATGTCAGTCTTATCTATACTTATAGACATTTTTTGAATGGAGAGAAAATCCTTATTTAAATACGTCTATCGCGTTTTTTGTATTAAATAGGTTTTTATGATAAGGAAAGTAATTGTAGGTAGTCTATATGATTTTTGCAGACAGACTTAAAAATGCCAAAATTTGAGGCAAGAGTGACTGAACGAGGGATTCGGGATGCAGATAGAATGTATTAGGCTGTACAAAGTGTAAGAAAAGAAGTTTTCGCTCAGAGAAACAACTGACAGGAATCCGAGGTGCCGAGAATCTTTTTAGGATCAGATAAAAGCTATGACATGTACCTATGTGAAATAGGACAAGAGGCAAACAACATTGTCAATTTAGCTGAAGAAGCTTTTCAATCTATCACTGTAGAAGACTGGCATGTGGCAAAAACAATGCGAACATGTGCGCCACATTAAAGACAAGTTTCGTGAAACAAATGGGTCTATGGATGCTGCGATGGACAGGTTCATAATAGAATTAAACTATGAGTCTGATACAGAATCTGACAGCAGTTACGAATCAGCATTGGCAGTCCGAGAATCTGACAGCAGCTACGAATCGTCATTGGCAGTCCACATGGATCATTCTTATTTAAAATAAATGTGATAATTAAATTTGCAGTTTTCGTATTTGGTAATTAAAACCTCACATTGACGTAAATAGACAAAATATTTATTATAAATATTTATCTTCATAGGAAATTAGTTATTTTGTAAGAAAATAAATGTACATGCGTATAGCCAAAGCCGATATCAAGAGGTTTTGTTACAAACATTAGGTACTTCCAAATATTTAATACGATCGCGTAGGCAATAAAAAAAAGTACGTTTTAAGCAATACTGTATATTTAAAATGGGAGTATTAGATACTAAATATAGCAACACAACGCCCAGGTTGGCCAATCTAACAGCTAGAGGTAAAATAACTGTGAACGGACTATATGAATAACTGGCTGGTACGTATTACCACAGTCAAATAATCCATACAGTCGTTCGACGAACGCGTCTAGACGGGTCAATCGTGCGGGGGCCAAGAGGTGAGACGCGGGAAGAGCGGTACCTAGTTACGTATATCGCCTTAGTTCGTAACTAGGTACATGTTTTTGGGGGCTGGCACGTGCTTGTTTTTTGTTCGTTACTTATTTATTTGCTTATGAATATTAATTAAGATGGTGCATACGGCTTGTGCTGTGAGACATTGAAATTCTTTATGCTGTTTTAAGATTTAAATAAATAAGGATATAAAAAATCTGCGATTTCATCAATTTACTTATACCAAAAAAGAAAATTTCATTAATTATAATTATTTATATTATTTTGAAATGTATGTACCTATAACCACTTAAAATAATGTGCACATTCCTACTAATCTACTAACTTTTTACTAACTTTTTACTCATGTCTGGCCAAATCACAGAATAAAGTAGCAATTATTGTACGTAAACAACGGCAGACGTAAGAAAATATGCGTTTAAGGTAATATTCGATTCTGGTGTGATTTTAATTTCATTCAATAAGTACCTAGTACCATCGTATTAGGTAAGTACCTATCACATAATATTATTATGTATCTTGGTAACGGCGCATCTTAGCTCAAAACTTACCATATTTTTGGCCCCCTTTTATAAACCCCACACATGTTCCCCGTAATCTCATAGCCCGGTCACTCATCTATAAAATGACCGTGATGTCTATTGCTTTACCTTAACGTAGTTTGCACGAAAAAAATCTGCCAAATACTTCATATCGATAAGATAGGCTCTGCAAGCTGATCCCAAGGTTACCCATCCATTAAACCACCGCTATGTCAATGGCTTTATTTTAACTTGGTTTGTACGAAAAATGCTTTATATTCTTAACCTGTTGAAATATGTAATGTTCCGGAGAGGCGGGGAGAGAATCTAATCTCCATTATCAACTCAATTGGAGAAAAAATTAAATTTCCGATTGCACAATGCAATATTGTTTCTGCTCATCGTGTACCCCAAAAAACTCCAAATAAAACTACTCACAAAAACATTGTGGTTAGATTCTCCTCCGTGTCTTTTCGCGACAATGTATTGAGTGCATATCGGCTAGCGAAGGGATTGAAAACTGATCAAATCGGCATTACAGGTACTCCACAAATTATATACTTGAACGAACATTTAACATTAAAGAAAAAGATGTTGTTTCGTGAATGTCGCTTGGAAGCTAATAAACACAAGTTTAAGTATTGCTGGGTTAAACATTCCACGGTTCTGGTACGTCGGACCGATACTTCATCAGTATTTGCTATTCGAAACCATAATGATTTTCATAAATTTAAAGGCACTGACGAAGCAACTTCAAACACTAATAATCATTAAGAATTTTAAATGCAGTCTGTTCATTTATTCAATAGCCCACTTTGATTTAATCGACTATATAAATTGTTTTCTGACCACTCAAAGTTCATACAAAACTGAAACACGTTACACTCTGAATTATTTCGACTCTTTTTTATAAGATTTTTATCTGTTATATCATGTCTAGTGATGGCATCTGTATGTATTATCGTACCTCTTAGTAATAATGTGATAATTCATCCTTGGCCTAATGACCGACTCGCTATGTATTTACTATCAGAATTGTAGGGGTCTCCGTGGCAAACTTCAGACTATCTACATGAATATCCTAAGCAACATATATGATATAATAGTGCTGACGGAAACTTGGCTTGTACCTGACATAGCCGACTGTGAAGTGATAGACCAACGTTATAACGTATTTCGCTGCGACCGAGATCGTGCCGCCACCGGTAAGTGTGACGGAGGAGGAGTACTTATTGCCATCCTACGTACATTACAACCCTTGCTCCTGAATAATAATATAAGCACTATCTTACATAATCACATAGAATTTCTACTCATTCAATTACCCAGCCGGGATCGCTTGAGGCAACATCTCATTAGCGCGGTGTATATACCACCAAATACGCCCGATGAAGTTTACACGTCATACTTGGATATGCTTTCCACAATCTTATGTAATCCCATTACACATTATTTTTACATAATCGGCGATTTCAAGCTTCCTTATATAGATTGGTCACTCAATGAAATTTATAATCTATCTGACCAATCTTTTCAGACCCGGTCTTGCAATAACAAGTATTTAATAAACTTCATATCTGAATTTAACGCCACACAATATCACAAGTACACTAATGTTAACAACAGAACATTAGATCTTATAATCTCTAATGAACATTGTCATGTTTATCAACCTATCGACTACTTAGTACCTGCGGATCTTCACCACCCGCCTTTTTGTGCTCTATAACATCTCCTAATATGAATCACTCCTACTTAAAACGTAACCCAATTATTAAATTTAATTATAATAAAGGAGATTACGATCAAATAAAACAAAACTTATCTAATGTTGATTGGAACAATTTATTTCAAATTTTACCGGCACAAGAAGCTGTTAAATTTTTTTATGTTAAATTATTTTCTATCATTAGAAAACACGTTCCCCAAAAATTACACCGTAATTCAAATTTCCCTACTTGGTTCACTTCGCCGCTTATACATTTGCTCAGAAATAAAAAAAATGCGTGGACTAAATGGAAGACGTACAAAAACATATCCGACTACGAACAATTTTCTCTTTTACGCCGTAGATTCAATAAAGAATGTCGTAAATGTTATTTAAGTTACATAAAAAATGTTGAAGACACTGTACACAAAAATCTGAAATGTTTTTGGGGTTATATTTCTAATAAACGAGACAATAGAGGTATTCCATCTACAGTTAAATATAAGGACACATCCAGCAGCGATCCGTGGGATATCTGTCAGCTTTTCTCTACATATTTTCAATCAGTTTATGAACCATCTACGCTCGACATTCATAAATGGCAACCACTTCCTAATTTTCATAAAAATAGTGATATAATTAACAGTATATATGGACAAATCCAAGATATGCAATGAATTAAAATCACTAGACGCTTCAAAAGGTGCTGGACCCGATGGGCTTCCACCCTCGTTTTTGAAGCGTGTGGCAGTTGAGATAAGCGATCCTTTATATTTGCTGTTTAATAAATGTATCAACGAGGGTGTATTTCCTGATGAATGGAAATCTGGTTTCTTGACCCCTGTATTTAAAAAAGGATGCAAAAGCGATGTCGAAAACTATCGGCCGATCACTATTCTGTCCACCTTGTCGAAACTTTTTGAAAGATTGGTGTATAATCAAATTTACCCAGCTTTACACAAGCTTATAATAACACAACAGCACGGATTCGTCCGTCGTAGATCTACTTATACTAATCTACTTACCTTTATCAATAACACTTTTGAAAACATGGATAATCGTATACAAACAGACGCAATATATACAGACTTTCAGAAAGCTTTCGACAAGGTGGATCATGAAATAGGCCTACACTCGGATTAGAAACAAAAATTAGAGGATCACAAAGTGTTGCCTCGCGTGGATATCGATCCCGCAACCCTCGACGCAGTTCTCAACGGCGGTGAGGCGACCACCACGCCATATTTGCAATCAACAATGACCGGTAAACCTAAACCTATATTGATATTCTGTCATATCTGGTTAGACCAGTGAGCGCACATCGGGCTGCAACAAAGCGTGTACCTAAGTCTTGGATGCAACCGGGATAACGCTAGGACGATGATGATGATGATCTTGTTTGCCATAAGATGTTGACGTTAATAAAATACTACAACAAATCTTGATAATATGTTTTAAGTATTAAACCCGGTTCGCACAGCGAGTGGAACGAGCCCACTAAACGACTCTTTTTACCTCGCTATAGAAAACTGCGTAGGTATGTATGGTATAGGTAGGGTAAGGTGGGGCACAGTGAAACGAAAAAGTCATTTTCCTTTTTTTATAAATGTGTATTCATAATCTTAACAAAATTTTTAAACCTTCGTAAAGTTCACTTTATTAATTAACAATCAGACTTCAAAAAGAGATCAAAAAGCAGTCTTAAGACTACTTTATTGTAATTTTCCTGGAACCTTGCTTCTGTTTCATTGTGCCCCAGGTCTGGGGTACATTAAAACACAACCTGGGGTACAATGACACATATAGGGTTACAGTAAAAGTTTTACTGTAAAACATACATGTTTAATGTACGAAAACCCACTATAATGGTTAATTTAAGTATATTTTGATAATTAAATTAACCAATATAGTACTTTTCCAAGATTTGTAGCGGAAATGTAAGTATAAATATTGGCTTGACGTTTTGTCTTTCCGAGAGAACTTTACGAGGTTAAATCTAATTCTATATCTTCTCTCGAAACACAGGCTAGGTCAGGTTCAAGAGGGAAATAAAAATGGTTTTCGATTTTGCTGCTACGGCGAAGGTAACTTATATCGTAGCTATTATTTTCATCAGCTTTTGTCAATAGTTGCCCGATGAAAAACTTTGTTTGTTTCCCCGAAAATCTAACTAAAACAAAATCTTGGACCGTGGCGTGGGGGTTATCATTGTGTCTAGTGGCGTGCTATCAAGATCTTCATAAAGTTCAATTATGGATGAGTCTGACTCGTCATCGCTTGAAAGCAAAACTTATGATGCTTTCTCTGGTTTAGGAGAACTTTTCTTACTTTTCTTCTCTTCTCTTACCCGTGCCAGCTCTTCAATTTCGTTCTTGACAGCCCTAGACAAGCCCTATGCTTGTTTTTATTATTCTATTTCTCACCATTGTAATATAGGTAATATATCTATGCAGGTATATTATTGTCTTCATTTAAATACATGCAAAAAACAAAAGAAAGATTAGGTGAAAATTGCCTCTAAAAATCAATCAAAGGGGCACAGTGAAACATGTTTCACTGTACCCCGTTTTACTGTGCCCCGGCACTACCTTCGGTAAAAACTATACATATGATTTTTTTGCGGTTATGAACACAGGCAACTGCCTATGTGAAATATTTGTGGAAAGGTCCAATAAATACTTGAAAAACATTCATACTCACCAAAATCACACTGCTTTCTGATTAAAACGAAAATAGTTTGTTGAAAAATTCGCCAAATTATATGTTAAAAACTGAAATTTTGAAATAAAACAAAAAGCTGGCTTTAAACTACAAAATGACAACTGCACCAAGATGGCGGTTCGGCCGCCTGACAAATCAGTGTTACCAGTTCAAATCAATTGTAAAAAAATTGGGCAAGTGCGAGTCGGATTCGCGCACAAAGGGTTCCGTACCATCATCTATAAAAGAAAATCACGTTCGTTGTATGTAAATACTTTATAAGTTTCTACCTGTTTATTAAGATCGAGTAACAAATTGCTTAAAAATTACGTTTGTTGTATGGGAGCCCCCCTTTATTATTTACTTTTTTTAAATTTAATTATTTATTTTGAAAGGTAATATACAACTACATATTCTGTAAAAATTTAAAGCGCCTACCTGTAACAGTTAGTAATTTTGAGCAAAAAATACGAAAAAAAACACGTTTTTTGTATGGGACCCCCCCCTTATTTTTTATTTTTAGTATTTGTTGTTATAGCGGCAACCGAAATACATAATTTGTGAAAATTTCAGCTTTCTAGCTATCATGGTTTATGAGATACAGCCTGGTGACAGACAGACAGACAGACAGACAGACAGACAGACAGACAGCGGAGGCTTAGTAATAGGGTTCCGTTTTTTACCTTTTAGGTACGGAACCCTAAAAATGTATAGAAATATTATGATTGTTTCACTGTACCCCTTGTGTTACTGTGCCCCACCTTACCCTAAGCATGGCGGGTTCTTACCTACTGAAATATTTGACTAAATAAAATAATTATGTTAAAAGTACTAGTTGGTAAACAACTTATAGTTTAAACGTTCATTTTCCAAACATTAGGTTTGCGTTACAATTTTTTGTAAATAGATTTTTTGCTAAGTAAGAATTTGGCAAATTAAATTATGCCAAAAATTTTTTGGGAAGAGAAAATTTTTCAAATTCTATTCGGTCAAACAAGGGAGACCCATATATCTATCTTTTAATTTTGCGAAAACTGAAGACCAAACTACATAATACTGGCATTAAGTACCTAACCATTCTGACAAAATACATAAGTTCATCATAGCATTTTATAGAACGACTATAGGAAACACAATAAATTATATTCCATAGTCTGCCTTTGTGAAATTGCCATTCTATAGAACCATAGAACGCCTCTGTATTCTTAAAAGCAAATGACAAAGGTTGTTGTTAACATAAATGTGCCAAAATATTAAAAACAAAAGATGCTGTTTTAAACACATCATTTTGGTTTAGTAATGATATTAGACCAACCTTAAATTGTAAACAATTAATTACATAACCTCATTTAGGTGTTTATACATCAAAGTTAAGCCATATGAAAATCCATATTAAAGATTAATTATTTAAAAAATACTGCCAGTACCATCCAAAAAAATCTAGATCTCACCTTTAATTTCGACAAACATCACTGAAATATATTTAAAAAAATTAAGACCACATTTAAGTGCATAATTAAACAACCTCAGTAAACATCCAACAAAATTTATTTATTGTCCTTTATTCTTAACATTACGCTTCTTAATTATACTTCTTGAATCATCATTCAACTGTTGGAAGAACGCTTTAGATGTCTTCAATGACTTATCATTCGCTTCGGTTGCTTTCTGCGTATTCCTATGTTCAGTGACCTTCGTGACTTTACCTTTAGCCCGTTGCAACTTTTTCTTTTTCCTCCTTTCTCTATTCTTGTCTGTCTGCGTACGCTCTTCTTTACTTATTAATTCACCTTTACGTTTTCTTTTAACTTCTTCAGGAGCTAATAATGTAGCATCACTTGTTGCTACGGGGGCAACCTCTTCCATACAAATAGCTGGAGTGTTACCAACAATCTTGACTTCAGCCTGCGGCGCTTTTGGTGTATAATGATAATGGCATAATGCATCTAATTTTGCAAACAACTTGCTCATTGCGTCACGGATTTCTGTATGGGCCTCCGGTTCTTTTTCTTCTTCGACTTCACCAGATAACGCTTGCTTTTGCTTAAGATATTCGGCTTCATATACTTGTGCTAAGCTTTGCTTACTCTTTGAATGGTCTAGGATTTCAGTTTTACGGAAAGTAAGTTGATCATCCACTGGTTTCTCTTTTCTTTCGACATCATCCCATGCCTTATCTTTGATTCGTTGTCTTATTATATCTTCTAATGTAAGGGTGGTCTGCTCTGTTATAATGGGCGCTGGTCGACTAGTCAGATCAAAGTCAACAACTTCTTCTAATAAAGAGTTCTGTGGACGCTTAGTTGCATCAACCTCACCTTTTAACTGCCATGGGGCTTCTGAAAGTGTTTTCTCTTCTAATTTTTCTATTTGTTGTTTTAATCTCTGTTGTCTTTTCTCAAATTCTGATGTCTTTTCATCATTTTGTTTTATGCTGTTGTTAGGCATTTTTTGTTCTTCAGAGCCTTCTGAATCATCAGATTCATCATCTGAAGAATCATCTTGAGCAGCAAATCTAACTTTTTTTACTTTTTCCTTAGGAGCCTCACTTTCAGATTCACCAGTTTCATCACCATCTTCTGCTTCTCCATTTTCTTCGTGATCATTTTCATCATCTTCATATTCCCCATTCTGTTCATTTTGTTCTTGATTCTCTTCCCCATCTTGGTTGAAGAAGTCATTGTACATTGCTTCCTTACCACCTTCTTCATCTGCGGAATCTTCGTCATCAAGATCTTCAAACATATCTATGGATTCCTCACTATCTGATCCTGCTTTCCCTTCTTTCTTTTCCTCATTTAGCAGAAACTTTTCCATTTCTTGTAATTTGAAGAATTGGTCATCAACAATTGATGGTTTTACCTTTGATTTAGCTAGTGATGGCTTATTCTTTTTGGGTTTGTCATTTTCGTCATCATTCTCTGGGTCTGATTCTGATTGTTCATCTCCTGACATGGATTCCTGGTTGTCAGAGTCATTTTTGACATTATCTTCCTCTTTAGAAGTGGTTACAGGGAATACTAAATCAGTTTTAGCCGACATACAGTTAGCTACTTCCCACACAAGTTGATCCCAACATTCACTGTTTTGAAGTTCAATTTGTTGCCAAATCTGCTCTTCATCGAAATCTTGCACTATCAACTCTGGCAGCGCACTTCTTTTCATCTTTTTATCAACCTTCTCCTGTGTCGTAGTAAAATCATACAGAGATTTAACCAAATTTTTTATATCATTTTTTACCTCTGTTTGCACTGTTAGAAATTTCACTGGTTTCTGAGTGAAAACATTGAATTTGTCTACTATATCATTTAGATCTGTACATGCCATGATTATGCCGGTCTGTGCCCTTATTTATTCGATATTGGTGTGTTATTTTCACATAGAAATACCATGAAAGAACTTTTGATTACTTACAATAAAAATCACACGCGGTTTGCTTCAACTGACAGTAACGACAGCTGACAGTGCTTGTCATGTGTCATGATAACAAATCAAAGTGTCAACTATGAAATCACGCTTATTTTTACTTTGAGTGGGAAACACAGGCTTTTAGTCGACTTGAATCGTTGTTAACATCTTACGTAGTATTTGTATACTCTTTGGTTAACATTATGTAGCAGTTAGTAGCACGGACATTGCTAGAAAGAAAGCCTAAAAGGAGATACATTATGTTATGTCAATTATGTGGCATAAAAAGAGCTTCCTACGACATAAAGTATTGTTTGGGTTACATACATTACACCAGGGTTTCTTAAAGTGGGGTCCATGGACCCCTTAGGGGTCCGTAGCATGAGTAACAGGGGTCCGCAGTGGCTCGGTTAACACTCAAAAGGCTTGTTTTTTACCCTAAGTTATTGGTTAGTAGGGGTCCATAGAATTTTTTACGTTCTGAAAGTGGTCCGTGACTGCAAAAAGATTAAGAAACCCTGCATTACACCAATATGAAAGTTATACAGTTACCCAATTTGGTCGGCTGGGAGATTTTTTTATACAGTTAAATTAAAAATTACTCAATATCACACAATATACATACATACATACATATCGTCACGCCTTTTATCCCCGAAGGGGCAGGCAGAAGTGTATTTCTACACCCACTTTTTGCCAGATATACTTAAGTCCCACGTAATAAGGGGCGAGCCTATTGCCGTACCGGGCACATTTCCAGACTCCGTGCTGCTACTGAGAATTTCGTGACAGAAAAACCCAATAACACTGCCCGACCCAGGAATCGAACCCGGGACCTCCCGATCCCACGCGCACATTTATGCCGCGAGACCAACGAGGCAGTCGTATAGGGTTTGATGTCGAGTTTTCCGTCTCTACGCAAAGATGGTATTTGCATCAGGTTATCCCTTAGTCGCCTCTTACGACACCCACGGGAAGATAGGGGGTGGTGACACTTGTATTCTATGCCGTCAACCACACAGCAACAGTAAGTCGCGACAGATAGTTTGTGCGGGCCTTAAGTCGCGTCCGAAAGGGTGTGCACACTATGTGTCGCGACTTACTGTCGCGACAGTAAGTCGCGTCCGAACAGTTTGCGTGCGCCTTTAGTCGCGTCCGAAAGGGTGTGCACACTATGTGTCGCGACTTACTGTCGCGACAGTAAGTCGCGTCCGAACAGTTTGCGTGCGCCTTTAAGGCCCGCACAAACTATGTGTCGCGACTTACTGTCGCGACAGAAGGGTATCTGGACAAGGAAAATCCATTCAAGTGTGCACACTATCGGACGTCTGTCGCGGACGTGACCTTGAGCGTTCAGACGTCCGATAGCAATCTGGGAAAATGACAGTTAACGTCCGCGGACGTTTACAAACGTCCGCGGACGTTTACTGTCATCCGTATATTGTCCATGGTATGGCCTTAATAGTTATTTTATACCGAATATAGTCAAAAAATGTTAAATTCACTTTCAATTCAACAGTTCTGCTTAACTTCAAGATCTACCAATAATATAATCTAATAGTGCTAACTGCTAGTGCCCTGAATTAAGAAAATATGCTCCTATCTAGCCATAGTGTATCGCATAGACAGCATGGCGTGTCTATGGTTCTATCGGACGCGGACGCGGCTCTCTGTCGCGTCCGCGTCCGATAGAACCATGAGAAAGGGTGTGCACACTATGTGTCGCGACTTACTGTCGCGACAGTAAGTCGCGTCTGAACAGTTTGCGTGCGCCTTTAGACTTCGGCTTTGTAACAAAGACTTAATTTGTCTATGGATTGTCTTTATTTATAATCTATCGTTCATTCACCCCATCCATCAAAAAACATCATTCCATTTTCCATTCAGATTTCAGCACTGTTGCCAGATTCCCCCCAAATTTGGGGGTATTTTCAGACCACGGGGGGATTTTTGGGGGGACAAATCCTTTGGGGGTTCTGCGGGGGGGAAAATTGGCTTGGAGGTAATGGGAGGATTTTTTTGAAAAAGTTTTATACGTGAACAAACCACTCACTACTTAATTAGAATGCACCATAGAAACGCACACAAACACACACACTAGCACAACAATGCTGCGGCGCAATAGAAAACCGTCTGCAATGATGTTGACTCAGTGGTACAAGAGTGGAATGCTTTAATCGAACAGCCTGGAATTCCACACAAAACACCGAAGAGTTCTGGGTTGAAGTGTATGGCTTCAAAAATGCAGTCGGTGGTAGAAGTTACGGACATGTAAGTAAATTGGCATTAGCAATTTTGTCGTTGCCTTTTTCTAACGCGGTTGTGGAAAGAGCCTTCTCGCAAGTTGCGAAAGACAAACTGAGAAACAGATTAGCCATCAACACGGTCGAATCCATTTTAAGAATAAGATATTCAATGCCGGAAGGATGTGTTAATTTTAAACCAACTTCAAAGATTCTCAAGATATTTAACTCGGAGAAAATGTATGGAACTGCAGACGACGCAAGTGGAGATGCTATGCTGATACAGTCATGGAAGCAATTGCTGAATTATTATACATTTAATTTGATTGTATTTAAATAAATAAATATTTTTCCAATTACTGGGGGTTTTTTTTCAAAACACTAACATTTTGGGGAGATTTCGGGTGAGATTTGGGGAGAATGCTAGATCATCATCTGGCAACACTGGATTTCAGTTCATTACTAGAGATGCGCAATCTATATCAGTTGAAAGAAAAGAGAGATACATATCTTTTTAATCAAAAGATATGTATCACTCTTTTATATCACTTGTGATGAAATTGTTGTGCATTTGAATCATTAGATCAATGTTTCATAAATCATGTTAAATAGCATTGATACAGTGAGTTAAATCAATCTTAATCTATCAGTGTATGTAGTAGTGAAGGATTTGAATTCAAAATCAGACGTTTATGAATAATTGCGGTATTTTAGGCTACCCGCTTAAGTAGGTACGCTACGCTACTTAATAAAAATGATGCTTAGGTTACTTGATTTAAAAATAAACTCTTAAATAATTGCGTCTTAAAAAATGCGTCTATACATAATTATAAAGAAATCATAGATTTGCATTGTAATATATAAGTACATGCTAAACTGCATTTTATATCTTGAACATAAAGATTACTTTTACGCTGCCAAATCTTCGCTTACACACATTTGCATAAGTTACCGGGCGATACTCTGTGCCTACTTAGTGCAACGCTTATTCTCTCCCGCTCTGATTCATATGATTCAGCCATACTCTGTTTCACTTTACGTATATCCTAATTCAGTAGATCTAAAATGAACCATGAGCGTAATGAGTTAAAGATATATTTGAACTGAGAGTGATATAAAGATAGAGTGATTCATTTCAAATGATATGTATCTTTTGTATCACTCACTCAGGAGTTACACATCTCTATTCATTACTTCATTTGTCCAAAGTTAAGTATGTGTATAATCTATGGTTAAGTTATGAAAGGGTTCATTTGTCCATTATTTTTTATTTGTTTTCGTTCTACTGTCGTGGAGTTCGTACCTAATGTTTTAGTCAAAAATCAACAATACAAAGTTAAATGTGTAGTTTTCCATAAAAGGTCATCATCGTAAAGTACAATAAATGTTTACAACATAAAACCTTCACGAGAAACTTCGCAAGGTAAGCCAACAACGTACATAACTGTATTTGCTTGATGAATATATTTTTCACACTTGAGTGACCGTAGCATATCTTCTAAACCTTACTGGTATAAAATAAAAGCAAACGAACTGTTCACTAAAACTTTAAATACCATATTTCAAGTTTAGTGCATCAGAAAATCTTAAAAATACCACGACAACTCACTCAAAAAAGTGAAAGGTACAATGCAGGTAAGAAGTGGTTTGTTAGTTGCATTGGTGCCTGTTGTCGCGCCTTCCTTTTATATGTAAATGAACTTGTTGTGGTACTACAATGAGATGTTTTTCTGAAGGTGAACCATAATGTGAGTCAAGTAGTTTTAGAATTTTATTTGCTTTGCTTACAGAGTTGTCTCATGAGCACAATGATGTGTGATCTCACCTTTGTGATGCGTTTGCCCTTTAGTACTTTTGTACAATACAGATTGGTAGGAAATGCCGGGTTGAAAATATGAATTTTCACAGTGCTTTTTAGCACTGTGAAAATTCATATTTTCATAATGTGTATGTGTACAACAAATTTTTAATAAATTGTATTTTGCACTCCAATGATAGAAAATAGTTGATTATAAATGGTTAAAAGCAATTGCAATTTTATTTATTACTTATTTGTTGTGTGTTCTTGAAACTACACTAAAAGCCAAGAATGAAAAAGGATTTTTTTTTATCATAAATCAGGTTGGATAAACAGTTAACTCTCATTCTACCTTATCTTAAAAAAAAACACTTAAGCTTCATGGTAGGTGTAAATATTACGTCAAATTAGCTTGTAAGCCCACCTTGGGCTTCATGGACATGACTGGAATAATCCTATGAATGTCATACAATAAAATGTTGACTAAAGTGACAAATTATAGTACTTAGACACAGTTTCAGAACCTCTATATAGACCTTATATTTCAGATAAATAAAAAAATGTAATAGAATTTGTATGATTTATCTGTTAACCCTTAATTTGATTTTGTTCACTGTGATAAACATTCATAAAAAATAAATATTGAGCAAATATTATCTACTATGTTTCCGTTTTTATTTTAGTTATAGCTAGTTTAAAGTATATTTATTGGTTTAAAAATAATTCTACTAGTGGCAACATCATTCATCTGTTATTTCGAGGCAAAATGTCAGCGAGGCGCACGCGCATAATTTTTTGCAAGGTAAATGTTTTTAATTTATATCTTTTTCGTAACTAAAATAACATTTTGGTGGTTTTTATTTACTAAGCAATTATATACTTTGGTTAGAAATGGGTTTTTCGTAATGTTTTGTGTTTTTAGTAATTTTTTTTGGAGGCAAACTTGTTTGTTCATCACAGTGAACACTGCCAAATACTCGACAAAGTCTGGTCAATTTGATACGTTCATTGCGATGAACACTGCCAAATTAGGGATAACTTTTATTAACAAATAATGAACATTTATGTGATGGGCTTCTACTGGGTTTATTCGTTTTTTCTGCTTGTTAACAGAATAAAATACATGATTGCACACATAGAATACTAGCACTTGTTCCTGTCGAGCATGCTCCATCCGACAATAGTGATAAATCTGAAAATAACAGTTACAGCGAATTTCCACCAGCTTTTCCAAGCCTTGTTTCATCTTCTGCGCCTTCTATTAATTCTTCTTTAGAAAGCTTAGACATCAATAGTAGTCCCGAACCTGAACATACTCAAAATGACCATTAATGGCCGTAAGAACCATCCAATTTATACCATTCTAAAGCTCTCCAGTTGACTCCACTTATCCAGGAAATTTGGCCTGGTACACCATCCAGAGAACCAAACTATAATAATGTTCCATCATTATCTTCAATTACATTGCTGCCATCTGAAATATAATCACCAACACTTGGTACGTCTTATACCAGAAAAACTAGAGCAAAAAAGTAGATCGCTCCAGCTGCCAAGAAATCGAAGAAAATCCCAAAATTCTCACTTTCTTATAAATGGAAGTAAGGTGTTTTTCGTCACCGTGCCGTAATCGAAGAAAGAACCGAAATCTATGTCGATTTTCCAGATGATGACCTCCTTGATTATTTATACTTATTTTTTTCTGAAGATATATTTACCTATTTAGTAGACCAAACCAATCTATACTCTGTTCAACAAACCGGAAGATCCATACAGGTATCAAAGAATGAGATGAGGGATTTTGTAAGCATTTCTATTCTTTTTTAGCTCTTGAAAGAAAACTATGGTGTATTTGGTCTTGGTACAATACGTAGCAATCGGATTAGAGGAGCTGAAAAAATATTACCGGATGAAATGTCGATGAGGAAAAAACAGCGGGGTGCGGGTCTATTCAGCTATCTGAAAAAACTGAGGAATCTAAAATTAAAAACCCTAGATCAGCCAAGCCTCCAAGCCCCATCAGGTTTGATATTTCGGGACATTATCCCAGCACGAAGGAAGATATGGGGAGATGTAAGTTCTGCCAAAAAACACAACGATGTATTGCATAAAATGTAATATTAGACTTTGCTTTGTGACCGCAAAAGTTCCTCGCAATTGTTTTTAAGCTTTCATAATAAATAATTTGTTTTATTGATATAAATCATGTTTTTATTTGATCTGTTTTAATAACACTAATTTGGCAATGTTTACCACTGTAAACATTACAAATTAGTCGTTATTCTCAACGTATTTCGCAGTGTTCACTCTGGTGAACATTGATTTCCTGAAAACCTGTAAATCGATTAATTTTTTCTCTATTTTTTCTAAGTTGTTTTTGACCCTAAGACTCCAGAAATACATCTTATTTCATAAAATAAACCAATTCGGATCTCTGCCAAATTAAGGGTTAAGTTAATTTTAGAAGTTAAGAGGAACTTATCGGTGAGTGGTGGGACTAGTCCTCGAACTTCTTAATATCTCTATGGTTGTTTCATTACAGATAATGGAGGGTCAAGACCAGATGGAGATGAAGTTCAGTGGAAACAGTGAGGTTGGGGGCCTAGAGTTGTGCATAGTTTGTGGAGATAGAGCTTCTGGCAGGCACTACGGAGCTATCAGCTGTGAAGGTGAGTGTTCTTAATGTCTTATAAGGGTCAAGGTCAGATGGAGATGTAGTTCAGTGGCAACAGTGAGGTGGGGGGCCTAGAGTTGTGCATAGTCTGTGGAGATAGAGCTTCTGGCAGACACTACGGAGCTATCAGCTGTGAAGGTGAGTGTTCTTAATGTCTTATAAGGGTCAAGGTCAGATGGAGATGTAGTTCAGTGGCAACAGTGAGGTAGGGGGCCTAGAGTTGTGCATAGTCTGTGGAGATAGAGCTTCTGGCAGACACTAGGGAGCTATCAGCTGTGAAGGAGAGTGTTCTTAATGTCTTATAAGGGTCAAGGTCAGATGGAGATGTAGTTCAGTGGCAACAGTGAGGTGGGGGGCCTAGAGTTGTGCATAGTCTGTGGAGATAGAGCTTCTGGCAGACACTACGGAGCTATCAGCTGTGAAGGTGAGTGTTCTTAATGTCTGATAATGGTCAAGACCAGATGGAGATGAAGTTCAGTGGCAACAGTGAGGTGGGGGGCCTGGAGCTCTGCATAGTCTGTGGAGATATGGCTTCTGGCAGGCACTATGCAGCTATCAGCTGTGTAGGTGAATGTTACGAGTCTGATGTGCCTTTTTTTCTTTTGCAGCCATTATAAATAGGAGTGATATTATTTTAAATACTTGGGTAATATTTAAAGCGCATGACTTTATTTTTCGTTTATTAATTAAAATTATTGTTAGTTTAATTGAAATCGTCTAATAAGTATGGTTTTTGGCGTCGGGATGTGACGACCCCACCGCCCACTGTGATCCACCTGTGCAGTCAGTCAATCGGAAGATGGCGGTCAAACCATCCAAAGTAAGGCTGAAGTAAATGGAAAGATACTAGACGGGCAGCAGCGTCTAGTATCAAAGATTTCCGCCACTGCGATCGCCAATACGTCTGCCAAGCGTGGCGATTACAGCAAAATCTCCCTAATATGAGCCACACCCATAAAAAGCGGCCCCTAGTCCCTGACGGCCCCGCTATTCCTGGCTCAGGTAGCGGCCATGGTAACGGCGGGCCAGGGGGTGCGAAGAATCTCCGCCAGAGATCCGGCTACCATCACCGACGCAAACTGGCCCTGGCAACATTCAACACGCGCACACTGCGGACCGACGAGAAGATTGCCGAGCTGGAAGAAGAACTGAGCAAGTTATGATGGGATATTATAGGCCTATCTGAGGTCCGAAGACAGGGTGAGGACTCGATAGTGCTCAATTCCGGTAACTTGCTCTTCTACCGGGAGGGCGACCAACAGTCCCAAGGTGGTGGTTCATCGTCCACAAATCTCTCGTAAACAGCGTGGTAAATATATCGAGTGTGTTGAGCAGGGTAGCGTACCTGATACTCAGAGTATCTAAAAGATATTCGTTGAAAGTCATACAGGTCTACGCTCCGACCTGGACGCACCCCGATGAGGAGGTAGAAGCTATGTATAGGGACGTATCTCGGGCTATACATGGCTTCAAAACCCATTACTCTGTTGTCATAGGAGATTTCAACGCGAGACTAGGCAAACGAAGCGGTGATGAGCTGAGAGTGGGGCAATTTGGCTATGGACATCGGAACTCGCGTGGTCACTTGCTGGTTAGCTTCATGGAGAAGGAAGTACTCTTCATGATGAATTCCTTCTTTAAAAAGCGCGAATGTCGCACGTGGACCTGGATAAGTCCAGACGGTGCTACCAAAAACGAGATCGACTTCATCATGTCGACGAAGAGGTAAATATTCAATGACGTCTCCGTGATCAATTCGATTAAAGCGGGCAGCGATCACCGAATGGTAAGAGGCACATTGAGTATTAGTCCCAGCCTCGAACGGTCGAGATTGATGAAGTCCACGCTCCGACCAGCACCAGTTCAAATCGAAAACCCCGAGAGCTTTCAGCTTGAACTGCGAAACCGCTTTGAATGCCTGGGAGAGTGCGTAGATGTGGACGACTTCAGTATTAGGTTCGTGGATGCTGTCCATACAACGGGCTTAAAAAAAATATCGGCGTCTCAATAGGCAGATCTCTAAGTCTTTGACTCGCGATCTCGGCCAATACAACACCAAGTGTGTTCGCGAGGCGATCAAGCGGAATAAGGGTTCCAAAGTGTTCCAAAGGGATCTGTCTATCGGCACAGAATAGATAGTAATAACGTACTATCGGGCAGAGTCAGCTGACGTCTCTAAACTGACATGATGAATAAGTATGGTTCCTTTTTCGCTTCATAAATCATACCTTCTTTTTTTTTTGGTGTCGCGTTGGAAAATCCTTATGGAGTCCCTCCGCCTGGGGGAAGGGCGAAGGGGAGTGTTAGGCTCTTACTGACTAAAAACCAATCCGTGTTCCTCATGTACCCGTGTGTGCCGCCAGATGGTCAGGCGGGCCCCGAACAAAATCCCCTTGGCGACGGATGAAGGTATTGGGCTCCGCCGCCAAAACACCCAGCGGCCGCAGAGGATAGGGAGGACGACAACGCAACACCGCATCTACTCTTCCTTTGCGGCCCCACCGCGACGCACCGATGGTGCGCCCCCATTTGGTCGCGGGAGATAGGCGCGCCGCAACGCAACACCGACACGCCTCTCCTCCCGCGACCGCGCCCGACCGACTGCGAGAGACATACAGGTCTACGCTCCGACCTCGACGCACCCCGATGAGGAGGTAGAAGCTATGTATGAGGACATATCTCGGGTTATACATGGCTTCAAAACCCATTACACCGTTGTCATAGGAGATTTCAACGCGAGGCTAGGCAAACGAAGCGGTGATGAGCTGAGAGTGGGGCAATTGGATATGGACATCGGAACTCGCGCGGTCACTTGCTGGTTAGCTTCATGGAGAAGGAAAGACTTCATGATGAATTCCTTCTTCAAAAAGCTCGAATGTCGCAAGTGGACCTGGATAAGTCCAGACGACGGTTCCTTTTTCGCTTCATAAATCATACCTTCTTTTTTTTGGTGTCGCGTTGGAAAATCCTTATGGAGTCCCTCCGCCTGGGGGAAGGGCGAAGAGGACTGTTAGACTCTTACTGACTAAAAACCAACCCGTGTTCCTCATATACCCGTGTGTCGGAGGGTCGGATATCACCGAAGCATTCCTAGCTACCCCTCGACGGGTATTGGCCCGCCAGATGGTCAGGCGGGCCCCGAACAAAACCCCCTTGGCGACGGATGAAGAAAAACACCCAGCGGCCGCAGAGTATAGGGAGGACGGCAACGCAACACCGCATCTACTCTTCCTCTGCGGCCCCACCGCGATGCAACGATGGTGCGCCCCCATTTGGTCGCGAGAGATAGGCGCGGCGCAACGCAACACCGACACGCCTCTCCTCCCGCGACCGCGCCCGACCGACTGCGAGGGACAGAGGAACTGTCCTTCGCACCCGCACCTTTGGACGCATCCTGTGCAGGCCTCCGTCAAGCCCACGCGGAGCGTCCACTCCCGGGATCTCGCTTAGCTTCACCGTGGGTGACCTAACCATGGTTACTGAGCATCCCACCACGACAAGGTGGAGATCCCACGGGGGGTCATAAATTATACCTAATATTTTGAATGAAAGGAAATTGGCACCATACTTTAAAATTATATTTTTTGTTTATTAATCACAATTATTATTTCATTTATTTATTTATTTTATTCTTTAGAGTTGCCATGCCTATATATAAATATATAAATTTTCTCGATATTTTTTATTTAAGTACATTAGATTTTTTTTTGTACACTGCCGAAAAGTGGGCGTTTAATATGCCTCTGCCTACCCCTTCGCGGAAACAGGCGTGAGTCTATGTTTGTATGTACATTAGTTTTGTTTTATCAGAAAAACGCCGCATGACCAATAATACACCCTTTATTGATTTAATAAGTATTCGCATCCAAATGCTCTAAATATCTAATTTAATCTATTCCAGGCTGCAAAGGTTTCTTCAAGCGGTCCATCCGCAAGAAGCTGGGCTACCAGTGCCGGGGCAGTATGAACTGTGAGGTGACGAAGCACCACCGTAACCGCTGCCAGTACTGTCGACTGCAGAAGTGCCTCGCCTGCGGGATGAGGAGTGACTGTGAGTACCTTTTTGGATTATACGATGTTTTAATTATTGAATATCATCGGAATCGGAAGATTTCGTAAGCTGAAGTCATCCATATATAAATATAAAATCTACAATTTTGTTTCCTGGTCAAATTACCGCATATATTATTATTATTTATTATACTTGCGAATGTCAGGCCTTGTACTTCTGCCTGCTTTGAACTTCATGACAGCCGATATTTATAGTGTTATATGCTCTCCGAGGCACGGAGCCAAAAGATGGCAGTATTTCTTAATACATAATAAGGCATGAATGTACCGATGAGCAATAATTCTTGCACTGTTCTGACTCAGCGGTCCAGCACGAGCGCAAGCCCATCGTGGACAAGAACAAGGGAGCCGAACGGGACGGACTGCACGAGCGCCAGGCCGCATACTCCAAGTTCCTGGGGCTGGCCGGACACGGACAGTCGCAGGCGGCACAGGTATGTACTCTATATGATACAACTACTAGGTGTATATAACAAGCGCAAGGGAGCCGAACGGGACGGACTGCACGAGCGCCAGGCCGTATACTCCAAGTTCCTGGGGCTGGCCGGACACGGACAGTCGCAGGCGGCACAGGTATGTACTCTATATGATACAACTACTAGGTGTATATAACAAGCGCAAGGGAGCCGAACGGGACGGACTGCACGAGCGCCAGGCCGTATACTCCAAGTTCCTGGGGCTGGCCGGACACGGACAGTCGCAGGCGGCACAGGTATGTACTCTATATGATACAACTACTAGGTGTATATAACAAGCGCAAGGGAGCCGAACGGGACGGACTGCACGAGCGCCAGGCCGCATACTCCAAGTTCCTGGGGCTGGCCGGACACGGACAGTCGCAGGCGGCACAGGTATGTACTCTATATGATACAACTACTAGGTGTATATAACAAGCGCAAGGGAGCCGAACGGGACGGACTGCACGAGCGCCAGGCCGTATACTCCAAGTTCCTGGGGCTGGCCGGACACGGACAGTCGCAGGCGGCACAGGTATGTACTCTATATGATACAACTACTAGGTGTATATAACAAGCGCAAGGGAGCCGAACGGGACGGACTGCACGAGCGCCAGGCCGTATACTCCAAGTTCCTGGGGCTGGCCGGACACGGACAGTCGCAGGCGGCACAGGTATGTACTCTATATGATACAACTACTAGGTGTATATAACAAGCGCAAGGGAGCCGAACGGGACGGACTGCACGAGCGCCAGGCCGTATACTCCAAGTTCCTGGGGCTGGCCGGACACGGGCAGTCGCAGGCGGCACAGGTATGTACTCTATATGATACAACTACTAGGTGTATATAACAAGCGCAAGGGAGCCGAACGGGACGGACTGCACGAGCGCCAGGCCGTATACTCCAAGTTCCTGGGGCTGGCCGGACACGGGCAGTCGCAGGCGGCACAGGTATGTACTCTATATGATACAACTACTAGGTGTATATAACAAGCGCAAGGGAGCCGAACGGGACGGACTGCACAAGCGCCAGGCCGTATACTCCAAGTTCCTGGGGCTGGCCGGACACGGGCAGTCGCACGCGGCACAGGTATGTACTCTATATGATACAACTACTAGGTGTATATAACAAGCGCAAGGGAGCCGAACGGGACGGACTGCACGAGCGCCAGGCCGTATACTCCAAGTTCCTGGGGCTGGCCGGACACGGGCAGTCGCAGGCGGCACAGGTATGTACTCTATATGATACAACTACTAGGTGTATATAACAAGCGCAAGGGAGCCGAACGGGACGGACTGCACGAGCGCCAGGCCGTATACTCCACGTTCCTGGGGCTGGCCGGACACGGGCAGTCGCAGGCGGCACAGGTATGTACTCTATATGATACAACTACTAGGTGTATATAACAAGCGCAAGGGAGCCGAACGGGACGGACTGCACAAGCGCCAGGCCGTATACTCCAAGTTCCTGGGGCTGGCCGGACACGGGCAGTCGCACGCGGCACAGGTATGTACTCTATATGATACAACTACTAGGTGTATATAACAAGCGCAAGGGAGCCGAACGGGACGGACTGCACGAGCGCCAGGCCGTATACTCCAAGTTCCTGGGGCTGGCCGGACACGGGCAGTCGCAGGCGGCACAGGTATGTACTCTATATGATACAACTACTAGGTGTATATAACAAGCGCAAGGGAGCCGAACGGGACGGACTGCACGAGCGCCAGGCCGTATACTCCAAGTTCCTGGGGCTGGCCGGACACGGGCAGTCGCAGGCGGCACAGGTATGTACTCTATATAATACAACTACTAGGTGTATATAACAAGAGCAAGGGAGCCGAACGAAGACTGCCTCCGTGATCCAGTGGATAGCGTATGCGACTGCTGATCGGGGGTCCCGGGCTCGATTCGGTCGGGCAAAAGTGTTACTGGGTTTTTTCCGAATTCTCAGTAGCAGCACGGAGTCTGGTGATGTGCCCGGTAACGGCAATAAGCTCGCCTCCTATTACGTGGGACCTAAAAATTCATGGCGAAATGTGGGAGTAATATTACACCTCTGCTTACCCCTTCGGGGATACAGGCGTGAGTCCATAAAAATAAAGGGAGCCGAACGGGACGGACTGCACGAGCGCCAGGCCACATACTCCAAGTTTCTGGGGCTGCTTATCTAAGTTGTTCTATACAAAATTGAACTCTAATTTGGGCAAAATGTTTGGATCAGTTGATTTCAGCAACGTCCCGAAACTAAATTTGATCATAATAACGACTTTAATCACTCTTTTAAAAGGTTTCCATTTTACTACTTTATAACCTTTACTATTAAGAATATTTTCAAGATATTTTCCATTTGTTACCAGATAAATCCCAAAGAGGAGCCGAACGACGCGTTCGGCGCAGTATCGCCCGCGGCGCCAGCTATTAACTTCGCTTTGGCCGCCGCTGTGGCTTTTAATAAAGGAAACCCAGGTAAAGTAACAATTAAGTAACTATACTAGACTTCACACGCGTCCCCTCCCGCCTGGCGGTGGGTAATCGCGACATAGTTTATTCCTGTAAAAAGTAGCCTTCGTCACTCTCCAGTCTTCGAACTCTCCAAAAAGCCTACCATAGCATCGCTCCATAATACATATAACCTACCATAACCTCCACAAAGGGGTTGGCGAAGGTAAATTACATAAAGCGCTAAAACATCAATTGAAGAGTGCTGCGTGAAGAATTATTGTTTTTGCCGGGACCACATACGTTATAACGCTGTGTAATGCAATCATAAAGCATTTATTGACGAGTGTGCGACAACAGTTTTGACATGCCGTCACTGCATACGGCATGATCCCCTTTAATGCGTCACAAAACGTCTTTTGACAAGAGCGAGATTACAGATTAAATATGCCATTACATTTCCTAAAACCGTTTCTAAACATCTGTCCACGAGTCCAAGATAAAAAAGTGTAGGGATAGGCGTGCCGAGGCACACAAGTGAAACGTAAGACGTCTGTAGATACACTCTTTTATTTAATAAGAAGCACACATAATATATAGGAAGGTGTCACTACACTACATGCCGTGACAGTTAACTGTATATTCCGTGACAGTTAACGTCATGACGCTGTTTTATGCTGTCAAAAAGGGCACCAAAATATTGGTAATCTGCAATTTTCTATACCCTGCAACGGAAATAATACTATCCTACCCTAACCCTAAGGTACATTTCTGTTTGAAATTGTATGACTTTTTTCTTCTTACCCCAGTGTCACCATACCTGGCCCCAAGCAACCCAAGTGACATTGAAGGCGCGCGCCGTCAACAGCTGATGCTACAAACACAACTGGCTAAGAATCTCTTCAAGATGGGACAGTTTGGTAAGTAGAAATAAAAATATTTGCTTATTCATCATTATACAGCATTTCGCAATCCACTGCTGGACATGGGCCTTTTTTATGTTAGGGACTTGTCCCGCCCTCATTCCCACTACTATGTCACCTTTGTAGCCCGGCCAATAGCCAGCATCAGTGACCATTCAAGACAACGTGTTTTGAAACTCGTGAATTCAATGACCGATTTATCCATGTATTTGGCTGCTTGAGATACAATTTAAATTTGACATAAAATCCATACAAAATATGTCAAATATGTATCTCTATAGAATGAATATTGAAACCGGTCCCTAGGAATGCATTATTTTACATTTATTTTCCTAATTCTAGGGGCGATCAACGAATATCTTCAATCAGCATATGGTGCTACCCCACCTGAAGTTCCGCTAGCCGCGTTGCACACGGCAGCTGAAACACAACAGAATGAAGGTAAATTATCCTATTCCTTGTACATACCATAAATCACATAATTATATTTCAGAAAAAGTTATCTCTATTGTCTAACTTTAACAGAATATTCATCGTCTATTATCTGTCTTGTTGGTCGCTTCATTTCGCTTTATATTCGATTCAGCGCAAATATAAATACAAAATTACACGGTGCTTGTGAAAATGTGCATTTTTCTCCCGTAGATCCTTTATTGATATTCCAATGAGAATGAAAATTTACTAAACAAACATGTTTAAGGCGAGGATTTCCGTGCGCTCAAAGCTGAAGGACTGAACGACGCGGGGGAGAGCGCGTCGGCAGTAGGAAATTACATATTTTCGGTATTATATTTTTGTATACCTACACCACTATTTTTTTATTAGTACAAAAAATTTTACGTGGCGCTAAGTATCTTTAACTGATCATATTTATGTAGTTAAAAAATACAAACACTAAGTCCCAAAACTGTCTCAAAACTGTCCACAAAAATACGTAATAATCATAACTAAGACTATGATCGACCCGCGTACTATGAGTAGTAACAGTAGTAAACTGCTCCATTGATAAATTCCCCCCCTGTCCCTCTGCGCCCGCGCCGCACCCCGATGCGACAAACACTTCGCCGTTAATTGTTTGTCTACGTTTCCCCGACGCCGATGGCTTATCAGTTCATATCACGGGAGTATGTAGCTATGCCTCGTGCGTATTTTTTGAGTGGAGGAACCGCGAGTGCAGCTGTGTACCCATAGACTTCTTTTTGTGAGTGTACAAAAGTGAGCTGGTTAGTGTCGAACAATTAAAACAGCGCATATTGGACACTTTTGACGAAGTGAAAAGACAGAAGTGTACTTATCTCGTTAAAAAACAATTAAATAAAACATGCCCGTCTGTGTATTGACAATGGTGGTGGACATTTCGAAGTACAATGGAAATACTTGTAAGTTTAGTAAATAATACCTACTTAAGTAAATAATAATTTGATGCGGGTGGCTCAAAATCGGTCTGTGTGGAGAACCTTGAGGGAGGTCTATGTCCAGCAGTGGACGTGTCTAGGCTGACATGATGATGATAAAATAATATTTGTTAATAGCAGATGTTTATAACTTTATTAATACGCCAAAATTACTCTTTTCTTTTATTACAGAATACCTTCTTTTATTTTGATATTTGTTTGCTTTCTAATTACATACCTCCGTATTTAATGACTTGTAAAACGGTTTGCCGGTCCTAAAGGTAGAATTCCGTGCATCGCGATCGATCGCAGCCGCGCGTGGCCTACGACTGTCGTCGATCGCTCGCGACAATAGTCAAAGTATGAAAATGTATGGCACCGCTGCCGAGGCCCGCGACTGACGCGCGCGGCCGACGAATGTCGTGAGCCGCGCGCGGCAGTGTCTTGAAATTAGTAGTAATGAAAAAAAATTCGGAAGTTTTGCCGACTATACAGGTTATAAAAAGACCCTTAAGGCGCTGTTATACCTCAGAAGCCGTGAAACACCTAATTTTTCGTCGCGCACCTAGCCATAACGGTACATACTACAAACTTGCAAAAAATAGAGCTTATAGTCAAAAGTCTGAACAAAAGACTTTTGAAAGAATTTTTCATGTATGTAAAATAGAATCACGGTAAAAAAATCACAAAAACAAGGCAGAAAATAATCTTTCGTAATCACTCTCACTGTTTGTAATATTTTGATCGTGAACTGTCATATTTTATTTGATAATATTGTAGGAAATCTAATGAACTAAAGAATTACCCCATTTATTTTCATATTATACGTGTATATTTTGTAAAATTAAATAAAATCTGCCAAACGTCTATGATTTTGACGCTCGGTTGATTCCATCAATATCAAACGCTTCGGCAATTTAAACCTTATTAGCATAAGCGGTGTACTGAGTGTCAGTTGCTAGTTTATGCCCCGCCCAGACCTCATCATTCGGCTATGAGCCCTGTGAGAGATAGGTCATGTCGCTTGCGTCTCCGCTGCACGAAATTTTACGTAAACATGTTTGTTAATAATACGCCGATTTGAGTTCGTAATTTCATGTTTTATGTTATAGACTGAATACTTTGAATCAAATAGGCTTTTCTTGTGACTGTGGGCACATATAATTAGGACCTAAGTTTATATTCTTGTTGCGTTTAATGTGTTATTGTTTCTGTGCTTATAAATATATAATTAGAAGAATAAAATATGGACAATTAGAGAAATAAAGTTCTACGAAGAATTTGTACAAGAAAGCATCGTAATAAAATATAAATTCATCCATGGCCAAGTGATTATGAAATATGAAAAAATTTTACACAAATTATTTTCATAAGAGTCTTTTATGACTGACTATGTTATACATTAGCGATTATGCATAATATAGTTATATAAATTATTCTCACAATACATAGCTGCCACAGTTTTCAATGTTTGAAAGAGTAATAACATAAAATCGAATCATTTTATGTATAGGTCGGTTTACGAAAGATGACCACTGCGCAGCAATCATTTTTTAGGTCTCCGTGGAGATGCGGGGTGAGGCGCGGGTGGAATTCCAATGGCGTGGCTCCGTTCCTGACGCATTCCCTAAATGCGTCAAGAATGGAGCCACGCCATTGGTGCATGAATGTACATATGCGCGACGGCCGCCATTTCTGGTCAACTTTCGTGAACCGACCTATACCTATATTGCAAATTCATTAGCTTGTCAGAGCGCCTGGAGCGCTAAGATGCCGCCACGGCGAACAATAAACAGTGCTAATATGGCGCTCCGCAGTCCGCACATAAGCGGTAACGAATGTTGTACTATTGTGTTGTGAACATAAACCTATTTAGGTACATCGGGTAAAACTTTGATTATTCATTAACTATTAGGTAAGTTTCAGTACATCTAATATCTTTTTAATTTCTAAAATCAATCATTTATAAGTAAGTAGGTGACTTCTCTGTTTGCTATAACACAAGTTATAGTATTTTTTTAAATAATAAAGTATCTAACTAATTATATTTATTGTAATTACAGTGAAGTTAAAGTTACAGTTTAGCAACAACATTTGACTGCAATAATTCCTAACACGATTTGTTCAAGAGTTATAAGCAAAAAATACACGAGGGATAGCAGTGACTGGTTCGAATTGCGTAAGAATATGTTGACAGATTCAAATTTTGGTATAGTGGTAAAAAGAAGAGATAACAGCAGTAAAGCCAACTTAGTAAAAATTATTTTGTACAAATAAAATATTTGCAATGAAAAAAAGCAGTTGCGCAAGGAGTCTAAAATGAACCACTGGCTTTGCAACAACTGGCGAAGTAAGAAAATGTAACAATCGAGCTTTGTGGATTAGCCGTTTTATGGTGCCACGCCAGATGGATTAATAGGTCCAAACACGATTGTAGAAATTTAATCTTCTATAGTTGCCTATAAGAATGGCCTGGAGAATAGTATAAGAGCAAATAAAATACAAATATGAAAACATGATAAAAAAGTTAACTGACTAGTCTAAACAAATATTGTAATTTTTATTACCAAATTCAGGGGCAACGCCACGTTACACGCAAACAAAAATGTTTATTTGCTGTGTGGAGTGGCGAAAGTAAACCACTAAAAATAGAAATGATAGAAAGAGGTGATGTTTTCTGGGAGACGAAAATGAAAGAAAAGCTTGTGGCGTTTTATATGAATTGGCAGTTGCCTGAAATTGTTGATTCTCGTCGAGCTCAAGGGATGGCATTGAACAAAAATATAAAACAAAATCACGGAGAGGAAAATGTTTCATCAGTGCTTGAAGTTTCTACAATACCAAGCCTTAAAAGGAATGTAAATGCAAATGTGCCTCTTGAACAACAGCAAATAATAAGTATTGAAGCCTCATCACCTCACACACTGCCTGTAACTTTCGATGAGAATAAAGAAAACCTGCCGGGTTGCAGCAGACAGCTAACTTTTGATGAGCTGTAAACTCTGTATTTCGTTCATTCATTCATTCATTCATCATCAGCCTTTAACAGTCCACTGCTGGACTAGGCCTCTCCTTTGAAAAGAGGAATTGGCCTACTATACCACGCTGGCCAAACGGGCTAGCATAGGGTTTGTATCAAGTTTTCCTTCTCTTACAGTGCTGTTCTCTGCATAATATGCTCCCTCTGTCGGCTCTTACGACACCCATGGGATGATATGGGGTGGTGACATTCGGTATTCTTAATCCGTCACCACACGGACAATGTATTTTGTAAGTAAATGATAAATAAATATATTTTAATATTTATTTTCTTTGAAACAACACATATTTTAAGCGAAAGATTTTTTTTATATTTTTCCATACAATGAGGAGAGCCAACGAAAAAGCAGTAACTCAAATTTTAATTCTATAATTTGGGTTGGGTTTCGAAACAAGTCGCCTGAATTTGAGGGTATTGGTGGTGTAGGGGGCTTAAGGGAGTTAGTTTTAATCCCCTAAAAGTAATTTTGGCTGCCGGAGTTGCGTCTAAATATTTTTAAACAATTTCCAAAAATTCTTAGTAGTAGTTTTTATACCTTGAAAAACGTGAAACGAAACGCAAACCCGCCATCTTGGAATGATCATATTGACAGCTAATGTCAAATTTATGTTAGGTTCTCTCTTAATCTCTCTTAATGACTCTTAATCCGAAAATAGGAACCCTGCGAAGCAGGGCTCCGTCAACCTTAGTTTATTAAACTAGTGTGAAGAATGTGGAAGTTGGCAGTGCCATACACACTAATGTTTGGAGATTTTTTTTTTTTCAGAGGAAACCAAGTATTTCCGGCAAGTGAAAATGGTGAGGGCGGATTCCGAGACCCCCTCAACCACTCACAACCCCTAAAAACGGCGACGTATTTCGAAACCTTTACCATAATAATTATGCCTATAATAACAATAAAACATCCATAAATAAATAAAATAAAACAACTTTTACTAAACCTCAATTATTTCGTAACTCGCTTTAGTTGAGATACAGCTTTTGCGCTTAGTAGGGCGGTATTGTGGTTTTTAGGGTACCGTAGCCAAAAATTGTAAAAGCCCTTTATATTTTGTAGGATAGTATTATATAGGTTGTTTTTTATATATTGTAGGAACCCTTATAGATTCGCCATGTCTGTCTGTCTGTCCGCCCGTATGTAACAGCCAATTTATTGCAAAACAGATTTGAAAACTGGCAGGAATGGAATTAGATGTAGGTATTCTATGAACTGCTTTACCAATTTTATACAAAAACAAAACAAAAAAAATTAGGGCCTCCATATATGGAACTGACTTAATTATTTTTATCATCTTACGGCACGTATTTATCTACTTTCGTCAACAATAATTTCGTCAAAAAAAAATTAATACCTATAACGTCTAATGTAAACCAGTTTTGCTCATGGCTCCACTAAGAACAAAAATTGCGCTATGCCTATATTGTACAAACAGATTGATTTATGTAATATTAATTTTAATATCAGTATCTCAATTCAATATGCTAAAACGTTTTGCTTGCGATTTTGAAATATTGGAATACGGATGTCGCCAGAATACGGCCGCACACGACGAGAATGAAGGGGGGCGCCCCGCAGTAGACGGAGCTAAGCGCCCTTCACCTCCCCTGCTTCACCCCCTCATTTTCCAAAACAGTCGCTTAGTACAGCGCCTTAACGAAAACTGAAATCCCATGTTGTACCAATCACTACGAACATTTTCTACTTCGGCACTATACCAAGAAAATTACTGGTTCAGAAGATATTGAAGCTCAAAGTTAGTATGGAATTTTTCTAATTCGGTACAAAATCGATGCATTTACCCCGCCAATATGTTCTTTAGATGCCCTGTAAGCCCATGGATAAGTAGGTTTTTCGAGCATTGCACGCGCGCGCTTTTATTTGCGGTTTAAAAAATTAGAAAACTTTAAAAAAATAAAACGTTTCCCAGGTATTATTTTTGGTTAGTATGACTAACGTTTTTTTTCATTAGGTACAATATAATTGCTTTTGAATCAATATTTGCTAGTATCCTTTTTCATTTCTGCTTTTAAAGATAGGGTCGATTGGTACTCTAGTTTCATAATATAGCAACAGCAGCTCGTGATATATCACTCTCCTCTTCTTCTTCAAGGATGTCAATTAGCATTTCGACCATGATTTTGACTTCGCTAGACACACGTCTAGAGGGAACTGACGAACAACATCTACTAATTTCAAGACACTGCCGCGCGCGGCTCACGACATTCGTCGGCCGCGCGCGTCAGTCGCGGGCCTCGGCAGCGGTGCCATACATTTTCATACTTTGACTATTGTCGCGAGCGATCGACGACAGTCGTAGGCCGCGCGCGGCTGCGATCGATCGCGATGCACGGAATTCTACCTTAAGCCCGGATGAAGTATGAAGGAGAGAGTAGAATGTAGAAAATTAAAAAGTAACTACCTACACTTATTATTTTGCTTCATTTTATTGCGACCTACCTACATTATAAGTGCGACGGAAAGAACGCGTAAGAGTAGGACGGAAAGTAAGTACTATCAATGAAGTAGTGAATGGATTGTAAAATATGTCTATGATCTTCTTTCTCTTAGCGTTATCCCAGTTTCAATCTGGGGTCCGCTTACTAGTCTATACGGATTTGGCTTAATATTAGCTTTTCCGCAGAGCGACTGCCTGTCTGACCTCCGCAACCCGAAGGGATAGCAATATTCCATGGTTTCGACTAGTGTCAGTTTATTTAGAAGGTACTGTTACGAGCTGGGGTTCAACGATAAATTATAACTCACTATGCCACTTAAACTGAACTTTATTTATACACAAACACTATACACACTTATTTACACAACTAGTAAAAACACACTTATTTCACACTTAATTCTCAACACTAATAAAAACACCACTAAACACTTCCGAATTACTTCCCTTCGCTTCTTGTTTATCGCTTCGATATTCAATTGTTACTGTGTCCGTTCCGTTCGCTCGCGCTCTATTTATACTGGCCGGATAACATCACTAGCGCATTCTAGATGCTTCTACAAAACTGTCGAAATAATCTCGAACAGTCGATTACTCGATACAGCAACGCCATCTTGTACAGAGTAGCTGAATTACCTTAAAACCACCGATACATTCAATCTCTTCTAGTACCCCCATTCACCGATAGATGGCGTAACACTGCCCCCCTCTTAAACGTGTTCGTCTCGAACATCGTTGGACCCCTGGTAACGAGCCAACCGGTCCACATGAACTATCTTCGGTGCACCTCGCGACCCCTTCTGGATTCGATAGGTGACGTCGTTCATCCTGGTAATTATGCGATATGGCCCGTCCCATCTGGCTTGTAACTTAGGCGATTTGCCTTTGCTTCGTACTGGGTTATAAAGCCACACCAATGATCCCTCATCGAAGCCTTTGTTGTTTGCCTTCCGGTCGTAGCGAGTCTTCATCTTTTCAGACATCTGTTGTCCTGACTCCCTGATGTGCTCGTATACGTCGTTCATCTTGTTGCGTAGCTCGGTCGCGTAACCCGTTATATTGCGTGGAGATTCTGGCGGAATACCGGTGATTAAGTCTGCTGGTAAACGTAATTCTCTGCCGAAATTGGCAAAAGCTGGTGTTACTCCTGTGGTTTCGTGGACCGCACTGCGATATGACAGAAGGAATGGTTGGATGTGCTTGTCCCAATCTCTTTGTTTGCTCTCCACGACCTTCGCCAGGTACCTTTCCAGTGATTGGTTAAATCGTTCAACCATGCCATCTGATTGCGGGTGATAAGCCGTGGTCCTGGTTTTATGTGCACCCATCACGCGACAAGTCTCCTTGAACACCTCGGATTCGAAGTTCCGGCCTTGATCGCTGTGGATTTCCAAGGGTACCCCGAATCGACAAAAGACTTCATGCACCAGCTTGTCGGCCACTGTGGTAGCTTCTTGATTTGGGATTGCAAACACTTCAGGCCACTTCGTGAAGTAATCCATCACAACCAAGAAGTATTTGTTTCCATCCTGGCTCTCGAGAAACGGCCCAGCGACATCCAAGGCTATGCGCTCCCATGGGGCTCCCACATTGTACACCTTTAATGCACCTCTGCTTCGAGTATGTGGCCCCTTGACAGCCGCACAACTTGTGCATTTGCGGCACCAATCCTCGACGTCATCCCGACAGTGGAGCCAATAAAACCGCTCCCGGATCTTAGTAAGGGTCTTCTTAACTCCCATGTGACCTCCCGAAGCACCATTGTGATAGAGCTGCAAGACTTCCGGTACCTTAGTTTTGGGCACTACCATTTGCAAATGGCACTGGTTACCGCGAGCGTTTTCCCATTTGCGGCACAGAACTCCATCCTGGACGACCAAGCTTTCCCACTGTGCCCAATAACTCTTGGTGAAAGGGCTCATTGCTGCGATATCACTCCATTTGGACCTAGGAGCGCCTGATTTCTTCCATTCAAGAATCGGCTGTACATCCTTGTCATCTTGCTGAGCACTCTGCCAAGCTTCTCTCCATTCGTCGCTTTGATCCGTCTTTAACATCCTCACTAGCGTTGCCTGCTTTGCTTCCTGTCGGCTACAGTGCGTGCACTGGTCGGGACATGGCCTACGCGATAGGGCATCTGCGTTACCATGGGACTTGCCGCTGCGATGTTGTATTACAAAATCAAACTCTTGCAGTAGTTCAATCCATCTAGCTACTTGTCCTTCTGGGTCCTTAAATTGAAGTAGCCATTTCAGCGCTGCATGGTCGGTTCGCAGGTGAAATTTACGGCCCAACAAGTATTTGTTTAAAAGCTGCAACGTCTTTACTACAGCCAAGAGTTCCCGCCTGGTGACGCAGTAGTTTCTTTCGGGTTTGGATAAGGTCTTGCTGAAGTATGCTATAACAACTTTTTGATCACCCTTCTTCTGTGACAGCACGCCGCCAATTCCGGTGTTACTGGCATCTGTGTCAACTATGAATTCATGCTCATTGTCAGGGTAGCCTAGAATAGGTGCAGTACACAGATGTTCCTTAAGCTTCTGGAATGCAACGTCACAGCTCTCATTGCAACAGAACTGCACTCTGTCTTCGGTGAGCTTATGAAGAGGTCGAGCAATGTCAGCAAAGTTCTTCACAAACCGTCGATAATAGGAGCATAATCCGAGGAATGCTCTGACCTGCGTTTTATTCTCTGGAACTGGCCATTCTTTCACGGCAATGATCTTATCCGGGTCAGTTTGAATACCGTTCTCCGAGACCACGTGTCCTAGAAAGTTCACTTGCCGTCTGAATAACGCGCATTTCTTCGGACTCAGCTTCAAATTAGCTCCTCGTATCTTTGACAGCACTTGCTCCAAGTTTCGAAGGTGATCCTGGAAGGTGCGCCCCACGATGATGATGTCATCCAAGTAGACCAGGCAGGCGTCTCCAATCAGTCCCATAAGCACTCGCTCCATCAGTCTCTCAAAAGTAGCCGGAGCGTTGCACAATCCAAAGGGCATGACGTTATATTGCCACAATCCTTTGCCTGTGGAGAATGCCGTCTTCTCTTTGTCTCGAGGATCTATTTCCACCTGCCAGTAGCCATTTTTTAGATCTAATGTAGAAAACCACTTCATCCCCGTCAGCGTATCCAGTGTGTCATCGATTCTTGGCAATGGGTAGCTGTCCTTCTTCGTGATGTCATTTAATCGGAGGTAGTCTACACAGAAGCGCATGCTGCCATCCTTCTTAACTAACACCACCGGAGAGCACCACGGGCTGGACGAAGGCTCTTTATTACGCCTTCTTTCACCATACCGTCGATCATAGCTTCCACTTCACGTTCCCGTGCCACTGGCACACGTCTTGGTCGCGGGCGAATCGGTGCTTCACTTCCCGTGTTTATTTTGTGCTGGACTAGTGCTGTCTTCCCTATGTCGGCATCACTGGTCGAGAAAATATCGGCGAACCGGTTTAACATCTCCTTAGCCTTGGTCTTCTCTTCTTCTGACAGGGTACTTTGGCAGTCCTCCAAAAGTGAAGACACGTCGAATCGTGTACCCTGAACCTTGGCGCTGGTAGGTAGCAACCTGCCTGCGTAAATGTCAAGAGCACTTGACATTTACGCATCCAAGCCGCTCCTTCATAGATGCCCAATTCCGTCCCTTTCTTGAGCGACACTTCCTTGTCACTTACATTCAGTGCGCGTACTGATGAAACTTTGGTACCCTTTACCAAGGTTCGTGCAATCTTCCACGAGGCCTCTTTCTCTAGGCCTTCGATTAGTACGCAGCGGTTCCCTCGACCAGAATTCCCTGGTAAACAAACTAGTGCAACCGTTTCCGACCGCGGGTGAAGAATGACATTCTTCAGGCAGTACACTTTTCCTGAAGTTGCACCTTCCATGAAGACTTCTTCCGAGCCACACTTCAACACTCCCTGGTTACATCGTCTCGCAGCGATACTTCCGCATGAAGTCTAGGCCCAAGATGCAGTCGTCCACTATATCGGCTACGATGACTTGGTGACGGTAAACTTTGTTGCCTAGCTTCAGATCCACCTCCATTTCACCTCGGACGGTTCTGTGCTGACCGGTAGCTGTTCTCAGATTCACACATTCATTGTTCCTGAAGCAGCCCCGAAGAACCCGTCTTGCCAGATGGAAACCGACGACTGTCCGAGCAGCACCCGTGTCCAATGTCAGCTTGCATGGTGTTCTGTTAATTTCGCCTTCGATGATCAGGCTGTTCCCGTCGCATGATTGCGAGATCGAGATACTTGGGGCTCTTCCATTACCAGCCAGCACCCGCCCCGCAGTCCTGGCTTCTACTCGTTTCCCTGCTCTCGCTGCCTGGCAGGCACATCAGGTGACCCCTTTGGTGGAGACAGGGTGTCACCAGGCTGCCTACGCTTTGGGCAGCTCAAGCGGATATGGCCTCTTTCTCCGCAGTTGTAGCACCGAGGTGACGACAAAACTTCCCTGATGCGGTGACCTCGGTCGTCGCGTCGCACTGCTTCCACCTCCAGAGCGTGGGCTAAGGCGTCCTTGAGGTCCTTGAAGTGCCCAAGCCTCACTGCTGCTCTTACATCCAGGTCCCGGATCCCATCCGTAAACGCCTGTACGAGGTTCCCGTCAATAAGCGCAGGAGACGACTGGTATGCCTTCCGGACCAGCTTTTCCACCTCTAGAGCCCACTGCTGCAGAGTTTCTCCGGTGCGTTGCATCCTGTCCTTCAGCTGAGCACGATACACAAGTTCGAGGTGCGCGTCTCCGTACCTCGCCTCCAGTGCCTCCAGAAGCTTCTCGTAGGTGACGTCTTGTCCGAGTGCCTCCAACACTGTCAAGGCCCGGTCGCGAAGGCCCAAGGTTAGGGCGGTTAAGGCCTGTTCTTTATTCCACCCATTTGATCGCATCACAGCCTCAAACTGGATCTTGTATGCCGACCATGATGACGAGCCATCAAATGGTGGAACCTTAAATCCACGAGGTGAAGGCGCTACAGCCGCTGGTGTCACTTTGAGCCCACGCAACTTCTTCTACACTTCAGCAACACAGGTCTCGTGGTGGTCGTGTACACGATTCTCTATAAAGGCGACGCGAGTCTCAAGCTTATCGTGTACGAGCATCTCTACGTCGCTGATACGGGCCTCGTGCTGCTGAAGTTCCTCCTTGACCGCCTTCAAGTCCTTCCCTACAGCGACGCTGAGGTTCTTCATAAGCACCACCTGCTCTTCTAGGCGGCGCGCGTGCTCCTCCTTGTCGCGCTGGAGCTGTTCTTCTAGGCGGCGCGCGTGCTCCTCTTGACGGCGAGCCTGCTCCTCCTTGTCGCGCTGAAGCTGTTCCTCCAGGCGGCGCGCGTGCTCCTCTTGACGGTGAGCCTGCTCCTCCTTGTCGCGCTGAAGCTGTTCCTCCAGGCGGCGCGCGTGCTCCTCTTGACGGCGAGCCTGCTCCTCCTTGTCGCGCTGAAGCTGTTCCTCCAGGCGGCGCGCGTGCTCCTCTTGACGGCGAGCCTGCTCCTCCTTGTCGCGCTGAAGCTGTTCCTCCAGGCGGCGCGCGTGCTCCTCTTGACGGCGAGCCTGCACCTCCTGACGGCGGGCCTGCTCCTGCATGAACGCCATCAGAGCCGCGATGTCGGGCACCGTCACGGAGTGTGAGGCGCTTGCAGGCTCCACTGCAGCCGCGGAGTCGCATGGTCCACCAGACGACGGAGTAGGAACGTCTCCGAAGCGTCTCTGGTCTAAGTCTTGCTGGCGCTGGTTCCTGGTGCGCACTCCTTCAGTTTCTTCTTTCGGCATAACCGGCATAATTTATCCCTTTCTTCTGACACCAATTTGTTACGAGCTGGGGTTCAACGATAAATTATAACTCACTATGCCACTTAAACTGAACTTTATTTATACACTAGCTTTCACCCGCGGCTTCGCCAGCATGATATTTTAATAAAGAGTGGCCTACTTATGTACTTCCACGGGTTTCAGACTATCCATGTCAAAATTTATCACAGGCTCTGTAGATTAGCCGCATAGCATAGGTACATATAATACTGAAAATTACTTTTGTTTTCATAATAGTTGAATTTCAGGTAAAGATTAGTATGTATAATGTAAGTATATTATTGAAGTTATGAAGAGCTTATATAGGTACCTACTGAATATAACAGCGGCAAAAATATAATCTGAAAGCATTGGGTACCACAAAGTACATATCACACAATCAGACCGTCCCTCCGCCTTGCTGTGCTTAAGCGCACTAGCTCATAGAAAGCGCTTTTAATGACGCTGCGCTTAGGTCAGATAATATCGTGATAACCTTTAACTATTCGTCTAAACTACTTACTGTAAAAGACAAAGTTAGTCTACATTAAATACTGGCAATAAATCTATCAATTTTGAAAACAATTTGATAACTACTCTAGAATGAGCATTTAAAAAAAACTTATATATATTTTTTAATGTTATACTGTTTTATTACAATATAAACATGATGTAGTTAGATTATGTACTAAAAGTTAAAAAGTAATTCGGTAAGTTCTAGCTACCACATCGCACCAATCTTCTCATCAATCTGGGGTATTGATCAGACAAATATAAAATCGTTGGGCAAGTGAAATTTCTATCATAATGTTTACTCTGGATACGCTACGCCCAAAATTTTTTTTTTACATACATACATACATACATAGACTCACGCCTGTTTCCCGGAGGGGTAGGCAGAGACTACGAAACGCCATTTGCAACGATCCAGACATATCTCTCTTGCTTAATTCACTCCCATCAGATTCCAATTTTTTTTTAGTTACTTAATTTTATTTTTAAGTTTTTAGTTTTATTGTTAGTTGATACATCTCATTCTATTTTCATAGTGAGCCCTTTTCTATCAATCAACCCCTGTCATTCGATACCCATATTGAGGTATTTATGGAAAATAGGTAATACGCCATTTTGTGGCGGCAGCCATCTTGGATTTTTCATAGTGCGCTCTATTCTACCAATCAAGTCCTTTCATTTGATACCTATATTGAGGTATTTGTGGAAAATAAGTAAACAGCCATTTTTTGGTGGCAGTCATCTTGGATTTTTCATAATGAGCTCCATTCTATCAATCAAGCCTTTTCATTTGATACCTATATTGAGGTATTTGTGGAAAATATGTAATCCGCCATTTTGTGGCGGCAGCCATCTTGGATTTTTCATAGTAAGCCCTATTCTACCAATCAAGCCCTTTCATTCGATACCCATATTGAGGTATTTATGGGAAATATGTAATCCGCCATTTTGCGGCGACAGCCATCTTGGATTGTTCATAGTGAGCTCTATTCTACAAATCAAGCCCTTTCATTTGATACCCATATTGAGGTATTTGTGAGAAATAAGCAATCCGCCATTTTGTGGCGGCGGCCATCTTGGATTTTTCATAGTGAGCTCTATTCTACCAATCAAGCCTTTTCATTTCATACCCATATTGAGGTTGTTGTGAAGTAATATATGATCCGCCATTTTGTATCGGCGGCCATCTTGAAATTACAATCATTTAAATATTATCTTTTAATCTTGATGACAATATGAGTGTATACCAAATATTAGATCAATCTGACATCAGGAAGGGGGTAAAATTCCAATTAATAGCTTTCAGAGCTCAGGATTTTTGCCGACTTAGTTGATACTTTCCCTTATATTATGGCAACATTATACAAAATCTTTATAAATTGTAGCCTATATGTTATTCTGATGTATAAACTATATTATTGTAAAATTTCATCCAAATCCGTTCTGTAGTTTTTGCGTGAAAGAGTAACAAACATCCATCCATCCATCTATACATACATCTTCACAAACTTTCACATTTATAATATTAGTAGGACAAACACTATACACACTTATTTACACAACTAGTAAAAACACACTTATTTCACACTTAATTCTCAACACTAATAAAAAACACCACTAAACACTTCCGAATTACTTCCCTTCGCTTCTTGTTTATCGCTTCGATATTCAATTGTTACTGTGTGAACGGACACACTTTTCCGACTAGTCATCACGCAACCCCCTGGAGGGTTGGCGGAGGTTGCTTCAGGGCGTTTTGCCCCTCTCCGGCGGGTTCGTCGCCGTCCCCTAAACAAGGGACGGGTGGTTGGGGCGGGCTAAGTGCCCTACGGCTGTAGTAGTGGGTCGTGCGAGGCCGCGTCAGTCTTCACGTCGCCCGGGCGGTCAGCACGAGCCGGGTGAGACCCCCGGCGAACCGGGAGAGGCCCAGCTCCGTGTAGCCAGCGACACGGGCGACGACTTACATGCGGCCTCGGCGTTTTTAACAACGTGTGGTGTGTGTGGTGTCAGTGTGGTGATGCGGAGAATGTTGTTGGCGTCCTCTGTTGCGGTGGTCGCCCGCGCGCGCACATGATGTGCGTATCCTGGGTTGATACGCGCAGATGTCGCGCGGATGGGGGCGGTCACCTGCAACAGGGGGAATGGAGTGTAGTGTGCGAGGGCGGCGGTTACCCGGGGGCAACCGTTGTGTCGGCAGAGTCGTCGGGGGTAGCGAGGAGGTCTCGCGGCAGCTTCTTCTTGTCCGGGGGGCGAGCGTGCCAGGGGGCCAGGTCTCGGGCGTGGTCCCAGGCCGAGGCGTCGGCCCGCTCAAACATCCCCACGGACAGACGGCGGATGAAGGCGTCCAGGCTCTCTATACGGGTGTCCCGCTGTATGACGGCATTACTTACCGTCCTGGATGCACCCACGATAGCGCGCAACGCAAGCGATTGCTGCGCGCGGAGGCGGGCCCGGTTGGTCTCGCTTGTGAGCGCGAACCAGGCGGGGGCAGCGTAGGTGAGCCGAGTGCGTACATAGAGCTTGTACACACTCAGCTTGACACGCAGCGGGAGGCGGGATGAGAGCACTGGACGTAGTAGCGCTCTCGTAGCGCGGACCTGTGCGACGACCGACGTGCAATTTCATGATGAGGAGGCGGTCTAGGGTTACCCCCAGGTACTTCGCCGTCCTCGTCCATGGGATGTCTTCGTCCTGGAGTTTGAGTGGTGGTGGATGGGCTATCTGAGAGCTGAATAAAATCGCCTGTGACTTACCCACGTTCACCGATAGTCGCCATTGCGACAGCCAGCGGGGGAGAAGTTGTAGGGTGCGCTGCATCTTTGACGCGGCGTAATTAGCGTTCATGCTTGTTGTTATGTACGCCGCGTCGTCGGCGTACAAGGCTAGCTCGGTGCCTTCGGCGACGGGGATGTCGTCGGTGAAGCGTGAGTAGAGCACAGGCGAGAGACAGGAGCCCTGCGGGACTCCGGCGGCGATGGTGTGAACGTCAGACACTTCCTGTTCCACCACCACTCTGTATGTCCTGTTGTACAGAAACGATGAGACCGTTTTTTTTTTTTTGTGTCCGTTCCGTTCGCTCGCGCTCTATTTATACTGGCCGGATAACATCACTAGCGCATTCTAGATGCTTCTACAAAACTGTCGAAATAATCTCGAACAGTCGATTACTCGATACAGCAACGCCATCTTGTACAGAGTAGCTGAATTACCTTTAAACCACCGATACATTCAATCTCTTCTAGTTTCCCCATTCACCGATAGATGGCGTAACAGTACTAACACCCTGTAACGACTGTCAAAGATCTTCATGACAACCGGGACCGACGGCTTAACGTGCTCTCCGAGGCACGGGACAAGCGATAATTAACAATTCAATACGCACATTACTCCGAAAATTCATTGGTGCGCGCCGTGGATTCGAACCCGATACCCTCTGCATGGCAGTCTGTTGGTATATCCACGCGGCTATCGCTGCCTAAAATATGTCTATGATATAGGTGAGATTTTCTAAAAAAAAATCTTACGTCTCATATATGATAATAATGTCTTCGCTAATATGTCCTTAAAGTTTTTGTACTAATTAATAATAGTGGTGTATATGAAAATTCATAATGTGATGAACGACAAACATCCGCTTTAACATGACTTTTCTTTTGGTATACTTTTGAAAATTTAAATCTTAATACAACTCAAATGAAACGTGAAAAATTCTTTACACAGACCTATATTCGCGATTATTTTCGATCGTATAAATGTCAGTAATCGTGTTTCGAATGTCCGACAAATATAGATCGAATGCTGTAAAATAACATACATTTTTCCAAATTTAAATCTCTGTTATTTACAAATAAAACGCGTTTGAACACTCTAGATAACACTGTATTTTGGGAAATCCTCGCCTTAAAGAAAGACTACAATAAAGTGATGGCAGAATATGAAACACTAAATCACTTGGAAGCGGAACCTGCAGAAGAAATACGAAAAGAACAGTGTACTTACTACACCATGTGTTATCCGTAGTGACTATTGTTTACGATGCTTCCTGTAAAGGGTCCAACGGGATATTACTCAAACTCGAAACACATTTATTGCGAACAAAAAACGGTGAATTATTGATTGGGCCTTTAATAAAAGACAACCTCTGCAACATCCTCATGAGATGGAATGCACGCTATGTGCTACGTAGCCGACTTCGAACGGATGTATCGAATGGTGCTACTGACGAAAGATGGAATAGATTTTCAACGTATTCTATGGAGAAAAGATTCGTCTGATGGGGTTAAAGACTATCATTTACTTGCCGTAACCTTCGATACCGTTTCAGCTCCCTTTTTGGCTTGTAGAACCTTGATGCAACTAGTAAATGACGTAGGTCAAAACTATCCTCATGATGGTGTCTGATTTTTATTTTGATGACATGTTGTCCGGCAAAAAAACATAAATAATATTCTATAATAATAATATTCTACCACATATACACATCACCATCTAGTTCCAAGCTAAGCAGAGCTTGTGTTATGGGTACTAGATAATGGATAAACATACATATATACTTTTTTTTTGTAAATACATACATATTATACATAGAAACACCCAGACCAAGACAAACATCCATGTTCATGCACACAAATGTTTGAATTGAGCGGGAATCGAAGCCAGCCAACAGTTGAAAAATATAATGAAAAGGTGTGGTCTTCAGTGCAAAAGCTCTGAAGAAGTGGTCTTCTAATATCGTGGAGATTACGAAATCCGTCCGGAACAAAATATTATTTTCGAGTGGAACTTTGAAGTGCTATAATTGTTTTTTTTAAAGATTTTTTGGATTATTCTTGTACATGTTTGTCCTTGACATGACTCATTTATCCCTTTTGATCACAGTATTTCGGTAGTCAATCCTTTTGTATCGTGATAGTTCGAGTGGTAAATTCGATTCTTCTTTATTTCCTCTAGAGTCTCCATTTATAAAAGTTGTCTTTTTGTTTTTGTTCGCAGCGGAGAGCGAATCCTTGATCCTGAGCACGGCGGGGTCCCAGCAACTGTGCGTGTCTCTCCCGGGCCCCGCGCCCGCGCACCTGCGCCTGCACGCCACGTGCGAGGCGGGCGCGCGCCTGCTGGCGGCCGCCGCGCGCTGGCTGCGCAACGTGCCCGCCGCCCACGCGCTACCGTATGTACACCTACACAACTACACGGTGTATAGTCACTGATACTGAGCACGCCACGTGCGAGGCGGGCGCGCGCCTGCTGGCGGCCGCCGCGCGCTGGCTGCGCAACGTGCCCGCCGCCCACGCGCTACCGTATGTACACCTACACAACTACACGGTGTATAGTCACTGATACTGAGCACGCCACGTGCGAGGCGGGCGCGCGCCTGCTGGCGGCCGCCGCGCGCTGGCTGCGCAACGTGCCCGCCGCCCACGCGCTACCGTATGTACACCTACACAACTACACGGTGTATAGTCACTGATACTGAGCACGCCACGTGCGAGGCGGGCGCGCGCCTGCTGGCGGCCGCCGCGCGCTGGCTGCGCAACGTGCCCGCCGCCCACGCGCTACCGTATGTACACCTACACAACTACACGGTGTATAGTCACTGATACTGAGCACGCCACGTGCGAGGCGGGCGCGCGCCTGCTGGCGGCCGCCGCGCGCTGGCTGCGCAACGTGCCCGCCGCCCACGCGCTACCGTATGTACACCTACACAACTACACGGTGTATAGTCACTGATACTGAGCACGCCACGTGCGAGGCGGGCGCGCGCCTGCTGGCGGCCGCCGCGCGCTGGCTGCGCAACGTGCCCGCCGCCCACGCGCTACCGTATGTACACCTACACAACTACACGGTGTATAGTCACTGATACTGAGCACGCCACGTGCGAGGCGGGCGCGCGCCTGCTGGCGGCCGCCGCGCGCTGGCTGCGCAACGTGCCCGCCGCCCACGCGCTACCGTATGTACACCTACACAACTACACGGTGTATAGTCACTGATACTGAGCACGCCACGTGCGAGGCGGGCGCGCGCCTGCTGGCGGCCGCCGCGCGCTGGCTGCGCAACGTGCCCGCCGCCCACGCGCTACCGTATGTACACCTACACAACTACACGGTGTATAGTCACTGATACTGAGCACGCCACGTGCGAGGCGGGCGCGCGCCTGCTGGCGGCCGCCGCGCGCTGGCTGCGCAACGTGCCCGCCGCCCACGCGCTACCGTATGTACACCTACACAACTACACGGTGTATAGTCACTGATACTGAGCACGCCACGTGCGAGGCGGGCGCGCGCCTGCTGGCGGCCGCCGCGCGCTGGCTGCGCAACGTGCCCGCCGCCCACGCGCTACCGTATGTACACCTACACAACTACACGGTGTATAGTCACTGATACTGAGCACGCCACGTGCGAGGCGGGCGCGCGCCTGCTGGCGGCCGCCGCGCGCTGGCTGCGCAACGTGCCCGCCGCCCACGCGCTACCGTATGTACACCTACACAACTACACGGTGTATAGTCACTGATACTGAGCACGCCACGTGCGAGGCGGGCGCGCGCCTGCTGGCGGCCGCCGCGCGCTGGCTGCGCAACGTGCCCGCCGCCCACGCGCTACCGTATGTACACCTACACAACTACACGGTGTATAGTCACTGATACTGAGCACGCCACGTGCGAGGCGGGCGCGCGCCTGCTGGCGGCCGCCGCGCGCTGGCTGCGCAACGTGCCCGCCGCCCACGCGCTACCGTATGTACACCTACACAACTACACGGTGTATAGTCACTGATACTGAGCACGCCACGTGCGAGGCGGGCGCGCGCCTGCTGGCGGCCGCCGCGCGCTGGCTGCGCAACGTGCCCGCCGCCCACGCGCTACCGTATGTACACCTACACAACTACACGGTGTATAGTCACTGATACTGAGCACGCCACGTGCGAGGCGGGCGCGCGCCTGCTGGCGGCCGCCGCGCGCTGGCTGCGCAACGTGCCCGCCGCCCACGCGCTACCGTATGTACACCTACACAACTACACGGTGTATAGTCACTGATACTGAGCACGCCACGTGCGAGGCGGGCACATCATGCCAAGTCATACTAAGCAAAAATAATTCCTGGGTTTTTTTTTAAGGCTTCGGTATTTTTACAAGCCGCAATGAAAAGCATGCGCGTGCAATGCTCGAATCACTTACTTATCCAAGGATGCATAGAACAAATTGGCGCCAAAGATGCATCGATTTTGTAATAATTGAAAAAAAATATGATGACTTTGAGCTAAATATTACCTTAAGCAGTAATTTTCCAGATAATATGGTGACGAGGTAAAAAATGTTCGTCATGATCAGTACAATGTAGGATTTTAATTTTTGTTAAAGGGTTTTTACACCGTGTATAGTCACTGATACAGAACACGCCACAAAGACTAACCACGCGTTACGTAACTTTTCACAAAAAAGTCCATTTTCAGTATATTATTTGGGCAATTTTTGGTACTTTTATTTAATCATATATTATTACGCTTTGCGGCGCCTCTCTTCATCCAAGCTCTACATAAAAAGGCCCATCCCCTATTCCTTGATCCTTCTCCCTCATCCTTCTCCCCCTCCTATACCTTTTCCCAACCCAAAGGGGGGGGCAACGTACTTGTAACTCCAGTATTGTTGCTTTTGTCTAAGAGCCGCGGCAATTGCTGACCATCAGGAAATTTTGCTTATAATTGCCGCCTATTATTATAAAAAAAATCTTTCTTCAACAGATTCGAGATCCAAGTGACTCTACTAAAGAAATGTTGGCCGGAACTCTTCGTGCTGTGTCTATCCATGTTTTCACAACAGCTGTCTTTGAGCACGCTCTTACCTCAGATGGTCAGTCACCTGCAAGCCGTGCTAAGGGAAAGAGCTACTAATGAATGCGCTGATAGGTCCAATGATATCACTATGCCTGAGGTAAGCATAATGCCAACACGAAATACAGTGTTGATACGCAATTGCAAAATAATAAGGGGTGAATATACGACTATAGCTGAATACAAATACATGAAAAATTAAGTCACTAAAAGAACATCTTTTTTTCGTCGTTTTGCTTTTAAAAAATGATCTCTGTATATATACCGCTGCTGCCGCTCAGCTGATCGTCATTGGAGGTACCTAACACACACAAGCACACGTACCTACCGCGACGGCTCAGGGCAGTCTTATTCTACATGAGCCACACTTAATTCTGATGTACTATTTAAGTAACATTTAACGAAAATAGAGTCTTATATCATCGACCACTGTTTGAAATAATTTTAGGTTAATAAGTATGCTGTTTATTTAGCGTTATTAAAATATTTTGCAAATGCAGGTCTACACATTGTATATCTTTTTATGTCATACGCCCGTTTCCAAAGTTCTATGTATAGATGGATTTGATTACTAGAAATGTATGTATATTTGACATAAGCTGCAAGCAAAGTATGTATCCTTAATAACTTATTCTTCCAGATCACAGCGGCAGACTATTCAGACGAACGAGTAGCCGAAGTGAGCAGTACTTTGTCGCGGCTTCAACAGTTCATCACTCACATGGAACAGCTACGCGTGACAGAGAGAGAGCATGCGCACATGCGCGCTCTCTGTCTATTCTCACCAGGTGACGTAGCATCTTTTTATATTTAACTTCTTTGTTATAGTAGGAGAGCTGGCATACATTTTGGGTAGGTATTTGAAGCGAGCTGAAACCTTGTCTCAAACCTGTCCTATTATACCCCAACGCGGAACTGCAGACCTGGCCTGCTCACCAGCCAGGTTTGCAGTTCCGTGTTCGTGTATAATAGGAGAGGTATGAGACAAGTTTGCAACTTGCCTGAAATATACCTACTCAAAATTGACGCCAGCTCTCGGACTATTATTTATATTATAAATTACTTTTTAAGAACTGTATTTATATTTTTGTTATGAATTGAAAATTAATAATTTATTATTATTATTATTATTTATTGTTATTATATTATGTTTGCTCCCGTGGAGGGCAGTTTTAGAGGCAAAGGTAGCCCATTTCTTGTAAATTCCTTTTGTATTTGCCATATTACTTTATGACTGCATGGTTGGCGTAGTAGTTTAAGCGGTCGCCTCGCCGCAAGACAATGCGCGGTGTGCATGGGCATGGGTTCGATTCCCACTATATTTCGAATCTAGGTGTTCATTGTGTCCGTTGGTTTTATATTGTAAAGTCCCCGCGTCGCAGGATTTACTCCTAGCGCAGAAGTAGCAAAATTCTTCCTCTCTAACCTAATATTCTTCAACAGATGGCGCCCCAGACTTCCTAACCCGCAAACTCCAAGACTATCAGATCAAAGTACTCCGTTCCCTAAGAACATGCTGTCAGCCGGACGAAGACAGGCTAGCCACCCTACTGTTGCAGCTTCCAGTGCTGAGATCCTTCACTGGACCGTTCTTAGAAGACGTATTCTTTGTCGGTTTTGTCGGAGACGTCAGTATTGACGATGTTATACCGTACTTACTGAACGCTGAGCGTTAGTAGATCATTTTATGCCAGTATATGTTTAGGTATAGTTTGCCACAAACTGTTAATTGAGGTGTTACTTAGATTCCTGAAGGCGTATACTATGTTCGAGGTTTATATGTTAGCTTGACATAATTTTTGAGACTAACTTTTAGCCGGACGGGAAACGTTGGGCAGATTGTTAGCTAGGCGTAAAGTCTGCAGCTGACTGATAGCTAAGAGTTTAGATTGTGGCTAACTTTAAAGTATTATTTTCGGTGAATACGACGTCAGCACGTATGTTGTGTTAAGTATGTTAGGAAACTACCATTCTTGAAAGAGCATTTTATACGGCTGACTGTTAGCCAAGTGTATAGTACGCCGTAAACTGTAAGCTGCTATCAACAAATTCACGTCTTACTGCTCAGACAGTGTATTAACTGACTTCCTCTAGTTAACTTTTAATTAAGTTTAATAAAATATTAAATCTAGGAAATCTGATTTTGAAAAACCTATGTGATCTTAGGATATTGGACTGTCGTATTTATGACATTCAAAAAGCCTATGATTTTATAAACGCTCGGTAAGATATATTTTATAACATTATTAAAATAATTATAATAACACCTCCTATTATAAATTTTTATTTTATAAGATCAACGACTTAAAATTAGAGCAGTATATAAGATATATGTTTAAGTTTTATGTATGGTGCTTAAGAATAAGCAGAACGCATTCCATCCATTAAAAATGTTATTTTGAATATAGTTAAGGCGTTTTCTTAATAGACTTGCTTTTGCTATAAAAGCTGCTATAATTAAAGTAACTTGAATTGTGCAATATTCTACAGTTTTGTAATTGGGACATAAAGTATCTTTGCACTTTGATTAGTGCGCGAACAGGTGCAATGCATGTACTTTGTGGTTGGTACTAAACAGGTGTGGACTGATTAGTGCGAAAGTTCAATACATATGAGCTAATAGTTCACAATATTCACTAATAGCTAGTCACTTGCACTCGCACTAATCAAGCTGGAAATTTGACTTAATATGTGGTAACATTTTAGAACGTTTTTAGACGATGATCCATTTCTATGCATTTAAAATGCATAGAAATGGACAGACTCTTGAAAATCTGTCGAAATAATTAAACGTAGTACCTACGCCAAACAATGAAATGATTTTACATGGTTCCATGGACTCGAAGTGGTCTTTTTTATTACATTTCCTAACTAAATTAATGCGATTATAATTATAAATTTGAACTAAAGTTTTGTCTCCTTGTGTAAGTATCCTCGAAAAAAATGTTGCAATGTCTTTGGGCGTGATCTTATTGAATAGTTTACGTTACTTATCCATTTTTGCATAGTCATCGTAATAATGAATGGAGCAAATCACAATTCACCTATTTAATTCATATCTCATTACATTATAATTATATTTGATTGATAAGATATAGAGAACTTTAAACAAGTTTAGCGTCACCACTTTTTATACTACGCCAATGATTTCATGATTTTCTTACAAGTCATATTTAGCCTGAAACTTATATCGAGGATATATCCATGTGGCAGTAGAATACATACGAACCCTGTAACAGAATGGCTATGCGAGAAGTGTAGTTTTAAATCTCACGCCGCAGGCAATGTCGAACTTACTATTTGTATTTTATGATTAATGATTATGATAACATTAAGTATTTAATAGTTTTCGAACTATATTGATCTTGGACGTTTAACTATCTTTTTTAATAAAAAAATTATATGCATTTTACAGTTTTGTATAAATCTAGATTATTAACTTATCGACCGCTAAAAAAATTGAATAAATGTTATCCAGTGAAATTTATAGAAATATAAGCAAAAGTGCCTTTAAAATATTAAATTGGTATAAAACATTGTATACAGTATTTTTATTTGTCTCCGAATTTCCTTAGTGACACATCTCATTTAGACACCACGGTGGTGGGTAGTATCCCCACACGAGACAACACTTTGTGTGATTCATAAATTGTTGTTTCGAGTCTGGGTGACCACCTCGTTCATTAGTTGTATGTTTGTAAAGTCCCCCGCGACACAGTATTTAGACCTAGTGCGGCAGTTCTCTTGAAAAAACAATCTCTACAAAGGTGAACGCACACTTATCCGAGTCGAACGAAACGAATTTTAGAATTCTGTATATGAAATCTCGCACACTTGCCCGCGTCGAATCGTCCGAATCGATAGTGTGCATTGCATACAGAATTATTCTAAAATTCGTTTCGTTCGGCTCGGATAAGTGTGCGTTCACCTTAACTCTCGACTGTGTCATGTCAAAATGCCAAATATCCATGCAGTGGCGTAGCGTAGGGGGGCCGGGAGGGCCATGGCCCCGGGCGGCAAAAGACGCAGCGAAAAAATAAATATTTTTAAATACTTGGCGCGCGCACTGACACGATCCCAATAGGACCGCGCGGCGGCGCGGGCGCAGTAGAAAGAACAACAATCGAAAACAAACTCATCATGATTTTCATTACGTGAAGACTTGCTTGTGTCCGTTTATTAATTCTTGAATAGGTTGAAATATTCCGGTGATCTGCGAGCCTGTTATGAGTAATTAATAAATTCATATATCCGGACTGAGCCACCCCTGTGTGCGATGTGTGCCGCCCCTATTGCCATGGCGCAACTGGCGCACGCAGGCGCCAGGGTAATAGGGCCGACGCGTGCCAGATAAAATTATACAACATAATCTTTATAGTTGATTAGGGAAGAAAGCAGGTACAGGTCTCCTAAGACAATAATTACACATGCGGTTACACTATCGCTATTTGAACTTTGACTACGTTAGTAGGTACTATTATTATTCTGTGCTTTGACTTCAAAATTTATGATAGGTATTAGCGTTAAAATCGAAGCCGATTATTTCACATACTACAAACGCCTTCTGCTAATTTTTGGACAACAGACCCAATTCCCGGCAGCTTCGTTATTCCCGGCCAAGGACATGGTGGCGGGTACGGCGGTGCATGTGTTCTGTAAGACTCGATCGAGCTACGGCAGGCTACCAAAATCAATTATACAGTATACCTTGCGTCTTACAACGAACATAATCTACGACAAAAGAACACCTCGCCGAGCTCAAGGTAGAATTAAGTCACATAACGTGGCACATACTGCGGTTATCAGAAGGCCGATGACTGGGGGAGGACATGGTAACTCTAGAGTCAGGTGACTTTTGCTACCATCGAGAAGGCGACCTACTCTTAGGGTGGCGTCGGTTTCCTGGTCAGGAGGAGCAGTTTGTGGAAGTAGGTAGTGTGTCGACTCGGGTAGTGTACCTGGTACTTAAACTTACCAATGGGGAGGGGGGGGTCTAAAGATGATGATTCAAGTATATACGCGCAACTCAACTCACCCTTACAAGATGGCTGAGGCCATGTACCAGGACACTGTTGTGGCACTAACACACGCTCGAACTTGGTCCGAACAGACCACGGATTTGCTCCGCCTCCCGACCAAATCTGCCCGTCTGTAGAGTAGTCCGGCGAACATAATTATTATTAATTGAGTCCGCCTCGGTCCGCTAGTTTGCAGATCGGTCGGATCGGATATGGCTTACGTGAAGCAACTGTCCGATCCGGTCGTCTGTAGCGAGAGCGGATTTGGTCCGCGCGACCAACGGGTTTTGTCCGCCGGACAAGTTCGAGCGTGTGTTACGGCTATTAAGGCAATACCTAGTAAGACCAAAGCTCAGTACTTCTACGCGAAAGTGGAAGTACAAGAACACGGCGAAACGAAAATCGGAGGCCAGTGGGGCATGAGAATCATATGGCCGAATGCTAGTTGACTACCTCGTAGCAGAGGGCCTTTTCCTTATGTACTCCTTTTGTAAGAAGAAGCCTCACAGGCAGTGGACGCCAAGACGCGAGTGGTGGCCAAACCGCGATAATGTGACAAGCAAGGTGAAAGACTACATCAAGACGGACCGAAACCACATATTTAAAGACGGTGATCAATAAACAATCGATAAACACCTGAAGCGATCACCGACGAGTACGAGGCTCTCTTAATATAAACCTCAGAACTGAAAGGGCCCAGTCAATGAAGCCTACTCTCAGACTTACATTGCTTCTCCCACCGACAGCATTAAGCAGAAAACCACAGTGGTCACGGCACTAGGAGATTCGTCTCGAAAGATCTGCTCCGCATAGAGAAAAAAACAAGTATTCTAAACTGCCAGCCGAAACTGTCGAACTGATGAGGAAAAGACGCGAGATGCCATCCTGTCGACTGTCTTCGCCAGAAGGACAGACCGTAAAACGACAAATACGAGATCTGACGTAACGAGATCTACGATGCACTCGGGCCATCGAGGCTGCGATCGAGAAAACCCCGGAGATCATTAACTGATTCCGTGCGAAGGTCTTTTTAGCAATCTTTAGTGCCTGGCGTCAAACAAAAATTCCGTGATGCCTCTGGGGCACCAAGCGCCAGGGACTTTGATGATTCCCCTGGGGAATCATCCGCCATGAATTGTAACTTTTAGCTTTTTCTCGTGTTTCCACTTGTTAAAGAGTCATTTGCCATTGTGTATCGAACGTACGCGGTCAGTAAATTCGTTCAGAGCGTTTAAAAGTGACGATCTGTGTGTTTTTTATGGAAATGGAAGGTAAGTGACTAATTTCTATCAGGTGTTGTAAACCTTTTTGCATTATTTTATGGATTATAGAATTCGTTCACGTACCATTTGAGTTTGCAGCGGTAAAAGGTAAAAAACGGAACCCTATTACTAAGCCTCCGCTGTCTGTCTGTCTGTCTGTCTGTCACCAGGCTGTACTCATAAACCGTGATAGCTAGAAATCTGAAATTTTCACAAATTATGTATTTTGGTAGCCGCTATAACAACAAATACCGCTATAATAAAAAATAAAAAAATATTAAGGTGGGGTCCCATACAAAAAACGTGTTTTTTTTTTCGTATTTTTTGCTCAAAATTACTAACTGTAACAGGTAGACGCTTTAAATTTTCACAGAATATGTACTTTTCAAAATAAATAATGAAATTTAAAAAAAGTAAATAATAAAGGGGGGCTCCCATACAACAAACGTAATTTTTAAGCAATTTTAGGTTAGTCGATCTTAATAAACAGGTAGAAAATTAAAAAGTATTTAATTATACATACAACGAACGTGATTTTGTTTTATAGATGATGAATGGATGATGGTACGAAACCCTTCGTGCGCGAGGCCGACTCGCACATGCCCAATTTTTTTTTCTTGCTATTACACGTGAATTTTCTTATTTTACTGTTATATAGTTAATAAAGTAATTAAAAATCTTGCATTGTATAATGTTATAATCGCTACTACCACGCATCCTGTGACACTTTAAAATGTTGTACATTTACCTTAGTTAATGCAAATATAATTTAAGCTAGAAATATAGTAATATAGTTACACTTTAGATTTAAATGATTACTATATTAATGTCAACTGCATGAAATAAAAGACTTTTTTATTTTTTATTTTATTTAATAATGCAAATATGTTTAGATCTTACATCTATAATAATGTAACAACTAAAAAATTTTTCTTCAACAGATTCGAGATCCAAGTGACTCTACTAAAGAAATGTTGGCCGGAACTCTTCGTGCTGTGTCTATCCATGTTTTCTCAACAGCTGTCCTTGAGCACGCTCTTACCTCAGATGGTCAGTCACCTGCAAGCCGTGCTAAGGGAAAGAGCTACTAATGAATGCGCTGATAGGTCCAATGATATCACTATGCCTGAGGTAAGCATAATGCCAACACGAAATACAGAGTGTTGATATGCAATTGCAAAATAATAAGGGGTGTAACTAAATACAAATACATGAAAAATTAAGTCACTAAAAGTCAATTTTTATTTCGTAGTTATGCTTTTTAAAAATTAACTCTGTATATAGACCGCTGCCGCCGCTCAGCTGATCGCCATTGGAGGTACCTAACACACACAAGCACACGAACCTACCGCGACAGCTCAGCGCAGTCTTATTCTACATGAGCCACACTTAATTCTGATGTACTATTTAAGTAACATTTAACGAAAATAGGGTCTTATATCATCGACCACTGTTTTAAATAATTTTAGGTTAATTAGTATGCTGTTGTGTTGTTAATAGTAGATTGTATGACAAGGGAGCAAAATAGTATTTTTACGGCGAGGGCGCTACTTTGAATCACGAGCCAAGCGAAGGATTCTAGAATAGAATCCCGAGCGTAGCGAGGGATTCTAACGTAGAATCCTGAGCCCAGCGAGTGATTCAAAGTACATTGCCCGAGGGAAAATAATTTGCTCTCGAGTCATATACTCTACTTTTCATCCCCTTTCTATGAGAAAATAAATAATTTTCTGTTCGTGGGTAATAAGTTTTGTACGTCATTGTTAGCTTCTGTAGTAGTGTTTCAGGAGTTAAAGCATTCGCTTTCATAACTCGACGCAGAACTCATTATTTTTGCAAAATTCAATAAAGTATATACCTACTGATTACGAGTACAGAGACGTTATTCGCGGCTCGCGCTTTTTTTTTGTTAGCGCGGGTCACGCCCGTGCAGCCAATACCGTAATACCACAGTATAAAGACATACAGTAGTTTGACGCCTTTGATCTCGTAGAAAAAGCCGACAACGTCTAGACAAGGGTAAGTAGGCTAGGGCTGCCACATGTAAACAATACCTACTTATTCAAACACCGTCTATTTATTTTAGAAAAATATTACAATTGCTACGCTACATGAATTATATAGTGTAAATCACTTATCTATACATATAAATAAAATTGGAGTGTCTGTTTGTAATATTAAAATAACCGCTTTTTACTAAATGCATATGGATGTATACATGGTACATACACCGAAATTATTTTTTTTTCAATTTTTGTCTGTCTGTCTGTTTGTTCTCGCTAATCTCTGGAACGGCTGGACCTATTTTGACGGGACCCTAATTGGCCTGATGTACCAAGGAGTAACTTAGGCTAAAAATTAACCGGGTATGCGAAGAAGTTCCCTCAGGACGCGAGTGAAACCGTGGGAAACAGCTAGTTTATTATATTACAATAATTAACGATAAATAATTATTATAAAATACGTTGCATTTTTCGTGCGGTGACAAATTTGCATACAAGGTGTCAGTCAGCACCCCGCAGGTGCACCAGCATCTCGCAGGTGTCGTGGGAGGCGGTTATTTTTATTTTATTTTATTTTATTTTTTTGGGATATAAAACAGTAGTACAATGAAAATTACAAGTAAAGCATATTAAAATTAATAAAAAAATACTTATCATACTACTAACAACAATATCCACTTATTACTAAATAAAATTTGATGCTACGTGAGGTGTAAATATCATGTAAATTAACATTATTACAATAATTAACTAACAAATTTTGAAAAAGCGAAAAGACAGCAAATGCCCAAAAAGTATGAAATGTACATGTAACTATGGTTTAACTAGATGACAGAGATACAAGTACAGATTTCTTAAATTGTGTAACTGAGAGTGTAAAAATATCAATGTTTTCAAAGCTAGAATTATAGGAATCCACGAGTCGGCGCAGAGGAGCGCGGAGACCGCCATTAGAGTTACAGACGTGGCTTGTATTGATACTAAGTAATCGGTACGGACTCGCTTGTCTACGCATAACTGTCCTCGGAACTATGTAACAAAGTTTATTAATTAAGTCTGAACAGTCGTATTTATTGTGTACAATGCCATGTAGGAACATTGTTCCAAGGAGCAGTCTTCGGGATTCTAACGTTGAAAGTTCGTATTTTTTCAATAAAATATCATGCGAAACATGGTTGTGATAGCATCTGTAATGCAGAGCTCGTAAGAATTTCCGTTGAATATTCTCAATGGAGTCACTATATTTACTATAATAGGGATTCCATATCATTGTAGCAAATTCAAGACATGGTCTTACTAATGAAATATATAAATATCTATAAGTTGACGGACGCTTGAAATCCCTGCTGTTGCGCATAACAAAACCATACATTTTGAGAGCTTTATTAATTATGTTTTCTAAGTGGATATCGAAGTGTAATTTTGAATCTAATGTCACTCCGAGATCCCGCAGTGACTGCACTCTATTTAATGTTGTGTTAAACAAACAATAGCTGTGCATATGTCGAATTTTGTTTTTTGTGAATGTTATCGAATTACATTTTGCAAGACTAAGTGATAATTTATTGGCAGAGCAATAAGAAGAGAGTCTATCTAGGTCGCTTTGTAGTAATAGGCAATCATCAATACTTTCAATAGCTTTGTAGACTTTTAGGTCATCTGCATAAAGTAAGAACTGGGAGTGTTTAAAGCAAGCACTAATGTCATTGATGAAAAGCGTAAATAGTAATGGACCCAGGATAGAGCCCTGCGGGACGCCGGATGTGACATGTATTTGCTCAGATTGAAAACCATTAACAACAACTCTTTGAGTACGGTTTGTTACATAAGAAGTGAACCAGCGTAGTAGATTGCCGCGAAAACCATTAAACGCTATTTTGTGTAAGAGTATTATGTGTGTGGAAAACACACGGCATTTGTTTGAAGATGCATTCAATAAATTAAGCCTAAGAAACATACAATTACATACCTTATCTCTTCTCTCTTATGTTACCTGTCTCTTTCACTCGCAGCAAGGCGCGGAGTTCAGGTGAACTGGAGCGCGCTTGTCAAAATTCAAATCATAGTCTTCCAAATCACCAGCAAGCACCTTGCTCCAATGCCGTGTGTTTTCCACACACATAATAACTGTTTTGTGCTAATGCAAAACAGTCTTATTATATGTGTTTCCAAACACACGGCATTTGTTTGAAAACCTGTTTGTTATCTGCTGGTGAAAGAACCTGTGATGGGTACAGGTATTATTAATGCTATGTGAAATAAATAAATCCCATTAGCCTTCTAATATATGTAATTAACTAATTATCTAAGTTAAAACAACATTGTTAACACTAACACAGCTTTAGAGATAAGAATTTAATAGAAAATTCAAAAGAAAACAACATAAATAAAATTGTTCCTTAAAAACAAAAAGACTTCTCATAACTTACTTATAATTATTATATCATGTACTATTCCAATCTTAAGTAAAGTTTTTATCACCTAAGTATCTGTGTACTTTTATTTAAGTTAATACTAAATATCTAAAAAATTGTTTGAAAGATAATCACTTCTCTCATTGTCATTAGTTCTTTCCACTGTACAACAGTAAAACTTCCTGAAGGTTTCTGATCTCTTCCAATTTGCTCTCCTTAAAATGTCTTCCACAGGCCGGTTTTCTAAATAGCTCTTTGAAGCTACTGCTGATCTCACACTGCCTGGTGAAGCATCTATGCCAGCTAGTTTAAAAACATTCTTTACCCAACCAGCTATAATGGTACGAGAGGCTGGTCGTATCTTACCAACAATTGAAATAAACAGACTTTTTATATTACCACCATCTGAACGCCTAACTTCAGTACTTTTAATTAATTCCATAACATGTCTGACAGGACATAAACTCATGTCAGGATGTTGTTTCAGTAACCATCCAGACTGTCTATTGTGGGCATTGTCTGTCTTGGAACCAAATTTAGGCCATAATTTTATTTCTTTTCTATCATTATCTATGATAAGACTGTCCTCAGAAAACTCTAAAAGTGTCAGATCGTGGAGTCTCCGGCCAGAGACCAGTAATAAGATTACTGCAGTTCTTCGAGATATATCAAATAAGGTACCTACCTAGTTTTGGTGTATTCTTGAGCCAGTTAAAGAGTAACTCTGTGTCCCAAATATGAGTTTTCTTCTCAGGTGGTCTGATTAAAGACGCTGCCCTCAAGATTTGCTGTTTCTTGATCACTTGTTGCAGTGTAGGTGGATACAGCTGATTTGTGTAAAAGAATGGTCCTATAAGCTAGTTTGTCCTGTATACACAACTTGGCTAAAAACCGAGCTACCTCATTGCTATGAGGACAGCTAGGATTGATGTTGTTCTGTTGGCACCATAAAATCCAGCGTTTTATTGGAGCTCTGTAAGTCGATATAGTTGAGGTTCTCCAACTCTTCTCTAGAAGATCTCTCTCCTCGGACGACCAGTGAGTTATCTGATTTGCCCACCCCCAATTTTCCATGCTAGCAGTTCCAACTTGTGCACCTGAGGTGGACAACTGCCTGTTGTTAAGTCTATCAATCAGATTCTTGTGTAGATCCCTTATAGGCACTGGTTCTGATAGAGCCCGAGCTCTGAGATCTGCTAGCCAAAAACATTGTGTCCAATGTGGCGCTATTACGACAAACGTTCCTGTCGCTGTGTTGAGGTGGCGCAGTACCTGTGGAATAAGATTCGGAGGTGGGAACACCCAAGCCAATCCGTAATTCCAAGGTCGACTGAAGGCGTCGTAAAAAATTGCTGACCCATCTCTGGAGTCCCACGTTACATACGAACTTACGACCGCGCTTAGTCTTGACGCAAATAAGTCGACGTCTGGTACGCCCCAAATTCTGAATACGGCCTCCGAGGCCGGGGGCAACAAGTGCCATTCCGGCACGGGTCGGTTTCGGGATAGGCGGTCGGCTATGCCGTTGTACCTCCCCGGGAGGTACGCCGCCGACAGCGTGACGTGCAAGCGCTCGGTTAGTTCCAGAAGCCTGGTTGTCAATCGGAGCAGAACTAGGGATCGTGTCCCGCCCTCGTTCCTGATATATGCTACTAGCGTTCTGTTGTCTGTTTGTACTAGAATGTGCGCGTTCCGCAGATACCTTTGACGACGATTGATGGCACCGTAAACAGCAAACAACTCTTTCATGTTTGAATGCCAATGCTTTTGCTGTATCGTCCATCGGCCTGCTAGAACTATTCCGTTCAGGTGAGCGCCCCAGCCTACATCTGCAGCATCTGTAGTCAAAATGTGAGTCACTTCTTTTTTGTGTAGAGCTGCCGAGCTGCGGTCTATGGCGTCCTGCCACCATCTTAGCTCGTGCTGCACACAAGGAGGTAGATCTCGCTTTTGTGATCCTCTGAGTCGACTGAACCGTCTTAGGAACCTCTGTGTTTGTCGACAATGCAATCGTCCTTTCGGAGTTGTTAGACTTGCGAAATTCAGTTGTCCTAGTAGGCACTGACTCTCCCGAAGAGTACAACGGCCCCTCTGCAAAAGTTTTGCCAGGAAGCTCTTTATTTTTGTCACCTTCTTTAGTGGTAAAGACATGATTTTGTTCTTGGTGTTCCATAGTAGACCTAAGTATTCCAATTCTTGACAGGGTACCAACACTGACTTCTGGTAATTGATATGCCAGCCAAGACTCTCCAGAATTCTTACTGTCTCCGAGACCTGATTCTGTAACTTTGTCTTGTCCTGATTCACTAGAATATAATCGTCTAGGTAGACCAATAATCTTATTCCCTGGGAGCGTAGGTGCTCTGCTATCCAGTTGGAAAGACTGGCAAAAGTGTGGGGGGCGGAAGACAGGCCAAAAGGCAGTGCCGTCAATTGAAGGACCTGGTTGTTGTAACATACCCTTAAGAAACGACGATGGGGCTCTGAAATGGGCAAATGAAAATAGGCCTGGTGGATGTCTATTTTCACCATCCAGTCGTTGCTCTGTAGAAAGTTTGCTACATCTGTCTGTGAAATTAATTGAAAGTGCTTGACTGCTATGAATTTGTTGAGCTCTCTGAGGTCGAATATGGGGAGCCAGCCCCCATCTGACTTCCTCACTAAAAAACATCTTGCAAAGGTAGCCAGAGTTCAGAACCGGAGGCACCTCTAATATGCCCTTTTCTTTTAAATCCTGTATTATGGATGTCATCTGTGAGGAAGTTACTGTACTGAATCTTTGTAGATTTTTTGAAGTTAGTTGAATCAAGGGAGGTCTCAATTTGAAAGGTAAACGGCCATTGGTTACAGTGTTCAGGATGAATCTGTTTGCACCAAGCTCCTTCCATACCTGTACATGCTGTTTTAGGCATCCCCCTTGAAAGGCTTGGTGGCACTGTATCTTGTCAATCTTGTTTACTACGGTCGGAATTATTTTTCTTGAATTTACGAAAGGTATGCTTCTTCTGTGGAGGTTGAGAATCTTGCTTGTATTTCTTAAATTTGTTTGGTTTATTGCCCTGAGAATTGGTAGTCCTTCTTTCCTGTTTGTAGTTATTGCTAGAAGATGAGCGGCTTGTTCTAATGTCATTTATGTACTCTGGTTTATTTAACCAGTTTTGGGTACCACCCAGAGATCTAATAACTGGTTGTAAGGCCTCACGGCTAAAGAGACTTGGTGGAATTCCTCTTAAAGAAGCTTTGAGATTGGGGTTATTAATTTCTTTAATAATCCTTTCTCGTCTTATTTCAATAGATTCTGCTCTTCTTCCACAAATAATTTGCATTATTTTCTCAGAACACTTATGTAAAGATGAGCCTGGGCCAAGTAATTCACTCACTCTTTCAAAAAGAGAGTTTGGGTTCAAGTTATTGGGGTTACTACCGGCCCAATTAAGTAACTCTTGCAGGCCCTGCCTTAATAACTCTTGCTGCTCTAGCTCTGCATTAGTCAAACCAGCTAACACATTTTCAGCGGATGCTAAATAATCCTTAGTCTTATTAAAGTGACAAAATTCTTCATTCACTTTTAATGCTACAAAGCCAGGGGTAGCTGAAAAGGATTGTAGTACTGACTTATAACGCATGCCCTTCCAACCCTGGGTATCAAAGTGTTGTAATAAATTTAATTTGTCAATCCTCTCCTGCTTTGCAAGCGGGATCACTCTCTTCTCGTCAAAATCGGTCTTAAGCTCTCCCAACTTAAACTTCTCAGAACTAGAAGTTGGATTTATAAGGAATTGAGTCTGATCTACTGCCCTGCTTGGGCTTGGTAGGTTTTCAGTACCCTGGATTGGCATTCTGGTAATAACGGGCAATTGAGATAAGTAACCGGTAATATAACTTACCTGGCTTATAAGGCTATCTACGCGCGGGTCACAAGAATTAAGTTTGTACTTACGTCTGCGTTTGTTAGGTGGAGGCGAGGCAAAGCCCTCCTCATCTTCTGAAGATGAGGCAGAGCTGGAGCTGTCGTCGTCCTTGGAGGACGCCGGCTGACGATTTCCCTGTTCTTCGTCCGAAGCAACAGGTAAGACGGATACGTCGTCCTCGTCATTCCTCGTCGCCGGTGTGCTCATACTTATCAAATTGCACTAATAATACTAATTTATAACACCTTTTTTTCAATTTTATCAACGGAGAAAAAATTTTGCAAACAATTGCGGCAAAATAAATGAATGCTATGATTTGAATTTTGACAAGCGCGCTCCAGTTCACCTGAACTCCGCGCCTTGCTGCGAGTGAAAGAGACAGGTAACATAAGAGAGAAGAGATAAGGTATGTAATTGTATGTTTCTTAGGCTTAATTTATTGAATGCATCTTCAAACAAATGCCGTGTGTTTGGAAACACATATAATAGGTACTCTGCTGCAGTAATTCGTGTATGCAGTTGCACAGGTAAATAAATTTCGTGGTTTATTTTGCTGCATTGGTAAAATTTGCGGAAGTCTAAAGAGCCGCAGCTTCACATCCAAATAGCTGCATGTAGCTCGCGCGCCGCAGGTTGCCGACCCCTGCATGTCCAGTATCCAGATCTGACTGAATATTAGCTAGCTTTTACACAGAGCCACTGCCTATCTGACCTTTGGAACCCAAAGGGATAGCTATAGTCCATGGTTTAGACTAGTGTCAGATTATTTATAGCGTGATGTTATACTGTTGTTTTTTTTTTCGTGTAAGTGTGTGGCCCACTCTGGTGTCGGAGTTTTCAGACCGACATGGTCTAACGATCCTTATCCTTAGACAAGAACCGGGACGGACAGCTTTACATGCCCTCCGAAGCACGGTAACGCTCAGATGTAGATGCCATATACGGCCAGCCATCCAAGTGGTGACCTGTGAAAGCGTTGTTTAACTTTGCCTATCTGTTACAAGCCAAGTCTCGCTATGAGCCCTACAAAACAATATGTTATACATATAATATGCTATAGCTTAAATCCTGCCCCGATAAATAGTCGATTCAACTTAAAAATAAATTATTCAAACCGGACCAGTAGTTCCTGAGATTAGCGCATTCAACCGAAAAAACAAATTCTTCAGCTTAATCATATTGGTATAGAGTATACAAGTTAGTAACAGCCAAAATGCAGCGATAGCTTAGTGGAGATATCAACGGACTGCCATGCAGTTGGTATCGGGTTCGAATCCATAGCGCACACCACTGACTTTTCGGAGTTATGTGCGTGATCAATTGTTAATTATCGCTTGCCCCATGCCTCGGAGAGCACGTTAAACCATCGTTCTCGGCTGACATGAAGATCTTTGACAGTCGTTACGGGGAGTTATTACGCTCAAATAATCGGATACCTACTGGTCTAAACCATGGAATACCGCTATCCCTTTGGGTTGCAGATGTTAGACTACAGTCACTCTGTGGAAAAGCTGATATTCTTTCATATCTGGTTAGACAAGTAAGCGAATCCTAGGCTCCTAGGCGTGTAAGTCTGTGATACGTCCGGGATAACGCTAGGACGATTATGAGAAGAAAAGATAGTACCTACCTACCTACCTAACAGACCTACGTAGTAGGTATAAGTATATAGAGTGTCACAAGACCCATCGCCAAGCCGAAGTCTACTCGTTTTGGACATTATGCCAAGTCATACTAAGCAAAAAAAACCTGGGAAACGATTTTTTTAAAAGTATAACACATTTTTAAGCCACATTAAAAGTGCGTGCGATCGATTTTGTATCTAATTAGAAAATTTTATGGTGACTTTGAGCCTCAATATCTTCTGAACACTGAACAAAAAAAAAAGATATGGTTTTCTTCATTCAATTCAGTTTTCGTTAAGGCTCTTTTTACATCCTGTATTTCCATATTAGGTATGATTCTATATCAAGTCTTTTAAATCTCGCAGTTTTCTCGCAGCGCCTTAATTAAACAAACTAAGTGTACATCCAGACAATTATTATTACAAACATTCATATGAGCAGAACAGTTTAACTTTTTAATTTTATTTACCTACAAACAACAGACTATGCCTATGAACATACAGATATATGTAACAAGTAGAATGAAATCCCCAAACTGCGTTGGCTTTGGGAAACTAACTCTGGTCGTAACTGCACAGTGGCAGTAATTAGCAGCGGAAAAACGTAGCGATATGGCGCGAGACGAATCAGACTTCAACGGAGCTACGAAGATAAAGAGAGAAGGCATCATCAAATCTTATATAGGTATATAAAATGCATTTCCCACCAAGAACTTAGGGTCCCAAGCCAACCTCACCTGCAAGTGGTGCACCTGCCGATCAACGGACGAGGCTCTGGCAAACAAAATATCCCGATAAGCGGCAATAGGCTCGCCACCTATTACGTGGGATCAAAATTCAAAACACTGGCGGAATGTGGGCTTTTGATATGCCTCTGCCTACCCTTTCGGGGAAACAGGCGTGAGTCTATGTATGTATGTATGTATGTATGTATGTATAAAATGCATAGGGTTTAAGAACTTAGGGTCCCAAGCCAACCTCACCTGCAAGTGGTGCACCTGCCGATCAACGGACGAGGCTCTGGCAAACAAAATATCCCGATAAGCGGCAATAGGCTCGCCACCTCTTACGTGGAATCAAAACACTGGCGATAAGTGGCCGTTTAATATGCCTCTGCCTACCCCTTCGGGGAAACTGGCCTGAGTCTATGTATGTGTATGAATGTATAAAATCCTTGCATTACTTACTGACTGACAGACACGCTACAGCCGAAACTATTGGGCACAGGAAGCTGAAATTTGGCATGTATGTTCCATGGGCACCGTAGGGGTGCACTAAGAAGGGATTTCCCGAAATTTCCACGGAATCGGCCAAACAAGGGTAAATTTAAGAAAATTGCATGTTTAGCTGCTGGCGTCCTCTAGTATTAAATATAAGGAAACATTTTAAAAGATTAGTTATGATGTATAAACAGCGATAGAGAGATCGACAGATTGCTATGCAGAAGGTCACGGGTTCCAATCCACGGCATGCATCGATGACTTTTCGAACTCATATGCGCATTAAGTTGTTAATTAAGTATTGCTTGTTAAACAGCGAAAGTAAACATCGTAGGAAACCTGCGTGACTGAGAGTTCTCCATAATTTTCTCGAAAGACAGGTGAAGTCTGCACGGTAGTAGAGGCTTGCTAATTTCAGCATGAATGGGCCGGCTCGACCGGGGAAGTACTACCCTCTCAGAGAAAATCAACGTAAATTAACAGTACCTACCTGTTGCGTTTCGTTCGGTGAGTGAGAGTGCCGGAGGCCCTATTCCCTATTCCTTCTCCCTCATCCCACTCCTCATCCTATCCCTTTTCCTAACCCCAATAAGGGGCGGCAGCGCACTTGTGACGCCTGTGGTGTTGCTTGTGTCCATGGGTGGCGGTAATTGCTTGCCATCAGGCGATCCGTCTGCTTGTTTGCCGCCTATAACTATAAAAAAAGGGTGCCAGCCTGCCAGCGACTATAGCCTCACCCTTTTCATAGTCAGAAGAGGTCTATGCCCAACAGTGAGAAAGCTTATATACACGGCTGCTTGACGATGAGGAAATTAAGTAAACATTTATTTATTTGCTTTGACATGTGCATACAGAAATAAATAAAGCTTGCAAGATGGAGCGTTTACGGCTTTTAATACAAACTTTCAAGTCCTTTTTTTAAATAAGATATTTCGAAAATATTTTCAATAAACTTTTTAGACCTATGCATCCTGCTTATGTGTATGAAGTTTCATTAAAATCGGTTCATTTATTTCGCAAAATAAGGACTTGAAAGTTTGTATGACAAGCCGTAAGGCGCTCTTAAGTATTATTTTGTTCAAACATGTTTGTCATATAGTGGGGCGCAAATAGGTATACTTAATTAAAAAGTATCTTAGTACCTAATAGGCTAGAGTGAGTAGAAACACCGCAGAAATTGTGGGAGTGACAATCTGTTAGATGACTTGGCAAAATGTCTCGAGTTCAAAACTATGGTGCACTGCACTTGACTGCACTGACATGTAAAGTCTAAGCCCGCATTTGGCCCCGTGGTGGACTATGGCTTTACCCTTCACATAAAGAGAACAGCTCCGTGTCCAGCAGTGGGACTGTTTATACAGAGATGATGGTGAAGAAGGAGGAAGTTTCTTATATTTTTCAGATCAATGTAGAGCCTTCAACCACAGTATAAAGACTGCTTCAACTATCTTCAGTGGCGGAGTCGCGAGGATATACAGGGCAACCCTGTAGGAGGAACGAAATTTGTTCATTAGTTCTTGCATAAAAGAGGACAAACAACGTTCGCATTTAGTGCGAGTTATATTTAATATAGATTCTTAAATACATACGTAAGTAGAACAATTTAGAAACTGAAACTTATGAAATAATAATGTCCATATCACAAAGATTTGTTACGAGTAGGAATTGAACCCACAAGATCCAGTCTAACAGTCATTAACCACTAAACTAACAAGCTCATTATGCTCAATCGTATTGAATTTTGTACCTAGATAATAGTGTTCAAGTCCTAATTAATATCATTATTCATAAGTTCAATATGTAACAATAATTTTAGGAACGTTACATTTCAAAATTATTTATTTTATTACGATCTTTGAGGTCCATACAAAGAGACAACAGTTTAGTAGCTCCATGTCGTCTATTGCAGTTAGTACAGACTGCAAGTTACATAACGTACCCATTACTTTTTAGTTTTAGGGAACAAACGGTAAATGCCTAAGCACACTTCTTGCTGTTGTCCTATGTAATACAATATGTTAGTATATTATGTATCTTCAAAGGGGTAAGTAGAGATGTTTTACATACAACACTTTATCTTTTCCTTTTCTATGACACATCGCCACTAGGAAGATATTTTGTGTTGCGTAGGACTTTACATGATAAAATATTTAAATAACGAACAAAAATAAAACCCTGTCTCAGAATCAACATTGCGTTTGATCCATAGTCGAAACAATATTTTGTATAATCCACGAATGGCACGTCGTGGCACAGAATAGGTAGTACTTACGTGTCGTGGATTATACAAAATATTGTTTCGACTGTGGATCAACCGCAAAAAAAAAACTCGGTCTGAAGCACTATGTCATCCAAGCTATCAACATTATTAGTATCGTTTCCACGTTCTGAATGTTTTCCTTAAAGTAATTCTTTTAATAAGGAACGCAATATGAACTGCTCTCGGGTACGCTATCAAAGACCCTGGGCCATGTAGAAGAAGAAAAAAAATGGCATTATTTGAATATGGAATCTATTCTCAGCTCCTTTTAAACCTAGTTACCTACACTACTACCTACTTATTCCTCGGGATCACCGAAAGTCCTTCCTAGAATCGGTGTCAAGAAATGGTCTAATAAACGTTATCTTTAAGAAAGATATGAGTAAAAGTATGTTTAATTAGAGAACTTGCACGAGGACACGTTCAGTCGCGACATATAGATACGGAAGCGCCTAATATTGCGAGCCCCGCTTCAATGTTGCGCTTACAACGAATTGCTATTAGTTTTTTGTAGGCGCTCTGAAAGTTTTAATTTTGTTCGGTTTTTGGAATTTTGTGTGGCGTCTAGAATATATTTTATTTTTAAGTTTTTATAGATTTTAAAGATTCACGATTTCGCCAAAAATGAAACAGGAACGAATTTAAATAAGAAATAATAATAGGTAGGTACTTATACATTTTACTAATCAGAGCGTAAGTAAGTACCTAGTATTTAAATCGTAGTTTCAATTAGGTATATCTACACTTTGCAATTACAGCGTATGTTTATAATAGTAATTCAAATTGTGGGCTAACTTTATTGATACTTTTATTAGAAAATCTAGATGCTTCTGAAGTGGTCTTTATCATTGCGTTCCAAGTCAGAAAGCCTGATTTTGTTTGTCAGAAAACATTGTATGTAGCACCCACTTCAGACAGATCGCGTGGTCAATACGTGGAAATTTAGGTGGAAATGCCAATATTCTAATAAGGTTAGACTAGTAAATGGATAACGGACTCCAAGATGAAACAGTTTCTCAAATGTAAGTATTTATCCTTAATTATGTTCATTCTCGTCACACCACACATCCATTGTAGCATTTCATCTCTGCTACATGCAATCGTTTCTCATCCATCTTCTTAGTACCGCAACACTCAGCTCCTTACAGTGCGACAGGCCTTGCAAACACCTTATATATGCGCTCCTTAGTCTGTAGTCATCATCATCAGCCCTGTATATATACTGTCCCACTGCTGGGCACGGGCCTCTCCTCACTATGAGAAGGGTAAGGCCATAGTCCACCACGCTGGCCTGGTGCAGGTTGGCAGACTTCACATGTCTTTCGAGAACATTATGGCGAACTTTCAGACATACAGGTTTCCTCATTATGTTTTCCTTAATCGTTTAGCAACCGACAATTAAAAATTTAATACACACATAACTTCGAAAAGTCATTGGTGCTATGGATTCGAACCCGAGGCCCTCTGCGTAGCAGTCCGTCGGTCTCTCCACTAGGCTATCCCTGCTATCTGTAGATGTTATACTTACTACTATCTTAGTGGAGACTTGGAGAGTCTGTAGTATAACATCAATATTTTTATGCACAATAAACACAGAAAACGCGATTAAGGACGCAATGAATAAGGAGTTTCCATTGCCTTTTACGAGAGAGAGCTGTAAGTTAACTTGTAGGAAGGGGTTTAATAAACATTGCGCTGCATGTGGTTACATACTAGTGTGCCCCGCGGCATCGACTGTGCGACTGCGACTTGCGATTTAATCCTGCAACAACGGCAGTCGGTCACAAATTTATAATTTGTACAATTACCAGCGCCCCGGAGACTTTGGGGGTGTAGAGTTCGTAATGTATAGAGTCGGCAAATTTAAAATGCATGCATGATGACTTCATAGTAGGAACCTAATGTTTAAAATATTTGTAAGATAGATGTTTGTAGATTGGCATTGTAGTATACCTTCCTGATAAAAGAAAATACTTATTGTGAGAATTATACTTTTTTCCTAAGCATAGCAAGGCTACATACATCAGTCCGATCATAGATTCTGCAATCTGTTCTCTGTTCTCTATATTCCTTGGATTTATTTTGGACTTTTTAACACAATGTCTGTTCTACTCAGACATTTGGAGAAAACTGTATTGATATATCCTAAAACTACTAAAAAACATCAACTAAATACTCTAAACGCGTGACAATCATGCGTGACGTGATTATTTCTTTGTGTAGACCTCACGCAGCAATCTTTATATATATATTTCTTGTGTGCGTGTGTATGTCATTGAAGTTCTCCTAAACGACTGGACCGATTTTGATGTTTTTGTTTGTGTTTGTTTAAGGGGACTTGAGAATGATTTTGATTCACAAAAAATAGCGAACATTAAAAAATATATATCTGGCGGTAAGAAGTGTGCCGGGTCAGCTAGTCTGTATATAAAATTCTTGCGTTACTGACTGAATGACAGACAAGCCACAGCCAAAACTATTCAGGAAACTGAAATTTGGAATGTGTGTTCCTTGGAGACGGTAAGGGTGCATTAAGAAGCGATTTTTCGAAATTCCCAGGATATCAGACAGGAGCAGTTAAAAATGTGCAGACGTATCTTATACTAATATATAAAGCTGAAAAGTTTGTTTGTTTGGTTGAACGTGCTAATATCAGGAACTACTGGTCCGATTTGAAAAAATCTTTCACTGTTAGGTAGCCCATTTATCGAGGAAGGCTATAGGTTATATAACATCACGCTATGAGCGACGGGGACGGAGCAGCAGCCTTAAATAACGCGGGTGTAACCGCGGGTATCCTCTAGTATAAAATATAGCCTTCAGTTTTCAAGATGATTAATCCGACATATAAGTTACTGACATTTCAGACTTTGCGACATATACTGAAAACTGCGACAAGCAGAAGCGTCACTGGGGACGTCACCTTGTGTGACGGAGGACTTTAATCAACGGACTCGAAAAAAAAAATGTGGATTATACAAAGTGTTGTCTCTTTTGGGGATGTAATCACTCGACGTAGTGCACAAGCGCGTGGCTTTAAGTACTGACGTTTTGATTAATTACCTAATTGTTACATAGGCACTCCTAAGAACTTACTAGTCAAAATACTACCTAAAGAATGTTTAGGAGTTTAAAGATTGTATAATATGGTATACGTGCATGATCAACAGTGACAAAGTAACTTTCAAAAGCGCTTTGTTGAATAATCTGGTCTCTAGACGTGCTTTAGATGGATTGTTAACTGTAAAAGCATTGGTTTCGGCATCGTGAAGACAGACCCAAAAGAATTATCCAGACACTCATCATCAACATCATCAGCCCTATATATTGTCCTACTGCTGGGCACGGGCCTCTTCTTACTATGAGAAGGTAAAGGCCATAGTCCACCACTCTGGCCAAGTGCGGGTTGGCAGACTTCACATGTCTTTCGAGAACATTATGGAGAACTCTCAGACATGCAGGTTTCCTCACAATGTTTTCTTTCGCCGATAAGCAAGATATAATTAACAATTTAATATGCACTTAACTTCGATAAGTTATTGGTGCGTGCCGTGGATTCGAACCTGAGACCCCCTGTGTAGCAGTCCGTTGGTCTCACCACTAAGCTATCGCTGCTGTATCCAGACACTAGTTTGACTAAAAAATATACCTTGTTAACCTTTTGGTATGCAGAGATCACTGCGGAAAAGCAGAAGTTAAACTAGAAAGCGTACCCAAAGCGAACTTGAATGCAACTGAGATGACGTTAGGATGACGATGATTAATATTAAGTAGCGAAACAAATACTTAATAAAAACATATTTATTTACGTGGCATATCTAGTTTTTACTCAAGTCTACCGCACCAGGGTAGCATCGGCTGTTCTAGAGCGCAGACAAATAAATTTAGCAGTGAGATAAGCGACATATAAATCAGTGGAGTCGGCAACGCACGCCGCGCCGGCTTACCGCGCGAAAAATACCACCACCGCCCTCTGGCGGACTTGGGATAACCCACTGACTTTCTGCCGAATACTCGTACTACGAACTAACAAGCCATAGGGCTTGTAATTTGTAAGCCGCGGGAACGATTACTTCTAAGTAAAGTGCTGGGTAGGTAAGGAGATGACATTTTAGATATGGATGATAATACGGATCTTGGTATGGATATAAAATTATTTCAGATTTAGGTGCGATAGTTTCAGTTATTGATATTAAATTTCAAAGGTATTTTATAGAAATAATGCAAGGGATGCATGCGGTAATTACTTATGGCCGGTTCCAATATTTGATCTATTCATGGACGTCCATGGATTTAGGGACATATTTTTTATGGAGCTTATGTTAGATAAGTATCTCTCATATGCAAATCCATGGATAAATATTGAAACCGAGTTAGTGTGTCGAAACTAAAATCTGTCATAACATGTCGCAGTTCCTAATACGAGCCGTAACTGTTATGACAGGTTCCGTTTCTTTAACATATAATTAAATAGGTATTTATTTCTTTGGATATCGCATACTTTCGGTTACGGAGCGAATTAACATCCCTAGAAAAGAGTCATGTCATGTCATCACAGTCTTGGATAGGTACCTATTTATCGGTTAGGTATGTTAGTTCAATGTTCATATGTAGATGTGTTGCACTGCTGTGTCATGAAAATAGAATGAGACAGCATTACAAAATTAAGTCCTTGCATTTGGATACGTAGACTGTCATATAAACATTTTTTTAATCTCTTTAAAATTTCGAAAGTCACAGTATCAATAATTACTGGGGACTATAATACTACAGTATATGAGTTATGGTAATACTAAATATTTACCTTGGAACTATGTGTATAATAACGCAAAACGTGATTTTGTTACGAGATAATTATCGTTTACTTTCCATGGTCTGCATACACACAACATGTAAAACAACTTTCCTTTTTAGGTGTAAGACTTTCCGCAAGACATATTTTCAATATTTTATTGCACATTTTTATATTTTGGCAACTGGTCGAAATGTAGAACCACGCCAATCAGGTCTTTAGTGCCCTTAGTTTCTGAGTTGAACTACAGACAGACGGACTGCAGGACATGGCGAAGGTCACTATCGTGTATTTTAGTTTACATAGATAGATAGGTAATTCTTAATTGTACACCACAAGTCACATTAGAGAGTTAGAAGAGAAATAGAAGAAGTTTACCAATAAAATGCACAATGGGCGAACTTATTGCTAACAGCAATTTCTTCGAGGCAACCTTGTGATGTAAAGAAATAGATTAAAGAAATATGATTAAAAATGGCGTAGCGCAAGTAATAAAGTTAATTTGCCATAACAGCAAAATATTTGTATAAACAAATTTTCAGCCAGCTGTTTTCCATCCTCTTGCTTGACCAGCATGTTTGACTATAGCCATTGAGTAAAGTAATACATACTACGGAAAGCTTTGGCCTTACCATTCTCATAGTGAGAAGACGCGCGTGCCCAGCAGTGGGACAGTTTATATACATAGCTGAAGATTTGTTTTAGATTCATTCGTTACTTATAATGTAACCTACATTATGGCTTATATGCCAAACGGAACCTGTAACAAAATTAAAAAAGAACATCACCAACTTGCAACAACTTATTAAGTCATCATCATCAGCCTTTAGCAGTCCACTGCTGGACTAGGCCTCTCGTTTAAAGGAGGACTGCAACTCATTAAGTAAAACCACAAAAATCACATTCAAATTACCACAATCGGAATCGAGCAAATAAAACTAAAAACCCAAATCAAGTTTTAACGGCAATCTAGCATACCAATAAACCAGCAATAACCACCAATAACTAACCATTACCGACCGTTAGCGGTGTTGCCAATTCGAAAATAAACATAAAACGATATGGTACCAATAGTACCGATAGATAGGACTGTGTTATCAGACTACATAAACTCGAGCGGGCGAAATTAAAAAGAATAACGGTCAACATTCCCGCCTCAGGGAGGACGGCCATTTTGTTATTTTGTTTTGTGCTTCGTACAATTATGATCATGTTTCGAATGAGGTTGATATCGGTTTTTAGTTGGCTCTTTAACCGCGGAGGTGTTTGTGCTATGCGAGCGATTTCACAAGGTTACAAACACTAAATTTCGTAAATTATGTGGCTGAAATAAGGTGGCTGCCTAGTATACACGATAAATTATCTACATGTATAAAATACAAGTGTTCTCGCTGGCATTCAGCAATGTCGAGGAATAAGGTTCCACCACGGCCTGGTTAGAGGATCCTTTTTCTAGTCGGAGGAATACTACACCTTATTCCTCCACAATAACAAAGTCAAAACTAATGGAACTGAAACGTGGACAGTAGGTTCCCCATAGGACCTAGGTATTTATTAAAAATTCTACTTCTAAAGAGGGTAAATAAGAGATGAGTTTTTTTTTTCGACGACCGGTTGGCGCAGCGGGCGTGTAAGCAACTGCTACGCCTAAGGTCGTGGGTTCGATTCCCGCTCAAGTCAAACATTTGTATGCATGAACATGGATGTTTGTCTTGGTCTGGGTGCTTCTATGTATAATATTCTGTATATATAAAAAAGTAATTATGTATGTTTATCCATTATCTAGTACCCATAGTACAAGCTTTGCTTAGTTTGGAACTAGATGGTGATGTGTGTATGTGGTAGGATATTATTATGAAAATGCCAACAACATTTAGTTACTTACATATGTATGTACATAACAGGGATTTAGTCAAAAACGTTAATTTCAGTGGTGAAATTATAAGCTCCCTTCCTCTTTTCAGTGATATTGTAATTTCACTGGGTCGCAATAGTGATAAAATCAATCTAGGTATATTATGAGTTGAGTTTGTGGTGGGAGCACCGCGTATTCTTATTGGTTAATTGACTTATTTCAGACTTACGAAAGTACTACAGTGACCAATATGATAAAACAAAAATCCGGCACCTTAGCGATGTTTATGAGGCTAAATAGCTAAATTAATAGCTATTTAAACGGTAGTAGAGCCTTGCAGTTTTCAGCATGAATGGGCCGGCTCGACCAGGGAAGTACTACCCTCTCACAGAAAATCGACGTAAAGTAACAGTATCTAAACTGTTGCGTTTCGTTCGGTGAGTGAGTGTGCCGGAGGCCCTATCCCCCATACCTTCTCCCTTATCCCACTCCTCATCCTATCCCTTTTCCCAACCCCAAGGGGTGGCAACGCACTTGTGACTCCTGTGGTGTTGCTTGTATCCATGGGCGGCGGTAATTGCTTACCATCAGGCAATCCGTCTGCTCATTTGCCGCCTATTACTATATAAAAAAAAATGTGTTCGGGGTCACAAGAAAACCTAACATAACCTATTAAGTTGACGAAACTAAAAATATGGTTTCTAAACCCTTCTTTTATTCATAACTCTATGTTAATATATTTGGTACGAAAACGGACCAATCAGCGATCGCTCTGATAATAGGCTTTCTTAAACCAGTGTTATTGTTAAAATATCACTGCCTTACAATTTCACTGTATCGGTTTAGAGAAATTATAATGGCACTGAAACTAGCCCATTAAATTGTAAGTAAATCAAACGTTTGACTATTATTTGTATAATTATATTGTCAGTAATGAAATTATAATATCACGGCTTTTGTAAAATCCCTGCGACATATACTCCCAAAAACGACCGTAGACAGGTGATCTATGTTTACGATTAAAAAGTTACAGATTACTAGAAACTATTACGAGACACGTCAAGCATCGTATAAACCTTTTCCGTATAGTTAGTACTAAAATATCTCCATAAGGTGTCATATTGTCTAAAAACACATTATGCGAAGTCGGTCTCTGCACGTAGCCTACGAAATTTCTGACACGCCGATAAGCCTATATCAAAAAATAATCATAGCTTACATAGAGCTGAGAATGTTTAGAAAGTCTCGATATTTTGACTGTGAAATAGTGGCAAGTGTTACGGAGAACATTTTAAGCTGTCTATTCTGACTGTCATGAAGATCTTTGACAGTCGTAACGGTGAGTAAGTCAGTATCCTGAAATATACTGACATTTGGGCAATGGAGGTCAGGTAGCAGTCACTCTGTAGAAAAGCTAATAAGCTATAAAATCGGGTTAGACTGCTGCGCGGGCGTTAAGACTATATATGTATTTGGAGTAACGCTGGGATGGTGATAGTAAATAAAATTACTGTTATTGATTTAAATTGAAAGAAGCAAAACCATTACTCCATTTTTCTCAAATAACATTCAAAAGCTTAACAGTTTAACTGTCCCATGTATTTTAAGTGATTCATAACAATTGATTATCTATTGTGTCGCACGCCAGACAGCGGATAGCTTAAGTCATCCTTGCGCAATTTAATGTCTACCTAGCTCTCCTAAGATATAAAAGCATAATGTTTTTTAGGGTTCCGTACCTTACAAGGTAAAAAAAGGAACCCTTATAAGATCACTTTCTTGTCCGTCTGTCTGTCTGTCTGTCTGTCCGTGTGTCACCACCGATTATCTCAGGAACGGGTGGACCTAGCAAATTGAAATTTATACCAGATACTAAGGTCTATGGTTCCTATTGGGTGTATAAAAATCAGGGTCCTAGGTGAACCCGATAAAAAGATATGGTCAAAATTAGATTTTTGCGAAAACTTGTAAGTACCAAAATTAACCCTAATTTTCAACTTTTTTTAATTTTCGAAATTTTTCCTTTACTTGTGGTGTAAGACCTTGGTTTTGACCAAAATTGACAATTCTAGGTCAACCGTAAGTACCTTATAGGTTTTGGGTCGAAAACCTATATGATAGTTCCCGTTGAACTAGAATCACAAAATTTGGCCAAAAGCAGGGTCTTACAGCACAAATAAAGGAAAAATTACAAAAAATAAAAAAAGTGGAAAATTCAAGGGTGTCCCCATACATACATAGTAGACTCCATTTAAGATAGTCCTCTAAGTTGTATGGGCGCTCATACAGATTTAGAGGACTAGCGTAATTAGCACCAACCACAAAATTAAATAAGGTAAAATGCGTACGGAACCCTCGGTGCGCGGGTCAGACTCGCACTTGCCCGAATTTTTTTATGTCTATACATACATGCCACATGCATACCTCCGCTACGGTTTATAAAGCACAAGCGCTAACGAGATAAGACTTAAGAGTAATTTCTTACCTCGCTCCCGCATGGCGTTCGCTCTTGTGAGTTACACCTCTGCTGTTTGCAGCCGAGAACTGTTTATAGCGCATTTCGTTTACCACAGTTATATTAAGGTTTAAAAATGGTGTAGCATCGCAATTTAATAATATGGACGTAAGTGATATGCCCGATATTATTAAACGACAATGCCATAATCATTATTTTAACGCTTTATTCATACTATCATATGCATGGCTATTATTATTACTCATGTTTAGGTAGACGTAAGTAATCAAGTCGGTACTTAACAAATAAATAACAGATTCCAGATATCGACAGTTTCTAAGGATTCCTTGAAAAAAATGTCATCAAACTTTGGTTTTTGCCGGACCGAAATGTAGAGTCTTCCCAAAAGCAAGCATTGTACAAACTTCCTGAAACTAAGGCAGTGATTTCTTATTATCATATTAACAAACTATTCTCGTAGGAAATCCTACGTATGATCTAATCCTTCCTAACCCCGCTAGACCAACACTGTAACGTAATATAAATTCCTATCCAATATTCACAAATTCTCGTGGCACATTTTAATGTTGGGGCAAATTGCAATCTTCCTCGGGAGCAAGAATAAAACATTTTAGAAATAGTTTTATGTTATATAAAACCTTTTTAGAAAGATGAAGTGTAATGGCAAGATATTGCTTGTCGCGAAGTTTAGCTTAAAAGTTTTAACTCTCGCTTTAGTGCTTGTGGGGAAGAATTATGAGAATGCAGTTATACAAATCATTTTAAGTTTGGTATATTATAATTTGTAACATTAAAGGAAACAACTGAAGGGTGCACAATGAGTTCGTTTTTTTCATTGGAAGTAGTCGTCTACCTGGATAGTTAGATAGATAAAAATATTTATTGTACACCAGTAAATAAACAATAATTATTACAATAAATAGTATTTTTTTATAGACTCACGCCTGTATCCCCGGAGGGGTAGGCAGAGGTGTAACATTACACATACATTTTTTATTATCACGTAATAGGGGGCGAGCCTATTGCCGTTACCGGGCAGTCCGGGCACATCACCAGACTCCGTGCTACTACTGAGAATTCGGAAAAACTCAGTATCACTTTTTTTGCCCGACCCAGGAATCGAACCCGGGACCTCCGATCAGCAGTCGCATACGCTATCCACTGGACCACGGAGGCAGTCTTTTCTGTATTATTCCTATAGTAAGAGCTGAAATTAAAAAGGAAATAATCATACTATCATAAATCAAAAAGTGAGGATGAATGTGGGTGCTATGGCTGTTTGCTTTTATTTCACGCAAAACATACTGAATGTAAATTGGTGAAACTTTGCATTAACATAGCTTATGTACATCGAAACAGCACACTTTATCAGATAACCGATATCATGTAGGCGAAACCGCGGGCACAATCTACTAAAAATAAATTGAATTGAACAATTATTTTCATCTTCACGTAATATTTCGTGATATATTTGAGACAGAAACAAACTGTCGTCGCTCATAGTACTACAGAGTAGACGTCAATCATGCTGTCGCGATGTTGGCACGCAGTCATAATATACGCCGGTTCATATTCTATGAAACGTGCGCCATTTGCACGTTAGTATTCGTTTGGGCAATCTGGCCCTGGCCGTTGTACTCGTGAAAGTGATGATTTTAAGATAAAATTCATTATTTATTTATGAAGATGCCTACTTCAGGAGCCTACTGCTGACTTCAGATTGCATGCGACAAGCAAGTATGGAAAGATTCGTGGGATTCCTTTGCTCTGTTTGGAAGACTTAGGCTTTTAAAAAGGCATACATTAAACACAAATGTATATAATAATTGCTTGCATGAAGTAACTTCAATCTGATTTAAGTAATTCAAAATAAATTCTATTTTTCCAAATATATTTCATCCCGAGAGCTATAAATGAAAATCAGTTAGAAAAATCAGGGTCCCTACAAATCAAATAAGCTATGCACATACGTGCGTCGTGCCTATTTAGCTTAACTTAATATACAAAAATAGTCAGAATAACACACATCACCTTTTGTTACAATAATTTTGATACTCACACGGACGGAGCTGCGGGCAGATATTGGTTATTGTAATTTTTGATAAATTCTACTCAAAGTTTGGATTTTACGAATAAGTATTTTATATAAATACATTTACATTGCAACCTTATCTTTTCAGAGTACAGTTCTTACAGTTTTAGACCACTTGTAATCTCTGTATACTTACAGCCATTTTTTTCATTTTATTTCCGTACATCAGATTCATCATCATCATTTCATCATCTTGAAGAAGACGGATCAAAGAAAATTGCATATAGCAAAGATGAGGAAGACAAGGATGGATAAAATTAGAAATGAGTTTATTAGTGGAAGTCTGAAAGTTGCACCGGTGCAAGCTGAAAGGGAATCGTCTATCGTGGTATGGGCGTGTGATGAGAAGGGATGAAAATCATGTGACTAGAAAGGTGATGAAGATGAAAGTTGAGGGATATAAGGCAAGAGGAAGACCAAAGAAAAGATGGATGGATTGTGTGAAGGGTGACATGAATGAAAAGGGAGTGAATGATGAGATAACGTCTGATAGGAGAGAATGGAAGAGAAAGACATTCTGTGCCGAACCCAAGTCAGGCAGAAGAAGAAGAAGAAGAGTCATCATCATCATCGCCCTAGCGTTATCCCGGCGGCATGCAAGACTTACACGCCTTAGAGCCCGAGGTCCGCTTACTGGTCTTACCATGATATGACAGAAGTCATACATCGTAGTTGCGATAACTGACACCAATGCAGGCGGAGCCACATGCAGATACTAGTAATTCTTATAAACTGTAAAAAAAATCTACAAGTATGATTTTTCCACGTGAATATGCCGAGATGGGCTGCAGACTGCAACTGCAGGTGACATTGCGGCTAGCGGCTGTTCACTGTAGTATTGCCTGCGGTCGTAGTTGCTTCTATTCCCTAGATTAGTGATGTCGCTTGCCGTCTGCGGTTGCAGTTTGCAGTCTGCAGCCCATTTTGGACTTGCACCTTTATCTTTTGAGCAAACATACTTCAAGCCGGTACAACCCAAAAGAACCACCTTACCTCAACTAGCTACCTAATATACAATCACAGACCACTTATGTATACAGCCATACATCAGGGTATGTCGCGATAACTGACATCAATGCCAGTGGATACTGCTTTTTATTTTTTTACAAAGTTTTACTGTAATGTTTATAAATTATTAAGTGTGTCCATTGCGGCAAAACAAATACTTTTCTTTCTTTCCTTTTCACTGTCAGAAACAGTAAAGTTGCACTATAAGCATGAGTGAATATTTTTTCTTCATCTTATATGTTGAGCAAATATAGTTCAAGCTGGTAAATCCGAAAGAACTACAGAGGTGAAATACAAATCGAATAAGATCGTGATTATACGCGGTGCACAGCGTTCGTGTCTCCTTATCCCAATAAAACTACTAGTATAGTATTTTATTATATATTGCCCAGCAGTGGAACACATTGACAGGCTGATTTAAAAAAATACACATTCGTATAATAAAGTTTCACTTGGTTTAACCTTATATGTCATGTAAATATAGTTCGAGCTAGTTCAATCTAAAACGAGTACAACGTTAAATCAGTTAGGAAAATCAGCGCTGGTACAAATCAAATAAGCCGTGATTATAGGGCGCACACGCCTGCTACGCTGCTTAGCTCCGTAATGCACAGTCATATAGTAAAGCTCCACTTGTTGTATTAGATTTACTACTTCACTATTATTTACAGAGCAGTGTGAGGTACAGAGGTGGTTTTCGGCTTAGAAGAGAAGTTTGAGGTTTTTGGTTGGAAACGTTTGTTTAAAGATCGAGATAGCACTACAACATTTACGTAAAATAACGTTAAAGTTACGGATGGATGTAGAGCCTATATGTTTGTACTGATTTTACTTCTACAATTATTTATAGATTTATTGAAGAAAACGTACCAAAATTTGTTGATTTATTTAAAATACAAGGTGCACCCAATTGACTGTTGTAAGAGGTGACTAAGAAAAATACACTAAACAAATGGTATTTTTGGAAAGAGGTGGAAATCTTGACATTAAACTATATGCCGACCTGCATGGCTAGCGTGGTATAGTAGTCAATCAATGCTATTGTGACGCCAATTAGGCGAGAGTTAAGGGCTATGTTTAGCAAAGGACTAAAAAAGGCTGATCAGACGGTTAGGGATTTTTGTGAATGGTGGTACATGTTAGCTTTCAGATCCAGATAGACGTCTAGAATAGTTTTATGAAGAAAAGTAATAGCTTTTTATCACTATCATCAGCCCTGTATATACAGGATGTCACAAGACCAAGCCGAAGTCTACTCGTGGTGGACATCATGCCAAGTCAAACTAACCAAAAATTATACCTGGGTATCGATTGTTTTTTGAGTTTCACATTTTTTTAACCGCAATTAAAAGTGCACGCGTGCAATGCTCGAAATACCTACTTATCCATGGTGTTATAGGACATCCAAAGAACATATTGGCGAGGTACATGCATCGATTTTGTACCTAATTAGAAAATTTTCATACTAACTTTGAGCCTCAATATCTCCTGAACCAGTAATTTCTCAGGTATGGTGCCGAAGTAAAAAATGTTCATTGTGATTGGTACAACATGGGATTTCAGTTTTCGTTAAGGGTCTTGTTACACCATGTATACTGTCCCACTGCTTGGCACAAGGCACTTCTCACTTTAAGAAGGGTAAGGCCATAGTCCACCGCGCTGGCCAAGTGCGGGTTGGCAGTCTTCACATTTTCGAGAATATTATGGAGTACTCTTAAATATGTAGGTTTCCTCACGATATTTTCCTTCAGCGATAAGCAACGATAATTAACAATTTAATATCTTAAAATTAATATTTAGAACGTACGGGTTATCAAATTCCCTAAAACTGCGGGAAACTGGTGGGCTCTATATCTAATAATATATTAAGTTTGACATCAACCCAGTTATATGTCCACAAGATAAATATTTAAATTTGAACTAGCGACACTGCGTAAATCGAGGCTCTACTGTAGAGTGTATCACTACTTTTCCCAAACGAATGTCAGATTTACACACACAAATTGCTGCTTTTCCTCATTCCTCATGAGGAAAAGTCATATGAAAATAGAGCATGTCGAGCCGAGACCAAGGTCAATGGCTTGACATGGGTAAGGCAATAGTCCCATCAAAATTTGAGATCAAGCTTTTATTGTATTATAATTTTATTAATTACAAAAAAATGGAATAGCTAAAGCTTTTTTCGATCTAGTATTCGAAACCGAAATGCACCATATAGCCCGTATACCCACCACCACGCTAGCCTGCATGATAATTTAAAACTTTAATAGTTATACACTTTTCTTCGAAATGAAATTGACGCGCGCTGTGGATTCGAACTCGGGACCCTGTGCGTAGCAGCCTGTTTGTCTCTACACTAAGCTATCGCTGCCTTTTTAGTTATAAATATATTTCAATTTTCAAACTACTCTGTGCCATTCGTTCGCTGCAATAGCATTACACTGCACTAGTTACGTAACACAGCTAATCACTTACACACATAAATTATCAGTAGTGCGCTTGTGTGGGTGCCGTAGCGCTCTACGCCGTAGCGCCGTTACGACTACGACGTAGATAGGACCCGTCTACGAGGTTCGTTTGGAAATTGAGATATTTCTTTTTTTTGTACGGAAGTTTTGTTTTAGTACGGAGTTGGAGAATTTTTAGGTCACTTTTTTTATCCGCTTTGTTAGAGGTTTAGTTCTTGGACTTGTGATCTAGAGGTTGTGGATTTGTTCTCCATACATTACTGTTACTTACCTATTTCTAAAGATGTGCTGAAATGTAGTTATTATTAGGTACTAGTAATTTTTTAAAGACACCTTTTGAGGGTAAACGGAATGCTGAGAAGGCAACCACGTGGAATCCGCTAGTTGCTAATCATGTCTCATTAGCTTGCTGTAATTTAGTTCAGTAAAGGTGTTATCTTCATCATTAGCCTTTTTTGTAATCTATCTTGCTGATAGGCATAACTCTCTTCTCACTTGAGAAGTATTAGGCCATAGCGCTGTATTAGAGCTATTTCGAACTTAAAGACTACAGACACTTGCAAACCTCATTTAAAAAAATCAAAACTATTGACCTTTCCTTTTTGAGACCGCAATGTTTGTAAAACGAAACTGCGAAAAATTCTCGGAAGTAAGTAGTGGGCGTAGAACTGGTAAACTTCACTTCATCATCATCATCAGCCTTTTATACTGTCCCACTGCTGGGCACGGGCCTCTACTCACTATGAGAAGGTTAAGGCCATAGTCCACCACCACCACATGTCTTTCGAGAACATTATGGAGAACTCTCAGACATGCAGGTTTCCTCACGATGTTTTCCTTCACCGTTTAGCAAGCGATAATTAACAATTTAATACGCACATAACTCCGAAAAGTCATCGGTGCGCGCCGTGGATTCGAACCCGGACCCTCTGCGTAGCAGTCTGTCGGTCTCTCCACTAGGCTATCGCTGCTTGAAACTTCACTTAGTCCCTGTTAAAACAGTACTATTCCACAAAAGTGTGTTTGTTATGGCGCCTAAAGTGTATAATAAACTACCTAAATGGATAAGCTCAATCGATAATATTAAATTGCTTAAGAATAAATTACAATGTTTCCTACTTGACAAAGCATATTATACAATAGATGAATATTTGAATGATAAAATTATGTAAAATGTACTGACATGAACCCACCTTCTAGCCAATTAATTCTATTAGGTATGTTATTTTAATATTTTGACATGTATTATTACTATTGACATTTTATTTACCTTTTGACTTGTTTTGAATAATTATATTGACATACTATCCAATTTCATCTTTTGACATGTTCTGACTATTATTAGTATTACCACATTATTCCAATTTTATTTATTTAGACAAATATTTTCATTAATTGTTTTTATAACTTTGTTTATATTATATTGATTGTATAATTCTAAAGTTAGCATTGTACTTGTATCCAATTTGTACACCATTTAATGGTAAAACATAGTGGACTAGTAATATGACACCTGTAAGACCTATGTTTAACAAATAAATGATGATTAAATAGTCCACCGCGCTGTTCAAGTGCGAGTTGGTAGACTTCACATGTATTCGAGAACATTATAGAGAAATCGCGACATGCAGGTTTTTCTCACACTGTTTTCCTTTCCTCTCTTTTTGCGAAAGAGTGGTATAACGAATCAATATACTATGTATGTATTTGGTTCGTTTTGGACCCTCGGACAGTGAACATAGCAATGTTTGATCTAGAATTATATCGATGATTATTTAAACAACTGCTGAAATTTTTACGATCTGGTGGTAGCGGGTGAGAAAACGACTACCATGCCGAAGTTCACGGTTTCGATTCCCACTCAAATCGAACAATTGTACGTTAACAACTGAGTCATCATTCTCCTAGCGTTATCCCAGTTTCAACTTACTAGTCTAACCGGATTTGGCTGAATATTGGCTTTGCCACACAGACTACCTGTCTGACCACCGCAACCCGAAGGAATAGCGATATTCCATGGTTTAGACTAGTGCCAGATTATTTTGAGATACTGACGCCCGACTGTTAAAGATCTTGGGGACCCGTCGGTCCCCAAGATCTTTGACAGTCGTTATAGGGCCAAGCCGTCGCTTAACGTGCTATCCGAGGCACGGGACAAGCGATAATTAATAATTCTGGGTGTATTTATGTATAGTATTTTCAAAGAAATAGTAATCACCCATAGGTTCTGCTTACTTTGAAACTTGATAGCGTTTGGCGTGTGTGGTGGAATATCACACACTTAAACATGGAAACACCGTTCACCGAGTAACCTAAACTCTGTCATGATCATCTTAGCATTGGTTCGGTTGCGATCTATGGCCCGCGTTCTGCTTTCCTATTACAACGTCTCTACTTCGCTCGGTCTTCAGAATCTTTAAGTGGTAAGTTAATTGGCACGTTCATAATTTCACCGGTTGTGCGATGCCAAACCAGCGTTTCCTACTTTTTTCCTGTAAACTTGGTTAAAAAGAAACGCTGGTCCAGTGAAGGCAGTCAGTCAGAATAACTAAGTATATACAAAATATATTCATCATCATTATCAGCATACCAGCATACATGCATATCAGCATACATGCACAATAGTTATTTGTGCAACAAGAGAGCAAAGTTGTTTTTTGTTTCGAGTGCTGATTTTGAGTCCCGAGCAAGCGAAGGATACTATGATTGATTCACGAGCGTAGCGAGTGAATCAAAGTTAGAATCCTGAGCGTGGTGAGGGACTCAACAGCACGAGATACAAAAAACTTTGCTCTTGTGTAGCACACATAACTTTTCACCACAGCAGTGAGAACACATATTACTTAGGAGACATAGAAATGAACAGGAATAGATTGAATTCTGCATAATCACTTGTTGATTCAACTCTTCTGGTGTTAAAGTACAGTCATCATCGCTAGTTTCACTCATCTTTTTAGATTATTTTATATATTAATATAAATTTATCACGTTACGCTATACCTACTGTATCAGCATCAGCGAAATTTTTATTCCCGCTACTTTTTTAAATCGCGTTTTAATACCTGATGTTTATTTTTCAAATGTATCATTGTTGTAATTCTAAATAAAAATGTATTGGTTAAATACTAATTTTATACTATTAATTAGACTTATTTTTATTAAAATCCAATAATAAATTAAACATGTAAACAATAACATATTGTTTTTTTTTTTTTGCGTTGCCGTAGCGTAGCTGTGTTTTCTTTGAGGTCGACTTCCAAAATCGAATTTCGAATTCGAAGGGGTTTGTTTTTTCACTTACTTTTTATATGCATGTGAAAGAGACAGAGCACAGTAAAATTCGAATGTTTCAAATTTGTGGCTGAACAATGTCAATCCGTGGCACTGAAGATTGAAAAATTAAAAAGCTACTTTACCTCACGCTCGAATCAAAATCGCGTTTTGTTCACTGTTGTCTCGCAGCAAAAGCGGCATGTTTGAGCTGCTGTGGTGAAAATAACTATTTCCCAATGCTTAATACAGTACGAATTTGCTGACATGTATTTTTTGTCGGCTTCATTGAGTTCTCTAGAGGATCTAGGTGTCATTATCAGTTTCCGTAACCGCAGTCACCAGCCAGCCTTCACATTCACCGTCATAGAGATGATCACAATCACATCAAATTCTCTAAGACACGAATACACAGAACTGGGGCAAGGAGTTTCATCACTTAATGCGTAACTTTCTTGTTGAGTGAAGCCACAGAGAAAATCATTAGAAAAACATTGAGCAAAAATGGTCACGAGTTGAATTCATCATGATAGCGCCACGCAATTTTCCAATGAAAAAACATAATTAAATGACAATTTCGTATTTATAAAGTTAAATGTTCCCAAAGGGTTCCCAATTTTCGAATTCTGTAATTTATTTTGAAATATTGAATTTTAAGTAGCCAGTTCCAGACATTATTATCAAAATATCCCTAATCCCGCGTATAACATTTATTTTGTAGGTTTAGAAAGTTATGATTCATTACATGGGAAAATTGATTATATTTTGAATTGAACACGGTGTGTCAATAACTCAGTTGTACGATGTTGTTTTAATTTAGTTATTCTACCACTCTACCGATGCCTTAATGGTGCGATGTAACGTAAGGGTGAAAAAATCTACAGAAATTGCTCATTAGTTCGGTAATTTATTAGTTCTATAGTAGGTACATCGGTTCGAAACGTCGACATTTAATTAAAACCTTATTTTACAATAGGGACCTTAAGGAAATACATTAATAACATATGAAAAGCTATTTAGCCCTGTATAGAGTAAATCTGTAACCAGTAACTACTTAGGTCTTTCATAGGCATAAATAATAATCAATGATGCACCTAATCACCGGATCGTTGGAAATAGATACAAAATAATGGATGATTTCGGTGACAATTTCGTTTAACCCGAAGTCGACCCTGCAGCAGAGTTTTGGCTCGCGAACAGAATCAGCTCGCAGGGCTCGAAGATGAGTTGGTGATGGAAACCAGTGCTCCGCCCCCTGTAATATCGTCTACCAATGGATTAGATGACTTTGTCGAGGTACCCAGTTCAGCTGCCTTTGATTCAAATGGTCTCCTAGATGACGAGCCACTTCAAACATCAGTTTTCAGTTCAGTTGCACAGGAAAAGGAAGAGCCACAGAAGATCAAATTATGGAGGGAGGAACAAAAGTTAAGGCTGGCGGAAAAGGATGCTGAAGAAGAAAAGAAGAAAGAGGAAATGTTGAAAATAGCTAAGAAGGAACTGGAGGATTGGTACAAAACTCATGAGGAACAAACTGCCAAGACAAAGGCAGCAGATATTTTTTATTTTTTATTTATAGACTCACGCCTATATCCCCGAAGGGGTAGGCAGAGGTTTAATATTACACCTACATTTCGCCATGAATTTTCAGGGTCCACGTAATAGGGGGCGAGCCTATTGCCGTACCGGGCACATTACCAGACTCCGTGCTGCTACTGAGAATTTCCTAACGGAAACCCCAATAACACTTTGAGCGACTCGGGAATCGAACCCGAGACCTCCCAATCCCACGTGCACATTTATGCCGCGAGACCAACGAGGCAGTAAAATACCAATAGGCAGCAAATAGGAATGGCGAAAAGGCATTGGCCCGTGGCTCAGAGAGTAACGTCGAGGATGGCAACGAGTGGGTGCGCGTGGCTGAGCTGTGTGACTTCAGCCCGAGGCGTGGGCGAGACGTCACGCGCCTGAGGTCTATCGTGCTGCAGTTGAAGCAGTCTGGAGTGCGGCCTAAACACCCACCTTGCACTACCAAAGTAGCATGAATCAAGTGATAAGACAGCACAGTGATACAGGTGGTATCATCAGATGTTATTGAGAAATCACACTTTATTTAATTAGAAAAATATAATGTAATGCTGCATAACAATAGCAATTTAATAACAACCATGTTAAAATGTTATAATATATTATAATTATTACAGAAAGGCGAACTATTTTAGAATCATCTAGTTGTGCCGTTAAATTATTATTTGTCATAAAGTAAATTACATTTTTGACACCAGTATTTATGGCAGTAAACATAATAGCAAAACAATATGCTTAATAATATTATGCCAAATAATCATTTTGCTAAATTTTATATGTCAAAATAATTATGTTACGTTTATCATTAATAAACCATTAGAAAATGTATCCTACTTTTCATGAGATAGTTGGCTGCACCAATATCAATCAAGTGTCATTAAATTCATAAACTACAGCTTATCCCACTCAACAGAACCACTATAATCGTATTTCCCTCGGCACCGAGGAAGTGATATTTGGATTAAGAGATATGGAAGCTGCATATCTAATATAGTAAATGCGAAAGTTTGTGTTTATGTGTGTTTGTGGCAACAACATTGTAGTTACAAAGTTGTGTGATTGAGGGAGTGGTGTTGAATTGGGGTCACAGATAGATTAGTGTGTAGAAATGTTGCTTTAGTAAAGGCAAATGTAGATTTGTATACATACTTTATGGTATTTGAGAGAAAAGAGCAAAAGCTATCTATTGGATAGTAAAATAAAAATAGGGGTGTAAGAGCTGACTGCACGGTTGGCGTAGTGGTTTAAGCGGCCGCCTCGCCGCTTGACACTGCGCCGAGTGTTGTGGTTTCGATCCCCACACGAGGCAACACTGTGTGTGATTCATAAATTGTTGTCTCGAGTCTGGGTGTTCATTGTGTCCGTTAGTTGTATGTTTGTAAAGTCCCCCGCGACACAGGATTTAGTCCTAGTGCGGGCGTTGTCTTAAAAAAAAAAAAACAAGAGCCATTTCTCTTTAAGAGCGGTTTTGTACAACGTCCGATCAGACCCCGTCAAAATACGGTCCTAAGTTGTCGTAGAACTATTATTCCTATGATACGTTACGTACTATTATAGATTCGACATCCGCCATATGCGAAAATATATAATACATTCATACGCGAAACCGCTGTTAAGGCCGGTCCTAATATTTTATCTATCCACATATTTATCTACTAGAGACACATATTTAACACAACTTTTTTTTTATAGACTCATGCCTGTATCACCGAAGGGTTAGGCAGAGGTGTAATATTACACCCACATGAATTTTTAGGTCCCACTTAATAGGGGGCGCGCCTATTGCCGTACCGGGCACATTACCAGACTCCGTGCTGCTACTGAGATCCTAACGGAAAACCCAAAAACACTTTTTCCGACCCGGGAATCGAACCCGAGACCTCCCAATCCCACGCGCACATTTATGCCGCGAGACCAACGAGGCAGTCTTAAAACAACACAACTTCTTTACAAAATATGTCAAATATGTATCTCTAGTAGCCAAATCCATGGATAGATCGTATATTGGGACCGTCTGTGGGACAGATTGTTGCTTATCGGTCGGTCTAAAGAGACAGATAATTGTGATAGGCAGGCAGTACAATTTATATGATACTTTACATTAGGCCATATTCTCGCATCCATCATGTCAGCCTAGAGGCGTCCTGCTGACAACTGCTGGACATAGGCCTCCCCCAAGGTTCCCACACAAACCGATTTTGTGCCGCCCGCATCCAACCGCTTCCCGCGATCTTAGGGTTTGTATCAAGTTTTCCTTCTCTTACAGTGCTGTTCTCTGCACAATATGCTCCCTCTGTCGGCTCTTACGACACCCATGGGATGATATGGGGTGGTTACAATCTAGATCGTCGGTCCACCTTGCGGGAGGCCTACCCCTGCTGCGTCGTCCGGTACGTGGTCGCCACTCCAGAACCCGCCTGCCCTAACGGCCATCGGTTCTTCGCGCTATGTGCCCTGCCCATTTCCACTGCAGCCTGGCTATTCGGAGAGCTATGTCGGTGACTTTAGTTCTCCTGCGGATCTCCTATTTCTGATTCGATCTCGCACGAAAACTCCGAGCATAGCTCTCTCCAATGCCCTCTGAGTGACCCTGAGTTTTCGGATGAGAACCATAGTTAGCGACCACGTCACAGCGCCCTAGATCATCACTGACAACACACACTGGTCAAAGACTTTCGTCTTGAGACACTGCGGGATATCGGACGTGAAGATATGCCGTAACTTCCCGAACGCCGCCCAACCGAGTTGGATTCGATGAATGACCTCTTTCTCGAAGTTGGACCCACCCAATTGGATCATTTGTCCCAGGTAGACGTACTTGTCGACAACTTCGAGTGTAGAGTTCCTAACTGGATAGGAGTAGGTACGACATGGACGTTAGACATGATTTTCGTTTTGTCCATGTTCATCTTAAGACCTACTTGTTGGGAGACTCTACAGAGGCCATCGAGCATTGTGCTGAGGTCTTCCATGGTCGATATCGTAGTCATGGCTGAGAAGCCATGACTACGATATCATCAGCAAAGCGAAGGTGAGTGATGTACTCGCCGTCGATGTTGATGCCGAGTCCTTCCCAGTCCAGAAGCTTGAAAACGTCTTCCAGCGCAGCGGTGAAGAGTATCGAAGATATAACATCTCCTGCCTCACTCCTAGCTGAATAGGTTTTGAGCTCTGGTCCTGGAGGCGGACTGACATGGTTGCGTTTTCGTACGAACACTTCAGCACTTCGACATATCGATAGTCAATTTGGCACCGTTGGAGAGACCGCAGTACTGCCCAGGTTTCGATCGAATCAAAGGCTTTCTCATAGTCCACAAACGCCAAGCATAGAGGCTGGTTATACTCCTCGGACTTCTGTATAACCTGCCGCAGCGTATGTATGTGGTCTATGGTACTATAGCCTTTACGGAATCCGGCTTGTTCAGGAGGCTGGAAGTCGTCTAGCTTGCTCTCGAGACGATTCGTGATGACCCTAGAAAACAACTTATAGACGTGACTCAGAAGTGAGATGGGTCTGTAGTTCTTCAAAAAGGTTTTGTCGCCCTTCTTGAAGAAAAGCACCACCACACTTCTGTGCCAAGTCTGTGGCGTTTTGCCGTCGAGTATGAAGGAACTGAATAGCTTCCGAAGCATTTCCACAGCAGGTGTGCTGCCATCTTTCGATCTCCTTCAGGAGCTGAGTTTTGGACGAGATAATTCTGCCATCCTTCGTCTTCAGCTTTGTCAGCTGACTCTGGCAGATATACAGATCCCTTTGGAACACTTTGGAACCCTTATTCCGCTCGATCGTCTCCCGAACACACTTGGTGTTGTATTGGCGGAGATCGCGAGTCAGAGACTTACTATGGAATTCAATATTCGAACTATAGATTGATCTGTAGATTTTAGATTAGTTTTTGACATAAGCTCCATACAAAATATGTCAAACACGAATAAAAAATCTACAGATCTATCTATAGTTCGAATATTGAAAATGGCCGTTAGAGATCTGCCTATTAAGACGCCGATATTTTGGCATGTCGTCGGAGGATAGCAGAAGCATCCTACGCCTTTCCTCCATGAGCTCGTGGGTCGGACCAGAGCTTTTATTGGCTCTTTTCGTCGTTTTGGCACAGAATAGATAGTGTTTTGGGCTTAATGAACTTCAAGCCCGTTGTATGTACAGCATCCACGAACCTGTCACTGAAGTTGTCCACATCTACGCACTCTCCCAGGCATTCAAAGCATCCATCTAAATGAAACTAGCAGTTTCTGCCTAATTGGGGACCAGATGACTACGCGTAGATTGTCCCAGGGTATTATTATTACGTTTCTCTCACACTAGTATTTTCTTCACTTTAAAAACGTCTCGGTTCTTTGGGTGTTTACACAGGACATAGGTCAAACGTGCTGAGGCCACTTGAGAATTTAGAAAATCAATAGCCACACTATTTAGTGCAGTCACGGACTAACCGCAGCAGGTGCCCGACTGCTACATACGAAAACAAATATATTTAGGCTACGTACATAGGTGTTGAATGGACTTATATTAGTAAACACTATGAATGAAAAACTAAATATACTTAGTCAAAGTTTTGTACGATTTCACGCCAGCTCATTAGATGCACTTTTATCGGCCAAAAGACACAACAGACATTGTCATAAAGGTATCAAGAGTGCAACAATGGTGTGTGGGTAGGGATGACGAGCGATGCGATATAGGCTTCGTCACTTCGTGAAAATCGTAACCTGGAGCGAATTCCACCGTATTTGAGACCTGCTCAGCGGTTTGTAGCTGACGATCTAGTCATCTTATGATAAATCTTTGCTAATATAATTACAGCCTCGCAGAGTTTGTCATCACATTACTATCATCTGATAGTGATGGCAAACTCTGCACGATCTCTGTGATCAGATATCACAACAACGGATGATAGTCAAAAGCTTTTTGAAGTTGTGATGTTATTATTATTATTTAGCAGCAAACCTGCTAAAACCACCGCGGTGTCCTATTCATTCCGTTAATAGTGGGTTACGCCAAAAGTGGTCAACATACTTTATCGCAACCTCACACGAAAACAAACAAACAGGCAGTTTCAGGATTTAAAAATACCATATATGTTAAAGTCTTACATTTCTACTGGGTCCCTTTTTTATATGCCACACCACATATCCAATCACGATCGACAAGCAAAAGATTTCGTTCCTTTGAAAATATTCTCACCAATATTTGAATTCTAAAAATATATTTCGGGTTACATTCTAGAGTTTGCACGAATGGTGCGGTGATTTGAGAGGTCACTACTATTGGTAATGTTTAAGTCTGTTGTGGAGCACTATGGAAAAGCTAATATTCTGACTTAATTCTTCTTTTCTTTTTCGTGTGAGTTTGTAGCCATTAGCGTCGAGACCGATTTGAGACCGAACTAAGGCCTCTGACGTGGCTTTACTATACTTGTCCTGAGACAAGAACCGGGACCGATATCTTTACGTGGCGTCTGTAGTGGGTCCTAGCATCTAAGGCGAAAGTCTTGGCAACCGGGATAACACTAGAACGATGCTGACCTCTACTTGTTTTCGTATGAGCATGTGGTATTACAGGTGGCCTTGCTGATTTCAGCATGAATTGGCCGGCTCGACCGGGGAAGTACTACCCTTTCACAGAAAATCGACGTAAAGTAACAGTACCTAAACTGTTGCGTTTCGTTCGGCGAGTGAGAGTGCCGGAGGCCCTATCCCCTTTCCTTCTCCCTCATCCCACTCCTCATCCTCTCCCTTTTCCCAACCCCAAGGGGCTGCAACGCACTTATGACTTCGGTGGTGTTGCTGTGTCCATGGGCGGCGGTAATTGCTTACCATCAGGCGATCCGTCTGCTCGTTTGCCGCCTATTACTATAAAAAAATAATAATAATGTGGCTAACTCTCGTGACAGAGTAAACAGGTCAGCCAAACGTCCCGGTATCGCTATACGTTACTTGACTTAAGGCGCTGTCCTAAGCGACTGTTTTGGTAAATGAGGGGGTGAAGCAAGGGAGGTGAATGGCGCGTAGCTCCGTCTTGTGCGGGGCGCCCCCCTTCATTCTCGTTGCGTGCGGCCGTATTCTGTCAACATCCGTATTCCAATATTTCAAAATCGCAAGCAAAACGTTTTAGCATATTGAATTGAGATACTGATATTAAAATTTAAATTACATAAATCAATCTGTCTGTACAATATAGGCATAGCACAATTTTTGTTCTCAGTAGCGCCATGAGCAAAACTGGTTTACATTAGACGTTATAGGTATAGTTGACGAAAGTAGGTAAATACCTATGTGCCGTAAGATAATAAAAATAATTAAGTCAGTTCCATGAATGGAGATGCCCTTCTTATTTTTGTTTTGTTTTTGTATAAAAATGGTGAAGCGGTTCATAGAATATCTACATCTAATTCCATTCCTGCCAGTTTTCAAATCTGTTTTGCAATAAATTGGCTGTGACATACGGGCGGACAGACAGACAGACATGGCGAATCTATAAGGGTTCCGTTTTTACGATTTTTGGCTACGGTACCCAAAAAGCCACAATACTGGCCTACTAAGCGCAAAAGCCGTATCTCAAGTAAAGCGAGTTACGAGATGATTGAAGTTTACTAACAGTTGATTTATTTTATTTCTTTATGGATGTTTTATTGTTATCATAGGTATAATTATTATGGTAAAGGTTTCGAAATACGTCGCCGTTTTTAGGGGTTGTGAGTGATTAAGGGGGGAAGGGGGGAGGTCTCGGAACCCCCCTCACCATTTTTACTTGCCGGAAATACTTGGTTTCCTCTGTGAAAAATAATATCTCTAAACATCGGCGTGTATGGCACTGCCAACTTCCACATTCTTTACACTAGTTTAATAAATAAACTACGGTTGACGGAGCCCTGCTTCGCAGGGCTCCTATTTTCGGATTAAGGGTCAAAAGAGAACCTAACATAACCTATTTAGTTACTTATTACAGTCGCACATAACCCTAGGCACTTGAAAGCAATGACGCATAAATTTGACATTAGCTGTATTGACAGCTAATGTCAAAATTGTGTGATCAATAATGATCATTCTAAGATGGCGGGTTTGCGTTTCGTTTCACGGTTTTCACATCAAACCTAAAAATTAAATTTCTAAAACTGTACTAAAGTATGAAAACTACGTTCCGTTTTGCATAATTGCCGAAGTATTTAGGAATTTTTGGAATTTTTGGATTGTTTAAAAATATTTAGACGCAACTCCGGCAGGCAAAATTATTTTTAGGGGATTAAAACTAACTCCCTTAAGCCCCCTACACCACCAATACCCTCAAATTCAGGCAACTCGTTTCGAAACCCAACCCATTATTATTTTTCAAAATAGAGGAAATATCAAAAATATATGTGGATATACCTTATTCATGAGATACTGCTATGTCGCTTAGAAAATTATAGAACTAAAATTTGAGTTACTGCTTTTTCGTTAGCTCTCCTCATATATGTTTGTATGGAAAATTATAAAAAAATTATTTCGCTCAAAATATGTGTTGTTTCAAATAAATAAATATTAAAAGATATTTATTTATATTTATTTATCATTTACTAACGAAATACAGAGTTTACAGCTCATCAAAAGTTAGCTGTCTGCTACAAGCCCGGCAGGTTTTCTTTATTCTCATAGAAAGTTAAAGGCAGTGTGTGAGGTGATGAGGCTTCAATACTTATTATTTGCTGTTGTTCACGAGGCACATTTTCATTTACTTCCCTTTTACGGCTTGGTATTGTAGAAACTTCAAGCACTATGAAACATTTTCCTCTCCGTGATCTCGCAATGCCATCCCTTGAGCTGAGCTTCACGTAATCAATCGAATCAACAATTTCAGGCAACTGCCAATTCATATAAAACGCCACAAGCTTTTCTTTCATTTACGTCTCCCAGAAAACATCATCTCTTTCTATAATTTCTATTTTTAGTGGTATACTTTCGCCACTCCACACAGCAAAAAAACATTTTTGTTCGCGTGAAACGTGGCGTTGCCCCTGAATTTGGTAATATTAACAATTACAACATTTATTTAGACTAGTCAGTTCACTTTTTTATCATGTTTCAATATTTGTATTTTGTTTGCTCTTATACTATTCTCCAGGCCATTCTTATAGGCAAGTACAGGACATTAAATTGCCACAATCGTGTTTGGATCTATTAATCCATCTGGCGTGGCACCAATAAACGGATAATCCACAAGGCTCGATTGTTACATTTTCTTGCTTCGCCAGTTGTTGCAAAGCCAGTTGTTCATTTAAGAGTCCATGCGCAACTGCTTTTACATTGCAAATATTTTATTTGTACAAAATATTTTTTACTAAGTTGGCTTTACTGCTGTTATCTCTTCTTTTTACCACTATACAAAAATTTGAATCTGTCAACATATTCTTACGCAATTCGAACCAGTCACTGCTATCCCTCTTATATTTTTCCTTATCACTAGGGAGTTGAGTCAAATTTGTTAAAAAATTGTTTGGCATTTCTTGGCTAGCTCTTGAACAAATCCTGTTAGGAATTACTGCAGTCAAATGTGTATAAGACGTTGCAGAATTGTTATCTTTAACTTCACTGTAATTACAATAAAGATAATTAGTTAGGTACTTTATTATTAAAAAAAAATACTATAACTTGTGTTATAGCAAACGGAGAAGTCACCTTCTTGTTTATAAATGATTGATTTTAGAAATTAAAAATATATTAGATGTACTGAGACATACCTAATAGTTTATGAATAATCAAAGTTTTACCCGATGTACCTAAATAGGTTTATGTTTACAACACAATAATACAACATTCGTTACGGCTTGTGTGCGGACTGCGGAGCGCTATATTAGCGCTGCACGCTGTTTATTGTTCGCCGTGGCGGCATCTTAGCGCTCCAGGCGCTCTGACAAGCTAAAGAATTTGCAATATAGGTACATAAAATGATTCGATTTTATGTTATTACTCTTTCAAATATTGAAAACTGTGGCAGCTATGTATTGTGAGAATAATTTATATAATTATATTATGCATAATCGATAATCTATAACATAGTCAGTTATAAAAGACTCTTATGAAAATAATTTATGTTACATATTTCATAATCACTTGGCCATGGATGAATATCTATTTTATTACGACGCTTTCTTGTACAAATCCTTCGTAGAACTTTATTTCTCTAATTGCCCATATTTTATTCTTCTAATTATATATTTATAAGCACAGAAACAATAACACATTAAACGCAACAAGAATATAAACTTAGGCCCTAATTATATGTGCCCATAGTTACATGAAAAGCCTATTTGATTCAAAGTATTCAGTGTATAACATAAAACAGGAAATTAAGAACTCAAATCGGCGTATAAAGGCCGATTCACACATATCAGTGAAGTCACAGTTCCGTCACAGTACCGGCACCGTGATAATTATTCTTTCATACATTTTCTATGAGAGTACTGAGAGTACTGTGTCGTCACTGACACTGACAGGTGTGGATATGTTCATAGAAAATGTATGAAAGAATAATTATCACGGTGCCGGTACTGTGACGGAACTGTGACTTCACTGATATGTGTGAATCGGCCTTTACAATAACAAACAGGTTTACGTAAAATATCGTGCAGCGGAGACGCAAGCGACATGACCTATCTCTCACAGGGCTCATAGCCGAATGATGAGGTCTGGGCGGAGCATAAACTAGCAACTGACACTCAATACACCGCTTATGCTAATAAGGTTTAAATTGCCGAAGCGTTTAATATTGATGGAATCTACCGAGCGTCAAAATCATAGACGTTTGGCAGATTTTATTTAATTTTACAAAATATACACGTATAATATGAAAATAAATAGGGTAATTCTTTAGTTCATTAGGTTTCCTACAATATTATTAAATAAAATATGACAGCTTACGATCAAAATACTGCAAACAGTGAGACGAAAGATAATTTTTTGCCTCGTTTTTGTGATTTTTTTACCGTGACTCTATTTTACATACATGAAAAATTCTTTCAAAAGTCTTTTGTTCAGACTTTTGACTTTAAGCTAAATTTTTTGCTAGTTTGTAATATGTACCGTTATGGCTAGTTGCGCGACGAAAAATTTGGTGTTTCATGGCTTCTGAGGTATAACAGCGCCTTAAGACAAGTGCCGAGTGGTTTACAAACTCTACGAAGCACCGTTGAGTTCCGATGTAAATGCAACAACAAACGGTCGACCATCCAAGCAGTGACTTCTGCAAAGCATTGCTCAACTTTGCCGATAATAAACTGCTAGTAGTACTCATAGCGTTAGAAAGCTTAGCTTAGTAGTAGGGGAGCCCATGAAGGGATTTCGGGATTTATTCGAGCGCGTCAAATATTGATAGCATCCATGTCCTACGTATTTTTAATAAAGTAGGACATGACAAGTCGTACGAAATATTCTAAAATGCAAAAAAAGAAAATTAATCGAGTGTGTCAGATTTTATAAGGAGATGTTAAGTGAACCTAAAAAAAGGCTCTCCTTAAATAACCTGACGATTTGGGTGTGACGCAAACTCGTCGTCACTATTAAAATATTAGAATTAGAACGTGAAAAATAATTTACCATTTTGAGATACTCAAGCCCTGTACCGATGTATATGCTTTCATCCTAACGTCCTAGACGTGTTTTCTCATAATCTGTCAATTTTCTGGAGGGATTAGCGCAATCGTTTTTTTAAGTATTAAAAATCAATAGCCGCTCCCCTCACCTATGAATAGGTATACCATATTTACATTTTTATTATTTTATCATCTTAGCTTTGCAACCCAATAGGTCTCAATGACGCTCGAGTAAATCCCAAAATCCCAATTTAGCATCGTGGGCTCCCCTACTATAGCGTTAGTTTTGGAGCAAGCATCAAGTATAACTGTAAAGGAAACAAAGTGAATACCAGTGTATCTAAAACACGATTCTTTATAATATATAATATAATATTCTACCACATTCACACAACACCATCTAGTCCCAAACTAAGCAGAGCTTGTACTTTTTTTTGTAAATACATACATATTATACATTGAAACAAATCCTTTACGGAGAACTTTATGCACATTCAATTAACGTTCACAAGGTACACCCAGACTTTTGTAGATTCTTTTTTGGATCGCACGAAGTATTGTATCTCGTGGGGATTGAACCCACAACACTAGATGCATTTGTAAAAAACAAGGCGGCTGCTTAAACCACTACTCCATACGTTCAGACAAAAGGTATCCCAATACTTTGACTTAGAACTATCATATTGGATCAAAGCGCGTTGTCACTGATGAACTTCTTGAGCTACCAAAGGTTCCGTTGACCTTGCGATAAGCGATCCACACTACGGTTTTTGCACTGGGATAAACAACCTAATCTCCAGGTGATAGCAAAGCATTCACTTAAGTAGCTGGTAACCCTATTTACCGCTGGAAAACCCCACAAGGATGGGAATTTCCTTCAAATCCATCTAAGTTTCAAAAGTACGATGAAATTGTCATTGACTTGAATTGCAGTCCTCTATCTCAAAGGGTCATTAGTCTCACCACAAGACTATACGTGTTCTACCAAAAATGCAAGAAAATTATTATTATCTAACACGGAAAAATCAGCCTAAAATCGCTACCATCGAGACCAAGATGTGTTTTTAACGCACACTAATACGCACAAACGCACACATGCAAACGTAATGTGACATTTATAGTCGCGTCAGCTGAAAAACATGTCCAACGAATATTGTACTTTAATGCATCGATCTAAGAGCTAGAATACTGAGCAAAAACTGAACTAAATTAGGATATTTCAAAAGTTAAATACAACACTTGAACTTTTTTAGTTTTATTGTAAAAGTAACCTTGATGAAAAGAGCTTAGGGTTTAGAATATGAATTTGGTTGAAAACAGATATGTCATGTCTGTGTTCCGAATTTGAAAGAGCTTTCCGAGGGGAGCCGAGCGTTTACCGATCGGGTCCGAGTGGCGCCGAGACGCGGCGAGTGCCGCGAATGCATTACGGCGTAGTGGCATAGGGTTGGTACGTAGGAAAAGCTGCTATTTATATACATAGCTATGTATTGTATAGCATCAAATAATTAAAATATATGTACTATGCATGTATTTTGAGTACTATTTTTAGGTTCAATGTAATTTACTGCATTATTTGCTGTACGATAAAATTCGAGGTTAGAATTGTTTTTCTAATGTTTTACCGTTCTACCCGGAAAACTATTATGGGTCTCATAATTCGCAGTTGCGCATGTGCATTTAATATTTTAGCTGTAAGTGTTTATTGTTTCTTACATAGGCATATTTTTTACGTTTTTATTATGCTAGATATGTTAGGAGGTTGCTGAACTGCTTTTTTCTCATAATTAAATTATTTTCTTTTAATTAGTATTTTGTAGATAATTATTTTCATACAACCTATATTATAGTTGCAATATTCATATAAACTCAATTTATAAACAGATTATCAATACGATACATGCAAAATGCTTGAGTGAAGCCAAATACAAAATAAAAAGCCTCCTTTAGCAGCAGATGAAAGCATGCCTTACGAAAAGCGGAAAAGCTTTTCGCCGTCAGCCCTGTGCGTAGGGCGGGGCGGGGCGGAGCGGGCGCGCGGACGCGGGGTGGAGGGGGGCACGGCTCGTCGCGCCAGTCGGTCGCGGGGCGCCGCGCAGCCCGCACGCGATATGCGCGCCCTATAGCGTATTATGTTCCTCCCCGACCTCCCGCGAGCCTGCATGGTGGACGACGTAGCGACTTATTTGCAAGCGCCCTCCTCGGGACAGGTGGCTACAATTATTAACAACAAACCCATATGTAATTAACAATGATCATATTAACAGATGTTGTGAGCTACTGTTGCTTACCTTACTGCGTCGGCCGCCCGGGTATTTTCGGGACGTACCGATTTCGCCGTCAAATCGATGTGAACGCACGTGATCCTAAGTTTTAGGCTGGATGCGACTCGACTACTGAGCAAGGTAACATTTAAAAAAGTAAAAAAAACACGTGGTTGATTTAAATCGAAAAAAGAAGATTCAAATTAAACGTCAAGTGTTTACCGGATTTAAAGTTTAAATGTGTTCGAAATGACGTGTAAACATAGCATGCTTTCAAGATTGACAGCTAGTTATGATACACATACAATCAACGTTAAAAGATTCAGTGAAATGAAATAAAAGCTTTCGGTTCTGATAAAGAAGACCATCACAGAAGAGCAATTATCGTCAAAACTAAGAGAACGGGTAATATATACAAGCATTTACTAAATTAAATCCTTTAGTAAAATAAAAAAAAAAAAGATTATGTTTCGAAATGATCATTAAATTTTGACAAATTAGAAGCATAGAACAACAATAAAACACACATCTAGTGATGTTGTAAAATCTAAAATTAAGTTTATATTGTGAAACAATTTGCGTGACTCAGAGCCGGGTTGTGAAAATTTTCTCGGTTATTACAAGGATTTTCTTGCACTATATTTCTTAATCCTTATGTTATTAATGTAAAAATGCTTTCAATATATAATCAAATCGCTCTAAAAACATATGAAATTAAAAACCTACTTGATAAAAGTCATTAATAATTACGGCGCTTAATTATTGAGAATATCGCACCAACTAAACAGAAATAGTCTATTCAGAAGTAATTTGATGTAATATCCACAAATGTAAAAAAAGTAAAAGCTACAGATAAATCATTTAAAAGTACATGAAAAAATATTATTGATAATATCCGGAACAAACGTCGAATACTACAGATCATTGTCAGAACCAAAATGAAAAACATTTGAAATGAGAACGATACCAGAACGGCACAGACAAACAATGATAGAAAATAAAAAAGTAAAAAGCTTGGTTAATCGATATGGTGTGGCTAAGATGTGAATAAGTTGACTGCAGGGAAACTACGGCATAGAGTAGCATAACGCCCAACGCTATCTGCAGTTTAAGTTGTTTTGCTAAAACCACCTCTATCTGGCTACAAAAACAATTTATTTGCAATAATCAATGGAAAAGGATCTTTGAAAGCGTAGTGGTAGACATATTATATTTATTTTTGAGAGCATTTTTAATCTGTATCTATGTTTAAGGTTATAATTTGAATTAGGAAGTCGTATGTTTTAAAGGCATTGCTGTTTGTACGCCTTTGAATATGCAGTTTTTGAATTTTGATAGGTGCTTTACTTTTAGTCAAATTAAAGCTCAGAAATATTAATTATCAAGGATTATTGTTGAAATATGTGTGTTTTAACTGGTTCAATTCTTAATTATTGCAAATAGTGTTTCTATTGCTATTCTTATAGGTGCGAAAGCAATGTTTTGGAAGTTAATGAATATTTTTTCGTCGTCTTGTAAATTTTGGAGTTATTGGCTCTGTGCCCTAATACTTTGGCCTTGATCTTGATGATGAATATATGTTAGGAAAACATTGCTTTTTATGTAACATCGATAAATCATATTGAATTTTTAAATATATATGATTTTTTGGTTGCTTTGGGGACATCTTGCATTAAAAAATTACTGCAATTTGTTAATTAATAAATTGTGTAAGACATTTTTGTTTTCAGTAGGATTAAAAATATGCTCTCGTAAATAAAGTATATCGGTAAACGTATAAGCAGTTACGTATAAATTGTATACGTATGATATAAAACTAGGTAACCTTCCAAGTTATTCGAGCCGAGAGGCAGTGCTTATTCAGCGCAGATAACCCGACCAGAACTCCGTACAACTTGAATTTCTAATTTAATTCCGTACCAGAATTCACTTGTGGAATACTGGCAATTTGATTAAAATTGCCAGTTTGGAACTTTTAGAGAAAGAGCTGGATAAGGCTGATATTAAAGCAAATGTAATGGAAGAAGGGATCGTAAATCCAACTTTTGAATAAAGCCAGACAAAATGTTTGTAATAAAATAGTTACGATTCAATAATGATAGAAGAACAGTAAAATACAGAAAATTCAAAAGATAGAAATACTATATCAATGGAACCGCTTTATGGAATACACGATTGATGGCAAGAAATAAGAATTTTATGATGTTTGCGTTGATTTTATGTCAAGGAAACGGTATAACTCATTTATAAAACCGAATAAACAATAACAACAAGGACAAAATAAAAACTTTGGAACACAAAATAATATAGAAATAAAACAAAAAAGAAAAATCAAAAACGAATCTGAGATCTGTTGCAATACAAAATCGAAAAAAGAAGTAAAATTAAAGAAAAGGAAGTTCTGTCAAATCGATACGTCAAAATAGAGTTTTCGAGAATGGAATTTCACAATATTAGGAGCACAGATTAAATATTAAAATACGCCCAAAGTACCCGGCCGGCTGTCGTTGCGGACCGCGTCGCATCGGTGTTAATTCGATGTTTCCCCCTGTTGTTTTCTTCTATCACCCTTTTTCTTGCCACTCGATGTATGAATGTTTTTCACTAACTGTTAATGTTGATATTTTAATGTATCCATAATAATTTTTAGCTCGAATTTTTCGATGTTTCAGTTGGGATGCGTGAAATATAATAAAAATCAATCAATAACTAATACAAAAATAAAAAGCGTAATTTATAACAGGTACTTTCTCTGCATATTTATAAAAATGTCTGTGTTCAAAATAAAAGCCTGAGGCTGTCCTCACTTTATCGTTTAATAATTCACGCATTGCAACATGTATATTTTATTTTATTTTGTAAGTTATGGTGTCTTTAATAATTGATTACAAGTACATTTATTGATTGATAAATAATCAATAATCGTGTATTGCGGTATTTAAAGCAGATGTTTTTTTTATAATGGGAATTAAAGACAATATAGCTTTTCTGTACTCAAAATGACCAGAAAATTCTTTGAGATTTTTCGTCTTTAATTAGTATACCTAGCTCGTCTTTTTGATTCACGAATGTCCGACTGTAAAGTTCGTATTCCACGAAAAGTGAGAATGATTTTTCTGGTCATGGTATTTAGTCTATAATTCTGTAAATGTGCATGATTCCCGAATGCACTACCCTAAATGCGAGAATGTGTTGCACGTACCTGTTTTTTTTTACTTTTTACTGTTCCTTTTTTAAATTTCTCTTTTAATTTCACTACTCCAAGCAAAGGAAAGTCCATTAGCAAATTGGATTTTATATTGATGTTTTCTTTTCGATTGTACAGCACAGGTAGTGACTTATTATGCCTGTCTGTAAATTCGACTGTGTATAATGTAATTTTAAATGTGTTTTTTTCTTGAAACAGATTTTGCGTCAGATTTAAAAAAATGTAAATGCTTCATGGAATATCCGGGCAGTAAAATGGGTTAATATACACTGCGACAATGCGAGGAATGTGGAGGATTTTCGTGGATTATATAAATTGCCCGGCAATAAATTGTGACTCCAGTAAACATACATTATGTTAAGTCATTTATATATTTTAATATTTATCTGGAACATTTATGAACACGTTTATGTAAAATGTAATCTAGTATCGGAACAATTCTGCTTTTACAACTGTACGATTCAGGTTTACGGCCGCTTCGCTCGTCCACTTTTGTTACGATTGATTTTAGCTCTCTTATTTTAGACGTGAAATAACCTTTAAACTTTAAGCTAGTATTGAGACGCTTACGTGTAACGGGTTAGTTTTAAACCGACTTCAATAAAGAGGAGGTTGTCCATTCGTTGTTATTTTTTATGTAGGTAGATACGTTATGACATAACTTCGTCATTTCAATGGATTTCGAAAATTCTTTCATATTTTGTAGGAATTCTTCTCGTTTGGTCCCTATAAGTCTGAGGTACCTATGAAATTTGAAGCCGGTTCTTTTTTAACATTTTTATTCATAATTATAAACTATCTAATTGGTATCTATCTTTGTACTAAATCGAAAACCGTCCGTTTCAAATTCGAAAATGACAGGTCCGGTTTAATACTGTAATTGAAAGGTATTAAGTAATAGTTAAATTTCATGTGATCTATTTGCATACTGAACACTGAAAACCGTTAAAAAATTATAGTTGTAGTTTGTAAGTTTGGACATTTTGATGTCAGATAAAACACCCGATTTCATCTAGGCTCTTCAATTTATATAGTCCGTCTTATGAGTAAGCTTTCGGTTATCTTAATATATAAAATTCTTGTGTTGCTGACTGACTGACAGACACGCTACAGCCGAAACTATTGGGCGCAGGAAGCTGAAATTTGGCATGTATATTCCTTGAGGACCGCAGGGGTGCACTAAGAAGGGATTTCCCGAAATTCCCACGGGATTGGCTAAAACGGGTAAATTTTAAAAAAAATATGCAGGCGTAGCTGCTGGCGTCCTCTAGTATACTTATAAAAATCACTTTGTTGTACAGAGGAGTACTTAACTAGGTTTTATTTACCTACTTTCGGATTGTTAATCGTAACATTTTCTTTAGCCAAGTCGATCAATTGATAAGCAATTTGGTTTACAGGATTAATAGCTATCTTGATTCAGATATATTTTTGTAATCCTTTTATAAGGATTTTATTATTTTTAAATTATGAATAATATACATATTTTATATCGGCCTGCTTGACTTCTGAGGTGACTACGACATCGTCAGTTTGATCAATATTTATATTACTTCAAATTCTTCTTCATGGCAATACCATTACAAAAGTTAAAATGAAAATATTTAGACCTGATCGTGATCTCAGCATGACTAATGTCAATTAAACTGTATCCACTTCTTTTTACTGTTTCACGCCGGATACCCGTAGGGGTAGGCAGAGGTGCAAATATTACACCCACTTATTTACGTCAGAAATTTAAAACCGTTTTAATTGTACGTTTTTGCGATACTAAATCCAAGAGACTTATGTTAGAAATTTAATAACATGCATATAGTTTGATTGTTATCAAAGTGAAAGCAAAATTGTTAATGATAAATTCGTATTCACAAATATCCATGTGGTGATGACCGTGTGGATCAAGAATATAAAATATCTAAAATTAAGGAAAATAATAATAATAATAATATTCTACCACATGCACACAACACCGGTTGGTGCAGCGGGAGTTTAAGCGACTGCTACGCCGATGGTCGCGGGTTCGGTTCCCGCTCAAGTGAAACATTTGTGTGCATGAACATGGATGTTTGTCTTGGTCTGGGTGTTTCTATGTATAATATGTATGTATTTACAAAAAAAAAGTATATATCGATGTTTATCCGTTATCTAATACCCATAACACAAGCTCTGCTTAGCTTGGAACTAGATGGTGATGTGTGTATGTGGTAGGATATTATTATTATTACATAAAATGCGTAAATTCAAGTATCTGAATATAGTTTCATAAATAAAGTCAGCCTTACGTCAAGTTTGCCAAAGCTCGCCATTCATAAGCAGAAACTCAAATTCCTTTGCCACACAATATACAATTTAGAAAAATACACACATAAAAACATATTGCCACATGTATAGCCACCGAAGGACAAACAAACTGACATAAACTTTATTACGTATACATAATGGGTGCTCAGATAAACAATAAAAAAGATGGAAGGATATAATAAATAAGGACGTCGAATTCGGAAGTAATGCTAAATGCATAAATATCGTAAATTTGTGACGATAGAACCTTTTTATGGTTTAATTTGGCTAATTGTGTGTGATTCGTAATGTGGGTGATATGGTAATGGAAAATATGTTAGGGTTTATTGAATGGTGAAGTAAAAAAGAAATAGACCGGATTTCAAACGAAGGGAATTTAGGAATAGAAAATAGTACCTAGTTATGAATTTTCGAGAATTGCCATGTGAAGAAATATTGAGATTCACTGTGCAAAAATATTGTCTTGGTTATACTAAATGCCGATCTCGAGTTTGAAGATCAGTCTTAGATGCAAACGGGATGACACTAAACCCTTTTATTAAATATCGGGCTTCAATGGTCCAGCGTGGTTTTTCTCTAACTAGAAGAAAAATATTCTGATCATACCTTGACTTGGTACTTGACCCAAGTACGAGTTTGCACTCGATTGTCACGGTGACGATAGCCTAGTCGACGGGAAAAAATTCCATACAGTTTCTAAATGCGCCCCCTAGCGAACTCAATCGATCGCTACTCTTCGTTAGGGGTGCTTTTAGAAAATGTATGGAAATTGTTCCCGTCGACTAGTCTATCGTCACCGTGACGATCGAGTGCAAAACTCATACTAGACCCCCAGGTTAATTTATTCAAATGCTCACTCGTGATTACTTCATATTCAATTAAGATAATGTTCGTCTGGCTGTGATTCGCTAAGCACGGTCACCTAGCCTGGTAGAGGATTCTCCTTCCCCCATAGGCATTTTACTGCCTCATCATCATTATCATCCACAGCTCAACTGTGTCCACTGCTGAACATAGTTCTCTCTTTGTTCTTGCCATTTCCCACGATATTGTGCTAGTCTAGCCCCAGGTTCGGCTCGCGATCACAATAATATCTTTGACTCATTTTGCTGAGGGACGAACTACTTTACTGCCTATGCAGAGTCAAAGGTATCAGTTTATTTTTAAGGTCATGACTATCAGGTAGTCCCCCCGTCTAAATAGCAATAGTAATCTTAGCAATGTGTATGCTGACCTATTTTTGGTTAACAATCGTGCAAATTTATAAATTTTGACTATACAAACGTCTATACGTTTAGATAGATACTTTTGTCTTCTTGGGTTTACGCGAATGTTATGTTTGATTTAAATATACAAACGTATGTTTGAATACGTACTGGAAATCAGAATTTTTTCAGTAGCTATAAAAATAATAAGCGTGGCATAGTAACTGTCAAAGAGAAAATAATATTTTAAGATGAAAATGAAAAATGAAAAATGGTTTATTGCTACAAAATATACAAAGGCAATACATACTTACATACTAAACTAGTTATGTGGCACTGAATAACTACATGCACATGCACTTTTAAATCAATGAAAAATTAAAGCACGAGTAAGTTAAATATATTTTTAGCGTTTCATATGCGAAGCTAATTCTATCTTGTAAGTCCATGCATGAACATGTAGCAACTCAGTGTCATTGCATATATTTTGCAGAAAGCATTAATTCTTTCCCCAGTTTTCTTTGGTTTCCTCACTAGGCAAGCCTGTATCGAGGAAACCCAGGAAATATCAAGAGGAACCGTAGATACATTTTGGTTACATATCTAAAAATATGACAGAAATATATATATAAAAAAAAATGAAGACACATTAAAACTTAGTAACAAGTAATAAACAAAAACCTTAAGTAAAATGTTGAACATAATATACATATAATGATATAACATGCAATTAACTTTTTATTTTTAAAGCATCTTCTGTGGTATCGTAATCTATACTTTTTAGCCAAGTGATAATAATATTCTTAGCTTCAGCTAGTGTTTTAGTTCTAATGTCACAGTGCCTGGCGACTACATTGTATACATGCACACACACAAACTGGCCAAAACGCTGAGCAAATCTAGTGTTGACAAGTGGGCTGGGGAGTCGGTAAACTCTTTTTTTAATGAGTGACTCACGATCACCTGATGAGACAATTGACTTATGCATTGATAGAGATGTCCGAAGTATAAATAGTTGACGCACACTGAGCACCCCAGCCTCCCTATAAACTTGTGTGGTAGGGTATCTGAAAGGTTTTTTCAGCATGACCTTTAAAACAGATCTCTGTGCTCTCTCGGCCTGAATCATAATGGTTTTACCAGCACTACCCCAACATGTTATACAGTAGATTATCAAGGATTGACATAGTGCGTAATATACAATTTTAAGGGTGTCAGAGCATGCTACGTCTCTTAAGTTACGTATAACTCTTATGATTATATTAGATAGATATTTGTTGTCTTAGATATTTGTGCCGTCGTTGCTAGCCCTAGATTTTTCATTCTTCGTGTCTTTTTTTGCTTGTCATACCAAGCCAAAGACAAACCCACACGTTTTACTTGCTTCATGAATGAAATGAGTGAAATGTGCCAATCATTTAGTGCAAGAATTATTAGAAAATGTTAATTATTTGTCATTATTGCACTACTTTCCCTACTTTAGACTTTAGAGGTTTTACAGATATCATCATATCAGGCAAACGACGTCCACTGCTGGACATAGGCCTCCCCCAAGGTTCTCCACACAGACCGGTCTTGAGCCGCCCGCATCCAACCGCCTACAGGGATCTTGACTAGATCGTCGGTTCACCTTGCGGGGGGCCTACCTCTGCTGCATCGTCCGGTAGGTGGCCGCCACTCCAGAACCTTTCTGCCCCAACGGCCATCGGTTCTTTGAGCTATGTGCCCTGCCCACTGCCACTTCAGCTTGGCTATCCGGAGAGCTATGTCGGCGACTTGGTTCTACTGTGGATCTCCTCATTTCTGATTCGATTTCGCAGTGAAACTCCAAGCATAGCTCTTTCCATCGCCCTCTGAGTGAACTTGAACCTTCTGATAAGGCCCATAGTGAGCGACCACGTCTCTGATCCGTAAGTCATCACTGGCAACACCCTGGTCAAAGACTTTCGTCTTGAGACACTGCGGGATATCGGATGAGAAGATATGTCGTAGCTTCCCAAACGCTGCCCAACCGAGTTGGATTCGACGATTGACCTCCTTCTCGAAGTTGGACCTACCTAATTGGACTACTTGTCCCAGGTAGATATACTTGTCGACAACTTCGAGCGTAGAGTTCCCAACTCGAATAGGAGCAGGTACAATATGGACGTTCGACATGATTTTCGTCTTGTCCATGTTCATCTTAAGACCTACTTGTTGGGAGACGCTACAGAGGCCATCGAGCATTGTGCCTAGATCTTCCATGGTCTCAGCCATGACTACGATATCGTCTGCGAATCGAAGGTGAGTGATGTACTCGCCGTTGATGTTGATGCCGAGTCCATTCCAGTCCAAAAGCTTAAAAACATCCTCTAGCGCAGTGGTAAACAGTTTCGGGGATATGACATCCCCCTGTCTCAACCCTCGCTGGAGTTGAATAGGTTTCGAACTCTGGTCCTGGAGGCGGACTGACATAGTGGCGTTTTCATACAAACACTTCAGCACTTCGATATATCGGTAGTCAATCCGGCACCGTTGGAGAGACTGTAGCACCGCCCAGGTTTCGACCGAATCGAAGGCTTTCTCATAGTCCACAAACGCCAAGCATAGAGGCTGGTTATACTCCTCGGACTTCTGTATAACCTGCCGCAGCGTATGTATGTGGTCTATGGTACTATAGCCTTTACGGAAACCGGCTTGTTCGGGAGGCTGGAAGTCGTCTAGCTTGCTCTCGAGACGATTCGTGATGACTCTCAAAAACAGCTTGTAGACGTGGCTCAGAAGTGTGATGGGTCTGTAGTTCTTTATGAGGGTTTTATCCCCTTTCTTACAAGAAAAGCACCACCACACCTCTATGCCACGCCTGTGGCGTTTTACCCTCGAGAATGACGGAATTAAATAGCTTCCGAAGGGCTTCTACAGCGGGTGTGCCGCCGGCCTTCAGAAGCTCGCTCGTAATTCCGTCATCACCCGGCGCCTTATTGTTTTTGAGCTGTTTGAGAGCCACACTAATCCCGTGCACGCTGACGTCCGGGATATCTTCGGTATAGTGTCGGGTCAGTCCAGTTCTAGGGTCTGACGCTGGAGAACTTGCGGGTTGTTGCGTTGTCGTGTATAGCTGTCCATAGAACCTTTCGATCTCCTCCAAGAGCTCAGGTTTGGAAGATACGATTCTGCCATCTTCCGTCTTCAGCTTTGTCAGCTGACTCTGCCCAACAGACAGATCTCTCTGGAACACTTTGGATCCCTTATTCTGCTCGATCGCCTCACGAACACATTTTGTGTTGTATTGGCGGAGATCGCGAGTCAGAGACTTAGAGATCTGTCGGGGTGCAAGTAGCTGCATGTCCTTTTGAGAATTTGTTTTAATGATAATAAACCGAAGGCATGCATGTCTCTAGGAGAGCGTAGGGATATACTAATTGGGATTTACCGAAATATCCACGAGATAAGGCAGAAACGGTTAAATAAAATAATAAAATCTGCAGGCGTGGCTGCAGCCATCCTTTAGTATGTAATATATATGTTTTGTCCGCACCGAGGTCAAAGCTTATTATTGACTGGAATCAGTTAATAATCAAGGTTACTTCTTCGCGCGCAATATTAACATGACACGCCGTTGTAGATTGTCCTTTAATCTATAGTATTTTATTTCAAATAAAGGAACGTGATTAAGTGTTTTATGCTGTAAAACAATTAATCACGTTCCTTTATTTGTCAGTAATAATTTTGGGTAATGAGTTTCTGAATATAAATTAGATACTATAAAAAAATGTTATTATTTGCGTCTCCAAGCTACATTTTTATAATTATTGGCACCGGTTGTTTTACGTGCAGTGCCTGGCTAATTTAGAATCCTTGATCATGATTGACATTCATTCGGGATCCAAACTCAACAATGGTCACAAATAATAATTGTTATAAATAGGCATTGCTCTTACCTAGATTCTCCTCGAATTGTTAACATACGTAGCTCGTTCCCAAGCTGTTTAGTCAATTATGCTTCAAAACATATGAACTGGACCTAAGCAAAGCGATTACACTTTGAAGTTATTCCAATCTCGCCGAAGGGTATATAAAACACGCAGCCAATCCCAATACAACAAGCGTCCCTAAAATTGATGACCCGATCGATCAGCCCCAATCCTTCCGCAAGTCAACTGACCCTCATCACAAAACGGCGTGAAGAACTCACTGTTTTCCTTCATCGTGATTTACAGCATCAATATAAGATTTCCGAGTTATCTTGTAAACAAGTTGTAGCCCGCATACTGATGTGGTACCAACTTATAACATAAATTGCCCTTAGTACAAAAGTATGATATATCATGGAAACTTTGCTGCGAGCTTCCATATTTTGTAGTGTGAAGCTGTTTGAGGACATAATTATGTTTCTTCTGGACAAAGTTACTTGTTTCCTAGGTATTAGGCATCTCTTTCAAGATGGTTGGAGTCTTCTGACTTATAACAATAATGTTTTGGTATCATGTATAACCATGTACAGGATCAATAAGTTGTTATGCCATTACTTTGACTGGTAATTCCGGGCAGAATTTGACGCTGATTTCGGGGTATGGGGTGGGTATTTGTGACGTTAAGTTTTCTGGAGTTGGTTTTCTATTTAGAGGCAATCAGGTAATGTTGCCTTTAAGAATATTTAATCAAGTTATTCGAAATATAATATATGGTGCAGTGTCCGTACAAGGAGTAGCGTCAGCAAATTACTTTACTGATCGCGTTCGGAGCCCGTGTCTTGGGCTCCACCAAACGTACTCGGCGGTCATTGCGTTATTTTCATCGTTTAATTGAAGGGTTTTTTACCGAGCAACTAAATATAAAAATGTAACCTCACCATACGTCTAACACCGTTATTATATTTATTGTCTTTACGACAAGCACCAACTTCGTGTTTACGAATTCTAGTAGCGACTTTAACTATAGCACTTTTCTTTGGTTAGATTTTCCTCCTGCGCGTGGGAATTCCAATTCAAAGGACCAAGCGTGTGACATAATAATTTGCATGTCCTTTTGGGGAATATTACAAGATCTTTCTAAGCCCATCATTACTTGATGTTCAAACGTTAAGATTGTAGCGATAAAAAGAAAATCCCCTATGAAATTAAAACAAAGTGTCATCTTGAAGTTTCGACACGAATTAAAATGTTCAAAAACTGGTTAGTTTTCAGCAGGCAGGCAATCTGTGCTAAGTTTTAATGTAGAGAAATAACAGTTAGGTTTTAGACTGATACGTTAGGAGCTGTGCCAAGAGTCGGTGCACCTGCCAACACGCCTGGTGGCATGGTGTTTGGACAAGTTTTTTAAAGGGACCGTTTAAGGAATAACAGTTTGTAGGATGCGGACGCTGCGCTCAACTTAGTTGAGTTACTTAGTGATGACTTGCCCAAAACTTGGATATATATTTTTTTATTTTATTTGGTGTATGGTATTGACTCAATAGCTTGAGGTTATTTTTGAGTAACTATAGATAGTAGACAAAAAGTTGTGTATAAAAGAAAGAAAAATATATTTATTTAAACAGAAAATTGACACAGAGTACAATATAGTGCAAAATAAAAACAGAAAATTATAATTATAATAGAGCAAAGAAGATTAATAACCCCTCACCTGATACGGTCGCGGCGGCTATGTTGCCGTAATTTGATCGCCGAATTGAGACGCGCCGCGGCGCGATTTGAGTGGGTCACATATTTAGCATTTTATGGCCTTTCTGTGTATAAATACCTGACACATTATATATTGATGGAATCCTTGATAAATTATCTACAATGTTACAGTACAACCGTAACATTATATTGTACTGTGACCGAACTGTATTCAAGAGAAAAATAAAAATGTAATGAAATTGGGTAAATTCTGACTTTCTGATGAAATATATAAAAAAATAAACAAATTGTAGTTTTCTCTTTCCTTTTTATTTAACCTGCTATTATAAAGGAATAAGCATATTAAAAACATTTACACCTTTTCCTAATAATATCTAACGTAAATCAACAAATTCCATAAGCGGTTTTTGTCGTTTTCATACCGTACGCGTAAAAACTGCATAAAAATGTCTGAACTTTGCACATTCACTTTGTTCAACATATTTCATTAAACTCATGAGATATATATATATTTAGAAAGCTTGTTTGATGGTTAAAAGAATAACAATAAATTTAGGCGACAGAATTGCATTAATTTTAAACAAAAGGTAAATTAACAAGACCCTCGTTTTAGGCGGTCCAAAGCAGGGCATATTTAAAACTATGCTCATTATAACAAAATCAAACCAAAATACAAAATAAAGACTTATGAGTCTTAAAGAGTATAAAAGGAGCTTTAAATTTCAACAAATGACAATCTTATAGTTATTGTAAATAATTATTAATTAAATAAAAATAGCAGTAACAAAGGACAATGACTCGGCCTGACAGCCGGTCATAAAATGACCGACTGTTACCTGCATTATATTTTTCGTGAATATTTAGAAAATACATGAATTTAAGGACTTCTGCATATTATATACTATTTATTTATGATATTATTCAAACAATACAACAAAAAAATACCAACAAGTGCAGAAACAATACGTAAAATCATATGAACTATACGGGTGCGGGGCGAATTGGTTCTTACCTAAGGAAAAGTGTCTTTAATCTTAAATTACACTACGAATATTATCAACTTAAACATAAAACGAAAAAATACTTACTAAGGCATGATTAAATTGCTTCGGACTGATGCTGCAGCGTTTTTTTGGTATCAAAATTTATTATTGCGACAGGACACGCACAGCGACGCGGGAACTTTCTTTTGATTAGACGAAACTTTTTTTTTTTTTTTGGAGCATGTCTGTTTTCTTTTACAATACGCAAGGCGTTTTATTGTCCTACCAACGTAACGCAATCGCAAGCCGCTACAAATCGGTAAAACAGAGAAAACAGACTTGAAATGCGAACATAAAAAATGGTCATAATATGACTACGTATCAAAAATCGCCCTACTTTCTTCGGTCATAATATGACTATAGATCAGGTGAGGGGATAAGTATACTTTATGACCCATAAGTTACTGACACAAATGTCAAACACAATCTGTCTACGCCTTATAATGATGCACATGAATAACCTAACTAAGATTATATTTAGTGAAGTTGACGTCAATGTAAAACCAATCAGATAATTACTAACCTGCTTTCAATAATAATATAACAAGTAGGAAGACTACACACTTGAATTACAACTGCTTCCCAGTGACCACGGTTCCTGTAAACCTACAGAGATGTTGGGATGAGATGAATATTACCTATTTTATTTGGTCGGAATGTTCACTGCAAAATCAAGACACAAATAGACAGACAGACGGACAAAAAAGTGATCCTATAACTGTCCCATGCTTTTTTCGTTTTAGGTACAGAATCCTAAAAACGAAATAAATACTTGAAGAAACAAACATGTATTCAAATTGCTGTTGTACTAGAGTGAGCTATTAACATAGACTCTATTAATGTTTGAAAGTGACTCTTGTTTCGCTATTTGATTTGAACTCGAATGTGTGTAATTTAGGCAATAATTTCGTCTCTTTCGTTCTAGTTAAAATTGGTGCCCTTTGTATTTTAATGTGTAGGTACGTCCATCAAACAGGGATTATTCACGACACGACGGCCTTTGTAAAATAAATCACCACAGCAAAACGTATTGTAATAGTACCGCCCACCTCGCGATTGAATGCAAAATGTTCGCCATTTTTAGGGTTCCGTAGTCTACAAGGAACCCTTATAGTTTCGTCATGTCCGTCCGTCTGTCCGTCCGCAGCCTAGCTCAAATACGCCTGGTGCTAGAAAGCTGATATTTGACATGAATATAGACATAAGATATTGCAACAAAACTGTAGAATAAAATTTAGGAAAATATATTTTTTAAGGGTATCTCCCCTACATATATAGTGGGGTTGAATTTTTTTTTGGTTCAGTACCCCATCATGTGGGGTATCATTGGATAGGTTTTAAAAAAATATTATTAGTTTGCTCAAATCATTTTTCGATCAAGTGATTGGTTTGTCAAATATCTAGCTTTGAAGTGAAAAAAATTGTTAGACTCAAGTGTCCCCCCCCTCTGCCGGCTAAACTATTAATTTGGAGGAAGTGAAAAAAATCACAAATGTAGTACATGTAACGAATTTAAAAGGAAAACTATCACGGCTAAGTAGATATCACTAGTTTACGAGTAATCGTCGGTTAACTTATAAATACCTATTTCTGTGAGATTACATTGGGCGCGCTGGCTTAATCTTAAAGATATACGTACTTTGGTATGTAATGTACTACGGTACTACGTATGTATAGTAGTAGTATATCTTGGAAACCACATTTTATGTTTCCAATACATGACTGGATACATACCTAGTGTTTTTCTAAACAAAACTTAGGTTCCTATAATAGTGTTATTAAAATTATTATTTCAGCAAAATAAACAGTCGGATTTCTTGTACATTAATACCCTTTGCAGCAAGTCATTATGGGCAACTACGGAACCCTACATTGCGCGTGGCCCGACACGCACTTGACCGGTTTTTATACTAAGTTTCACATTTGGCAGACAGATTGGAAATCGCATTCCGATGGTAACCGTCACAAATTAATTCCTATGCGCTACTGACTTAATCCCTTGCGATAGGAAGTGATGGACGAGCTATTCTCAGTCCACGATATTAGAGGTCACTTTGTATTGACGGTTGATTTGTCCGTTGGTGATTAACCAAAATAGAACTGAGAATAACGTTTAAAATTTTTTGAATTTTAAAATTAGATTCTTATTAGATTTTTTCGGATAACTGTACATATGGATATGAATATAATAATTATCTTATACTTATTTCATTCTTTTTTATAAGCTACATTACTGCAACTGCAGTACCTACTTTTTGCGTAACTGAGGTTCACACACATTCACAAACTTTCGCGTTTATTTTTATTTGTAATTCCTAGCTCCGTTTGGTCAATTTTTAATGATACCTACTAAGCATTGTCACTAATGTGGTACATATATTATTACTGTTGTACCAGCAAATGGAAATAAATGAATTGTATTATTTTATTTATAAAAAAAATTGTCCCATGTCCTACATACATGGTAAAAATATTCTATTATTTCCAAACATTCACAGTAATTTACGTCACCCGGTATATAGAAGTCGAAATCTGGGGTTGACATCACACATTCTAATACACCTAAAGCGTCAAACAAGCTTGCAGCTTACATTATAGTAAGCGTTTGCTCTAGTCGTTAGCCACCCTTGCTTGCTTAGGGAGCTGAAGCATCTACTTATCTCTGAATCACATCGCGTAATTTATTCCGTGAGATCAAGTGTTTGAAGGAGTGCGAACTAAAATTATACTGCATAAACTTCTAAAATATTTGCTATTAATATTGAATTTTAGGTAATTGCGTAATTATACCAAAATTAAAGTGGAATACCTTGCATTTGACGTGAAGTTTTGGGCGGAATAGCCACAAACACAAAAAATAATTAGTTGAATTATTGGATGTATTAAAATTGCGAAAGTTTAGAAGTATTGATATTTTTATATTGAAATAGACGCAAAGTTATTAACCAAAATACCTTATAACCAGCTTTAAATAATCTTTCGAAAACGTACGTAGATCAAAACACATTTTTCTTATTTACTTGTAACTTATGTTGTGTTTTTTGTATCTTTGACTCTTCTCCCGTCTTGTATTGTTCCCATGCGCATGGTTGTGTAAGCGATATTTCTAGTATATCCGCCACTTTAGCCTTTTTCATATTACTTGAAAAACAAAAATGTGTACTACACACTAATTAATACATTTCTCAAAGAATATACCTATTGCAAATCAATTTACGTCTGATACCATTTTATCGGTTGTCACAACTCTATCATTAGAAAACTGGCTAAAATCTCTTCTGATCTGACAAAATTGATAGCATATGGCTTTGTAAATAAATCCCTACTCACCAAACCATAATCGAGTAAGTATTGTACTGTACATACATACATGCGTACATAGACTCACGCCTGTTTCCCGGAGGGCAGAGACTGCAACGATCCTGACATATCTCTCTAGCTTCATTCATTCCCATAAAATTTCTCATGCATGTACTGTAGATCTTTTTGAATGTAGACCTGATAGTTTATATCATCTATTCTATACTTCATAATAATCGTTTTAGCGTTATCCCGTTCGCATCCAAGACTATTTTGTCTTGGAGTCCGGGGTCCGCTTTGTTACAGATTTTATAGAATACTAGAGGATGCTCGCAGCAGGTCCAATTCCATTCGAGAAATCCCCTCTTAGTGCAACACTACGGTTCCCAAGGAACATACATGCCAAAATTCAACTTCTCGTACCGAATAATTTTAGCTGGGCGTTGTCTGTCAGTCAGTCAGTAACGCAAGAATGTTATATATACTAAAAGACTGCCTCCGTGGTCCAGTGGATGAGGTCCCTGGTTTGATTCCCGGGTCGGGCAAAAGTGTTACTGGGTTTTTCCGAATTCTCAATAGCAACACGGAGTCTGGTGATGTGCCCGGTAACGGCAATAGGCTCGCCCCTATTACGTGGGACCTAAAAATTCATGGCGAAATGTGGGTGTAATATTACACCTCTACCTACCCCTTCGGGGATATAGGCGTGAGTCTATAAAAATATAATAAAAGACAGACTTTTTTTTAAATTTCTCTGTTTCCACCCGATCCCACTGGAATTTCGGCAAATCTCTTTTTAGCACCCCTACGGCTCCCTAGTAACATACATGCCAAATTTCAGCTGCTGCCACGCATTAGTTTTAATTGCACATTGTCAGTCAGACAGTAACGCAAGGATATACATATTAGCTTTTCATGTAACCTACTCATTTCTTCAGTTGTTTAATTCATTCGGTCAGCAGTAGCGTTACAATCATGTCAGTGCACGTGGGTGGTACGTGTGTTCGTGATGTATCTGCATACGGAGACACGTTTATACACCTCGTGGCTCATCACCCGCGGCTGGTAGAGCTTCTTAGGACAGCCGTCCAGTTGAATATAGATGTAGTCCAGCTATAGACCAGCTGGGATGTCAGCTGTTGCCTTGTATAGAGGGTATTCTTTGTATTCGTTGTGTTTAAAGTCAATGACCCTCTATCACTAAGGATCATACATATAAGCGAAAAAAGAAAGCGTTTTTCGGAAGCTACGGAAGCTTCATGTACTTGCAGGTAGAGGTTTAGGTTGCCCATTTTATCGGTAAGGAGTTATAGTAGCGATTTAATTGTCTTTTAAAGAGGTTTCAGGCTCCTTAGTCAGTGAGAATGTGATTTTTAGACTCCTTGTGATGTGCCTGGTTGTAAGTGCCGATTGTGTGTGTACTTTTATTCTAAGAAATGAGGTGTCGGGTTTTCAGGCTGTTTATGATAACAATTTGATTTCTATTCTACGAGTGATGTCATCATACCTACTGTAATTGCTTACATTCAAGTTGGTGAAACCCTTTGGCAGAGCAACCAAATATTTTTTAATCGTTTCTTGACCTAGAAGCTGACGAAAGTATTGCAGTATGTTACATACATACATAGACTCACGCCAGTTTCCCCGAAGGGGTAGGCAGAGGCATATTAAACGCCCACTTTTTGCCAGTGTTTTGATCCCACGTAATAGGTGGCGAGCCTTTTGCCGCTTATCGGGATATTTTGTTTGCCCGAGCCTCGTCCGTTAATCGGCAGGTGCACCACTTGCAGGTGAGGTTGGCTTGGGGAATGCACCTTCTTGGTGGGAACCTGTTACCTTTTGCTAATTGGAGGTATCAAAAATATGTTGCTTTTCCTGAGGGTCGGAACGAGACCCAATTGCTTATTTGCCCCAACGCGATGTATTTGACCCATGACGGTAGGCAACATCGGTACGACGGTTTTCATCGCAAGGAATTAAAATAAAATAGCTACTTAAACTTAGCTAGCTATAGCATTAGATGTGGACGACAGACTTTACACCGCGTAGTAGATGGAGTATGTAAAGCTTACTACGGCTCGTTACAATTGTAAAAAAGCTAGTTAACGGCTCAGCCTTAGAATTTATCCCTTTGTTTACCTACAAACTGTTTCTAAGGGAATTAAACTCGATCTAGTGATTACAATTACCCGTTTAAGATGAGATTCACTACGTATATGGAGTTTTCCATTATCAATCATTACTCTAGGATTTCTCCAAGTTATTTGAGTCAGAGTAGAAAGTGTTAGAATTCTAGTATAATTTAGAATTTGCTTAAACATGAGAAATAGAACGACCGAAGCATCATTAATTTATAGAATTTGGTTTTATCATATGTGCTGTATTACTGTCGCATTGCTGGCTACCGGCCTCTTTTCATTGAGAAAAAGGCCAGGCCTTAGTCCAACGCTTGCTAAATGAGACATGTCTTTCGAGATCATTATGGAGAATGCTCTGACATGCAGGTTTCTTCACAATGTTTTCCTTCACCGTTAAGCAAGTGATAATTAACTATTGAGTACGCACTAAACTTTGAGAAGACATTGGTGCGCGTCGTAGGTTCGAACGTGAGCACTTTGTCAGACACTTCACTAGGCTTACGCTACTAAAATTTAATAATTATAATTATTTATTAATTATTTGTATAATCTAATATTCCTTCCGTGTGGTGACGGATTAAAAATACGGATAGTCACCACCCCATATCATCCCATGGGTGTTGTAAGAGCCGACAAAGGGAGCATATTATGCAGAGAACAGCACTGTAAGAGAAGGAAAACTTGATACAAACCCTATACCAACCCGTTTGGCCAGCGTGGTATAGTAGGCCAATTCCTCCTTTCAAAGGAGAGGCCTAGTCCAGCAGTGGACTGTTAAAGGCTGATGATGAATATTCCTTCAGGCTTTTTCAGAAACGTACATGTTCTTGCATTCGTAATGTAGAAATCATTTCTTTCAAGAGAGTTGTCTGTAAAAATTTAAAATGGTCTTAATTCTTTTTCTGTGTGTACGTTTCCGGTAAACAGATGTGTGTGTATACATGTTGTATGTCTAGTGTCGTTGTTTAGGCTATGAATCATTCTAATATAACACCTGTCCGCACTGACTTACAGTTTATTTTGGTACCGACACCCATGGACTTAAGTCATTTATACTGACACATTATAGTGTAATATATTTTTTTACCATATGTATGTGTATGTATTATTTAAGATATGTTTTGTTTTAGATGTCTAGAGTACTTCTGAGTATATATTAGATCTGTTACTCAGACATTGGAGTACTTTAAGGCATCAAACCTTGTGATGATGCGTCGAGTGTTATAAGTATAATGCGAGAAAAAATATTATTTTAAAGTCCTTTTTGGTTTTCTTTATTTTTGTATTTCTATGTCTGTTTGTTACATTGTGTTGACACTTCTTTATTAGTACTGCCACTATTTATAGGCTATAGACACTGTTTAGGATATTATTTTAGTCTAGGGTTAGGATATTATTTAAGTCAGCCTGACTAGTCAGGGTCGGGGCGCATGGAACAACTTTTGTTGATGTGTCGAACTTGATGTACCCATACGTATTATCCTAGGCACATAAAAAATCTATATACATATACTAGAAAATGAAGTCGCCTTTTCGTTCTTCCTGTCTGTATGCAGACGATGAGTTTATAGTCTGCATACCCCCGAACTTATTTTTTTACGGTTTTCACGAATAGATAGTGTAATTCTTGTGGAAGGTTAAGTATTCATGCGGATGGAGTCCCGGGTGAAGTCTACTAACTTAGAAATGGAAAACTATTAATTATTTTCTTCTACGTCATATACTGTCCCAATTAATATAGAATGATGAACAATATCAATGGAAATTCTCATACGTTTCCACGGATGACGCGTCAGTCTGGCATGCCAGTTGCCAAGCACCTTGGCCACGTGGCTGGCACTCTTTGCCAACTGGCATATTTCAGCCTTGACACTGCTCGCGACCAATGTCTCCATGTTATGAAATATAGCTTCCTTTGCTCTATTTCACTAATTAGAATTTTGAGTAAGATTGCCTGCAGAGTAACCTAAAATAGGTTGAGATTTATTTGACTAATTAGGCTTTCTGAATCTGAACGTAATTTATTCACTCCATGATAGGTTAAATGCTAAGAGTTTGTGACCGGCTACTCCTTTTTTATTCTTAATTAAAATGTCTCTCACCTGCTTCTGAAACAGTGAGCTTAGATGACTAAGCATGTAAAATAAGTGCAAAGTATTCTCTCGTTAATAGTTGAAATCCCTGTGTGTTCTTAAACTTAGTCGATTGACTATTTTAATAGTAATGCTCATAGCCTTAAGCTTCTAAGTAGGTGCAGAATCGTCAGGTGAAGTCAAGTGTTTGTAATGTATAAGTTTTTTCACCTCCTTTGTGGACTCTATTATCTTCTAATTCCCTACAATTTGACAAGACTAGCAAACCCTGCCTTTAAGTGGATTTTCTCTTAGAATATAGAATCTCTTAGAGTATGAATTTCTTAGAGTACAAGGGAACCCCTGTACTCTCTCTCTCTCATTTAAGTGCTAGGCACTTATCAGTTTTGCAATTTCCATTTGTCTCTATCAAGTGTCATCTACTCTATGTCCTTATACATAGGTACTGACGCTGGGCTGTTCCTTTAGTTGGTCTGTATATTTCCTTCTTCATCTTCCTCTCTTTCTCCGGGCTTCTAATTTTCCATCTATTATATTTGATATAAATGTAGCATGTCTGATCAGATGGCCGATCATGTTTCCCCTTCTTTTATTTATTATATCTAATAAATATTCCCCCTATACTCTCCAAGGTTAAAACAAAGTTAAGCTACTTGCGCTTGGTAATTTCGGCTGTGCTTTTTCTGTCAGTCACCCTGAAGACTTTTGTATATGATTTAGTGATTGATGAATATTCTTATTACTAAATAGTTTCCAGTATCTGACATAGGCTGTGGTTTGGCCGTTTGCATATTTTTTTATCACAGTAAACCACTATTTGTATTCTATAAACTGGATCTCATATCTAATGTCAGAGTTTAAGAAAGTTCGGAACAAGACAAAATTAAGTGTTACCCGCATTTTTTGTTTCTAATCTGTGGTGGTATTGGTGTTCTTTGTGTCCATTGATTGTACGTATATATATTATTATTAAGGAAAAAAACGTCCTTAAAACGATTTTTAATTCCACTTATATGTGGAATTTAAAAACCCATATTAGATTCGAGATAGACTCTTTTTGCGTGTTGTCAGCTTTCACTACAAAATACTCACAATTAGTGTATACCTAAGCTTAATTACCGCTAAGTTTCATCAAAATAGTTTCCCTGTAAGAATGACGATCGTTCATCTATCCGTCTCCATAAATTTCTCAGTAGGATTTCGTACAATGTCATTGACATCAAGGGGCCCGATTCTCCTAAATAAATTTGTTCAAAATACAGTTTCGATATAATGCCAGTGTCATAAATGGTATTCTCCTAAATTAACAGATATTTGAATGAAATTGTAATGAGATCGTAAATTGAAAAAAGTGTCAAATATGTGTCAACGACGAACTCTTTATTTCTATTTATGCGATAATGACATTTGGTTAGCAGAATACCGATTTTGAGTCAATTCAAAATATAATCTCATTCCGTTCAAAATATAATTTCAATTTCATATAAAATAGGAGAATTGGCCCCCTTGTTTTCGCCGGTTACAGTTGACAAAATATCTAGGCATCTCTACCTAGATATTTTGACATCTCTATCCATTTTTGCTCCTTTTAACTTGAAATATCATAACCTGAAACTTAAATTTCCACGTGAGCGGAGTATCTCGGCTTGCATCTGAGAGGTCGCCGGGCCCAACAGATAAACATCTCGGCGAAAATACTGAAATTATTATATTTTTATATTATTTCCTCTCGGTGAATCTTTTGTTGTCGCGCGCAGAGGCTCCGTGAATAGTTGAACTTAGATGCAGGTTATTGGGATTTGTTTTGTGGTCCAGTGACTAGTTTTTACTGTAATATTTTGTGTGGAGACTAATTAACTGCTATGCAAAGGTGTCACGGGTTCTAATTTGTTAATGATCGCTTGCTAAAAGGTGCAGAAAATATCGTGGGGAAACCCGCATGCCTGCGGGTTCTCCATAATGCTCGCGAACGTGTGAGGTTTGTCAACCCGCTCTTGGCCAGCGTGTGGATGGATGGCTTTATATATATTTTTATAGTAAGCAGTGGTGTATGGTTAGCATTAAGACAGTTTATATACAGATTTAATGATTTACTTTATGAAAATCTTGTTTTTTTTTAAATTTTGATTCATTCTGAAGTAATCATTTTTTTGTTCAGGCGGTACGGAATTTTCAATTTATAAAAGAGAGCCTATTTTTCTTTTATTTTGAACTTAATATCTAATAAAAAGTGGACTCGAAACAACAATTTGATGATCTCAAATGGTGTTTTCACTGTGGAAATCGAAAAAATATTGACTTGACGCATGTTTTGTGCCTTGACGATTTTATTAGGGCAGATATAAGCAGTTAATAATTTGATTAATGTTAATATATTTCTTTATATCTTAATTTGTAACAATTTTCGCATATTTTCATATGTCCATCAGAAACGTCTTTACATCGGCGTGCCGCGGCGCGGCGGCGGTTTAACTAAAGGCACTGGAGAGTATAATAATTTAAAAAGATTGCAATGCCGTATCCCATAACCTTTGTATTGTGTTGAATTTTCATCACCGATCTTATCAAAAGAACTGCAGAATCTGACATTGTGCATAGCTTTATTCCTTGACCATTATTACTTTCTGTAATCAATATAACAATCACAGTGACTACGGAAAGAAAGAAAAGAAAGGAACAATAAACATTTCTTTCTACCCATAAATACCAGGTTAGTAGAACCAACTGTGTTTTTACATGTCTGTTACATTTAGATATCCAAACATTAGCTCAAGAAATACAACGTCATTTAAGTTAATTATCTGTATTCAGCATTCGGCCCGTGAATCTGTGTGAGTCAGTTATCTCAGCATTTTATGTATCTGACTCAGTGTTGCAATTACTGGACGATTTTACACAACCGTACGTGATTGTTTGACGAGATCTCTGATGTGCAAAATTGGTCGAAAACTGAAGATAAGCAATAAAATGGCTCTATTTTCTATGTACTTACCCAGCCACCATCATAACAATATAGCCTTTAGCACTCCTCTGCATGTTTGTTTTGTTTTTCGTGTGAGTGTGTGGCCAACTCTGGTGTCGGAGTTTTCAGACCGCCCGAACGCCGCCAACATGGCCTAACGATCCTTATCCTTAGACAAGGACCGACAGCTTTCCGTGCCCTCCGAAGCACGGTAGCGCTCAGATGAAAATGCCACACGGTCACCCATCCAAGTGGTGACCTGTGCAAGCGTTGCTTAACTTTGCCGATCTGTTACGAACGGCAAGCCAAGTCTCGCTATGAGCGCTACTCCTCTGCTGGACGTAGGCCTTGTGATAATTGTGTAGTGAATTCATGGTAGGATTTGGTTTGCTATAGCACACTGGCTAGATGGTTGGTATAGGGTTAGAAACCGATTTTGCCGTCCCTTTGCAAAGATTCTAGCGGCTTGGTATATTTTTCTTAGTCGCCTTTTAGGACACCTAAGTGTCTTGGTGACACTTTATATTCTTAATCCTTCAGTACTCGGATTTTACAAAGCCCATCCCAATCAATACACTAGGCTATTCTTTTCCATACAAATAGGCAGAATCCTACACCTACTACAGCTAATTTGTGACTGTACTATTAAGTACAGTCATGGGCAACCTACTCGGGTATCTCCTGTAGGTCCTATCACACTTTAGATGAAAATATCTCAAAGAATCTTTGCATGTTGGACTCAAGTCTCCGTGGACGCCTTCCCATTTTCTTATTCTTTCAAGTACTTAATAGTCTTTTATTTAGATCTACTATACGAGTTGTTAAATATCGCTTGCCCCGTGCCTCGGAGAGCACGTTCAGCCGTCGGCTCCAGTTGTCATTAAGATCTTTGTTAGTATACACTTCTATAGGGAGTCAGTGCGTCTGAATAAGCTGACACCAGTCTTAGGCATGAAATATTACTTTTTTTCAGGTTGCGGTCAGACAGACAGTCACCTTGTGGGAAAGCTAATATTCTGCCAAATCCGGTTAGCCTAGTAAACGGAAGCCGGGCTGCATCTGGAATAATGCTAGGATGATGAATAAGATCTACAACTTAGTTAATGTCATCTGCTTGATAATTTTGGTAGCGCTGTTTGCCAATCGGAGTAGGTGTTTGCAAACCTTAACCATTCAGATATTTATTAATCTAGGTACTCCGTTGCAGATGTAGATAAGTAAGTTTCCGAAAATATCTTGACTGAATAACTGAGTTACAAAGAAAATAAAAACTTAACTCATTCGATTTAAAATTTTCGTATCGTATCTAAATGCATTGATCAACCTTAGTTAGCAAATCGTTTTCAATTTTCGGTGAAAAACGTAGTAGAATATGTAGAGTCAAACTGTCTGACCACGAAAATGTGTTATGTAGATAAACCCAACCGAAAATAGCTTTATTGACGCAATGCAACTGAATTTACGCAGCTGGTTCTTGCCTGCATTTCTTTCAACTGCATACAAGCTTAGAGTGATACTAGAATTTAGGAAAATAGGCGTAGGAAACAAGTCTTTTTTATGGTAGAGCTTCGAAATACGTAGTCATAAGTGTTAGTAAGAACAAGTTTCAGTATTCCAATGTTCGGAATGAAAGATGTGAGACTAGCGGTCGGCGTCCGTTGCGTCCATTTTCCGATAATAGATCTCACCATCTCACTCGCACGAACGACGTTGCGCAAACGCCACAAGCCCAGAGCTAAAACAGGGGCTCAGGCTCTCATACTAAATTTAGTTCTGCAACACTGCATCGCACCGTGTCATGCCCATAGAAAACATTAACAACGATATAACACACGATATATGGACGCCGCATATTCCCAGCCAGATTTTCGCGAACACAAATTGCTCTATAATATTCAATTAGGTCGAGCAATATTGATGGCGAGCCGGCCGGCCGGCAATTTTGGTTAGCGCATCTGCCGCGCCTATATGCGTAACGTTTGATATACGATTAGTTTTCGAACCGTTTTCACCAGGCCGTGATCACGGCCGATGCGCCATTATCGGCGGTTAGCGCTCGTGTTTGGGCCGTTTCTAGTCCATTCCGGCGGGCGATCGTCCCTCAAGGTGCGTCGCGCGGACACGCTATATATAACCGCACACGCGGCCGCTCGTCTCGACGATTTTTCCTCGGTCCGCCGTACGGGCGGCATTCTGCCAGCAACGCGTCACACGTCTATTACCTCATAAACGCCAAACTTTGAGAAAGGACTTTAAAATTAGCAAGGACGCAGATCGGAACGGCCACAGACGGGCCGCGGCCGGGTATTTCTGTACGGCGACACGAGCGCTCCTGATAATTACGCAAGCTCGAGCATCGAACATGGCCGCCGGACCGCCGCGGCAAAAGACGCGGGAGAGGAGAGATGAGCTGTCACGGGATATTTATGAAATTCGAACTAAAATAGATTCAGTAGTAGCTTGGAGCGAGTCACCTTGACGCGCGTGCGTTATATAACGCTCGCCACGCGAATCGAACGCGCGACAACTTCCAAAATCGAAATTCGAAAATGTCAAAAACGTGACGCCATCGGTGACGTGTCCATGTGTGACGTAAGTTTAGTGTTGCCACTCCTCCGTTCGACTAATAAATTTATTGTTTGGCATGTAAACGGATGCGTTCGAGCCAAGAAATTACAGCGTTCGGTAAAAAAAATATTGAATGAACTAACGGAATGATGGCGCAGTGTAATCGGGTCCGCCTTGCAGCTTTGCCAAACACTATCTTGTTTATACTTCAACAGTTGCACAAGAGTTTTGATCATGGAATGTTTACACCTTCGTCCGATTTCTTATTTCATCGACAGAAAGCGGAGCTTCGTTCGCCCTCTCTATTTTTTATAGAACTTTTAATTACTCCTTTCTCCTAATGACGGCGGCGCCTATTGAAACGGTGGACCACTTAAATTTAAGTGTAGAAATGACTTTTTATTTTTAGCGTCTGTAGTAACTGTTCTCTAATGATTTTTCTCGGATACTGAAGGTTCATTGCAGTTCATATTTCCATTTTAAAATTGCAATTTTGTAAAGATGAAACTGCGAATGCATTAGTTGTCAAATTGTTAAATGCTGGCAATACCGAATTACGTCAGCCGGTGACATTTGTTACATATGAGTGTAACGTGTAACATTGTTCGTTCGTAATATAAAGCGCGGTATTGCTGTCACCACACGCTTGGCATACATTCCTGAATGCCGATATTTGTTAATATGTTTATTTCTACTGTTATTTATTTGCTTCCTACTGTCAAGGAATCAAACATAATTCATATAGTCTAAATTATAGTCTATAGTAGGGGACCTGTTTGTGACTCAATTATATTGATCAAGTCTAGATTTCATCTCACAGTGTTTACAACACTGATAATCGCTACCACGGTGAACTTAAACGGATAACTTAAAAAAAAACAAATTTTAAAAGTGCTTGGAAGGTATCCTGTATAAAATGTAACGAGACAGCATTATTATGGATTGGACTAGTAGATAAACTTTTTTTAATAGTGAGTGAAAGTGGATGTAATTTTCTAATTAATTATTTATGGAGAACTTATTTAACAGATCGGAAAGTGGAAAGCCCTGGTGGAGGCCCTATTAAGCTGATAAGATGATGAAGAATCTTATTAAGCATTGTAATGGGTAATACATTCCCAACTATTTATTCCCAACAGATTTCCATAATATGTCCACTTAACGTTTTATTAATTTGAGTTTTTATTCTAAAATCAGTAGCAAGCAGTCAGCATTCAATCCTTTAATTATTTATGATTCTTATATAAGCCAATGATTTGTTTTAAATAACCAAACCATTTTGCAGTTAGACTTCAAAGAAAAATTTTGGAAATCAAATATACTCTATATTTGATTTCCACAAATAGGCAGGAAAATGAATTAATTTGATTTTTATTCTTAAATTAATTTGCTATATTCGATTGGTATTTACGGGTGGTGTAGGTCTTTTTTGTTGTTTCAAATTGTAATAATATGTTTTATTTAAAAAAAAATCTATAGTTCAATTAAAAAGTGCACAAAACACGCTATACAATTAGGTTCTCTGATTGACAAGCCAAAATGAAATTTATACTCTCAAACTAAAAAGTTAAAAAATAACATAAGTTTGTGGTTGGAAAACATATCTACACAAAATCTTAAAACTCCCACTCTCTGATTGGTTTTAAGTGTTTCGCTGTTTCTACCGGTTCAGCTATTAGACTACTGTCATGTTTAATATCGACGAATTATAAAGCACTGCAAAATAGTTGTACACTATCCTATCAAACACAGTAACTTTAATTATAGTGGATATTAAATTTACATAACTCATCAAAACATATTCAAACCATCATAATTTTATGTCGACAAGTGCCAATTCACACCTCAACCCAATATAATTAAACTTCTGCATATCCCCAAAACAAGTAATTATTTTAAAAAGTAACCGTTAAGCTCCCGCTTAAAGCTAATACCTAACCCTACCCAACATTTCAATAGTTAAGTAAAACCATAGCCTAGTCCATCTTGTATTCAGAACTAGTAAGATGCAAAGACAATATACACTATGTTAGTACAACAGGCAGAATGACAAGTACCTTTGCGTTTGTGACTCGTTTGTGATGTATTGATGTCTATGGCCACTTAGTATGGACAACGTGTAGTTAATTATGCAGTTATTTATAAGTGATAGTGATTTTTAGAGTTTTCCTGGTAAAGAGAAAGGATGTTCTTGTGTTATTGATGGAAAGAGGAATTTTCTCTATTTTCAAAGATCTTTAACAATCTGAATGAAAACTAACTACCAGAACAGATTCTTAAAAATATAAAAAAAGGTCGAGGATTTAAAAATCAATTAAATCAATTTGTTTTTTATAAATGGTAGCATTTGACTATAAATAATGTTTTGACAATAATTATATCAAATTCTAAAAATAAGACGAAATGTAACATTTGAAGCGTACTTACACAAAATTAATATCATAATATAATATTTGATTGTATAAGAAATAACAAAACAAAAGCTCAATATAATAAATTTAATACATTATTTTCTAAACGTGCAGTCTCCCTAAGTAAGACCTCAAACGCTATCTATAGAACGTTAAAAAAAAAGGATAATTTTAACCATTACAATAAAAATCCAATTAGGAACATGTAAAGTTCCCAAAAATCTGTTCTCTTAAACCATAACATCAACAACACTATCAGAATTTTATTTAACAACAATATATTTAAACAAACCATTACAATAAACCATTTTTCGTCCAAGTGGTGACAACGTGGCTAGCAGCCAACGACCGCCATTGCAAATCACGACGCCGCAACCACAAATTGAGTACCAGTAATCATAACTTGAATATACACAAATACCACTAGCCTGTATCTTACAGTAAGCTGCTGACAGCCCTACCAGCTAGGATTAGTGACGTGGGTAGCCCGTAATCCCGGCATATCCCGGGACAACACGGGAACTATTTGCATACGATTGCAGTTAAACGTCATCTGCGGGATTTGAGACAGTGGTGCGTCTTAGCTGGATTGTCGCAAGTCGGTTGTAATTTTGTGTAATTTCTACCCCGGGATTACTTGCCGGGGTTTAGTGTTGTGCTTGTGCACACACATTGGTCTAAGCTTGGCGTAGTTTATGTGTCTAGTTGTGTGTATTGTGTGGTTTAGTATCTCGGGTGAAGACTGTCTTTCAATATGCCGGTGGTCAGTTGATAGTAATGGTTTGCACTTGGGTTTTGAAAGGCTCTAACCGTTTTGTGGGAATTGATTGAATTTGTGAAGTTTTGGCGTTGTCATGTTTGACGTTTTCATAAGTGGCATTTAAAAATGAAAGAAAATTCTGCCGCAAACTTTGGTATTGCTTAATTTTGTGCTCTTTTAACAGGGAGCAAATTAAGTGTCTGCATATTTATTAAAGGCCAAATACATTGCATTTGCAATTTTAACATCCAATTTAAATTTTTAAATTTTATAATTCCAATATCAAAATGTTAACTTTTATTTTTCATATTTCACTAAGGTCTTGCTATATCATTAACTGAATTAACAAGAGATTTTTGAAGATTTTTATTGAGAATTTGGGCCGATATTTTGTTGCTTTATATTCATAGTGAAGCAAATATGGTGTGGAAAACTGCAAACCTAAAAGATTGCTCTAACATTTCACGAATGTGGAATCTGACAATCTGCCCTGCGTTAATGTTGATTGCAACAATCGTCGCTCCTTTTTCGTAATCGACCTTTATGTCTTTATAATTAAAATATTAGTCGATAAACAGTGACGAGTTTGTTGACCCACAGCGTGTACTACTAACTTTTCGAAGTTAAATGCGTATTAAATTGTTAATTATCACTTGCTGAACGGTACAGACAAACATCATGAGCAAACAAATGAGTTAAAAAAAAAATGACGAAATCTTGGAGTCAAATAGTAATAAATAAATTTAAAGTCTTCTAACCTGTGCCTTGCCCGCGTGATCGACTATGGCCTAATCCTTTTCATAATGCGTAGAGGTCTGTGCCCTGGAACAGATTATGAACAAAGATAATGATGATTATAAGAGCAGCATAGAGTCTGAATATATACCATACAAGCGTCGATATATTACTAGAGTAATCCGTGGAAACGTAGATTGTACAATAACGAATGTAAACTATAAATAAATGAATGTACAAATGTTGGTTTTCCCAAATAAAGAAAAACAAAAAACTGCTTGCTTCTTAAATGGAACTAAAAACATAGTCATATTCAATATTGGTATTTGGCCACGTATATGCCTCACATCGAAAAATGGCATGGCTTTTTAAGGGATAAATAGCTTAACAATATCTAAGAACCTAAAAGGTTGAACCAGTAAACTTTTTCAAAACTTATTTGACCCATTTTTTTTCTATTTATAGTGGATATCATCAAAAATTCAATAGTGTAGTATCTGTTGGTTCGTGACACAGAACGGGAAGAACTTCAAACATTTCTAATTCGGATGCGTCCATGTGATGTGACGGCGCGACTGACATCCTGAGCACGCGTTGTCTCATGTCAAATTATTTGAGACTTTTACATTATAAGGGCTTAATAGTTGGCTATAGTGGCGGATATGTGATAAGTGGGGCAGGGAATGGGTAAAGAGTATAAAGTTTCACTTTTAATTTCGTGCAGTGGGTGCCGTAAGGGGTGAGTTAGGAATATACCTACACGAAGCAAAAAGTATCGTTGCTAAAAGATGATAAACTCTAAGTCAAACCCTCTACCGACTAGTCTGTCAGGCATGGTATCGAAGAAAACATTGATGGAGAATAGCAAATTAACTATTTAAAAGACACCAATATTGTGCTCATTTTGATTATAACAAAGGAAGTAAAATGCCAGCGAATTTCTACTTGATTTAATTTCTAGCCAAAACATTATCTTTGTAAAGTAAAAAAACATGTTTTACAATTTTAAGAAAAGTTGTGAGATTTTAAATTTTCTGTTCTATTACTTTTGTGAGACTATATTATTGTTTTCGTTACATTAGCAAAATACGCATTCTTCAAACGACTACTATTGTAAAGCCTTATTTCAAAAAAAGATCTATACCTAAAACCTATGAATAAAACATAGGTATACCTATTCAAAATACGAAAACTTGGATGACCAGTATGATTTCCTTGCCCCGAAAAAAAAAAATCGAAAACCGTCGCCAAATTCTCAGAAAAAGGTTCCACCAATTCGAAGAACAAAGATCGCATTCTTATCATCACAAATCAATATTCGGCACACATTCAAACAAAAAACCATGTTCAAATATCGAATGCATACATGACCTAAATCGCAAAAATCCTGGGTCGTCGATCTGCCTCTTACGCAACCATATAGCTTACAATAAGTATTTAACATAACATATTTATTGCACGCTACGTCAAGCCGCATTGTAAAAAAAACTTGCAAGACGTGATTAGAATAGAAATAATGTATTTGTGAATAATTGTCTTGGTAGTGCAATGCCCTTCGCTCACCTTGTGCTACGCGTAAGGAATTGATGTTAGGGATTGTTTATGTGTGTTTTAAAGTAACGGTAGTGTGGGATTACCTGAGTGTATAATTTTATTTCTTGTATTTTTCTGGAAATATTGTCACAGATTGTAATACAACTGGTAGATTCAGACTTGTAATATATAAGTGACGTCACTTGGTTTGATATTTTCTTGTCTATGATTGCGTTGTTCACTTCCTATTTTCTTAGTGATGTATCTTTATACATCATTATTGAGGGCCTTAGAAACCCAAAATATGAGACTAAAATTTTGCTACGTAGAATGCTGAGTTCGTGATCTACAAATATTCTACCTTTTTATGATTATTAATTTTTTATGAGTATTTATGGACTATAATTATCTATACTTCTATATATAATATCTTTATTATATATAGAAGTATAGATAATTAGGAAATATTAGTATTTTTGTATGTTTGTAACGAATAAAACGATTTTAAAAACTCTTGCACCAATATAATGCGACATTATCCCTGAGTGACATAGGCTATATTTATTTCTATAAAATGTTAGGGATCACCCGTGCGAAGCCGGGACGTGCCGCTAGTATTAGATAGCTTTGCAAAAACTGTAGATGGTATTTGCCCTGCCTCTCGACTTCTATCAATTCGTTCAATAGCTTTTTTATCCTTATAAACTGTCGTGATCTCAAGTAAAACATTAATTTTACTTTGGTATAGTTACACGACGAAATGGTCTACACGTTAGTATGTGGTCACCTGCTGATGTCTGATTGACAATGGCAAGTGTACAGTCATCGCCTACCATAAAAGTAGGTAAGATAACTTATCGGTTGGAAGAAGGATACCTCGTGTGTGAAATACCTCATTGCGCTTGGATAAAATGATCAAAAGCATTCCAGAAATTACACATAGGTATACAGATCATTTTCAAATAACCAAACCATTGGAAAGACATCTTCCTATGTATTGTAATTGTATGCTTATGTACAGTAAGTAAAGTTTAATCATAAATAAACTTTCGTATTAGGTATGTGGTCATCTTCAAGTGCCCCTTTTTTGCTTTTTGATGGCAAAAGTAATAGAAAGCAGGTTTCTTTTAATTATTAGAATATATTATATATTTTTTGAAGGATATTAATCTTTGATAAAAGTTCGACCATTTACCGTCATTGTAATACGTAGTGAGAAATTCTAATGTAACCCTGGAGTGACCCTAGGGTTACAAATTATTCCTTTAGTAGATAATAATCAATAAAATATCTGAAAACCATATTACCACGAATTACATTGGTATAAGTAAGAAACAAATATGGAGCTAAGTATGCCTATTGTTGTCGACAAGAAGTTTGGCTAACATAGTTATTTGAAGGTGTTCTGTTGTCTAAACCAAAACAGAACCTATATTTAGATCATTAATGTAACGTATTTTGTTTGTCACCGTACATGTATGCACACATTTCGTCCTCAGTACTAAATCGCAACCTTTAAAATAATTTTATAAGTGTTTTTAAAGATAGCGTCATTGCGGGATCTCTGAAATGCCAAAGTTTACGTTAACAACGAGGTCAGCTAAGAGCATCATTAATGGGCTATTATTCGCATTAAACAATATGTCTGAATGATAAGCGCATGCTTTTATAAAGCTGCGTGTGCAACACAGATGAGCGAGGCAGCTGAGCTATACAGTGAAAACACGATCTACATAGGGTTATTCGATACAAAATTAGGGAGAGACTCTAATATGGTGACAAAATAACTGATACCTAAAGATATTTATATTTCAAATTGATAGCACATATTTGTGCTAATACGACTTCCAATTAACTAACTACTTAAACGAACAATTAGCTTTAAATTTTGAAAGCTCTCGCGTAGTGCAAGTAATATCGGTAGATGTTTTCCTTTTTCTTTGTGGGTTTCAATGCAGTTTTTTTCTCTGGATTTCAAGAGTGTCAAAACTCTGTAGCCTTTTCGGTACAGTTGGTAGAGACGAGATTGGAGCTGGTAAGAAATGATGATAGCTAACCGATCAGCATCGCTCAGCTTCGAACATCCATGGTTTATATGCAGCTACCGCACTGCTATTTAACAGGGGAACCTTGGTGTATTTCAGTTTTAGAGCATGCATTGTATGTGAGTACATTGTTACAACTGATACGTTAGCTGGGTCGTTGCGGTTTGATTCTGTTTTCGGCAGATGAATAAGTGTACTTTTCGAAAGGCAGCGATAGCCTAGTGGTGATACCAACAGACTGCCATGCAGAAGGTATTCGGTTCGAATCCACGGCGCGCACCAGTGACTTTTCGGAGTTATGGGCGCATTGAATTGTTAATTATCGCTTGTCCCGTGCCTCGGAGAGCATATTGTTAAGCCGTCGATCCCGGCTGTCATGCAGATCTTTGACAGTCCTTATAGGGCGTCAGTACCTCTAATTAAAAACTGACACTAGTCTAAACCATGTAATATCGCTATCCCTTCGGGTGGCGAAGGTCAGACAAGCAGTCGCTTAAGAAGAAGAAGCTAATATTCAGCCGAATGCGGTTAGACTAGTAAGCGGACCCCAGATTGAAACTGGGATAACGCTAGGAAGATGATGAATAAGGGTACTTTTAAATGAAATTACTAAGATTATTTCAAGCAAATTTTTATTGCTGGCGTTTTATATTGACAGGATCAGCAAACTACTTTTTATTTTCGCTAAGATTCAACCATTGACGCCGTTGCTATTCGGCATAATATATTTTATAAAAAATGCTTTATTTTTTAAGTAAATAGCTGTCGACGGGCTTTATTATTCTGGGTATTCTTTATTTGGTGAATGATTGCAATCATTATCAGCCTTTAACATACCACTGCTGGACTAGGCCTCTCCTTTGAAAGGAGGAATTGGCCTACTATACCACGCTGGCCAAACGGGTTGGTATAGGGTTGGTATCAAGTTTTCCTTATCTTACAGTGCTGTTCTCTGCATAATATGCTCCCTCTGTCGGCTCTTATGACACGCATGGGATGATATGGGGTGGTGACATTCCGTATTCTTAATCCGCCACCACACGGACAATAAGATAATATAATGATTGATTGCAAAATACCCTGCAATATAGGATTTATTCCCAGTCAAAGTTCTTTCCATGAAAAACTTAAAAAAACAAATTGAGAATGAGATTTATCTAAGGATCGTTATTTCCTTAGACCATGAATTTCCGTAGAATTTAGAGTTCTGTTTTTGTAAGATGAAATTGTCAGAAAATAAATAAATCGCTTTCATTTAATTAAAATAAAATGTACTCAATTCACAAATAAAACATTAGTTTTAATGAAAAAACGTAGTTGTAAAGTGGCTACTATTTTATCTAGAAACACATTTATTTCCGTTCAGACAGATAAATTACATTTTTGGTAACCAATTAACTGAAAGTAGGTTACTAACGAAACTTCCAATACATAAGTCACTTTTGTAGTTCATGTGAAAATTTAGATTTTCAGTTTGAATTTTGTACTAATCAATATAGCATTTTATAAAGTAAGGCTTTGAACATACGTATAGTATTACAATCTAACATTTTGAAGAATATACTTAGTATTTTAGTCAGTGTTTTCCTGTAAAGTATGCCCATGATATAGAAGCTTTGTAAATACAGCATTTATTTTACAAGTTATAGTAAAATATATATTATTTTCAATGAAGCAAATTAAAAAAAAAATTGAATTTTGTTTGTTAAATAAATGCTGTTGGAAGCTTCTATAAAATGGTCAAAGAATATATTTTGCGGGAAAAGGCTACCTTAAAATTCACGTTGTATAGCTACCTAAGAATGTACGTAACCGTACGTAAACGTACCTACGAGTATATTTTGGATCATTTAATGTTTTCATCCAGCCGGGAACCCACAACGTTAGGCATACTGCCAGTGTGGTCCGATGACCACAAAACCTCTGCACCATCCAAACAAATTAAAAATAAAACAACATTTTTTATAGAAGCTATTATAAGAGCAATAAAGCTACTTAGAATAAAAACTGTTGGTATAACCTCGGACATTTGAAGAGTCGTACTCTTGACCGGTTGCCAAACTAAATATTGACTTCTGAAAGTGGCTGTGTTACTATCGTATTGTCAAAGTTATTAATCACGAAGTTTGGGATGCTTCAATCCTTTGCAATTTTCCAACTGAATGCTACTTGTGTGTGTAAGTTTTTGATTGAATTTGGTCGTCTCTTTCTTTTTAAATTGCATTATTGTCGTTCGACATTCATCTTGTACTTTTATTTCGATATTGCGGAGACTGTAGCTATATTGGAAATACATATTCTGAATTGTAATATATTGAAATTTGTTGCGAGCATATCTGAACTATGGCAATTTCGATTGATGTATTTTAAACACATTTGCCAAAATAAATATTTTCTCTTCATGGAGTTATCTCAGAGTCGCTGGTACTTTAAACTGTAATCAGAAATGAATTATAATGAACAGTCTGTGGAACACATAATGGGCTTTTCTGTGCAAGTCGACCCACAACACTTTGGTTCGTAAATGGTGAAAAGTCTGGATTGTCTCCACCCCTCGATCTTAGACTGGTCGAAGGTGTTTGTGAGACTCCCATAAGGTCATCTTCAACTCTTTTTAGTGGCGCCGGTGCATTTACCACAGGACGGAGATCGCCGGCAATCTATCCGCAGGAAACGCGCCTTTTGATCATTTATGAACTCCATGTCATATTATTCAGATCAAGATTCCCTCTATTTTACTCCACACGACATTTTAAAGCTTAAACGCAAAAGTTCTACCACAAAGCATCCAAGAAATAAGCGCCACAGGATCGATTATCGATTTCTCCTGATAGATTAAGTAAGAACTGCCATCGCATTAAGATGAGGATCGTGCATGATCCCGGATACGATGCCTTGCTTGCACCGAGTCGCACGTATGCACTAATAAATACGCGCTCAGAAGGAATTCTAATAAAGCTGATGCGTTTTAATGCGGTGACGCGGGTTTTCCTAGACGTACTGGAGTTATGCTCATTTTGACTTAAACATTGATTGGATGCCTTTGATATGAAATTATTATACCGTCATAATAGTTTGAATAGTTATCTGAAAGCGATCGCTGAAGGTCAGTGGATTGATTGCAACGAATTGATTGGTACCTATTATTAGTTCCTTCACTTTTTTGGTTCTTAATTTGGACAGTTGCAATAGAAGGGTTATGGACTCTTAAGAAAAGGATTTATGCACTCCCCGTGTAATAGATAATATTTGCAGATCTACGGTACATAATTAGCAAGACTATTTGATTGGCAAAGTATTAAGATTGTAAGATTGGATTATTCTTGGAAATCAATCGATTTTAAACTTTCGCGATGTGTATAGGTACATCATACAAAATAAATTAGCGGATCTTAATCGCGTACAATTAATTTATTTAAGGTATAAATACCTATTTGTTTCCGACGTTTCCCTCGTCTTGCACCGAGTGTGGTCGCGGAGAGACCTTCTTAGAAATTCTACTAAATCTCGTAATAAACGGAATAACACGTAATATTAGCGGAACTTAATTTGACATATTTTTCTCTTGTTCGCATCTATCTCTCGCTACTTTTAGAGCACAAGAGGTAAACACAGCACATTTTGTTTTGCAGTGTAGTTAATTATTTTGTGTCCACGACTGATACAACTCGACCACAATTCAAGTAAAACGGTAACAATATGCGTGACCGTGATAATTCAAGCCTGGCATTATGCGCGTATTATGCAACGAAGCAGTTTAAAATTCCGTAGATAGGTTGCTTGCAATTTTTCCACGACAAAGCCTCTACGCACACGTCTTATAGTAAGTACATTTTTATACACAACAAGGTGTGCCCGCCTATCTCCTTATATTTATGTATTTGTTGAAACCCCGTTGTGGCTCGCCACGAAATTCATTCTTTGATTGGATTTAGAGGTTCCGGTGGAGTGTCTAAAATTCACCAAAACTTAATACATCCATCACGGTGATTTCAAGTTCCCTTTATCAATTTAGTGCCCTGTCAAAAATAGGGTAAATTGAGTTGAGATATGCTTATCATAAAAATAACATTGTTATCAGGACTCAATAGACAAAATTTCAGAAAAACAGAATGTGGTTCTAATTCAGCTTGTAAAATTTGACCTACACATTCTAACAAGGCAAGATAAAAATAATCGCAGCGATAGCTGAGTGGAGAGACCGACGGACTGCTATGCAGAGGTCTCGCGTTCGAATCTACGGCACGCACCAATGAGTTTTCGGTGTTAGTGCGTATTAAATTGTTAATTATCGCTTGCTAATCGATGAAGGAAATCATCGGGAGGAAACCGGCATGTCTGAGAGCTCTCCATAATGTTCTCGCCAACGTGGTGGACTATGGCCTTACCCTTCTCATAATGAGAAGAGGCCCGTGCCCAGCAGTGGGACAGTATAAAGGGCTGATGATGATGATGATGAAGATAAAAACACGTAAGACCATAGGTCGTGAGTAAAGAATTAGTTCACGCATATTTCTTTACTTCCCTAGCTTTTTATTGTTGTCATGTTACTTTCTTACTTCAGCAAACGTTATGTAAATATCGATCTGTAATATTTGAAGGTGAAGAATAATCAGAAACTAAAAGCACTTTATTAAATACATAAAGTAAAACAAGTTTGTAGAGAACCTTGATATAATACCGATAGTTCTGCTTACCCACTACCACTGCGGTAACACAAGAACACAAACGTTTTGCGTTCAAAAGTTTAAACGAAACAACTTGATATAAGTTCCAGGGAGAAGGTCGCTGGATTGCAAGTAGTGCGCGGTGCGACTGCTAGCGACGAGCGGAGATGAATCTTTGAATAAAATCTGATAATATATTTTTTAAGTAAAGTTTTCCCGTCATATTACATAATTGTTCAAGCTATACTACTTTGACGGTCCCAGAGAAAAGACTATAGTGTATAATATGTACGTGTTAACTTTTGATTTAAACTTAAATTCCAATTTGATTCAAATTATTTAAGTCACTTAAGAAACAATTGAATTTTGCAGTTTCCGATAAAAGCAAATGTTAATTATTAACTGGATTTTCTAAAATAATATTACTTACTGAGCATAGACTAATGATTGGTCTCGCTCTGCTCTACTAGACGGAGCCCTCATACTTGTAAAATGAGGCAGAAAAAATGGTTGAGCCTGTCACACTGACAGCCGTCCACCAAATTAATTACGGAAATAATTGGCTGTACAATGCCAAGTTGCGCTTTTATCCTGAGGAAAAATAAGTCAGCAAAAAATAAGAAGGTCTCTGGTATCACATACTATCTGTAAAATAAGAATAATTTTGAAATTTCAACATAAAATTACAAAAAACCGAAAACGCCATTCAGTGTTGCTGCTAGTACAAGAATCAACTTCCCCACAGTTGAGATTATTATTATGTGAATCTATAGTTATATTTTACTATTTATTTTATCTAACCTATTTATTATATATTTTACCTTTTCTATATTATTTTATGTTTATACCTTTACAAATAAGGTGAAAAATGTTAGTTGTTAGAAACTAAACATCTTTCCCAAGAAACATGGTTTACCTAATTATATGTGTAATTAAGTGTGTACGATTATTGTTTTATTCAAAGTAGTTTTTACGACTATTCATGTTAAATTAATAATGTCTAACTAAATTTATATGGACTTGGAAATAGAAAGCACTGTTTTGGAAACACCTTATTTTCTCTATGGTTATTTCTAATAATAATAATTTGCAAAATACTATTAGTACATAAAACAAACCATCATAATAAATGAGGCCTAATCATTGGATAATACACCCACCATTTTTCTCATAAAGGAACTTACGGGGTACGCCTAACCTATACACAAATATATTGATGCTTTTAATTAATTGTATTTTTTAAGAATTTTCTTAACTGATTTTGAGACCAATAACTTATCCGCTAGACCACGGGATAAAATATTTTCCCATTTACTCGGGTAACTGTTGAGAAGCTGACAACACAATTCTTCACTCATGCGTCTTGTTGCTCTTGTTTGACGCACACTGTCATAATGAGTGGCCTCATTTATGGAGCTATTTTTCTTAGGCAGCGCGGAGTCTAGTATAGCGAAGCGATACCAATCATTTGTCTAAGTTACTGAGATATGTTTGTTTGTCATGCAATGCACGCAGAAATTATTCAGAGCATAAACTAAGTTTAAATTATTTTGTAATGAAAACATTATACACGACTTTTGCAGTGGTTAGACGGCAATTATTGCCTTATGAAAAAGCTGATAGTATATCAAACCCGGTCATACTTTGTCCGCAGACAGTACAAAATTACTATTCAGGTCTTAATCGCATAAAAATAACTAATATCAGGTATAAAAACCTATGTTTCTGGCGATTCAACCGTATTGCAACGGCTGTGGTCACATATTATCTTAATATATAAAATCCTTGTGTTACTGACTGACTGACAGACACGCTACAGCCGAAACTATTGGCCGCAGGAAGCTGAAATTTGGCATGTATATTTCTTGGGGACCGTAGGGGTGCACTAAGAAGGGATTTCCCGAAATTCCCACGGGATCGGCCAAAACGGGTAAATTAAAAAAAAATGCAGGCATAGCTGCTGGCGTCCTCCAGTATATAATATGCGACCACAACCGTAAAAAAACAGGAGCGTATCACGTATGAGAGCGAGTTCTGATGTAATCAGAACTCGCTCTCATACGCGATACGCTCCTGATTCCCCGCTAACACTGAGACCGGCGACATAGTTCTTAAAACTATTTTCTATTTGCGCGGCCGTTCAGCTGTTACCGCTGCTCAACTTGCTTCGATATAAATATGTCTGCTATCTAACAACGTTATGCTTAAAGTATAGCTGCTATCTTGCACAACGGGGTAGGGGTGCACTAAGAAGGGATTTCCCGAAATTCCCACGGGATCGGCCAAAACGGGTAAATTAAAAAAAAATGCAGGCGTAGCTGCTGGCGTCCTCCAGTATATAATATGCGACCACTACCGTAAAAAAACAGGAGCGTATCACGTATGAGAGCGAGTTCTGATGTAATCAGAACTCGCTCTCATACGCGATACGCCTATGATTCCCCGCTAACACTGAGACCGGCGACATAGTTCTTAAAACTATTTTCTATTTGCGCGGCCGTTCAGCTGTTACCGCTGCTCAACTTGCTTCGATATAAATATGTCTGCTATCTAACAACGTTATGCTTAAAGTATAGCTGCTATTTTATTGCTTAACGTTATTTAAAGATTATGAGTAGCTATTTGTGTCGGCTGATAGAACAGCGAATAGTAAGGTTTATTATGCAAGCTGTGACAAAGCAAAGCTTTAAGTGTTTTTTAAATGTTCACTAGTTGCTTCTGTGATTAAGTTTGAATCCTAGTTACGGTTGACAGTGATTTCAGGTTTTTAATAAGCAATTTAAAATCCTAGAATATTTGAAATACAATTAGCCAAATACGCATCTTAATACACAACTGCTGACTGTTTAGGGGATTTGAAGACGTAACCGTATGATAACCGTCCTGTTTTATACACGAATAATAAAATCGATAGAAATTTCATTTTACAACGTCCAATGAAACAAATAAATCATAAAACTATGGAACGCGTCTATGGTATCACAAACAACCTACACTACATATATGTTCATAGTTTATTATGGCGGACCTAGTTTATAAGTTACCACATAGAGATAAAATAAGGATAGAGCAGCAAGTTTAAATCATCACCATCATCATCCTGGCGATGTCCCCGTTGTGATCCAAAACCTATACCTTGGAGGCCGGGATCCGCTAAAGCGCGGAGTTATATTATGTGTAAGCAAAGATGTTCTGTTGATAGAAAGAGAAGGAAACATTTACTTGCTATACGTTTTTCCCACATACTTTTGACTTCTGTAATTGACTCATCATCATTCATTATCGAACGGATGCAACCGGAATCGTTATCCCGGTTGCATCCAAGACTGGAACGCCTTGGAGCCCGAGATCCGCTTACTGGTCTAACCAGATATGACAGAATATCAACTTTTCCACAGAGCGACTGCCGTCTGACCTCCGCAACCCAAAGGGATAGCGATATTCCTTGGTTTAGACTAGTATCAGTTTATTTGAGGGTACTGACTCCCCGTAACGACTGTCAAAGATCTTCATGACAGCCGGGACCGAAGGTTTAACGTGCTCTCAGAGGCACGAGTCAAGCGATAATTAACAATTTAATACACACTTAACTTCGAAAAGTCATTGGTGTGCGCCGTGGATTCGAACCCGATATCCTCTGCATGGCAGTCCATTGGTATCTCCACTAGGCTACCGCTGCCTTAAACTTCTGCAATTGACTATCAAAGCATAAATAGAGAAACGAGTACCGAATTCATTTTCTTTTTCTCTCTCTATCTTTATTTTACTTGGCTCGTCTATTCTATGTACATTTTACCTCTATGGTTTTTCGTCGCGGACGTGGTAGTTTATAGGTTATATAAGTCGTAAACCTACCAAGGCGTTAAGAAATATAACAATTCCGAGTTACTCTCCTGTAACCTAGCTGTATCTTTAGTTAATGCTGGTCGTAATGTCTCCAGTTCGGTTTCGGGCTGAAGCTAAACTTGGTTGAGTTGCGTGAAGAATTTTATTAGGAAATCGAAGATCTAAACGGTACTACTCGATAAAGAGCAAATAAAGGGCAAAGTAAATAGTCTGTATGCATGATCTTCCGTTATTGAGTAATTGTCAGACAACGCACAGTTAGAACAGAGGATACCCGCAGTTGCACCCAACAATAGTGCAACTGCGGGTATCCTTTAGTACAATGGCTCTCAAACTTTTTTAAGGAATGGAACCTTATTGGGTAACCAAATATAAAAAACAAAGCCGTGTCCTACCTGCACCTTACAACCATTTATTTTACTGACATACTTCTTCGTAGAGCCCTGGGGCTACGCAGAGCACACTTCGAGACCGCGGTTCTCAAAGTGTGCTGTGCGTAGCCCCAGGGCTCTCTAGTAGTTTATAAAACTAAAAAACACGCTGTGATAGAAAACAATACGAAAAAATAGAAAAATAAAATTTTATCCTAAAAAGTCTGGGGTATCTTTTAATATATCCTATTATGTTAAAGGCTCTCAACGTTGTTTTTAAATAATTATTTTGGCAGTCCACGATAAGTGTGCCGAGTTTCAGTTATACCCAAAGATTTAAATTGGGTATAATTCACGTTGAAAAAGTCCGTTACAAAAACATTCCAAGCTAATAAAAGCGTGTCACAAAAATTTCAACCGACAGGTGACAGACTTTTGGACGTAAGCGTTCCTAACCTTTCCCAAATCAACAAATTTTAGTTTTTCCTTTCCTCATACATGAGACCTAATAATAATATTGTCTCTGATTTAGGTCAGATGACCGTACTTGTTATTATAGGTTTTGACCTACATATAAACTGACCTACATAATTTCAAAAAGAAAAGAGTTTTGGTTTTGTGGTTTTGTGATATGAAATTGATGTAATTAGAAATATTTTAATTTTTATTTAATATTTATTTAAGCGGCGATAGCCTAGTGGAGAGACCGACAGACTGCTACGCAGAGGGTCCGGGTTCGAATCCACGGCGCGCACCAATGACTTTTCGGAGTTATGTGCGTACTAAATTGTTCATTATCGCTTGCTAAAACGGTGAAGGAAAACATCATGAGGAAACCTGCATGTCTGAGAGTTCTCCATAATGTTTTCGAAAGACATGTGAAGTCTGCCAACCCGCACTTGGCCAGCGTGGTGGACTATGGTCTTACCCTTCTCATAATGAGAAGAGGCCCGTGCCCAGCAGTGGGACAGCATAGAGGGCTGATGATGATGATTATGATGATTTATTTAGGTAGTGATAAAAATAAATCTCCAAATACTTAAGAAAAGTCTTAATATATACAAATATATATACGATCTTTATAAAAGTTCAGTATTTCTGTATTAAGTGGATTTTTTTTATCTTTGACGATGTCTGCACTGGGCATAAATCGTGCGCGAGGAACTTACAAGTCAACCGACATTTACCGACACGAAGTACTCCTAGACTCAAAGGTAGATAGAAACAATCATTCGTGTATCACACAAAGTGTCAGTTCTTGTGTGGGGATCGAACCCGCAGCACTCAGCGCAGCTTAAGAGGAAACACTACGGGCGAGAGAATTGAAAAATAGGTATTTGTAAAATCTATTGCTGTCGCGCAGCCTCAAGCCTCCCCCCGCAGAGCGCGATAGAGACAACGCTACTGCTGGACCAAAAATACCTATTTAATGTACACAAAATCAACGTTTCGTATTCCCTTGATTCCTTCTCCAAAACTTCATCGATTTAACTAGTTTTTTCATATTAAATTAAAGAAAGGCTTTGGCCGTGTTTTCATGTTTTCCTTTATTTAAATAATCTAGCCAATTTTTTTCTTTGGATGTTTGAACACAGCGGAAAATCTGGCCAATTTTTGAGGTATTTGAAGGTTCATATCTTTTATAATATTTAATTTATGAGAAAAAGGAAAACATAGGGACATGCCAATCGGGGCCATACATGTTATGGAAAAAAATAATTGCTCTACTGGCATTATCCAGGGAGAAAACAGGAGACTACGTTTGTATGGAAAAACGGCCGTTGTGTTTTCTCTTAAGCTCAGAGCGGCGAAGTAGTCGTGTTAACCGTAGTTGTGTCTGCGTCGGTTATGTACACCAGCCATCTTCTCTCACACGTTTTTTGACTGTGTGTTCATCACATATGAGAAAATCATACGTTTACTAAACACATTGAAATATTGCACACAGGTAACAGACACAGCATCATCATCTCAGCGATATGCCGTCCACTACTGAAACACATGACAGGGACATTCAGGTGCTAAATACATTGGTTTAACTATATTTCGAAATTTTATATCTTGGGTCCTCGAAGAATTATCTGTCAAATACGTGAACCATAAGAGTCAGAATACAAAGTGCCTTTGTAGTGTTTAATTTTGTGGGTATACTAGTAGTATAGGACGACTAAGGGAGATACACGAAGCATTTGGTATCTTTAAGAAGAGCCCGCCTGGCGAAAAGGTATATTAGGCCTATACTATTGAACATAAAATAGGAGTGGCCTATATCCACTAGTTGACTGCGAAAAGCTGTATGATAAATAATTATACCTAACAATAATTAGTTAAGGCATCTTTTCGTATTTAATTATCCATAATTTAATTCACAACAATATAATATGACTTTTAAAATACGTTTCTGGGATTTATTCCAAGAGCAACCTCTTTCTAACTTTTCTTTACAATTATTTATGCATGTAGATATATTTCTTAACATGAACTCAAAGACCTTCCAGCAAAAGCAATTAAAACGGCAAGCAAAGTCTCGCCATGAACGCTACTGTAGAGAGTAGGAGACGCTGTACTGGGGCAGACCACGTTTTTATAGTAATGTTACTGCTCCTTGATATTATAGCATCTCAGGAATGTGGCAATAATAAAATTCTATTCTAAAATAAAATTCTTGTTTTAAATCCGATTGATAGTTTCGGCGACCAGCGCGTTCAATTATATAAGTTTTTTTTTTAATAATAATATTCTACCACATTCACACAACACCATCTAGTCCCAAACTAAGCAGAGCTTGTACTATAGGTACGAGACAATGGATAAACATACATATATACTTTTTTTTTTGTAAATACATACATATTATACATAGCAACACCCGACCAAGACAAACATCCATGTTCACGCACACAAATGTTTGACTTGAGCGGGAATCGAACCCGCGACCTTCGGCGTGGCTGTCGCTTACACTACCACTGCGCCAACCGGTCGTCGGTTTTAAGCTTTGTCATATTAGTATCGATCGGGCAGAATGCCTATAGCAGTCAAAGTTGCGTTACCGGGTAAAAGTAGGGCAAATACCCATTTTTTAAATTATGAAATCGCAGCTTCCAGCTGCTTCATGGAAACTGTTTGGAAACAGACAGGTTCAAACTAAGTAAAAGCGCTCGATACAAATTTTCTGTGCACCAAAAGCTAACTGGCTGACGTTTCAATTGTGTAGGGAAAGTCACAAGTTATATCACATCTTAAATTACACGTATTTTCTTAAACTTTAATTATGCGGCATCTATACATACCAAAATAATTATGTAGTAGTGACCATTTCAGTACCAAATACCGCAATATTTACGGTTTCTAAAGGTTCATGGTTTGAAACGGTCTGACCTAATTTGATGCAAAATATCCGCATTGAGTAACTAATATGCATTGACGATGCCATTTTGCTTTGAATTTTAAACTACGCCACTGGAATATAGGAATTTCCATATTAGCATAGCAGACATCGAATCCTACAAAATGAAAATTTACTTGGCATACAAAACTGTCCCATCCAATAAATAGCAAACAAACAGACACCTTTCAAAGTCCGACATTTTATTTACATACATCGATAGTTTCATTCGTCATTACACACTCTCTAAACCACCGACGCCGGTTTTACATACAAATATATGCATACAAGTGCACCTGTGTTACACACTTGTTTCTATGAAGCTTTTCAACATATTTCGAATGCATGCCGTTTAAGTACCTAAATACATGTAATCGGCATTCTAAATTCCACAAACAATAGGATTTATTGTAAATGTACGTGGTACGTGCGGCAATAGACGTACAGAGTCATCTGTCCTGCTTGTCTATTGGTAAACGAAGATGTACTAGGTTTTCGTCTATGAAATTACTTTGTAAGACTACTTTGTTAGAAACGACGTGTCCTGTAATTTTAAATTCTGATTAACTTACATTAAATGTACGTACTTACTAGTCACCATTTTCACGAAATAAACACTACAGGATCGTTACCCAGAGTCTTTATATTGCTGTATTACTAATTTTTTTACTGAGTAAGTCTTTAAGAATAGGAGCAAATACATTTCCAATTTTGTTGTAACCTTTTTACGAAATACTGATTGAGTTGATTCTCATTACAAAATATATATAATGATTGTCTCAATAAAAACCATACTAATCGTTTCGAGCGCTATATTCTTGCAGTTTTGGGTCTAATGTATTATAAATTATTTAATGACATTATCTCGTAATTGTGTTGCGTGACAATCACGCATCGAATCACCTGTTGCGCGCCAAAACCGCGCGTGGCAAAATGGCGGCCGCGCGCGCTTTTTTTCACGGCTTCTTTCCGCGTGTACCGTGATTTTGGCCAGTTCTCCTGTATGACGTCGACGACCCAGTTAGGTACGCCAACCGGTGCCACGGCCAAGTCCACCCGGGCATCCCCAATGAACCAGCGCCAATGTCTATAAAATAAATTGTACGCAAGAAATAAAGAGCGAAAAAAAATTATAATGAAGCAAAACGTCAGCTCCTGATTTGCCGCCAAAACCTGGGTGAACGCACTCCAGTGTTTTGGCATGGCTCGTTGGAAATCGTCCTAATAGTTCGTTTCATTTGATAAGGTGTTTTATTATTGCGTTACGACCTTTTGATCAGCTGAGTTTGTTTGACGTTTATGCTGTCATTATTATATACAACATTTAGGTTAGGTTTTGTCGGATTGCCAATGGTAAAAATGGTAATGTTTTTGTAGTTTGCAACATTGAAAATAAAACATATATGCATAAAAAAGTTTTATTTGATAGGTCGGCATTCGCACTTTAAGGTCGTACGTTTTCTAGATTACAGCACGTCAGTCGTCAATTGTACGCGAGTGGTCGATTTTATCGTCATGCGCCTCGTCTAAAAGTATAATAACATGAAAATCGCGATACCGGTGTATGATATCATCATAGTAGCAGACTGGCTTCGTACCGAGAATCCACTATGAGCGAACCTTTGCCAACAATCTTACTATTCAGCATTTGTTGTTCTTATATTTGCCAAATATTTGCACCTTATCGCTCGCGTATTGTGATAGTTTTACGAGCACCATTTTTATATTTTTATTTCGCGCGCATTTTGGCCGTGTATCCAATATGGCGGTTGTTTGTTTTGGATAACGCGGGTATGTGGAGTTTAAACGTTATTGTGTCAGAATGTTTATCCACTTTATTTAGGATCAAAGTGAGAGACGAGCTGCTATTTTATATGACACTTGATGACTTATTTCTCCTTGAGGACACTAAGAATCTTTATTACTAATCTCGCAGCGGTCACATTAGTCAATTTCTTGAATAAAGTTTATTGCAATAATGAACTCGAGGAACGCTGTGTGCATTTTCGTCTAGAACAATAATGGTAACGGCGTCCACATTGAAACCACTGCAATAACGAAAGCACATGAGCAACAGCATTCCCAAAACAACAATCAATCAATTAAAACAAATGTCCCTCAATATCCCACTTTCATTCACTGTCATCGAAATCGCGGAACAACATTCATTGAGGCTATTGACACGCTGTCTTTTGGCATGATGAGGCCGATAATTTTATAACAAGGGGATTCCGCCACGTGCTTCCATGGATCCTGCCAAGGGGAACTGGCAGCAGACTACCAACAACTGGCAAACAAGCAGGTTTGTCTGCGATTGTAGCCAACTCTATGTTTTGACTAGAACTTTTTGTTTATGTGCGTTACGTAGATTTGGACTACGATCGTCGAGCTTTTGGGAATGCCCCGGTTGTTTCTTTTTTAATTTGGCGTTCTTCAATGTTTTGCTTACAGGTGTGAATTATAGGTTGTTTTTGATGCTGTCTATTTTTAAGTAGTTTATTGGTTTAGTGTCTATATGTGTTTTATTGTAATTCGTTGTTTGACTGTTGTGTTGTTCGGTTTGGGATGTGCGTAAACTTTTACTTGTTAGCTTGAAATACTGTAGGAATTAGGTACTTAGATTATGTAAAATACTCAAGTTATTTTAGGGTTGTGAATTTGTAGGGTTGTGAGTTTGATTAGTTAAACGACGTTTTCATTATTTTTAACATATAATTTTTAGTTAAAGTGAATGGACTTAGTGGCATAGTTTGACATTGACTAACTTTCATAAGAGTCGGATAAAAAGTCCGATGAAATACGTAGAACTACATAAAGATTGATTAGTTATGAAGTCAATTATTGTTAAATGTCAATGACTGTTAAAGCTTTAAAGCAGAAGGTTTAGTCAAATGTTAAAAGGTATATATTATTGGTCATATATTAAGCTGCATAAATTGTGTTAAAATTCAAATGTAACTTTTGATTAGCAATAGCATTAGCCAGACTAAAACTGTTTTCTGCTGGCTATTCAATATCAGGATTTGCAGTTATTTTGATTTTAGCGAATACCATGAGAAGGAATAAAGAATGCCCTTGGCATGGCCAGACAATCTTTTCATTAACAACATTTAATTTGATACGTAAAATATTACATAATCTAATAGTAAAATCAATTAATTTCATTTTTTAAATGTCTTATCTGTCTTTGTAAATAATATCTGCAGAGTATTTTCCTCGTTAGATTTGTAAATTTAGAAACCAGCCAGTTGGCTTTTTATAACTCTCCTAACATTAAAAAACTATAAATTATATTAATGGACTCATAGGACAAAACAATTATACATTTCTAGTTTTCTATTCTTTATCTCTGTAATTTCAGACTCGATAGAGCTATCTGTCGGGTCCTACGTCATCAGTTTTTAGCATCCCAAGAAAATTTATCTTACTTTCCTACGCGTGCAATCTTTATCATTAATCCGTTACATTTTATTGTCGACAAGACTACTTCAGCACCTATAAAAAATAATCCAAGGAAAATCAGTCCAGTCTTAACTGAATTAAACTTCAAACAACTGAATACCACAATCGCCGGCCGAACACCGCTAATAATTATAACCAGCGGTACTTCACTGTGGATATAGGCAATCAGCTACTAGCTTGTGACTATTTATATCTAATGCTAAGACTAAATCTAATTTTATTGCAGCGGCCGTCAACTGACTCGGGAGGTTGACACCGGGAGAATGGGCCCGTGGAATCGAACGGTCAATACACATATAGAATGGGATAGATGTAATTTTTATTAATACTGCTGTAGAAAATCGAGGTATGGTGTTCTTCTAACTAGTATCGCTTATAGCGTGACTTGATTTGACGTTCGTAATAGTCCGGCAAAGTTAAGCAACGCTTGTACAGGTTGCCACTTGGTTGGGTGCTCGCGTATGGTATTTTGCATCGTACCTTAACTTTTCTTCGGGGACAGATAAAGGTGTCAGACTTATATCTTGTCTTGGACAAGAATCGTTAGGCTATGTCGGAAGCGTTTGGGCTTTGGTCTTAAAACTCCGACACCAGAATTGGCCACACACTTACACGAAAACTGACCCTAACTGATATGCGTGACTACACTCACTCTGCTTAACAATGCATCGCGTGGTAGTGATTTTATCCAAAACGAAAAACAACTCTGTGTAATACGTAGCCCGTAGTTTCAAGTTTAGGTAGACCCCCATGATACTGGGTTTATTTCAAAGTACACGAGATTTAGTGTGGGAGTTATGTTAAAAAGGTATTAGTCGGCTGTTGACATCTATTTGACACACCTTAGATGAATCATCTTCTCTAATACAAAATAGCATTTCTAACCGTCAAAAAAAGATGTATCTTCTAATAGCGTGATTTCGGGTCTCTAATATTCGTAGTTCCGTCTTTTTCAGTTAGATGTCGCCAACTGTTTGTGTCCTAGCAATAGCTAGGCAGAATAGATGGCATCAGTTGTATGTATAGTACCAAAATGCAAATGAGATAATTAAAAGAATAATCAGTTAATCTTTATCCCGGTTGCGATTCAAGTTCGGTACATCGCATCGTCAGATTGGATCTGCTTTCACAAACTTTACCACATTGGATCTGCTTTCACAAGTGTTACCAGATTGGGCAAAAGCTCATCAATCTGTATAAATGATGCTGCTTTCTTTTTCGACTTTCATGATATTGACTTTGCCGTGTGGTTGACGGCATAGAATACAAGTGTCACCACCCCCTATCTTCCCGTGGGTGTCGTAAGAGGCGACTAAGGGATAACACGATGCAATCTTTGCGTAGAGACGGAAAACTTGACATCAAACCCTATACGACTGCCTTGTTGGTCTCGCGGCATAAATGTGCGCGTGGGATCGGGAGGTCCCGGGTTCGATTCCTGGGTCGGGCAGTGTTATTGAGTTTTTCTGTCACGAAATTCTCAGTAGCAGCACGGAGTCGAGAAATGTGCCCGGTACGGCAATAGGCTCGCCCCTTATTACGTGGGGCTAAAGTATATCTGGTGAAAAGTGGGTGTAGAAATACACCTCTGCCTACCACTTCGGGGATAAAAGGCGTGACGTTATGGATGTATGTATGTATGTGACTTTGCCAATTCACATATGTATAATGGAAAGCACTGCAGGTATAAACATTCGAATAGTAGCTTCATTTCCTGCCACAATGTTTATTTTTGTTCTGCCTGTAGCCTATGGTAACTGCTACACATCAAGCAAGCAGTATCCTTAGTTCCCATCGTATAAAAATCTTAAAAGTATGTCACAAATTTTAGGCGATCGCCTCCCCAAAACTGACCGTCCAATATTGCGCCATATAGGTCGAAAATTTATTAGTATACATTATTTTTATGTGATTTTTATAGTCCGTCCGCTCTTATCTATTAATAAGCCACACCGTCGTGTCGTAATAGGTGACCAAGGGACTTTAGGAGGTAAATAGGCCACGGCTGATGCACCTGTATGTTTATTTATAATGTCTTTCTCAGAAACTGCTAATGGATGAACTATATCCGTTAAGACTCTAAAGGTAGATAAATGTTGGTGAATGGTAGAGGACGCAGATCATTGAAGATTGGAAGTGTTTTACGAAAATATCGTTTCAATTCAATGTATGAACATAATGATTTTGTACTAGGTTATCGATCTTTTGGAGATACTATTCTATTTAAATTCTGAAGTTGTAGGTAACAAGATTTAGTTTTACGACTTGCCGGTTGACACCTAACAGGAACACTAGTTCCTGTTAAGTGTCAACCGGCAAGATAAAAATAAAATTGGTAGACATCACTAGATGTCTACCAATTTTATTTTAACTCCTATTATTGGCGATGCAAAGATTATCCGCGCGCCTCTAGCGGCTAATTTGGAAGTTGTCCGGGTACGACACTTTTGACAGCTTTCAATACAACTTTGCTTCGAGGTTATAGCACTGAATACAGATTTACATAGAAGCGCATTTCTTAAGGATTTCGTGTGCCGATTCCAAGTGGCGACTGTCGCCAGTGTAGTTCGTAGTTGGCGCCGTTGGCGGCGATGGCGTCGTTCTCCGTCTCACTTGCTCTAGTAGTTAAGATACACAGGAGGAACGTTCGTCTCTCTTGCACTCGTAGAGACAGCTGTCACAGCGCGACTGCCACGCCGCCAAGCGGTAATTTGGCTCACAGAAAGTTTGTCTACAGAGCGCCCATAAGAAATGCGCCTGTATGTTAATATCTGAGCTCTTTGGTTATAGTGGACAACTTCCAAATTTGCCGCTAGAGTCGCTAGTTAGAATCTTAGCATCGCCAATAGTAAGGGCGTAAACTTCATTTTATAATATCTGAGGCATTTGTGTTTTGTTCTAATTTCTAATTGGTGCCAAAAAAAAATAAGAATATGGAATGTCACCACCCCATATCATCCCGTGGGTGTCGTAAGAGCCGACAGAGGGAACATATTATGCATAGAACAGTTCATAGAACACTGTAAGAGAAAAACTTGATACAAACCCTATACCAACCCGTTAGGCCAGCGTGGTATAGTAGGCCAATTCCTCCTTTCAAAGGAGAGGCTTAGTCTTAGTACTCAGTGGACTGTTAAAGGCTGATGACGCCAAATAAAATTGAGTTAAGAAACACAAAACATTGTTAAAATGACATGTTGACTCTTTAAATACTTTAGATTAGCGTTCAAGGGAGTTTCACCTTTCATTATTCAACCGTAATGGCCTCGGCATTGGTCCCGTCCACACTTGCTTTCAAAAACGTATTTATTCAGATAAAGAGTGTAAAACAGGAGTTACTTATACTCATACTTATGTGAAGGGTGTCAATAACGTATTTTTTTACCCAACTACGGCGAAGCCAAGAGGAAGGGTAATGTTAAATATATTTCAGGACCTCGTTGTATTCAATTTGGAGTGCCACAAGGTAGCGTGTTGGGCCCCTTACTGTTTCTCATCTATATTAATGATCTCCCCAAGTGTACCAAACAAAACATGATCCTATTTGCAGATGACAGTACAACAATAGTAAAGTGTTCAGAGCTGAGTGAATATCAAAGGGATATCAATAATTCTTTAGCTGATATAGTTAAATGGCTAGATAGTAATAATTTAATGATTAATTTTATAAAAACAAAAATTATGCAATTTCACCAACGATGTGAGGTACCTAACATAAATATTACTTATAAAAACCATACAATTGAACAAATAAATGACGCGTAGTTTTTGGGCATTACTATAGATGATAAACTCACATGGAAACCTCATGTTCAAGAACTATGCCAACGACTAAGTACGTCTGCCTTTGCACTCCTTCAACTATCTCATAAAGTTGACAATAAAACACTTTTGACGGCTTATCACGCTCTAGTGGCGTCACTTCTGAGATTTGGAGTCATTTTCTGGGGTCACTCGACGGATCGTGATATGGTATTCAGGATGCAAAAGAGATGTGTCAGGTGTATGTATGGTCTAAAATCAACTGATAGCTGTGTAACATATTTTAAAACACATAAGATATTAACGTTACCATCCTTATACATTCTGGAAACAGCACTATTTGTCAAAAAAAATACACATTTATTTACAAGCATATCTGCAGTTCGAAAAGCCCCGATGCGAGCTCAATATGTGAATAAACTATGCCTAATAAAATGTAAAACTGCTCTGATGCAGAAGAGCTTCTTCGGTATGGCACCTAGGATATTTAATAATATACCCGACACTTTAAAAAGTCTGCCATTTATGAAATTTAAATATCAATTAAGCAAGATACTTATAAATAAATGCTACTATTCTATTGACGATTTTCTCAAAGATAAATTATTGTAAATGTTTTGTTCGTATGGTTTTGGTATATTGTGTATTTTTTTTTAATGACATTGTATAAATTCAATTACTTTTATTATTAATTTTTTCATTTGACTATTGATTTCTTTGTTGTTTTAAAAGCACGATATTTCGCATTATTTTTATTATTTGTATGTCATGATGACAAAACATAGCGCACTTTATATATATTTTGTAAGACCACCACAATTTATGTATACCTATGTTTTACAAATAAAAAATTCTGATTCTGATTCTGTTTTTGGCAGTCTATGTATGTATGTAAGTATGTATGTTTGTATGTTCCACCGTAGTGCCTAAACTACTGAACGGATTTTAATAAATGGGGTGTCAATAGATTCATAATAATAGCCCAGCTGACATAGGCTATATAAGTTATATATACATTTTTCTATTACGGTATTAATACCTCAGTTCGAATACCCGGTATGGGGTACACCAGCCCTAGTCATGGCCAGTCGGGCCGACTACAGTCATTAAAATAAATAGTATTTCCCTTTTATTTTTAAACTAGCGATCGTCCCGGCTTCGCACAGGTGCAATGGTTATATGAACGCGGATTTTTTGTACAACTTTCTAATATGTACAATACTGTAGTACATTAGTTTGATATAATTATCTCGTAGGGTTCAGGCAGCGCAAACCTTCCTCTTGAATCACTCTATCTATTAAAAAACCGCATTAACATTCGTTGCGTAGTTTTAAAGATTTAAGTATACATAGGGACTGGAGAACAGAAGAAAATCTTTTGTTTATACTATGTAGTATATATACGATGATAATGACAGTGATAATTACGCAATTTTATAAATAGAAAACGTAATGTAATTAAAATTGTATTAGTGTAAATAATAACTATTTATATTATAGTACGATTCAATTTCAAAAATCTTTTCTTTGTATAATTTGTTGACCTTGTTTTTAATAGTATTCCTTTGTCTCAAGGACAAAGTTATTGTTAAAGTTACATTGGAACATACGACAAACAGAACGATAATAGCATAAACAGAGAAAGTTTATTTTTATACAAATTTCAATTACATATGGCAATTCAGCACAGTTTACAAATTGTGATTTGTGCGGTGCGTTTTCACGATAAATTTCACGTCATATTGTTTGCTATTTTCTGTAAGTGGAAGGGCAGGGATATTCCAAAAGTAAGCCCAAAGAAGAATGCCTCCTTTTTCTTTATTTTTCATAAAGACAATCAAATCCTGTGTCAGGGGGGACTGCCATTGCAGGCCATTTACGCCCCTGTAAGATTTCAATGTGGGTCAAGCAGAAAACCCAGTTGCCTAAAGCGGCCTAAGCTGTATGAAATACTCGCTTATTCGGGGCCTCTTAGGGATTCGGCGCCAAGCCACTAAAACCACCGTGTCCCCGAAGTCCTCTAGCGGTAATGTCACGCGAATCACCCTAAGCATGCCTTACCGTGACACCACCAGAACGCTGTCGCATGAGCACCAATCATTTGAAACACCACATTAGTTAACTCAATGCCTGGGTTTCCATTCCACCCGATAAATTGACTTCGGAACTATCAAAATAATTTCCTTTCAATAGCTGTCACTTTTTGTCCTCAAGAAGGCCATCTTCACAAGAAATATAATATGATAATAGTTGACCTAAAAATTGGCCTAAATTCACAGTTTTTGTTGAAAAGTTATTTGTCTGCCATGAGCAGGCCGTTAGCGGGTCGAACCTCGTCGTCTTATGAATCGTAAGTTCATTTCTTGCTCATTTTTCAACCTTCTTCATGGCCTTATAATGCCTATTTTAATGCCTCATTTTAGGTATATAGGTCTTACACACTAACACTGTTCCGATTGAGATTCTGGAGTTTAGCTTAAGAGAGAATATAGGACGATCTAGGATCTAGACCGTTTTCTCGAGTCTCTGGTTCATCTAGTGATGGTAATGGTATATAACTGTCATACGAAAGCGTTTGTAGATACATATAGATGTAAATAAGTATATATATAGTTAATTTTTCATACATATTGATACAAGGTTTTTCCTAATGTGTGAAGCGCATTCGACTATGTGATTGTTCGGTAATTAATGAATAATACGAAGCGAAAATAATGCGAAGTTTTGATTTTTGGGGTCACTTGTGCGATAATTTGCCTCATGCCGAAAAGTGCTTCGACCTAAAGCGGTTGCGGTTAGTCGCGTAGCACCACTCTGTATATACTTGAAATTGCACTGTCACCTTACGCGTGACAGTGCTTTAGTGTCGCGTATCACATTAAGCCAAAAACGAACACAGCATAAAAAAAAACAAAAAAAAAACAGCATTTACACTAACAATCTAAAACATCCAATCCATACAAAATTCCAATACGACGCCCGAATCGGTTTGAGCATCAATCATAGCATATTTGCATACATTACGATGATTCAGAGCCATTACAATACTGCTGGTATAATGCGCAAGTGCGTTTCGCATGCGATATTCGTCGCAGCACGTAATATCGTTTTTTTTTTCTTTTGTGTATGACACAATTAGAAGTACGGACGTAGCATACTAAGGTGTTAGGTTAGAATGTATTGTGTGGTACATGGCACTCATATTATGATAAAGAAAGTGTTCTTTGTTTGTTTTGAATTATCTTTGGTAATATCAAGTGTATTGTTTCGCGTTTAGGTGAATAATGATGAGTATTTTGGCAGTTGAATGTTAAAAATATTCAATCGATGTTAGGTTGACTTTGCCTGCTACATAAGTGGCAAATACCATTCGTATTTGCTGCTTACGTTTGCTATTCGGTTATCAGTAGGCATTTTTGTGACTTATAACAACTTAAATTACGTCGTAAACTGAGGTACGTTGCTTGTGATGAATGTTAACTATAGCATAGTTCCTATTAAATTATTTCCTATTTATGATACACATCTTTTTATTTGCACTTCAACTTTTTTAATACAGAAACTGCTACTGTCTTCCACTCACGATTGCAAATATTAGCAATTAAATAGTCTAGCCCACATACAGTTCTTTTATTAACTGTTTTCAGATTTCATCTTAATAATAGCTGACTGCCTCCGTGGTCCAGTGGATAGCGTATGCGACTGCTGATCGGAGGTCCCGGGTTCGATTCCTGGGTCGGGCAAAAGTGTTACTTGGTTTGCCCAATTCTCAGTAGCAGCACGGAGTCTGGTGATGTGCCCGGTAACGGCAATAGGCTCGCCCCCTATTACGTGGGATCTAAAAATTCATGGTGAAATGTGGGTGTAATACTACACCTCTGCCTACCCTTTCGGAGATACAGGCGTGAGACTATAATAGCTGTAGATCAATCATGTCCAGAGCTATTCAGATTTTCACAATATATATGTATATATATTTAGATGACCTAGTTTCAATGGAAGAATTAGTTTTTCTACCTATTGAGTCATCATTACTGGACAGAGATTTCCCCTAATTTACGTCATAGTAGTATTGTTAATCACTACCAGAATTTGGTCTGTTAATTCACGCTGACCAAATGGGGCTGATATGTCTTCATAATCAATTAGATTACAAAAAACTCATCCCCTAAGAATATTCCTTTATCGCATTTTACGACACTCACGGAATAAAATGAGGTAGTAGACACTCACTTGACAAAAAGTACCGCGAACGTAAAAGACGAAAAACATGGAATGTGTAAAACGCACAATTCTCATAACAAAACTTATTTTTAGCTACATTTTAGGCAGTTAGGCCAATTTTTAAGATTTATACTTTTTACAATTTTCTATCTTTAAAACTATTGTCTGCGCAATAAAATATAACGTTACTATTGGAGCACTGAGAAGTATGTGTGGTGTGTCTTTGACCGACAGAGTAAAGAATTGTGTGATACGAGAGTGGTGTGGGGTAAAATAAGATGTAGTGACAAGCATCGAGATAGGCATGTTAAGATGGTTTGGGCACATGGAGAGGATGGATGACGAAATACTGACAAAGAAGATATATAAGGCAAGTGTGAATGGGACAAGACGAAGGGGAAGACCTAGGCGGACGTTCTCTGACCAGATTGGAGACATTCTGAAAAAAGGACAGGTCAGAAGTACCCTAAACAGAAGAGCATGCATGAGAAACTTGATGGGAGTGAATGAAGCAAGAGAGGTATGTCAGGATCGTTGCAAATGGCGTTCCGTAGTCTCTGCCTACCCGTCCGGGAAACAGGCGTGAGTCTATGTATGTATGTATGTACTATTGGAGTGTACTTTAAGTTATAGGTATTTTGTACCATAACATAGTACAGGTTCAATTTTCTTTAATTAATCGTAATAATGAGTTACTGAATCACAACTTTGAAATAAGCAGACCTATTTGGTTTATCTGTCTGAGCAGTACTTTACTAATCACACTTCATGTACGATTATTTTTTAAATTTTCAACGATATGGTAGTTATATACTTTAGCAAAAAAAAAATATTCATCAACGGTTACAGTAGTTGTATGATGTTTTGTTTATATGTGACATAATAACTAGTCTACAATCCATAGGACTTGATGATTCTAGGAGTTTGTAAAATATTTTTAGTTCAACATCTCGAAAATCCTCCCATTCCTAGACTTTGTTTGTCTTTGTAATACATTTCATTCGATGTTTAGTAAACATACAAGAAAATATTAGAAGTTCCATTTATTCAAAAAGTTTCGGCTTTTGAGTCAATATTTGAGTGTCCCACGTTGGGCGCCACTAAGACAAAACAAAATAACAAAGTTAATACCTGTTTTTAATATTTGCCTTGTTCACAGGACGAGTTCCATCCGTTCATAGAGGCCCTGATGCCATTTGTAAAGTCCTTTTCGTATACTTGGTTCAATTTACAAGCGGCCAAACGGAAATATTACAAGAAACACGAAAAACGGATGAGTCTCGAGGAGGAACGCCATACTAAATATGAACTACAGGTAAATATATTATTTCTTTAATTTATTAAGTTGTGATGGTGTCCAGCGTGTGTCGATCTATTTGCTCCCTCCGGTTTTTTAATTGTTGTGTTAAGCCTGTGTCAATCCATTGGGTCTCTCCAAGACGCTACCGAGTGCTGTCTTTGGTTGATGTCTTATTGTTAAAGGAAGCTGTTCGACGTATAATTCTGTCGATCTTCTTATGGTATCCTTTTGCCTTTTTATTAGACGTCAGCGTTCCTCGAGCGTGCGCGCAACGTGCGCTCGGCGTTCACTCTGTAGTACAAAGTGAACGCCGGGCGCACGCCGAATGGACGCCGAGCGTACGCTCGCGGAACGCTGACGCCTAATGTGGGGGAGGCCTTAGACTTTATAGATCCCTGGTCACCACTCGGTTGGATCAAGAAAGAGTGAAGGATTTGAACCAGGGGTAAAAAGGTTAACTTCCTCTAACGTGTTAATAGTAGCGTTTATGGTTACCTATAAGATAGACGTACCGGACATCGCAACAGATGTAGGCCTTCTGCAAGCTGGACTGAGGAACTTATTGGGATCGTGGAAAGCCGATGAATGTGGAAGATTCAGGATCGACCTATGTCGAGAACTTTGGGGAAGGTCTATACCTATTTCCAGCAGGGGACGTCTATCGGCTGATATGGCGACTATGACAATACATTTATCGCGTAAGGATAACAATTTAATTGACAGACATTTGAGACTAGAGCAAAGGATCAACCATTTCAAATTTCAATTGCTTTTTTAAGTTATCTACAAGATTTTTGTTTGTGTGTACATAATGGTGCCACCTGCATAATGTCAGATAGTTAGTGGAATAACAATGGCTACCATTCATATTAATGATGTTGCTGAAAAAACAGCTTATAAGGCAGTTAAAGGAAACGTAAGTCTTTTCTTTGACCGTCTTAAGTATTTTATGGCAATTTTGGTATAAAGGGCAAGGCTCTTTATACAAAAATTTCAAACAAATCTTTCCTCTATTTTTACTCCTTGTAATAACCCGTGCCCCAAGTCTTAGAAAAGTAAGGTAAGATGATCCGTGTTGATTTTCTATCGAAGATATGTAAACTTGCTGTTACCTTTACGTTCTGCATGCAGATCAAAGATAACATTATGTCAAAATCCAAATATTCTTGCAACAGACAACTATGAATATGTATGTAGGCTTAGCTCAGTCCATGTTTTTTGCAGAGGAATATGTCGTAAATGCTCCATGAAATTATTGTACGACCGCTAGAAAGTGGACATCAAATGCGGAATAGATAGGAGGAATTATTTCGTACGTGTGTGCAGTCTGTATTCAGCACTGATAGCCGATAAGATCTCCGTTGATGCCGCCGCATGCCTATCGCTAGCCCCTAATGCATCTTAAACTTGGCGCTTAGATAGAAGGCTGTGTTTGAAGAATTAATCTTGTCGTGAGATGTGAGCGTCGTGAGCTGTATATCGGTCTTTGATGAGTACGTTCTTTGGCTTATCCAACCATAGTAGCGGTTTAAATTGTGGTTTGTTATTTGCGACTATATTAAGGCCAATTTAATTCTAAGTGTTGCCTTGTCATGTTTTTTTGTAATTTAAGTTCACTTCATTTTTAATTTATTCATTTGAATTATTTACCAAATTGAATTGAAATCATTTCACGGCTTAGTTTTAAAGATTCAACTAACGAGAATAAATTTCATTATATAGGTCATGATAGGAGATGAACCAGTGGATCTCCTGGTGGCTAGCGGTATTTTTGGGTCACTGTCATGGCTAACTTCTATTGTCATAACGATAACAATGTTATGTAGGACGGGATCTATTGCAAAGAAGGAATCCAATAAGAGAACAAGAATATGGTGAGGGAGGAAAGGTTGTTAAGACTCAGACGCCTTACCTCTCTAAACCAATTGAAGCTACATGGACACTGCTTACATCTAAATTATTTAGTATAATTTATCAAAATCTTCAACTTTTGACTTAAAATAATAAGATAAAATGAGAGTATCAATATAATTGGCATCTTACACATACTATTGACATTGGTCCCAAGGTAGTTTGTGTAAATAAATGAAATTAAACATGGAAACTTTTATTGTGTCAGTCCAAGCCCTAGTAATGAAATTTTACAAACATCGGTTTATTAACCGTTATATTAACATATGATACTTTTTACTACAGGTGTAACTAAACTCACAAAATAAGTACCTATGGCTAAAATAAACATTAAACTGTTACAGAACGAGAAAGCAGAAGTGAAACAAAAATGGGCGTCGCGGCTGCTAGGGAAACTCCGCAAGGATATAACGCAGGACTGCCGGGAAGACTTCGTGCTGAGCATCACCGGCAAGAGGCCGGCCGTGTGCGTGCTCTCCAACCCGGATCAGAAGGGCAAGATGAGGAGGATAGACTGCCTCAGGCAGGCGGATAAAGTTAGTATGAAATTAATTCTTGATATAATAACTTAAGGTTCAAAATTGAAAAGCAAGTAAACATTTGAGGATTTTATTTCAGAAACTAATTTGGTGATTGGTTTAGTTGCAATGAACCAAATATCGATGATCACTTAGATTGATTACAAAAGCATTTGTAATAGTGTGGCAGAAAGTGCAAAGTTGGAAAACAAGTTTTCATTCGAACATAAAGTAATTAGCAAATTGGTCAATTCTAAGTAAAATTAGGCCGATAGACTTTTATTTATCCTATAAATATTATTATATTAGATATACGTCACAGGGCAATGGGGTCAGAAAATAAATAGGAATTGGAATAAATTAAAATGAGTATAAGCTTAATGAGCCTCCAAAATAATGTTTTCAATAGCAGAACTCCTTTCATTAACACTCAAAAAGATCTTAAACACATGATCAGATCTTTTTCGTACACCTATTGTGTATTTTGAAGAAGGTGCTATTGCAGTTTCGCGCAACATTATTTAATTTGATGCATGAATTTTCTTTCTTTTATCAACTTTTCGATTTCATATGTCTTCCAGTTTTCATATAATTATTTTCCTTCACTTTAATAACATTGTTGTCGTAAAGAGCATTTATGTTAGAGTTATCTCATAATTTTTAATCTTCACAGGTAAATTATTAAGTCTTAGATAAACTAGCTCGTGACCTCGACAATAATATGAATGCAAAACATTGTATGTGCATGTGCATCAAGCAGCATTAATGAAATATCAATCACATGTCCGTCTGATATCATTAAAATAACATCTCCTTACTATTATAAATCTACTCCTACGATAAGAATAGGTGCTATCCCAACAACGTCTACAGAACGAATAAAAAAACCATAATTCACTTGGTTCCACCATTTCTCAAACGTTAACTATTGAAGAAAAGATCATCATGGTCAAACATAACATAAGACATAACATAACTTCACGCCTTTATCCCCGAAGGGGTAGGCAGAGTGTATTACACACCCACACTTCGCCAGTTATGTTTCGGTCCCAATGTAACCAAAAAATAAATATAACAGCCTATTGACATCTACCGGGCACCTTGTTAAGCGAGCTATAATTAACATTTTAAATACACACATGACTTCGAAAAGTCAGAGGTGTGTGCCTGCGGTAACAGGGGATCGAACCCGAGACCATCGTCTCGGCAGTCCGTTATGTACACCACTGGGTTATCGCCGCTGATGGTCAAACAACCATAGTTAAAATTGACTGGATACAACACTAGCAACGATTTTCGAGATGAGATTGCCATTTTTTAGAAGAATACATTGCTATTAACGATACTATTCCTTGTTTTTATAGTCTGTTTGACAATTTTATTCAACCTGTTTATTCACATTAGGTTATTTTTAGGCCTCCCTCACATTGGTCATGAGCGTTCCTCGAGCGTACGCTCGGCGTCGGTCCGGGCGGCGTATTTCCAAAGCCTATACTATTTGAGTCACGAGTCAGACTCTAATAGAATAGCTTTTGTTAATTTGTGCATATTACTCGACAATACCTAATCTATTTCAGTAAAAAAAATGACTCAAATGGATTAGCTTTTGTGCCCTGATATTTTCAAAGAAAATACACGTACAAAACGTAGTACAGTATGATTCATATTCACTCAAATAGATAAGCCATTGTCGAGATATTTTCAAACATGGTTTTGGTTTGTTAGGTGCGACTGTATGTAATTCAAGTAACTAAATAGGTTATGTTAGGTTCTCTTTTGACCCTTAACCCAAAAATAGGAGCCCTGCGAAGCAGGGCTCCGTCAACTTAGTTTATTAAAAATTATTTAATTGGACATAAAGTCTTCTTACTAATATAATATACATACATACAGTCGCACCTAACCAACCAAAACTAGGCACTAGGCACATTGTGGTCCTAAACCTAGAACCAAATAGAATAGCATTTGTTGGTCATGAGCGTTGCAATGTTAGAATGAATTTATCCTACAAAGTCTACGCGATTTCGGTTCATTTCTGTACTAGAATAGACTAGGGTTTCGTCAAGTTTTTGTCAAACAAAAGCTAAGCCAGTTCAGTTTGCACTTTCACTCTAATGGTATGGGCTTTGTAAATAAGCGTCCGGGCGTACGCCCGGCGATCACTTTGTACTACAGAGTGAACGCCGAGCGCACGCTGGGCGTAAGCTCGAGGAACGCTGACGGCCAGTGTAACGTAGGCCTAAGTTGCTCTAGTTTATTTACAATAGACACGTTAATGTCCACATACACATACTATCTTGAGTCTAAGGGTTTTCCTACAAGTCGAAAGCTTAATCTAGGTCAGATGACCTAAGATAAGCAGATAGCATTTAATCTAAGGTTACCGGTATTCCCTGCAGTTATTCCGTAAGAATACATGTAAATGAATGCAACTATGGCCATGTGGGGCGCGGCACGCACATCTTCTTCTTTAATATTGTAATGGTGAAGGAAAATGTCGTGAGAAATCCTAGATATCTCAGAGTTGAATATAATAATCCCGTTAACGTGAAAGTCATGAACCGATTTCGCGCACCGATTGTCATAATATCCTTACGATTTTCTAGACGTACTTTGTATTTAACCTGCATGTATATTCAGGTACTACCTACTGGTATTTCTTAGGTTAGATAATTACAAAAATAAACAACCCTCTCTTTTGAGTTTTGGAAGGAATCCGGTAGGTCTTTATGGCAACAGAGCAAGGCTAAAAATGATGATAATGATGAGTTTCTCAGGTGAGACGTTACTGCTGACAGCCAATGCTTTCAGCAGTTCCTTGGGGACCGTACGGGTGCACTAAGAATTGTTTGAGAAGAATTGTTTGTTTGCTCTGATCAGTTTTGAGTAAATCAATTACTTGCTCCGATGAAACCGCAACTTTCAAACGCAAATTACGTTTATTCACTCCACCTTATTTAACATTTCCAGGTATGGCGCCTAGACCTGGTAATGGTGATCTTATTCAAAGCCATACCCTTGGAGAGCACGGACGGCGAGCGGCTAGAGAAGCACCCAGAATGCACGCAGCCAGGCCTCTGCGTCAACCCTTACCACATCAACGTGTCCGTTCGAGAGCTGGACTTGTACCTCGCGAACTTTATAAACAGCTATGGTAATGGGAGCGACGGTCTACCAGGTCTCTCGCTCAATTCTCTGTGTGAATATGCTTTTTATGTTTTTTTTTTAAGACTATATCAGCAATCAACACTGACGCTAAAGCTTTCGCGTTTTTATGTTGCAAGTGGCATTGGAGCATTGGTTACTTAGTTATTATACTTATGGTGGATTATTTTAAAAACTTATTCGAAAAGCGGTCATTGTGCTCCTCAGTGAACTCTTTTCAGGTTTAGACTGGTTATACAGATACAATAATAAGCTCAAAAGCAAATTTACTACAAAAAGTTGCTGAAGCGATTTACCACCGTAGTGTTGACTGTTGATTTCAAATTGTGGAAAAAGTGCTGATATACTTCGACGTATATTTTCTATTTATAGAAACCAGTAAGAAAATCGTCAAAGGTTATTATGATCTGTCGGTGAACGTGGTTGTCAAAGTTCAAGGTTCGTTGATTTTTCTAATCGATCGTTTATTCGAGTTCATTGGTTCCAATTCGGGGTTATCGTCTCTTCCAAAGATACGGTACGATTTGAAACGGCACCCACGGATTGTAATGGGGCAGTAACATTTTAAATTCTTAATCCGTCACCACACGCAGAATATTCCGCTACAAACAATATTTTATTAAATTATTCTCACTCATCTGCATGTATGTTTGAACAATCTGAGGTATATCAGCACTCGTGTCCTTATATTTTGTTGCTACATATTATGTTATTAAGGGCATGTATTTTCTTTATTTTAAGCTGAATCGCAAACTTTATACAAACGGTGTTTCACTAGAATAAGATACAGTAGTTACGCTTTATTTTATCAGTTCTAACTCCTAACAATAATTAATAGGTTTACGAATCACGGCCGTTTTCAATATTTGAGCTATTACTGGCTTTGGCTACGAGAGGTACATATTTGACATAAGATCCATAGAAATAATGTGAATCTCTAGTAGGCAAATCCGTGGATAGATCAAGTATTGGGACCAGCTGTAAATAACAATAATTTAAGCCATTTCAGCGTTATATATAAAAGCTAACTATAGTCAGTTACTGGGAAAATCGGGAGGGATTTTTAGTTTTGCTAATTTTTATTCAATTGTCCATTAAAACTACTTATTCAAATTTTTCTTCTTTTCTCACGACTGCCGCATCGTAACATTATTACCAAGTTCATAAAAATCCATCTAAAGTAATTAAATACTAATTACACCAGTTTATATGTATGTATATTTACAATAACATCCGTCTTTGGCGAAAAGTAGGTTCAGCTTTACATTTTATTTGCATATAGTAAATAAATAAGCTTCTCATGGGTAGTATCTGTCGCTAGAAAACTATACAGTGTTGATTTATTTTTTTAGTTCATTAATTTATCTGTTTGGTTATACGTATGTCTCACTCAAGATATTTGCTTCTTTCTTCAGTATGACTTGCATCTCCAGAAGAGTTCGTTAGGTTGTGACACTTCATTATACTTGTCTAGTTATTTCTATCTTCCTCTTCCTCCCTGTCTTTGGGTTTCTATGTAATCTTCCAAAAAATAGTTTCTAAATTGTCAAATTGATCAAGTGGCTAATTAAGATTCGTTGTAACTTACTAACTTTCTACAATATTCTCTATATTTGTATTTTTTTCATTTAAGACACTTTCCTTAGTCGTTGCAAGTATTTTTTATATCTTTTTAATATTCTTCAACTTTGAAGACTGTTTTAAGACTTTAGTAATATTTCTAATTAATATTTCCTAGACCATTTCTGTTTTTTAGGAATGTCGTAATTGTACCTATCGTATAACAGTTATGCTGATTGCACGAAGGCAGGTCATTCATGCAAGGCTACCATGCAGAAGAATTCCAATTCTTCTTCTTCAAATTCTTGGAATGCCTACATTAATACTACATATTTTGAAAACGTTGATATTTTACCGTGAACATAAAAATCTCGTACAATTATCTGATTAAATATATAAATACCTACGAGTTTCCCACATTTTGACCGTACTGCACTGGTCTTCGTCTTTTCTGAACCAATGAGATGTGTTATTGGTATAGGATTAATTACTGTTTCCACACACAAAAGTTGGATGTTCCGCACATTTATAGTCCAGCGCCTAAGTAAGCTAACTTGATTTTTTGTAGGATATAAAGCCTATGCCATAGAAATCTGCAGCTTAGAAGAAGCTTTAAGAATTTGTCAAAATAGTTAGGGTTTTGGCAATTTCTCATTTGTGTTAACCTCTAGCTTAACTGAAACCTATCACATCACCTAACATCATCCTAACTGCTCTAACATATATTTCCATCTCCCTCTTCAACTGTGTGGTGTGATTTCAGATATACTAAGCGGTTCGCTCTCGCCTCACACGCCTAGAGACAAAGAGAACGAACACGAGGCTAAGAGCAAAGGTAACTCAGGATTGTGACACGTGTGTTGTGTATTCTTTCTATGTATTGTGGCAAATAATGCGAAATATGGGGTAGATTTCGATATGGTAAAAGAAAGAGAAGCATGATTCTAGTTGATATGGTAAATAGTGTAAAGTCTGGGAAAAATTTGGCCTGGGTTAAATTATAAGCGTGAGAAAGAGATAATTATTATGATCAAAGCTGACGTGTTCAATTGCGATATAACTGGGGTATGATGAAAGCAAATATGACTTAAGGTAACGTGTAAACTTCGTATAAACCTGGGGTAAATTCGGTTGAGGTAATATTGATTAAAAAGTCGAATTTGGTTTGGATACTGAAAAACTAACGAAAGAAGAATAAGGTTATGTAGAGTTAGAAATGATGTATTCGTGTTTCGTCAAATTAAACAAACTAACAATAACTCACGTAAAAGGTTAAGAAGATAAATAGACACATAGAATACTTTATTACCCACACACCACGACACAGTACATTAATAAAGTGACTTAAAACTATACACAAACGATTTCTTCTAACAACCTTTGGATGGACAAGAATAATAAAGCAATTATAATTTACCAATGCAATTATATTTCACCACAAGGTGATGGTGTAGTTATTATATTAAATGAATGAGTCGATTTTAAATTAGAGCTTCGAAGTTATGGCCCAGGATGGTTCCTAGTTGGACTAGGTAAAATCTACGTAGGTCGCATTCGTAAGGTTGTCAAATTATTATGTAGTTGGCTATATTGGGATCACAAGCATTGTTTGCCACAAAAATGTAGAAAGAATCTAAATGTGATTGGTTTGCACAAAAACGTATTTGAATTCAAATTTATTTTTATTTTCTATCATATTTTACGCATTTTCAAAAAGATTTAATCCCCCGCATTGGCTTGCACTTACACCTCTCATGCTTCTATTGGTATCAAAATTTAAAAATAAATCACATTTTGGATATGCCAGAGTAATGTTTGCTCCTTTGTTGTTTTTTGAACATTATTTGTATGTAGTCGGTGTTCCTTCTCTTTCACACTTTTATGTATTAGTATGTCGATGCTCTGCTAATTATAACTTAAGTTATTTAGATTCATAAGGCCAGATAATGTTTCTATCTTTGTTGGATGTTAATGCATGTCACTGCAAACTTTCTGAAATAAAACCGTTATCTCGTTGATATTTAATTTTATACGCTGGAAATATTTCGTCAGAAAATTTTGCATTGATCACGAAGTTTTGCATTTTCTCTTGGTACCTCTTAGGTGAGTTCTAAGTATAACTGAGAGAGTATTATCTGTTCTCTTTTACGTGGTATTAAGAATGCGCTGCGTTAAGTTACATTAGAAAGGCATCGACTTTAATTTTAAATATTGTTGCAACAACTATGAATACGAAAACATCTTTGTTTTCACTTTGTTAAATAAACATGTTATTCTTATTCTAAGTATTGCTGCAACTAATAATATTATGTTTTCTAAGATTGAGTTATAGTCATGCTCATAAGCAAGGTAATTTTAAATAATTTTAACCCATTTAGAAATAAAAAATATTAATTGTTGCTCCCTTTCCCTTTTGGAAAAGCAATCTTAGAAAATAATAAATAGTAGTTATATGATGTTGGATGTTTTCTATGCCGTTTTGATGTCGTGGCTTTATTAAATAAACCTGTAAATAAAATACAGGCAAATTTGTTGTATTGATTAGATTTTAGTATAAGTATTAAAAGTTTATTTCACCGAATAGTTCTTGACCAAAACCCAAAACCAAATTTATTGTTAATTACCTAATATTTATTATGGCGGTGATATAGGCTTTTATATAGTTTCATAAGTATTCTTGATGTCAGCTAAGTCATAGATAAAATATTTTAAGTTGTTTACCCTGAACACTGATAGAATATTATTTCTAAGTCCCTCATCACGCATATGAAATATATCTCCTTCTAACTTTTGATATTACAAATAGGAAATCTTTGGGCTATAAAATATAGTAGGTTAAGTTCGAGTGCTTTTGAAATAGATGTATGTCTTGAGACCGATATGAAGACATATCATTTAAGTGTATAAACTAAGACGATCTCTTTAGGTGGTTAATATATACATAAGTACCCATGTTATTGACTGAATTAAAATAGCTGTGTTTGGTCAAGAATGACTAGTAAAAGATTTGCGCACAGTCTATTTATTTAAACAATTTTGTTTTTGTTTACGCCAAAGATCCAGTATTATCCCATAATTATTATAAGGATTATTTTTATTTGGATAAGTCTACTGTAGAGAATAAATTATAAAGATCTTATAAAATTTATAATTAAGACATTCTACAGATTGCTATCCTTTGAAAATTGTCAATTCTGAAGCAGAATTTGCAATTTTAATAATCTTAGAATATTTAAATAACAGACATCACATTTAGAGATTCTAATTAAGATATTAAATCATCTTGGGTAACCCTAGACACCCATGGTTTTCAATGGTTTTCAAGTCCATAAAAGGTTGGTTTCATCAACTTTTTCTATCTTAATGACAAGACATGGTGGTCAATGAAAAATATGACGGTAAAAAAATCCGTCATATTCTTTTAAAACTGTCGTAAAACTACCTCGAAATCATAACGTATGACATGGGTGATTTCAGGGTATAGTCACAATCCATACAACGGTGTAATATGCAACGATATTATTTTAGCGACCGGTGTCTTCTCGTCCAAGGAGCTCTGGAAGCTGTCCAAAGGTAACTATTGAACTGCTCCTGTTACTAAAGGTTTTGTATCAAATGACACTTAAAATATAGAAGTGTTAAGTGTGTAACAGTGTTACTCAAAGACTTAAAATGGTAATGTCGAACACGGGAATTTAAGCTTTTCTGATTATTAACATGACTTTAATTTTGTGTTTTGAAATATGGTAGGTACATGTATTTTGGTTCTGAGTGTCCCACATTCGACTTTGTTACAAGAGTGATTGACACAATTCAATTATCAAAAATTATATGGCCATGCAATGTAAAAATCATTGGTCTGATTGGGGTATGTTACGATCCTCATATGAAAAAATCCAATCATTATATTCTTAAAAGCTTACTTTCGATAAAATAAACTAGTATTAACCTCCACAAAGCATTAAAAATGTTGAAAAAGAAAATTTTATTAATTGGCACTCTTTTCGATAAACAAAGTTAAGTGACATTTGATACTATAGTATTTAGTTTGTACGTTTTGTTCATTACTAACAGTGTGTGTTCGTTTGTGCGGGGGGTAACGCTAAAACTACTGCACCGATTTCTTTTCCATAAATTTTATACATTCAGCTATATGTGTTTCTAAATATAGATACAATATTATACAGAAATCTAGTCTAAAATAGTTAGTTTTGCTATATATGAACTGAAAGAAATTAACTTTTTCTTTCATAGGTATCATTTCGCGCTTGAATCTTCGTATATAAATAACACTGATTATAGTTTATGATAAATATAGTGATGTCTCATCATTGAGGTATACGATTCAAAGAATGACTTATTCATTGCCAGATTTACTTTTGGTATTGTTTCTGAGAAAAATAATTACTCATGCATTTATTCCTCCTAATATTATACCACTTTCTGTATGTTGTTTTTGTTATACTTGTATGTTGCTCTTGCATAAGTTAGACAGCGTAGACAAAATAAAAATTACCAACTTCCACAAAGAATGGTCATACAAAGTTTGCTCTTTAATTTCATCCTCTGTTAAAATGTATGTAAAATCTATAGGTTTCTTTTATTTTTTTTGTGATTTCTCATACTTTATTTTTGAACCAATCATAAAAAAAACAATAAATTTACAGTCCACTGCTGTAAGCAGTACTTGTATCTAGTTTAACATTCCAAGTGGTTATTATCTGCCGCAAAATATAAGCATTTGCTCATTTTATCAGTATAGATTGCTTAGAAGCTAATTTTTTTCATAGACTTCACCGTAGGGGTAGGTAGAGCTGTTATATTTTTTTAGCATAGCCTATTGCCGTTAACGTGCATTACGAGACTCCGTGCTGTTACTCAGGATACGGAAAAACTCAGAAACACTTTTGCCTGACCCGGGAATTGCACCCGGGACCTCTCTATCAGTAGACGCGTAAGTACGCTATCCATTGGACCACAGAGGCAGTCCAGGGATTAGGGATACTTTTTCCTAAAAAAAAACAATCTTCTTTGGTTCATTTACGTCAGCAATTGTACCTAATTTAACATGCCGAGATGTCATAATTTTCCACGAAATAGAAGTATTTTCATATTCCATCAGTATAGATTTTTTAGGTGCCAGAATTTGATAAGTAATACTTAATTCTTTAATTTTTTTCTAGCTTCTATCCTCCAAGAGACCGGGTCGGAGTCACCGAGCGGGTCGGGAGGCGGCATTAAGTTGGAGTCGGGCTACTACTGTGGGTACAACAGTCCAGCGCCTCCCGCCTTCGAGCCTCCGGCTGAGAGGGCTACGCCATCCGCAATGCTTGTTGGACAGTGTTATAGTGAGCATTTCTTCTTATAATAAGTACTTGACTGAAGGCAGCACAGTTAAAGCGGTCGTTACGCCGCTGGGCACTGCACCGAGTGTTGTGGGTTCGATTCCCGCACGACACAACACCCAGTTGTGTGACCCACGACTGGTTGTTTTTAATCTGGGTGTTCTTTGATTTTATGTTTGTAAAGGGTGCATAGGGTTCCCACCAAGAGGGTGCATGGGGTTCCCACCAAGAACTTAGGGTCCCAAGCCAACCTCACCTGCAAGTGGTGCACCTGCCGATCAACGGACGAGGTTCTGGCAAACAAAATGTCCCAATAAGCGGCAATAGGCTCGCCACCTATTACGTGGGATCAAAACACTGGCGAAAAGTGGGCGTTTAATATGCCTCTGCCTACCCCTTCGGGGAAACAGGCGTGAGTCTATGTATGTATGTATGTTTGTAAAGTCAAAAAAAAATATTCCTAGTGTGGTAGTTGACTTTTAATAAAACAATAACTATAAATTCTGATAAAGTGGGGTAGGTAAGGCTATCCACCACACATTTTGAGATTAAATTGGCAATCAGGAAAATTGGTATTTTTACCCATTAGTTCGAGAAATTAGATATGACATGGGTGCTTTTAATTAGTTGGGGTAAGTTAATCTTGATCAGGTTAAGTCATGTACATTACCCACATTTTGGAACAGTACCTGTAGTCCTGAAGGACATATATAGCTGAAGTAGACTACTCCTTTAAGTGCAATAATTAAGACCACTAGTCTTTGAGCATATTGGTTTCAAAATTGAATATTACGTCTCATATTTAAGAAAACTTTTACCACGTATAAATAGCCATAATAATACATATCTGAATCACCATATACACTCCAAACTTCTTGACTAAATAATTCATACAATTATGAAACATTTAAAATGTAATTAATACGAGACTAATAAACGTTACAAATAACAAACATATTGAAGACACACGTCGCTACAACATGTGCCATACGCGCTATATTTAGTTTTATACACGTGCGTGCGCTGCATGTGAACTATACGTAGGGTTACCATCCATACTATGATATACAATAATATATGGTACTGTATTTCAAATCTGCGAACGATATAATTTTGAAGAAATATAAAAAGGTAATAATATTTTCAACAGAGAAATCTAAGAAATAAAAATATTTCATTTTGAGATTTATGACTGAACCTTGGCGTAAATTCCCAAGACCCCTATTAGGATCAGTCGATAGCGAAACTACATTTTATGCATATTTAAATTTAAATTACTTTATTTAAACATTTAATATGATAAAGCCACGACAATTTATTTTGGATTAACAAGTGTAAACTTCAGTGACGTATATCTGTACTGCTTATGAAAACAATTTTTTTCATGTTTTGTGCAATATTTTTCATAGTATAACTACTGTATTTCGTTGACGAAACGTTGGCAACCCTATCTAAACGTGGCTACACGACACGTTCAACTCGACATCGGGTCTCGATTTAAAACTCAAATGTACGTAGCACGTACGAGTGCCATGATCCTTCGTATTGTTATAATGACTCATTAGATCAGCGGTCGACAACCTTTTGATAGGCAAGGACCGCCCGGCCGCAAGGTGGCAAAATAAAGCAAAGGCGGGCCGCACTTTTGATTATAACTATTCTGAGTCTGCAACATAGGACATATGATGAAGGATCATCATCATCATCATCAACTTGCCATAGTCCGCTACTGGATATAAGCCTCTCCAATGTCACGCCACTGAGCCCGATTTTCGGCTCTTCATGTTCAGCCACTGCCGCTGCTTTGCGTATATTGTCACTCCACTAGACAGAGGAAGTTGTACACTAAGTTTGCCATAGAGCTCCTTAGTCACAATACATTTTTTTATGGTAATAGGTGGCAAACGAGCGGACGGATCGCCTGATGGTAAGCGATTATCGCCGCCCATGGACACAAGCAACACCATAGGAGTCACAAGTGCGTTGCCGCCCCTTGGGGTTGGGAAAAGGGATAGGATAAGGAGTGGGCTGAGGGAGAAGGAATAGGGGATAGGGCCTGCGGCACTCTCACTCACTGAACGAAACGCAACAGTTTAGGTACTGTTACTTTACGTCGATTTTCTGTGAGAGGGTAGTACTACCCCGGTCGAGCCAGCCCATTCATGCTGAAATCAGCAAGGCTCTACTATCTTGGGACATTTATGGGCCGCACGTAAGATCTAACGCAGCGATCGGCAACACGTGGGGTGTTGCCGATTGCTGCGTTAGATGAACAAAGGTTTTGTTCATACAAAATAATTTAGTGGCTCTTAATCGCGTAAACTTAACTTATTTAAGATATTAATACCTATTTGTTTCCGACGTTTCGATAGTCTTGCACCGATCGTGGTAGCGGAAAGACTGATGCATGACTGATGAGAGCTCAGCGCCGTCTTGTGGAAGTGCGGGTTTCGGCACCTACCCTCACTTGGACTTTATTTAAGTTCGCAATGTCGGATTTTTTACCTGAATGCAAACAGAGGTTATGTTTTTCGCGGAGATCTTGTATGTATTACTTGATGAGCCTGCAGTACATCACACTTCTGAACACGGGCTATATCAGATTACACAGAGGAATTGACAGGGCTAATATTTCAATAATAATATGACGTGTTCGCAGGTATCCCGCACAGCTCAGCCGGGCTCAGCTCGGCGCAGTCACCGCTGGTGCCCTCGAACACGATCTTCTACCAGCACGCGCCGCCGCCAACGGACACGCATCCCACCAGTGAGTGTGACGGTATTGCGCTTCACATCTTATATTTATTTACAGAATTTTTACGAGAAAATGGCAAATATATTTCGTTCTTTCTTCTTCTTTTTGTGTAAAAATGTGGAAAATTTGGAGTTTATAGACCGTCCGAAGGCCCTCACTTGCCTTAATGATTCTTGTACTGATACAAGTGCCGGCTTCTACGTGCCCACGAAGCAAGGTGGAGCTTTGATATTGCCACAACAAGCGATCAAGTGCTTAACTTTGCTGATTTAATGCAAAGAGTACTTAATTCTCATTGTGTTATGAGCGCTACGTACTCAATTGAAGCTTCACAGGGCACGTTAAGCCGTCGGTACCGGTTTTTTTATGGTAATAGGCGGCAAACGAGCAGAAGGTTCTGCCTGATTGTAAGCAATTACCGCCGCCCATGGACACAAGCAACACCACAGGAGTTACAAGTGCGTTGCCAGCCCTTGGGGTTGGGAAAAGGGATAGGATGAGGAATGGGGTGAGGGAGAAGGAGTAGGGGATAGGACCTCCGGTACTCTCACTCACCGAACAAAACGCAACAGTTTAGGTACTATTACTTTATGTCGATTTTCTGTAAGAGGGTAGTACTTCCCCGGTCGAGCCGGCCCATTCATGCTGAAATCAGCAAGGCTCTACTACCTAAACACACCAAAAAGAACAAAGACAATTAGTCTTCAGATTAACCCCTTGAGAGCTTTCGAACATGACTATGTTCGAATGTCGCGAACCGGCCTAAACATGTTATGAACACCCATAGTTATGTAAGACGTAATTTTCCAAGGCTAACTGCTGGGTAATCTGATGATGTCTGTTCTTTAGCTTCAGAAGCGCTGACGAGTCAGCACAACAGCGGGAAGTACGACAGCGCTCCACAAGACTCGCTGGGAGACTTCGTCACCTTCGTCTGCCAGGACCCCAACGATGTGCAGCAGTTACAGGTACTAACAACATGACGGAATATATTAGTAGGATTTCCTCGAGCCTAAGTACGATTTTCCCCACATTGCGTCTCACCTCGATCTGATCGGTGTTCTGCGCACATTGGCTTGCACTGTTCTGAAACTAGCGAAAGGTCCGAGTTTTGATAATCGAGTTGCGAGTGGTTTCATGATAGGAACAATTTCTACACATCTTCAAAATGTGTCTCTATGGATCTTAACTGCTACTAAAGGCGCTTTTAAAAATTTATGAAAATTGTTCTCGTTGAAAAAGCACGCGCACGTTAATCAAACTTCGATAAGAACCTGTGTCCTTAAGCCAATTAAATCAAGTTGAAACGTAAGTTGGCAAAAGTCGTACTTAGCTTCCTGATGACAAACATGCCTTTAAATCTACGTCAGAATTCAAGAAAAGATGATGTGGCTAAAATAGCTGCAGCAGAGCAGTAACCCCATTATTCCTAAATCAAGGATGTATTAAAAACTTCAAGTATATTGGTTTCTGTCCGTTTATCCAGGTTCATAGCTTATCACGGAGTCCAAAGCCGTACTTCAGCAGCTCGATGCTGCCCCCTCCACCGTTACCCCCGATGGCCAGACCAGTCGCTATCATCAGATCTACAGGTAATTATATGAATTCAGAAATAATATATTTTGATGTCAGTACTGCATGTCAGAAAGGCTAGTAATTAAAAAATAACCACACTTGCTTTTACAAAAGTAACCACATTGTATTTCAGTAGCCGTGAATATAGATTTGATAGATTTAGAGATACATATTTGTAACTAAACACAAAAAAAATATTCTCAAGTCGCATCACAGCCACATTGGAATAAAATTATTTTCAAGCTTTATCCTTTCGCCTATTTTCCAGTATTTACGTATTAGATAAATATTTATAGCTGTCTCGTTAGAGCCCTTCATTCAGCAATCCAGTTTACATTTAAAGAGGCCCTGAATATCCACTTATTGAATTTCAGTCCGTATTGTAGATGTTTAGAAAGGGGAGAAGTTTAAGAGCCACCGTTTCAATATCACTACATAGTATAAAACAAAGTCTGTCTTCTGTCTGTCCCTATGTATTGTATGCTTAAATTTTTAAAACTACGCAACGAATTTTAAGGCGCTGTACCTAGTCAAAATAGGCTTCACAAAACAGTTTTTTAGCTAAATGTATACATTTTAGAGCAGCTAAAAAAATATATGTAAATCTTGATCATATTTATGGGGGACCATTGTGTTCAAAACACGTTTTCGGTAAATTTTCTCGATAAAAAGAACCATAAAATAACCATTAAAATTGAAATTGTAGCAATTGTAACTGTATTATTTATAAACAAATCTTGATAATATTAATAACAGTGATGTAATATATAATAATAAAGGGAACTGTTGTTTTCATTTATCGATTGGAATAAGATATTTGTAAGGATTAATGTATTTAATGATAAATAACTCGTTCTGAACGTCCCGTCGTCGTCGCGCTTCTCTTTCTTATGTATACAATCCGACAGTGACAGCAACAGCTGAACTCAGTGTACTGTACACAGCGCCTTAATGCGCTTTTTTAGATAGAATGATTCAAGAGGAAGGTTAATATGTATAATACATGCACATTGCACCCGTGCGAAGCCGAGGTAGGTCGCTAGTTGTTTTATAAGAGGTAGTGGCTAGATGCTATTTATTACTTAACATGTTGACGGACAGTACTCTTTCATAGCTTGCGGGTGCTGTGACAGAACTATTTTTAATAATTGCCCGTAGGGGTATTATAACCAAATCTATTTCAAAACATGCATTAGCAACATAAATAAGTTATTTGAATATACAACTACACTTGCATTAGTATTTGAAGTCATAAAATATTGAAAACAAATAATACTCACATTAGAAATATAATTGCGCGTAACGACTTGTCGGCGTACCACAGCAGCGCAATACTGCTACTACTATATGGTTACTATGAAAATACGTACGTCTACGGGCGTACTATGGATATCGAAGGGACCATCGAAATATGGATGTGTGGGTACTTTGTTTTGAATGGATTTATGAACATTGGTGACAGTACAAACTCGAAATTATGTCTGTGGTGACAGTACAACATGCTCTTTCTTATGATTGCCTAGAAAATTGTACGTCATGAGGCGTACTGATTTTAAGCAACTAAAATCTTGAACGTCGGTGGGCGTTCTATCTGACACTTTTAGCTAGCTTGACGTCCCCGGGCGGTACTGTCCGTCAACGTGTTAAGTGAAGGCCTTGCCACACGACACAATATTACCACTGATCAAATCTTCAATCGAATTGGCTTTGCCCGTCTACACGACACAATCAAATCACTGATTTTCATTCCGTCCACCCGATTGGTTAAAATCTGGTGGTACCGCCCACCCGATGAACTTGAGTTGGACGACTGGCGTCTACACGTCACGATTTCATCAAGTGATTTAGTCAAGTTGGACGTAAAATTGTGCCGTGTGGCAAGGCCTTTAGATTTACAATTCTGTTCTTAGAGGCCCATCCACACGGCACAATTTTACCACTGATCAAATTTTCAATCGAATTGGCTTTGCCCGTCTACACGACACAATCAAATCACTGATTTTCATTCCGTCCACCCGATTGGTTAAAATCTGGTGGTACCGCCCACCCGATGAACTTGAGTTGGACGACTGGCGTCTACACGTCACGATTTCATCAAGTGATTTAGTCAAGTTGGACGTAAAATCGTGTCGTGTGGATAGGCCTTATCTCTTATTTTGTCTGTGTAGCGAGTGAGCTAGTAGGCGGCAACGTGTCCGGCGGCGGCACGTCCCCCGCGTCGCCCGAGGTGCGCTCGCCTCCGCCCTCCCCGCGCCGCCGCTCGCCGCACTACCGGAGCGACTGCCCGCCGCCGCTTACGCACTTCAACCATTTCCATCCGCAGCAGCAGGTATGAATACAACCAATACGTTTTACTATAATGTAATTAAATCAAATTTATTTGCATAAAACAGGTACATAATAATATATCAGCTGTCACAGAAAACAAAAAGTCCGCTGAATTATTACCTCCTAGAGGTGTGCAAATTTTTAGTTTGACATGTAAAAATGTGTTTTACAATGCTTTACTTTTTTTTGTAATATTTACATATTACAAAAAAAAGTAAAGTGTTCATACCATTCTTCTCAAGAATGGTATTTTGATACACTTGTGCCGATGTTTTAAGACCTTTTGCACAAAAATATGGCTCAGTCACTCCTTCATAGCTAACACCCCACCAAACCATAATGCCCACGATGCACTTTTTCGACTAATTGGGAAGCTTCCTTAGAGCTTTGATCATAAATACGGTAATTTTGTTTGTTAAAATGTTGCTCAATTGTAAAATAAAATTCATCCGTAAACAAAATTTTTCTGTGATCTCCCTTTGCGTACCGCTTCAGTAGTTGTTTCGATTTTATCAGTTAAGAAATGACCAATGCGTTTCTTATAGGCTGCAAGTCCTAATTCATGTTTTAAAATACGCGACATGGTTCTGGGTGCTATCTTCATCTCCCGAGATAGAATCTTTTGCTTTCGGACAGGATTTCTTCGAATTCTTTCCCCTAACTGCTTTGACCACCTTTTTCGTACGAACACTACGTGGACGGTCAGGTCTGTTTCTGTCACAAACAGAGGAGGTCTCATTGTCTCTATTAATAGCCCGGTACACAAACATTTGACTAATACCAAGTGTATGGAGAGTTTTAGCGCAAAATATTGTACAATGTATTGGCGCCAAAACGAGAAAACACAATAAACAATGGTATAAAAATGACAGATTCCAAATTCAAATGTAATATATATCTTTTTATTGTAACAGTATTTATGGCCAGACTGAGTATTATTATAATGGTCTTATGAACTAATTAAACAAGGACAACTGACGGTGATCAACAATGATGCAGGTTCTAAAATACATCCTTGAGGTACACCGTAGGTAATATTTATATGTTCAAAGGTTAGACTATCACTAACTTCTACTTTTTAGCCTTGAGCATTCTAATTGATAGTTTGTGAACAGTTTCAATAAGCTATTGAAATACATACGATTTTAGGCTTACACAAAGTATACAGATGCAAGCTCTGTCAAAAGCTTTGGCGAAGTCTACAGAATATTTTTGTATCGCAATCAGTTAAACTAATGTTTGTGTAATAAAAAATAAATAGTTACACGCGGCCACTACTTTTACCGTGGTAGTAACTACGTATCTATCACGCAAGATGACTTCAAATTTACGTAACGTGGTTTAAATACCATACCATACGCATATTATAAATACGAAAGAATGTTTGTTTGTTATTATTTCACGGCGCAATAGAGTAATCTTATAATTTGATTTATGTGTGTGGAGATAGGAAGCTGGAGCTTCCTTCTCCTTCTTACCTATGATATTCATAAAATTCTTGCGTTACGAACTGATTGACAGACGACGCATAGCCGAAAGTACTGGGAGCAAGGAGCTGAAATTTGACATGTACTATGTTCCTAAAAGATTGTAGGCGAGGGTTTCTGAGAAATAACCTCGCTGAGCGGGTGAAATATTTTCACACGGTTGAAGCTGTATGCGAAGTCTAGTATCTCTATTTTCGCGTTTTATCAGTATAACTGACCCCCATACGAGCAGTATCGTATAAAAGTTTCATCATCATCAGCCCTATATTCTGTCCCACTGCTGGGTACGGGCCTTTTCTCACTATGAGAAGGGTAAGGCCATAATCCACCACGTTGGCCAAGTGCGGGTTGGCAGACTTCACATGTCTTTCGATAGCATTATGGAGAATTCTCAGACATGCAGGTTTCCTCACGATGTTTTCCTTCACCGATAAGCAAGCGATAAATATCAATTTAATACGCACTTAACTCCGAAAAGTCATTGGTGCGTGCCGTGGATTCGAACCCGAGACCCTATGCGTAGCAGTCTGTCAGTCTCTCCACTCAGCTATCGCTGCTTATTCACATAAAAGTTTACTCTCTACGTAATTGTGTAACTGTTGCAGGTGTTCAGCTACGCCAGTCCGCTGAGCGGCGTCGGCCTGGGAGGCGCGGGAGGCGGCGGCGCGGTGCTGGCGGGCGCGGGGGGAGTGTCGCCACCCGGAGGACTCGGGCTGTACGCGCCTAGGGCCCCGCCTAGAGCAGCTCCAAGGTATGAGCAGCTCCGAGAATAAAAACAACGAGCGACTGCAATAACACAAAGCGATATAAAACATAAAATAAAACGAGCTTTTACTGACCACCTAGTCACATACAGAAAGAAAATAGAAAGGATTTGAACGTAGAAAAGCCTTTCAAATTAATGACATTTTTTTAGACAAAGTAAATCAAAAAGCACTTACTGATGTTATTAACTCTAGATTGGTTTTATTCGTAAGGAGTCTCAAGATTGAATTTTGATGTCGTTTTGGTAGATTGGGTTCTGTTCAATTCTCAGCAGTAGCAAAGGATCTGTTATTGTTGAGCATGATACCTTATAAACTTTGAAGATAAAAATCTTTCAAGGGTTATCTATCTGTATTGCATCAGACCTCGCACGAAGCAATACGTAATTTAATTGATTCTATTCTGTTAATGGAGTAGGTACTTATATTTTACTTTACTTTCTATGTATTTGATTTATACCTAATATGTAGTATAATATTTAGATGGAACGCACCATTCCCTACATTGGAGGAGGAGTTCAACATAATGACAGCACCGCCAGGACCTGACCACGTCGTGTTGTTGGATGATGGTGAGACGACATGTTCATGATGACTCTGACTCATTTACACACGCTTACATACTCACATACATGATTACTAATATGATTTGATATTTGATGTGATATTGAGGCTGAAACGCAACAATCTGATGATCAATTCACTATTGTTTATTAGCTGCCTTACTAAAAATCTGACTTGTATGTTATGATAACTATTTGTTATTATGGAAGTTTTTCGACACAGAAATTAATAAGTATCTATTTAGTTTTATATAATCATTAAATTTATTTATATGAGCTTTTTTTGTAGCCTATGTACTCACGCAAGACTAAGACGTCAAGTCACGCTACATTTTACCCACAATCTACTAAAACTTGAACAAAGTTATATTATTAAAGCAGTTTATCAATTCAACTCCACAGAGCGCTTCTTTCAATCTTCCGTGATAACTTCCGAGGCCACGGCGATGGACACCACGGGCTCCTCCGTGGGTCCGGGGGTCGACAATGCCGATGACATCGCGCCCGACAAACCGGCGCCGGACCTCCGATCGCCGTGATGCTACGCTCACGATATGACTGTCGGAAACGACGGAACTGTCGGCTCTGTAGGGACTGTCGGATGTGTTACGAGTGTCGGATGTGTTGCTAGTGTTGGATGTGTCGGTTCGTCTGCTGGCTCCTCCATTAATGTACCGCCGGCCCAGGAACCACCAACGGTACTACGATGGACCCCAGCGCACCTCCCCCATTGGCGGCCCGTCTCGCATCGAACTGTTTAGTCTTGTCATTCATTTATTCTTTAGAGGTCAACGAAGAGGTCAGTGTACATATAAAAGGAAATACGGATGAGGTTGTAGTTGAAATTTAATTTTTATAATTTTTATTCTGTGCCGGTCGGTGGTGCAAGACGTAACTTTGACGCGGCGTGCGTTTGTACTTCGGCTAAGCACGGGCGACCGACACGGTTTTCATTTATTACTTGTTAAGGCGATAACAAAATACAATACTCCAACGATAATTATGTGTAAAAATATTAAAGCTACGAAATAAAAACAACATATTATATTCTAATATTTTTATAGAATATAAAAAATCAAGTATGATATGATCAAGCCTTCCAGTAATTTAGTGAAATAAAATGTTAAATAACAGCAGCTTAAAATTATTATTTGCTGAGCTGTGAGACAGAAAAGGCGTACGAATGCTTCCAGTAGCGAAACATGTTTTTGACGAAAGTGTGATACTATAAGTTGTTTTTTGTTTCGTTGTTGTGTGTTTTGTAATGGAAATAAAAATTAAATAGAACGTAAGTCGGTTAGTTTAAAATATTATTTTTATTTATTGAACGAATAATTAATAAAGACGAGCCTTGCTTAAGAGATTAGTTTAGTTGTAATTAGTAGCGAACCGAGTAGATGATTTATTGTACTTTCGATCGGAAGTGATTGGTATATATTTTATTTATTATGTTCAAAAATAGCAAAATAATGAAAAAAAACTTTTTTTACGTAACTTATCGCACAATTTTACATCTTTATTGATCTCAGTGACATAAATGTACCGTGATGAGATTTTTTTATTTTTACTATTTTTTTACTCTGGCATCGAAAGCGACAATAAATCTTAAGTAGATCGACACGTGTCGAAGGACATTTTATAGGTGCCTTTCATAAAAAAACGTAAAATAACTTAATTAATAGGAATTTGTAAATTGTAGTGTTCTTTTGAGAAATCCATCCGCTCATACATGTAACAAATGATTCATTAACTATTTAACTTAGGAGTTATGTGTTTTGTAGCCAAACATATTCCTCGATGGCCTTTATAAAACTTGTTCTAGTAACACAATTTATTGTAACAAAAATTATTAACATTTAAAGGAACTGCTGAAATGATAGCAAGTTCTGTGATTGGCTTTAAAAGCTTTTTCTTTAAACTTATTACGCATTGAACCCATATACATAAATGTATAGTCAAAGCTAGTCACAAAGACGTCATAAAGATAGTACTTGTAAAGAATTTATACTCATTATTGAGTCAAAAAATCTTTAGTGCGAAAGGATTGCATTTTGAAAATCCTTCACCATAATCGATTCGATTATAAGAAGTTCATCACGTAAGCGACTAGTCAGTTTTTTACTGTAAAATCAACATTTATTATTTAAATCACGATACTTAAAACTAGTATTTATGGCTACAAAACACTTAACACGAAATACTATAATAATCCTATAACTTAAATACTAGAAGTTATTACATTTTTTGTGACTCATAAAAATGATTATTTTCTTTCGCAATAGTGGCCATACGAGGAAAGCTAGTCATTAGAATTACAATGTAAATTTAATGTTACTTAAAATAAAAAAAATATTTACAATTATAAAAAATCCCTCTTACATTTATTAGTAAGGGGTGTGAAACTAAAAATGTGGCCAAATTACAATTAATGAAATCCAAATATATATACAATTTTTAATAGACTTAGATTAAATAAGCGTGGTATAATTAAGTTCGTAGCGAAGCAATGACGTGACTATAATAATAATTCGATTAAAATTAATTAACAAAAACCTTCTTGAGTCAAAATTCACCAGTCACATCGTCATTGATTTATTTTCAGGCTTAAACTCGTAAAATTTATTTAAACATTATTTATTTCGATATTATTTGATTAATGCCTTCTTTACATTGTTTTTCAAATTTCTAGATACCATAGACTTAGGGAACGTAGCAATAAACTACAAGCAATAAATAAAAAATAATTATAAACAAAAAACGGCTTTAGTGAAGCTAGAATTTGGTACTGACGTAGTTGAACATATATTAACATACAATTCGCGATATTTTTTCTATAGAAGGGACGGCGAGAGGCTGGGTACTATGTAAAACGATAAATATAGTGCAGTTTGGTACAATTAATAGCTATTTGAAAACAAAATATATTAGACATACAGCTATAGTCGATCTAGGCAGAAAGACGGGATTAGTCAATTGCTAGCTATAGAAAACATTATTAGAATATTAAAAAAAACATTTAGAAAATAATAGTAATGTCATAAGGCTTGTTGATTACAAAAAAATGATAAAAATACAGTTTCGTCATTGAAAATCTGAAAAAGATAACCTTGTAAAGTGGTAAGGCAATATTAATATTGGTGACGAATTTAAAGCTCATTGGTGCCGAAAATTCTAGACTGTGATTCAATTGTTCATTCTGAACGTGTCTTATATTGAAATAGTTGTTTTTGTATGATTGGCAACGCACAGTGTGTGCTGTATAATACAAAATGGATGTATTATAAAATGACAGACAGAAACATGTTGTATGAAATGCATTTGTTATTATTGTAAAGATATGGTACAGCGATATAAGCTGAGAGGTGTAATTTTTTTGACAGCGTACGTAGAATAAAATTGGTAGATTTTTTTGAATAGCTTTGCAGTGATCGTCGTGTGAGTGGCTAATATATGATTTTGTATTAACAAAATGTAATTGAGGAAGAGCAAGAATTGTATATTAGTCGCAACATGGTTTCTTTGTTTCATTATTAGCACCATTAATACGATATGGAGTAATAATTGAAAGCCTAAACATTATGTGCCTTAGATACAACAATATTGTATGATATTTATGATGCGTTCTATACAACGTGCTAACTAGAAATAAATAATAAACATTATTTTGAATGCCTGGACTTTGAATGATTATCTTCATTGTTAGAATTCATTTTCGCAAAGGCTTGTATGTACTCCCAAAGATTTTGTAAGTTCGAAACGCTCCTTTATTGTAAAATTAGGCCCAAAGTTCGGAAACCTGTAAGTAACCCAGTATGTATCAGTTTACATATATGTAGAGAAATTTAATTTTCATATTTGTGTCACATTGTTTAGTTGTATTTATGTGAAAAATTGTGAGTAACTGGGCACCAAGCAGTCTGGAAGTTGATTTCGAATCCAGAGATATTAATTATAACCCTCATGTAATAATTATTGTACGATTAAGTAACGCTTCTACGCGTAGTTTCGCTGAAATATTAAAAACTACTTCTATGATATTGTATAATTTTAGTACTTACCTACATTGTACCCATTTATGTACCTATATACTTTACTGGCATGTATATTCATAACCTACGCAACTCGGACTAGCCACGCTTTATTTTATGAAGTAGACACAATATTGATTCTCGCATGGCTTTTTGATAATAAAAAATGATCTATCTATTCTATAAACTTGTATAATTATTTCTTTTAAGTTATTTGTTATTATAATGAAACGAAAATCCGTCTTATAAGTTTCGTGGATTTCAAAAGTTGAATACATAATACGTAAATAGAAGAAAATAATTGTAAGGATAATTAACCAATAGAGAAATACTCCTAGTTACGAATTTCTTAGTTCATCTGATGTGCAATTATGATTAACTGTTTTTATAGCGAATTTGTTAATTTTATTAGTAATATTATGATTGTATCCATGACCATTGTATGTAAATATGTTCCGGAGTGTATTTATATTTTTTTATTTGCATAATTAACATTAGAATGCGTTAATATGTTATGTTTGTCACAATCATGTCCTCCGCGCTTTCAAATTTTCATATAGGTTTTTACAATTTTTCTTTATTTTTAAAATAGATACACGCGAATCGAATGACGTATTCCACTATGAGATTTACCAAAATAACATTTGCTTCCGAATGAAGTTGGAATAGATCATTGGATTCATGCAATAAACTAAAGATAGACTTGTAAAAATGTTATAACATGTATTTTTAACCTATACATAGTAAGATATTTATAGAATTTTAGTCGTTTAATTATTTCGAACGACTTGTTATAAAGAAAATTGGTGCTTAAAGCTTAAAACAAAATATGAAACGGCACTTTGTCGTGTGTGTATTGTCATGGAAGGGGTCAGAGCATTATGACATAGCATGCGTTGTTATGCTTTCGAGTGATACATAATCGTTTATCTTACGTCAAAAATAATACAAATTGAAAGTAGACGACGCCGCTGCAAGGTTAGTGCGTGCGGATTTCTTTTCATTTTGTTTTGTTAATTTTATTCAAATTTGCCATTTATTTTTTTATTATATAAATGATAGTATATAAACGATTATGTACCACGCTGTGAGCAGTTATAATAATGTAGGTAAACTTTGCTCAATATCGATGAAAACTGAAAGTGTTACAGTTGATGCAATACAAACAAACAAACATACGAGTTGAGTTTTATTTTGTACTCTTTAATCGTTATAAAGAATATCAAAGAATTTTTACCCAGACTGTAAGGAATATAGTAAAGAAATGGTAAAAGAAGAATATAATAAGCGGATACAGTGACAGCACGTATTGTCGGTCTCATTGCCGCTTAGTACTGCACCGAGTCTTGTGGGTTCGATTCCCACACGAAATAACTCTTTGACTTAAAGCACGGTAATAATATCTAACAGTATTGTAACTCCATACAAACGCACGAAACTCGAGTTATACCTACGCGCCTCGAGCAGAGTACCCATTACACTGGGCGGACTGTGCCTACAGTACCCGTAGCCGCGATCGTGCCGCAGCTCGCATGCGGCGCGTCTGGTAGGTATATAACTCACGAAGACGGCCGAGTTACAATACTGTTAGATTATATTACCGTGCTTAAAGAGTTGTAAATAAGTAGGTATATTTATTTCTTTTAATTTGACTGCCTCCGTGGTATAGCGTATGTGTCTGCTAATCGCGGTCCAGGGTTCGATTCCCGGGTCAGGCAAAAGTGTTACTGAGTTTTGGCAAATTCGCAGCAGCAGTAGGGAGTCTGGCAATGTGCCCGCTAACAGCAATATACTATGTGGGACCTAAAATTCAGCATGGCGAAAAGTAGGTCCAATATTACACCTCTGCCTACGCCTTCGGGATAAAAGGCGTGAGACTATAAAAAATGTACTTCGTTTGCCTACCTTGACTTAGTTCGATGCCCAGAAAGGCCAAGTTTTGATCTAGTTGATAGTTGTTTCTCGGCTGGCACAATTACCATAGATTTTCTATAAGCGCCTCTAACGGAATGTGACCTGACGGTTAGTAGATACCGCCATTTAGAAAATGTACTTTGCTATTTATAAATTACTAGAGGTCGCCAGCGCCTGCAATTTTTTTAAATTTACCCGTTTTGCCCGATCCCGTGGGAATTTCGGGAAATCCCTTCTTAGTACACCCCTACGGTCCCCAAGGAACATACATGCCAAATTTCAGCTTCCTGCGCCCAATAGATTCGGCTGTAGCGTGTCTGTCGGTCAGTAAGTAACGCAAGGATTTTATATATTAAGATTCCTATCGAGAAACGACTCTCGCAATTCGATCAAAACTTGAACTAATGGATGGTGTATTGTCTTGAAGTAGGATATTTAGCCACTGCTATTCAGATAGCAGTGGCTAAATATATTAATTAAAATAAAGTTTAAATTGGACTAAAGTGGCATACAATAGTCAACTCTTATTTGATTAATATATTTAGACACTGCAATCTGACAAAACAAGCTTAAACTGGACTAAACCAATGAATACAGATTTACATAGAAGCGCAGTTCTTAAGGATTTCATGTGCCGATTCCAAGTGGGGATTGTCTCTTGGCGGCGCTGGCGTCGCTCTCCGTCTCTCTCGCTCTCGTAGTAAAGATACACTGGAGGAGAGAGAGACAGCTACCGCAGCGCGACTGCCACGCCGCCCAGCGGCAATTTGAGTCGCAGAAAGTTTGTCTTCAAAGCGCCCGCGCCCATATGAAATGCGCCTCTATATAGTAAATATCTGAGCTCTTTGACTAAACTGACGAGCGGCCTGGGAATGTCATTTTCCAATACACACATTCCCCAGATAGCAATATAAACTTGTTTCAAACTTGCAACACGTTTGATACATCAAAAAAGCAAGCTTGCATAAAGTTTGACATGGCAAGTTTGCAAACTTGCAACAAGTTTAAATCAAACTTGCTAGTTTCACGGTGACAAACTTGCATGAAGTTTGTTTTTGCAAAGGTTGTGCAAACTTGATATATCAAACTTGCATTAAGTTTGTTCTTGCAAAGGTTGTGCAAACTTGATATAACAAACTTGCTTAAGGTTTGTTTTGACATACTACCTACAATTTTGTTACGACAAACTTGCCCTACCTGTGCTACGGCAGTAATAATAATTCTCCTAGGTTAAAATTTCCAAAATGTAACCTTTAACATTTTGGAAATTTTAACCTGGAATTAGAATTGTAGATTTTAAAGAAACCTGAACATGATGATCATCATCAGCCCTGTTTACGATAAGCCACTGCTGGGTAGGTACAGGTCTCTTCTCAATAAATGAAGGGTAAGGACACCACGCTAGCCAAGTGCAGGTAGGCAGTCTTTCGAGGACATTATGGAAAACTCAGAGATGCAGGTTTTCGTTCACCGTTGAGCAAACGATTTATTTTATAGGCATTGAAAGTAAAAAAATACTTTTTACGGATTATATCACGATATACCTTAAACACTTTGACTGAAATTACATTTACAATTTTTATTTAAACGGGTCTTATTCGCGATATTTAATTAATTTAAGGTATAAATACCGCGACCAAGGCTGTTGTAAGACGGCCAAAACGTCGGTAAAACATAGGTATTTTACCTTAAATTAATGAAATATCGCGAATAAGACCCGTTTAAATAAAATTGTATGATGTATACAAATCGCGAAAGTTTGAAATTACATTTAAGCCGAATAACCATGAAAGTACGTTATTATTATTATCCAACGTTTCAGTTACTTTACAGGAACCGTGGTCATGGAAATCCCTTATGTAGTTTCTAGAAATCTAGACAATTTGTTTTAAATCTAATTTTAGGAAAACCAATCTAAATCATATAAATCCGTAGCCAATAGTTTAGTTTTAATGTGTGACCCGCGTAAACACAAGAACATGTAATTCAATAGGCACTTAACTTCGAAACGTCAGCGATGCGCGCCGTGGGTTTTCTGTCTGTTTGTCTGTTTATCTGTTTGTTTGCTTTTTCAAACTTCAAACTTTCACAAGGTGCGAAAATTATTACAATGGATGGTGCTGGTAGATTCGTAACCTTCTGAAAGTGATGGAAGTGTTACATACAGTGGATTATAAAGTAAGGCTTCTGACCGAGGAACTGGAGTAACCGCGCAGCTATTCCTATGAAAAGTTTTAGTTGATACGTTTTAGTTTGTATTGACTGGATTGAAACTAATGGAATCTGGCCTAAGTAGGTACCTATGTAACCAGTCATAATCATCTACCCACTATTTATATTTCCCCACTGCTGGGCAAAGGCCTCTTCTCACTATGAGAAGGGTAAAGCCATAGTAGTACACCACGCTGGTCAAGTCCGGTTCTCGGACTTCAGAACTCTCAACGTAAAATACGTAATTTATTTAAGCGACATCTATTGGAAACGCTTGGTACTAAATCGATTATTATATTTCAACGGCAGTATCTATTTCGTATGCTGATAACAGAGGGCATACAAACTCATCTGCACTTATAAAATATTGTGAAACTGAAAAATAAAGACAGAAGTTATTATACCAAAATATTTGTTTGAGTGTTTTATCGCAGTTTAATACATTCATTTTATGCATAGCTGACATGAATCGGATTATGGATATTGCGATTTTCGATAGTCTGGTTTTACGACATTTTATTCAGAGAGGTATTGTAATAAAATTCGTCATTAAATATTTTATTAAAACTATTATTCCGTTTTTATTAAAGCTTGAAATCGTAATTACGGTTTTTTATTATTGATCAATGGACCAAACCCAGGCGTAATCAATATTTAATGTGACACAAAGTGTATTCCGTGTTGGAATCGAACCCACGACACTAGGCACAGTGTTAAACAGCGTGTCAACCGTTTAAGCCACTCAGCCATCCATGCAATTACAACGAACGATATCGGTGACAAAATACGTCACATAGCGGAGCGGCAACGCGCAGAGTCGGACGATAAATCGTCAATCGGTGTGTGCCAAACGTTGCCGTTCTTCCGATATCGGCCGTCGCGACCGACTCGCCGACAGTCGGCCATTACCGTCCAATCTGTTTTCAACGCAATTTTGCTGCACTTAGTTTATAATATTCGCGTAAAATGGACTGCATTTCAATAGGAAAGTTGATTAAAATAATACAGCAACATAGCATTTTGTACGATACTAGTAATAAAGATTACTATGATAGGGTTAAAAGAAAACGTTTGTGGGAAGAAGTCTGTGCCTCGCTTCATCCTTCTTGGGAGGCCGCTGATGATGTTGAGAGAGCATTGTATGGTAAGTATGGTTATATTTGTACTGATAGCGAACGGTTGTACCTACGGAAGACTTATTACGACTTTTCCCACTATACGTCACAGTTCGATTCCTTCGCTTTCTGTCATGCCAAATGTCCCATCGAATCGAGATGAGGCCCAAAATTGTACTAAGCCTAATTGGTCACAATATTGTGAGTTTGATCTTATATATTATATAATAAACAAGGATAGTTTTAGAAATTGATTAGTCAAAAAAAGGTTGATATAAATAGGTACCTATCAACAAATTCACTTTACAAATGAATTCTAAAAATAAATTAGAAACTAAGAAATATATTTTCACCACAGCAGCTCAAACATGCCGCTTTTGCTGCGAGACAACAGTGAACAAAACGCGATTTTGATTCGAGCGTGAGGCAAAGTAGCTTTTTAATTTTTCAATCTTCAGTGCCACGAATTGACATTGTCACGGTAATATAATGTAACAGTATTGTAACTCAGCCGTCTCCCCGAGTTATATGCCTACAGACGCGCCGGGCGCAAAACAGCGATAGGGCTGCTCGCCTCAAGTATTTTAACTACATCTACCTACTCGAAGTTTTTTTTAGTTTTGTGATTGTAAATATTACTTATTTTTTTATACAAACAAATAAAAATCATGTAGGTATGTATGCACACTAGGAAATGACCTATTGGTTGCACTGTCTGTTTTATTTTGTAGTAGACTAAGCAGTTACCTACACAAAGCTGATTCATATCTGCTTCCATTTTGAAAATTATCCTTAAGGTACTACTAATAATAGACTTCAATGAAATATGTAATACATTGTCCCTAACGCAGATAAAAGTGTTCTGCTAGTATACCTACATTAATACTACAATTGGTACATTTTGAATTTGAAAAATCTTATCTTTATGTGACTTAACGAAGAATTCAAACAGCACGATATTAGTCTACAACGCGTCGCTATAATTATAATTTAAATAAAGAACACTGCTACAAAAACCGTCACCGTCCGTTCGTCACCGCAGCACGATCGCGGCTGTTGGGTACTGTAGTGGGTACTGCGCTCGAGGCGCGTAGGTATAACTCGAGTTTTGTGCGTTTGTATGGAGTTAGAATACTGTTAGATATTATTACCGTGACATTGTTCAGCCACAAATTTGAAACATTCGAATTTTACTGTGCTCTGTCTCTTTCACATGCATATAAAAAGTGAGTGAAAAAACAAACCCCTTCGAATTCGAAATTCGATTTTGGAATTCGACCTCAAAGAAAACACCTACGGCAACGCAAAAAAAAAGATATTTGTTTTTTTTTTATATGTCATTGTTTACATGTTTAATTTATTATTGGATTTTAATAAAAATAAGTCTAATTAATAGTATAAAATTTGTATTTAACCAATACATTTTAATTTAGAATTACAACAATGATACATTTGAAAAATAAACATCAGGGACGCGGTATTAAAACGCGATTTAAAAAAGTAGCGGGAATAAAAATTTCGCTGATGCTGATACAGTAGGTACCTATAGCGTAACGTGTTAAATTATAATAATATATAAAATAATCTAAAAGGATGAGTGAAACTAGCGATGATGACTATACTTTAACACCAGAAGAGTTAAATCAACAAGTGATTATGCAGAATTCAATCTATTCCTGTTCATTTCTATGTCTCCTAAGTAATATGTGTTCTCACTGCTGTGGTGAAAAGCTATGTGTGCTACACGAGAGCAAAGTTTTTTGTATCTCGTGCTGTTGAGTCCCTCACCACGCTCAGGATTCTAACTTTGATTCACTCGCTACGCTCGTGAATCAATCATAGAATCCTTCGCTTGCTCGGGACTCAAAATAAGCACTCGAAACAAAAAACAACTTTGCTCTCTTGTTGCACAAATAACTATTTCTTCTCTTATAACCTAGTGGTAAATTGTTATTGAAAATAATTAAACTTTTATAATTTATTAAACGATTGGTGGCCAATTTAGTAAATATAAAATATGTTTCTAAAAACTACTTACTTCAATCGATTCAAAAGAGAGATAAATGCAATTTTAAATTTGCTTCATTTTAACCTAAACCGGCAGCAGTACACACTGCACAGCCTGCTTATTATAACTACTACAAAACAAATAAAAACTTCAATATGTTTCCAGGCAAAGAAGTACAGAAGAAATGGCAATCCCTAAGAGACTGCTTCAGGAGAGAGTTATCTGCACAGAAGAATGCATTACCTGGTCAGAAGAAGAAAGCACAATACAAATACTTCGACGAACTGAAATTCTTGATACCGTTCACTCAAAGCTCGAACAGTGACAATTTGGAACAGGACTGTACATTATTGTCTATACATGATTTAGAATCAACTATGGATTCAAAAGATCCTTTAACTGACTGTGACAGTCGTAAAAGGAAACGGATTAGATCATTCAATAGTGAAGAGGAATCTTCTATTCCTACAGAAATAAGAAAGACTAAAGAAAGTATAGGTAGTGAAGAAATTGCTGAACCAAGAGAGGTTCTAGTAAGAGTGGGTAGTAACAGGTATTTGGATGATGACGAAGCTTTTCTGATGTCGTTGCTGCCTGGTTTTAAGGAGTATTCGTGGGAGGGGAAGTGTTTATTGAGGATAGAGATAATGAAGACTATGTTGAAGTTTAAACAGGCACAGAGGGAGCAGATGCGGTTTACTGTCTCAGTGAAAGCTGAGATTGATGAGGATGAAGAGGCTATTTGAGTGATTTATTGTGTGAATAAGTGATAGAGTCAGCCTGGATTTGTATGTCTGACGTCGACGTCGACGATCTAAGCAGTAGGTGTGTTGCCACACTATACTTTGATCTTAGTCTCATGAACGTTAAATGTCAAACATCTAGACATCTAGGTAAAGGGAAAATATGAAATTGATCAAGGGAATTGGCACTGCCACATGTTACAATATGATATACTAGAAGACGCCAGTAGCTACGCCTGCTTTTTTTTATTTTACTTATTTTGGCCGATCCCGTGGGAATTTCGGGAAATCCTTTCTTAGTGCACCCCTACGGTCCCCAAGGCATGTATGTTACATGCCAAATTTCAGCTTCCTGCGCCCAATAGTTTCGGCTGTAGCGTGTCTGTCAGTCAGTCAGTAACGCAAGGATTTTATATATTAAGATTAAATTATATTTTATATATATATATATATATTATGGTGCTGATAAATTTTAGTATTCACTTGTAGCAGAATATCGAGCTTCGGCCGTTTTTTAGTTTGTCAAACAGAACTACGAGCAAAGTCAAACGTTGCTGCGAACATTTTAGTGATCTTTCTCTACCTAACGCTCTAATCGGCAAAATGCTTGAAGCGAATTTACTGTCCTTTCGCTAGAAAGCTCACCAGGTCGCTTGGTAGACTGCTCACAACAATGCTCTCGTTGGTTTTCTTGAATTTGACCGTTCGCAAGAATGCTCATTTCAAGCGGTAGTAGAGCCTTGCTGATTTCAGCATGAATGGGCCGACTCGACCGGGGAAGTACTACCCTCTCACAGAAAATCGGCGTAAAGTAACAGTACCTAAACTGTTGCGTTTCGTTCGGTGAGTGAGAGTACCGCAGGCCCTATCCCCTATTCCTTCTCCCTCATCCCACTCCTCATCCTATCCCTTTTCCCAACCTCAAGGGGCGGCAACGCACTTGTGACTCTTGCGATGTTGCTTGTGTCCATGGGCGGCGGTAATTGCTTACCATCAGGCAATCCGTCTGCTCGTTTGCCGCCTATTACTATAAAAAAAAGTGAATATTCAAGCGTGTCAGCACCGTTACGCAAAGACAGTACGGGAGGGAGTAAAGATACTATAGTACTTAAGCTCTTCTTCTTTTTTCTACGAGTTCTTTATAACCTTTCAAAGAAGAAGAGTTCGATAGTATGAGTTTTGACTTCATGGCATTTGATGTAGATAGTCAGAACAACAGTAGTGATTTTTGAGAACAATAATTGCAGGTAATGTTTTCTATCGCAATATTTCAATGTACTTTATGGAATACTAGAGGACGCCAGCAGCTACGCCTGCATTTTTTTTTAAATTTACTCGTTTTGGCCGATCCCGTGGGAATTTCGAGAAATCCCTTCTTAGTGCACCCCTACGTTCCCCAAGGAACATACATGCCAAATTTCAGCTTCCTGCGCCCAATAGTTTCGGCTGTAGCGTGTCTGTCAGTCAGTCAGTAACGCAAGGATTTTATATATTAAGATTTTGGAATCACATCTATTTGTTAAACTATGCGTGTAAATAGCAACTTTTATTATGTGATTATTAAAGTTAAAGAAGTTAATAAAGTGTGCCTTTATTGAGTTTTCCTATAACATACTGTTTATTTTATTAACAGTTCCACCATCTAGTCCCAAACTAAGCAGAGCTTGTACTATGGGTACCAGATAATGGATAAACATACATTTTTTCATAAATACATACATATTCAACATAGAAACAACAACATACGTGTATATTATTGATATGTGGTTTGATGTCAATTGTAACATCCCAGCTTCATTACATGATCTCCAGGAAATGGCATGACTACTTCGTTGGGTAATTTATCAATACCATCATCCCTCTCGGTGATCAATTTAACTTAACTTTCCTGAAAAAATACTGAGCCTGGGTAGGCACTTCAGTATTACCTATGATCATTTTCTTCGTGACTTTAAGGAATTCATGACTCGGTCTTATAATATTTATGAGAAAGTAACAAACCATGTGTAGTCAACTGACTTTTCCAGAATGGAGCTACATTACGCCTTTCGCAGCCCTTTGCTGTACTTAGGCCCCTAATTGTTTGCTCTGTATGTTAACAGGAAGAATTGGCATAATATCTCTCGTTAGCCAGTCAGTTTGTTACAGGATTTGATATCAAATTGACCATCTGTTCAAAAAGATACTACCTATTTGCTTCGTGTGCTTTGCTTTGTATTTTCTATGCTACGGTTTATGTCGACGGATCGTTGCTTGAAGTTGTTCAACAGTATGTCTACCTTGGGGCTTGGGCAAGTAGTCTAGCTTGGTAGAAACAACTTTGAGAAAGAAATCGACCACAGTACACAGGGTTGGGCAGCGTTTGGCAAGCTACGTAGCGATTTTCTCTTCGCCCCTACCGCAATGCCCGAAAACCAAAGTCTTCAACCAATGCGTCCTAACTGTTATGACTTAGGTACGGTGCCGAGACGTACACAGTACCTAGCACTAATCCACAAACTTAAAGTTACGCAGCGAGCTATGAAACGGGCTATGCTTGGCGTCTCTTTGAAGGATAAAATCCGCAATGAAGTTATCATAGAATTAGTAAGCTCAAGTGGCAGTGGCTATATCTGTAGAAGGACTGACGGCCGATAGAGCAAGCGTGTCGTAGAATGGAGACCACGACTCGGTAAGCGTATAGGAAGGGCGGACCCCGGCTAGGTAGACCGACGACCTGAAAAAGGTGGCTGTGATAGACTGGAGGCGGAAAGCTGAGGACCGTGTACTGTGGTGTGTGTTGGGAGAAGCCTATGTCCAGCAGTGGACTGCGATAGGCTGATTGATTACATGCACCTACGAATGAGGGCACTGACATTTTGTATTTTTTATCCGTCACCACACATACACCTTAAATTGAAACATATCATTATACTAGAGGACGACAGTAGCTACGCCTGCATTTTTTTTTAATTTACCCGTTTTGGGCGATCCCGTGGGAATTTTGGGCAATCCCTTCTTAGTTCACCCCTACGGTCCCCAAGAAACATACATGCCAAATTTCAGCTTCCTGCGCCCAATAGTTTCGGCTGTAGCATGTCTGTCAGTCAGTCAGTAAAGCAAGGATTTTATATATTAAGATGTTACAGATCAGAATAAATTTATACCCACAAGACTCAGGGTAATGAAAATCCAAATATTTGAATCATACATACATACATAGACTCACGCCTGTTTCCCCGAAGGGGTACGCAGAGATATTTGAATCAAATTATCATAATTCAGCAGTACTTCTACTACAAGGGCTATTTTTAGATAAGGAAAATATAGGTAATTAAAGTTCTCCTGGTTTGATATGTCCCTGTAGATTTAAGTGACTTTACCTACGAAAAACGTACCAAAATGTGTATACATTATTATATAATATCTATATTCCTTAAGTATGTCCTCGTGAGGATACCTATAAAAATATGTTTATGAAAACATGCTAAACAACTTGTGAAGTTATTAACACACGATATATTCATATGTATGTACAGTAAGTATTTGTCAACATATGTATGTACATTTAAAGTGCAAAATCTAAGCGTTCAAATTAACTTCAAACTTCTACATTTATTGATTACAAACAAATAAATCTTTTCGCTATAGATATTAACATGCCATGTTTAGAGTGTAAAGTAAAGCTGTATAGGTAATCTCCTAATCTATAGCATTTTCCTAAATAGAAGTTTCAGTAATATGGTAAACTAGTTTTTATAAACACAAGTTTGTTTTCTACTTTTCCGATTAATAAGTCAAGTACGATTCAATAACTTAAATATGTAAGTTTTAAATACAAATAATTAAAAACAAGAGCGTATTCCATAGACTACTTTAAGAAGACCAAGACGAAAACTGTCATTCATACATACATACATACATACATAGACTCACGCCTGTTTCCCCGAAGGGGTAGGTAGAGGCATATTAAACGCCCACTTTTCGCCAGTGTTTTGATCAGCCAGCCTATTGCCGCTTATTGGGACATTTTGTTTGCCAGAGCCTCGTCCGTTGATCGGCAGGTGCACCACTTGCAGGTGAGGTTGGCTTGGGACCCTAAGTTCTTGGTGGGAACCCTATGCACTGTCATTCAAGGAGCAAATATTGCTCCTTGCTTTCATTATTATCTAAGTATCGATTAATCATAAATTTATGATCAACATAGGTGCCTAATTACTCACCTACGTATAATGATTGAGATATACATGAAAAATCACGCATTAGAAATAAAAAAAAAGGTTTCTACTAATCTGTCTGTTCTAAAACGTAGTACAAGACTGAACATACATTAATGCAAAAAGCTTTTGTTCGCATAATCCAATAAATCGAAATATTATAACAGAATCAATGGCAAAAGGGATCGCGAAAATCAATACTCAGTCGATGTACAAGTGAGCACGCTGCCTACAAATAATTCCTCAAAACATAACAACCTTTTAACAACCCTTCTTCATTCGAAAATATACATAACTGTCACAGAAATAAGGAGTGTATCAGCTTAAAATTCTATAGTACTTATAACGTTCTGACACTCACAATCAAAGAACAGATAATCGACGCCTAGCCTTGTGCGATATCGATTTTGACAATGGCTACTTTCACTGAAACGCAACGCGACACTTATTGTCATCTCCTTCGCTCTTACCACGTCTAATTGCGAGGTAGAAAGTGACGCATATACAATTTCGTTGTGGCAAAAGTTGGGGTTGCTGCCGCGGGGTTGCTATGGCAACGGGTCGCAGAGGGTATGATTTCCAATATATTAGTTCGATATTTTTAGGTCAAAATGAATGAGTTGATTATAAAAGTATTTATGAAAGACAGTAAACTAGAAATATGTACGGATTCGAATAATATAATAATGTCTTTGGATGAGAAAGATTGTGTCATTGACCCGGTAAGATTTTCATTCGATTTTCGTAGCTATGCTGACAAAATGGCGTCAAGCGTTTTAGATAATTTTATTGATTATTTTAGTAACATCGATAGAGGTATAGTATTACATACCTAATTAGATGTGTATTAGTAAAATGATTTACAGCAGTTAGTGTTTTTATTGATAATCGATATTGCGTAGAGTTGATATAGATTTTTGAGAGGAAAATCCTTTTTACTTGTCAAATTGATTTTAACATAGTATAAGAAGGTTATATATATTTGGTTTTATCTATTTGAAAAATCACTAGTCCTGACTGATATAGGTATCAACACAGAGCCTGACCATACTGAAGCTGATATGAAATTTTGACCGCGGATTCCTTTCGTATCTTAGGTACCTACTGAGGGAATATTGTTAAATAATTATACCAGACGTAAAGGGGCAAAGTAGGGGTTAGAAGTTTGTATGAACATGCGCTTATTTTGTAGCTAGCTCTACGAAAATGCGAACAATGGCTATACAAAAAACGCTAGTAATATACAACGTTATTTTTAGTACTTATCTATCATCAACATCTTGAGCCTTTTGTAGTCCATTGCTGGACATATGCCTGTCCTAATTTGCAATAATCTGAATCTTATACTAATTAGGTACTAATCTTAATATATAAAATCCTTGCGTTACTGACTGACTGACAGACACGCTACAGCCGAAACTATTGGGCGCAGGAACCTGAAATTTGGCATGTATGTTCCTTGGGGACCGTAGGGGTGCACTAAGAAGGGATTACCCGAAATTCCCACGGGATCGGCCAAAACGGGTAAATTAAAAAGAATATGCATGCGTAGCTGCTGGCGTCCCCTAGTAATAATATAAAGCTGAAGAGTTTGTTTGTTTGTTTGGTTGAACGCGCTAATCTTAATAACTACTGGTCCGATTTGAAAAACTCGTTCAGTGTTAGATAGCCCATTTATATAGGAAGGCTATAGGCTATATAACATCACGCTGTGAGTGACGGCAGCGGAGCAGTAGCCTTAAATAACGCGGGTGTAACGGCGGGCATCCTCTAGTAATTATATAAAGCTGAAGAGTTTGTTTGTTTGTTTGGTTGAACGCGGTAATCTCAATAACTACTGATCCGCTTTGAAAAATTCGTTCAGTGTTAGATAGCCTATTTATCGAGGAAGGCTATAGGCTATATAACATCACGCTATGAGCGACGGGAGCAGAGCAGTAGCCTTAAATAACGCAGAGTGTAACCGCGGGCATCCTCTAGTACTGTATAAAAATTACAAAGCACTGTGAAGCAGTTCAAGGATTTGGCCCTCTATTCTACGCTGGCCAGACGCGTTGGTATAGCATTTGATATCGAGTTTTCCATCTCCTCTGCTAGATACTATATGCTTCGTGTTTTTTCGTTAGTCGTCTCCTACGACACCCATGGTATGAAATAGGTCAGTGACAACTTGTATTCTTAGTCCGTCTCCACACGGATTGCTTACTTCTTAGGAGGTGATTGTTTTCAGTATTATAAAAAAACACCTTTTCACCACAGCAGCTCAAACATGCCGCTTTTGCTGCGAGACAACAGTGAACAAAACTCGATTTTGATTCGAGCGTGAGTAAAAGTAGCTTTTTAATTTTTCAATCTTCAGTGTCACGAATTGACATTGTTCAGCCATAAATTTGAAACATTCGAATTTTACTGTGCTCTGTCTCTTTCACATGCATATAAAAAGTGAAAAAACAAACCCCTTCGAATTCGAAATTCGATTTCGGAATTCGACCTCAAAGAAAACACCTTCGGAAACTCAAATAAAAAAAGATATTTGTAATAAAGAATTTACTTTTTTAATAATTATGTTATTGTTTATATGTTTAATTTATTATAAGATTTTAATAAAAATAAGTCTTATTAATAGTATAAAATTGGTATTTAACCAATACATTTTTATTTGGAATTACAACAATGATACATTTGAAAAATAAACATCAGGGACGCGGTATTAAAACGCGATTTAAAAAAGTAGCCGCATAGGCGCATACTAATTATATTATATTCTGTGGTAGCGGGAATAAAAATTTCGCTGATGCTGATACAGTATAGCATAACGTGTTAAATTATATTAATATATAAAATAATCTAAAAAGATGAGTGAAACTAGCGATGATGACTGTACTTTAACACCAGAAGAGTTAAATCAACAAGTGATTAATGCAGAATTCAATCTACCTATTCCTGTTCATTTCTGTCTCCTAAGTAATATGTGTTCTCACTGCAGTGGTGAAAAGTTATGTGTGCTACACGAGAGCAAACTTTTTTGTATCTCGTGCTGTTGAGTCCCTCACTACGCTCAGGATTCTAATTTTGATTCACTCGCTACGCTCGTGAATCAATCATAGAATCCTTCGCTTGCTCGGGACTCAAAATCAGCACTCGAAACAAAAAACAACTTTGCTCTCTTGTTGCACAAATAACTATTGTTCGAGAGCATCGCCTAATTAATCATGAAAAAATCTGTTCTGTGGAGCTGTTTCATACAAATTGTCGAAGCCAAGTTTCAACCTTGTATAGCCTCCTGGATGCCAGCGTCATACCTATATTACATAAATAATTAAAAATTCGCCATAAAGCTATCTGTGAATTATTGCTGGAACTAATCGTTTTATGGTAGTTGTGTAACCTTTGTAAAGTGGCAGCACTAATCTTAATACCGTTTTGTAAGTATTTTTTTTTGCTTAAACAGAATCCTAATATACCAAAAATTTATACTTATAATATGATATCGATTTTTTTTTTCTGCTATCCAGGAGGTTAAAGCAGCTTATTTGATGAAACTTGTACGAGTCGGTTTATAATTTGGAATCATCATGGTCCTTTGTAAATATCATGTAGCGATCTAAAATCGGTGTATAGTCAATAAGGTCACACTAACGCCAATTTTATTAAAATTTATGTAAGAACGCTTCAGGGGTAGGCCTCCCGCAAGGTGGACCGACGATCTGGTTATCGCGGGAAGCGGTTGGATGCGGACGGCTCAAAATGGGCCTGTGTGGAGAACTTTGGGGCAGTGTCCCTATGTCCAGTGGACCTATGTCCAGTGGACGCCTCTAGGCTGACATGATGAAGAAAGCTTCTAGGAAACTTGATTTAGTGATTATTTGGCGTTTATAATTTTAGATAAGGTATTATTACGAAAGTGAGAGAATTATTCCATTAGGTACACATAACCTATTGTTTGCAGCTTGTGGAATGTTTCTGAAAATTGTGAGTTCATCTGGTGTCCGGAGGGACTGATTCCCTATAAAAACTGCTCTATAAGTGGTCTCCGGGGCGCGGGGCAAGCGATAATTTACAACTCATTACGCGCATAACTCCTAAAAGTCAAGTATTCGAACCTGATACTCTCTGCATGACAGTCTATTGGTATCTCCCCTAGGCTATTTCTGAAAATTGTGAGATAAGTATAATAAATATATTTAAGTCAAAAAAAAAACTTTGCTTCCTATGTTTTCTACTCCCGTATTAGAAACTCAGGGTCGCTCCTAACTTTCTAATTATCCAAAGTCTGTATAGAACTACGACATTTCGTCTTTTAGTCAATGGAACTAATGTAGGTATTTCGTGTTTGCAAAATACGAAAGATGAATTAATATTTTAAATTACTTCAATGTGTTATTTGGTTTATTTTGATAAGCTATAATAATATGTATGTATAAAATTATTCCGACTGACTGACAGATAACGTACGGCCAAAACTACTGAGAGCAAGATGCTGAACTTTGGAATGTATGTTCCTTGACGACAGTAGGGGTGCACAAAGAAGGGATTTTTGGAAATTCACACGAAATCGGGAATTCTTTTTCCTATACAGTTTCATCATCCTCCTAGCGTTATCCCGGTTTTAACCCAGGGTTTGCTCTCTAGTCTAACCGGATTTGGCTGAATATTAGCTTTTCCACGGAGCGACTGCCTATCTGACCTCCGCAACCCGAAAGGATAGCGATATTCCATGGTTTAGACTAGTGTCAGTTTTTATTTTTTAGTAGTACTGCCGCCCTATAACGACCGTCAAAGATCTTAAGCCATGGAGATGACTGTCATGAAGATTCTTTTTCCTATACAGTTAAAGGAAGAAAAATAAGGGGGCGTAGTTGCGTGCTTCCTCTAGTGTTATAGATATAAAGTAGAGTATAGATTTTTTAAATCTCAATAAACATAACTGGCGAAAAGCGGGTGTGTAATACACCTCTGCCTACCCCTTCGGGGATAAAAAGGCGTGAAGTTATGTTCTGTTATGTTAATAGTTTCCCTCTTTGACTTTTAGTTATCTTGTCAACAACGATTCCAATTCATTCATTGATATGCAGCGATAGCCTAGTGTGGAAACTTACATTCTGCTACGCAGAGGGTCTCAGGTTTGAATCCATGACGCGCAGCTATGTCTTTTAGAAGTGCGAATTAAATTGTTCACTATCACTTGCATAGCGGTGAAGGAAAACATGGTAAGAAAACTTGCATGTCAGACAGTTCTCCATAATGTTATCGAGAGACATGTGCGTACACTTGGCCAGCGCGGTGAAACACGGCCATACCCTTTTCATAGTTACAAGAGGCCCGTGCCCAGCAGTGGGATATTGTTTATATGTATAGGGCCGATGATGATGTCGATTCATATTTTAGGTAAACTTTACTTTAGTCACAGATAACATACTATAGCTGAACTATGAAATCAAATACGAGTTAATTAAACGTACTTATTCCTTGATATGATAGAGTCAACCTAAAAATAATTTTCAACCTAATAATATTCAAATTAATTCTACGGTGTTTTAAGACCAACTTCAAAACAAAGCTAATAAAGCTCTAATAAAGGATAATAACGTCAGACCCGAAATCAAATATTACGCTATCTACTGACCAATAATGTATTTGTATTATGGAAAAGCAGAAAAGTTTAGAAGCAGTAGGTATCTGCATTACTGAATGAATGGGCTCAACTCATCATCAGCCTCTAACAGTCCACTACTGGACTAGGCCTCCCCTTTAAAAGGAGGAATTGGCCTACTATACCACGCTGGCCAAACGGGTACCAACCCGTTTGACCAGCGTAAGAGAAGGAAAACTTGATACAAACCCTATACCAATAGGGTTTGTATCAAGTTTTCCTTCTCTTACATGGCTGTTCCCTGCACAACTTCCTCCCTCTATCGGCTCTTACGGCACCCATGGGATGATATGGGGTGGTGACATTTCGTATTCTTAATCCGTCACCATACGGACGAGGGCTCAAGTGCCTTATGTATAATAAATATACCAGCCTCAACTGCTTTTCTTTCCGTGTCTGTGTGTTGTCAACTCTGGTGTCAGAGTTTATAAAAAACCCGAAGGGCTTCGACTTGCCCTCACGATACTTGTCTTGAGATACGAACTGGGACCGACGTTTTTATGTGATGATGCATATGCTACAAGCAGTCATCTATCCAAGTGGCATACTGTGTAAGCATTGCTTTACTTTACCGAGCTGTATCACACCAAATACCCAATGAATCTTATGCAATCTTTCCCGCAACGAGAGAATTCGGAATATGGTGTGTTTTAAAGCCTGTTTCAAAAAGAGGACTATCAGCAATTCTTTTTGGCACAGCTAACATCTCAAATAAGATCTATGATTTCACCTTCAAATTAAGTTCGGCTATTTAAACAATTTGTTATGTATAATGCGCAATAAAATAAAACTTTTATTAGGTATGCTGTGGCCATAAAAGTCTAACCGGCTTTAATTGAAAATAAGCTTTAACACAGAGCGACTGCCTGTCTTACCTCTGTAAATTAAACAGATAGCGATAATCTACGGTTAATACTAGTGTCAATGTATTCAGAGCTTCTGACTCCCTATAAAGATTATCAAAGATCTACTTGACAGCCCACGGTCCCGGTACGAAATCGATCAGGCAGGCAATCAATTATTAACAAGTAAATACGTAAACAAATCCGAAAAGTCAGTGGTGCACGCCGTCGATTCGAACCCGATACCCTCTCGGAGCAGTCTATGCAGATATAGGCACAACAAAATATTAAGCGTTATGAACTTGCGGTAGGCGTACTGCATTAAAATTTTACTGGCATATTGTGTACTGGCTTTTGGTGGTAAAATGCCACAACTTGGATGGATTTAGCTTCATTCACTTTGATTCGCTATTCCTTGCGGCATTGGAATATTTGATCACCGGATACCATGCACTTGACTTTAGTGAAAGCCATAAGGAGCAGACATCATTTAACATCAGAAGGCCAATTTCGTAATTATTCGTTAATATTATTTCGACAAAGTGTCAAACTATGTACCTACCTACTTATGTATATGTGTCAAATTATACTGCAGTGGCATTAAATCGCAGTTCATTCAAAATACAGTGAAGGTGTCTGTATTTTAGGATTTTTCTTTACTAGTAGCAGTAGCAATAGCAATAGCTGAGTGGAGAGACCGACCGATTGCTACGCAGTGGGTCTCGGCTTCGGATCCACGGCACGCACCAATGACTTTTCGGAGTTAAGTGCGTATTAAATTGTTAATTGTCGCTTGCTAATCGGTGAAGGAAAACAGCTTATTATTTTCCGAGTGACTAATAACTTAAAATTTGACTAAATGTTTGCAACTAATAAAATAACTTCATCATCATCAGCCTTTAACAGTCCACTAATGGACTAGAGGCCTCTCCTTTGAAAGGAGGAATTGGCCTACTATACCACGCTGGCCAAACGAGTTGGTATAGGGTTTGTATCAAGTTTTCCTTCTCTAATAAAATAACTTGCTAGCGATTAAATATTTTCGCGACTGTTATATTAAATAAGATTCAAAACTAAGGGTGTTATAAAAATTTAAAACTAGCAGCTGCGTTTAGGTAGCAAATAAACTATACAAGTCAATTGAAATAATAGCCGAGGAGGTATAAATAATAACTTGGTGACTAATAATGTTAGTTGGTAGGTTATGTTAGGTTTTCTTGTGACCCTGTACCCAAAAAAAGGAGCCCTGCGAAGCAGGGCTCCGTCAACTTGGCTTAAAAGAGTGAAGCGTTTTATTTACTTATACGAAACACTTCATTTAAGACAAAATCATTTGCCAAATATTGAAATTTGTATTATTTATGAATGTCCATTTTCTATTTTTTATTCATCTTCAAGTTTCCGCTTAGATACCTACTAAATCAGTTCCCAAAAAAATAAAATGCTGCTAGTTTAAATTAAAACGAAGCTTATTACTGACATATTAATATGCAAAATTTTACTTATTACGATACTCCTTATCAGCTGCCAACCCTTTATATATGGTACCCACTCTAATTATTTTTGAAACTTGTATTCGCTTTACTTAGTCGCCGCATTAAATACATGCCAAGGAAAACATCGTGAGGAAACCTGCATGTCTGAGAGTCCTCCATAATATTCTCGAAAGACATGTGAAATCTCCCAACCCGCACTGGCTTTACCCTTCTCATAGTGAGAAGAGGTCCGTGCCCAGCAGGGGGACAGTATAGGGCTGATGATGACGATGATGAGCAGAAAACCAATTAGATTTCAAGTCGACTGCAAAAATTCAGTGCATTCTCCAGCCAGGTCTTCTTCAGTCGTGCTACTGAATTTAGCTTCACAGGAGATAACCGTACATTTGTGGGAATAAGGCAGAAACTATTCCATTATTTTTCGGATGCATGGCAAGAATTAACACCACTATCTTTACGGGGGTAGTAGTCTCTCTACATTCTTCGTCCTAGCTTTATCCCGATTGCATTCAAGCTTTTTACCTTCAAGTCAGAGGTCCGCTTTTTAGTCTAAGCAATATTTGCATTTTCACAAAGCGACTGCCGTCTGACCTACGCAACTTAACAGATTCTTTCTACATTGTACCCTTAAAAATATATTCAAAATGTCCTCGTCCCTTAGTGAACCTTATAATGAAAGGGCTCGCTTAGCTTGTGATATGTTTAAAAAGGGGTTGATAAAACAATATAAAGTTACGGCGGAAGCGGTCCTACACCCCAAACGTTGCACCCCTCGTTTCCGATGGCCACGAAGCCATAGGCGTACAGTATTAAACATTTTCATTAAGTTGGACTGGTGGCGCTGCGGTTAATGTTACTTTAACAGTATGCTGTGATGTGGTGTAGGTCTGAGGTGTAGATACAGAGATATGTACTGAACAGACAACAACAGAGCATTCTCTAGAAATCTGTCAAAGTTGATAACATAAAACGTGCGATATAAATGTCGGGAGAGAATATTTTATGACCCAGAAACTATGAGATTTACATGTGTATATTTCATTGCTCAACAGTTTCGCTAGCTTGTAGGTTTGAATAATATTATGGGAGCATCAGCAAAGTGAGTTTATACCTTCGGGCTCTCAAGTCTCATTCATCGGAAGAAATGCAAAATTTAGCAAGACGGAAATATGATGCGTTTTCAATAAATCTTTTTCTTATTAAAATCCTTCAAATAAAATATACTGTTAGTGGAATTGTATAAGGTTGCGATAACTTGTCTTGCGATTTAATGTTATGCTGAAGTATGGGTTGCAAAACGATGTATATTTAATTTTAACAGGCAATTCAAAAGGTGACAAATAATTATTATAGGTTGCGGAATATGGATATCGATACAACTAGGAACAGTAGAACCTAATGCCAATATTCCCCACCGGAAATCGAACCCAAAACTAAAATTAACACGAGTGACAAGACTAACAATAAAATTTAAAACGGAAGCATTTTTTAAAGAATTTCCTTTGACAAAATCTGCTCGAAATTTTATACAAAAGGAGCACCCTTACTCCGCATCCTTAAAGAAAAAAAAGGTCAATGCCCCGGAAGATAGTGCGTGGCACGCGCCACAGGTGCTCGCTCGATAATATCGATTTCCGTGCGCGCAATCGATACGTGACGTCAAAACATGGCGGCTGCGCGCGCAGCTGGCGCTTATGCTAATGATGTAGGGACGAAAAATAGGGGCTTTATGAACAATATCAGTTTTTCGACACGCAAATGTAGTTTTTTATATTTTATTATTAGTATTTTATGGCACGTGGTTGCTTCCCAACTGGAACAGAGAACGGCTTTTTGGAATATATTGTTGTGTGTTAAAATGTTGCTCCCAGTTTGTATTTATTTATTTTAACAAAAGATAAAGATGTATTATTTGGAAGAATATTATAGATACAGACGATTTATAGATTGTTTTTATCTCTTGGAGATGGGTCAGACAATTTATCGGACCTACCCTATTTAGTGGATCTCGTTCTCCAACTCTAAGGCGTGTCTTGGGTCGTGACTGGGGCAGCGCTAGGATGATGATGATGGTTATGACTATTCATATTAAGGCCTAAATATTAAAGAAGTATCTATTGAATTGGTTCAATACTTTTGAAGTCTATCCTGCTTTTTATAAATGTCACTAATTATGATGATATATGCTTGTTAATCTTTTAGGCAAATTCTAACGAAAGAGTTTTAATGAAACTCTTTATCAAAGTTAACAAAACACATAGGCTTAAGGCCGATTCACACATATCAGTGAAGTCACAGTTCCGTCACAGTACCGGCACCGTGATAATTATTCTTTCATACATTTTCTATGAACATATCCACACCTGTCAGTGTCAGTGACGACACAGTACTCTCAGTACTCTCATAGAAAATGTATGAAAGAATAATTATCATGGTGCCGGTACTGTGACGGAACTGTGACTTCACTGATATGTGTGAATCGGCCTTTATCGTAATAGCCGATACATGGATGGAGCCGCAGTAGATAATTAATATTTAAATTAGAAAACTGGAATGATTAAAAGATAGACCTAAGAATGTTTTTTTTATATTTTCGATTAAACGATTCGATTAGACAGTAGTTTAGCATATTTTCGATTATAGCGAAACAAAATAAACTCTTCAAAGTATTAGTATTTTTTCAACTGCAAACGCAAACGGCATCTACATACCGTAGAATGTTATTATAAATACACTCATATCACTTTAGTTACCTCCCGCTGATTTTGAACTGGCACAAATAGCGACAAAACACGAAAAGTGGTCATGTGTTGTAACTATCGTGCTACATGTATGATGATTAAAATATTTACCTTATAGAGATATACCGTAAATGTTCATACTATCAGATAAAAGGTTATGTGGACCTTCGACGTTTCATGGGTAAATGGACCCGCAGTTATAATCCTTTGAATAAAATCATTATATCATCAAGTCTTGATCGCGTTGACTGAACAAATTTATTAAGCCTAGACTAAGAAATGAACACTTCTAGGCTTCTGTTTTCTCTATCACTTCAACCGGCTTCCATAAGTAGTGATGGTGGATGTAATGTCGAAGTCGGAATTTGAATAAATTGCAAAAGTATTTTGATGCCGTGTGGTTGATGGCAAAGAATACAAGTGTCACCACTCCCTATCTTCCCGTGGGTGTCGTAAGAGGTGACTAAGGGATAACAATGCAAATACCATCTTTGCGTAGAGACGGAAAACTCGACATCAAACCCTATACGACTGCCTCGTTGATCTCGCGGCATAAATGTGCGCGTGGGATCGGGAGGTCCCGGGTTCGATTCCTGGGTCGGGCAGTGTTATTGGGTTTTTCTGTCACGAAATTCTCAGTAGCAGCACAGAGTCTGGAAATGTGCCCGGTACGGCAATAGGCTCGCCCCTTATTACGTGGCACTTAAGTATATCTGGCGAAAAGTGGGTGTAGAAATACACCTCTGCCTACTCCTTCGGGGATAAAAGGCGTGACGATATGTAAGTATGTGTAAGTATTTTGATTAGTCGCAGTGAATACTTTTACGGCCTTTATACCTACAACATATTGCTGTTGGTATGACTTCTAAAAGCCCTGGGGACAACACAGTTTTAGACTGAAAATTTCTAAAGGAACACTTTCTTTGGCTTCGGCAACTTTTTTAAAGGCCATACGACTGTTTTGTACCTAAGTGTTATAAAAAAGTTATATAATGGCAGTCTAAAGGTATTGTAGGTTTCACAAATTGGTCACCTTGGCATTGCAAAATCGTGACAGTGAGTTTGAATCCCTTAAGTAATGTAGTTACTAGTCTGGATGTCAAGGTATGCCAAATGCTGTGCAGTCAATTGTTAAGTAGGATAATAAAAGTACATGAAAATCTAGTTTGAAAATGTTTTAGTACATTTGTTTGAAATACTGATACTGTACTGACCGACGCTCTTAATGGGATCGCGGGCAGCGGATGGATGCGTGAGGCTCAAGGTCGGTCTATGTGGAGAGCATTGGTGGAGATCTATGTTCAGCAGTGGTCGTCTTAACGAGTACGAGTAGCGCTCATAACGAGACTTGACTTGCCATTCGTAACAGATCAACTTGCCACTTGGATGGGTGACCGTGTGTGGCATTTACATCTGAGCGCTACCGTGCTTTGGAGGGCACGTAAAGCTGTCGGTCCCGGTTCTTGTCTAAGGAAAAGGATCGTTAGGCCATGTCGGAGCCCTTCGGGCGGTCTGAAAACTCCAATACCAGAGTTGGCCACACATTCACACGAAAAACAAAACAAAACAAACAAGTGGTCGTCTATCGGCTGTTATCTTAGCTCCGGCCACTGGTTGTACATGCAAACCTTTCCTATATCATATCTCACTATATCAAGGTGTCTCTTTACTTATAATATACTTATTATATACATTAATGTATATAATGAACCGTAGGAATAGATCATCCATAATGTGCTACATTTTTTATGAGAAAACAAGCATCCTCGGGTTTCATCTTGGGTTGTAATATTGGCGATAAGATACTATGCTGCCAGAACAACAGACAAAATCTAAATATGATTGCTTATGTTTATCTAAAAATATCTGCTCTTACTTTTTACTCTACATTACGAATGTATCCTTTAGTTACATTTCGTGAAACAACCAGCGTTATTTTTTATTTTATTTTATCGCTGTACGTATTATCTGGCTAAAGTTTCGCTGGCACCCTAAAGTAACAGTTTGAATATAAACCGTGTAGTTAATGCCAGGAGGTATGCTTGTGGTGATGACGTAACTCCAGCGGCAGGACGTGGTATGGGGGCTGCGTAATGCGATAGTGTTGGGACTATTGTAGTTATGGTTTTATCGATAAATTTATAATTACCCTATTGGAGATTTCTCTGAACATTAGTTCAATTGTTTGTTACTTCAAGATGTACCTAGGATATATACATCGATATATTTTTTGTTGGAATTGAGGTATTTAATAATTACCAATAGTCATAGACTTTTCTCCTGAAATAGGACCAAACTCTCTTATAGTTTTTAATGGTTTTTTAGGCTTTTGTGACATTAAATATGACTTTAACATCTTAAATTACTATAAGGTTTGCAAAATACACGCTAGGTCATGGCGTTGCGGTATCACCCCGTGCTACCGTATCATACCAGTATCATACAAGTCTGGGGATAGAGACTGTGTCACGAACTATCGACCTATTTCTGTATTGCCAACATTGTCCAAAATTTTGGAGAAAATCATGAACAGTCGTCTTAGAAACTTTCTTGATGCCAATAATACTTTATCGGAAAACCAGTATGGCTTTCGAAACTATATTTCCACGAATGACGCTGTTCATGATCTCAGTAATCATTTAGTAGAAGCATTGGATAATGGTGATAAATGTTTGGGCATTTTTCTGGATCTGGCAAAGGCATTTGACACGGTCTCTATTCCCACTCTACAGAAAAAGCTTGAAAGAATCGGTGTTAGGGATATGCAGCTAAAATTGTTTGAAAGCTATTTAACTGACCGATCACAATGTGTAAAGATAGGAGAATATCTTAGCAATAATCTGCCAATAGAACATGGCGTGCCCCAAGGCAGTATACTGGGCCCTATACTCTTCCTAATTTACGTAAATGAGATGTGCAAAATAGAACTAGAACATGGTAGACTTTTCGCATTCGCTGATGACACAGCTCTTATCTTTAGAGGGCGCACATGGGAAGAGACATTTAAAGCAGCTCAGATTGTTTTGAATAAGATAACCCACTGGCTTGCTCTCAACTCTCTTTCACTCAATGTGAAAAAAACTAAATACCTCATATTTAGTATTAAGAAACCAACCATATCTTTGAACGATGCTAAATACTCCATTGTAGTACACAACCACACATTTAATACCCATTCCACATGTAACTGTCCAAAATTAGAAAATGCTACAAGCGTAAGATATTTAGGTGTGATACTAGATGATCGATTAACCTTTACGCAACACATAGAACTGTTGACGGACCGAATTCGTAAACTCATCTTTGTATTCAAACATCTAAGACATGTGGCCGAGCCTGACGTACTAAAGATGGTCTACTATGCCCTTTGCCAAACGTTGATTGGGTATTGTATCTCCTCTTGGGGCGGGGCATCCAAAAGCCACTTAATACGAGTGGAAAGAGCTCAGAGAGCAGTACTAAAAGTGTCCACTTTTAAGCCCTTCAGATACCCCACGAGGGACCTTTACGAATACTGTCAAGTCCTCACTGTACGACAACTTTTCATGCAACAAATTATATTAAGAGAGCACTCGTACCTATCAAAATCAGGCCACTACACCTCGTCTTCTCATCAGTCAATCGCTCGTAGGTATAAATTTCCACCTGGTGTTACCCGTAGAACATCATTTAGTCAAAGATTTTTCTGCTTTCTTGGAAGGTTTATTTACAACAAAATAAATAAAGTATTGTCAATAGTTAACCGCAATAAACACGACTGCAAGACTATCGTAAGTGAATGGTTACTCACACTATCATACGACGAAACAGAAACACACACACACACACACACACACACACATACACACACACACACACTGGCTCAATGGCTCAGGTTCTCCTATTTTAAGTACCAGCCGCACATATATTGTAGCTAACTATATGTTTTCATTTAAAATTGTACATAATTTTGTTATGCTTGCTTGTGAAACAAATAAATAAATAAAATAAATAAATACCAAAATTTAAAATTATAATAATTATAGTAGAAAAATTAACCGAGGTTTAATATGTTTACTGTAGCTTTATGCTCTACGCTGTTCTGCCGAATCTTGCAGTGTCGTATTAAAAAACTGGCCAAGTGCAGTTCAGACTCGCGCACGAAGGGTTCCGTACCATCATCTATAAAAGAAAATCATATTTGTTGTTTGTATAGGTACTCAAATATTTTTAAGTTACTATCTGTTTATTAAGATCGAGAAAAAAATTGCTTAAAATTACGTTTATTGTATGGGAATTACCCTTAATATTAATGTTTTTTTATTTTTTTATTTTAGTATGTGTTGTTATAGTGGCCACGGAAATACATAATTTGTGTTTTAAATTTCAGCTTTCTAGCTATCACGGTTTATGAGGTACGGCCTGGGGCCAGACAGACAGCGGAGTCTTAGTAATAAGGTCTCGTTTTTTACCTTTTAGGTACGGAACCCTAAAAAGCTTTAGCAAAGCATATAAATAGCTTCAACGGTATATGATAATATTGAAAGAGCATAAGGATGCACTGTATCCTGAAAGGGTTATCGATATCGATTTTCACATAAGAAGAACATCACTATCAGCCCTTTGTCACGAGCCAGGTGTCGAGCGGGGTCATTTCGAGCAACTTGTGCGTGTGTGAGTGTTTATGAGTATGTACACTATTTACGCATATGTGTGTGTTTTCCCGTCTGCGACAGTTAAATACACATGCTTTTTTTCTCTAACTAGATGTCCCTTTGTGCTACTGTTGCGAATGTTTGTTGGTTGTATGAAAAACTGATAAGAATTCTGTCTACAGGTTAAAGATTGTTTTATTATTGATAGTGGAGTCTTGGGTTCTACTACTCGGAAAATTGGATAGGGTTCCACTCCTGGAAAAAATGGTTTTAAGTTTTCCTCACAGCCGTCACCTTAGGTACTTATCTTATTTTATTTTTTATACTCTTGCTCATAATCCCATTGATTTTTTTTCTGGTTTTTAGGATAAGGTCTTTGGCTATGATAGTGTGGTACTAACGATCCAAAGAAATAAAACCCAGTATGTTTATAGATTTATGTCTTTCACTCTTTAACTCTATTGGGATAGCCACCAGTCTGAGACCGATATTTATGTGACATATTCATCCATATTCATCTAAAAGTTGCACTTGTTTCGGGATTAACTGTATACAGCTAAACATACTCATGGATTAACTGCCTCTAACTATCTATATTGGAAGGTTCTTAAATAATTTGTCACCACATTTACGTTTAGTGTCGTAGTATCGCCTTCTCATGCTCCTGATGGTTTTCTCTCTCTCTCTTTTTGATCAAAGTGTTCTACGAGAGCTGCTGTAAGAAATTTCTCAGTAGCAGCACCACGTATGAAATGTGTTAGATAGGAATTATCTGATCGTGACGCGAGACTGTGTGGTGACGGATTAAGAATACGGAATGTCACCACCCCGTATCATCCCATGGGTGTCGTAAGAGCCGACAGAGGGAGCATATTATGCAGAGAACAGCACTGTAAGAGAAGAAAAACTTGATACAAACCCTATACCAACCCGTTTGGCCAGCGTGGTATATAGTAGGCCAATTCCTCCTTTCAAAGGAGAGGCCTAGTCCAGCAGTGGACTGTTAAAGGCTGATGATGATGACGCGAGACCATTGGGCTCAGTGGCGTGCCATTGGACAGGCCTATATCCAGCAGTGGACTATCGCAGGCTGATGATGATGCGAGGAACGACTTCAATATATTATCCATTGCTTATCTTTATATATTTCCCGAAATATCGAGGTTATCCCGAAGAAAGTAATCTAGTGTACCTATCGCTGTAGAAAATATATTGTCAAAGTCGTGAAAGAAGGCCAAGTTCGTTACAAATACTTGCATTAGTAAAATACAGTGACACGTCAAGCTAGATATTTTAAACTTTGTACCATTCTTATGGCCAAGGAAATCTTATACTAATATATAAAGCTGAAGAGTTTGTTTGTTTGTTTGGTTGAACACTACTGGTCCGATTTGAAAAATTCTTTCAGTGTTAGATAGCCCATTTATCGAGAAAGGCTATAGGCTATATAACATCACGCTATGAGCGAAGGGAGCAGAGCAGTAGCCTTAAATAACGCGGGTGTAACCGCAGGCATCGTCTAGTAAGTAATAAAATAGAATAGCAACTGTTAAGCTTGATTTGTCGCTGTGTGTACAAAGCTACGTAAATATTTCGCTGTTAAAAATAATGAGAGAGATTCTAACTGGCAACGAGTCCTTTGGAAGTCTTTTTAGGCTTCCGTATCTAAAAGGTAAAAAACGGGACTCTATTACTAAGCCTCCGCTGTTTGTCTGTCTGTCTGTCACCAGGCTGTATCTCATAAACCATGATAGCTAGAAAGCTGAAATGTTCACAAATTATGCATTTTCGTTGCTGCTATAACAAAAAATAATTATCATCCTCCTAGCGTTATCCCAGTTTTCAATCTGGGGTCCGCTTACTAGTCTAACCGGATTTGGCTGAATATTAGCTTTTCCACAGAGCGACTGCCTGTCTGACCTCCGCAACCCGAAGGGATAGCGATATTCCATGGTTGAGACTAGTGTCAGTTTATTTAGAAGGTACTGATGCCCTGTAACGACTGTCAAAGATCTTCATGACAACCGGGACCGACGGCTTAACGTGCTCTCCGAGGACAAGCGATAATTAATAATTCAATACGCACATGACTCCGAAAAGTCATTGGTGCGCGCCGTGGATTCGAACCCAATACCCTCTGCATGGCAGTCTGTTGGTATCTCCACTAGGCTATCGCTGCCTATAACAAAAAATAATAAAAAATAAAAATATATATTAAAGAGGGTCCTATACAATAAACGTGTTTTTTTCGTATTTTTTGTTTAAAATTTCTTACGATAACAGGTAGACGCTTAAAATTTTCACAGAATATGTAGTTGTACATTACCTTTCAAAATAAATAATTAAATAAAAATAAAGCATATATTAAAGGATACATACCCCCTCCCATACAACAAACGTATTTTTAAACTATTTTTTTTCTCGATCTTAATAAACAGCTGATAGTAACTTAAAAAATATTTAAGTATACATACAACAAACGTGATTTTCTTTTGTAGATGATGGTACGGAACCCTTCGTGCGCAAGTCCGACTCGCACTTGGCCAAATTTTTATAATAGCTTCTCTCATGCATCTGCTTTAGAAAAGGAAATACATCGAACATATTCTTAGCTACACTATAAACTACGAAGATGAATGATATAAGATTTTATTTTTTATACATATATATATATATATATATATATATATATATATATATATATATATATATATCACGCCTGTATCCCCGAAGGGGTAGGCAGAGGTGTAATATTAGACCCACATTTCGCCATTAATTTTTTAGGTCACAGGTAATAGGGGGCGAGCCTATTGCCGTACCGGGCATATTACCAGACTTCGTGATGCTACTGAGAATTTCCTAACGGAAAATCCCAATAACACTTTGCCCGACCCGGGAATCGTACCCCGGGAAGTCACTTCCCAATCCCACGCGCACATTTATGCCGCGAGACCAACCAGGCAGTAAGATTTTATATATTATTATTTATTATATAATTATATTTTAAACTTACTTGCCTCTGCGGATCACGGATTTTCATCTTCATAGGTGTTCTGAAGGACCAAATAAGTTTTAACAGGCTGGCTATCTAGCCAGCCGGTTAAAATGTATTCAGTCCGCAAATATATCGATGGTCCGCAATAAATATGTCAATATTCAACCCTCATGAACCCCGGAATGGTTAGGTACAGGTTTATTATTCATAATTTATGTTAAGTATTTCTTACTAGACATCACCGTGTTCATTAGACTTTCAGTAAAATCAGGGGAGCGACTGTGTTTCAAAATGGTTCTGGTAAAATAAACCACCCTTGTGCTTCGCGAACTTGTCTGACACACTGCCGTGTGTCTAGGTAGGTAAACATATGTACGTCCAATAATAACCTAGTTGTTACTTTTCAGTAAAAGGTATTCTTCAGTAGTGCTGTTAACTTATAATACCGTAGTCGGTATTAGTCGTCAAAAGTTAAATATTATTTAAATTAGACTCTGTTATTTTGCTTTATATTAATTATGCATTTATTTAGATTAGAATTTGGTTAGTGAAAAAAACCTCGCCATACATACAACGCTTTAAATTCTGCTGAATTCATAAATAATATAATTTGAAATACGTTTTAAAAGCTTTATTTTCATGATTATTGAATAAAATCCAACATGGACTAACAGGTTTCCATTTATATTTACAAACGAGTTCCCATTCATGTGCAAAATAAATGTGTTTAAATTCGAGAGCTTTACAACTGAATAGAGCGACGTTGCTCAATTGAAGCTTTGTCATATTATTTGAAGTATCACTACAAAAAAAATATAACTCCTATTATTGTATATTATAAACTATAAACAACATGGATTTTGAGCCAACAAACGCTTTGCAAGTGCAAATTATTTGCCATCTCGAACGTAAATAGCGATATTCTTTGACATAAATAATACAAAATAATATTTCAAGCTTTGTAGCGTTAATTATTTCTCAGTTGGAAGTTCCACCATGAGGTGAGCCTGGCTAGCAAGTAGCCAAGTGACAGCAATGCTCTAAAGAGGGCACAACTCTCACTAAAACATCTACATTCACCGAAAAACCAAGCATGCTCCGTCTCCATTGCTCTATCCTTAGTAGAGCTGAAAGAGTGAAAGGTACAAAAACAGCATTGGTCACAAAACTATTCGTTCGCTCAAAAAGACGGCTCGTTCCTCGCCCTAGGGTAGGTTAAGGGTGCATTGTATACAGCTAACGTCAGATAACCTGACAAAGAAATGGGATTTAGACGAAATTCAACTCTATTTTAGTAGAGGTAGTGTTGGGTTTCTACCAGTAGGTAACATAGATAGGTTGTTTGAAGCGAGGGTGAAGAAACAGGGGTGTTTGCAGGCGGCGGGACGAGGGGCAAGAGGGGAGGGCAGGGTGCGTCGCGCAGGCGTGTTCCAGTCGCCCGCGCGACCCCGCAGCCGCCGGCCGCGCGCCATGGACGAGGCACGAGCGCGCGACCGCGCTCCGCTCACTGTCATAGTCGCCCCCAGCAACGCTTCACCGCCCAGACTATCACCAGCCGACCTTCTACCTGACGGAGATGCCGCCTTTCACCCCCTGTCTGCAGTCAATGGACGCCTGACTCCACCTGGACTAGAACCAGCATCGTACGCAACGCTAACGCCGTTGCTTCCATTACCCCCTATAAGTACAGTATCGGATAAGTTCGCGTATCACGCGGGGGGCACATTCACTGTAATACAGCAGCAGCAGTCTTACGCGTCGTTGTCTCCAGCCCCTTACAATGAGCCCCTGTCGCCTCAGTCGGCGTATAGCAGACGGAGTGCGTCGCCCAGTTCATTCGAGAGGAGGTCACCCACGCCGCCGCTCCCGAGCCCCGGGCTAGACCTGAACGCTGCGCTACTCGCGAGAGAAGAACAGCAAGCGGCGGCGCAACAAGCCCAAAACGATACAGAAGAAATAAATACCAAAGAATTAGCCCAAAGAATAAGTGGTGAATTGAAACGATATTCAATTCCTCAAGCGATTTTTGCTCAGAGGGTTTTATGTAGGTCGCAGGGTACATTGAGTGATCTGCTAAGGAATCCAAAGCCGTGGTCCAAGCTCAAGTCAGGGAGAGAAACCTTTAGGCGAATGTGGAAGTGGCTTCAGGAGCCGGAGTTCCAGAGAATGTCAGCTCTGCGACTGGCAGGTATGTGATGCATGCTCTACATGTATTGTAGTATTAGTTTGTGCTTTAGTTATTACTAATAAGAAAAGGTGAGTCTGTGGAAATATCGAGTATTTTTCTTATTTGAATTTTGGGTCTCCACGTGGTCGTATAAGTTTCCATTTCCCGTCCAAATCGACGTCTATTTACGGAAAATTGCTTGGTAAAATTATGAATTTATTCTAAATAAAATTAAACCAAACTTAATCAAAATATGATTATAGAGTTATAAATATTTAAGTAAAATGAATGAATTTAATTCATTGCGTTTCCAATTTGACCGAGGCTTGCGCCGCTCAGCCTACTTTGCATAATACGGCCTGACCTCGATTTTCACGTGGATTTGAGCTTTTATTAAATTCTGTATTAATTGTGGTCCGACGCCCGTGTTTATATATATGTATAGTTAATGTGGTATCTTATAACACTTTATTAAACGGTTGCGGAGTGCTTCTATAATGGGTTTACAAAAAAAACAAGTCTGCAAATTATTTTAAAATTTCTCTTGCATACCCTTATACTTAGGTTAATAACTTAAAACTCGTCGAAACGTGGATAAAATTCTGGCTTGTTATGGCATTCAAATAAGTGATCTCTATGTAGGTATCGACTAGATATATTCACCAGTATTAAAATAATGCCGAGTATTCCTTATCTGGTATTCTTGTTGAACTTAATTAATGTATTTATCATGACTTGGAATAATACGGGCAGACGTTGCTATAAGACTTAATTTTGCCATAAAGATAACACTCTCATTTACATGTAGGTACTCTTTTTATAGCAAAATTGGCGGCGACTTTTCATTGATAGAGACGATTTTTCAGTCTGATGGTTATATGATAGTGAAGCTCGATTCTTCAGAAGATCTATGATCTCGTGGACTCTAGATTATTCAGCAAAAACGAAAGTTATCATAGCAAGTGTAGATTGTATTATCTGCGTACTCTTAAGAGTTTAATTTTTAACAGAGAAAGATCAATCCAAACCTTTAACAACTATATTTGTCCAAAATGTTCTTATACATTTAGTAAATAATGATTTGCTTTCTTAAAAGCAGCTTCTAGCATATAATTTGGTGATCCTATTATCCAAGTATTGTAAATTTTACCAGATTTCGGATTAGTCAAAGGTTAGCGAAGTACCTAGCACTTTGCACTAAAACTACAGTGATATTCGTGTGAGTAATTTTGTGACCTATATTTTAATGAATAATGGCTGCTAGTACAATTTTAAATTGTATACCTACTTGTTTATAATTATTTGCGCCGAACGCAACTGTAATGTTTAAAATCACATTTTTTGGTTGATATGATTGAGGCAATATTTTTTGGACTCTTTGCATTACCTTCTGAACACTTTTGTCTTTCTCACTTATTCTTATGCTACAGCCTTTTAGAGAGCATCATAATCCACTACGTGATTTGACTACTATATGGTTACTAGTCATCCTATTTGCCGATGGGTTATGTCTCTTTGCAAGGGTTCCTTTATAAAATGGTTTTCATGTTCGTTATATTTATCTTTACTGCCAAACTACCGCTGTAAGTCTAAAGGGCACAAATAACCAAAGAATACATGCTAGTCTTCTTTATAAAATGAGAAAAATTAACCGTTTTCCGTAACTCGTTGCTTGTCGAACTCCGGCACTCGACATCATCAGAATTTTTCATGGCTTTGTAGTAAAATTTCTGAACTGCAGTTTTGCTACATAATATATGTATTAAGGGAGACAAAAACGAGGTGTTTCTCATAAAAAATATATTATTTATGTGAGGTATCTCAATTTTTTTGGTCTCCGAGAGCCATCTTCATAGTATTAAAAAAGAACTACTACTCAGTAGTTGTATCACCACACTTGTAACCAAAATTAAGCTTATCTAAAATACCTTGAGTTACCATAGTATTTTATTGGGTTTACGCGAACGTTACAAATTAAAATTAAACTACAGTGTACGGATTTTAATGTAGTTTCTAGATCATTCGGTTTAAATGTAATAACTTTATGAAACCAATATATCGCGATAAAATCCGTAAACTGTACATAAAATTTTGGTTTAGCATCTTATCATTTTTGAACTCAATTTTGTAACCATGTCTCCTGGCACATGATACCCGTGCATGTGAGCGCGGGGGATGTCGCGCACCGACTTTAGCGCATGCGCTCAACGCACACCAAAAACGTGTTCGTAAAACATACATATAATTATATACCTATACATGCAGTACACATTAAACGACGCGTCGCCAGTGTACGCTGACTTGTTATTGTATAGGTTTGTTGTGCAACTGCTAGATCAGATTAGAGTGGTAGTATGTTACTTGATGTATAGATATGTTTATTCTACGTTTTGTACTTGTCAACGTTGTTAAAGCGTGGTGACTGGATAGCGCCATCTAGTGGTCGAAATGTTTACTATCTCTATCAGGTCTACTTGCTAGCCGGTCTTACAGCTGTCTGATAATTTGCTATTTAATTAATTTGGCAGATAACTCATACAAGTTACGTTCTAATTTTGATCTATCTAATCTTACCTTAATGATTTAACTGGACGAGAAGGCCTATCCAGAGGTTGTGGAACTGGGACTTAATATTATTTACAATATAGTCATTTAGAAACTGAGTCGTTTGTTATTTGGCAATTTGGTACCAGTTGGCAGTGTGGTCACGAGTTTGCAGGATGGGTAATTACAAAGTGCATTTGGTTGTATCTGCTATGAAGTCTTTTTGTAGAAGTATTTTGCCAAAAATGCACCTAGTAGACTCGTCTTTTGTTTTATTCCGTAGGATCAGTAATAACTAATTCTACATTTTCAGTCTCGTGCCTTACACTTCTAAGCATTTAAAAATCCTAATATATAAAATCCTTGCGTTACTAAATGACTGACAGACACGCTACAGCCGAAACTATTGGGCGCAGGAAGCTAAAATATGGCATGTATGTTCCTTGGGGACCGTAGGGGTGCACTAAGAAGGGATTTCCCGAAATTCCCACGGGATCGGCCAAAACGGGTAAATTTAAAAAAAATGCAGGCGTAGCTGCTGGCGTCCTCTAGTTAGGTATATGCACATTTGAATGCACCGAATGCCCAATATGCTTCAAATAGTCGTTTAGCAACACGTCCGATGAAGGATTTTCTTCCACGCAGGACAAAACTTTGTGCGATTCAGAAATATTTGTTCGAACTATGCATGTCCTTTTATAAACATGTTCAATTATGTCTAATATGAATCTCTGGTGGCTAAATCCACAACAGTATCGTAACGAACACGTCTATATGGATAGCTCTTTATTCTCGCTTGTCAATTTCTGACAAGATGTAGAAAAGTCTCCTTGGGTAAACATTTAGTAAGATGTACCTTTAGAAATCCGTGTGGTGACGGATTAAAAATACAGTATGTCACCACCCCATATCCTCCCATGAGAGCCGACGTAAGAGCCGACAGAGGGAGCATATTATGCAGAGAACATCACTGTAAGGGAAGGAAAACTTGATACAAATCCTATACCAACCCGTTTGGCCAGCGTGGTATAGTAGGCTAATTCCTTCTTTCAAAGGAGAGGCCTAGTCCAGCAATGGACTGTTAAAGGCTGATGATGATGACCTTTAGAAGAAAAGAAAGTCTACGTTTAACATAAAAAATCCATATACGCAAAGTGCGAACAACCAGCAGCTCAGCTGCGTCCTTACCAATGGTTAATGAAGGCCAAGTAAAAAATGAACATAATGATTGCTAGAAGACGTTTTCGCAATGACTCCAAGAAGGGAAACTTACACCCAAGAAAACCTCTTTATAGATAAAGTCATAAAATTGTGGCCAAATCTTCTTAAGAGTGGTTGATTCCTAGGGTCTGTTTATTTCAGTAATCAACTAGCAGGCTTTTTGTCTTTTCATTAAAAGAAAATCTTTGTCAATAATATCCATAAACTTTCTACTCTACAAGTTATTATAACTCGATTAGCATGTATATTTCCCACTAAAACTGGTTGTTGGGGTGGCTAGGTGAAAATCGTACCCGTTATTTGGCTTGTCATTCACGTTGCTTTACTGACCAGAACAAAAATTAAAACTGCGTTTTGCCAATTTGACGATACTGATGATTTATATCCTGACCAAACCGCATGAAAAGTTTTCTTTCCAGAAGCAATATATCGCAACATTTGCTACTGGTAGCTGTTGGTTACTGTGCATAATTAAGTTTAGTCAGTGATTTGAAGTCTGCAAAAACAGGGGGCGGTCGGAAAAAATCCCTTCTCCATAAAAACACCATGCGATTACCAATGTTTCCTCATGAATGCGTCAGCCGTTTCTTTCCCACGACAGCCATAAAACTTAGGGTAACAACATAAAGGTTATGGGGTTCTTCGGCATACTTCCAGTGGTAACTACTGTTTTCCATAAATATATAAAAAGGTTGGTTCTGTTCATCGCACTAGAATATATCGATTTGGCTTTAGTTTTATTAGATATTCCAGTGTCTATTGGTTGCGTCTAACCTTTCGTCTAGTAATTAAAGTGGAGATCGTGATGCGACTCCCAAATAAATTTAGATCAAAAATAATGTTTGTTCACAATCCGTTGGTTCAAGAATGTACAGGCGATTCAAATAGAGAATTGAGGCACTGGTTTATATATGGGTACTCATGATTTGCCCTGCCTTTGCCCCTTCTAGGTAGTAAAGGCTCTTCGAGGATTTAGTACGTGTTTTTTTCTGGGAGGTAGAAGTTGGGCTATCGGCCTTTTTGAAGATGTAGGACATGCAATTTTACTAGCTGGTGGAAACAGAGTTATCTGTCTTTTTAAGTATATGGCACAGGAAATTGTCTAGAGGATGGAGCTACAGTTGGATTCTGCCTATTATAGAATGAGATGTAGGCAATTTTCTAGAGGTAGAGTTATAATTTACCCGTTTTCACTAGCACTGTTTTATGTACAAAATAGAGAAAGGCGGGCCAACGAGCTTGGTATTATATTAAGTTATTTGCACCGTGCAGCAATTATTTATCGCATTTTACATAAAATATATTCAACAATCCTCATTTTGAATGTAGAATTGTAACCAATTTTAATATGAATCACAAAAAATTATGCAACGCCGTCAACAAGGCATTTTTTTTATGTTAATAGGCGGCAAACGAGCAGACGGATTGCCTAATGGTAAGCAATTGCCGCCGCCCATGGACACAAGCTACACCACAGGAGTCACAAGTGCGTTGCCGCCCCTTGGGGTTGGGAAAAGGGATAGGATGAGGAGTGGGATGAGGGAGAAGGAATAGGGGCTTCCGGCACTCTCACTCACCGAACAAAACGCAACAGTTTAGGTACTGTTACTTTACGTCGATTTTCTGTGAGAGGGTAGTACTTCCCCGGTTGAGCCGACCCATTCATGCTGAAGTCAGCAAGGCTCAACTACCTTGATTTTGATTGAAGGAGACTTAGAAGTCGACGATTTTGCTTCAAGATTCATTAGAGTGCATCTACATCTGATGAATATGATGCAAACACGCCATGTGCGTGCATTTTCTGACTAGAAATGCGCCTTTAGCGTGCAACTTATCGCCGGGTGTAGATGAAATACGCGCATACAGTTTGCGTTCTCCATGCAACGTATTCTTTTATTATTCACATGCAGTTCATATAATAAACTGAGGAGGCAATACCATTTGCAGTTTACAGGCTGCGCGCGCTACGAGCGGAGTGCAAACGCTACGTAAGAAGTTTGCGCAATTTGGAAGGCCCTGTGGCGTAGCGGAATTGTAACCGAGTGCTACGCTGTAGGTTACAGTTTTCTAGATTACTTTACTTTGCCTCTTAAACTAGGGTAACCGGTTTCTTAAAAGGAAGTGTTCGACTATGACAGTTATCTAAAACATGATTTAGGCAAATTACAAAAAGCCATGAATAGATTTTTCGAAATTTGAATCGTAGCTCAAGCGTCAAGCTTTACCTCTTATAAATGTTGTACCTTAATTCGGTTGTAACCCAAATGCCACATGCGCAAAGCACATTAAAGCAGTCTATACAACCAGGAGTACGAATACAAATGTTCATTTTGAATGCACCTTTTTGTGGGGCGATTTTCGCATGCGCTGTTTCGGCGTTTCGTAGTGCCTACATACCGCACTTTCTAATTAAGAGGCTGGTCTAACTATGAGAATTTACTCTAGATGTGATTTAGACCTGTCTGCAATGAATTTTAGAGCCAAATGCTGCATATATGTAATACCATTTACAGTAAAATAAAAAGGTAATTCCGTCACTACAAGTCATGTAGCATACATACATATGCTCACGCCTTTTTCCCGTCGGGGTAGGCAGAGACAACAGAATGCCACTTGCTTCTATAGTTACAAACCTCACGCGCTACCTCTACATTCAAGATTCTTTTCATACATGCTCGCCGGTTGATGTAGCCCATGCTGAAATATTGAAGTATAAGCTATTTTATACACTGTGTAGTTTCTGTCTTAAACCAGTGCCAGGCTATTTCAGGTTTCTGACTTTCTGTATCGCCAACCTAATTCGCCAATCATAGACCTCCATGACTCCTGAATCCTGAACATCTCTCTATGACTCCAGCAATTGCTCCTGGGAGCATGGAATGGCAGGGACAGATCCTGCGGGAGCCTAAGAGAGTCTAATAGCTGCTGATGCCTCAGAGCTCTCTCCAAAAGCGTCTTAATGCTCCAGTGACAAACGACTTTTTACTTAGCCCCGGGTGCAAATAACTTAATATAATACCAAGCTCGTAGCCCCATCTTTCTCTATTTTGTACATAAACAGTGCTAGTGAAAGCGAGTAAATTATAACTCTTCCTCTAGAAAGTTGCCTACATCTCATTCTATAATAGGCAGAATCTAACTGTAGCTCCATCCTCTAAACAATTTCCTGTGCCATATACTTAAAAAGACAGATAACTCTATCTCCACCAGCTAGTAAAATTGCGTGTCCTACATGTTCAAAAAGGCCGATAGCCCAACTTCTACCTCCTAGAAAAAAACACGTACTAAATCCTCGAAGAGCCTTTACTACTTACTTCCTAGAAGGGGCAGAGGCAGGGCAAATCATGAGTATCCTATATAAACCAGCCTTAATTCTCTATTTGAATTGCCTGTACATTCTTGAACCAACGGATTGTGAATCATAACAAACATTATTTTTGATCTAAATTTATCTGGAAGTCGTATCAAGGTCTCCACTTTAATTTCCAGACGAAACGCTAGACGCAACCAATAGACACTGGAATATCTAATAAAACTAAAGCCAAATCGATAAATTCTAGTGCGATGAACAGAACCAACCTTTTTATATATTTATGGAAAACAGTAGTAACCACTGGAAGTATGCCGAAGAACCCCATAACCTTTATGTTGTTACCCTAAGTTTTATGGTTGTCGTGGGAAAGAAACGGCTGACGCATTCATGAGGAAACATTGGAAATCGCATGGTGTTTTTATGGAGAAGGGATTTTTCCCGACAGCCCCTGTTTTTGCAGACTTCAAATCACTGACAAAACTTAATAATGCACAGTCACCAACAGCTAGCAATGGTCCAATGTTATGCGATAACTTGCTTATGGGAAGGAAAATTTTCATACAATTTTGTACATAAAAACAAGAAATGTTGTGTTCTCAGCAAATTCTATTATTTTTTGTCTAAATAAGGGCCTTAGTTAGCATACTTGAGTAATTCTAGAATACTTATTTTACCCACTTTTTTCAATACGTTTGTAATATAATTATGTTTGGCATATTATAGGTCTGTAGTATTAGAAGCCCATGATATAAGCAAAACATGTGAAGCACAAGTTTCTTACTTATAATAGACACCTGCATCTCTACCATAATTTGTGTATAGGTATTTATACAAAATAATATAAGGTCTGAACTCAACTATTTATAAACCATGTATTATAATACAGTATAAACGTATATTTGAGGTAGATACTGTGATAGCTTATAAGCCAGTAATGAAGAAGAAGCATAAAATTAATCTTAAATACACAAAAAAAAATTTAAAGAAAAGATCGCTACGACACAAATAATTACTGGAATTTGCCTTGAATTAATCCTGTGACCACGGCTGGTATAACTCATGCTGAAACATAGCAGAAAATGAAACGCACTTTACCTTTATTTGTAAATAAATAAACACTAGTAAAATATGCCTCCGTGGTCCAGTGGATAGCGTATGCGACTGTCGATCGGAGGTCCCGGGTTCGATTCCCGGGTCGGGCAAAAGTGATACTGGGTTTTTTCGAATTCTCAGTAGCAGCACGGAGTCTGGTGATGTGCCCGGTAACGGCAATAGGCTCGCCCCCTATTACGTGGGACATATGAATTCATGGCGAAATGTGGGTATAATATTACACCTCTGCCTACCCCTTCGGGGATAAAGGCGTGAGCCTATAAAAAAAAATAGGAAAATATAATCGTCCTTCTGAGTATCTATGTCAATCTATGTAAATAAAAACTAAACTGTAGTCAAGTAACAGCAAGCCATTTTCTACGTATAACAAAGGAATAACCACAGGGAATAACCACAATTCTCCAGCAGAAATTGAAAGTTCCTCAGCAAAAAACGCCGAAACTTTGGCGACCTATCACTATTATTCAAATAAACAAGCGCCCAGTCGATAAAATTGCATAGGGCTTACAAACACTACGTCAGCTGCTATCGATTGTCGGCTCGATGCGGCGGGCCGGCCGCGGTCGATCGTTGTACGTCACTAAATAGGGGCGCCACGCGATTCGCAAGAGTGGGACAGTCTCGATCGAAAGGGAATTCTGCTTCAGTTTAATTTGGGATATGCGGTTGTAAGTTTACTGATTTTATTGTAAAGCTTTTGCATAAGTATAATTTGCATTCTTATGAACTCTATAATCTTTATCTGATAGCTTTTATGTGAAGATTTTTTTCAGTAATTTTTCAGTTACAACTTTTTACTGCCCCTATATTATTTTCTTGCGCAGTTGAATATGGATAGTTTATTGCGATTTGTCTAATTATTATGAAATGAATCTGGCATTATCTGCAAACCTTTGAGACGGATGAAAGAGGAAATAAACTCTCCATAGAATAAATTTTAATTGTTGCAGTGTAATTAGTTCTAAAAAAGTGAATGTACTAAAAGTTAAGCTTATTCAAGAGCGTCGATGATGGCAGTGCAATTGCACTAACCGCTATCTCTCGATTACTAATTTATCTTCAGCATCAGGCTATCGGCTTATAATACGCTTGTGAATTTGATACCATAGGTTTTCGTCGAACTGCTTCTGTTTCAATCGACGTTTAAATTACGTCGCATTCTACTAAATATAGCTCGAACTATTTTTGCTTTCAAAAGCCCTGCAGCTACTAAGCTCTAACTAGAGACACTCAAGTTGATGTGACTGGTCTCTTCTGCGTAATTACTTTGAAAATCTGATGACAATCACACCATGACAAGGGATTGAACCATGCCGAGACGTTGTGGCAAAATAAAAGATATTACACTTTTCTTTATAAATATTTACGATAAATAATTGACACCTACTGCAAATGGCAAACGTTTAGAAGTACATCATCCGCCTAGCTATATCCCAGTTTCAAACTGGGGTCCGCTTACTAGTCTAACCGGATTTGGCTGAATATTAGCTTTTCCACAGAGTGACTGCCTGTCTAACCTCCGCAACCCGAAGGCATAGCCATATTTAATCGTTTAGACTAGTGTCCGTTTATTTAGAAGGTACTGACGCCCTATAACGACTGTCAAAGATCTTCATGACAACCGGGACCGGCGGCTTAACGTGCTCTCCGAGGCACGGGGCAAGCGATAATTTATAATTTAATACGCACATAACTCCGAAAAGTCATTGGTGCGCGCCGTGGATTCGATTCCCTCTGCATGGCAGTCTGTTGGTATCTCCCCTAGGCTATCGTTTAAGAAAAAGTTCAAAAGTTTAGAAGTACATACATTTTAAATACACATATAAAACCGCCTGCATTACACCGCCTGCACCAATGCAAATTTTCATAAAAAGCAGATCAGTAGACTACAAACATCCAAGAATCCACCCTCAAAAACTATCAGTCTATAATAGTTGCACAATATTAGTAAATTCAATGTAAACTTGTACACAGCGAAATGTAGATGAAGCAACGGTTTACAAACACGACGTCAGCTGCTGTATCGATTCGCCGCTCGATGCGACGGCGGCACACCAACCGGTCGATGTATCACGTCACAAGCCAAGCCGTTGCCACGCGATCCGATAAAGATAACTGCACGGTAGGGGGATAGTGCAATTCGTCACTTGGAAAAATTGATCGCTCGGATGTAGGTTTTGGTTAGAGCGTAGGGTGTAATGCAGTTCTTGAATTTGATTTAAATGAAATAAATACTTCATGTCTTAGCTCCTCTCTTAATATTTATTATTGAGACTAGACATAGAAAATAGAAAGTCTTTCTTTTCGAATATAATATACTTTATGCGTCCTTTGACGAAGTTTGAGTATAATTATGAGGACTTTGATTTCAAGACCAAACAGACTAGTACTATGTTTTTCATAAGAAAAATGTTTGATAATTTTGCAGTGCTTTCAAATGAGTTTAGTAAATAGCCACAGGGTCTTTCAATATTTAAGGATCTAAAATATTGCTAGTTTATTTATTTGATAGTTCAAAATGGATAATATGTTGACATATCTATTTAGTATTAATGGTATATTGCCATTATTTTATTCCAGGTTATTTATATAACCGTTCATAAGAGTTACAATATCACCTACATAAATGTGATAAATGACTACAAATTGGAATAGTACGACTACGGTCTTTAGTACTTAAGCATATCAAAGAATACTAAACGACCAATGATCCTAATGGTTCCTAATTTTTTTTTGTATTAGAAATAGTAACAGATTGTATAGTAGTTCAATTTGCAACATTTGAAAACTTAATACACTGTATTGTATATGAAATTACTTTCTAGGGGTCAATGATCGACAACTTGTGGCATATTAGCTTGCAAAATTTTGTTAGTTTGCGATACCCATCTGAAAGGTCAATGAACTGTCAAGTAATGTCAAATGTTGTTGGTAAAATACGACTTTTTTACTATGCTTTTACGTCGAGTGTAATGTCTTAGACGAATCGAGCTGGGTCTTGGTTTTCAAATTGAAAGTTGTTTGCGAAGGAGAATACAAAATCCTGAAGCAGAATGTTTTGTATTTAACTTCATTGTATGTAAATTATGATAATGTTTTTGAAATTGAATTTCTTATATATTTATTGCCATCTAGGTGAAAATGTTGAACGGCTATTGTAAAATAGTGAAAGTATTAGAAAGAGTTAAGTATTCTGTTTGATCTTCCCTTTTTATAAAGAATAACAGAAGTATGTTGCCTTACTAATAAAAAAAATATTTATACCCAGTACCTACATGCTAGACAAATTTATAGTTTTAATTATTATTTAGGTGTAATTTATTAATGGAATATTATGTCTTATATACCTAGTCAAAACTTACTTACCCAACCTCTAGAGTTTAATACAATATTTCCAAATTTAGAAAAGTCAGTTATAACGCATTTTACATTTTATATATCCAGTATTATGTTCGCAACCATCTCAAGTGAACCAATAGAGCTAAATCCTGCCATATTCATATATCAGGGTGCTCCTACTCAGAGAGTAGCACGTGCTCAAGTTCCCGTCCTGTTCAATATCCGTTGCGTTTTGCTCGAGCACCCTACAGGCACATCGGCACAATAAACAGGCAATGTACTAGGTAGCGAGCGATAGTGTCGCTTCGTAATGATACATAAGTAGGTACATACTTCTGAGGGGTTTTCACCCTAAATTGCTTTCACAGTGTTTTCGGTTTTCTGTTCAAATTTTCTATCCGTAATAATGGCGTAAGTGCAAAATTAAACGGAATAATCATGAACCACAGGGAAACTCACCCCTTTAGAGGGCTAAACCAATTATTCAAAGATGATTGCGAATATAGTTAAAGTTCGGCATTCAAAGGGCAAGCACCGAGAGCTTGGTAGAGAGACTAACGGACTGCTACGAAGAGAGTCTGAGGTCCAAATCCACGACGAGAAATTGACTTTTGGGACTTAATCTTATACACATAAATAAAATTGGAGTGTCTGTTTGTCATATTAAAATTACCGCTTTTTACTAAATGCATATGCATGTATACATGGTACATGTACCGATTTTTTTTTTTAAATTTTTGTCGGTCTGTCTGTCGGTCTGTCTGTCTGTTTGTTCTCGATAATCTCTGGAACGCTTGGACCGATTTTGACGGGATTTTCACTGGCGGATAGCTGATGTACCAACGAGTAACACGGCTATAAATAAACAGGGTACGCGAATTAGTTCCTTCAGGACGCGGTTGAAATCGCGTGAAACAGCTAGTAACATATAAAATAGTTCAATAGCGCATGCTAAGCGGTAAAGGAAAACATCGTGATTGAACCTGCTTGCTCGAAAGTTCTCTATAACTTTCGCGAAAGACGGATGAAGTCTACCAACCTGCATTTGGCTAGCGTGGAAGAGCTTACCCTTCTCACAATGGTAAGAGGCCATGCAATAGACATCTATTGCAGTGGGTCAAATGTACAATAATATAACGTTATGTTTGGTGTGTAAAAGTTTTGAAAACTCCAGTGACACCATTCTCTTCTTATCCTTTCTGTCTACTTTCTTCCTTGTGGTATTGAAATTGATTTCTTTCCTTATTGTTTACAAGGAGCTATTTATGTTTCGTTAACATGGACGTTTCTGGCAGTCATTATCACCCAATAGATTAAAATATATCTGATAATAAAAGTTTTAAATATTGTATGGTTTGGGAATGATTTCACACATCACATACGAACAGTTTTTTTCTGTCTGGCTGTCTGTTAAAAATAACAAAGATATAGCCCATTAAAGTTATGTGTGACGTCATCTAGTGCGAAAAAATGCAGTACTGCGTGACGTTATACGTAACTTTAATGAGCTATATTTTGGTCATTTTTGGTTTAATTTACAAATAAAAAAATACGTATCACTTATTTTTGAATAATCTAAAGGACGGACTTATAAAATCTTTTTTGTCAACTAGCCTATTCTGACAAACATAACTTTGTGTTAGCAACTAAAATTGTTGGTTTCTATAATTTCAACTATCGAGCGAACGCCACTTTACATTACACTTAAGTAGCTATATTAGGTACGTATCTAAGACATGAGTAAAGGTTTACGTGTTACAGTGTCTCTTGACATTTTTGAAGGTCATCATATTTTTTAACTCTACCCGTCTGAAGGTCGTGGATTTTCTTTTAAGGTCGCACGAATGATGTAGCTTCAATACAGTAACATTGAAAAAGGATAATAATCTTTTGTGGAAATCTACGTATTTGAGAATTCTCTGTAACATTTTTGAGATGTTTGAAGTCTGCTTATCCGACGGAGACTAAGATGAATGACTGTTGCCTTATTCTTCTTTTAACTTTAATTAAGTATTATTTAAAAGTTAAGTATTATTTAAATCACAGTTGAAATAGGTCAACTGCTAAACATGGGCTTCTCCAAGGTTCGTCACATAGGTTGCCCTTGAGCCATCCAACCGCTTCCCGCGATCCCAACAAGATCTTCCGTCCTCCTCGCGGATTCTCTAGCTTTTCTGCGACGTGGAGTGCGTGACCAAAGTCTGTATACATATATAAAATCCTTCCGTTAGACATACAGTCGAATCTACTGGCATGGAATGGAATCTACTAGCAAAAAGCTGAAATTTCGCTTGCCTGTGCTTTTGGGATAGTAAGGGACCAATAAGAAAGGATTTTCCGAAATGCCCACAAAAACGGGTAGAAAGGGTTAAATTTAAAAACAACGTGCTCTAGTTCATAATAAAATATTTAACGGAATCGTAGTAAGTGGGGTAATACTAAGTCTTGCTCCTAGATGCTATGATGACAAAAAAAAGCATACATACATACATAGACTCACGCCTGTTTCCCCGAAGGGGTAGGCAGAGGCATATAAAACGCCCCCTTTTTGCCAGTGTTTTGATCCCACGTAATAGGTGGCGAGACTATTGCCACTTATCGGGATATTTTGTTTGCCAGAGTCTCGTCCGTTGATCGGCAGATGCACCACTTGCAGGTAAGGTTGGCTTGGGACCCTAAGTTCTTGGTGGGAACCCTATGCACTATAAAAAGAAAAACCTTTTGTAGGAACCCACCTGAGGCTGAAGTTAAGTAGGCAATCTTAATTAAACCAAGTACCAGTCATTTGTGTAGGGAATGGAGGAGTGAAACACCACTTGTTATAATTGACGTAGTGTTCTATTCGATAAAGTTCCTCGTAGGACTTATTGCTATAAGCCTTCTTGATAATAATGACGTCATCCAGAATTTCCCATTTCCTTGCGTTACGATGACGCATAGTTGACTCTAGAACTTTCTGCTGCGTGATATCTCTGTTTGTCATGTTGATAGTGCGATTTTTAGGTTCTGGTTCATCATGACGAGACATAAAATGGTAGCTTTTTGTCTTGTTATAAAGGAAGGACTTAATATAGTTCGAAGTTTAGGCCTTGCCTTATCGGTGTAAAGTCGATTGAACGTTGAATAATTTAACATTCTATTGTGATGCTTTGATAATTATAATAATGTAATAAGCGGACAATAATTGCACTAATGGCCTGATTTTCTTTCTATGACTTTTTTTGTATGGATAGCAACAGGAAAATTATTCCGCCGCATATATTTATTAACATCTTACCAGCGATAAAGGAGAAAAAAGACTGTGGTAACTTCGTGTGTATCAAGGTTTTAACTGAGCTGAACTTCAACTTAGCAAAATAACATTGCGAAAAAGTGAGACTGATTTGATTAAAATTATCCATCTTATCTATTCTCCTTCGAATACTTTGTTTAACTAGAAATTGTATGCATAGTATGTGGGGACTTCACATTCTCTCTATCTATATGACGACCGGGGGGCACCGCGGGAGCGTAATTGACTGCTACGCCGAAGGTCGCGGGTTCAATTCCCGCTCAAGTCACACATTTGTGTGCATGAACACGGATGTTTGTCTTGGTCTGGGTGTTTCTATGTATAATATGTATGTATTTACAAAAAAAAGATATGTATATATATGTTTGTTTAGCCATTGTCTAGTACCCCTAGTACAAGCTTATGCTTAGTTTGGGACTGTTGTGTGTATGTGGTAGAATATTATTATATTATAACGATAACCACGTTTACGAAAAATAATATCTCGCTTCGTGCTGATGGAATTTAGAAACAACCATGTTAAAAATGTAATGAAGGAAACCCAAATGATCGGAACTGATGCGTCAAGAAAAAAATTTTGTTTCTCCCTTGCCTGATGGAAGGAAATCCATCATATATTATTGCCTTTCTGCCAGAACCTTTTTGCCAAAATAAAATAACGATGAATGATTGTGTCTCAAAGACTCTGAAATCAGCGTTAGCTTATTAATACATATGTGTTTATGTACATAGATGGCAAATTGATGTTCGCATTTTCATCCTAGAAAAGCCACAGTTCCGGAGCAGACACGACGAATGAAATTGAATTCCTTCGCGGAAGAGTGCTGGCAAATGCTATTATATTACTTTAGAAGGATGATTGTGAAATTATTGTTAGATAATAAACGACTGTATTTTGTCTATCTGAGTTTGTATCTTTTACTTGTGGAGTGCAGTTATTTTTTACTCTTTAATGGTGCTGGCTTATCTCTTGTGGGCATTCTAAGGATGTAGGATGAAATCTGGAGTCAATAACTCAATAATTGAACCAAACATTTTCTTAGTAGGCTGTTTACTCCTTACTTGAAGGGTAAAAATATATCACAAAATACGATTAAAATGTAGTTGATTTATTAAACTTTTTGCACGAAATGGATTTTAAACATAGAGGGACTTAATGGCAATATCCCCCTTTAACAATTATACAGAGATGATAGTTAGTAGGTAGTGCGTTCCGAACTTTTGAAGTAAATAATGTAAGATTTATGAAATAAAATTAACTTGATATGTTATAGTTACTATAGCTATACCTAAAGTTCAAATGCAAGGTAAATACTAACAGCAGTATTTGCTTTTTTTTTGGACCACCTACTCCGTCTATGGTTTTCGATTTTCCTTTTGTTATGGATCTCATATACTGCATGTCATGTTGTTTTAAACTTTATTTCGTTTTTTTGCCGAGCAATTGGGATAGATTTTATGAAATGATCAATTGTGGAACATATTTATTTTGCGTGTAGATTATACGCAACGTTTTGGAGTAGGTACGGTCATAAAGCTCAAACGCATTTTTGGTACTCTCCATTACATAACATTAAAAACTATGACAAAATGCTCAGTTTATTTACGTACGAGACGTCTAGCCGTTGCCTATCTTCAGCAAGTACACTGGCCCCAATAAACATTTTGATTCTTGGGTATTAAGCAGACTTATAACTGGTATATTTTTCTTGCATATAAATATAGTCATACATATCCTTAGTTATCATCAAATGTGCTACAGTACATTGAGATATCCATTTAGAAAAATATCAGATATACGAAAAAGTACCTAAAATGGTACAGTAGTACCGCAAACGAGGCGATGCCGCGATGTCAGAGGGGAACCCTCTCCCTCCCCCTTGTGACGTCAGGCCACCCTGCTTTATCGATCCGCTGAGAGGGAGGGGAGGAGGAGCCAACACCCGCCGTCGGTAGTTATACGTACCTATATGGGGGTTTCTTGGTCATTTTTACCTTTGTAATAACGCTTAGGATGATTCTGGAATGTATTTCTTTGGTACCTTGGTATAACTTTATTATTCTGTGGTCTCTAATCAGATTGGCAAGAATAACAGCTAATTCATTTTTCACGTTGGTAAATCATAGACGTTCCGGAAAAGAAGGTGGTTTTAGAATATTCGGAAATGTACGAAGTGCCAAAATACTATTATAATAAAAAATTTATACATGTATCAGAGTCGTTATATGTCTCTCAAGTGTTTATGAAATATGAACCCAGAGATGTAAGGCGATCATGAAAAATTGTGTCCAGCTAGTAGACATTTTTCTAAATATTGAGGTCACAAATTACCTTGTCAAGCACAGGCCCTATCAAATCTCTTGAGGGTCCACAGACAGATATTGTGGACGAAACTTTGACCCTAAAGGGACCTTTCAAAAGGTTCAATGGAGTTATTGAGTAGGCTAGTACCTAGTAAGTAAATAATGTATATAAAGATAATATAGAACGAGTGGTTTGAAGGCAAAGCGATAAATCAGACCGTCTTGGTTAATTTCCTGTGCCGAGATTATTCTATAGTGTTATTATAGTTAAGTTTGCTACAGAGAATATTTATACGATTCTTGTTGGAGCTAATATTTCAAGTACTTTGACGAGTATAATGGTTATAGTGTCTGGGTTTGATAACAGTTCCGATAGTCGTGTCATCAACGTTTATAAAAACTTCTCAGATGATATTTTCTCTTTCTCGTCACATTATTTGGGTTGCAGGTTAAGCATGAAACTTGGATGAAATGGATGAAATGGTGTGTGCCTGCCTATACCATGTTTTAATGTGAAGGGTTGTTTTCAATTTAAACAGAACGTTTGGGTTTCACTGTAGTAAAATTATACACTATTTATGGCAGGTTCAATTTGTAATATTACGGATAAACTGGTTTTCGTTTAAAGCCTTGCGTCTAAATATTCAGTAGATTTATGTCTGAATCGTTTGTTTTTAAATCGAATGAGCTTTATGCCGCATTTCAGGATTCGTCGAAATTCGACTATATAATCTAAAACACATTCAGCCGAATTTGTCGACTGGTATTCTCATATTTTCTTTTCAAATATTTGATGCGGATGAAAATCAAAATAAATAGCTGATACCTAGTATTAGTTATATTAAATTTAAACTGTATATTTCCTTTTTTCGGCTTAGAACCTTCAAAACCGTGCAACAAAGTGCTCTTCATCTGAGAGAATGATACTTCACGTATTCCGCGTGAATGTGAACTAGATAGCTCTATGACGTGACAGGTGGTGCCATCTATCAGATGGCGTGATACCGTTTAAATAACACGATGTTACATGAAGGGGAGGGATATTTTGTTAAGGGTAGGCTATGGAAATTTGGTTTTATTTTAGTTGAAGAAAGGAAATTGCGTTGGTTAAATTTTAAAATGGTCATTATTATTATAAAGGACATTATGATAAATAAGAAAGGAAGAAAAACTATTTATTTGTCACAGACACAGAAAATTAACACTAGTCTGTGCTAGATAGGTACACACTTACCTATATTGTTGCATTGTGGTAGTGTCCACAATTCAACGCTAGTATTCTGTGTGCACCTTAAATGCCGCAAGAGAAAATAATTACATAGGTATTTAATCTAGCTGCTAGCACGTGAGTACTTCATACTCATGTATATCTAGACCACAAAACAATAATTAGGTACACACAAACAGGATTAAAAAATAGTAGTAATAAAACAATATAAGTATACAATGACATATAGTAACATAGTAACATAATACACACGCCGACTCAATTACTTCGAACGAAATAATGAGGACAGTGAACAATTTTTATTTAATTTTAATTAATTGATACATTATAAGGGAAGACATTGCGTTTGATTCTTTTTTACAATCATTTTGGATGGTTCAGTTTATGTAATGATAAATATAAAACATAAATTACTTCTTATATGTATATATTCTTTTTATCTTCATTCTAATTTAAATAAAATTGTACTATGACAAGACCACGAAAAATTTTTAAATCTCAATTTACATTGTTTCAAATTTCCAGATACACCAAGTCAGCATCAAACGATAAAAGGCGACAATGTAAACAACATGCCTCAACAGCCTTACTGCCAGCCCCGGGAGTACCAGGGTGCTCCACCCGCGCCCCCGAGCGCCACAATGTACCCTGGGCCTTCGCCCTCCTGGGATGCGCCCTACGAACCTGCAGGAGATGTTTCTTGCTTGTGAGTCCTCCCCTCATCTTGGATTTCGCTCCCGGATTCCACCAAATCCCAGTTACCTTTTGTTTCTCCCTTAGTATATTTGTTTTACTTCTTGGTTTTAACCTTATAAATTAGTTCATTATCTTGTCAGTTAATATTCAATTAAAGGCAATGAATTACTAATGAATTTATTATGTGCTCATGCTTTTGGGTATAAAACTTACTTATTTTCATTGACGTAATTTAGTTATCAGAATAGATAATGTAATCGAAGCGAGTAAATATAGTTAAGTAAGGTTATTATTAAAGAAAATTATACCTTTTAAATATCGTTGAAAATTTACATTCTAATATAAATATCTCATTTTCCTTATGTTCAATATTTGAAATAAGCCTATTTGGATGATGTGATGGTGTTACGTAATATCGAAATTATTATTTTATCTCCATGATTTACAGTACGATAAGATTTTATTTTAAGCCGACCCAACCCTCATCCCACCTCTCCACCCCCTTCCCGTGGCTGCGTAGCAGTGGACTTGGTTCTCATAGGTATTATAAACGTGTAAATAGCTTGTCGCAAAGGTAAAACTAACATAATTATATTATAGATTACACAAATACTAATTATATTTTGGTTCGCAGACAACTTTGTGACAAGTCAACTTAGATTGAGAGGATAATGTCTGAATGGATTTTTTTTTCTGTCGATCAAATGTGTAAAATGTATAGAGATTTTGCTCATAGATGTTATTTTTTTCTGAATAGGCAGTATCCTTGCTTTTATTTTCGCTTATGTGGCATCGATACTGTCTAATGATTGTTTATTAGATAATGTTTTTTGAAACATTATTTTTAGCTGTAGGTAAGTGTTATTTTGTTAGCTTGAAGAGGCCAAGATGAATGTTAGACTGCTACCGCGCCCCGATCCCTCCCTTTTTGTTTACCTCCGCGCCCGGGCTGCAATAGTTTTTCATTATATGATTTTATAGGTGCCTGCGAGATTTCAGAACCCTTTGTTAATGTTGTTTACATTGTCGCCAGGTATGCGTTTTTATATAATACGTTTGATATATAGTTTACTATTGATATGTTGAAATTATTTAATTTAAAAATGTTGATAGTCAAACTGAAATATATTTGGAATTAAATTTCAACGTGTCAATTTCTAGAATAATAGAAGGAAACAATTAACATTCACTAAATCCTAGTTAGATTTTACTTTTAAGTGTAGAAATATGAGCAAAGCTCTAGTATTTTACGTATATCATTGTAAGTATATATCGCAGGCAATGTAATTAAATATCAAATATTAATACTCTACACAAAGATTAAAATCTAAACTAGAATTACAAGGAATCCCTCAGCGGGTACCAATTGTAGATAAAATCAAATGGATAGAGCTCTGTTTATAGACATTGACTTTTATTTCATTTATAACAATTCATAAGTTTTTACTAATGCTGTTGTCTTATTGTCACTACTGGAAAATTTTAATGAATATTTTTGATATTCAGAAGTTATACAAATTACTACTGACAATGAATACAATAGCAATGTAGAAGCTGACATGTGTAGTAAATCTATGTTTAGAGCATGATTGTTGTTTATAGATGATAAGCTTGATAGAGAGCAATCAAGCGCCAATAGAAGTCATATACTGTTTTTTGCAATGTCACTACTAAATGTGTATGTTTTCTTTTTGTTACAGCGGCCCAGATTCCTCAGAGAGGCAGTAAGTATTACCATTGTGTCTATTTTAAAATAAAGTAGTATCAATATGGTAAATTAGTAGGATATTATTTTTGCATTTTTCTATTTAAGAATTTTTGTAAATTTTTATGAATATTTTACTATTAGGTACTATGTGCAAAAGCCAATAGTATCCATAATTTTATTATTTTCAGATAAAAAATAAGATTTTGCTACTCAAAATATTTGTTACAGATTTTATCTTCTTCTATTGTCAGCTTTATTTACTGTAGGCATTAATTTACCATTAGTTACAATTAAAATCTCTTTGTTAATTGAATAAATGATGGAAAGCACTTCAAGTGTAGGTTGTATCTTTGCAGGCTGCAAGCGCAAGGAGGACATGGCTTCGGATACCCTGCCTTCCCCGAAGAAGCCGCGTTTGGTTTTCACAGACCTCCAGCGGCGTACTCTACAGGCTATTTTTAAGGTAAATATTTTATTATTAATGGATGTAAAAATAATTTGAACTGCTTTCGGAATAACCGCAGATATTCGTATTCGAATTATTACGGATTGTTATAGGGTCGGTACATATCTGACGGAACGTCGCGTATTATCGGTCGCGTAACGCGAAAACAGACAAATATATAATAAAACGTTCAACCTTTCACACCTAACATATGATGCGTTGGTGCGTCGAGCTTACAGCGCCTATTCCGTTTCCGTCAACGCATTGTCGGTCGACGTCGTGCGTGCCACGCACCACGTGTATTTTGACTCGTTGGACGTTTTAAAATTCAATATCACACAACGCAACCGCACTGTAGATACTGAAAGCAGAAACTGACTAGACGCATAATGTGCCAGGTTTAATTTGACGGAATAGACGCGACCGATGCAGATACGCTCGACGCATTTGCCGTCTGATATGAACCGACCCATAAGCTTTAGGTCGCACCTTTTTTATACTGTCTGTTGTGCTCATGCCCGGTAATACTTCGCTTATTATGTTAAATTATGTTTATCCTGCGAGTGAGCAGACTATGCTCACTATCATTTAGTGAATTAATTTTATGTTTTAGAAGTCCATTACTGTCTTGCTAACAAACATCTACAAAATACTTTTTTTCCCGTTTATTCACTAAATGTTTGCCATTCTGCATTGTAAATAATAAGTTTACTACAATAGAAATCTCTTTACATTTTTCAGGAAACAAAACGACCATCAAAAGAAATGCAAGTCACAATAGCGCGACAACTCGGCTTAGAGCCGACCACAGTTGGTAATTTCTTTATGAATGCCAGAAGACGATCAATGGATAAGTGGAAAGACGATGATGCACCATCTACAGAATTAGACTCACAATGCGAGGCCCATGACCTGGACAGAGTGCCGAGTCTAGATTCAGCTGAATCTGAAGAAGACCACGACGACCACGATGATCATCTATTGTGACGCCGTATTACTCAGCAGCAACTTTTAGTGCTCTGAGAAACGGTTCTTGTGGGCTCTGAATGTACGATTTCGGTGTCCATACCTGCGCCGAAGTCGTAATTTTAATACATGAGGACATTTACTGTAGAATGTTTTGGATTTAAATGATTGCTGGCGAATGACTGTGAAAATTATTTGGTTTCTATGAGGTGTTTCTGATACATTGTGCTCAATGAAATTTTTGAGAATGTTGATGGCAATAATTACAAAGCTTTGAATTGAAATTTCTTGTAGCGTCATCAGAAGCAAACTCATTTTTAACTGTACTTCTTTCTGTATGTACAATTTCTATTGTGTAAGCGTTTCTTGCTATATTCTGGTATAGTTCTTTAAGTTCTTCTCTGAAATTCTAACTAGTATGTTCGGAGCCCATAGAAACATTGAGTAACAAATGTGTACAGTAAAAATAACGTGATTAGTGCGATGCTGGGTTAGGTGATGTTTAGTTGTTAGTCACTGGGGTATTCAATGTATTATCATCTGTCGATGAATGTGTCGATTCAATCGTGATTGATTAAGAAAAGCAATCAATTTGAACTTGTGCTCAGTTCAATTTTGTTGTTGATCTATCTGTCGACATAGATATTAGTGTTTTATCCCAGATTGATCTCTATATCAAACGTTACTAGTCAAACGTGAACTAAAATAGTATTTTTAGTTTTTATTTTAGAACGACAATATGTATTTGTTTAGTGTTAACAATCGCTTTGGATCTGACTGTCTGATTGATTCAAAAATATCAATAAAAGTTGAATCAATCGATTTCCAAAATAATTCTTATACCTTCAGTACAGTGCAATAATATATTTTTTATTTTAATACGAAACATAATTTTATTTTACTCAGCTAAGCTTACAATATATATGTTTACGATAAAATGGCGTCTAATCCAAAGCTGATTGATGAATAGATAATTTTGAATTAAATGACAGTACGGATGTTTTTAAATTAGCAAAAATATCCGATCAAATCGGATCGTCATTATTTTTTGTATATACGTCACATGATTGTATTTCAACATAGCCAATATAATCTAATAATCATAAACAGAGAAATAAGCTGTTTATCGTCTTTTAGAAGCTATAACAAAAGCTCCAGGATCCATTTATGTCGGTGGACATTTAAGAGATTTAGTCGATGTTGATTTAACATTTACTGATAAAATTATATTTCATCTCAAATGACGAAACTGACAATAACTTCGATTCCACAAAATATTATAAAAACACACGGAATAAATAAACGTTATTGGCCACTTTACAAAATAAAATCACGTAAAGTTAGATCAGAAACGAGGTATGCAGAGAAAGCTTCTATGTTCCAGCAAGTACCTACTCTAACATTTCAAGATTTCTGGTAATGATTAGTTTTACCTGTTGTAGAGGCAAAAAGAGGGTTTGTTGTGTGGAATTTGTGCTTATAACTAACTTTTGAGGAGCCAGCAATAGTAATATTATGCTAAATTGCTTCCTTTTCCTCACGTATATTACTCTCGTTACTAATAGTCTAAGATCTGTAGAAGAGCGACCTTCACCGATCTGATAATTGAATGATAAGTATTTTATAACAAGTTTTGCATGTTAAAAAATATGTCGCGAATGAGTTGTCAAAAAAATCCAGTGCAGGCTAAAAAAAATAATACCGCTTTTCTTGACAGATTTTTCGTAGGCAACCAAATATCATCGTGTTCGCAATGAAGTAGCGGTCATTTTAATATAAGATTTGTCAATTTAAATAACTGATATAATATAATATAACTCATATCAACTTAACAGTCGAAGTGTTTATACATGGCAACCCTACCAAATACGCCAGGAAAAATTGACAACCCTAAGAGTCCGTTAAACCTTTAGGGTTCATACATTCGGTTAGTACTAAATTTATTAATTACACGCGTAAATGCAATGTTAAATGAAAAGCCAAATTTAGATTTCCTAGGCTGGACCGGATTTTTTTTACCAACCCATTCACGATATTTTTTTTAACATGCGAAATTTGATTTAAAATAGTTTTCATCCAATTAACAGATCGGTGACGGTCACTCTTCTACGGATCTCTTGCTATAAGGGTCGAGACTATCAAGCCCTTAAATTATCTATCAGTTGGTCTCTGGTCACTTACGATGTATTAATAATAATAATTTATTTGCTTAAAATGTAGGTTACATAAAGATGTTACATTGTTATCATATAGCGCCAGATACATTTTGTCGCACCGCGACGTACAAATCCAAAAGGTAGGTATTCATTACAATATTTTTGATTAAAGAAAATCATATTTAAGTTCATTAAATATTTTGTTATATGTATCCAAAGACTTCATTGTTACTTCAAGTATGTCTATGTGTCTGATTTGTTGTGAAACAGATTCTTATCAATCATGTGATGTATATCTAGTCAACTTTATGTAGTCATTCCACATTATTTTAGTAACGGCTGATAAAACTTAAAAGCAAATTTGTGCGTGATATTAACTAGTTGTAATTTAGGTATAAAAAGGTATTTATTTAAGAAAACCGCTTCAATATAAGTCTAGTCTGATTTGTGCAAAGTGTAGTTAATGAAAATGCTTTTAATGCATTCCAGTTTTGTATTACATTGACGAGCGCATGATAATAATATGCTTAAAACCTAAGTATTCAAAGATTTAATTTGTGCAATATAATGAACAATTATGAAATATTCCTGTAAAATGACATATTTTTCTGCAAGCAATTGTATCGTTGCAACATGCAATACAGTATTATACGAATAACACATCTACACTTATAATATTATAAAGAGGAAAAAAATGTATTTTTGTTTGTAATGGATAAACTCAAAAACTACTGGACCGATTTAAAAAATTCTTTCACCATTAGAAAGCTACATTATCTGCGAGTAATATAGGGTATATTTTATTTTAGAAAAAATAGGGGTCTGTCAGGATGCGGGTGAAACCGCGGGAAACGACTAGTTATTTATAAATATCTTGCGATTTTTATTTTTACAGATTTTAACTTCGCTCGTCCAATGCATTATAAAACTAAACTAGTTATTTTCCAAGAAAAATAAGTTACGGAACATTTTCTAGTTAAATAACAAATATTTAAGTTAATTAAGTATAGTTTATTTATTATTTTATTTATTTTTGTAACCGATTGCTAGTCTTATCATTTTGTATTGATCACCAAAGAATATTTAAGTGCAATTTGTTTAAATAAGTTTGTTTGCTGTAGCAGTTTTATTTTGCTTTCTATAACTATATGGCCTTCGGAAACTAGCTAATGTGGATTGTCGAATTGTATACGACGATCAGGCAACTATAAGTTGCTAGTTTCCTGCCCATACTGTACATACAATGGTATTAAAATTGTATTTATTATTTAAGAGGCAACACGAAAACCTGATATTTAGTGAAAGCTAAATTATAATAAGGTCCATATCGGAAGCTACCTTCCCCGTAGTAGTGAGATCTAGTCACAAAACTTATGAAACTGAATGAGATAGCTATAGTTATACTAATGATTTCAAAGATACTGACACGTATTATTCAAAGCCATCTAATGTATTAACTATATGAGCAATATGTAAATTGATGCACTCGCATATTGACATTGTTTGAAGTTCCGAGTTATTTTTATACCTTGATTCTTGTAACAGACTTTTGATTAACAAACTATATAGCAGAATTATAATCAATATAATTTTGTTTTATGTATTAGCAAATATTTGTTAGTACATATATTGAAACGTATGTATCCATAAAACAGGGATTTAAACCTAGTACTATTTTGGTGAAGTACAGTGCTTTCAAGGTAACATTGTTAAGGCAATAAGTTAGTGGCATAAGCAGCAGTTACACAAGTATGCAGCCCGTCTGCTCTATGACTGCAAACTTTTTGTTTATGTGTTGTTACATTTATAAAACTACATCACAGCTCGCACGTTTGTATTCTCCATTTGAAACACGAGCATTTTGTGATGTTGTTGCGATAAATATGAATACTGTAAGTGCTTTGGCAGGGTTTCAGTTCTTTTGTGGCCCGTCTGAATACCCGTTAGCTTGAAAACTATTCTATACAGTAAAAATATTGAGATCATATTTTGTCAGATAATGGTTTTGTGTAAAGTGGGTATTGTTGACAATACTAACTGTAAAGTATCCATCATCGGACGAATTTTGTACAAATATTGGTCAGTATTTGTAATAATTTAACTCAAACATTCCATTGATTGCATTCCCTAAGAAATTGTATTAAGATTTTTTACCTATAACGTTCAACAACTTTGGTTCGTGTTAAGATTATTTGTAGAAAATTGAGAGAACGCAGGTTACAGTATAATATTATTATATTTAATATGTAGAGATAAAGAATAATTTATGAAATAGTCAAATGATAACGATACGTATCCTTTGGATAACGATCCCCTCTCGCTTTCGCTTTTTGGCTGCTAGGAGGGTCAGTTTATTCTAAGGCTAAGATGCGTTACGGAAGTATTAGTTAGTTATCGTTGAACATAATACCTCAACACGTTACACCAGCGAAACCTGAAAAGTGATGTGACATTTATTTCTTGAATGGTGGAGATAGTATGCCTGAATCATCTACTTAACAACCGAATTAATGACCATTCTAACTAGCTTTTTTTAAATTAAACTAATTTATAATAATCGTATACCGTATCCTGCGTTTGCTTATGGTATTATATGAAAATTCATAATCAAATTGCATCTTAACAATGTAAAAAAGGCGTTGAAACATTACAACATTGTTATATTTATAATTATATTACATGACGATTATTAGTTGCGATGTTGTTGCTCGACTGCATCGCTTGCAATATTATTTGGACTTTAAAATATAAAGTATAGTTGACAATCAGTGTATAAATTAAAATTGCGCACAATAATTACTGAGAAAATATAACGATTATTTTAACACTGAATTTTTAATTGATCGTTGGTAAATAGGAAGTTCTATCGCTTAAAAATGGATGTGTTGAGACGAAGGTTTAAATACATAAATGCAAATATTTTTGTGTATGTATAGTACTATATAGTGCGCTTTCTGATGTAAATAGTTCGTGGTTATATGTAAGATTATATGTACATTTTACAGACGTGTTTTGTATTATTTTTACCTGTAGGTAAAGGTGGTTGCCACGGTGCGTTGATTTGCGGACGGCACCAGCACGCACCACGGATCATGGGTAGAAGGACCGATCCATTAGTCGAGTAACTTAGAAGGTGCGCAGTGCGTCTGTAAAACCAAGAACGGTGGGATGGCAGCTTAAAATCACAATGCTGTGCCTTAGCACGTTATTAAAAAAAGGGCCAGGCTTACGTTACAATACGTGAAATATTGAGAATAGATCTCTAAATGTGATGGTTTGGTGTTGTAAAAACAAACTTCTACGTCATCTCGAAAAAAGATATTTTCATTTGCAAGGGATATCAACGCAATATTTGCAATTAGTAATTTAATGTTTTTCGCGACTTGTAATCAAGTACCTTACACTAGGTGATCTCAGTCACTTATGTACATTAGAGTATCAATACCTCTTCTTTACCCGATGTAACGTTTCGACCAGATTACATCAGTCGTGATCTCAAGCAGACTTTCTGCTGTTATCTGGCAGTCGACTTAGTTTTCATATTAGATTCGTTTTACGTAACCTCAGTTGAGGCATAATTTTCAGTTGCAGAAAGTTTTTGTAAATGTGCCTATAATGTCATTGAAAGCCTGGATCAACTGACTGCAATCTAAAGGCACTGAATACAGATTTACATAGAAGCGCATTTCTTAAGGATTTCGTGTGCCGATTCCAAGTGGCGACTGTCGCCAGTGTAGTTCGTAGTTGGCGCCGTTGGCGCCGTTGGCGGCGCTGGCGTCGTTCTCCGTCTCTCTTGCTCTCGTAGTTAAGATACACAGGAGGAACGTTTGTCTCTCTTGTACTTGTAGAGACAGTTTCACAGCGCTACTGTACGCTACGCCACCAAGCGGCAATTTGGGTCACAGAAAGTTTGTCTACAGAGCGCCCATAAGAAATGCGCCTCTATGTAAATATCTGAGCTCTTTGCTAAAGGCCACAGTTTTTTTTTTATAAATCAGTTTACAGCATATTGACAAAAACATACACTGTACATTATTCGTAGCAAATTGTTGTAAATGACTTGAAATATAAAGTCTGTCAGTTTGTGAAACATATTTAAAAGACATGAACCATGGAATATAGAAACTTATACGATCTTTGACATGATCAGTAGAACATGCGAAATGTTAGTTGAGATACCACCAGATTGCCATGTAGAGTTCATACCTATGACGCGTACCACTGACACTTCGAAGAAATGTGTGTATTACCAAAGAGCTCAGATATTTACATAGAGGCGCATTTCCTATGGGCGCTCTGAAGACAAACTTTCTGTGACCAAAATTGCCGCTTGGCGGCGTGGCAGTCACGCTGCGACAGCTGTCTCTACGAGAGCAAGAGAGACGAACGTTGCTCGAATGTATCTTTACTGCGAGAGCAAGAGAGATGCAGAACGGCGCCAACTACGAACTAAACTGGAGACAGTCCCCACTTGGAATTGGCACACGAAATCCTTAAGAACTGCGCTTCTATGTAAATCTGTATTCATTGGTATTACATTGTTAAAAATCGCTTGCCTAATACCTCGGCAAGCACGTTAAGTCTTAGGCCCGGCTGTCTTTGACAGTCGTTTTTGAGACTCAGTAATCTTGCAGATACATATTGTTATGTAGGTCTAAGCTATGAAATATCGATATCCCTTCGGGTTGTAGAGATCAGACGGCAGTTGTTATGTAGAAAAGTTGTTATTTTGTAAAATCTGGAACTTTGTACTCCTAGGCGAAAGTCTTGGATGCAAGCGGGGTAACGTCAAGATGATGATAAAAAGTAGAAGTTTCATCAAATGGAGGTAAAAGTAGTACAGCAAATGAATACAGATTTACATAGAAGCGCAGTTCTTAAAGATTTCGTGTACCGATTCCAAGTGGAGACTGTCTCCAGTATAGTTCGTTGTTGTCCGTCTCTCTTGCTCTCGTAGTTAAGATACACAGGAGGAACGTTCATCTCTCTTGCTCTCGTAGAGATAGCTGTCAAAGCGCGACTGCCACGCCGCCACGCGGCAATTTGGGTTACAGAAAGTTTGTCTTCAAAGCGCGCATAGGAAATGCGCCTCTATGTAAATATCTGAGCTCTTTGGTACAGTCCTGTAGTCCCTGACAGTCGATATAATGTAGGTAATTTCATTAATGGTTTAATGAAAAAAAGAGCGTTTGTAAAGAGGTTGTTAGTAGCAGAATCAACAAGATAACAATAAGTTCGCTTCATTATTACTTCAATATCATTAATTTTTATAGTTTTCATTGGTGTCAGAAAATATAACAGTCTACTCGATGGTAAGCGGTAAATGTGGCTCAAGTACATGGCTATGTGAAAAGCATTCAAGGCGCTGCCTATTGTGAGGAAGACAAGGAAAAGAAAATCCTTACAATGTTGATAAGAAATTTGTAATGTTGAGATTTGGTTCGATACATAAGATATGTTACTTGTACGAGTGAATAAAGTATAGTGGCTCTTATATTTTTTTTTTGTGTGTGGACTAGTTGTTGGCCGCAGATGGCCTTGACAACTTTACGCGGACTATCGGTGAGCGCTGAAACCCGTTAAAGTATACTAGATAGCGTTTTGACTCCCCAAGGGCGGACTACCACGGATCTCGGTTTGGGGCGCTGTCGGCAATGCGGGACTAAGGTGTCCCGCGGTGTTTACGTTAATAGCGCGTCGCGTATTCCGTCCTCGTCGGCGAGTACGGAACCGCGGTTGAATTTGTGTGGCTTCGCGAGCCGTGTATGCTCTAATTTGAGCTAATGTAATGTCGTCGTCCGGTTCGTCTTAGACGTGCCTAGGTCTCCTAATCTTAGGAATCCCAGATGGTGCATAATTTAACGCCGCAACCAATAGTGGGTTGGGGTGTGTCGAAGCGGCTCTTATAATGTAAGTAATGTTGATTATATAGGAAGGAAGGCGCGACACACACGACAGCTGCAGCTTTATCGCTTAGCCAGAGGTTGATATTCTGCAGGAGGGTGGTACTTTCTGGGTTCAGCCAGGTATTTACTGGTGTAAAGGCCTGTTACTCGATGTCGTCATCAGCCCTGTTTACAAACTATACCACTGCCGGGCACGGGCCTCTTCTCTCTATAAAAAGGGTAAGAGCATAGTCCACCACGTTAGCCAAGTATATAGTAGCGGCGATAGCCCAGTGGTGTACGTAACGGACTGCTGAGACGATGGTCTCGGGTTCGAACCCCAGGTACCCCGAGCACACACCTCTGTCTTTTCGAAGTTATGTGTGTATTAAAAATGTTAATTATCGCTTGCTTAATAATGTGCCCAGTAGATGGCAATAGGCTCGCCCCTATTACATTGGGACCCCAAACAAAACTGGCGAAATGTGGGTGTGTATACACCTCTGCGTACCCCTTCGGGGATAAAAGGCGTGAAGTTATGTTTATGCTAGCCAAGTGCGTGTTGGCCGGTTATATTATGAAGAACAAGAAGTGTAGTTTGTTAATAACCTTGACTCTGAAGCCGAGATCGGGGTTTCAACTCCCGCCCACGACAAAATTCTGGTGATGAGCACTATTATTTGTTCTATATCTGGGTGTAATTTATTTAAAACACCTATATATGTATTTAAGCTGGTGAAATAGCAGCGATAGCTGAGTGGAGAGACCGACAGACTGCTACGCAGAGCGTCTCGGGTTCGAATCCACGGCACGCACCAACGACTTTTCGAAGTTAAGTGCGTATTAAATTGTTAATCGCTTGCTAATCGGTGAAGGAAAACATCGTGAGGAAATCTGCATGTCTGAGAGTCCTTAATGTTCTCGAAAGACATGTGAAGTCTGCCAAGCCGCACTTGGCCAACGTGGTGGACTATGGCCTTACTCTTCTCGACGTGAGAAGAGGCCTGTGCCCAGCAGTGGGACAGTATAAAGGGCTGATGATGATGATGTATTTAAGAATATATATAGGTAAGTATTTTTATCAGATATCTGTTTACCATAGTACAAGCTTAGCTTAGTTTGGAATCAGATGACCATGTGTGAATTGTTCTAGCATGATATTATTATTACTTATGAGTTGATCAGCTCTACCGCATCATAGGAGTCATTTTGAGTGCGTGAGTTTGCTTTAAAATAATAAAGTTGGATGTCTACTGCAACGGTGAAGACTGGAGCTGGCTCTAATACTACTTATAGAGGTTGCAGAAGGTCTACGGAATCCTTTGGACTGCCTCCGTGGTACAGTGGATAGCGTATGCGACTATTGATCGGAGGTCCCGGGTTCGATTCCCGGGTCGGGCAAAATTGTTACTGGGTTTTTCCAAATGCTCAGTAGCAGCACGGAGTCTGGTGATGTGCCAGGTAACGGCAATAGCCTCGCCCCCTATTACGTGGGAACTAAAAATCCGTGGCGAAATGTGGGTGTAGTATTACACCTCTGCCTACCCCTTCGGAGATACAGGCGTGAGTCTATAATAATAATAAAAAATATGTAATAGATCCGATCCTCTGCGTTTTAGTGGTCAGCCACTCTAAAGCTGATTTTCCACCAGAGTGGCGAGACGAGGCGAGGCGAGGAGAGAATTGAAATTTCTATGGCAAATTTTCAATTCTCTCCCAGCGCATCTTTGGTGGAAACAGTGTGGATTGACGAGAATATGCGAGGCGTGAATTGAAATATTTATTTGTGTAAAAATGAATCGTATTGCTTCCAACATAGAGTATAAATTAACCAGTACCAGTATATCTTTATCTAATGAAGCCTACGGGCGGCTCGGCGGTCACGCGCGTGCTCGCACGAGCTCGCGCGAGCTCGCGACGGCTATTTTTAGTGGAAAAGGGTCAGTGCGATTTCAATTCTCTTCTTGCCTAGTCTCGTCTCGCCACTCGGTGGAAAATCACCTTAAAGGTGATTTTCCACCAGAGTGGTGGAAACGACACTCAAACATCACTGTACCTATGACGAACTCAAACATCACTGTACCTAAGATATCTTTATCTAATGAAGCCTATGGGTGGCGCGGCGGTCACGCGCGAGCTCGTACGAGCTCGTGCGAGCTCGCGATGGCTATTTTTAGTGGAAAAGGGTCAGTGCGATTTCAATTCTCTCCTCGCCTCGCCTCGTCTCGCCCCTCTGGTGGAAAATCACCTTTAGGCTTATAAAGTTCAATGCTGTTTTCAGTTCCTTACACTTAATACGTAGATTATACCAAACAATTCAGAATCTCGACGCTGATGACTCTACAAGCTCTCGTGGCTAATCAAGCTGCTGTCGTGGAAACCAGGTATTCTATCAAAAGCTTTCAACGTTCTGGCGTTGCTAGCGCACAGTAAAGAAACTGAAATGAGGCGCTTTTCCAAATGATATTTATAAAACTATTTTTTTTATAGACTCACGCCTATGTCTCTGAAGGGTTAGGCTGAGGTGTAATATTACCCACGTTTAACCATAATATGAATTGTAGGTCCCACGTAATAGGAAGTGAGCCTGTTTCCGATACCGTGCTGCTACTGAGAATTCTAAAAAACTCGGTAACACTTTTGCCCAACCCGGGAATCAAACTCACTTCTGACTTCCTGATCAGTAGACGCATACGCTATCCATCGGACCACGGAGACAGTTATAAAACTATGTAGGACCACGGACTATGTACATATGACAGCACAGGTACTATTCTAGTACAGTACTGCCGACAGCAAGTAGGCCGCCTGCATCCAGTTCACCGCAGCTGTTTGACTGGTTTGTATGAATTATCCAGATCGAGTAATAGTTTTAAGATAACGGCCAGTTTCAATATTCGAACTTTAGATAGATCTGTAGATTTTAGATTTTAGATTCGTGTTTGACATATTTTGTATGGAGCTTATGTCAAAATCTGTCAAAGACGATTCTAAAATGTACAGATCTATCCATATTTCGAATATTGAATTCCGTAGTAAGTCATCTGTAATGTGTGCATTATTAAAAATATTAATTATCGAACGCTTAATAATGTGCCCGGTAGATGGCAACAGGCTCGCCCTTTATTAAATTGGGACCAACATATAATTGGCGAAGTGTGGGTTTGTACACAACATATGTGTACATACACCTCTGCCTTCCTCTTTGGGAATAAAAAGGCGTGAAGTTATGGTATGTTACTGAGGCGTCTGGGGCGTCAACTCAGTGGCGTGGCACTGATGAGGCATATTATTATACACAATTGAGGATATATAAAGATAAAAGAACATTCACTGCAGTGTTTGATTCATTCAATTCGTAAGTATTCAATGTTTTGTCATTGCGAGTTGCGACCGTTGTTTGAATATTTGTAGATTCGGAGTTCAATCTAGTGTGGAGGTGTTTGAAAAGTTATTTTGCAGCAGTCGCGAGCTGCTTATGCAGCAGGCTTATAAGTTTCTACGTATCATCATCATCAGCCTTTACCAGTCCACTGCTGGACTAAGCCTCTCCTTTGTAAGGAGGAATTGGCCTACTATACCACGCTGGCCAAACGGGTTGGTATAGGGTTTGTATCAAGTTTTCCTTCTCTTACAGTGCTGTTCTCTGCATAATATGCTGCATCTTTCGGCTCTTACGACACCCATGGGATGATATGGGGTGGTGACATTCCATATTCGTAATCCGTCACCATACGGACAACGTATATGAATTAAAAAAAGAGCGTGTTAACTCCTTTTGAAAAATAGAAATAAGTAGATTTCTTTTTTTTTTTATTTTTTTTATTTGTAATAGGCGGCAAACGAGCAGACAGATTGCCTGATGGTAAGCAATTACCACCGCCCATGGACACAAGCAACACCACAGGAGTATTAAGTGCGTTGCTGCCCCTTGGGGTTGGGAAGTTGGGAAAAGGGATAGGATGAGGAGTGGGATCAGGGAGAAGGAATAGGGGATAGGGCCGCCGGCACTCTCACTCACCGAACGAAACGCAACAGTTTAGGTACTGTTACTTTACGTCGATTTTCTGTGAGAGGGTAGTACTTCCCCGGTCGAGCCGGCCCATTCATGCTGAAATCAGCAAGGCTCTACTACCTTGAGCGAGAGATACGTTAGTTACAGGAAAGATAGTTACAGTTTTAAGCAACCATGTATACTATTGTATAGCTTCTCTCATTACATAATCTCGTGCTGTACTTAGTCGTAGCATTCATCTCATTTACTAAATCACATTTCATGTTTAGCCTTTAACAGTCCACTGCTGGACTAAGCCTCTTGTTTGAAAGGAGGAATTGGACTACTATACCACGCTGGCCAAGCTGGTAGGTACAGGGTTTGTATTAAGTTTTCTTTTTTTTTACAGTGCTATTTTCTGCATAATATGTTCTTTCTGTCGACTGTTACAACACCAACGGGATTATTTGGGGTGGTTACACTCCGAATTTTTTATCCGTCACCAAGTGGCCAAAAATCACATTTGTTGTAAATGTGATTTGAATGTAATTTTAAAATTTTTTTACTTAAATGAGTTTTGAAATCCCGAAACAACTAGAAGGCTTTGGACTAAATACATTCCTGTATAGTAAGAAATCGCCATGATATCGAGGTCACCATTTAAATCATACTCAATACTCTCAAAAATCCAAATTATTTATTATTTCCATCCCGATATTTAGCACAGGGTTCGTCAGTGGATATCTGGTTTGCAATCCGACCGAATTGGCCGTTATCCAGCTATCGTCTTCCGGGTGATATGAAACCGAGTCTTAATTGACTTACAGATTAATTCACAACAAACATATCATTGGCCGATGTTAAATTAGACTGGTTTGTAAAACAATGAGTCTGTTTGAGTGATATTTGCTATTGTTTGGAAACAGAAATTAGGTTGTCCTGTTTAACGAATGTGTTAATGCAATGTGCTGTTTTGAATTGACAGTGATGCGAATTATCTAATACCTTGTGGGTTGGTAGTTGGTTATGCATCAAGTGACGAAGGATTTGTTTCTGGATTATTCTTGAAGAATATAAGTCGTCCCCTGTTTTCTTCAACGTTTCAAACGGCTTATATTGATCGTGTTCAAAGAAAAGGAGTTTTAAGCTTTAGTTTACGCGGTAAAGTAGTTACTTTAAAAAACCTCTATCTAATTTAAAAGTTTATTAAACTTGTATTACATTTAATAAGACGATTTATTTTCTAAACTAGGAATGATTGCTCATCGTGGATTTTACTAAAGCTCAAATAAGAGGCATAAAATACCCCGACTTGATACAACAATTCGAGGATCACATAAGATGTAGTTCCGTGGTGGACTTTCATAGAAAACCTGTGCAAAAGGGGTGCATTTCTATTGGAAGGAGTGGAGCGGAGAAAATACCTCGGTGAATTAGTAAACTTCTAACAACGGCTTTGAGATTTGCTCGTGAGAACAGATCTGCGGGTTGCCGAACAAATTAGCTGGCACAAGTGAAGATATTGTATTTACTCACAACACAATAATAATTAGCCAAATGTCATTCGCCAAATGTCTAAAATGGGCAAAAACTACTGATTTTGCAAATTTAGGACATTTTGCGAAGAGGGACGTCTTGCGAGACGTTTTGCGCCTATAACAATAATTATTGTTGCATATTCTCAGGTAAGTAAAGGTGCTTTGACATCAGAAAATTATGGCACGGTTGGGCTGAATGAGACCTAAAGTGTGTATGGTGAAATTATGGTCGGTCTGGTTATAAGCGTACTGATTTACATAATTTCAACATCATCGTCCCAGAGAGTTTGCAAAACTTTTGCCTCGAAGCTCGGGGCACAGCCCGGAGTCCACTTTCTAGTCGAACTTTGAGAGAATATACAGATGCAATATTCATTGATATCAGGTGTCAGTTACTCTGTTCAGCCAGAGTTCACTTTCCAGATAATATAAAACGACAAGGAGAAAGGCATGGATGGAATGTACATACTGGTAGAATAATGATGATTAACATAACTATGAGTCACGGGTTACCGCTGAACATCATGTAGGCTATTGGCTCGTCTGACATCACATTAGAATATTTTTATTTGTAGATCAAGTTAATGGATTTCTTTCTCGTGTTTGGAACTTATTACAAAGTAGGTTGTCCTAAATAGTTTCTGAGTGAAAAGTGGAATGAGGTAAATTGGTTCGACAAAACAATATTTCCGATTCTCATATCGACCGATGGTCGAATTTCGAGTACCATACATAATATATTTATAGGTCAAATATAAACTATGTTACTTATGAATTCCAATATACGTTCATTAATTCTAGTTTGGAGAAAAATCTGATTATAATTAGTTAAATGCGACGGCCAAATAATACGTAATATTATCCCTACTTGTCTATGCATGATGGAGAGATGGATCTGAGGGAGCGGCAAGCAGGTGATTGACCAACGATCGGGCAAAATGACTTTCTCTCGTATTGCAGGCAAATGCACAATTTGGTCGCTGAGCCACTGGAGTAAGAGTAGATAAGTAGGTATACCTGCATATCTTCCTCTCGCTCATGCTCAGGAGATGAGAAAAACAGACAATTCACTGTAATGATCACCGCTAAGTACCTGGGCTAAGTACCTAACCCGTGTGCAATAAACAAATCTACTCGGTTCTAGACAGTTACTGAGCCAGTGACTATCGCTGAACATAAATGGAAATTCAATTGGTAGCTACTAGCTACTGAGGTCCACACCTGTGAGACACCGTTAAAACACCACCCATTAAACCTTGTATATCTACCACACTAAAAAACTAATATATAAAGCTGAAGAGTTTGTTTGTTTGTTTGGTCGAACGCGCTAATCTCAAGAACGGTCCTATTTGAAAAATTCCTTCAGTGTTAGATATCCTATTTATCGAGGAAGGCTATAGGCTATATAACATCACGCTATGAGCGACGGAAGCAGAGCAGTAGCTTTAAATAACGCGGGTGTACTTTACTTGATACTTGATTGCACGGGCTGTTGCCGCAACTCCACGTCTTGGCGTGTATTTTGCGTGCGGGTGGGAATGGTGTCATCATTCGAGCCACCTCAGCTCTTCGAGGAAGGCCAGCAGACTCTTGATGTGGCCCACGGCTTCCCTCAGGGTGCTGTATCTGGTCAGGTACTGCTGCCTGTACTGTGCGACCTCAGGGCAGTCGAGGAGCAGGTGGGCTGCCGTCTCGTCTGCTGCCATACATGAACAGAGTAACTGACGCCTGATATCCAAGTTCTTTTTTTAATAACATTAATAGACGGCAAAGGAGCAGACGGATCGCCTGATGGTAAGCAATTACCGCCGCCCATGGACACAAGCAACACCACAGGAGTCACAAGTGCGTTGCCGCCCCTTGGGGTTGGGAAAAGGGATAGGATAAGGAGTGGGATGAAGGTGAATCAATAGGGGATAGGGCCTCCGGCACTCTCACTCACCGAACGAAACGCAACAATTTAGGTACTGTTACTTTTCGTTGATTTTCTGTGAGAGGGTAGTACTTCCCCGGTAGAGTCGGCCCATTCATGCAGAAATCAGCAAAGCTCTGCTACCGTACAATGAATAATTATGTATATTGCATCTGTATATTCTCTCAAAGATAGACTAGAAAGTGGACTCCGAGCTGTGTCCCGAGCTTCGAGGCAATAGTTTTGCAATTTCTCTGAGAAGATGATGATGAAATTACGTAAATCAGTACGCTGATAACCAGACCGACAGACCATAAGTTCACCATACAGGCCCTGCACAGCGGGCTGTCGGTGATACCTATAGTAAATAGGTGTTTATTAAAGAATCCGTGTCCTGTGTAGGCGGCCGTGACTGTCCGCAGTTGTTGTTTAGACAGCCGGAGGATTTGTTTGGCTATCTTACCGTCTACTGCGGGAAGAGTCTCCTTGGCCTGCCTACATGTTTCAATACCAATCCAGGACTGGTTGTGTTGGGTCCTGGTCCTATTTCTTACCAGGTTTCGATAAAAACCAGAAGGTAGGGGAATAATGGGCTCGGGTCCCACCACCTCTAAAGTGGCCCCTCTTCTGGCAAGTACGTCGGCTGCGTCATTCCCTCTTGAGCCACTGTGGCCCTTGATCCATTGCAGTGTTAATTTGTTTTGTTTACCTACCTCTGTTAGTTTCTGGTGGCATTCAAGCGTGAGTGCCGAGGTGATAGTATGGCTTTTGGGGGCTGAGAGGACCGCCTTACTATCTGAGAGGTTCCTAATGGATCGTTCCCTTACCTCACGTGCCATGATTGCTGTGGCAGCTAGGATTATGCCAAAACATTCGGCCTGGTAGAGCGTGTTATAGGCTCCCAGCGGTGCTGCGATGTTGATGTTTAGGTCCTCGGAGAATACTCCTGAACCCGTACCTGTATCCGTCTTAGACCCATCTGTGAAGATCGTGAGCTCGTTGTGATTAACCGCTCCTCCGTGTAGATCCTCGTACAGTTGGATTTTGTACTTCTTGTCGAACACAAATTGTTTCGGTATTTGGTCGCCAATGGCTTGTGTGTAACGCTGGTGTAACCGTGGGCACCTTCTAGTGAAAAATAAACAGGCAACGTGCAAGTCGGACTCGTCCAGCAAGGCACATCAAGTCTTTCATTTTATACCTCACATAAAGTAGTAGCTTAAATTTTCTATTTCGACCAATATCTAAGACTATTTGTTTATGAAATAATTACAAATGTTCAGTATTCAGTTCTCTGAATGTGTACGCAATTACAAAGTTAATTGCAAATTAGTTCCTGGTCAACGGGAAGTACCTTATGAATTTTGATTACCTTGCGATTGGCGCAGTAGGTATGTATTTTTTGTGCCATAAACGGACGTAGGTATCTGCTTTTACGCAAATGTCTTCATCTCATCTTTAAACGACGGCAGAACTGAGTATAGAGATATCGAGTTGAAATTAAAATCATATAGTAAACTGCTACTACTGATCCTTTATATCGTTTATCATCATCAGCTCTTTATAATGTCCCACTGCTGGGCACGGGCCTCTTTTCACTATGAGAAGGGTAAGGCCAAAGTCCACCACGCCTGGCCAAGTGCGGGTTGGCAGACTTCACATGTCTTTCGAGAGCATTATTTAAAAACTCTCCGACTTGCAGGTTTCCTCACGATGTTTTCCTTCACCGATAAGCAAGCGATAATTAACAATTTAATACGCACTTAACTCCGAAAAGTCATTGGTGCGTGCCGTGGATTCGAAACCGAGACCCTCTGCATAGCAGTCTGTCGGTCTCTCCACTCGGCTATCGCTGCTTGATATTATTATATCGTTTATACCGTGATATATTTCTTTTTCTTCTTGGAACCCATACCATTCCTATATATCCCTTATCCTCTCACATTAGAGGAGTTCCGTTTTGTCAACTTACTATTATTCCTATAGGTGGGGTAGTCAATCCGAGGGTGCGTGGTGAGTTCCTCTTCCTTTCTATTAATATATTTTTTCCTTTTAGGTACGGAACCCGAAAGATTTCTCTGATATAGCTAACTAATACCCCTACACTACACTACTACACTGACTGTCTCGTTGGTCTCGCGGCATAAATGTGCGCCTGGGTTTTGGAGGTCTCGGGTTCGATTCCCGGGTCGGGCAAAGTGTTATTGTGTTTTTCCGTTATGAAATTCTCAGTAGCAGCACATGAGTAGCAGCACGGAGTCTGGTAATGTGTCCGGTACGGCAATAGGCTCGCCCCCTACTACTTGGGACCTAAAACTTCATGGCGCAATGTGGGTGTACCTAATATTAAAGGCGTGAGTCTATAAATAAAAAATAAATAATACACCTATTCTTATAACCAACCATGTAATCGAACTCAAACCCATCCAATAAACGTTATAATCACAAGCTTTACATAATCGATACTCCAGTTAGATGTTAAGTAGCGATTCAAATCTGTATAATCCCATCAAAGAGATTGGGAGCTTACTCCGGTGACACCTCTACTTAAGGCTTTCAAGAATTATCGGCGAAGCCTTTTGTGGCCTGAAGTACTCTACAATACTCTCTTCAGACAATGTTCGACGTATAATGGATTTTTTTACAGAACCAGCTACTTGTAAGTACCTCTATCCTTATTAAGTGTATGTACATGTATCTTTCGTTTTTACATTAAAATATCTGAACCGAACTTTATAGATTTTTGCTCAGAAATTGTTAAGATATTGGATACGCACTGAAACTTACTTTTGCTGTAAAATTAAAGTTTTAACGGATTGAAATATAAACTACTATAAAGATGTTCTATGCTGTAAACAATTTTAAGGTATTATTTCACGCAAAATTGCACAGGGATCGGATAAAATTAAATATGAGCAGTAAATATTTTTCATATATCATCGGTATGCGAATATGAATGGTGTGGCAGAAAATGCATGAACGTAGAATTAACGCAGTTGAGATGCGTTCACTGCGTAGTATGTGTGGGGTAAGACTGATTGATAGAATTCCAAATGCAGTAATACGAGAGCGTTGTGCCCTGAAAGAAGATGTCGTGACAAGAATTGAGAAAGGAATGCTGAAATGGTTTGGGCACGTGGGGCGAATGAGTGAAGAAAGAGTGACGCATCTTTATGAGGCTAACGTGTGTGGGCGAATCGGTCGCGGCAGACCTCGTCGGACATTCGGCGATCAGATTGGGACATCTTAAAAAATGGCAAGGTCCGAAGCACACGGAACCGGCGAGCATGTATGAAGAGTGTAATGAATGTAAAGGAAGCGCGTGAGGTTTGTAAGGATAGATGCAAGTGGCGTTCCGTTGTCTCTGCCTACCCCGACGGGAAGAAGGCGTGAGTATATGTATGTATGACTGTATGAATTGCTTTGTTATGAAAACCACAATATGTATTTAAGTAGGTTGAAGGTAAGCCATGTTGAGGGTAGGTATAGCGCTTGCTTCATGCTTCAGACACCACGTCAAACCATCACGACTGTCTCGATGGAGATCGTTGTCACTGTATATGAATTTAAACTTTCGTGGTCACTAACATTAGGTTCAAATTGTTTTGTTTTATAGACTCACGCCTGTTTCCCCGAAGGGGTAGGCAGAGGTGTAATATTACACCCACGTTTCGCCATTAATTTTTAGGTCCCACGCAATAGGGGGCGAACCTATTGCCGTTACCGGGCACATCACCAGACTCCGTGCTGCTACTGAGAATTTGGAAAAAGCCAGTAACACTTTGCCCGACCCGGGAATCGAACCCGGGACCTCCGATCAGCAGTCGCATACGCTATACACTGGACCACGGACGCAGTCAAACTATTGTAATAGAAAAAGGTTGACAATACCGAACTCCTCTAAAAGGATAAGGGATATATAGGAATGTATCCTGCTGTATACGCCGACTATTCTTCGACACGTGTTTCGCCTCTGCACGAGGCATCCTCAGGAGCGATGGGCAACGACTGGCTCAGTCGTTGCCCAATAGTTTTGGTGGTCAATCCCAGGGTGCGTGGTGGGTTCTTCTTGCCTTCCATTAGGTTACAATGGAGTTCCGCCAAGTAACGCCCGTTTCAATCTACTATATATATTATGTCATATTTGCTTCGTATTTATTCATTTATTTAGGACAACCAGTAGGTGTTACATTGTTATAAATGATAAAAAACAGAAGTAATAAGATAAAAATGTGCAACATTCTAAGGTGACACAGCAAGCACCAAAAGGTAATATTTACGTATAGATATAAAAGAAAAACAGACAATTAAATATTAAGTAACTAAAAAATAAATTGGAAAACACAATGAGAAAAGCAAATAAAAAAGACAATTAAACGATGTTTGAAATAGAATTAGTTTTTATTATAAGTCAAATCGATTAGATCGATTGAGTAACATTTTGTTTAGTCTATTGAAAATTTCTGACAATGGTCACACTGAACTGTCACTTCCGCCCCGTTGAAAATTTACCACGTTGTCGTCTCGTACGTAAAATATCGCCTTTTGAATTAACGCGAATTAAATTAAATTGAGTAAACCGCTTTGAACGCCGCCTGATCTAGTGCTGGCAACGGTAAATTGATTGTGAACTATTGATTGACATTTGTGAAAACTGTGAATCTGGTATCGACTTCCACGTGCCAACGTGTCCTGAAAACGTCGCGTTTGAAGCTTAATAGCTAAGTATAAGATACTTCATTCATTTATTTTGGCCAATATACTTGTATGAATGTGTCTAATTTAGCTCAAGCCTGACATCAGCAAGGATAGCGGGTGAGTGAAACCCAATATTGATATTGATTGATTTAAATTCATCGCTGTGCAACGCAGTGCATTGTGTCTGGATCATTGTCTATCGTGGTCAGGTAGATGTATTACATCTTCCACTGCGCACTTCTGATACACCTTCCTGCCTGGCTACGGTAATTCTAGACATAATTTTTGGTAGCAGAGCGTGGTTGAAATTTAGCCGCTGTTGCATTACTGAGTATAAACTCAGATTGGTATGAGCTTGTATCTTATCACCTTGTAGACAGTATTGTAGTGTTTGTCAGGTCAGTTATTGACTAAAATACATAATATTTAATTGTATAAGTTGACCTAGATAATTTGAAACACATTGTCACATAACCTCAATCAGTAATTGTTGATTTGTATTGTTGAAAAATCTAACTTAAATTTGTTGTTGCATTAATAAGTCAGTTTGTTTGGATACATAACAGCTGTATGTATCAATAAATTTAGTAAATTTAGTTTATTGCATATATTCATAAACATAACCACCAACTTGACCTTGCCACTTGGGCGGGTCACATTAATAAACTTTGTTTTGTTATAATATAAAGATAATATTGTTAGGTAACACATATTCTGTGCTTACTTCCTATTGTATATCATAAATAACACAGTTAGTCTGTCTGTTGCAAATAATTAATTAATTAAGTTGAAGTTCTTCAACTTTATTAATTTGTTATAAGTTATAACTTTGATAACTTTTGTGTTTGTTTCAATATATATTGAAACTATTAATTTTGTTGGACAGTAGATACCTGTCACTTGCCTGCACTTGCAGTAAACAGGCTAATACTTTGTTGGTTTCAAAGAATTGAGAAAAATTAAGTTTTGATTGTTAATATTGTTTAACGCTTGTCCGGGCTCTTTGAAATTTTGATTATGTCAGCTATCAAGGACTTGCGTGCGGCTGCTGGTGCTATTGCATCAGATTTGCGCTGGTTTGCCTCAGCCAGTGCTTTAGTGAACCGGCCTGATCGCCAGCAGGCCCTACTTCAAAGGTACGAGCGGATTGACGATCGCCTGGCAAGTGTGGAACAGCAATTCCGCACTTTCAGCACTTGCTGTCTTGAAGTGTCAATCAATGATTTCACTGCTGACCAGCGAAACAAGGTCAGCGAAGACTATGCCCAGGTCTTAGACCTGTATGATGCTGTCTCCAATACTGCGAGACAACTAGTTGCCGATAGGGAAGGGCAACCCGGCCTGAAGCAGGAGCTTCCTAGGTCAGCACCGGGGCTGGTGAGTAGGCTCCCTACTTTGGACCTCCCCCATTTTGATGGCTGCCTAGGAAGCTACCTGGGCTTCATTAACTTGTTCGACAGCCTGGTCAATGATAGGGCTGACCTTCGGCCGGCACAAAAGTTGGCCTATCTAATGTCGGTTCTGGATGGGGAGGCTAAGGGCCTCATCCAGCATCTGCCCGTGTCTGACGAGGCGTACCAGACGGCTCGGGACCTAATTACCCGTAGGTACCATAATAAGCGTGGCCTCGCCGATACGCACATCGAGCAGATTTTGGGTTTGCCGACGCTCACCCGGGTCTCTGGGTTGCGCACCCAACTTTTGAACCCGCTTTTGGTGGCCATCAACGCACTTAAGTGCCTTGACCTGCCCGTGGACCAATGGTCCTATCTATTGGTGCACATTGTGCTGAAGAAGCTGCCTGCCGACCTGAGGTCGCGTTTTGAGCAGCGCTTTGGTGGGGATAGCGCGACCCATCTGCCCCCCTTTGCTGACCTGGAGAAGTTCCTGGAGGATGAGTGCCGGGTCTTGGACAACTCCGGTGGTGACACGCCGGCTAAGTCGCAGCCGCCCAAGGTTAAGGAGCAGGCTCGCGTTCACACCCGAGCCAGTGTTGACCGGCGCCCTCCTCGCTTTGCAGTCACGCAGAGCCCAGCGGAGTGCTCCTACTGCAAGGTCACGGGGCACAGAACGGCCAGTTGTAGGGCATTCTTGGACCTACATGTCGCCTCTCGTAGGCGCATCGCGAATGCCCGCCGCCTTTGCTTCTCTTGTTTGGGGTCCCACTACCAGCGAGACTGCCCAAACTCTCGCCCCTGTCCTCACTGTGGAGGACAGCATTTGGACATTCTCTGTATGAATGCCAGAGAGGTTGGCCGCTTGTCCAGCCAGCCGACGCCGCGCACGGGCGGGTGTTTTGAAGGTGGCAGCCGAGGCTCACCGGCGCGTAGCCGAGAGTCGCCTCGCTCAATTGATCGCCACTCGCCCCATGTGGAGAACCGTAGCGTGCGCACGCCTCCTCTCTCTCGCGCACCTGAATGTGCTGTTCAGCGTCACCAGCACCATGACTGCTGCCCCAGGTATTCCCCTCCTTTGGCGGAGCGTCCCCGCCTTGACTCGCGCCCACCTCGTTTTGGGCGGGTGCGTCATTATGACCCCCCACAGATGGCGCGCGGATCGAGTCATCGCGCCTTTGAGGACTTCAAGCCGCACCCTCGTTTTGACTTGCCTGGTCCTGGCCAACGGTCGCCGCCCAGGCAACAATAGGTCATTGACCCCTGCCCTATAACTCCAACCTCCCCCATTGAGACCGTTATCCTACCAACGGTTGCTGTTAGGGTCTGGGGACCCACGGGGACCTCTGTTGTTGTCCGTGCTATATTGGACACAGGTTCACAAGGTTGCATTGTTTCCACTTGTTTAGTAGGGCAGGTTAAATTAAATATGGGTTTATTTCCAAATTGTATACGGGGCATAGGTGACGTAGCCTCTAATGTTGAAGGGCAAGTTAAGGTTTTGTTTGGCCCTGTTGAATCTTCACACCCGAGGATTAAAACCTCGGCTATTGTGTTGAAGAATATTTTGGGTATGCACCCACAGAAACAGCTACCCGCTGCTGTGGTGAATTTGACATCGGGATTAGAACTGGCAGACCCCAAATTTGACACACCAGGACAAATCGACTTGTTGATTGGCTCTGATGTCCTCGGTGGAATTTTGATTGGTGGGGAACGGGTCTTGGTGCCAAATGGTTTGACTGCCATCCCGACCATGTTTGGATTTGCTTTGATGGGACCTGTACCTAGGGACCCCCCTCCACCCGAACTTGATAATTTGTTGGCTGTAGGCTCTGCTCTCTCTGATGCGGTTCAGAGGTTTTGGGAGATAGAGGAGCCCCCTCAAGCTGCCCGTTTGAATCCAGAACATGAGGAGTGCGAGCTGTTCTTCCAGAACAACACTGGTCGACTCCGTTCTGGTCGGATTATTACGAGGCTACCCTTCCTGTCTGTTCGGCCTCCGCTTGGTGAGTCACGACCTTTAGCCGAAAAGAGGTTGTTGGCCATGGAGCGCCGCATGGGTCGTGATCCGGAGCTCAGACAGAAGTACATTGAGTTCATGAGGGAATATGAACAGTTGGGACACATGTCTGTGTCAAATTTGGATTGGCGTTCGGTGGAGCATTACTTTCTCCCGCATCATGCGGTATTGAAGCCATCGACTGGCAAGCTGCGCACAGTGTTTGATGGTTCTGCGCAGACTTCAACAGGCGTATCCTTGAACCAGTGCTTGCATTCTGGTCCCAAGTTAGTCAAGGACCTTTGTGACGTCATCACCAGCTTCCGACGACATCAGGTTGTCTTCGTGGCCTACATAAAAATGATGTTCAGGCAGACGATTATCCACCCTGATGACCGTCGCTTCCAGCTGGTCCTTTGGAGAGAGTCTCCTCGCGATCCCATGGTCGTCTACGAGCTCAATACAAATACGTACGGGTTAAGGTCAAGCCCCTACTTGGCAATACGTTCTCTTTGGGAGCTCGCAGACCGCGAAGGCCTACGTTTCCCAAGAGCCTCCGCCATCTTGAAGGACGATATTTACGTCGATGACATTTGCTCGGGCGCCTCCACAGTGGACGAGGCGATCCTCCTGCGGGACGAATTGATAGGTATTTTGGCCTCCGCTGGTTATGAGTTGCGCAAATGGATTTCCAACTCACCAGCGCTTTTGGAAGGCTTGCCAGAGGATCATCAGCAGGATCCACATTTGTTTGAGATTGTTGATAACCCCGCCATGATGGCTGTTCTCGGCGTTCAGTACAGACCAGTCCAAGACATCTTTACATATAACGTAGACTTGAAATTGCCGTGTTCTTGGACTAAACGTCTCGTATTGTCTACTGTCGCCAGAACCTTTGATCCGAACGGTTGGATTTGTCCTATCATATTTTGGGCAAAATGCTTCTTGCAGAAGCTTTGGACAGCAGGATTGACCTGGGACGAACCTCTACACGGCACTCTTGTTGAGGAATGGACCTCTTTTGTATCCTCGCTTCCTGCCGTCAACGAGATCTCCTTGCCTCGTCCCATCCTTCCTCCCGGGAAGTACAAGGCCACCCTTCACGGGTTTTGTGACGCCTCGGAACGTGGTCACGCCGCCGTGGTGTACTTGCGCACAGTCAGTGCCTCAGGTCAGGTGAGGGTTTCCCTGATCATGGCAAAGAGCAAGGTTGCACCCCTTCGGACATCTCTGACCATTCCGAAATTGGAGCTCTCGGGAGCAGCCCTACTTGTACGCTTGCTGTGCCACGTGTCTAACACTTTGGGTAAAAGCATTTGTATTAATGGGACTTACGCCTGGACAGACAGCCAAATTGTTCTTTGTTGGTTGAAGGCTTCTGTCCACACCTTGGAGGTATTTGTCGCTAATCGCGTTTCCCAAATCCAGAAATCCGAAGTCAAACTTGTTTGGAGACACGTGCCAGGTGAGCTCAACCCCGCTGATTGTGCCTCGCGCGGATGCTTGACGCCTAGTTTGATAGGTCATTCGCTGTGGTGGGGTCCGGAATGGTTGAGTCGACCAGAAATTGATTGGCCTCGAACGCCAGTTTTGAATACTTCTAATTTGCCGGGTCTACGAACACTCGCTCTTGAGAAGGTAGAATGCGCCTTCGAATCCCGATTTCCTGTTGAATCGTTACAGCTCCCTCGACAAGTTGTTAGGTGTTACTGCTTGGATAAAGCGTTTTGTTTTTAATTTTAGGCACCCACAACAGAAACGACTGACACCGTTTATCTCACCACAGGAACGACAGGAGTCCCTTACCTTTTGGGTTCGTTCTGTGCAATTGGCGCATTTTGAAAGGGAGATTGCTATCCTCAAGTCGGGGAAATCGAAATTGTCGGGAGCTGTATCTAAATTGAACCCCTTTTTGGACGAAACGGGTCTCTTGCGCGTTGGAGGGCGTCTCAAGAACGCCAACCTCCCTTACGGGGCTCGTCACCCCCTTTTGTTACCTAAGGACGGTCATTTGGTACGCTTGTTGGTAACTGACCTTCACCTTAAAAATTCGCATGCTGGTTGTAATGCCTTGTTGGCCATTTTGCAACGCGAGTTTTGGATTTTGTCTGCCCGAAGAATTATTCGGAGTGTAGTCTTTCGCTGCATCCCTTGCTATAAGCTCAAGGCTTCTACCATGCAGCCCTTGATGGGGGACTTACCGGCAGATCGCGTAACTGAAAGCAGGACGTTTGACGGTGTTGGCACGGACTTCGCAGGTCCCTTTTTGGTGAAAACGTCGACACTTCGAAACAGCAAGACTGTTAAGGCCTACTTGTGTGTTTTTGTTTGTCTCTCCACAAAGGCCGTACACCTAGAACTGGTCTCCTCGCTTACGACCGAGGCGTTTGTAGCCACATTTGACAGATTTGTATCCCGCAGAGGGATGCCTTCCTTGATCCGTTCTGACTGCGGCACTAACTTCAAGGGCACCTATAATTATTTGAATGATGTTGTTAATTTCCTTGAAACCAACAAGGCTGATATAGGTGATAGGCTTGCCCGACGTGGGATAAATTGGTTGTTTTCCCCACCAAATTGTCCACACTGGGGTGGTATATTTGAAGCCGCCGTAAAATCGGCCAAAACACACTTGCGCAGGACACTCGGTGAATCTGTCCTTACATTTGAGGAACTCGCAACTGTGTTTTGTAAGATTGAGGCCGTTTTGAACTCTCGGCCATTGTGTCCGATCTCCTCAGATCCGAATGATTTGGAGGCCCTTACGCCGGGCCATTTTTTGATTGGTCGCCCACTTGTCGCCTTGCCTGAGTACCCCTATATTGATACGAGACCTGGTCGTCTCTCGCGTTTTGAATTGGTACGCCAGATTACTCAGAGCTTTTGGAAACGCTGGAATTTGGAATATTTGCACATACTCCAGCAACGCGTTAAGTGGACCGACAAGACCGATCCACCCAAGATTGGAGACCTCGTTTTGATCAAGGAGGCTAACCTTCCGCCACTCAGATGGCGCAGGGAGCGCATCCTTCATTTGGTAACTGGGGCTGATGGAGTTCCCCGATTTGCTGAGGTCTTGGTGGACGGTTCGATTCTGAGGAGAGCGGTTGCAACATTGTCACGTCTACCAACCGATTAGCGGACCGGTAGGCCGGTCCGGGGCGGGTGGATGTTTGAAATAGAATTAGTTTTTATTATAAGTCAAATCGATTAGATCGATTGAGTAACATTTTGTTTAGTCTATTGAAAATTTCTGACAATGGTCACACTGAACTGTCACTTCCGCCCCGTTGAAAATTTACCACGTTGTCGTCTCGTACGTAAAATATCGCCTTTTGAATTAACGCGAATTAAATTAAATTGAGTAAACCGCTTTGAACGCCGCCTGATCTAGTGCTGGCAACGGTAAATTGATTGTGAACTATTGATTGACATTTGTGAAAACTGTGAATCTGGTATCGACTTCCACGTGCCAACGTGTCCTGAAAACGTCGCGTTTGAAGCTTAATAGCTAAGTATAAGATACTTCATTCATTTATTTTGGCCAATATACTTGTATGAATGTGTCTAATTTAGCTCAAGCCTGACATCAGCAAGGATAGCGGGTGAGTGAAACCCAATATTGATATTGATTGATTTAAATTCATCGCTGTGCAACGCAGTGCATTGTGTCTGGATCATTGTCTATCGTGGTCAGGTAGATGTATTACATCTTCCACTGCGCACTTCTGATACACCTTCCTGCCTGGCTACGGTAATTCTAGACAAACAATTTTAGTAATAAACTTAAATTAATCTTAATAAAGTGTTGTTTTGAATGTGGAGAGCTAGTCCGCAAATACGTCAACTTTACCCGATTTGGCATTGTATACTTTGGATAACCAATTTACGGGCGAAAATTGCTTTAAATTGGTCCTGGCAAATGGCTGGTGTAAAAGTCCAACATTAACTAAGTCACGCCTAGGTACACGGCGAGGGACACGTAGTTTAAATGAATCCAAGAGGGATGGACAGTCGATATCGCTAGAGAAAAACCATATCGTTAACTTGTCTACAACATGACAGGCTACTCGTATTTTAAAGTGCCGTAGCTTATAATAGGGAATATGCATGTTTTTTTTTATGACGTAAAATAATCGTTTTCATCACTATAACACAGAAAAAAATATAAATAGGTTTAAAAGTATTCAAATTATTTTGCAAAGTGAAATTGAAAACATTGAATAAAATCGAGCCGCTCAAACGCCGCCATTTAACGCGCGCTTTCGATTACGTCACATGGCAGGTCACGTGGTGTGAACTCTAAGCGTTTCAGTTACTTCAGACGTATTTTAAGTTCTAATTGCTTTACAAATCATGGAAAAAGCTAAAAAACGTTCTTACTAGTATTGTATGGTACCGAAGTGCTAAAACACTAGTAAAAGTACAACCGATAAAGTGTTTTTTTCCTATTCCAAGCGATGTGAATATTCGAAACCTTTAGTGTTGAGAAGGTATAATGTACCTCAATTATAGTGTTTATGTATATTTTTGTCTACTGCCTCGTTGGTATCGCAGCATAAATGTGCGCGTGGGGTTGGGAGGTCTCGGGTTCGATTCCCGGGTCGGGCAAAGTGTTATTGGGTTTTTCCATTAGGAAATTCTCAGTAGCAGCACGGAGTCTGGTTATGTGCCCGGTACAGCAATAGGCTCGCCCCCTATTACGTGGGACGTAAAAATTCCTGGCGAAATGTGGGTGTAATATTACACCTCTGCCTACCTCTTCGGGGATAGAGGCGTGAGTCTATAAATAAATAAATAAAATATATTTTTGTGAAGGTCATTTAGCATTCCTATTATGCTATGTTTATATACAACGAAGCGTGAATTAGTAGTATGTAAGTTTTAATTCAGTACAAAATTCGGTTTAAAACAAACCAAGCCTAGTTCCAAAAAGTTGAATTAAACTTTCTCTACTGACCTTCCTAAACTTATTCCTAATATAGTATCACACATCATATCATTTTCTGTGCAGCTGGCTAGTCTCATAAAAAGATAAACCGCCGTGGCCGGATTCGTTCGTAGGACAATATTATTATTACATAAAGTCATTAAGTATTTATCTACTTAATATGTGCTAAAAGTAAGAAAACTTATCGTACTTGTGTGTGAACTGTAATAATATCACGTACCAATTATTATGATATACCCGTTAAATAGGAGTTCTGCAGTGATGTTAATGACGAACGTTATGTATTGGTTATGTTTTAATATTTTTCTAACGCGCTGTGTTCAATTTATGTATAAAAATCAATGTGACGGACTAAAATATATAAAAAATAACATAATAATAGGTACCTTGCATGTTAAATTAAGATTTGATACAAAATATGCTGTCATCATAAATGTATCCATTTTCGGTAGATTTTCGAATTGAGCTTTGACTTAATTAGATTCAGTCATAGTCCTAGATTTACTACAAACTCAGATTCACTAGAAATCACCACAGAAACACAGGTTTAAAGTATTTTTCTCGCAAATACCACTAAAACAGTATGAATATCGACGCGGATAAACAGCATGGCGTGCCAGCTGACGTCACTTTTCGTTTCGACCAATGGTGACGCGTTTTGTAAGTTTGAATTGCCCGCCTTTATTTTCCACTTTTAAAACAATATTTTATGGCCTTAAATAATAATTAAATGAAAAAAATTCGTTTTGATTATAATCTGACGGTAATAAAGATTCGAAAAAAAAATATAGGAGACGAATTTAAATTTTATGCATATTCCCTATTATAGGATGGCAGTTGTTTATGCAACTTACAAGAGAAGGCTAGATGTCTAAGAAAACGCTTTTGGACTCTCTCTATTCTTAAGTGATGCACGGTGTATTGAGGCGACCAGACAACAGAGCAATATTCCAGATTACTCCGTACATAACTTTTGTATATTACAATTTAAGTGGCTGGTTTGCGAAAAAGTTTACCATTGCGTATGATGAAGCCGATCATTTTACAGGATTTGTTAATAATATTGTCAAAGTGCGGTGAAAAAGTTAATTTGGAGTTGAAAAGGACTTCCAAATCCCTCAACACTGTTGTTTATCCTCAAGTATTGTACCATTGATTCGATATTGTGTTTTAATTACATTGTGGTTGCGGGTAAACGTGACGGTAAAGCATTTATTAATATTTAAGGACATTTTGTTCAAAGCATACCACTCACTTATGGAATCAAGGTACTTTTGTAGAAAATCACAGTCCAGTGAATATTTTATAGTTTTACATATTTTCAAATCGTCCGCAAAGAGGTAAACGCTACTAAATTTGATGGAAGATACTATGTCATTAATGAATTAATTAAATAGCCACGATCCCAAATGGGAACCTTGTTACCACAAGGTGCCGGAAGTAGATGTGTATGTCTTGGAATGAAACTTAAATACAACATATTGCTTTCTGTTGGATAAATATGATTGAAACCAGTTCAAGAGGCTACCGCAAACACCATATGAATCCAACTTTTTTATTAGCACTTCGTGACAAACTCTATCGAACGCCTTAACAAAATCCATATAAACCGAGCTTACTTGAATACCTGCTTCAACTGCATTCGTAAGTTCGTTATGATATGCCACGAGATTTGGTAGTAGTGGACAGAGTCTCTATGAAGCCATGTTGTTCGTTAACAAAAATATGTGGTGTATGATTTTTCAAATAAGGGTATATTAAAGCTTCAAATAACTTAGCAAAAGCCGATAGTATTGAAATAGGGCTGTAATTAAAAATTATTTCTTTACCGCCAGCCTTATAAATAGAAACCACTTTAGCAGTTTGCCACACAGTTGGGAAGGTACCGGGTAATAAAGATTTATTTATAATAAGATAAACTTGATAACCTAAGGATGAGGCACATCTTGAGATGAAGTACGGCGATATTCCATCCGGTCCAGCACCCTTATGAATATCAATGTCTTTCAAATATTTAAAAATTGTATCTTGCGCAATATGTATTTTTCCGATAGTGTTAGTATATTGACAGGTTTCGATAGGTGGTGTAGTGTAGACTAGACGTCGAATAGTTAAATGTAGAAGAAAAGTAAGTTGCAAATTAATAACATATTTCTGAGCCAGTTGATGAACTTGTGTCATTTAAAGACATAGATTGAGGTATCTGAACTTCATTGCTACGTTTACCTTTTAGATATGTATATAAAAAAATTTGGGTCTTTTCTTATACTGTCCTTAACTACACTTATGTAATTGTTGCAGCAAGCTGCTGCTAGCTTTTTACATCTTTTGTTTAAAATTCTTAAGGATTTTAATCGAGCGGATTTTTAAAGACTCTGAATGTATGTAACAACTTGCTTTTTTCACGTGTTATCTTTATAAATTGTTTGCTGAACTAAAGGGGATGTTTTCCTCAGGTGTATTTAGTTTTAGGTACATATTCATTCATTATATTATTTAAAATTTTGTAAAACATCGATATCGTCTACCGGAATTCGTTATCCCAGTTCATCATCATCAGCCTTTATCAGTCCACTGCTGGACTAGGCCTCTCCTTTGAAAGGAGGAATTGGCCTACTATACCACGCTGGCAAAACGGGTTGGTATAGGGTTTGTATCAAGTTTTCCTTCTCTTACAGTGCTGTTTTCTGCATAATATGCTCCCTCTGTTGGCTCTTACGACACCCATGGGATGATATGGGGTGGTGACAATCCGTATTCTTAATCCGTCACCACACGGACTATCCCAGTTAACAACATCCAAATGTGATTTGATTTAATCGTCATCTGCTTTGTAAAAGTTAGTTCATTTATTTTCCTTTGCTGCTCTTACGACAACAACGAAATAAAATGAGGTAATGATAGTTGTTATTCTTAATCCATGGCTATAGGTATGGAAGATTCTTATTCCTTACTTACCTATTGTCATACACTTCAACTGAAAAGATGATCAGTACCCACAAACACCCTTCCTGCAGGTAAACCCGCGAAACCCAGCTAGTTGGTAAAATTTATTAGAATAATTAATATAAATTACCGCACTTAGTTACTAAATGAAGTCGTGGGTCACAAGTTACGGTGCAATAAAGGGTTCCCTGTTCACGCAATATAAAGATTTATGGCGTTCTGCACTTAGCGTACATATTTACGGGTACTAATATATTATATAGAGGTATTATATTTTGTGAAGTTTTTTTATCATAGGCAGGAAGTCTTTTTGTATGAGTATATGGTAGCAGACGACAGCTACTTTTTAATCAGTATCTTACAATCATTACAAGGTTTATTTAGGTTCTCTAGTATTATTTAGTTTTTACTCGTTAGCTATTTTTTTTCACCAGACTGCTTCAATAAATAGACTCGGGTAATACATTTCTATTTTAATAAACCTATTATCAACAAACATATTAAAATAAACTTCTGTGCCCGTTATTTGATGTTTTTTTTATCTTGCTTGCGACATGTTTATTATGCGACTGGTCTAAGCCATGGAATATCGCATTCCTTAGGGTTGCGGGGGTCAAACGGCCGTCCCTCTGTACGCGGATTAAGAATACGGAATGTCACCACCCCATATTATCCCATGGGTGTCGTAAGAGCCGACAGAAGGAGCATATTATGCAGAGAACAGCACTGTAAGAGAAGGAAAATTTGATACAAACCCTATACCAACCCGTTTGGCCAACGTGGTGTAGTGGGCCAATTCCTCCTTTCAAAGGAGAGGCCTAGTCCAGCAGTGGACTATTAAAGGCTGGCGATGATAGAGAAGAAACTGTTCAATTAACGAAACAAACGTCGTAGACAATGAACATCTTGATGCCTAAAGTATTATTCAATCATTGGAAACAGCAAAATTGTAATTGCTTATTAACATACGATTCAGAATACGACCTTGGCGGGCAATTGTCGTTTACACAGCACCGTTCGAAGTATAAGGCTAGATTCACATGTACCACAATCACACCACATCGTGGGTCGGTAAAAATAGTTTTATTGCCTCATAATAGATGTAGAAATCTTGCTGTAGGATCTTAAACTATTAAAAGTATAAAAGGTCGCTAGAAGCTAAAGTTGAATAAATTAAGTCTAATAATAATATTATCTTAGGACCATTCACAAACCTTAATCTCATCTTGAACTAAGCCGAGCTCATACTATGGGTTCATACAACCAGAGAACTGATAAAAATATTAATATATTCTTAAAGACATACATAGTTGCAAAGAAAAATTTCGTGGGTGGGAATCGAACCCGCAACCTCCGGCTTAGCCTTGTTATTTGCTAACAGTTGTCAAGATGGTTATCGACATCAACCATAAGCACGGCATGTTTATAAGCCGCACGCCACTATCGCTGTCGCGGTTGGCACGTCTCATGAAGAAGCACATACATAGACTCACGCCTGTTGCCTGGAGGGGTAGGCAGAGACGCCATTTGCAACGATCCTGACATGCTCTTGTTTCATTCACTCCCATCAAGCTTCTCATACAATATGCTCTTCTGTTTAGGGTACTTCTGACCTGTTCTTTTTTTAGGATGTTTCAAATCTGGACAGAAAACGTCCGCCTATGTCTTCCCCTTTGTCCTGTTCCATTCACACTTGCCATAAATATGTTCTGTGTCAGTCTTTCGTCATCCATCCTCACCATGTGCCGAAACCATCTTAACATGCCTTTCTCGGTGCTTGATTCGTAATAGTTTATTTATAAAAACACATTTTTATTTAAAACTATATCTTCATATAAATGTAGCATTTCGTTGTCGTCTTCTCATCTTCTATTATCGTGGATCGCTTATTATCATTTTCTACACCTCATTGGTTGAGTCATGTGCGGCTCAAAGTTAGTAAGATGTGTAACGGTACAGTTCATTTAGCACGTAGCACGTATACCATACCGTTTATGATAAAACATCTCAAAGGGACAATGTTGGACCCACGTCCCGTGTAAGACAACTCCCAGAGGACTACTTTTATGATGTGAAATGTGAGAAAAGTCCTAGTGAACAGGTAAATAATATAGTTGCAACCATTATACAAGTTTGTTTAAAGGGTCTCAATTGCGTTGACCAAGGACTTTCATGCTTCGGGGAGCACTTAAGGCGGCGGTCTCGGCCGTCATGGTGATCTTTCATGGTCTTTTTTCAAAGAAAATGGCCCCTTGGCAATCCCAGCAGGAGTAAATATTGTCGGCAGGGACTTCACAAATATTTTAATATTTTGAAAAGGACTTAAAGCATATCTAGATTCGAAACAAGAAAAACTTATGGATCACACAAAATGTTATCTTGTATGGGGATTGAACCTACAACTCTCGACGCAATCTGTAATCGCGGTTGCCGCTACGGCATACGCGCTCTTAAGTTAAAACAGCCATGATTATATTTGTCTTTTATGCCTATTGTGCTCGTAAGACATGTCATGTGAAATCTGCTAACTTGGCTAGCGTGGTGGACTATGCCTGGTGCCTTACTCTTCTCATTGTGACAAGTGGCTCTTGCCCAGCATTGGTACACTTTATGTATAGAGCTGATACGGCGCGCACCAATGACTTTGCGGAGTTATGTGCGTATTGAATTATTAATTATCGCTTGTCCCGTGCCTCGGAGAGCACGTTTAGCGGTCGGTCCCGGTTGTCATGAAGATCTTTCTAAATAATCTGACACTAGTCTAAACCATGGAATATTACTATCCCTTCGGGTTGCGGAGGTCAGACAGGCAGTCGCTCTGTGGAAAAGCTAATATTCAGCCAAATCCGGTTAGACTAGTAAGCGTACCCTAGATTGAAACTGGGATAACGCTAAGAGAAAGAAGAAAGGAGAAGATGTATAGAGCTGATAATAATAATGTCCTTTAAAAAGTTTTATCGGGCATCCCAAGTACCTATGATATAACTTTTCAGAGGGTAAGAAAGAGGAAGGGTAGGTCAGGGTTCTAAACGATAGTTACTTGGATTAGAGTATTTTGCACGAGATTTTGCCCATCTTCAAGAGTTACAGGTAACTAAGATAATTTCTTTCTGTAATCTACGATATAATTATGATTAATTGTGAAAATAACTTTAAATAAATAAATAGAAATTACAATTTAAGTAACATAAATTCGGATCCAAAATATAACTTAATCAAAAATTAAAATCTTGTAATTGAATTCGGCTAATGAAAAGCTTCAATAAATGTTAGGTATATTATAAAGTTTTAAATGCTTATATCGAATATAAACTAGAGCCCCATCCCCTTGTCTCGGCCCACGTATGAACATGAACTTAAGCGCTCGACGGTATTCGAGGACAAACTCAAAATAGGCTAAGGTTACAACATATAAGTGCTGCAACAGCCTGCCATGTTCTCCAACAAGGTCAGACTTCACCCACCCATCCATTTCTAAACCTTGCCATGTGACGCTTAACGTCACTGTTACTATTGCTTTAACTCGTCAAAAACTAGCCCAAAGCTAAATTCAGTTCTTTTCAGTTTCTGAAGACAAAAGCCTTTGACAAAACTCTTCGGACCACTGAAAAATATACAAAAGGTCACTAGAGCTTAAAAGTGTGCGAGGAAGACGGCATGATGTGTTGCACGCCACGGGAGAAAGAGATGGCTAGCTGAAAATCAATTTATTAGGCAGTGACGTCACGGTTCACGCAAGCGCAATGGAAATGCTCCCGGGAGAGGGTGGCTGTCGTAGGAAAATTTTCCCCGACTTTGTGGTAAATATATGGGTAATTTGTTCTAAAGGTAGATCAATTTATTAAATTTTATGTTTTCGTTATTATTGAGCAAAATGAAGCGAGAACGTGTTTAATTAAAGAATATGTCACCGTTGTATAATCTTATTTTATATTATTTAGGTACGGTATATATTGTATGATAAAGATAATTTAATTTACGGATAGTGAATATTTGCATTATTAGAAGGAATTAAGTTAAAAGACAAACTAAATGAATGATAAAATAACCATAAAACTGGATCCTACAAGCAATAATAAAGTGCACCAGTCTAGTGCAAGGCGAAGTAAACAAATATAATGCGAGACTAAACAAGCACTGAAATAGATCAGAAAACAATGTCCAAGATGTTCGTAATTACACTTTGTGTGTGGCAACCCCGCGCTCATCTGGGCGGCCCGAAATAGTGGTTCGAGGGGGGACGTCAGTTGTCGCGGCGGTGCCGCTCACGCCGCCCGCGCCATGGCGTCCGTCGCCGCTTGGCTGCCGTTCGCCCGAGCAGCCGCCATCGGATGGGTACCCATTGCTACACACCCTCTACCTCCCCCACCAGTCCCCAAAGACCGCCGTCGCGCAGAAGACGAGAAACTCCTCATCAACGTCTCCGGACGACGCTTCGAGACATGGCGGAATACGCTCGAAAAATATCCCGACTCACTACTCGGATCCACAGAAAGGGAATTCTTCTACGACGAAGAGAGCAGAGAGTACTTTTTCGACAGAGATCCAGATATATTCCGGCACATATTAAATTATTACAGAACGGGAAAACTGCATTATCCCAAACACGAGTGCTTGACGGGCTACGACGAGGAACTCGCTTTCTTTGGCATCCTCCCTGACGTGATAGGGGACTGCTGCTATGAGGATTATAGGGACAGGAAGCGTGAAAACGCCGAGAGATTGATGGACGATAAGTTGAGTGAAGCTGGCGACCAGAGTTTACCTCAACTGACAGATTTGCGACAGAAGATGTGGCGGGCGTTCGAGAACCCCCACACTTCGACTGCTGCCCTTGTGTTCTACTACGTAACCGGTTTCTTCATTGCCGTGTCGGTGATGGCGAACGTTGTGGAAACGGTGCCGTGCGGCCACCGGCCCGGCCGCGCCGGCACGCTCCCGTGCGGCGAGCGTTACAAAATCGTGTTCTTCTGCTTGGACACTGCGTGTGTTATGATATTCACAGCTGAATATCTTCTACGACTCTTCGCGGCGCCGGATCGCTGCAAGTTCGTAAGATCCGTCATGTCAATCATTGACGTGGTGGCTATACTCCCGTACTACATCGGTCTCGGCATCACCGATAATGACGATGTATCTGGAGCGTTCGTGACCCTGAGAGTGTTCAGAGTGTTCCGTATTTTCAAGTTCTCCAGGCACTCTCAGGGATTGAGAATCCTCGGTTATACTCTCAAGTCATGCGCCAGTGAGCTCGGTTTCCTCGTATTCTCGCTGGCCATGGCTATCATTATCTTCGCTACTGTTATGTTCTACGCGGAGAAGAATGAACAGGACACCAACTTCACTTCCATTCCCGCTGCCTTCTGGTACACCATAGTGACAATGACGACGTTGGGGTGAGTACTTTCACTTTTGTGAAGCCATTTTCATCCTTATCGATCGTATAATCGGTCAACTATGTATGCATTAAAAATTATAAAACAAATGTTGCGCATATCTGACACCTGTCGACGCCATTAAATATGTACGCGGGAAAATAAGTGTCATGGCGACGATTTGCCGTTTCTACATCGTAAAATGTTTAACTTGAATTATTGACGTTTTATATCGTTTTAATTTCATTTTTTTCTCGTTCCCTAAGTGCTTATCGCTGGAATGTTGGGAACGTACGGTTTGATTCTCTGGGGACCAGGTGGTTGGTGGTAAATACGGCTGTGCGTGAAATGCGGTGTTTTTATTAAATTATTTCGCTCAGCGTGCGGGTGTTTGCGGATTTTTTGTCTCTCTCCAACATTCTGAGAGTCGTAAAGTTACTTATCTATGACGGTTCAGGATTTACCTACTGGCAATCTGAAAAATATCTCCCATGAATATTAATGAGTGTAATTTATTTGGTTGCTGGTAAATTATTTGGGTGGTTGTATGTAAATTATTCGGCTAGTTGTGCATAAATTACTTAACAAATTGTTTTTATCCTCTATAATTTAAGTAGAGTTGGAGGAGGAGGAATGGTTTATAAAATGTTGGTCAGCTAATACCCATAATCCCGAAGGAGTTTGAAGAGGTCAGATTATGTTGATAAGTAGACTCTGCTTGAATAGGGATCATATATATTTGTGGGCTTTATATGAGGATAAAACTGAGAGGGGATGCTTGTAATGCAATCGGGAGTGTGAGAGCCTTCCACTCATTTTTGTTATAAGGATAAGTAGTTCGAATAATATTTGATATTGAGATGAATTTATTACTGCGATAATTACATATAAAGTCTCTCGTGGATATCTTAATAATATTAATATTTATACACAATGATTTAAATATTAACATTATTATTATTTGGATATTTACGAATTATTAATTATTTCTCCAATATTCAAAGAGGCTATTAAAAATTGTTTTTGATAACTTTATATTTAAATTGCGCATTTAGATTAGTCATAAGAGGCCATGGATGTAGAAGATAATATGAAAAGAAGTCCAATATTTATTGCATTACATATTTTATTTATTACACATTGAATCATGCATAAGGGATACCTTATTTATTATTCTGGAAGTAATCGAGTAAAAGTAATTTATTTGCAAGTTAACTGTTATTGAAAATTTATAAAATCAATCTGTTACAGTTTAAATAAAAGAGAAGTACAGAGAGGTTGCATATTTTATGTATTTAAGCGTTAAATATAATCAACCATAGATTATCAAAATACAATACAGATAAATAATAACATTAAAAAATGGTCGAAGAATATGATAACTTAAAAAAATAATCTAATGGATAAAAAGGTCCAATTGCGGCCTTTGCTGGGAATTCTAGTGTCATTTAATAAAGAATTTCTAAACTATACAATTTATTTGCCAAAACGTTGCTGGCTGGCTCGGAATTAAAGTACCTAGGTTTAGCACGTTTTAATGTTGTTAAAGTCATTGTACTTTTATTGTTGTTAAACTTTTGTGTTATATTCTTCTTCGTTATACAAAACTTGCCCTGCCATACTGTGCTAACACTGTATGAGGAGCCTTAGAAATGTACCAGAACCTTACCAAACAAAAATCGTGCGAGCCAACCATATGAGAGATCCATAGTGAGAAACAAAAGTTTTCCTTTGATTTTCGAAGATACTGATCCTTTAAACCTAATACTTCCATAAAGGTACTAAAGTAAATACCTATTATTTTTTTTTTAAATTATGCTTTAGTAATGTTTATGTAACGGTGTCGAATAATTGTTTGAAAATATACCTAATATTTCCGTCGATGTTTCGGCGTGGGTTACTCCAGCCTGCTATATTTTCAAACAATAATGCGACATAGACCCGTTATGTAAAAATTATATGTGAAAAGGTCGCGAAAGTTTAAAAGTATTTAGTATACGGTAGGGTAGTAAATATGGAACGGCGAATATATATGCTTATAGTAGTAATTGCTTTAATGTTGCGATAGTTTCAAGAATTTAATAGGAATTTCTAATTAGACAGGGAGATGCATTGTAAGATATGCTCTGATATTTGTTGTGTCTGTTTTGTTTTAATATGGCCATACAAAATTATAGCTTAACGAATAAGGGACAAAATTTACGTATTTTAATTAGTTAATAAAATAACCTAACTTTGAATACAATGAAACAATATCTTTACAGTAGGCAACAACGTTATACCTTTTGTTGACGTGACAACGTCTTATAAATTGGTTTGCCGGGTGACACTTCAAGAAACTGCGTTACGCTCCGCTCACGTTATGCGCTCACAATGAGAGCGAGTGAGAGGCACGCGTCCCGCCTAAGAGCGAGAGAGACAGACATAAAAAGTGAAAGGCACGCGTCTTTCATCCTTCTTCCTACCATACGAATGAATATTCACATTAAAATTATTTTACTACTCAAAGTCGTTGTCACGTAAAACTTTCGCACGTATACCGACTTTACAGGCAACCAATTTTTTTTATACTTACTTTATTTTAACACATGGAACACAACAACGGAAAAACACGACTTAACGCATTTTCATAGTGCCCGTTTCTAAATCAATGGATTTTGAACTTTCAAAATTTTTTTGCCAATAGATTTTGGCTGTGCGTTGTATGTTAATCAGTCAGTAATAGAAGTATTTTATACATACAGATTTTGGATTATAGGTGTTTCTGAAGCAGTCATAAAATAACAAAAGCATTGTCCAAAAAAGCTTACGACTCCTTCTAAGACCTATCAACAAACAAAAATCCTATAAATCGATCAAGCCGTTTCGGAGACGGTCGATAAAAACACTGTCGATTTTTATACGTTAGATAGATAGTACTTCCAAAGTGGTTCTTTACGACTTTCGATAATTTCTGAAGCTTCCACGCTATAAATGTATTCTATAGATGTTTATGTCAGGGTGGTTCCTATTTAATACTAGACATCTAGGTCAATTTCGGTAGTTCCACGAAACTTAGCAATAATTTATCCTCGACCAATAGTTGTCTATTGTTGGAACGGAGATAGACTGCGTTAAGGAAGTTTGTAACTAATTTGTTCTATAGATTACATTTTGTATACTCGGTCTTGTTTAAGATAGCTAGATTAATTTGATTATATAATCACATAAAGGTAGATAAAAGACATATTGATAGATACTTTACTTTATTGCACACCAAAATAATATTGTGTAGTACCTACATTTATTAAAACAGGTCTGTTAGTCAAATGGTTATTGATGCTGACTAATTATGACATCGTAGCTTGGATTTTTATAAACAAGTGCAAGTCGGACTCGCGCACGAACTTAGACCATATCACACGAAGCGGAAAATCACGTTTGTTGTATCTATACTTAAATATTTTTAAATTACTATCTGTTTATTAAAATCGAGAAAAAAATGCGTAAAATTTACGTAATATTAAATATTTACTTTATTTATATTTAAATAAAAATAACACAGCGGACAGCGGAGGCAGCGATAGCCGAGTGGATATACCAACAGACTGCCATGCAGAGGGTATCGGGTTCGAATCCACGGCGCGCACCAATGACTTTTCGGAGTTAAGTGCGTATTGAATTGTTAATTATCGCTTGTCCCGTGCCTCGGAGAGCACGTTAAGCCGTCGGTCCCGGTTGTCATGAAGATCTTTGACAGTCGTTACAGGGCGTCAGTACCTTCTAAATAAACTGACACTAGTCTAAACCATGGAATATCGCTATCCCTTCGGGTTGCGGAGGTCAGACAGGCAGTCGCTCTGTGGAAAAGCTAATATTCAGCCAAATCCGGTTAGCCTAGTAAGCGGACCCCAGATTGAAACTGGGATAACGCTAGGAGAATGAAGACTATATTTTTATTTAATTATTTATTTTGAAAGGTAATATACAACTACATATTCGTTAGTAATATTGAGCAAAAAATACGAAAAAATACACGTTTACTGTATGGGGTACCCCCCATAATATTTTCTGTTTTTTAACGGAAATACATAATTTGTTAAAATGTCAGCTTTCTAGCTATCACGGTTTCTGAGATAGAGCCTGATGACAAACAGACAGACAGCGGAGGCTTAGTAATAGGGTTCCATTTTTTACCTTTTAGGTACGGAATCCTAAAAATAATTAGATATTAAATATAGTTATTTTTGCTTACTTGAAATCAGACTGTGGATCAAATGTAGGTACTTCATTAAAAAGCCGACTAATTACGATATAATATGCAATAGTAGAGTCTGTCGTTGTACAGCTAAACTTGCTAGCGAAATATTCCTTTAAACTGCTGCCTATGACTCAGGCAATATTCATTTGATTATCAAAATAACGTAAACTTTTGATAATCATTCTTGTTCACCTCAAGGTTGCCTGGAAGAGATTGCCTTTGGCGATAAGCCTGCCGTTTGTAAATGTTGCGTAGTTTTATCTTACTGTATTTATGTACTGTATATAGTTGTTTTGTTGCACAATAATTTTAATGATCTATTGACCTATTTCATTCAGATTTTGCATATATTAAAAAAACGCTATTAGAAATTTCGCCACTTTGCCGCGCCAAATCAAAGTCAATCAACCGCAAAATGTCAAAGTTGTCTGACGAGACACCCCGCTGTCAAACTTCAGTGTGCTTCAGGCTTCAATCATTGCTTCAGTGCCTGTCAAAAGTTTTATAATATAGGAATTTTAGTAATGGGTCGACGGATTTTAAGCAGGTCTTTATATATAATGTTGCCTTAAAAGTATCGTAGCAGTAGTCACTAGTCAAAACGATGTACTGCCATAAATACGTAAAAATAGCGATCTATTCTCTGTACTCATCATCAGCCCTTTATACTGTCCCATTGCTGGGCACGTGCCTCATCTTACTATGAGAAGGGTAAGGCCATAGTCCACCACGCTCGCTGCGGGTTGGCAGACTTCACATGTCTTTCGAGACCATTATGGAGAACTCTCAGACATGCACGTTTCCTCACGATGTTTTCCTTCACTGATAAGCAAGCGATAATTACCAATTTAATACGCACTTAACTTCGAAAAGTCATTGGTGCGTGCCGTGGATTCGAACCCGAGACCCTCTGCGTAGCAGTCCGTCGGTCTCTCCGCCCGGTTATTCTCTGTACTACCTAATATAAAATACACAAAAGAAAAACTCAAAAACGGTCAAGCCATTTCGGAGGATTTAAGCAGAGCAAATACTGTGACGCGATTTGTATATATTAGGAAAGCCTAATGGTGCATGCAAACCATATACTATACGTTACTATTTGTCTGGGAACATTCTGAAACAAGTAACATGGAGTTAATTCAAGTGTTTTGATATAAAGTTTTGAGCTCTAATACTTGTGTAGGATAGATAAATGCTTACCTGTTCAAGCTTTATACATGGATATGACGAAGGCGTTTGACTATGTAGACTTTAAAATCCTGTTAGACAAACTTAACGCATATGGAGTTCGAGGCAATGTATATGATCTGATTGAGTCATATCTTACTAATCGCCAACAAATAACTGTTATCAATAAACTGTGTAGTACGTCCAAAACAGTAATTACATATAAATCAAATTTAAGAAAGGTAAAGTACGGGGTGCCACAAGGAAGTACATTGGGCCCTTTGCTATTTATTATATACATTAACGATTTTCCATCAGCAACTACATACCCCATGACAATGTTTGCAGATGACAGTACAGTTGTTTTTAATAATGATAACTTAGACACAATTGAGATGGCGATAAACTGTAATCTTATATCTCTTATAACATGGTTAGAAAAACAAAATTTGAAAATTAATTTAGGTAAGACGACAATTATGAATTTTGGACAAAAAGTGAATCGGAATTTAAATTTAAATATAAGATATAATGACATTAAAATTAATGAAACGGACAATACTAAATTTCTTGGACTACATGTAGAAAATAATCTAAAATGGACAACACAGATTGATAAAGTTTGTAATAAATTAAATCAGTATGCCTACGCACTATACATGTTAAATAAAACTGCTAGTCAAGCGACTGTCATTACAGCCTATCACGGGTTTGTAGCATCCACACTAAGGTACGGCATAGTATTTTGGGGAAACGCAACTGGTAAGGAGTCAGTATTTCTAGCGCAAAAGCGTTGTATTAGAGCTATTTGTAATCTAAGCTCTACAGACACTTGTAAGCCCCATTTCAAAAAATTTAGATTATTGACCTTTCCGTCCATTTACATACTAGAGACAGCAATGTTTGTAAAACGTAATTGGGCAAAATTCTCGGCAGTAAGTAGTGGACGTCGACTTGGTCAACTTCACTTGGCCTCTGCTAAAACGGCATTATTTCATAAAAGTGTGTTTGCCATGGCACCTAAAGTATATAATAAATTACCAAAATATATAAGCTCAATCGAAAACATTATAACATTTAGGAATAAATTGCAATCAATGCTACTTGAAAAAGCATATTATTCTGTAGAAGAATACTTTAATGATAAAAATATTATGTAAAATATAATGACATTATTGTATCCGACATTATTGTATCCTGTGTATTTTTAAACTTTTGACATCTATTGATTTTATTGATAATTATTATTGACATATTATTTAATTTTATTTTGACAATCCATTTAATCATTATATATTAGTTTTAATTTATCATTTTATTAATCTTAGAAATTTGAAAATAATTGTAATAATTGTATTATTTTATTATATTGCTTAATTTGTACACCATATATATGGTAAAACATAGTGGACCTGTTAATACTCATTATAACATCTATAATTGTACCTATGTTTAACAAATAAATGATGATTATGATTATGATTATGATTATGATAATATTTTGAAATGTTGCTCAGCAGAAAGTAACTGCGGCGTGTATGCATCATTAGACAACTCATATGGTCATGTATGTATACAGGGTGTCACCCATCACCAAGCCGAAGTCTACTCGTTGTGGACATCATGCCAAGTCATACTAACCAAAAATAATACCCGGGAAACGAAATTTTTTAAGTTTTCACATTCTTAAACCGCAATTAAAAGCGCGCGCGTGCAATGCTCGAAATACCTACTTATGCATGGGGTCATAGGGCATCTAAAGAACATATTGGCGGGGTAAATGCATCGATTTTGTACCTTATTAGAAAAATTCCATACTAACTTTGAGCCTCAATATCTCCTGAACCAGTAATTTCCCAGGTATGGTGCCGAAGTAAAAAATGTTCGTAGTGATTGGTACAACATGGGATTTTAGTTTTCGTTAAGGGTCTTTTTACACCCTGTATAATGTATGTGTAAACTAGGTGATATGAGTTATCCTGGTATATAATGTAGTTATCATAGCGACCTATTACCAAAGAGCTCAGATATTTACATAGAGGCGCATTTGATATGGCGCTTTGAAGACAAACTTTCTGCGACTCAAATTGCCGCTTGGTGGCGTAGCAGTCGCGCTGCGCCAGCTGTCTCTCTTCTCCTCCACTGTATCTTAACTACGAGAGCGAGAGAGACGGAGAACGACGCCAGCGCCGCCAACGGCGCCAACTACGAACTAAACTGGAGACAGTCCCCACTTGGAATCGGCACACGAAATCCTTAAGAAATGCGCTTCTATGTAAATCTGTATTCATTGTTATTACGTCGCTACTTGGATGGGTGATCGTGCGTCTCATTTACATCAGAGCGCTAACGTGGGTCGGATGGCAGGTAAATCTGTCGGTCCCGGCTCTTGTCTCAGGATAAAGATTTGTAAGACCATGTCGGGGGCCTTCGGGCTGTCTAAAACCTCTGACATCAGAGTTACCCGCACGCCCACAAGAAAAATAAAAGAAAGAAGGCTATAAAAAATTATAAAATTACATGTTCTTATCAAATCCAAAAACATGCGACATTTAAATATTTCAAAGCCAATCTCTCACTGTAACACAGAATTATTACGAAATAAAATATTAGTACGCCATATAAAAGTTACATGATATTTTGAATAATAATGTGCCGTTATAATATTTGATCTCGATTTTATTACCGAATCGATGCGCAAGTTCACACCGAATGCGGTATTGACGTCACCAATAAAAAGTTATTTTAAGGTTTTATTTAAGCATACATATAGTGTAACAAAAAATATATATACAACGGAATAAAACTACTGATATAACTAAACTATCCTAAACTAAACCAATAAAACTAAATAAATAATAATAACAAAATAGAAGAGGAAAAGGAAAAAACAACTACGACGCGTCAATAAATTCCTCCACACCGCTGTCGGCTGGTAGCCTGCCTAAAAGGCTGGCAGCATTGCCACGTTGTATGGCAATGCTTATTCTCTCTGCAAAATATAAACCAGCCTTCTGGTCATGGGAAACGTCGATCAGCTTTTTGGCGAATTCTTTGTACAAAGAGCGTGCACTACGTCCACATGGACCCAGCGTTTCGACCCCAATTTTAAGGTACCTACATGTATTCACATTTTCAATAATTTTATGAAATGCGATAAATTATAGGCTCTTGTAAAGAAAGATTTTCGTCTTGAGGATAAAGAAGGAGAGAAAGATAACATGAGAGTATCTGCTTCTTCTTTAAAATAACCTGATCTTAATATATAAAATCCTTGCGTTACTGACTGACTGACAGACAAGCTACAGCCGAAACTACTCGGCGCAAGAAGCTGAAATTTAGCATGTATGTTCCTTGGGGACCGTAGGGGTGCACTAAGACGGGATTTCCCGAAATACCCACTGGATCGGGCAAAACGGGAAATTCGAAAATATGTGCGTGCGAAGCCGCTGGCGTCGACTAGTTATTAATAAACTTATTTAATATTTATTGTAATATACTCTGGTATGAAATTACAGCACCACTCTATGGGTATTCTACCATTTTTCCAACTACCGGGGTTTAAAGGCTCATGCAAACGGACTGCTAGTACAAGTAGAACAGTTTATAATATTTTTAATATCTAAATCTGACTGTTAAAGTCAGACTCACTTTATGCATATTCTTCACAATTATCTTATAGGTACTAATATATAAAGCTGAACAGTTTGTTTGTTTGGTTGAAGGCGTTAATTTCAGGTACTACTGGTCTGATTTGAAAATTTTTTTTCTGTGTTAGATAGCCCATTTATCGAGGAAGGCTATAGGCTACATAGCATCAAGCTATGAGCGTCGGGAGCGGAGCAATAACCCTTAAATAACGCGGGTGTAACCGCGGGCATCCTCTAGTGGCGTATAAAATTCAGGCTTTCATGAAGGCCTATTTAATGCTCAGGTCTGTTACGATTACAATTATTAACAAAGGTTGGCAACGAAAAATGCCTAAGGCGTTAAATACGCCTTGTGCTAATACTAGAGACCGCGTTACTTAAGGCTTACTGCTTCGCTCCCGTCGCTCATAGCATGATGTTATATAGCCTATAGCCTTCCTCGACTAATGGGATATCTAACACTGAAATATTTTTTGAAATCCGTCCTGAGATTAGCGCGTTCAACCAAACAAACAAACACACAGCTTTATATATTAGTAAGTCTAAGATGTACATTTATCTGTACATTTATCTCTACCAATCTTTTTCAGCAATCAATAAATTAATTGAATAAATGATTACGCTTTTGCGTAGTCTCGCCCCCTATTACGTGGGACCTAAAATTCATAATATAGCGAAACATAATATAACAACTCTGGCTACTCCTTCGGGGATACAGACGTGAGTTTTTGACTTATAAGTTTTTCGTAAGGATTGAATCTACAATTAGCCGTGTGGTTGACGGCATAGAATACAAGTGTCACCACCCCCTATCTTCCCGTGGGTGTCGTAAGAGGCGACTAAGGGATAGCACGATGCAAATACCATCTTTGCGTAGAGACGGAAAACTCGACATCAAACCCTATACGACTGCTTCGTTGGTCTTGCGGCATAAATGTGCGCGTGGGATTGGGAGATCCCGGGTTCGATTCCTGGGTCGGGCAGTGTTATTGGATTTTTCTGTCATGAAATTCTCGGTAGCAGCACGGAGTCTGGATATGTGCCCGGTACGGCAATAGGCTCGCTCCTTATTACGTGGGACTAAAGTATATCTGGCGAAAAGTGGCTGTAGAAATACGCCTCCGCCTACCCCTTCGGGGATAAAAGGCGTGACGATATGTATGTATGTATGTATGAATCTACAATCACTACTGGGCAAGTGATCCCCTAAACCATTCCGCCATTTATGCAAAATCAGTCATCACATTACCGCACGAATGAGATATTCTATTTATATCTTCTTCCTATATTTAGCCGGATATTTTTAGATGTCCTTGGGGTACGCGTACGTGGCGTCTCGGGTTCGATCCCCGGTCGTTGATTTGTTATTCAAATGTATGTGCATGGTAATTTTATCACTTACGTCAAAGTGGGAATGAGGGAAAATGATTTGCACCCGCACGTCGCGTCGTTTATAAGAAATAAAAAGGAAGTTTACCTCATTTCTTGGTTAAAAAACAAGATTATTTGATGTTATGTATGTAGTATAATTAACGTGTGATATTTAAAATATACGACTTTTGAATATGACCACTTTATGATACAGGATGTCTTTGATACATTTGAAGCTTATTTTCGTAGAGTAATCATGTAGCTCCATTTAAAAGTACATTTATATAGTAGAGATTCAGAATAAAATTTTCAATTTTTTTTTTTTTTTTGGGTTTTATTTATTTATACTAACGTTGCAGCATTAAAGTTGACATTGTGAACTTTATTATTTACGGCTTTGCAGTACTATCCTTGACTTACCTAAGCCTCTTCAAATTGCTTAACAGTAACACTGAGTCAAGTGGACAAATTAAACAGTAGGCATTAAAACGAAGTACTTTAGCCGGATTTGTAATTTAGTAATTAACCCAAAATATAAATTATCTAATAGATAAGTAGGTACCGATTAATAAGGCAGCGATAGCCTAGTGGAGATACCAAAGGACTGTCATCCAGAGGGTATCGGGTTCGAATCTACGGCGCACACCAATGACTTTTCGAAGTTAAGTGTGTATTAAATTGTTAATTAGCGCTTGCCCCGTGCCTCGGAGAGCACGTTAAGCCGTCGGTCCTGGCTGTCATGAAGATCTTTGACAATCGTTACGGGAAGTCAGTACCCTCAAATAAGCTGATACTGGTCTAAACCATGGAATATCGCTATCCCTTTGGGTTGCGGAGGTCAGACGGCAGTCGCTCTGTGGAAAGTTGATATTCTGTCATTCTGGTTAGACCAGTAAGCGAACTTCGGGCTCCAAGGCGTGCCTGTCTTGGATGCAACCGGGATAACGCAAGGGCGATGATGACCTTAGCCGGATTTGATTTTATATCAGCTCTCAAATGCATTTCAATGCCGTGTATATATGTACACACAATATTTTCTTTATATATTTTTTATACTTTCTTTTCTATATTTTATTTTTAGCTTTGTTGAACCCTTAATTTAAAGGAACACAGAAGAATAACTATAAAGAATACAAGAAGATAAATGGGATACAGAATATAACTCCGCATAAAATTGACATTGTGCATAGGGTTCCCACCAAGAACTTAGGGTCCCAAGCCAACCTCACCTGCAAGTGGTGCACCTGCCGATCAACGGACGAGGCTCTGGCAAACAAAATATCCCGATAAGCGGCAATAGGCTCGGCACCTATTACGTGGGATCAAAACACTGGCGAAAAGTGGGCGTTTAATGCCTCTGCCTACCCCTTCGGGGAAACAGGCGTGAGTATATGTATGTATGTAAAATTGTCATTATTTGCATGTAACAGTATACGAAAATGCTTCTGGCGGGAATAAGTATAGCTTCATCTTGTGTAGCATCATCAACGTTCTTGTGGCATCCTGGTTGCATCCAAGAGCTTCGTCTTGGATTCCAGGGCCGCTTCCCAGTCCAACCAGATTTCGCAGAATGTTAGCTTTTTCACAGAGCGACTGCGGTCTAACCTCCACAACACAACGGGCAGTGATATTCTATGGATTAGACCAGTGTCAGTTTATTCAGAGATACTGACTACCCATAAATTATATTGAAAGAAGGTGCTTACGAAGCAAGAAATCAATGTGCAGAATTTCAATTTTCTGGTGCCAGCGGTTTTTGCAACACGTCCTTTTTTGAATCGCCCTTTAATATCCGTACCCTTTTATGACATCATCAAGCGAAGCTGCGAGTGAAATCTAGTAGAGGTTATACCGTACTTCGAACATTCCATAAACATTGGCGCATTGACGGATCCACGGTGATTAATGACCATCTCTGCTTTATAAGGGATTTAAATATACATATATTACGCGATCCCGAACACAGCCCGTAATGTATACGTAACATCGAGGTTTGGTACAATATTTGATGGGTGACCTAGTTCGGTAGGGGGTCACAAGTGACGCAGGCCGTTCACGGATATATTTCTTTGAAGGTTTGATTGAATATTGGGGTGACGGGTATTATTACTGATGGGGTAATTACAACTAATAATGTAATATAACATATACATAATTATATGTCCAGCTGCAGTGGACAGCGATAGGCTGATTGATTGTAATTTCAATCAGCTAATCAAACATTAAGTCTGACAACCCGCACTTGGCCAGCATGGTGGACTATGGCCTTACCCTTCTCATAATAGGAAGAGGCCCGTGGGACAATATAAAGGGCTGAAAATGTTGCAAACATTATAAAAATCCCAGACGTTATCTAACGCAAAGACAACGATGTTTTTATCGTCATTAAATATTAATTGAGTTATATTTTAGACGGAATCCGACGTATTGACCGATTTGCTACAACCTTGGTCGCGGGTTGACTGACTTACATTTTTCCGTAAGTGTGTCAATGGCAGCACGACAGTTATTTTTTGGCAGCCGATATAGGGATTCGGTACCCTTAAATATAGGTAAAAAATACTGGTAAATCTTTATTTTTCCGATGAGTGATAGCTGTAATGGTTTTGGGAGTCCATGACTCCTTAAGATCAGGCAGCATCATCATCATCGACCCTGTATATATAAGCTGTCCCACTGCTGGGCACGGGCTTCTTCTCACTGTGAGAAGGGTAAAGCCATAGTCCACCACGCTGGCCAAGTGCGCGTTGGCAGACTTCACATGTTTTTGAGAACATTATGGAGAACTCTCAGACATGTGTTTCCTCACGATGTTTTCCTTCACCGTTAAACAAGCGATAATTAACAATTTAATGCGCACATAACTTCGAAAAGTCATTGGTACGTGCAGTGGATCGGAACCCGAGACCCTCTGCGTAGCAGTCCGTCGGTCTCTTCACTAGGCAGCATGGAGTCATTTAAAAACAATAAGACAGTTTGGCCTAGTATGTGCCACGCTAGTCAGACGAGATCGTACAAATTTTGAAGTCAAGTTTTCAGTTTCTTTTCGAATACATTATTTACTTCGTGTTTCCTTTAGTCGCTCTCTACGATATGGTGTACCCTCTTATATACCGACACTAGTCCACGGAGAGGAAAGGGATATAATGTGTAAGCCATTTATGAAACATGGCTAGCCCTGTAACGATTATGATGATGATACAGCATACCATTTGTTATGAATGAAGCCAAAAGTATTACCAAATAGTTATTAAGTGACTAATCAACTACCCTGCAGAACAGCTTTTTAAAATTACTAATCTTATACTAAGGCTTTTTGCGACTTACGAAACACCCTTAAAATAATTGCCATGTATAGTAGATTCCTACTCATAATTGCTCTATGTCTCTATAATAGTCATGTAATATATGGTAAAATAATCATACTCGATGATCGCCTTTACATATGTATATCGGCCACGTGAACGAAGCAAATAAGATGCCAGAATCACAACAAATGCAGACTCATGCCAATCTCTTCCTGTTTACATGAACGAGTGTGTTTATAGTCAATACATACATACATACATAGACTCACGCCTGTTTCTCCGAAGGGGTAGGCAGAGGCATATTAAACGCCCACTTTTCGCCAGTGTTTTGATCCCACGTAATAGGTGGCGAGCCTATTGCCGCTTATTGGGACATTTTGTTTGCCAGAGCCTCGTCCGTTGATCGGCAGGTGCACCACTTGCAGGTGAGGTTGGCTTCCCAAGCCAACCTCACCTGCAAGTGTTGCATAGGGTTCCCACCACCCTAAGTTGTTGCATAGGGTTCCCACCAAGGGTGCATAGGGTTCCCAAACCCTATGCACCCTTGGTGGGAACCCTATGCACCATGCACCATAAACATATTACCATATGCACCATATTATAGTCAATACTCATTTTATATACTTCAAGATTTTACATGTGTGTTTCGACATGCACTTCATACTAATATTATGTATGTATTTACAAAAATAAAGTATATAGTTATGTTTGTTTATCCATCGCCTTTTACGCATTGTACAAGTTTTGCTTAGTTCTGGACTAGATGTGTTTGTGTGATAGAATATTATTTTTATTTAAATATCTGTGTGGTGACGGATTAAGAATACGGATTGTCACCAACCCATATCATCCCATGGGTGTCGTAAGAGCCGATATAGGGAGCATATTATGCATAGAACAGCACTGTAAGAGAAGGAAAACTTGATACAACCCTATACCAAGCCGTTTGGCCAACGTGTAGGCCAATACCTCCTTTTAAAGGAGAGGCCTAGTCCAGCAGTGGACTGTTAAGGGCTGATGATGACATTTATATGCGAAAATTTATAATTTTTGTATTTGTCTGTTTCTTTTTCTTTTTTTCTCGTAGCAAAGAAGCGATGTTATGATACGATTTTTGTGTGTGGAGATATAAAGGAGGCTGGAGAGTGACATAATTAATATGACGACGGGTTGGCGCAGCGGGAGTGTAAGCGACTGCTACGCCGAAGGTCGCGGGTTCGATTCCCACTCAAGTCAAACATTTGTGTGCATGAACATGGATGTTTGTCTAGGTCTGGGTGTTTCTATGTATAATATGTATGTATTTACAAAAAAAAAGTATATAAGTATGTTTATCCATTATCTAGTACCCATAACACAAGCTCTGCTTAGCTTGGGACTAGATGGTGATGTGTGTATGTGGTAGAATATTGTTATTATTATTTTATTATTATATAATTACTACTTTACAATGGTAACTGTCTGAACTGTCTGCCTGTCCCGTCTAGGGTAAAAGTATAGTAAATTGGTGTGAAATAAAAGTTTTTGTGGACTTAACTGTAAACTATGGACTAGGTTAAGCTTTAGTAATCTGTGGTTAAGCATAGTTTAGACTGAACCAAAAGTTCGAAGCATAGTGCTAGCCTCATCTGTGTATATAAAATTCTTGCGTTACTGACTGACTGACAGACAAGCTACAGCCAAAACTATGAGGCGCAAGAAGCTGAAATTTTGGCCTGTACATTTGTAGGTACATAATTATGTTCCTTGAAGATCGTAGGGGTGCAATAAGAAGGGATTTCCTTAAATTCCCACTGGTTAGGGAAGAAATTTTCCTCTATTTTTTATGTATTTATAGACTCACCCCTGTATCCCCGAAGGAGTAGGCAGAGGTGTAACATTACTACGCCCACATTTCGACATGAATTTTTAGGTCCCACGTAATAGGAGGCGGGCGAGCCTATTGCCGTTACCGGGTTCATCACAAGACTCCGTGCTGCTACTGAGAATTCGGAAAAACCCAGGAACACTTTTGCCCGACTCGGGAATCGAACCTGAGACCTCCGATCAGCAGTCGCATACGCTATCCACTAGACTACGATTTTCCTCTAGTCTTTGTTAAATGTATTATACGTAGATTAATGCAATAATAAGAGAAACTGTCGCGACTTCTATATCATCTGTAGAGTTTAAAGACCATTTTGACCCGAAAAGTATTATCTTAATACTTAGACGGATAAATTCACTCACACATAGTTTTTTCTACTTTCAATCCGTCAAAAAAGTAAAGCCTATATGGATAAACATACATATTTACTATTTTTTGTAAATACATACATATTATACATAGAAACACCCAGACGAAGCCAAACATCCATGTTCATGCACACAAATGTTTTACTTGAGCGGGAATCGAACCCGCGACCATCGGCGTAGCAGTCGCTTACACTCCCACGGCGCCAACCGGTCGTCTAATTTTATTCTAAGTAGTTCGATTCGTTTCCTGTTCGGAATCACGCATTGACAATTGCGTATTATGATTGCTTTGGTATTTTCAATTCAGTTGTACAGGCTACTTAAAAGGCAGAGATAGCCTGGTGGAGATATCAACATACTGCCATACAGAGGGCACCGGGTTCGGATCCACGGCACGCTCTACTGATTTTACGGAGTTATGTGAGTATTGAATTGTTAATTATCGCTTGTCCCGTACCTCGGAGAGCACGTTAAGCCGTCGGTCCCGGCTATAATGAAGGCTTTTGACGTTATAGGGAGTCAGTACCTCTGAATAATCTGACACTTGTCTTCACTTTGGAATATCGCTATCCCTTTGGGTTGCGGGGGTCAGACAGGCAGTCGCTCCGTGGAAAAGTTAGTATTCAGTCAAATCCGTTTAGACTAGTAAGCGGAAGGGTTACGCTATTGGGATAACGGTAGGAGAATGAAGATTATGAAGTAACGCCTAGTTACATGTTTGTCGGTCGCTGTTATTACTTCTGCCCAGTAAAGGTCTACCCACATATATGGCCATGCCCGTGACGTAGACGGACCGTTATTTGTCGTGGTATCAAAGAACATATGAACTCCTTCACACCTGATTTGGCACATTTGCCCCGACATTAGTACGTAGGTTACACAAGCCATGATCATGAGATGGCTAATCGTATTTGCTTACATACATATGTTTGTTACAGATATATGAACTTCTACTCGACAGAACCCAGCCACGATCTGCAATGGGATGACCAGATTGTGCCCACGTTGTGTCAAGTTTCTATGAACCTGTTTCATGCATAATCGCGTCTTGACTAGCTTGCTGTTCTTTGATGGCCCCCATATTGCATGATCCATCTTCTGCCGAGTTACTTTAAAGCTGTTTCTATGCCATGACCTCGTTCTCGAAAACACATTTGCGTTTTATTCTCCCATGGTCATTCTGAGTCGACATAGTTGGTGTCCAGAACCCAATTTTGGCCGATCAACAACCCTTTTTGAATTCCATATCAGTAGTATACAAAATTGGGGAGAAACGAGGAGTGGTGTTTCTTTGACCCGGGGCCTAGTCCAAGTTTTTACACGAATGGATCGAATTTGAGTCGTTTGTCGTTTGGAAAAATACATATTCTAACTAGGCCTTCGGGCATGGTGATCGTAATAGCACGTGCAACTTCTAAAAGCGCAATTCAGTAGTCGACTTAGTATCTTCAAAAGATTTTAAGCCTTTTAAGTTTGTCGAAATTCACTATTCGCCATTTTGCAACAAGCACCAATATCAGCTCTGGAGTGAAACAAAACTGAAATAAAACTGTCCCATTTCTGGCCCGGGCCTCTTCTCATTATGAGAAGTGGCAAGCCATAGCCAACCATGCCCGCAAAGAGCGAGTTTTCAGACTTCATATATAATTCAAAAACATTAGGAAGATCTCTCAGACAAGTTTCCTCAACATGTTTTCCTTCATGTCTATTGGTTTAAAAAAATTCATGTTTAATACCTCTTAGCGGTAGTATTAAATGACCAAGAAAAACTCGTAAATACACACTTGAGATTTATATTTAGCGCTTTGACGCAAATAATGTAACAACTACTGTATATGTATGCATTAGAGACCTTGTTCAGAAATTTCGAATCTCGTGTAATTTTATTACTTTTAATGTAGCGTTACGTTCGTGGCGTGACTTGAGTTGCTGTGCGTAATAGATCGGTAAAGTTAAGCAACGTTTGAAGAGGTGGTAAATTGGATGGGTGACAGATTGTGGCATATATGTTAATGTTTGCTGTAAAGTTGTTAGTCGGCTAAGTCGGAGGCCTCTGATCGGCGCTTAATCTCCCACATTAAAGTGTGCCACACGTACCTAAACGAAAAGTACCTACTTGTAGAACGGCAGAAGAAAGATATAGATCAAGAAATTATGCATCTTGTCTTTTTTTCTTCACCTACACAGACTACCTACTTAAAAGCGAGAACAAACCAAGTTATGAGGGATTATCTTTGGAATGCTTTTGGTAGCATCTACGGAGAACCAGAGACTTAGAAAATAGTGTACCTACATATATTTAAACAGAATTTAGATAAGGAGTTACTTCTATTTATAAATATTTCCACACATTACTTTGCACCCCTTCTCTCCATCCATTTTACATAAAACACAATATATTTTTTTAATATTTACATTTCATTCCTGCGACGTGTTTTATCTGTACTCACGCATTCTCATCGAAAACACGATTCTTTACACAAATATATTATTAATATCGAAGCTTGATGGCACAGAGGAAATTACCTACGAGAACTGAAATTTATTTGGGTATTTTAAACGGCAAATAGGGCTGTTGCACTTAGCAATAGCGCTTTCGGTCTACATATGTGAAAAGGAAATGCTTCTTACATCCATAAAATATATTTTTTAATGTTATGTATATACAGGTATTTTTAATTTGAAAGGGCTTTTCGAATTGTGTTATGAAATCTTGATTTGTTTCTTCTTCTTTCTTTCGCCTTATCCCATTATCTGGGGTCGGCTCTCCTTGTCTGCCTTCTCCATATTGTTCTGTCTTGAGCGGTCGTAGCATCTAAAAAACCTTAAGGACATGAGGGTTCATGTCCTTAAGGTTTTTTTGGACTGATGAGAGCCAGGTGGCAGGAGGTCTTCCGCGGCGTCGCGTCGTTGTCGGAAGATTTAGGGCCACTCGTACCATGTGATCTTCAGGACGGCGGCATACATGTCCATACCATTGAAGCTAATAATTATGATAATTCTTTCAAAAGCTAAAAATTGTCAAAACACTAACAGTACAGTTTGTATTTTTACTTCTGAAGAACTTTTACATATAAATATAATTGTTTATTATTCGGCTCCCGTAACCTCTGGCTGTGATTAATTAATAATCTTAATTATATGCTGTACTTAGTAGCTTACATAATATAAAATGTTTTCTGTATGGAAATTTAACTACAGTTTACGGATTTTATTTTATTTATTTCTATACTCACGCCTGTATCCCCGAAGGGGTAGGCAGAGGTGTAATATTACACCCACATTTCGCCATCAATTTTAGGTCCCACGTAATAGGGGGCGAGCCTATTGCCGTGCCGGGCACATTACCAGACTACGTGCTGCTACTGAGAATTTTCTAACGGAAAAACCCAATAACACTTTGCCCGACCCGGAAATCGAACCCGAGACCTCCTAATCCCACGCACATTTATGCCGCGAGACCAACGAGGCAGTTTACGGATTTTATCGCATTATATTGGTTTTACTTCGTTTTTACATTTAAACTGAACAATCTAGAACTACCTTTTTAATTTATTACTAGCCGAAGTTTCGAATTCTTTACAGGATTCATGGTCACGGCAGACTCCGACACGGCAAAATCCGTAAACTGTAGTTTAATTTCAATGTGTAACATCCGCGTAAACCCAAGAAGATATAATATTTTCTGTATTTTATTTATTTTTTATAATTTCAGTAAAGTATTCGAGTCTTCTAATTAAGTGTTAATTAAGTTACCCGACTGCATATAAGCTAAACCTACGTAAAATACCTATGTAGTAAACAATATAAATCTAAAAGACTTAAGTCCCATTACAGTCGCAGGAACGGCTTACAATGCTGAAGCACGCGTGTTTACGTGCAAGGTTACTTCATTAGCGTTGTGTTGTTTAAGACGCATTTAACTCTATTAGGGCTTAAGTCACGGTAGGCAGCAGTTTATTGCTTACTGTTGCCGAGCGACTTAGTTCTAGTGGTTATGTTTTCTTAATATGTGTATAATGAAAGAATAAATAATCTATGATACGAAATGATAATATGTGGACAGATATATAGATAATTAATTCATTATTGTCAAAGTCAAAATATTTTTTTATTTGGGCCACAAAGTGACGATTATGAACATCAAATTTTAAGTGAATTACTAGATGATTCTACATTAACTGCCACGTTCGCAATGTAATAGGTTGATCCACGAGAAAGAACGGGCCAATAAAAGTCATGGTCACTTTTTTAAATCACCTGTATAATTGTTTTACATATTATTTTTGCAAGGAGCTGCAACTGCAATTAATAATTTAATTATTGATTTTATACTCATTGTGAAAATACGCTGGTGGTAAAAATCTGGTATAAATAATTCGTATGCGTATTCGAATGCGATTTATTCCAGGATCTAGGATGGAATGACTGAAAAAGACACAAAGTTTTGATGTGGTATGGTAAAATGTATTTTACTGTACTGTATTGTGTATATTACTGGTACTAGTTGACAATCAATACATCTAGGTATACATATAAATAAAATTGGAGTGTTTGATTGTAATATTAAAATAAGCGCTTTTTACTAAATGCATATGGATGTATACACGGTACATATACCTAAATTATATTTTTACAATTTTCGTCTGTCTGTCTATTTGTTCTGGCTAACCTCTGGAACAGCTGGACCGATTTTGACGGGACTTTTACTTGCGGATAGCTTATGTACCAAGGAGTAACCTAGGCTATAAATTATCCAGGTACGCGAAGTAGTTCCCTCAGCACGCGGGTGAAACCGCGGGAAACAGCTAGTTTTAAATATACATACTACATAACTACGATCTAACTCTATGAGTGCAGGAAACTAATCATCATCATGTCAGCCTAGAGACGTCCACTGCTGGACATAGGCCTCCCCCAAGGTTCTCCACACAGACGGACCGCGCTTAACTAATAGCGCCTTGTATATAATTTGTAGCGTCAGCAGCCGCTACATAGGGATTTATTTTGACTGCTTTGTTAGTGTCATGCGTAGACTATGGAGACTAATAGATATATGATCTGTAGTTTCGTGGTTAGAAATGATTACCTACTGCTCAGCAGGCGATCGTGTTTATACTTTGTGAGTAACATTTTTCCTGAGTCTGGAAGAGTCTGGGTGCAATTCATTAATAAATAATTTGTATGTATTTAATTTTATTTAGTTATCAGTGGCGATAGCCCAGTGGTGTACGTAACGGACTGTCGAGACCATGGTTTCGACTTCGATACCTAGGACCTTCAAACCTCTGACTTTTCGAAGCTATTGTGCGTTAAAAATGTTAATTATCGCTCGCTTAACAATGTGTGGTAGATGGCAATTGACTCGCTCCCTATTACATTGCGACGGAAACATAACTGGCGAAGTGTGGGTGTCACACACCTCTGCCTACCCTTTCAGATAAAGGCGTAAAGTTGTGTTATGTAAAAAATATTTAAAACCTTTCACTATGAACCACAACTATTCACAAATACGACGCATCATCCGAACGTCCCCTAAACGTCTCATACGATCAAAACGCGTTTTGCGTTCTATATTAGTCACAACAATGTTTGAGTTTCTAGCGTTTAATAGTCGGAACGTTTAGCGGCGTAAATACTGTCGCGACATGGCACCGAACCCGTGCCAATGTTTACAGTTTTTTTAATACATACTATCTGTGATTCAGCTATTGTTTACGCGTGAAATTGTGACCATGGTTTTGTATTATTTCATTATTTAATTGTATTGGTGTAGTATTAAATATATTTATGTTTTTTGTAAAAAAAATTAGCTTCGTATTTTTATTTTCGCCAAATTTAATTTTTCATAGCATAACAACGTGACGGTCGATGCGTGAAGTCAATGTATATTATTTATAACCTAAAAAGTAGCTTACCCTTCGCTCACGACACAGTTTAGTCCTGTCAAATGCTGATTTTAAAGAAAATGATTAATAAAATTTTTTTTTTGTATATTTTGTAATTTAAATGTTATAGGTAGCTTCTATACCATGGGGTACATATATGGGTACATAGTTTTTAGGAAAACACTGACTTAAAATACATGGTGTATTTTGTACTGCACAACAATGCGTTGCTATGCTACATTGTAAGTGTTCCTTGTAATTATAAAGGGTGGATTCTTAAAAGGGTTACTAAGGGCAAGTGAATTACATACTTAAGTTTAAACTATAATAGATGTAGTGGAATAGTGTTTACACGGCTGAGGATTATGAACACATTCAGTAACAATACAAAGGCAATAGAGCCTTGCTGATTTCAGTATGAATGGGCCGGTTCGACCGGGAAAGTACCTATGTACTACCCTCTCACAGAATATCGACATAAAACAATTCAATATTCAAAGTAACTGAAGTTATAAAAAAAACTGTGTGTGTGTGATTGTGTGCATGCGTGAGTGTGTGTGTGTACGTGTGTGTGTGTGTGTGTGTTCGTGTGCGTGCATGTACACAGTATGCGTGTGAGAGTATATGTTGTATTGTGTCGTGTGTGTATGTGTTGTGTATGTGTTATGTATCGTGTTTTAAAAGCGCTTCAGTCTCATCGTAGGTGAGTTGTTTGATCCATTCAACTAGTATGTACTCGTATCTGTATTGTTGCGTTTCCTTTGGTGAGTGAGAGTGTCCTATTGCCTTATACTTCTCCCTCATTCCGCTCTTTTCTATTCCTTTTGCCATTCTAGAGCACTTATTGCACTTGTGACTCCCCTGGTGTCGCTTGTGTCCATGGGTCGCGGGATTCACGTACCATCAGGCGTTCCGTCTGCTTCCTTACCGACTATCTGTATATATAAAATTCTTGCGTTACTAACTGACTGACAAGTTATAGCCAAAACTGTTAGCCGCAATCCTCAAAATTTGCATGTATGATCCTTGAGAAGGGTAGTGGTGCACTAAAGAGGGATTTCCCGAAATTCCTCCGGGATCAAGATAAAGTTCGGGCGTAGCAGTGGACATCCTCTAGTATTACATAAAAAAACATAATGTCTACAGAAATATATCCATCACCGCATGCCACAAGCATTTCCCTTCGTAGACGCAAACACCGCTAAAATCATTTACACACGCGTATTATAAAAAAATATCCGTTAATTCTTTTGAACTTACAACAAAAGGTTACGAAAAAAAGAGTTGTTATTCTTATTATGAGTAAACAGTTTTCATGGTCACAGTACGGAGGTGTTTTTGGCAGATGTCCAATCTACTAGATGCTTACGACTATCAGAATTTGTGTACCCATATTATGGTTAAATTTGACAACGCAAGGACGGATTGTGGAGTTGAGAACGCTGACTGATGGATCGAATAGATGTAATATGAGATCTTATGCTAACATACATACATAGTCTCACGCCTATATTCCCGAAGAGGTAGGTAGAGGTATTATATATTGCTACACCCACTTTCCGCCAGATTTATTTTAGTCCCAAGTAATAGGGGGCGAGCCTATTGGGCGAGCCTATCGGGCACATTACCGGACTCCGTGCTACTACTGAGAATTTCCTGACGGAAAAACCTAATAACACTTAGCCCGACCCGGGGATCGAACCCGAGACCTCCCAATCCCACGCGCACATTTATGCCACGAGACCAACGAGGCAGTCATTTTATGCTAATATTCTGTCAAATCCGGTTAATACATAGTAAGAGGACGACGGGCACTAAAGTGAATAGCATCACACATACAAACCTTTTAGGTACCATAATATCGCTCCAATGCAACGTGAAAGACAGACTCTAAATTATGACCAACGTGAAGACATAATTACATGAAATATTAAACATTAACATTTCACACTCATATCACACACACATCACACACATATATCTCCCAGTCACTCACACACCAATACACTACATACACTCAATATACATGCACGACTTACATCAGTCACACATCGATTTTAAACTTTCGCGATTTGTATACATCATACAATATTATTTAGCGGGTCTTAGTCGCGATAATTTATTTATTTCAAGGCATAAATACCTCTGTTATTCTCCTACGTTTCTACCGGCTTGCAACAGTTGTGGTCGCGGAGGGAGTCCCTCTGCGACCACAACCGTTGCAAGCCGGCTAAATAAAAAGACCCGCTAAATAATATTGTATGATCCCTCACACATGTCACCACTCATACTAATAATATCTACAGATTATACAACTATCCATAGGTAACATTAATTAAAAATAAAATATTAAATGTGAATTGCTTACCTTCGTTTTAACTTTATAAGTATTCGGATGTGGGCGTTAAGGCGAGGTTGCAGTACAATGCGTAGCTCGACCTCACAATACAATATTACAACGTTTTATTTTCAATTAATAATAAATTTAGTATCATAAATAATAGAGTGAATAAAAAAATTAAAATGTGAATAAAAAGTATCCAGATGGGACATTCGTAATAATAAAATACTAATGTGTGTTTTTGTCAAGTAATAAAAGTGATTTGAGGCTGAATCAACACAATATATTATTATTATAGAAATACAAAATCATACGTAATTTACAAACATTGACGTATGATCAAAGTCCATTCACTTGTTCTTGTTTTTCTCCTTTTAGTATTAAACAACTAAGTAGATTGTACTGCACAGTTTTCGCTGCCGACCCACCGTACCCCTGGCAGTACCTCTGGGGGTATGGTGGGTCTTTCAAAGCTTAACCGTACTCCCAGATAATATTGTTGTGTAATTAGTTTATTAATTTCAGTTCGTTAATTTCAAGTTCTACTATTTTGTGGGATCATTCCCAGTATAGTAGTAGTATTGAACAATTCTATGATAGAACTGTCCTAATTCTATTAGCACAGCTTGATGAGGAGAACAGAACTAATGGGATAAGTAATAGGAAATGTCCCAGTCTAGTTCTATGTATGTTTTTACAAGGGTATTCAATAGAACTACTGGGAATGATCCGTAGTGTCACGACATCGCGCTATTATATCCGAAAGAATATGTTTTGTAGACGTTCATTTGTTTAATGTGTAAAACAAATGAACGTCTACAAAACAAATGAACGCCTACAAAACAAATGAACGTCTACAATACAAATGACTTACAGAAAGTGATCAGCTATCGATAGTGATTGCAGAAAACAGGTGCATGCGATTTTCAACCTAATTGACATTAGTCAGAATTTATAATTTTATTACCCTAATATTGCCAGAAAGCGAGAAAAAACAAAAAAAAATGTTTGTCATGAATTGTCAATAAGGTCGAAAATCGCATGCACCTATTTTTTGCAATCACTATCGATAGCTGATCACTTTCTGGTAGTCATTGGTTTTGTAGACGTTCATTTGTTTTGTAGACGTTCATTTGTTTTGTAGACGTTCAATTGTTTTGTAGACGTTAATTTGTTTAACACATTTTTATACATATATATTTATTCGGATATGTGAGCGCGATGTTGTGACACTTCCCTTGTAAAACATACATAGAACCACAGAGCAGATACAAAGAGGAGATGGCCTAAACAACTGTGCACTGTGATTTTCAACTAGGTCCTGACGTCATCACGTGGGCGTGGCCTAAGTCAGTTTGTTGTTGGCGTTCGCCCTGTGCACATTGTAAACGTTCCCTTTAAACAGCATTACATTCGCGCTAAAAGAAAAAAATATGAAGGGTTGTGTTTTGTCATGTAAAAACTACTCGGATAGACGTTCTAGTGCTATGGACGGCATCACATTTCATTCATAAGTAATTTTATGCGTAATTTATTGAAATAGTTCTAGAAAAATCTCTTAGCTTCGGCGTTTTCAAGTATAATTCTACCCGACATTAGATGGCGACAGTTTCTGCTATGTGAACTTAGAATATTTAGGTATGTACCTAGAGCTCATCATTAATGTATTTTAATAATCATATGTACTGAAATTTGTTAAACTTTAATTCCTAAAGATTCTTTAATTGCCAAAATATTGTTTTTTTTAGTTTTTATATCATTTTTTAAACAGGCCGCCATCTTTCGTCAATTATGAACATTAAACATGAAATGTCAAAAAGACAGGGCCGGAATTAGAATCCAATCCGATTGTCCAAAAAAGTTGTTTTGGTATATGTATTACCAAAACAACTTTTTTACCATTTCTGTCTGTCTGTCTGTTTGTTCCGACTAATCTTTAAAACGGCTGGACCGATTTTGACGGGACTTTTACTGGCAGGTAGCTGATGTAACAGGGAGTAACTTAGGCTTTAAATTTAGGAAAAAAATAGGATCTCACAAGAAAAACTAATGAAAATACCACGCGGACGAAGTCGCGGGTAACAGCTAGTCTCCTATAAACTAAATATTTTATCAACAATAATTTATTTAAATAAAGTACTTTCCCTCCGTGAGACAACTGGTATGGTAGTTGTTATTTAATTAATTACGGGTGAGGCTAAATCTACGAGCACTTAGCCCTATAGAGAAGTAATACATGCGAATTTAAAAGAAAACTATTCTGTCAACTAGCCGAGGTGCGGGGGGAGGTGTAATCGCTCCGAATTACTCCGAAGTATTCCGAAGAGGTTCCGAACACGATCGCTAGGGCTTGCGTTATAATGACTTTATGCTTTCTATCGATATCGATAAAAGTTTTTTCGTTTTTCAATAGGTACTTGCTTTCAATACCGTAAAATCATACAACTATAGTCCTCAGGTAACTTTACAAAAAAAAAACTATGGTCCAAAATCAAGTGTCCAAACAAAAAGTTCATTAATAGTAGATTTTACAACAAGTGCACAAAATGAATCATTTTTATCCGAAACTCTTAGCAGCCCGAGCCGAAGGCGAGGGCTGATAGTAATGTCCAGGATAAAATGGTTTTGTGGACGAGTTATAAACTCTGCTTTTCACTTCGATTGCGAGGAAATAAAACAGTAGTATAACATAACATTTCTTGTAATAATAATTTTCTTAAATTAATTAAAAAAACCTACCATACCTGAATTTAAAATTTAACCCATTATATTTTATGTCTTAAAAACACATAAGGAAAATAAATTAAAGTAAATATTATAAAATAACAAATTCTATCAATGAACTTCTTATTGTGTTAGGCTGTATGGCTCATTTTCTTTGCCTTAATATACATTAATCATCATCATCAGCCTTTAACAGTCCACTTCTGGACTAGGCCTCTCCTTTGAAAGGAGGAATTGGCCTACTATACCACGCTGGCCAAACGGGTTGGTATAGGGTTTGTATCAAGTTTTCCTTCTCTTACAGTGCTGTTCTCAGCATAATATGGTCCCTCTGTCGGCTCTTACGACACCCATGGGATGATATGGGGTGGTGACATTCCGTATTCTTAATCCGTCACCACACGGACATTACATATACATTAATTCATTTATGATATACATACATTTATGAGATACATTTATGAGTAGATACGTAATGCACTTGTGCACAAAATAAGCACTTTCAGAGCATGAGAAGCGAAAATGATATTATTGATAGATCATTAACAGTTAATAAAAACGTCAATTCATGTTTCCGTTTGGTCATTCCATTTAAGATTATTTTCCCATTAACTATTATTTGTACACCAGAACTATAGTTGTATGGTTTAATGGTGTCAGTAAGCTTTTGATTGTGACTTTAATATACTTGTGCAACTGAGAAATGCAATCTATACAAATAAATAAAATTGGAGTGCCTGTTTGTAATATTAAAATAACCACTTTTTTCTAAATGCATTTGGATGTATACACGGTACATATACCGAAATGACATTTTTTACAATTTTTGTCTGTCTGTCTGTTTGTCCTCGATAATCTCTGGAACGGCTGGACTGATTTTGACGGGACTTTTATTGGCAGATAGCTTATGTACTAAGGAGTAACTTAGGCTATAATTATAATATAATATAATAATAATTATGAAGTAGTTCCTTCAGGACGCGGGTGAAACCGCGGAAAACAGCTAGTTTTAAATAATCTAATATATTCAAGCAGGACTGTTGACCCAAGTTAGCAGTGACTAGATGCAGAAAATAGGAGATCGTGCTTTGTAGTGCATCTTGGGGGAGGCCTATGTCCAGCAGTGGACTGTAATATTGTGATGATGATGATGATATTAGAAGGCCCCGCAAGTAGGAAATACGCAAGATAGTTCGGCTTGAGGTCAAGTCGAGGCACTACATAGCAGTACGGGTAGATTGAAATGGGATTAAAAAAGATTATTACATTAAATTTATTTATTTTATTTATTTTACAAAGTGATATTATTGATTTTTAAAATGACTTAATTTCGTATTAACTTCCGGTGGCTGAGTTTCTTTAAGTGAGTTTGAAGCAACTTCTGATGCATTTTCTTGAAGTAAATTTGAAGCTGCTTCGTTTGGTGTATCCATCTGAAAGGTAGAAAATACGATAAATTTTAATCTTAAGAGTTTATGTCGGTTACGTGAATTCCACCAAACTATATCTGTATGTATCACCAAAAATAATTTTAATGGAACTACACTGTTAAACAATTGAATTTTCCTCATCATAATAAATTGATTCTTAATATTAAATGTGTATTCGTTTGAACATCTTTCATGTTAAAACTAAAACCAGACTACTGTGACAATGATAGTAACAAAATAATATTAGGCAGTTACATAATATGCATATTGTTACTAACCATTCGAGGCAAAAACAGCGTAGGTACTGCACTACTCATTAGTCGCCGCTTGTTGTTTTTCATCAAAAAACAATCCTCTAGTGAAATGTTTTGAGTACCTGACGCTTTATTTTGAAGGAACCCAATTTTCTCTTTTAGTTAGGTCTATCCATATGTTTTTTATACCACCGTCTTTTGGAAAACTGTTGGAAAAAAACATTCACTTTATATAAAACAGCATTGTTATCATAGTTATCAAAAAATCATACACGAAAAGAATAATTATTATAAACTAGCTGTCCCGGCAGACCTTTTTCTGCTTAATTTCTCTAAAACAAAATTTTTTACGTCTTTTCTCTCCATAAGAACCTTCCTCAGACTTCATCAAACACAACAAAAAAAATCAGTTATATCGGTTTAGCCGTTCAAGAGTTTTTGCGCTTAGCAACACATTTGGCGATTCATTTTTATTTATATAGATAACATTACAAAGTATTACTAATACTAGTAAATAACAAACTCTTTATTGCGTCTATATCTAAATAAGAATGCTTAAAAAACTATATGTTAATACAATAATCATTTTGTGGTAAATTATCGACAATGCGAAATAAATGCATCGCACCGCACTAATCATTGGCGCCACGAGGCTAATTATATCAGTGATAAGTCACTGACTCGTTGACAGAATCGAGTCGCCTTATATTACGTCTCTATAGGTTAAGTGCTCGTAGGGCTAAATGAACGTCATTTTGGGAGTCGCGTAAAATGAGTCGGCGGAATTCGGCTGCATACTAAATTCCAACTCACTTTGCGTCGCCGTGTAGTACAAACACCCTGAAGTTGCGAGTGTACTCTACTCCATATCACCTAAGGGCTTACGTTATTCCCGAACCCGAACTAAGAATGAATTCTAATAGGTAGGTGATACGGAGTAGGATACGGCGAATGCAGCGTAAATTCCGCCGACTCATTTTACGCGACTCACAACTCACAAAATAACGTTCGTTGGGCCTTACTCTTAAAGCACTTAATGCCCACCTAGTTTATTACGTTAAATTTCAAATGATGTACCTATGTTCTAGATTTCCATCCGAAGATGATCTAAGACAGCAGTGGATTACAAAAATTAACAGACACGATTGGTCTCCGACTAAATATACAAAAAGTTCTTGCCATTTTAATGATGAAGACTTCAAAGTGACAAAAAAGGGCCTTAGAAAATTAAAGAAGGGAACTATTTCGTCATTCATCAAAAACCATTTTATTCAAACATGTTTTTTTGTTTTCATTTCAATAAAAAAGACGTATCAAGATGGCCTACTAAAATCCTGAGTACGACCCTGTTGCATTAGCGAGTAGTTTTGCTATTGAACGGTAGATGGAAAATAAAAAAATGGGCGGGATCTAACACCCCCTCACCCCGCAAATTGTCACGCGTTTTTTCCTAGGGAAATTATATAACAACATCTCCTCTTTGTATCTGCTCTGTGCATAGAACTAGTGGTAAATTTCCTATAACTGTTTCCCATTAGTTCTATTCTTCTCATGAAGTTGTGCTAATAGAACTAGTGGGAAAAAAAGTATCACTAGTTCTATCATAGAACTGTTCAATAGAACTAGTGGGAATTATCCGACAGCGCAAGGATGATGGTGATGACGGGTCTTCAACAGTACCACAGATTATACCTGTAATATACAAAGCATTAAAACCATTAGCAGTAATACCTAAACGTTTTATTATCTAATTTATCTCCTTGTTGCACTATATCATCGTACTAGCGCTTGTCTTCGCTTGTCTAAAAATACAAAAACGTAAGTAGTAACTCATTATCATACGAAAGATAACACTGTTCAGTTTAACCCTTTAACCGCTTGTGTCGCATATATGCGACACATATTTCCGTGTCCCTATCGCTTGCGTCGCATTTCTACGACAGAGAACAAACATGATTTTTACGTTCTATTTGCGTCCTATTAACTGCGTGGTAAACTAAAACTATTATTAAATAGAGCTATTATTTATAACAACTACTTAAAATTATGTGTCATAGCTCTAAGCATTGAAAAAACTTAAACAGAAAAAGTAATTGGCAGCTTGTACTTTTCTTCGTTGTCTATCGCGCGTGTCGCATAAATATGACCATAGGGATGGGATACAATGCAATGCGCATTTTTAAAACGAAATAACACAGTTAAGTTTAATAATCAGATGCAATGCATAATTCAGCATAAAATAAACATTGTCATACGAAATAAAGTTCAATTTAACATATTGCCTTATGTTATTAATTCTTTTCCTTATTATTCATAAGAAAAAGATCCCTGAGGATCTCTGTATAATGCCAACATTTGACGTTAGTTCCCATCCCTAGACACCTATGCTTGCAAGATATTTCTCTAGTTAGTCTAGCGCGGCTGTCACATTAATACGACCGCTGCCTACGTCACAAGCGGATCAAACGAATGGAAAGTTCCATTAATGTTGTTCGTGGATATTTGTGCATTGTCGATAAAATAGTCACATTTTAATAATGACGACGAAGAGGAATTATTCGAATCTACAGAAGAATTTAGAAGTGTTGGAGAGGTAGGTAAGTACCTATTTCAATTTCTTATGTTAGTTGCACATTATTTAGTAGGTATAGGTATAAATAAGACTTCCGTTGGGTTTAGGTAACTCCTTGGTGAATCGAAATAGTAAGTATTATAAACATTGTGATGTAATTCTACCTACTTACTTATCTACATATCCTATTGATTGTTCAAATTTGGACCCATGTTGTATGTAGTCCATGCCATTAATAAGGCACTGTGACAGTACCTACCAAGTCGGACAAGCACTCGCACTCGCATTTGTCTCTTTTTAACGAACGTAGTTCCATATGGCGTTGTCTCTTACTGTGCTCCGGCGTTGCCCGTTTATTTAGGTTCCTTTTTGTTAAAGTTATACAGGGTGGCGCTACCATAGGGGCACTTTTTGAACAGAGGCATAGCGTACAACATTCAGAAGCCTTTTACCAAAAATCAATTAAATCGGTGCAGTAGTTTAGCCACAATATCGATTTTAAGTTCAGCAATTTTTGCACATGCTTTGAATTCCACACAGCTGATACAAAACGGTCAACGACCCTACATTGTGCGCCCCGACTCGCTACGATGCGACGCCTTGACGTCATCCGAAGTTAAGCTCAGCGCAGATAAAACGGAGCGCAGTGGAGAGGATTTTATTAACGCACTTGAAAATAAACTTTATTTTTTTTACAATAAAGTGCATAAATGAACCTGACAAAAAACATTCGCGCGTCCTCGAAGATACGCGGGAATCCTCGCGCGGCGTCGAGTCGGCGCCCGCGTCGTAGCGAGTCGCAGCGCGCAATGTAGGGTCGTTGACCGTTTTGTATCAGCTCTGTGGAATTCAAAGCAAGTGCAAAAATTGCGGAACTTAAAATCGATATAGTGGCTAAACTACTGCACCGATTTAATTGATTTTTGGTACAAGGCTTCAGAATGTTGTACGCTATGCCTCTGTTCAAAAAGTGCCCTTATGGTAGCCCCACCCTGTATGTACCTACCATTTGTTACGAAATGTAATTTTGACCTAATAAAAAATAATATACGTAATAAATTGTAATTTGTCATTTCAGGATCTTGAGGACAATGAAGGCTTAATTGGACGTCAGACATAACTGTACCTACCTGATATAGGAAAATTTGACGTAGGTAGCTATTTGTTTCGGGGGTATCACCTTCAGTACCTTTGAGCAGCGACTCCTCGGAACTGGATATTTTTGAACATTTTTGTGGCAATGATGTAGTAGAAAAAATATGTTATTTTACTAACAAATATCACCAGTTCTATGTCAGGCACACGGCTGCTACAAACAGGCGCGACACGCGACGCGACATAAAGACATGAGCGGTTCCTTTGTGTCGCGCCTGTATGTAGGAGCCATAAGGCTGACTTAAAATAAAAACATAAAAAATCTTTTTGACTTTTTTTATCGATACAAAGATTGCTCTTCCTTATTTATTGTAGGTATCATTTTATCGATTTGTAGCCGCGCGCTAGGGGCCCGGCAATAGATATTTAGCCAAGCGCTTAAAAGGTTAATGTCCACGTAGCACGTTGGTATAACACTACGAGCATTTCAGCCAGGAGTACGTTTAAGCTTTAAAAGACCCACTATACCCCCAGGGGTATTGCCAGGGCTACGGTGGGTCCGCAGCGCACAGTTTTTATATTAACGTATTGCTTTAGGTTTCCATTGAATGAAATGAGAAGAATAAAATGTACTTTTTTAATAAATGTTATAAATAAATCACATCGACTTTTTATTTCCCTACCTTAAATGAAATAATCAAATTTACTTTGAGGCGAATTGAATTTACTCAAGACAGACAAAGTGATCATGTCGCATCTGAGTCAAATTATTGTTTGTGAAACGGTCAGCATGATGTCACAATGCGCGTCGGTCCAGAGAGTATATGTTTATCTCTATTTCGCGCTTGCGATTAGATGTGCTATCTCACTTACACTTCTTATCTAATTCTTAGTGTGTCGTTTTGACATGTTTATATTAGTGTGCGTACGCTTTTCGCGATGCGTGCCACTCGTAAGCTCCGTCATGTTACCTTGTCAGTAACCTGTCTACGGTTTCTTACTAGTATGTCTATGGTTTGAACGATTGAGTTTGGAATACGAATTACTTTGTACTTTTGCGAAAACGTACATGCGGGGGTGGAGGGGGATTTTGCGGAGCAACGACGTACGTCCACCCTCAATCACGCCTAGACAGGCACTGATGAACGGCCGGTGAGCGATATAATGCCAACATTTTGACAATTTTTTTTCTTGGAGAAAAATTATAACGAAATTACGAAATCTGTTTTTACCATTTATTTTAAAATAAAGAGCTGTTTCTATTGATCATACTTTCATATAAATTCATTATGGAATCTCTAAGCACTACACGTTTAAAATTGTTATTTAGTGCCATGTTTGACATTTTTTTTTATCGAGCCAAACATTCCAAATCGTGTTTCTATCTTTACGATTTACTAGAAGATATGTTCAACTTTTATACTTTAATTTTTGTTCATTAAAAATATCATAGTTCATGGGCCTTTCAGACGTTCAAAAATCTTAAAAAGTACTGAAACCTCGCCTTAATGGCTACAACACAGTTTATACTAATGTAGGCATTACCGTTTAAGCTCTGTATAATTGTACTTATACAATTATACAAAGCTTAAACGGTAATGGCTAAAAGGTGTTTAATAAACGAATTTGAATTTGAATTTCAAAACAAGCACACTTTCACATATGAAATACCTATTAGCTGTAGTATGAATTGTTAAACAGGACAGGTGAGAAGTACCCTGAACAGAAGAGCATGCATGAGGAATCTGATGGGAGTGAATGAAGCAAGAGAGATATGTCTGGATCGTTGCAAATGGCGTTCCGTAGTCTCTGCCTACCTCTCCGGGAACCAGGCGTAAGTCTATGTATGTATGTATGTATGCATTGTAAGGAAACTCTATGTTTGTAGCTGTAGTATAAAATGGTGTACAATAAAGCATTATGTATCTGTCTAAAATACAATCCTCTATAGAATAAGGACCAGTTAGAAAAAAAAAATTGCGACGTAAATTAGAAAATGGGTAGAATCAAATATTGTTTACCTACATTTTTTAAGTCGAGGGAGTTTATTTTTTTCGTATATTTGACATGTTTCGAAATCAAAGTCAAAGTCAAAATCCTTTATTCATTTGGGTCACAATGTGACGCTTATGAACGTCAAAATAATAAATTTATAAAATAATTCCTTAACCCTACATTTACTTTTACTGCCACGTTCGCAAAGCAAGGGCGTAGAACCACGAAGTTTAAAAGACTCGATCATAAGAAAGTTGCACAATTTCATAGAGTTAAATATTGTTCCATACTGGAATCAAAACCAATCTACTCAGCCTAACTGACCTCTTCAACCACTCCGCTTTCTGCATAATCAATCAGTACTCACTATACTATAATTACCGTATTTTTTAACCTTACTCCTAACCTTGTCTTACGTTAGAAGTGCGGCTGAAAATACACTATATTATAAAATAATAACAAAAAACACATGGAACATTACCATGCTTTTGACTCGAACCCGTGACCTCGGCTTGACCATTTCCGGTAATCCAAACATCAAAGTGAATGAGCGATATATTTGAAAGAATGTCTAGAGTTTGGGTTCGACGCCCAGATAGTTTGTTTTTGTATGGAACAGATGTGACGTATTGGCCATCCCAGATATTAATACGTGGATGAAACTGATAGTGGATATATTATGGTTATTTTTATACGTTTTATGTTAGAGAATAGTGGTAGCGCTTTTTTTATTCAGAATTATTTGGACTGCCGCTCCTATTATACAGAACTAAAAGATGCAATGGTGGTAACATAGTATAATTCTATATATTATAATTATATACAGTGGGGACAAAAATTAAATAAAATATGAATTAACTTACAAAACTTACTGTAATAAGGTAATTTCAGTCATCTATGGCGTTCTAGGGTTAAATGAGTTCCTCACTAAACAAGAAAACAATACCTAAGGAAATAGTTATTTAAAAAAAACTCCTGTGTCGCAGTTCACTTTACAAACATTCAATCAACGGACACAAACAAAACCCAAAATCAACACAACAGGTAGTTGTAGGTAGTAGAGCCTTGCTGATTTCAGCATGAATGAGCCGGCTCGACCGGGGAAGTACTACCCTCTCACAGAAAATCGACGTAAAGTAACAGTACCTAAACTATTGCGTTTCGTTCGATGAGTGAGAGTGCCGGAGGCCTTATCCCCTATGCCTTCTATTTTTTCTTCCATCCTATCCCTTTTCCCAACCCCAAGGGGCGGCAACGCACTTGTGAATGTTGTATTTATACCTAATTTTAATGTTGACATTTTTATTTTATTTATTGATTTTAATTTAATGTTCATTTTGACGTGTAAATTTTTTCATTTTTTTGATTTGATATTCATGTTATTATTACTTGTACTTTAATTTTATTTATGATTTTAATTTTAAATTGAACTATGAATAATTATTATAACCTTGTACAACATATGATCGGAATGGGTTGAAATAATTGATATTTGAATTTGAATTATTCCTTTGCCATCCCAGAGCGCTACGCACTTGTGACTGGTGTCGCTTGGGTCCATAGTCGGCGGTCATAGCTTACATCAGGCGATCCGTCCGCTCCTCTACCTAAAAAAAAAGTTTGATGATCACACAAAGTGTTGAACAGGTGGGTAACCGTAACATGCGGGTGAGAGCCCATACGCCCCTGCGACGCAGTTCCAAAAGGCGAGGCGACCGTTTAAGCCTCTACGCCAAACGCATAGTCATTCAAATCATGAAGCCATCGTCTTCAGCCCTGTATATCATCATCAGCCCTTTATACTGTCCCACTGCTGGGCACGGGCCTCTTCTCACTATGAGAAGGGTAAGGCCATAGTCCACCACGCTGGCCAAGTGCGGGTTGGCAGACTTCACATGTCTTACGAGAACATTATGAAGAACTCTCAGACATGCAGGTTTCTTCACGATGTTTTCCTTCACCGATAAGCATAATTAACAATTTAATACACGTTAACTTCGAAAAGTCATTGGTGCGCGCCGTGGATTAGAACCCGAGACCCTCTGCGTAGCAGTCTGTCGGTCTCTCCACTCGACCATCGCTGCTCTGTATATAAACTGTCCTAATAGTCCAATTGTGCACATTCCTCTTTTCACTATGAGACGCCACGCTGGTCAAGCTTGGTAGATTTTACATGTCTTTCGAGTACGTTATGGAAAACTTTAACACATGCAGAATTTCTGACGAAGTTCTTCTTTCCGTTTAGCAAGCCATAACTAAAAAAAAAAAGAAAATAAATATTTATTTCTGTCACCAATGGCACACACTGTAAACTTAAAAGTCAACAAAAAAATATAAGATAATACAAACATAAAACAAAATACTAAATTATGACAGAAAATAAAAACACAAAAGTAACATACTATTTTAGTGTCGAAATAGGTAGAATATTATTGCTGCTTACTGGCAACACTATGCTTACCCGGCCGACCAATTGGAAGCCGACATAATCACAGCGGAAGGCGGAAATGGTGCTCTTATACAATAATAAATTATTGTCAGTGAGAAGCGATATCAATCTAAAAACATTTAAATTTATTTATAAATTAAGTTATAAATAAGACGTGGAAGTGTGTGTCTCATCAGTGCCAGAAGTTGTACAACGCTCAGTATACGTTGCGGTTACTAAGCCGCAACACTGGTATACAACTAACTAAGTATTTAAAATGCAAATAACTTAGAAAAGTCATTGATGCGCGCTATGGATTCGAATCCGAAACCCTCTGCGTATCAGTCTATCGGTCTCTCCCCTAGTTTAACGCAATATTATGCAATAATGAAGTCGGTACTTCCATCTCAAATAAATAATATGTTATTCCACGCAGTTATACTATTCATGAGGATAGAGGATGATTATGAGTTGCCCCAAAACGAGTGGCCAAAAATATCCTGACTTTTATAATATCCATGGGACTATTAAAATGTTCCCCAACATTTTACTTCAAGTGGAGATCAGGGATCTACATGTTAATATTTAAGTAGAGCACAAAGAATATTACTTCATACAAGTTATTTTATTTCGAGACCGTTTTTAGGGTTCCGTGGTACACTACAAAGAACCGTCCACGAACGTCCAAACCAATATAGGCAGATGTGGACTGACCTTAACCAATATGTGGATACTGCCACAATGCAACAATATATATAGCTGACTGTGTACCTATCAGTCACAGACTAAATGCTATGCTTGCAATTCTGCCCTCCCCAAACTAAAGTCCAGTAACAGCAAAAACATGATATAGGAATTTAAACTTTCGTGGTCAAAGTTTAAATGACCACGAAAGTTTAAATTCCTATATCATGTTTTTGCTATTACTGCACTTTAGGTTCTTTAGGTCCTTTTTTGTGTCTGCGACAGTTAAATAGTTTTTCTTTCGTCTTTTTTATTTCTTATAGCTTCACCGTGTCCTTTCGTCCGTCTGACCGTCCGCGGCTTTACATAAACTATGCTAAATAGTTGCCTTCATAATAAACTTTCAATTCAAATTATTACGACTCATTAGGCTTTTATAATTATACTAGAGAATGCCAGCGTCTACGCCCGCACATTTTTTTAACTTGCCCGTTTTGCTCGATCCCGTGTGAATTTCGGGAAATCGCTTCTTAGTGCATCCCTACGGTTCCCAAAAAAACATATATGCCAAATTTCAGCATCTTGCGCCCAATAGCTTTGGCTGTAGCTTGTCTGTCAGTCAGTCAGTAACGCAAGGATTTTAGATAATATATACAGATTAACGAGTAATAATTGGTTAACATAAACTTACATATTCGAGTGATAAAATAGATACTCTACGGATTTCTACGACAAATCTTTTACTGTACAGGCTGTACGATTGTGGAATACGTTGCCTGAGACAATAAGACAGGCTCAATCGTTGACATTATTTAAGAAAATTGTCACCAAACACTACTTAGCAGATATTCCATGACTACTCTTTTAAACTATCACTGATATTGTATTTATTTATGGTATCTATTTATATATTTTATAAAGTATATATTTATGTATGTTGTAATATTAGTATGTAAGTACATAGTATTATTATTAGTTTTGTTGAGCTCTTTGAGATAGACTATTCCATTAAGTACACCATTACCTACCCATTCTATCAGTCAATCAATTTTGTATTCTATTCTTGGTTGTCTGGAAGAAAGCGCATAAGACCGCCCTTGTACCACTAGTTTTAAGTTGTTTATATTCTTGTATCTTTTTGTTTTTATGGTGTACAATAAAGAGTTTCAATCAATCAATCAATCGTGATCGTCCATCCGAGTCCTTTTATCCCAAGGACATTAAATAAGGGCTACTACAGAACCCCACATTTTGCGAGGCCCGACATGCACTTGGCCCCTTTTATAAATATCTTTTAGAACACCTCTGGGGTATTAGTGTGTAAGTTATAACTGTTTTATACCCTAGGCTCTGTCTGGGTTGTATATTAGGTAAGGCTAAAAATAGAAAATATAGATTTTATATTGAAAGGTGCTGAGCACACGGTTACACTAGCGATATACGAAACTACGACGGCACTCGCGATAGACGACCGGTTAGCGCAGCGGGAGTGTAAGCGACTGTTACGCCAATGGTCGCGGGTTCGATTCCTGCTCAAGTCAAACATTTGTGTGTATGAACATGGATGTTTGTCTTGGTCTGGGTGTTTCTATGTATAATATTTATGTCTTTACAAAAAAGTATATATGTATGTTTATCCATTATCTAGTACCTATAACACAAGCTCTGCTTAGCTTGGGACTAGATAGTGATGTGTGTATGTGATAGAATATTATTAATATTTTATTTATGGATCTTGCTCTGCGCCTGTGGATCGTAGTGTGGTTTTCTCGAGAAATATAAGCTATCCAAAACAATTATAACAATTTTTAAATCGTACTTGTGGTGCCCAAGATTAGCGCGTTTAATCAAATAATCAAACTCTTCAAAGGTAATAGTAGAATAAAAATAAAATCAAAATGTTAATAGTTAGGCCTCGGTTTGCATTTATTTTGGTGATCCAACTGCTAGTTTAAATTCTTTGGAATGAAACCTAAGCTTTATTTTCATACGATTATTTCATACACAACTACATAATTTTATACGCACGCTTTTATCCCGTCAGGGTAGGCAGAGAGCATCCCTATCGGCCGATCGCAATATTTGATCTTGTCGTAGATTTGGCTACAAGACATACAAAATTCAAAAATTCAAAATTCAAAATTCAAAATTCTTTATTGCCATGATAAACCTATACTTACAGATGACAAATAATAAATATTGATTGATTTTAGGTTATTGTTAGCAGTATATCCGTACCTTCTGAACTAGTTTTGACTGTGACTCAGAAGGTAACTTTTCATTCTTGCTAATAGTATCCTAAATTACAAATAGGTGGAGTTGGTGTGATACAAAAACAGAAACAAAATAAAAGCAAAATACATAGGTATTAATTTTTTTTTATTTTATAGACTCACGCCTGTATCCCCGAAGGGGTAGGCAGAGGCATAATATTACACCCACATTTCGCCATGAATTTTTTTGGTGCCACATAATAGGGGGCGAGCCTATTGCCGTTACCGGTCACATCACCAGACTCCGTGCTGCTACTGAGAATTCGGAAACACCCAGTAACAATTTTTGCCCGACCTGGGAATCGAACCCGGGACCTCCGATCAGTAGTCGCATACGCTAACCACTGGACCACGGAGGCAGTACATATTTGATATAAGCTCCATACGAAATTTGTCAAATATGTATATCTATTAGCCAAATCCAGTCTTAGATCAATTATTGGGAGCGACCATAAGCCTATAATCGTAGACAAACATAAAGATTACGAAGATCACAGATTTTGCTATGATGATTTGGGCACATGAAAGGATAGATGACAAAAGACCGACTAAGAATATGTATAAACCAAGTGTAATTAGAACAAGAGGAAAGGGAAGACCAAGGTGGACGTTATCTGCCCAGAGTGGAGACATTCTTAGGTAAGAAGCATCCTAAACCGAAGAGGATGCATGAGAAATTTGATGAGAGTGAATGAAGCAAGAGAGTATGTCAGGATCGTTGCAAATCGTGGTCCGTAGTCTCCCTACGTTACTTTACTCCCTACGTACCCGTTCGGAAAACAGGCGCGAATCTATTTATATTCATACATACATACATATCGTCACGCCTTTTATCCCCGAAGGGGTAGGCAGAGGTGTATTTCTACACCCACTTTTCGCCAGATATACTTTAGTCCCACGTAATAAGGGGCGAGCCTATTGCCGTACCGGGCACATTTACAGACTCCGTGCTGCTACTGAGAATTTCGTGATAGAAAAACCCAATAACACTGCCCGACCCAGGAATCGAACCCGGGACCTCCCGATCCCACGCGCACATTTATGCCGCGAGACCAACGAGGCAGTCGTATAGGGTTTGATGTCGAGTTTTCCGTCTCTACGCAAAGATGGTATTTGCATCGTGTGATCCCTTAGTCGCCTCTTACGACACCCACGGGAAGATAGGGGGTGGTGACACTTGTATTCTATGCCGTCAACCACACGGCCTATTTAATATGTACAGATTTTGGCCGGAGTCAGATCTATGAAACTTTTTCTTTTGCCTGCCCTGTTCCCATATTACTTGGGGTCGGCGCAGAATGTCTTTCTTTTCCATTCTCTCCTATCAGCCGTCATCTGATTATTCACTCCCTTTTCATTCATGTCATCCTTCAGACAATCCATCCATCTTTTCTTTGGTCTCCCTCTTGCCTTATATCCCTCAACTCTCATATTCATCACCTTTCTAGTCACATGCTTTTCATCCCTCCTCATCACATGCCCATACCACGATAGACGATTTCCTTTCAGCTTTTCTTGCACCGGTGCAACTTTCAAACTTCCCCAAATAAAACTACCAACACACAAATCGAATGTGTACCATATAATCTACGAAACGGTGAAACAAAAAACAATGTTATTTTTACCGCAGACATTGTTTACTCAATCGAAGGTCTAAATAAAAATGTGTCAACCTTAGTAATTTCGAAATACCCCCATCATATGGGTCAATGTCTCACCGCACGTCACAAATCCAAGGTTTGATACCTGGACGATGTATTTATAGTATAGTAAATACTTTGTCATATTACTAGAGTGGAAATCATGGTATGTCAATCAAGGAATAAATTGTTTGTGTATATTATTTTATGTGGGATTCCGTTTTAATTTGAGAAGAAATATAATCACCACAAATTAAGTAGTTGACTTTCCTAGGCATTGAAAAAACTGAGTCATATAACTTACACTTTTATCGCAGCTATGAGCACATACATCATCATTGTCTTGCCCTGGTCCCAATTTATTTGGGGTCGGCGCAGTATGTCCTTCGCTTCCATACTTCTCTGTCACCAGCCATCCGAATTTTCTCTTTCATATCCATCCTCAATCCATCCATCTTTTCCTTGGCCGTCCTCCCCCTTTTCGTCCTTCTACATGCATATTCATCACTTTTTTACCTACATACATATCATCTCTCCGCATAACATGTCCATACCAGGCCAATCGACTCCCTTTTACCTTTTCATCTATGGGCGCCACTTTCATACTACCACTAATCATTTCTATGAGCACATAATTATGTACATATTATATGCATATCAATTAGTTGAATTAAACAATTCAATGCGATGCATAGGATTTTGTGACCCCTTATAAAATCCTTGATATTTTTTTAAAGTCCTGTAAATATTTTTAAGCTTTTATTATTATGCTTATTTTAATATTATTAGAGACACATAAAATTGTTGCGATACGCGCAACAACACACAGCCGAAACTAAGCGCAAGAAGCTGTATGTTCCTTGAGGTGTGTAGGTGTACTAAGATGTACTAAGAAGGAGTTTCCCGAAATTTCCACGGGATCAGCCAGAAACGATTTAATGTTAATGTGTTCGGGTGTAGCTGCAAGCATCCTCTAAAATACTGCACTGTTTAAGTGGCCGCCTCGCCGCTTGACACTGCGCCTAGTGTAGTGTGTTCGATCCCCACACGAGACAACACTTTGTGTGATCCATAAATTGTTGTTTCGAGTCTGGGTGTTCTTTGTGTCCGTTAGTTGTATGTTTGTAAAGTCACCCGCGACACAGGATTTATTCGTAGTGCGGGAGTTGTCTTGTTAAAAAGAAAATAGATTATAAGCATTATTTTGATATCAAAACAATGGCTGAGGGATTTTAAATTGTCTTTCGTGATATATACCACGTACCTTTGTTTGGAATAACCGATATTTCAGCACTGTTGCAAGCGCTTAGCGCTTTAAAATCAGCAGGCCAGTTCTCGTATTTTTATATGACAATGAAATATATTTTGAATTGACTCGGAAGCCGTAGTCCGCTAGCCTAATTTCACTTAAAGTAAGGGGGGAGAGAGAGAGAGAGAGAGAGAAATGCATTTATTTTCACAACATACACAATAGTTAGATATTACAAAAACATGACACATTACAGAATTACACAAGTAGGTATGTTATAAAAACGAGGTTACCACTCAGGCTTATGTTGATTATGGCGAAGACCACAAACAACAAAGGATATATATAGTCTAAGTAATTTCCTTAAAGTAAGGAAGTAATTAATATTTGAAATAAACAGTTCGTCGTTGACACATAATTATTTTGACACTTGTTTCAATTTAAGATCTCGTTACAACTTCATTCAAATATCAGATAATTTAGAAGAATACGATTTTTGTGACGTAAGTATGACACTGACTTTATATCGAAACTGTATTTTGTTTGGAGAATTCGGCCCCAGTTTAAATTACCACGAAAGTTTCAATTCTTATAATAGCTGACGGAGTAATTTTTTGAGCTTGATTTATAATTACAGCCTTTTAAAAAACGTTTATATCTTTTCAGGTAAGTTTCTACTTATTCATCTGGAGCCTGAAATGAAGTAAATACAGTAAGTGATAGTTTTAAACAAATGGCAAAAGCGTGCCACAAAGAAACTCTTATTTTTTAAATGCGGATAGATAAATTATTAACCTTTCTATCAAAATATCTACTGAATTACACAGACAGAAATTCTAATTGAAAACATACTTATTTTTTATTATGATGTGAATTACACTGACTGAATTCGTACCTCAAGAAAACGTTAATGGTTTTTTTTTGCCTTAAGTTTAACAACTAATAAGTAGTTACTTACATGGTATAGCTACTTGTTTCTTCAAAGATAATGTGATTAGTAATGACTGCACTTTAATGCAATTAAAGCGTAAATCGATAATGCCGACTACGAAGCGTTCCTACTGTCTGTATGTTATGATGATTAATTTATTTAGCTGTTCATAATTATGCAATCTGCCGTAGAGGCAGCGATAGCTTAGTGGAAATACCAACAGACTGCCATGCAGAGGGTTAACAATTCAATACGCACAGATCTCCGATAAGTCAATGGCGCGGGCCGTGGATTCGAACTTGACAACCTCTGCAGGTCAGTCTTGTATGCAATATCAAAACTTCGCTCAGTATAAGACTCTGCGCCACTCGCGCAAACGTCCACATAATGTACAGCTCTCCACATTATTTCGTTAAGGGTCACCTTACACGATAAATAATAAATGTTAGGCCGTGTAATGGGTACATTAGCCGTTAGCAATGAGACGATTTTTATCAACACGAAGGCCTGGCTCTTGTTAAATAAACTAAAGCATTTTAGCCACAATTGCGTGTCACGCATGTAGTTAAGTAAAATAGAAATGCTTAGCGCTTAAAGGTTAGGCAATACGGGGACCTTACAAGGAACAAATGGTGTTTGATTGATATTGCGGCAAGTGTTAAGGGTCTATGCCTGCACAACACTTGCTTTGTTATGGCTCTTCAGTGTGTCCGTTTCGATGGCGTGGCAATGACGTTTTTTTAAAAAAGAAATGCAACGCAGACGTCTGAAGTTTTTTGTAAAACTTCAGACGTCTGCGTTGCTTTTTCAGCGAGATATCTGCGAAAATGTGTTTTTCACCGTTTGAATGGCGCGGCCATGGCTCATTTAGTCTTACAGCTCCTAAAATATAAGCTCAGGATTTTTTCTATATTTTTACAATTTTTTTACAAATTCAATATATTACTTACCAAAATTTCAGGTCTCTGCAATGCTTAGTTTTAAAGATCTCCGTGGCCGCGCGGTTCGGAGCATTGCAATAGCGCGGCCACGTTCAAACCCTTATAACTTTTTAATCATAGCTTTGACAAATATCAATAAAAAACGTCGTGGCCGCGCCATCGAAACAGACACCTCTTCAGTCCCTTCCTTGAATGTTAGAATGCCAATACAGAATCAAGTAGCGCTCATAGCCGTAATTGGCTTTGCAATCCGTCGCAGGTCAAAGTTCCGTTAGATTACCATCAGCCCCTATGAGGTTTGGAATGTACTGAAAATAACCTTGTATATATGTATACTAGAGGACGCCAGCAACTATGCCTGCTTTTTTTTTAATTTACCCGCTTTGGCCGATCCCGTGGGAATTTCGGGAAATCCCTTCTTAGTGCACCCCTACGGTCCGCAAGGAACATACATGCCAAATTTCAGCTGCCTGCGCCCAATAGTTTCGGCTGTAGCGTGTCTGTCAGTCAGTCAGTAACGCAAGGATTTTATATATTAAGAAGATGACTTTTCGGAGTTAAGTGCGTATTAAATTGTTAATTATTGCTTGCTAATCGGTGAAGGATAACATCGTGAGGAAACCTGCATATCTGAGAGTTCTCCATAATGTTCTCGAAAGACATGTGAAGTCTGCCAAACCGCCCTAGGCCAGCGTGGTGGACTATGGCCTTACCCTTCTCATAGTGAGAAGTACCCGTGCCTAGCAGTGGGACAGTATAAAGGGCTGATGATGATGATATGTATATGGCTATATCATAAGCTTTATATTTATACTGTTCCACTGCTGCCCACGGGCCTCTTCTCACAAGAGAAGGATAAAGCCATAGTCGTACCGTACAAGTGCGAGATGGTAGAGTTCACATGTCTTACGAGAATTTATGGAGAATTCTCAGACGTCGTCACGAGTTTTGCCTTCACAGTTAAGCAAGCTATTATTCATAAAATAATACGTCCTTTACCTGCCTTGGATTCGAACCTGAATCCCTCTACGTAGCATTTTGTTGGTATTTGTACTAGCTTTGTCCTATATATATGCTATTTGGTAGCAATATATTACTTTATATATACTAAGTTTCAATTGCAGCATTGCGCAATCCCCGCGGTTTATTTAACTTCATATATTTCGGAATAATTAGTAGTTAAAATTGCGGGCGTACAGCGCGAGCGAAACATGTTTAAAACTTGGTCCGTTCGTTGCAGGCTCTGTGGTTTTACTTGCGTTGTATCTTTTACACGAGCTCTTTAATGGAAAGTTTGTAGGTAGTAGAGCTCTGCTCATTTCAGCATAAACATCGACGTAAAGTACCAGTATCTATAATACCTATTCAGTTTTGTTAGGTGAGTGCCCATTCCCTATTCCTTCTTCCTCATCCCGCTCCTCCTCCTTCCTCATACCGCTCCTCCGTCTATTCCTTTTGCCAGCCCAAAGGGCCACAACGCACTTGTGATCCCTCTGGTGTTGATTGTGTCTGTGTCGGCAGTAAGCGCTTACGATCAAGGGGTCCGTTTGCTCGTGCTACGTATCTATACTAATATAATAAAGCGGAAGAGTTTGTTTGTTTGTTTGTTTATTTGTTTGTTTGTTTGTTTGTTTGAACGCGCTAATCTCAGGAACTACCGGTCGGATCTGAAAAATTCTTTTTGTATACGATAGCCCAGTTATTCCGGCAGGCTATAGGCTATATAACATAACGCTTCGACCCTTTGGGGCCGGGCAAAAGGCTAAAAAGGCTAAAAGATAATGTCGGCTAATCTCAGGAACTAGCAGTCGGATTTCAAAAATTGTTATTGCCTATGATAGCCCAATTATTCCGAAAGGCTATAGGCTATATAAAATTACGCCACAACTGATAGGGGCCAGACAAAAATAATAAGATGGTCAGACGAGAAGGGGGAGGGTTGGGTCAAAGGCAAAAAAAGGCTAAATGAATAGGATACAATCTATATGGGTATCGTTTTCGGCATTTTCGGGACACTGATTAATAATATGAAATTTATTTAGTGATCCAAGATGGCGGACGGGAAATCAAAGATGGCGGATGGGAAAATTTAAAAAATCAATATGGGTATCACCTTCGATATTTTAAGGGGTGGGGAATCGAAATACAACATCTATTTCGTGATCAAAGATGGCGGGTGGGCAATCAAAGATGGCGGGTGGGAAAATTAAAAAAAATCAATATTGGTATCGTCTGCGATGTTAAAAGGGATGGAGAATCCAAATACAACATCTATTTCGTGATCAAGGATGGCGGATGGGATTTAAAAAAAAACACTATGGGTATCGTCTCCGATGTTTAAAGGGATGGGGAATCCAAATACAACATCTATTTCGTGATTCAAGAGGGCGGATGGGAAATCAAAGATGGCTGATGGGAAAAAAATTTAAAAATCAATATGGGTATCGTCTCTGAGGATTTAAGGGATGGTGAATCCAAATACAACACCTATTTCGTGATCAAAGATGGCGGATAGGAAATCAAAGATGGCGGACGGGTTTTTTTTTAAAGTCGATATGAGTATCGTCTCCAGTATATAAAAAGATGGCGAATCCAAATCCAACATCTATTTCATGATCAAAGATGGCGGATGGGAAATCAAAGATGGCGGATGGGAAAGTTTAAAAAAATCAATATTGGTATCGTCTGCGATGTTAAAAGGGTAGGGGAATGCAAATACAACATCTGTTTCGTGATTTAAGATGGTGGATGGGAAATCAAAGATGGCGGATGGGAAAAAATTAAAAAATCAATATGGCTATCGTCTCCGATATTTTAAGGGGTGGAGAATCCAAATACAACATCTATTTCGTGATCAAAGATGGCGGATGGGTTTTTTTTTAAATCAACATGGGTGTCGTCTCCGATGTTTAAAGGGATGGGGAATCCAAATACAACATCTATTTGGTGATTCAAGATGGCGGATGGGAAATCAAAGATGGCGGATGGGAAAAAATTAAAAAATCAATATGGCTATCGTCTCCGATATTTTAAGGGGTGGAGAATCCAAATACAACATCTATTTCGTGATCAAAGATGGCGGATGGGTTTTTTTGAAATCAACATGGGTATCGTCTCCGATGTTTAAAGGAATGGGGAATCCAAATACAACATCTATTTGGTGATTCAAGATGGCGGATGGGAAATCAAAGATGGCGGATGGGAAAAATTTAAATAATTAATATGGTTCGTGATTCAAGCTGGCGGATGGAAAATCAAAGATGGCGGATGGGAAAGTTTAAAAAAATCAATATCAGTATCGTCTGCGATGTTAAAAGGGATGGGGAATGCAAATACAACATCTGTTTCGTGATTCAAGATGGTGGATGGGAAATCAAAGATGGCGGATGGGAAAAAATAAAAAAAAATCAATATGGGTATCGTCTCCGATATTTTAAGGGATGGAGAATCCGAATACAACATCTATTTCGTGATCAAAGATGGCGGATGGGATTTTTTTTTTTAAATCAATATGGGTATCGTCTCCGATGTTTAAAGGGATGTGGAATCCAAATACAACATCTATTTCGTGATTCAAGATGGCGGATGGGAAATCAAATATGGCGGATGGGAAAAAATTTAAAAATCAATATAGGTATCGCCTCTGATGATTTAAGGGATGGTGAATCCAAATACAACATCCATTTCGTGATCAAAGATTGCGGATAGGATATCAAAGATGGCGGACGGGATTTTTTAGTAAAGTCGATATGGGTATCTTCTCCGATGTTTTAAGGGATGGCGAATCCAAATATAACATCTATTTCTTGATCAAAGATGGCGGATGGGAAATATGATAATATAAAAAAAGTTATTATTGGTGGTGAAAAAGTGGTAGTGGTATTTGATGTTCGATGCAGATAATGGCTATGTTCAGTGGATACCTCTCCTACGGAACCCTTCATGGGTGAGTCAGACTTGCACTTGATTTAATTATTTAATAGCCATAGTATTTAATAGTATTAGTAATTTTATCATATCCCTAGATCAGTGATCTAACCATATCACTCATATACCACCTTCTCATCTCCTTACAATAAGTTAGTTTTTCTACCCTAGAAATAATTTATATGGCAAAACAACTTTGCCTAGCAATTAAGAGATTAAACACTGATGTTCTTGGTAACTTTGTTCTGAATAAGTTGGAAAAAAGTTAAAAATTAATATGAAATGTAAATACCTTAAAAAGGCGATACGGAGTTAACCGGGACAGCTAGTCATATATAAAAAAGTATATTTTAGGAGAGTGCTGTATGTATTTACTATGTGTAGTGTCCATAGCGTGAATTGACTTGCTGGTCACAATTGTCTGCCAAAGACAAGCAACGACTTTGGCAGACAATTGTGACCAGCAAGGTTGCAGCTGGTTGGTGTAGCGGCTTAAGCGGCCGTCTCACCGCCTGTCACTGCGCTGAGTGCTGTGAGTTCGATTCCCACACGATTCCCACATGATATAAATTGCTGTTTCGAGTTTCGTTTGTTTATCGTGTCCGTTGGTTGTATGTTTGTAAAGTCGCCGCAACACAGGATTTATTTCTAGTGCAGGATTCGACTTAAAAAAATAACGTTAGCACAGGTCAACTCTTCGTTGGGTGACTGCTTGAGGCATTTACATAAAGTATTTAAAGCCGTCTGTCTCGGTTCTTGTTTCACACGTAAATCTCTTTGGACCATGTGCGGGCGATCTACAAACTTCTATAAGAGAGTTGGCCACAAAGCGTTTATAACTTTCTGATATCGGCTGAAATATCAGATAAACGAAAGAAATGCTTGTTTGCGCCGATATATGCGATATTTAGGCATAGTTATAAATCAAACAAAGTGAAAAAAGTTAAGACGTTTTTTTACTTCATTTGATTGTTGCAAGTCTACCTACCTACCTATATCTAATCAGTATTATGCAAAGAAACTACTGCTAATGACCACAACGCTGAAAATCCTATGTCACTCAAACTAAGTCACCGTCTAAGCTAGCCTTTTATTTTCCCCCACCTTATAATCGAGTGCAGCCCCTCAGGCTAACAGTTAGCCTTACAAACTAAGTTTCCCTCATAACACGTACGCCCTAACTAAACTGCCTCAAGGGAACTATATTTACTAGCTCCTTGATGGGTTATTTTGGTAGGAGACTGGGTATTTTTGTTTAATTTAGAATGATGAAATGTTAACAAGGTGGTTAATTTTGGAGTTCTGGGTTTGATAATTCGGTATATGATAGAGTTTTAGGATGTTACGTCATTGGGGTTTAAGTTTAGTTTTACAAGATAATATTTTCTTGATTATTAATATAGGTACCTACGATCTTTTGCGGTCTTTGTGCTTCCTCAAGTGTTGTTAAAGTAAAAATGCATGAGATAAATTTTGGTTCGAAAGTATTTCAGGTGCAAAATACCCATAAAAATTTAATTAAAAAATAAGAGTTTTAATAAAATTTAAAAATATATTTTGCAATTTTAGCCTACATTACCTATAGTAAAACTAAAAAAATATTCGAAATTAAAACTTCAATAAAATATTTTCAACACCCCCAATAATTGTTTAGAAATATCTAGTACAAGCTGTGCCCGCGGTTACACTCGCGTTCTTTAGGGCTACGGCGCGGCGAGGCACCCACATGGCTCAAAGCACGTTATACCTTATCTTATAACCTGCCTCAATAAGTGAGCTATACAACACAAGAATAATTTTTCAAATCGGACCAGTAGTTCCTAAGATTTTTGGATACACAGACATTATAAGCTTAACCTCTAATTACGGGAGTCTAAACATAGACCATTAATTGTAGATTTAAATAAACAATAACAGATTTGTTTTTAAAAATCTTGCTCACGGATATTTTTATTTGACTTTAATGTAACAAGCGATGATACATGCGTATTTTGAGTTCGACACGTGTGAAAATATTATTTAAGCTTAAAAGAAGATTTTCAGCATTAGGTATATATTACACTCTGTAGGCTATTCATGAAAAACTTCTTGTTTGTGCAAGAAGTTTTTCATGAATAAATTTTTCCTAACAATAACTACAAAATAATTTGTACAAAGACGGATTTAATGCCCAGAGCCAAGGAGCTATTATTTTGCCCAGAGCATTGTATACCTGTCAACATTTCGTTGGTGCAGAGACAAATCAAGGTGGGTGCTAAAACTGCGTGTAAAACAAAGAATTACTAGAAGTAAGTTTCTAAAATATTACGTTTAAATATTTCAAAATGTAGGAGATAAGAGGGTAATTACTAAAAAATTCCGGGGAAATATCTTCATTGTGAACACTGGATAACCATACCTGAAATTAAACCAAGGTAAGACGGTCATACTCATCATCCTCCTGCCTTCAATTTATTTGGAGCCACCACAGTACCTGTCATTTGCCTATCGGCCGTTCACTTACCACTTTCCGTTTCAAATCTATCCATCTTTTTCTCGGCTTGGAAAATATAGCGACCCATGTACCTAGTCGACCCCTTTGAAGAAAATTTCTAAAAGCATTAATACCTGGGAAACGAATTTATTTTTGAAGTAGACACATTTGTTAAACCGCAATTAAAGGTGCGCGAGTGCAATACTCGAAATACCTACTTATCCATGGGTGCAAAGGACATCTATCGCATAAATTGGCGGGGCAAATGCATCGATATTGGTCCTAATTAGAAAAATTGTATGGTGACTTTATGCCGCAATAACTCCTGAGCCAATAATTTCCCAGGTAGGTATGGTGCCGAAGTAAAAAATGTTCACGAGGTTCCAGTATGTCCAGTTCCAGGGAGGAATCTACATGGGATTCCAGTTTTCGTTATGGGTCTTTTTACACCCTGTATGTGCGGCGGCCCTAAAAGTAAAGTAATCTACATATTTTCTGCCTACCTCTAGCGCAGACAATCAGCATTCTACATAAACGTTGAATGATTGACTTATACCACTATAGAACCGTATAAAATAAAGAGCTAAGACACAGTTTACAATGTGTTTCTTTGTAAAACGTACCTCAAATTATGAGCAAGCTAAAAGCTTTTAAAATGCCGGTTTGCATACGTTGACAATGGATGACGAATCAATCAAAGTTGTACATTTGTTTAAGGCACAGTTATTTCAAAACGATTTTAGTTACAATACTCAAATTCATACTTTACACTCTCAATTAAATTATATATTTTTTATATTATTATTTAGGTCAATTATTTTAAGCCTTTCCCTTCAAGAAATAATAGTCTCATTTATTAAACGCCGAAATGCCTTTTACCAGATGATACACTTAAATACATTTTAAATGCATACATTTTATTGACAAATTACAGCCCGATAAAGAGCAAATAATCGTACACACACAGATATTTATCCCGGGAATCGAACCCACACCTCCGGTTTAACAGTCGTCCATTAAACACACGACCAGTATCTATTGGCTGTCCAATAATGCAAATACATCTAAAACTAACGCTTTTGCGATGAATTTATACAACAACAAAAAAATATTTTAGATCAAAACTGTAATCGCGAACTTACCACTCAAAGGCTTAATACAGTCTAACGTAGTTATTCCGCATCAAAGTCCAAAAGAAAATCCATACAATTTGCCGAGCGCCAGATGTACAAGAAAAGGCCTGCCCTTTATGGGAACACCCCACACCCGTATAATAGGCTGTGTATCCAAACGAGATGAACGAGGCAGCTCTGCGAGGAAAGTGTGTCTATTAATATTACTTGAGCTGAGCGAAGCTGAGTCTACAATATTATGTAAAAACATTCGGTTGCGGCCACAGTTTCGCCCACGTGGGAGTCGGTAGTTAGCACAAAAGTACTATTCTGCAGTATAAGCTAAATCAATGCAAAGTTAAGTTACTCAAGCTAGAAATATAATATTAAGAGAGTGTCCTTTTATAACGTAGATAACCAGCGAGGCAAGAATGTAATACCTTTTACCAGATAGATATAATAGTTTGGTAAAGTAACTGTTGGATTGCCCGGCATGTCTTTTTATTTCTTTGAGGAGGTAATGGATACACTAATTACAAAATTAATAAGGAAATATAAGAGGCACATCGTCAACTATTTAGTTTATTACATTTTTTTTCTATGATTATGTTTTGAATTGTTTAATTGTATTTAATGTTTATTCCAATTTGTTAATTTAATTTAATTTGTATAATCTCTTTTATTTTCACAATTAGTTCGACTATTCTCTATTCTTACTTCCTAGTTAGCCCTTAATTTGACTACAAATGCTGTGCTCAACCGTAATCGGACTTCAAATTCACATGTATGCATACTTTCTAATTACTATCACAATTCAATATTGTAATTTGTTCTCTGTAGTAGTGCCTATTATTAAATAAATAAATAAATACTGATTCACTAAAACACCTACAATACCTACTCAAAGAATCCTAGCCGGTATTTAAGTTTATCGAATTAAAGTGTTGTATAGCTTGTGAAGCCGTCCGTGTGGTGACGGATTAATAATACGGATTGTCACCACCCTATATATCATCCCATGAGTGTCGTAAGAGCCGACAAAGGGAGCATATTATGCACAGAACAGCACTGTAAGAAAAGGAATATTTGATACAAACCCTATACCAACCTGTTTGGCCAGCATGGTATAGTAGCCAATTCCTCCTTTCAAAGGAGAGGCTTTCTAGTTCAGCATTGGACTGTTAAAGGCTGATGATGTGATAGCTTGTGAAGCTACTTGCATTTTAAAAAGAAATACAGATTCTTACAAGTTGTCTCTACACTGCTAAGCCATGGTCTTTGGGTCAATGTCCAACCAAGACAAATCTTTACAATACAAACATTTGTGTGCATGAACATGGATGTTTGTCTTGGTCTGCGTGTTTCTATGTATAATATGTATGTATTTACAAAAAAAAGTATATATGTATGTTTATCCATTATCTAGTACCCATAGTACAAGCTCTGCTTAGTTTGGGACTAGATAGTGCTGTGTGAATGTGATAGAATATTATAAAAAAAATAAAAAAACAATTATTTGCTCTTTGTCAGTCATCATAGTCTGGTTGTAAGATATATTTGTTGTTAAAAATATTTTAGTAATTTTCTGAATTCAGCTTAGGTTTTGGTGAGATGGCCGCGTGCGAATTATCCCAGCACATATATTAGCTAGCTCGCCCATCTCGTATGTAACCGCAACCTAAGTGGTGTGGCGTAAATGAATGCTTCTGGGGCACGCCAATACACACACTCGCAAACACGCTTCTATTAAATGCTGACTTAATGTAGGATTAAATTTATTAAAATACTTTGCAAATAACTAATGAATAATTTTACATGCTTTTTTCCTGTTAGTGGTAATATTTTTTGCTTGGTAAGCTTTTGTTTATAGGCTTGTAGATTCTAATCAGTGCTTGGGTCGTTAGAAAACACATCACCCATGTTGGGTGATGTTTTTTTAATTAGACTAGCTGGGCCCATGGTTACACCCGCGTTATTACACCCGTGACTCATTGGCAGATCTTATATAGCCTATAATGTTTCTCAATAAATGGGTTAGGCAACACAAAAATAATTATTGAAATCGGACCAGTAGTTCCTCAGATTAGCGCGTTCAACCAAACAAACAAACTCTTCAGCTTTATTATAATACTAGATGATGCCCGCAGTTAAACCCGCGTTATTTAAGGCTACTGATCCGCTCCCGTCGCTCATAGCGTGATGTTATATAGCCTATAGCCTTCCTCGATAAATGACCTATCTAACACTGAAAAATGTTTTCAATCGGACCGGTAGTTCCTGAGATTAGCGCGTTCAACAAAAAAAAAACAAACAAACAAACTCTTCAGTTTTATATATTAGTATAAAATAAGTATATAGCGGCGATTGCCCAATGATGTACGTAACGGACTGCCGATGCCGGGACGATGGTCTCGGGTTCGATCCCCAGGTACCCCGGACACACACCCCTGACTTTTCGAAGTTATGTGTGTATTCAAAATGTTAATTATCGCTCGCTTAACAATGTTCCCGGTAGATGGCAATAGGCTCTCCCCCTATTACATTGGGACCGAAACGTAACTGGCGAAGTGTGGGTATGTAATACGACGTGTATTACACACTCACAATTCGCCAGTACCTACCCCTTCGGGGATAAAAGGCGTGAAGTTATGTTATGTTTAGTATAGATTCTCGTAGACGTAAAATGCTCTTCACGTAAATGTTTCTTGATATGTAACGACGAAGGACAGAATTAGCGAAAAGTCACTAATTATTATGAAAAACCCATATAAGGTTAATTATGGAGAAGTTGCGTATTTGTTGATTTTGAGAGACTGTTAGTCGATTTTGTTCTTCTTCATAAACTCAAAAGCAGCTGAGAATTATTCCTAAACATGAAACCACATCTGTCGCAGAACCGATAACCGTTGGAGTAGTCGTGTTCTAGAGTGGAGACCGCGCCTTAGCAAACGTAGTGTAGGACGTCCTCTGGCTAGGTGGAGTGACGAAACGCAAAGTGGCTGGCAGCGGCTAGACACTAAGAGCCGAAAATCGGGCTCAGTGGCGCCATTGGAGAGGCCTGTATTCGCAGTGGACTACGGCAGGCTGATGATGATGATGATGAAACCACCTAGAATCATCGTCGTTATCAGCTTTGATTATGATCCGTCTCACTGCAAAGATCACTTCTCATTATGAGGAGGGTTAGGTCATGAGCGCCGGTATAATTATGTAATGAGGGTGCCCTCAAGGTCATATGAAGCAATTTATTATGAGATGGGAAAGGTGACCATTACAACTTTTTATGCCAGCGTGCAAATGCATCCCCTTGCATCTCTCTTCCGGTGCCCGTGTGTTAGGTCGTAATCGATCACGCTGGCCGAATGCGCCTTGACAGACTTTGCATATTCTTCGAGAATACTATGTGAGCTGTGAGTATGAGTAAGAAAATCCCCAACCTCTCAATTTAATAAAAATGTCTAGATGTCTAGCGGCTTAGGGTCGGCACATATCTGACGGAAGATGCGTCGAATGTATCTTCAGTCGCGTCTATTCTGTCAAATGAGTCGGTACACATCTGACGGAAAATGCGTCGAGCGTATCTACATCGGTGGCGTCTATTCCGTCAAATTAGACCTGCTACATTACGCGTTTAGTAAGTTTCTACGTTCAGCAACTACTGTGCGGTTGCTTTGTATGACATTTAATTTTAAAACGTCGCCCAACGCGTCTGTCAAAATTCACGTGGTGCGTGGTGCGCGCGACGTCGACCGATAATGCGTTGACGGAAACGGAACAGACGCTGTACGCTCGACGCACTAACGGATCATCGGTCAGATGTGAAAGGTTGAATGTTTTTCTATATATTTATGTTTTGGCGTTACGCGACTGATAATATGCGAAGCATCTTCCGTCAGATACACACATCAACAAAGTCTAGGGATATCTTAATCCTAAATTATTTACGAGTTTATAGTTTAGAACCTTGTTAGTTTCCACAAAAAGTTTATATACAGATTAAAACCTCTTTTATTCTATTTTCAAAATTTGAACATGGAAAGAAAAAAAACAAAATAATAAACAAAATATGGCGGCAAATTTGCTAGTAATTCGTTACATTAAAGAAAGTTAAAACTGTTTTATTATAATTATTAATGAAAAGGGTTTTTAATTGTTTTTCTTTTTTAATTTAACGTGACGTACGAACTTTAAAAGTCATGTCACGTCGTCATTTGAGTCGAGATGAAATGTTACGAGCGGTGGGCATGTTAGAAAATGGTGCAATTCAACGCGTCGTTGCTGAGGCCCTACATACCAGTCAAAATGTGATATCAAGGTTGTGGTCACGTTATCGCAGTACTGGAGATGTGGCCGAACAGCACACAGGTAGATATCGTGTTACTACGCAGAGACAGGATCGATTTCTCCAAATGACCGCCAGAAGACAACCCAATATCACAGCGCTGCAACTAGTGCAAAGGCTCCAGGAGGACCACCAGCTGCTGGTAAGCGACCAAACCGTGCGAAGAAGGTTACATGAAGTTGATCTTCATGCTCGAAGACCATTGCGTGTTCCAGCATTGCGACGTGGCAATCGCGGTCGGCGGCTTTCGTGGGCTCGGGAGCATTTACCATGGAGTGACGAACAATGGTCTTTGGTGCTGTTCACCGATGAGTCCCGGTTTGGGTTTCACCCGGATTCACGAAGAACACGCGTTTGGAGAGCTCCAGGGAGAGTTAGCCGTCTACGGCACCCTCAGGAGGTCCACCCATACCAAGGCGGGACAATCATGGTGTGGGCAGGAATTCGTCTTGGCGGACGAACCCAACTCGTTTGGATCCAAGGCAGCATGACTGCACAAAAATACCACGAGGAGGTAGTAGAGCCCGTTATTGTCCCACACAGAACTCAAATAGGCCATGAATTTCTACTCATGCACGATAATGCTCCTTGCCATACGGCGCGGCTGGTATCGACCGCTCTCCGAGAGCACGATATTCAAGTTTTGGATTGGCCTGCACAGTCGCCCGACTTAAATCCTATTATCCGAGAGATTTTCCACCAAATTTGACGACTGAACAACAACTTTACGAACACTTGCAAAGGACATGGGACCTCATACCGCAGCAAGACATTGACAATTTAATTTTAAGTATTAACAATCGATGTCGATGTGTAATCAATGTAAGAGGTGGCAACACTGATTATTAATGATTAGATTTTACAAGATTTTTTCCATTTTTATTAAAATTAATAGTTTTTTAAGAAGAAATGTTTGTTGTTATCATACTAATTTTCCATGATGATTAAAAAAATTATTTTTTTTATTTAAAACAAAAAAAAACACGAAATGTTTTTTATTTTTATTAAAGACCTTAAAATAATCTATGATTCTTCTATTTACTGTATCAGAAAATTCTTCATAGATTTTTAGATATTTGATGAAATATAAAATATCCCTAGACTTTGTTGATGTGTGTACGTTCCGACCCTTAAACATGTCCTAGGTTTCAGACTTTGACACATCAAAAGAACGAAAATGATCACACAACTGTCACAAAAATTGTCTAGCGGTGTACACATATCCTAGGTTTTACTATATTGACTATAGCGCACCTGCAATATGTAAACAGATTGTTATCGAACCCGATACACTTCCCTCTCGTATTGGCATCACTCCAAGTCACCATATCAAAGTCATGTGCCAACTGTATCGGTTTTCTACGCAGACCCTAATGAACTGGCAATAACTCCGTTTTGTTATGGCCCATACATCGCTGATTATATTAGACTTTTAGTAAGAATGAATAAGATTAGAACTTATTAATAGGATGATCATGTTCGTATTGGAGAGAATGGTAAATTGTAGTTGAAAAGTGTGCTGTAGAGATAATATTTTGTTGGGAATGTGTTGTAAGCTAAATAAATTAGTCTATCATCATCCTTTTGGCGTTATCCCAGTTTCAATCTGGGGTTCGCTTACTAGTCTAACCGGATTTGGCTAAATATTATCTTTTCCACGGAGCGACTGCCTGTCTGACCTCCGCAACCCGAAGGTATAGCGATATTCCATGGTTTACACTAGTGTCAGTTTATTAGAAGGTTCTGACGCCCTGTAACGATTGTCAAAGATCTTCATGACAACCGGGACTGACGGCTTAACGTGCTCTCCGAGGCACGGGACAAGCGATAATTAACAGTTCAATACGCACATAACTCCGAAAAGTCATTGGTGCGCGCCGTGGGTTCGAACCCGATACCCTCTGCATGGCAGTCTGTTGGTATCTCCACTAGGCCATCGCTGCCTACATAAATTAGTCTATGTAGTGCTAAAATGTCTTGGTGTGTACATTGATGAAAAAAAAAACAGTTGAGTGTTCTTGGATGGGTTTGAAGTGTCTACACTACCTTGGGATAGATAAATGAAAATACTTTGGGTACACTCACGTAAATAATATTATATTGTCATAACGTGTCCTAATACAATAGTGGCTGAGATTAGACTAAATATTCTTACTGCACTACACATACACATTTACTCGACATACACACACATAAGACGCTTATTATATTATAAACAGGAGTATCAGATGTCGCTACACTACCCCCCCGGCCAAAAATGAAAATAAAATAATAATTATATAAACCAAGTATTTTTATTTTTGGCAGGAATGCCAGTGCACGACATAGGTACCTACCTATAAAATATAAGTTCAATACAAATATCTATTCGTATTTTAATGCCTATTACAATTTTGTAGGACACTATTTAAAGACACAAAATACAATAATAAAGAAAACTTATAAGTCTAAACCCAACTTAATATTAATGCGCGCGCTTATTCTACGTACGTACGTTCTTATCATTAACACAATAGGTGTGTAACCTTACACTATCACTGAATATAGGTTGACGCGGCCGGTTGCGGAGTGACATTTTGCACTGCCACTGCGGGTCCACGTTTCGATGCCACAATTTCTTTGCGTAGCCACTTGATACTGCGCTTACGACAATATTTCAAGCACGTCATCACCATGATAGTTGTTAGCAATGCCGCTAACACAATAACTATAGTGCCGTATTTCTCTATTTTCTCAATATTTGTCACATTATTTTGTTCGATGTTAAACTCTTTACTTTCAGACTGTTTTATTTGATTGTTGCCCATATTTGCGAACAAGATAATTATATTATAAACAGATATAAGTAAGTTCACAGTACTAATGTGATAGAAACTTGGCAATGAAATGAACTAAATTAGACAATTTTGCAATAAAATTAATAATTGCATCTTAAAACTAATATTATTACTAAGAGTGCAACCTTATTCTAAAAATCGCACCGGTGGCTTAACTCGCCGACCGCTGCGTGTGGTACAAGTTACCAACTTATCACTATTTTTACTATCGCTACAACTTAGACCATTATCATTATTACTAGGTAAACTAATTAATATTGATGCACTATCATTAAGCGTATAAACAGGTTTCAGTCTGTCAACTGAAATCTGACTTTGCCTATTTGGTAGTTGGATATTAAAACATTTATTATTCCTCGCTAGCACCTTATAAGGTCCGTCATAGGGAGGCTGTAATGACTTCTTAACCATATCGTTGCGCACAAAAACATGCGAACATGACGCTAAATCGGGATGAATAAATATCGTTCTCGCATCCCTATGCAACGCTGGTTTCGGCTTTAATTTACTGATAGTATCCCTCAGTTTCTCTACGTAATCGTATGATTCGTAGTAACTTCTATTTGCTGTATCGTAAAAATCGCCAGGTAACCGTAACGTTAACCCTAATGTCAACTCAGCGGCACTAACCCCTGTATCGCATCTAGGAACCGCGCGTAATCCTAATAAGACCGTCGGCAACTCGTCAACCCATGAACGATTGCCGTCCAATCGGGCCATAAGTGCAGCCTTTAATGATCTGTGCCATCTCTCCACCGCGCCATTACTTTGCGGGTGATAGGGCGAAGTACGTAATTTATCTACGCCTAAATATTTCATTAACTGAGAGAGAAAAACAAAGAGCTTTCAAATTGTCTGCCCTGGTCGGTTGTGATCCTAATAGGGCATACAAAACGAGTAAACCATCCCTCGAATAAAACTTTAGCGACCGTGCTTGCATAAATGTCTTTAACAGCGTATGCGTCCGGCCAGCCCGTCGCTCTATCAATCACCGTAACACAATACCTGTAACCGTCCGGCGAGATAGGCAGAGGGCCCACGATATCAACGTGAATGTGCTCAAATCGGCCACATTTATCAAAATGTCCTAACTCCGACACTATGTGTCTATTGACCTTTGATTTTTGACAAACAATACAGGTTTTGGCCCATAGCCCTACGTCTGTATTCATGTTTGGCCAAAAATATCTACTGGAAATCATTTTCTTAGTAGCCCGAATACCGGGATGGGAAATACTATGCACCGTTTTAAACGCTAACTGCCTAAACTCTTTAGGTAAATAAGGCCTAATTTTATTAGTAGATGTTTCGCATATTATATCACATTCACTACCTGGGTACCTGACTGACTTAAACTGCAAGTTACTGCGCGAGCTACTCATCAACTCTGTTAAATCGTTATCAGTAGCCTGAGCCCGAGCGACTTCTGCAAACTCAATAGGCGTGGGACACGATATTGTCTCGATGCGAGACAGAGTATCGGCTACTACATTATCGCTACCGCGTATATACTTAATATCGGTAGTGAACTCGCTTATAAACATTAACTGTCTAATACGTCTCGGTACGTCTTTATCACTAGGTTTTTGAGTAAAGGCAAAGGTTAGATGCTTATGATCGGTAAGTATGGTAAATTGACGACCCTCAATTATATATCTAAAATGTTGTACAGCTAAGTAAACCGCTAACAACTCTCGGTCATACGCCGAATATTTACATTGAGCCTGACTTAATTTCTTTGAATAATAACTAAGTGGCTTCCACGTACCGTTGACCATCGTTTGCAGTACTGCGCCTACGCAGTCATTTGACGCGTCAGCCATAATTGACATCGGAGCGTTAGGTATTGGGTAACATAATTCAACGGAACTTTCCAAGTCGGTTTTGCATTTTGCAAACGCTGCATCCGCTACCGGTGTCCACTGAATAACAGTTTTATATTTTTTTTTAGATTTAACTAGAAACTTATTTAATTCTGATTGACACTCTGCAGCCCTAGGCAAATGACACCTGTAAAAGTTTAACATTCCTAGGAAACGCCTGAGCTGTTGAACAGTTTTGGGTTTCGGAAAATCTAAAATACTTTGGACCTTGTCCTTAAGGGGCTTAATACCGTCACACGACACCTCATAGCCTAAAAAGTCTATTCTATCTTTCCCAAAACAACATTTTCAAACATTAAGCGTAATGCCGAATTTACTTAATCGTTCGAAAATTGCTTTCAGATACCTTTTATTTTCGGACTCCGTTTTACTAGTCACGATGACGTCATCTATATAACAAAACATGAATTCTGAACCCGAAATAACACTACCATCATCGTTTTTTACTTCCAAATTTTGAAACACTGAGTTATTCATGAACCTTTGAAAGGTTTGCGCAGCGTTGCGCAAGCCAAAGGTCATTCTTGGAAACTCATATAATCCAAAAGGAGTAGCGATTGCCGTTTTTTCGACATTCTCTGGGCTAACCAAAATATTGTGGTAGGCTCTATTTAAATCTAGCCGCGAAAAAATCTTTTTACCCGCTAAAATATAGGTAAAATCGTGTAAACGAGGTATTGGGTACCTGTCTGGTTTGGTTATGGCGTTAAGCGCCCGATAATCACCACAAGGTCGCAGTTGGCCGTCTTTCTTCGGCACTACGTGCAGCGGACTTGACCACGCGCCCTTGGAAGGCCTACAAATACCTAACTCTTGCATTAATTTAAATTCTTCCTTAAGGCGCTGTCCTAAGCGACTGTTTTGGTAAATGAGGGGGTGAAGCAGGGGAGGTGAAGGGAGCTTAGCTCCGTCTAATGCGGGGCGCCCCCCTTCATTCTCGTCGCGTGCGGCCGTATTCTGGCGACATCCGTATTCCAATATTTCAAAATCGCAAGTAAAACGTTTTAGCATATTGAATTGAGATACTGATATTAAAATTTATATTACATACATCAATCTGTTTGTACAATATAGGCATAGCGCAATTTTTGTTCTCAGTGCAGCCATGAGCAAAACTGGTTTACATTAGACGTTATAGGTATTAAATGTTGACGAAAGTAGGTAAATACCTACGTGCCGTAAGATGATAAAAATAACTAAGTCAGTTCCATGTATGGATAGGCCATTATTATGTTTGTTTTATATTTGTATAAAAATAGTGAAGCAGTTCATAGAATACCTACATCTAATTCCATTCCTGCCAGTTTTCAAATCTGTTTTGCAATAAATTGGCTGTGACATACGGGCGGACAGACAGACAGACATTGCGAATCCATAAGGGTTCCGTTTTTACAATTTTTGGCTAAGGTACCCTAAAAAACACAATACTGCTCTACTAAGCGCAAACGCCGTATCTCAACTAAAGCGAGTTACGAGATAATTGAAGTTTAGTAAAAGTTGATTTCTTTTATTTATTTATGGATGTTTATTGTTATTATGGGTATAATTATTATGGCAAAGGTTTCGAAATACGTCGCCATTTTTAGGGGTTGTGAGTGATTGGAGAGAGAGGAGGGGAGGTCTTGAAACCCCCCTCACCATTTTCACTTGCCGGAAATACTTGGTTTCCTCTGAAAAAAAAAATCTCCAAACATCGGTGTGTATGGCACTGCTAACTTCCACATTCATCACACTAGTTTAATAAACTAAGGTTGTCGGAGGCCTACGAAGGGCTCCTATTTTCGGATTAAGGGCCAAAAGAGAACCTAACATATCCTATTTATTTACTTATTACAGTCGCACCTAACCTAAGGCACTCGAAAGCAATGACGCACAAATTCGACATTAGCTGTCAATATGATCATTCCAAGATGGCAGTTTTGCGTTTCGTTTCACGTTTTTCACATAAAACCTAAAAAACTGTACTAAAGTATAAAAACCATGTTTATTTATGAAATTTTGGAAATTGTTTAAAAATATTTAGACGCAACTCCGGCAGCCAAAATTACATTTAGGGGATTAAAACGAACTACCTTAAGCCCCCTACACTACCAATACCCTCAAATTCAGGCGACTCGTTTCGAAACCCAACCCATTATTATTTTTCAAAATAGATGAAACATCAAAAATATATGTGGATATACATTATTCATGAGATACTGCTATGTCGCTTAGAAAATTATAGAATTAGAATTTGAGTTACTGCTTTTTCGTTAGCTCTCGTCATACATGTTTGTATGGAAAAATATAAAAAAATGCTTTCGCTTCAAATATGTATTGTTTCAAAGAAAATAAATATTAAAAGATATTTATTTATATTCATTTATAATTGATTAACGAAATACAGAGTTTACAGCTCATCAAAAGTTAGCTGTCTGCTACAACCCGGCAGGTTTTCTTTATTCTCATCGAATGTTAAAGGCAGTGTGTGAGGCGATAAGACTTATTATTTGCTGTTGTTCACGAGGCACAGTTTCATTTACTTTCCTTTTACGGCTTGGTATTGTAGCGAACACGAAGACATCCTCGACTCATGGGAGACGACTCGCCCTTTTTACTACGACCGAAAGGGCTGACGACCTAACTGCGCAGAATAGCTGAGTCAGGACACGTGCAACGTGTGGAGAATTTACATACACGTGCAACCAAAATGTGGCAAAGCAACACGACGATCTGCCGATAACAGCGATCACGGCAACATGGGCAGCAGACGTATTCCGGAGCGGCACACGACGGCGGCGGCACTCTGAAGGACAGTGCGTACGTCGAGGCATATGGCGTAAGGCGTATTGACCTTGGTGGCGAGGCAGCATTCCGCACCAAGACGAACAATACGCAGCACACTCCGAGGACGGTGATCGACAAGGGACCGGCGGTGGCACTCCATGGAACAGTGCACGCGTCGTTGCGGCTGATCACACTTGGAAGCGAGGCTGAATACCGCTCAGTGTTGGATAGCGCACCCTGTCATCCCTCATCACGGCCCAGGCAGCATGGTGAAGATCGCTGGCAGAATTGATAACGTTTTCGCTTCTTCGTACGACCAGCTCTCTGTACAAGCGGCTTACAAAGAGCAAATGGAATGTGTTAAAAACGGCAACGGTCTTATTTATTGTGTTGTTATTGTGTTTTGGCATAATTGTATCAATCTAAAAATAAAGTCATTTAGTTTATCGTTATAGAGTTCCATTCACGGTTAGTGTTTCTGCCAACTTCGCATTCTCCGAACTAGCGCTCCGGTAACTTGATGCGTAGGTACAATTGTTTACGATAACGTGATCCGAGCGCTATCGCGCTAGCATGTACTTGTTGTTATTTTATACTGAAGCTATTATTTGTTGTTTTCTACTGATGTTATCTAGTTATGTGTCTTTTTTATTGTTAAAAGTTTGTTTCGTTCTTTTTTTTTATAAAGGGGGGAGTATTGTAGCGGCTGCTGACGCTACAAATTATATACAAGGCACGATATTGTGTAAGTGCGGCGCAGCAGTCGTCTTCCCGCTCCCATACAGTTAGGTCGTAGATTTGTAGTATTATATTGTAACCTGGTACCAGTAAAAGTATATATTTCTTCTTTTGGATTCTTTATTTATCTCTTACAACGCACATCTTCTGATACCCCTACAGTATTGTAGAAATTTCAAGCACTGATGAAACATTTTCCTCTCCGTGATCTCGCAATGCCATCCCTTGAGCTTGACGAGAATCAACAATTTCAGGCAACTGCCAATTCATATAAAACGCCACAAGCTTCTCCCAGAAAACATCATCTCTTTCTATAATTTCTATTTTTAGTGGTATACTTTCGCCACTCCACACAGCAAATAAACACTTTTGTTTGCGTGTAACGTGGCGTTGCCCCTGAATTTGGTAATAACAATTACAATATTTGTTTAGACTAGTCAGTTCACTTTTTTATCATGTTTCCATATTTGTATTTTATTTGCTCTTATACTATTCTCCAGGCCATTCCTATAGGCAATTTTAGAACATTAAATTTCCACAATCGTGTTTGGACCTATTAATCCATCTGGCGTGGCACCAATAATCGAATAATCCACAAGGCTCGATTGTTACATTTTCTTGCTTCGCCAGTTGTTGCAAAGCCAGTTGTTCATTTTAGATTCCATGCGCAACTGATTTTACATTGCAAATATTTTTATGTACAATTTTTTTTTATAGACTCACGCCTGTATCCCTGAAGGGGTAGGCAGAGGTGTGATATTACACCCACATTTCGCCATGAATTTTAGGTCCCACGTAATAGGGGGCGAGCCTATTGCCGTACCGGGCACATTACCAGACTCCGTGCTGTTACTGTGAATTTCCTAACGGGAAAACCCAATAACACTTTGCCCGACCCGGGAATCGAACCCAAAACCTCCCAATCCCACGCACACATTTATGCAGTGAGACCAACGAGATATTTTACCAATTTTTTTTTATTAAGTTGGCTTTACTGCTGTTATCTCTTCTTTTTACCACTATACAAAAATTTCAATCTGTCAACATATTTTTTACGCAATTAGAACCAGTCACTGCTATCCGTCTTGTAATTTTTGCTTATCACTACGGAATTTGAGTCAAATTTGTTAAAAAAATTGTTTGGCATTCCTTGGCTAGCTCTTGAACAGATCGTGTTAGGAATGACTGAAGTCAAATGTGTGTAAGACGTTGCAGAACTGTTATCTTTAACTTCACTGTAATTACAATAATGCTAATTAGTTACGTACTTTATTATTAAAAAAATACTATATCTTGTGTTAAAGCAAACAGAGAAGTCACCTTCTTACTTATAAATAATTGATTTTAGAAATTAAAAAGATATTAGATGTACTGAGACATACCTAATAGTTTATGAATAATCAAAGTTTTACCCGATGTACCTAAAAAGGTTTATGTTCAAAACACAATAATACAACATTCGTTACCGCTTGTGTGCGGATTGCGGAGCGCCATATTAGCGCTGTCATCATTATTGTTCGCCGTGGCGGCATCTTAGCGCTCCAGGCGCTCTGACAAGCTAATGAATTTGAAATATAGGTACATAAAATAATTCGATTTTATGTTATTACTCTTTCAAAAATTGAAAACTGTGGCATCTATGTATTATGAGAATAATTTATATAATTATATTATGCATAATCGATAATATATAAGTAACATAGTTAGTCATAAAAGACTCTTATGAAAATAATTTGTGTAAAAATGTTACATATTTCATAATCACTTGGCCATGGATGCATTTCTATTTTATTACGACGCTTTCTTGTACAAATCCTTCGTAGAACTTCATTTCTCTAATTGTCCATATTTTATTCATCTAATTATATAATTATAAGCACAGAAACAATAACACATTAAACGCAACAAGAGTATAAACTTAGGTCCTAATTATATGTGCCCATAGTTACATGAAAAGCCTATTTGATTCAAAGTATTCAGTCTATAACGTAAAACATGAAATTACGAACTCAAATCGGCGTATTATAATAACAAACAGGTTTACGTAAAATTTCGTGCAGCGGAGACGCAAGCGACATGACCTATCTCTCACAGGGCTCATAGCCGAATGATGAGGTCTGGGCGCGGCGTAAACTAGCAACTGACACTCAGTACACCGCTTATGCTAATAAGGTTTAAATTGCTGAAGCGTTTGATATCGATGGGATCTACCGAGCGTCAAAATCATAGACGTTTGGCAGATTTTATTTAATTTTACAAAATATACACGTATAATATGAAAATAAATAGGGTAATTCTTTAGTTCATTAGATTTCCTACAATATTATCAAAAAAAATATGACAGCTTACTATCAAAATATTGCAAACAGTGAGACGAAAGATTATTTTCTGCCTCGATTTTGTGATTTTTTTACCGCGATTCTATTTTACGTACATGAAAAATTCTTTCAAAAGTCTTTTGTTCAGACTTTTGACTATAAGCTCAAATTTTTGCTAGTTTGTAATATGTACCGTTATGGCTAGATGCGCGACGAAAAATTAGGTGTTTCACGGCTTCTGAGGTATAACAGCGCCTTAACTTTAATATAACGTTCTGGGGGTAAAGGTCTAGGGCGAGCAAACACTGGTCGCCCAGTTGTTTCTATATGGTGATATATACTATGCGGTGGGTTTTCCTTAAACGATACTGGCCTCGTTACCTCCGGAAATTTAGAAATTAAATCATAATAAGGATGATTAGCGTCTATAGTTTTTAAAGACGGTTCATTCCATTGAACAATCGACCCTATTACCTTAGAATTAGTTACATTATCCACTAACCTACGACCACTAATATCTACTAGCAATTTGGTGTACAACAGAAAATCTGCACCAAGAATAGGTTTATCTACGGCCGCTATCACGAAGTTCCACGTAAACAATCGACCTAATCCAAAGTCTAATATTAATGTTTTTGTACCATAACACTTAATTTCCGATCCGTTTGCGGCAAACAACTTATACTTAGTTTTATCAATTACATTGTACATAAGCTTTCTATTTACTGGTAATACTGATATGTTCGCGCCAGTATCAATGAGAAAACGCATACCAGATCACGTCGGGGTCACCACTGAAGTGTCTACAGAGGTCCCTACCTTGGGATAGATAAATGAAAATACTTTGGGTACACTCACGTAAATAATATTATATTGTCATAACGTGTCCTAATACAATAGTGGCTGAGATTAGACTAAATATTCTTACTGCACTACACATACACATTTACTCGACATACACACACATAAGACGCTTATTATATTATAAACAGGAGTATCAGATGTCGCTACAGGTTATTCCCCGATTTCCTATCGATGATACCTCGATTATTTTATACTAGAGAATGACCGCAGCTATGCTCGCACATTATTTTTATTTAACTGTTTCTGTTTGATCCCGCGGGAACTTCGGGATATAGCTTCTTACTGCACCCCTACGGTCTCCAAGAAACATAATCTGGCAACGGCTCCTGCGTCTAATCTAAACAAAACCTGTAATGTTTACTCACGTTTAAAACCCCAATGCAGAAGAGGTACGTCAAATTGGCTAATGGCAAAAAGTTATGCACAGAAGGAGGATATCCTAAAGCACACACACACACACGCACAAACACAGATACACACACACACGCACACACGCACAAACACACATACACACACACACACGCACAAACACACATACACACACACACTCACGCGAAATTTAATTTCAATATTTAGGTACTTTAATTCAGCAAGACTGCCATTTTTCCTGACCATTAAAATTTAGTATTATAATTATAGTAAGTAATAATATTTTTTCATATGGTATGGTGCTGCTGATATTACCTTTAACTTGGACTGACATTAAATTATCACCTCTTGCTATCTGCATTAAGCAAGTATACATAAATAGTTTAAGTTTGAAAGTCTCCATCTTCGTCCTTTTTATCACCAGACAGAAAGTCCAGATATTTTTTATGATGTATATAGTTCTTAATAATCGCAATTCAATGGCTCCATTAGTATAATAATAGCAGCTGGCATGTCTGACATTACCAGTAATAAAGCAACTTAGTGTAATTTTTTTTTTAGTAATAGCCGGCATACATGCAGACGGATCGCCTGATGGTAAGCAATTACCGCCGCCTATGGACACAAGCAACACCATAGGAGTCACAAGTGCGTTGCCGCCCCTTGTGGATGAGAAAAGGAATAGAATGAGGAGTGGGATAAGGGAGAAGGAATAGGGGATAGGGCCTCCGGCACTCTCACTCATCGAACAGTTTAAGTACTGTTACTTTACGTCGATTTTCTGTGAGAGGGTAGTACTTCCCCGGTCGAGCCGACCCATTCATGCTGAAATCAGCAAGGCTCTACTACCTCTGTTATACAGGGCAAGCGATAATTAATAATCAACAATTAGTTCTAATCTATGCGTAACCCAGAGGCAGAATCACGAATACAAAACTATAAGTATCTGCGCACATTGTATGGTGCTGATACACTTGAGCATTCACCTGTAATGAGCATTCTTGCGAATGATACAAAACAGTAAAAGAAACGAGTGTGTTTTAGCGAGCATTCTTACGACCATTCTAGCGAATTGGCAGTAAAGTTGCCTTGAGGTTTTTGGTGATTAGAGTGTTCGCTAGAAAGATCGTGAAAATTTTTGTAATAATGTTCGCCACTGTTTGTTGTTCAGTTCGACAAAACAAAAATTCGGGCAAGTGCGAGTCTGACTCGCACACCGAGGGTTCCGTACGCATTTTACCTTATTTGAGGTTGAATTACGCTAGTCCTCTAAATCTGTATGAGCGCCCATACAACTTAGAGGACTATCTTAAATGGAGTCTACTATGTATGTATGGGGACACCCTTAAATTTGCCACTTTTTTATTTTTTGTAATTTTTCCTTTATTTGTGCTGTAAAACACTGCTTTTGGCCAAATTTCGTGATTCTAGTTCAACGGGAACTACCATATAGGTTTTTGACCCAAAACCTATAGGGTACTTACGGTTGAGCAAGAATTGTAAATTTTGGTCAAAACCAAGGTCTTACAGCACAAGTAAAGGAAAAATTCCGAAAATTAAAAAAAGTTGAAAATTAAGGTTAATTTTGGTACTTACAAGTTTTCGCAAAAATCTAATTTTGACCATATCTTTTTATTGGGTTGACCTAGGACCCTGATTTTCATACACCTAATAGCAACCATAGACCTCAGTATCTGGTATAAATTTCAATTTGCTAGGTCCACCCGTTCCTGAGAAAATCGGTGGTGACACACGGACAGACAGACAGACAGACAGACAGACAGACAGACAGACAGACGGACAAGAAAGTGATCTTATAAGGGTTCCTTTTTTTACCTTAAGGTACGGAACCCTTAAAAAACGGCGAATGCTAGCTCTTCTGTTACAAGTGATTGCGAGAGTGTGTCAGCACCAGTAGGTAATATCAAGCGAATACACATTCCCTTGAAACTTCATAAAACCAAAGTTGCCGAAACATTGAAGTATAAAAGGCTTCTTCGCAAATACAAGGACCTTGTAAGAGTTATATTTGAAACAATACAAGCAAATGTTCACAACGTGACCACTTTGATACGCAATAGCTTTGATGTTGTATGAGTATTTATTGAGTATCTTATAAACATACATACACTGCCATCGAATATACAAACGTCCGTCTAGACGATAAGCTTGCAGAGAACCTTCATTGTCGATATATTTGTAGATGCAGATCAGAGAAAAGACGTCAATTAATAGTTTTCATAAGACAACTACTGACAATTTTCTTTTCAAGATTAAGCTACATTATAACTTCCGCAATTTTACATAATAGATTATTAGTAGCTGAGCTCATGGTTACACCTGCGGCATTAAGAGCGCCTCACCCTCGGCTTATGCGTGATATTTTGTATCTATTTATATATCTGTTTGTTTGTCTGTCCATAGAGGGGTGTTAGTACCTACTCTTATGTATGGTAGTGATAGCGTATGGCAGAAGAGTCATGAAAGTAGAATAAATGCTGTAGAAATGAGAGCACTGCGAAGTATGTGTGGTGTTTCTTTAACTGACAGAGTAAAGAATTGTGTGATAAGAGAGTGTTGTGGGGTAAAAGAAGATGTAGTGACAAAAATATACATGTGGAGAGGATGGATGACGAAAGACTGACCAAGCAGATATATAAGGCAAGTGTGGAAGGGACAGGACGAAGGGGAAGACCTAGGCGGACGTTCTCTGACCAGATTGGAGACATCCTAAAAACAGGACAGGTTAGAAGCACCCTGAACAAAAGAGCATGCATGAGGAATCTGATGGGAGTGAATGAAGCAAGAGAGATATGTCAAGATCGTTGCAAATGGCGCTCCGTAGTCTCTGCCTACCCCTCCGGGAAACAGGCGTGAGTCTATGTATGTATGTATGTATTTATATATCCTATAGCCTTTTCCGATAACTGGGCTAGTCAACACAAACAAGTTTTAGGAATCGAACCAATACTTACTGAGATTAGCACGTTCTACCAAACAAACAAACTTTCAGCTTTATAATGTTAGTATCATCATCATCAGCCTTTATCAGTCCACTGCTGGACTAGGCCTCTCCTTTGAAAGGAGGAATTGGCCTACTATACCACGCTGGCCAAACGGGTTGGTATAGGGTTTGTATCAAATTTTCCTTCTCTTACAGTGCTGTTTTCTGCATAATATGCTCCCTCTGTCGGCTCTTACGACACCCATGGGATGATATGGGGTGGTGACAATCCGTATTCTTAATCCATCACCACACGGATAGGATATAATGTTAGTATACATTTATTTAAAAAGTTGACTCCGTTGCGCATTTTAAAATAAGGTTAAATACCTTTCGACACGCCACTGCTAGAGTTTCCAACATGGTACAGAACGCTTGACGAGAAAAGCTGTCTAAACCATGACGGCAAAAGTTTGCGGCCAATTTCACAAAACAAAAAAAAACATTTTGTACCGTTTTCGGTGCCGGTGCGGTAAGCACGTGATGTTTTTTTAGGGTTCCGTACCAACCTAAAAGGTAAAAAACGGGACCCTATTACTAAGCCTCTGTACGTCTGTCTGTCTGTCTGTCACCAGGCTGAATCTCATAAACCGTGATAGCTAGAAAGCTGAAATTTTCACAAATTATGTATTTCGGTTGCCGGTTTCGGTTTCGGTTATAACAACAAATACTACAAATCAAAAAATTTAAATATTAAGGGGGTCCCATACAAAAAACGTGTTTTTTTTTCGTATTTTTTGCTCAAAATTACTAATTATAACAGATAGACGCTTCAAATTTTCACAGAATATGTAGTTCTTTGTATATTACCTTTCAAAATAAATAATTAAATAAAAAAAAGTAAATAATAAATCCTATTCAATAAACGTAATTCTTAAGCAATTTGTTACTCGATCTTAATAAACAAGTAAGGGTTGAGCTACATCTATCAGCTAAGGCTTTCATCCCGGGAGTCTCGGTCTCGAAAATTTCGAGAGTCTCGGTGACTTCGCTGTGTTTTCAAGACTCGAGACTACTACCTCCACTTTTCGAGACTTTTGAGACTTAAGTCAAATAATAACCATTACTAAAAAATCTCGTTAATTACCGTGGTTGGCAAAAAAAGCCGGTTCAGGCTGAATAACAACTTGCCAACAGCTATTTCTGACAGGGTTTTCGCAGACAACCCTATAATTATCATCGTGTTCACAGTTAAGTAGCACTCATTTGTATAATTTGCATATAAGATAAACAAATTGATAAATATACCTGCCAACACTATACTTAAATAAGTCAGGAAATAATAGACGACCCAATCTTTACGTACCCTTTAGGGTTCATACATTCGCTTAGTACTAAAGGAGAAAGCTCATTGTTGTATGGACTGCCGTTGTGTATTATAATTTATTCATTAAACTCCAATGTTAAAATGAAAAGTCAAATATATTTTTTTGTCTTATTTTTATCTGAAAACACATTGCATGTATTTTGCTTCCTACGTACTTATAAAAAAAGACATATTTTTTTTTACTAGTATGTATTTGATTATGTAACAGTACCTTGATTATAAAGTATATTATTAAAACTCATTCAGGGGCAGCGTTAGCCTAGTGAAGATACCAGCGGACTGCCATGCGGTGGTTCGAATCCACGGCATGCACCAATAACTTTTAGAAGTTAAGTGCGTATTAAATTGTTAATTATCACTTGCCCCGTGCATCGGTGAGCACGTTAAACCGTCGGTCCCGGCCGTCATGAAGATCTTTGACAGTCGTTACGGGGAGTCAGTACCCTCAAATAAACTGATACTGGTCTAAACCATGGAATATCGCTATCACTTTGGGTTGCAGAGGTCAGACGGCAGTCGCTCTGTGGAAAAGTTAGACGTCGGGCTCCAAGGTGTGTAAGTCAAGACTTACACATCTTGGAGCCCGAGGTCGCCCTAGCGTATCGCCCTAGCGTTATCCCGATGATTATTAACTCATTGTATTTAACTGCCTAAATGCCTAATCTATGAGTACAAAATCTTTTTCTAAAGAGTCTCGAAAGTCTCATTTTGCCCGGGAATTTCGAAACCGGGCTGAGTCTCGAAATTTTTTGCCGGGACTCGAAAATGTATCAAAACTGAAAGCCTTACTAACAGCACCGCATCGCACTTCGATAAGCTTCTCTCCTTTTCTGTCACTTAGGACCGTCATTTACTAGAGCGAGAAAGAGAGAGGGAACGCGCCAGCACGCCGCGGAATCGAAAAGGCGATCGGCAACACGGAAAACATACGATAGCATGCTGAGAGGCGACGGAACGCTGACGCACGCGTCGGAACGCTTACGCGCGCTATAGCATGCTGTAGCATCCTTTCGCCGACGATCGCGTGCGAACGCGCGCTGACGCACGCTGGCGCGCGCGGCTGTGTGCTGCCGCGTGCTGGTGCCGATTCGTATAGATTTTTCGAATTATTTTCTTTTTACTCTTGTTATTTTGCATTTCTTGGAAAATGCACTCTATGCTCTCTCTCTTCAGCTGTGCTATCCATTTCGAACTTGAAACTATACTGTGACCAAAACAAATGTCAAAAGAACGCGGCGGAATGGTTCAGTACGCTATAGCACGCTGACGCGTGCGTTCGCATTCCGCAGCACACAAATACGATCGCACGCTATAGAGTGCTGCAGAACGCTATAGCGTGGTGAAGCACATGCGGAACAAATGCGATGCCGTGCTGACAGATGTAGCTCAAGCTCAACCCTAAGTAGAAACTTAAAAAGTATTTAAGTATACATACAACGAACGTGATTTTCTTTTATAGATGATGGTACGGAACCCTTCGTGCGCGAGTCCGACTTGCACTTGCCCAATTTGTTTTTACTATTTCTGATATAATACAGAGAACGACATTTTTTTTTAGAATTAATGAATTAGAGAGATACCTATGTAGTATGTATTATTCTTAGTTCGGTTTTTAAATCCAGCTCCCGCACTTGGAATGAATCAAGTGTCAACGGGAATTGAACACAAATAACTCCCATACTCAATTTGTGTATCGCACAAAGAGTTCACTCATGTGGTATTCCAACCCACTGCCCGCGCCGCAATTATAAACGGTGAGGCGTTTATACCACTACGCCAGTGCAGTCAAAGTATCTAATTTCTGTCCATTGTTTCAGTATTTGTAACATCGCTTATCATCTTATAATCCCAAAAGGCTGCTACGAAACAGCAATCCTAGTGCGGAAGTCATAATTTAAAAAAGAAAGAACTATGATTCAACGTTCTGACGTTTTCTAAAAGACTAGATGTACCTACTCGTACGTTAAAGATTTATCTGACAGCAATACAGCACTCCTCTGACTCATAATCACCAACTATTCACGAAATCCAAACAAATTACTTTAAAACAGAGCTTCCTTTACGTCTTTAAAACTAAACTGAAATTTACTTCATTCGTCTTCACGTCAACGCTTGTGTAAATGGCATCCATTGCTCTTTCGATTTCAATATATTTTCACATTTTCTTGTATTAAAAAAGCTTATTCTGCAATGAACCTACAAAATTATTCTGCAACATAAACTATCCAAATGAAAAATTGTTTCGTTAAATCGATGCTAAAAAAATAATGGCTGAATTAGAAACTGAGCATTGGTTTACATTAATTTAAATAAATGAAATCATTGTTTGTTTTGATTGTAGTTCATCAATTTATAAGTTTTATAAATATTTTGTATTGGTTTGCATGTAATTTGTTTTGGTGAAATGCTCTGGTGGATAGTCTGAACAGTGTTGTAGGGTTAACTGGTCAACAGCGGTTTCGTTTATGAAGTCTTGTAAGAATAAGATAGGAAACAGGTGTTTAGGTGGATAACTAATGTTTTACACATAAATGTCATTATAGGTAAGTTGTTTGTGACGTTAGAATATACGTATCTACGGCTGATATTACTTTCATTAATGACGTTGGTAAGTCTTGCTAATGGGCAAGCGTAGGTGAGGTAAGTCAAGGTAAGTTTGGTTTTCAAGGTTAGTTTTGCTAAAGGCAGCGATAGCCGACTGCCAGTCATAGGGTATCGGGTTCGAATCCACGGCGCGCACCACTTTTCGTGTAAGTTATACGTATGTGCGTATTTGATTGTTAATCAACGCTTGCCCCGTGCCACGGATAGCACGTTAAGCTCGTTAAGCTATAGACAGCTTAACGTGCTATCCGTGGCACCGGCTATTATGAAGATCTTGGATAGTCGTTATAGTACCTTTAAATAAACTGACACTAACTTACACCATGGAATATCGCTATCCCTGTGGGTTGCGGAGGTCAGACCGGCAGTCGCTCTGTGGAAAGGTAATATTCAGTCAAATCTGGTCAGGCTAGTAAGCGGACCCCAGGTTGCAGCTTGTATAACGCTAGGAGGATGATGTAAATGTACTTAGAAATTATGATTATGATGAGATTTTTTTATAGACTTACGTCTGTATCCCCGAAGGGGTAGGCAGAGGTGTAATATTACACCCACATTTCGCCATGAATTTTTAGGTCCCACGTAATAGGGGGCGAGCCTATTGCCGTTACCGAGCACATCACCAGACTCCGTGCTGCTATTGAGAATTAAAATTATAATTACGATTAGAAAAATATGATTTTTATATCTCTTAGAACAAATCGGTGTAGTTAGAGTACATGTTTTGTTCAAATATTATACGACCATATATTTATGTAAGTCTCTGAATTGTACACAGAAACGTAATTATAATTATGGCGCCATTTTGCTTACTGTCGGATGTTTACGTCCATGTAACAGAAGGTGGAGCTATTATCATATGTTAAGCGCTTTAATAATTCTTGCGACGCCTGTAATTTCTTAAGGTTAGAATTTAGAAATTCCGGGTGTGTATTATAACCAGAGTAAAGTCCTTCTTGTGAGTAAGACTTGACTATATTCCACTGAACACGTAATGTCCTAAAACTATGTTTTTGTAATATATTAAATGTCCTGGTTTAGTTTTCAATATTTATTATAATAATCACTGCCTGTATCAGTCCACTGCTCGACTTAGGCATCTCCTATGGCATGCCAATAATTTCAACATTAATTTAAACAAATCCTTACATTGAAATCAATGCACATTTTTTTTTTGTTATGTTTATTATCTGTCAATGCAAGTTTCACCGCCATTTTGGATTCCCTTTTTTATTGAGTCGGTTTATACAAAGAGGTTGAAATCGTAACCCTGTGTCCACAAAAAAACAAATAATATTAAGGAAAACTTACAAGCTTACAGCATAAACACTCCTCCCCAACTCCCCCCTGTATCCTATGACGCAGTAATCTCTATTGAGCACTAAACTTTTCATCGGACGCTCGCTACCGCTTGACGGCACCGTACGGTCAGCAAAATAGGTCGATATATATTTACTGGTTTTAACCTAAATAATTATTACTTTTAATCATCATCATCATCATCAGCCTTTAACAGTCCACTGCTGGACTAGGCCTCTCCTTTGAAAGGAGGAATTGGCCTACTATACCACGCTGGCCAAACGGGTTGGTATAGGGTTTGTATCAAGTTTTCCTTCTCTTACAGTGCTGTTCTCTGCATAATATGCTGCCACTGTCGGCTCTTACGACACCCATGGGATGATATGGGGTGGTGACATTCCATATTCTTAATCCGTCACCACACGGACAACGGTAGAATTTTTAGACGAAGAAAACTTATTCATTTATTCGTGGTGCGTGGTGCGACCCAAAGTGAGTCTTCCTCCATCTATTCCTGTCGTGGATGCACTCCTTCCAGTTTATTTTACGAAGTCCTGCTAGATCTTTAAGGACTTCGTCATTCCAGCGATATCTAGAAGAAAACTTACCTAAATCATAATTTATTCTCACTCCTACGCCCCTCAAAAACATACATGCCAAATGACAGTGGGCAATTTCAATGATAATTAATAATCATAGTACATAAGAATGATGAAAAATATTAAATCCGTAGTATCTTCCGCGGCAAAAATAAGCTGGCTAACACCCTTTCATTTGGTATATTTTTCCAGCTTCCATACATTATTCTTTTCACTTCTTGCGCCCAGTAGGTAATTTCGGCAGTTCTCCTTCGGAGCCGCGACTTTCCTCGCCGGATGTCCGCCCTGGGACCTACAGGCCGGGCTGCTTGCGTCGCTTTATAAGTGGCGCCGCGAGGCTCGGTCAATAGGCGGAGAACCCGCGCCTCGCGAGATTGAGGCGCGAAAGGCGGAACTCCGACAGGTCCTAGTGGCGGAATGGCGACAGCGACTCACGCACCCCAGCGCGGGGCTTCGCTGCATTGAGGCAGTGAGGCCCGTACTCGACGAGTGGCTGGAGAGACGATACGGCGACCTCACCTTCCGGTTGACACAGGTGATAACCGGCCATGGTTGTTTCGGCCGGTTCCTGCATCGCATTGGCCGGGAGGAGACGCCCGGGTGTCACTACTGCGGAGATCGCCGTGACCCAGTAGAGGACACGGCGCTGCACACCTTGGCGGAATGCCCTGCTTGGGCATCGCAGCGCCGAGATCTAGTCGCGGCGATAGGAGTGGCCGAACTCTCGCTTCGGACCTTGATTCGTTCCATGGTTCGAAGCGAGATGTGTTGAGACGCCGCCGCCTCCTTTTGTGAGACGGTGATGTCGATCAAGGAGGTGGTGGCGGAGCGGGATAGGGAGCCCATGCGACCTGTCTCCACCCGCAGAACCGGGCGTCGTCGCCGGAGGGCGTTCAACGATCTCCGGCCACCGTGAGTACATGCCTGCGGACGGCGGGCCTGTTATACCGCCCCCGTCCGCAAGGCCCGAGAGGCGGCGCACGTGTTCCGCGTGCGCCTCTCGTAGCGTTAGACTACGTCGTTCTTTTCCGCTTGTAGTATGAAAGAGGATGTATGAGGACAAGTATGATGGATGCAGATAGATGCATGCGAGGGACGGGGCCCGCTCGCGCGGGCCAGCTCAGGTGGGGTCGCGGCAGTAATGCTAACGCAGATCCCGCGACCCCGCCATTCAATGGGATCGGATAGTGGAACACCATGGTGGTTTTAGTGGGTAGTCCCGGCGCTTCTCGTCGGGGAGTCTCCACACTCTCCCTAGACTGAGTCCCTTTAGGGGCCCAGCCTGGGGGGTAAGCCCGTAAATTGTTTGGTTTCCACCATGAGTCAAAAAAAAAAAAAATAAGGTAATTTCGGCAGTGTGTTGTCTCTCACTCATTCAGTAACGCAAGAATTTTATTTATATATACATAGCAGTTTAAAAATAATTATGAGACAATTTTAATTCTGAAAAGACTCAGTAAATATTTTAAATTGTGCTGTGACTTTTTGCTGACCGTACACTATGAGCTATGACGTCACAGGCCCTCTATCGGCAAACGAACTTACATTTTACCCTTTATTTTGTGCCAGAGAACTCAATAGAATTCTCATTTCCTGAACGTTTGTCGTTCGGGCGGCGATTTGATTCTATATCTTTGTTTCTTGTATGATTTCGTTTGCAGCCAACTAACCGTTTTTATGGATACTTTCTATCGATTTTGATGTCTTTATGAAAAGGTTATGAATTTAAGATAACGATGTTAGTTAGTAAGTTAGTTACTGCTGAATGCTGTGTACAGTTGTAATTGAACACCAGATTTATGACCAGTATTTGGTCACATTTCTTTCATGTAATTATTGATCTCATGTTTGTATCTGTACCTACTTAGTAAATAAAAATAAATAAATAAAATTTCGGTCAATAGGTGAGTTTTGTTTGGAATACTAATACAATATGTTTATTGATTTTGCACATAAAGGTGAAATTATTTTATCTGCCTCGACATTTCGGCTTAGGATTTGACCAAGATGACGGGATGAGCTATATTTTTATGTAAAGGCTCATCATCCTCATCCTTCTAGCGCTATCCCAGTTTGAACCCTGGGTCCGCTTACTAGTCTAACCGGATTTGGCTGAATATTAGCTTTTCCACGGAGCGACTGCATGTCTGACCTCCGCAACCCGAAGGGATAGCGATATTCCATGGTTTAGACTAGTGTCAGTTTATTTAGAAGGTACTGACGCCCTATAACGACTGACATATATCTTCATGACAACCGGGACAGACGGCTTAACGTGCTCTCCGAGGCACGGGACAAGCGATAATTAACAATTCAATACGCACATAACTCCGAAAAGTCAGTGGTGCGCGCCGTGGAATCGAACCCAATACCTTCTGCATGCCAGTCTGTTGGTATCTCCACTAGGCTATCGATGCCTTTTTATGTTAAGGCTATCGCGGAAAAATAGCCTTTCATCACTCTCTATACACACAATCCACACACTCACACTTGACTATGTCCTAACTCCCTCTGCGCACAAATATGTTACCATAATATCGCATCGTAGCGACTTGAAAGAAAGACCAACAAGCATAAAGTTAACCACATTTTCTTATTAATAACGCTAGTATGGATATGATATTTAAATCTAACGCGATATGTTATCATCATCATCAGCCTTTAACAGTCCACTGCTGGACTAGGCCTCTCCTTTGAAAGGAGGAATTGGCCTACGGGTTGGTATAGGGTTTGTATCAAGTTTTCCTTCTCTTACAGTGCTGTTCTCTGCATAATATGCTCCCTCTGTCGGCTGTTACGACACCCATGGGATGACATGGAGTGGTGACATTCCGTATTCTTAATCCGTCACCACACGGACAGCGATATGTTAACCTGCATCAAAACCTAACCATATTTTCTCACCTTCGCGGCCTTCTCCGTTAAAACTCAAAAAAATATTCATTTAAGCCGAGGGCTTTACGCGAGTTCTGCAAGTTTCTCAGCGGCACTTATTCAAGTGTCTCGGGTTCTCGAGGCAGACGGGGGCACCTGCCACTGTAAACGTTGACCTCAATACAACACTAACTTAATTGGTCTGCCTGTTCGCGCTATTTTTAGTCATTTTTGCACTTTTAATGGGCCAGATCGATTGATGCAATGCGGATGTTCTGAGGTGAGATTTTCGGTTGTTAAACGCAACAAAATACATATTTCACGCCTTCTCATCACGAAGGGGTAGGCAGAGGTATATTACACACCCACACTTCTCCAGTTATGTCTCGGTCCCAATGTAATAGAGGGGCGATCCTTTTGCCATTTACCGGGCACATTGTTAAGCGAGCGAAAATTAACATTTTTTATACACTCATAACTTCGAAAAGACAGAGGTGTGTGCCTGGGGTACCTGGGGATCAAACCTGAGACCTCGTCTCGGCAGTCTGTTACATACACAATTGGGCTACCGCCGCTTAAAAAAATGTCTTAAGATCCCTTACTTATTAAAAGCAAGGAATCTTAAAATTGTATATTTCGTTTAATAACAACAGGGTGTCTCTTATTTGTCACCATTTCTTAAGTATAAATAAGTATGTTAAGTCCCTTCTAATTCTTCTTTGCACAACATCATCATCATCAGCCCCTTACAGTCCACTGCCGGACTAGGTCTCTCCTTTAAAAAAGGGGGAAATGGCCTATTATACCACGCTGGCTAAACGGGTTGGTATAGGGTTTGTTTCAAGTTTTCCTTCTCTTACAGTGCTGTTCTCTGCATAGTATGGTCCCTCTGTCGGCTCTTACGACACCCATGGGATGATATGGGGTGATGACATTCCGTATTCTTAATCCGTCACCACACGGACAACATGCTCCATGATAATCTCATATTTATTTTATTTTATTTATTTACACTTTATAAAAAACATTATTAGAAATCTTATAACTAAGTAGAGTACAAAGGGCGGCCTCATCGCTTAAAGCGATTTCGCCCGGGCAACCTTTGTATGGAGATATTATTGGTAGGAGAAAATCGGTAGTTGCATGTGTACCAGTAAACAAAGCTATATAATTATAGTTCATAGGTTACATTTAAGTTCACCCTGTAATTCAAATCAAGATTACTAATTAGCTGTATTGCAAATAAACGTTTTAATTGTTGGGCTATTTGTAGAGTCGATTAGCAATTGGGAAATTTAGTGCTATAGTAACGACAGCACAATTTTGTTAACTTCGAGGTTAAAAGCTTTCGTCATGGCGTTCCAAACTTGTTTTCTGGATTCCATGATTATGTTTCACGGTAGTAGAGCCTTGCTGATTTCAGCATGAATGGGCCGGCTCGACCGGGGAAGTACTAACCTCTCACAGAAAATCGACGTAAAGTAACAGTACCTAAACTGTTGCGTTTCGTTCGGTGAGTGAGAGTGCCGGAGGCCCTATACCTTCTCCCTCATCCCACTCCTCATCATATCCCTTTTCCCAACCCCAAGGGGTGGCAACGCACTTGTGACTCCTGTGGTGTTGCTTGTGTCGATGGGCGGAGGTAATTACTTACCATCAAGCGATCCATTGGCTCGTTTGCCGCCTATTACTAATAAAAAAAATGTCTCATAGACGGGAATTGCTGTTCTGAAATAGCCCGATCAGAACTGTAGGTAGAACATGGCTATCCCACAAAGTTGAAGTAGTTAGATAACTTTGTGGTGCTAATATTCGATCAAAGATGAAAGTTTGATGATAGTTAGATAACACCTTTTTTAAATAGGTTCTCAAATAACGAAAGAATCGTGAGAAATAGGAAAATAAAATAATGTCCGATGGAGAACCTCCTCCTTTTTGAAGTCGCCTAAAAATTACAAACAGATCTCTTTTAATTTTTTTATTTTGAATGAATGATGAATCTTTTTCAACAAGGCATAAATTCTAGCAGGGAAATTGTTTGTTATTTTATATTTAATAATTAATATACTCGTCATTTTATTTCATTCGACCATTTCCTGTTACAGTGGCCGGCATAAACAGAATCCTCGAGGTTGTTCGTGAATTATTGACAACAGTTGTTTTTATAAACAGCTGTAGTGTTTTTTTATTTTAAATAGTTTTACATGCAATATTTTATGTCAACACTTTTAATTATTTATTAAAACAGGATATTTTTAAACTGGCTCTATGTTCGAATAGTTCGCAAGGTTTTTTATTACTTACGCGGTGTATATACATACGAAAATTTGCTTGAGTAATGATAATAATATTTTTATTTCATCCACTTACACTTTATATAGTTCTTCTATCTTAATCTAACATCATGCAAAATAATTTAGCGGGTCCTAAGTACCTATTTGTATGACCCGCAAAATTATTTTGTATGATGTATACAAATCGTGAACGTTTAAAATTTAATTTAAGTTTAACGTTTATTAATTTAACATGTTAAGACAATAATCATAGGATATTAGGTACACGTGAAAGATAGAGTTTAACGACGGTGTTTGAACTAGTAAAACTGTGTTACATATACCGAAGAATTTTTATCGCGTAATTATTAGAGAAATAAAGTTAAAACACCTTTTATATGCCCCGACTATTCCGCTTGGGTTACGCCGTGGTCGCGAGAAGCCATTTTGAAATTTTCGTTGTTACTACGGCTTAACATCATCCAGTTTTTATAGCTTTTCTTTAATATCTTTATTGAGTAATAATTACCACCACACCTTTTAAAATACAGTGCTTTATTAATTATGTTATGGAGGACGGTTTCATTAAACCCCAAACTCTAGATAAATCTAACTGAAAACCCGATTGGCTGCAAATAACCGAAACCTGCTCACCGACTCTATAAATACTGAAAGCTCTTAGCTCGAACGCCAATTAAACTAGTTCCCCTTTACGATGACCCAACAAAACAGATATCAGTCCATAATCCTCACAACTATTGTCATACTAACGAAACACACAGCGAAGGACGAAATAACTACCCCTAACAAAAGCAGCAAAACTTACTCCATATATTTCCCGAAACCAAATCAAAATTCTCTTCAAAATAACACCGGTTCTTAACTGTTATATCCAAGGTCTATCGTTGTAGGAGCATGAACCCCCTTTCCTTTAGGGGGTATAATTAATTACACCCCTGTCGCAATACCAGGGGTTTCTTATCCTGAAATATTTTTAGTCGAAATGTGGAATCGTAGCGCCAATGTTTGCGAAGGTTTTGGAGGGCTGGCGCCAACGTTTGGGGCAAATTAAATAAGTAAATGTTTTGCTTGACCTATTTTAGGATGGCGTGCGTTCGTGTTTATATTTTATTTAGTACTACTTTCGAATGTTGGTTCGGGTGTTGATTTCTTGTGGCATTGGAGTGTTTGGTTACTTATAAGTATGTTTTTACGTTTTAGTCTAGGAAAATATCATTGTTATTTCTATACCAAATAAGAGTCAGAAAAATCTATTTTATAGATTTATATTTAAGTTGACAATTACTTTTTTGGTTTCGGGTTGAAATCCCTTTTGAGGTCGGCATCTTGATATTTAAATTTTGGGTTTGGTGGAGAGGGTGCATGACGCTTAACCGTCGAGACTCCTCCTCATCAAAACCACCGCAGTGTCTTTGACCTCTCTCAGTGGCCATGCTGCGAATAAGCCAAATATCTAGCGGAGATACCAACAGACTGCCATGCAGAGGGTATCAGGGTCGAATCCACAGCGCGCACCAATAATGACTTTACGGAGATATGTGCGTCTTGATTGTTAATTATCGTTTGCCTCGTGCCTCGGAGAGCACGTTAAGCTGTCGGTTCTGGTTATCATGAAGATCTTTGCCAGTCGTTATAGGGCGTCAGTACCTTCTAAACAAACTGGTACTAGTTTAAACTATGAAATATCGTTAAGAATATAAAGTGCTATTTCCCTAGTTAATTCTGTGGTTGTCGTAAAAGACGACTAAGGAAAATTGAATATTGCGGCAAAGGCGGAAAACTCGACATCAAAAACCTAAACCAACCCGTCTGGCCGGCGTGGTATTGTAGTGTGTAGCAAGCCTAACCTCCGTATATATTGTAATGTTAATCTGTAAGTTTATGCAATATATGTAGCTCAATCATTCGAAGTTCTATAACGCGTTTGATTTCACTCCTTTACATGGCGATCCTGCCAGTGCTGTCCTTTAGCAGTGCTGAGCTATCGGTGCATAAATAGATAGTAAAATTTGGACGAAGTATTTTTTTTTTCATAAAATGTCAAGAAATATGTGTTGCAGAATGTCCTTTTTCGTTGGACTGTGTAATGTTAGTCTGTAAGTTTATGCAATATAGCTCAATCATTCGAACTTCTATAACGCGTTTGATTTCCCTCCTTTAACAGGTATAACAGATCAAATCTTTCTTTGCCTTGCAATGCTTATTTGACGCATATTACCAGAGGTTTATGTTTAGCGATGGGCCACAAAGTCTGGATTACGATTACACGTATACACAGAGTGAAATCATGGCCCTCCATAGTTCGCTTGTTATCATAATGTGGCAATGTACCTTTAGAAAATATTATAGTGTACACCTGAGCAGCAGGCGTAGGCCTTCTGCAAGGTGGACCGACGATATGGTTAAGATCTCAGGAAGTGGTTGGATGCGGGCGGCTCAAGGTCGGTCTGTGTGGAGAACCTTGGGGGAGGCCTATGTCCAGCAGTGGACATCTCTAGACTGACACGATGATGATGATGATGAGCATTCACCGGTTATGAACATTCTTGTGAATGTTCATGTTTTAGCGAGCAGTCTATCGAGAGTTACGTCGAGCTTTCTAGCGACTAGACAGTAAATTGACTTCAAACTTTTTAGTTATTAGAGCGTTTGCAAGACAGATCGTGAAAATGTCTGTAGCGGTGTTAGGCTCTGTTCCTTGTTAAGTTCGGCAAATTTATAAACGGCGAATGCTCGATGTTTTGTTATAAGTGAATACTGAAATGTATCAGCGGCAATAGATCTTTTTATATATTTTAGCAGCTCAAGCAACACGGTACCTATTATGAAATAAAAAGATTATTCCCACTTCGTTGCGCAGACAGTTTCAAAGGGCCCACTCCCTACAACAAGGTTTAACAGTTTTTATTTTAATCGTTATGAAGATCTAAGTAGGAGTATAACGTAAAAAATAAATTTGCCCTTTTGATATTCTTTTGCTTTAATTTAAAGCTTTAGCACAGAATATATAATTAGTACCTACGGTAGCTTTAGTCATTGTTTTTTTAGATATAACTTGTAAGACAAGTTTATGACGTCTATAAAAAAATAAAGGATAAGTGAAAAGTATAAAAATATTTTTTATAATACCTATTTATCCGACCCTTCTATCTTACCCGACGATTCGGTATGGATTATTGTAATTTTTTATGTCTTATGCGGCAAACGAGCAGACGGATCGCTTGATGGTAAACAATTACCGCCGCCCATGGACACAAGCAACATCAGAGGAGTCACAAGTACGTTGCCGCCCTTTGGGTTAGGAAAAGGGATTGGATGAGGAGTGGGATGAGGGGAAAGGAATAGGGGATGGGGCCTCTGGTACTCTCACTCACCGAACGAAACGCAAAAATATAGGTACTGTTACTTTACGTTGATTTTCTGTGAGAGGGTAGTACTTCCCCGGTCGAGCCGGCCCATTCATGCTGAAATCAGCATGGCTCTACTACCTATTGACGACCTATTGATTTGTAGCCGTAGTAACAGTCGTAGTCGTGCCGAAACGTTGGGATGTGGCTGGCTAAGTTTCAATTCAGCAGCTAATCGATTATCACTCAACATCACCATTAATTACCTAATGACGGCAAACTACTGCATCTCTTTCTTACCTACACCGAGTAAAAGAGATAGCCACAGCATATTCATTATTCAGCACTCAGCCGCAATTTACTGCATCTCTTTCTTACCTACGCCAACCGAAAGAGACAGCCATAGCATATTCAGCACTCAATCTTAGTGCTCGCTGATCGATCACCAAACTTTTTATAATGTCATTCAAAAGTATCTAAGCCTCAATTAATCAGATAAGATTGCGGCAAACCCTGAGGTACTTTAGCGAAGCGCTGACGATGTAACTATAGATAGCCTTTTAAGATGTGCTGAGCGGCCGTTAGACAAGGCTTAGGAGATAAAAATTAAAAAGCGATTAGGTGTGTCCTGGTGGAGTAATTACTTTTTTTATAGACTCACGCCTGTATCCCCGAAGGGTTGAGGGCGAGTCTATTGCTGTTATCGGGCGCTTTGCCAGACTCCGTGCTGCTACAAAACATTGGGAAAGCCCAGTAACACCTTTGCTCGAACCGGGAATCGTACCCGTGAATTCCCGATTAGCAGACGCATACGCTATCCACTGGAACACGAAGGCAATTATATATCTTATCTATACTAATATAATAAAGCGGAAGAGTTTGTTTGTTTGCTTGTTTGTTTGTTTGTTTGTTTGTTTGAACGCGCTAATCTCAGGAACTACCGGTCGGATCTGAAAAAATATTTTTGTATACGATAGCCCAGTTATTCCGGAAGGCTATAGGCTATATAACATAACGCTTTGACCCTTTGCGGCCGGGCAAAAGGCTAAAAAGGCTAAAAGATAATGCCGGCTAATCTCAGGAACTAGCAGTCGGGTTTTAAAAATTGTTATTGCCTATGTTAGCCCAATTATTCCGAAAGGCTATAGGCTATATAAAATTACGCCACAACTTTAAGGGGCCAGACAAAAATAATAAAATGGTCAAACGAGAAGGGGGAGGGTTGGGTCAAAGGCAAAAAAAGAGTAAATGAATAGGTTACAATCTATATGGGTATCGTTTTCGAGATTTTCGGGACGCTGATTATAATATGAATATAATATGAAATTTATTTAGTGATCCAAGATGGCGGACGGGAAATCAAAGATGGCGGATGAGAAAATTTTAAAAATCATTATGGATATCGCCTTCGATATTTTAAGGGGTGGGGAATAGAAGAGAGATTCACGATAAAAGATGGCGGATGGGAAATCAAAGATGGCAGATGGGAAAATTTAAAAAAATCAATATTGGTACCGTCTGCGATGTTAAAAGGGATGGGGAATCCAAATACAATATCTATTTCGTGATCAAAGATGGCGGATGAAAAAATTTTAAAGTCAATATGGGTATGTCAAGCCGTGTGGTTGTCAGCATACAGGGCCGGATCTACCTAAGGGCTGCTTGGGCTGCAGCCCAGGGCCCCGAGTTACAAGGGGCCCCCAGACCCCGCTAAAAACAATAGGCGATAATTTGAATTTCAAAAATAGTTGTCTGTAAAGTCGGCTTACGGCCGATATTTTTACGTGATAACGTCATAAGAAAACATTGATAAAAAATTGCATACTTGTATGAATTGAGTTAAGGTAAATACGTGTAAAATGATGTTTTCATGCTGATTTTCATAAATTTTTAAGGTATAAAAATTAATATTATTTATTGAAACTATTAGATTATTTTATACATATATTCATGAGTTTTTTTCATATTTTACAAAAAAATATCTTAAATAGTAGCGGCGATATCAGCTGATACACATCACAGGTTGTCATCCGACTTAGCAGTTGGTGTACACGATGGAAGCTAAAATTTTTATCCGAAATCAATGACACAGAAAAATTATTTTCTTTTATATGTGTGTCTTCTATATAAAACTCTACTTAAAAAAAAAAAAAATTTAGAGGGCTATTAAAATAAGTCATGTTTTTTACATCGTGAGAAAACCTGCATGTCTGAGAGTTCTCCATAATGTTCTCGAAAGACAAACATGTGAAGTCTGCCAACCCGCACTGGGCCAGCGTGGTGGACTATGGCCTTACCCTTCTGATACTGAGAAGAGGCCCATGCCCAGGAGTGGGACAGTACCTATATAGGTAGGGCTGATGATGATGATGTTTTTTTACCATTTTGTCATATACCTATTGTTTACTATAAAAAAAGTAGTTAAAATAAAAATATTGCTTTTGATTGAGATTGGTATTCAGCACAATTGTGTAAGGAAATTATAAACCAAATTTCAATATGATTGGTTTAAAAGTTTTTAAGCTAGAGTGTACACCGTTTCGAAAAACCTTGTTTCAACAAAAATGCGTTGATAAAAAAGTGACAGAACAGTGCTGTACCGAAGGGCACTTACTAAATCGCTAATAACTTCTGAACGAATAAGAATTTTAACTTTAAACTTTAAATCTATATTTTGAATAGTTTTACAAGCGAAAAAAAATATTTTTAAGCCTCTACACGTATTTCCCTCCTTAATTGAAAATTATATTTTTTCAATAAATTAACATTTATTTGCACTCTTTTATGTTTAAGTATGAAAATAAACTTATTGACGTGTTCCCTAACTGCTATAGGTACCATTTTAAAGATTTTTTTTTAACTTTGCCAATCACTAGCAGTGAAGCAGAACGCTCCGTCTCCCAGATGACCTATGTAGAAAATAAATTCCATAAATAGTGATCTAACGAAACACTTGCAATGTGATAACAAAATAAAAGAATTTGCAGCACAAAAATGCAGAACGGTTGAATTATAAAATTATAATTTACTTAAATAACATAACTGTCACACACATAACAGTAAATTTCTTTTACTTTCATAATAAATAAATAAAATGATTTTATTGTTTTTAGGGTTCCGTACCTAAAAGGTAAAAAACGGGACCCTATTGCTAAGCCTCCGCTGTCTGTCTGTCCGTCTGTCTGTCACCAGGCTGTATCTCATAAACCGTGATAGCTAGAAAGCTGAAATTTTCATAAGTTATGTATTTCGGTTGCCGCTATAACAAGAAATACTAAAAATAAACGTGTTTTTTTAGTATTTTTTGCTCAATATTACTAATTGTTACAGGTAGACGCTTTAAATTTTTACAGACTGTGTAGTTGTATATTACCTTTCAACATAAATTATAAAAAAGTAAATAATAAAGGGGGGCTCCCATACAACAAAAGTAATTTTAAGCAATTTGTTACTTGATTTTAATAAACAGGTAGAAACATAAAAAGTATTTAAGTATATATACAACGAACGTGATTTTCTTTTATAGATGACTAGAGGATCCGTGCTGCTCCACAGCATATTTTAATATTATAAAAAAGCTCTTACATAGGTATAGGTATGATGATATAATATACATTGTAGCCTTATCTAATAAGTAAAAAGATGATATTCTTACCAAAGATATATAATTATATCACAAAACTTCTTTTCTCACAACATTGGGTTTGCGTTGCACCTTAGGTATCGTGAAATTTCCACCTGGGCATTACTGAATGGTTTGCCGCGCAATAGGGATATATCATATAATATGTATAACTGAAATAAAGCTCTTATTAACGACTTCTTGGTAGGAATGGTAACTTTGGTAGAAATGGTACTTTTGATAGAGATGTTAGTTTTGGTAGAAATCGTAAGTAACATTGCTACCAAAACTACCATATTTGCCTACCGAAAATACTATTCCTATCAAAACTACCTTTTCTACCAAAACCGCCGGTGCTGTCAAAAGTACCTTGTCTCTAAAAACTACTATTCTTACCAAAGCTACAATTTCTACCATAACTACCACTTGTAATATAATTATATGACAATAGTACTATGAACCGCTGTAATATGTGCCACATATAAAAAAATTAAGAATGTCCGTAATTTAAAAACACAAAAATTTTCCTAATCCTAACATAAAACGTAATTTACCCGTATGTAGAGTTGATTTTCCCAACATTAGGCGGCAATTTCACTACATTTGGGGAAAATTCCTCGGGTCGCGGGTATACTGACGTCGTTACCGCTACCCCGCCATGAGGGTCGATCGAGGAACACCGCGGTGTTTTAGTGGGTATGCCCCCCGAACATCTAGTGGGGAGAGCTGAGCCACACACCCCCCCTCCACCTGTCCAAACTCGGTCCCTTTGAGGGACAGTCCGTATCTGGATTTCATCGCGATACAAAAAAAAAGGGGGAAAATTTCTCAACATCAGAGTTCAGTTCACCCAACATTAAGGGTTAACTGGTAAGGTTCGGGGAATATTACCTGCCATCAGCGATAATTCACTATAGTGATAATTTTACCAACATCGGGTATAATAATTTTACTCACCACCACACTCACACCCGTATGAAAGTAAGGCAAGGTCACCTTAAGGAGGCATAACCGTTTCTCCTGGCAGTTACCGCAAGGAACTTATTAGATGCCATAAAAATATTTTTGAATTTAGAACCGTCCATGTAGAGAGAAAGCAATGGAATCTTAAGAAATTTATAGGACAATATTGAAAAATAAGTTCAATGTCCACACCTTGACCTATCTTCCTTCAAACTTACCCAATTTAAATGAGCATACCATCAAATGAAAAAACTCTTTTCAGCGCGTGTTATAGGCCTATAACGAAACGCCTACCTCAATGAGAACCAGATATATAGAAGCAGAAAGTCATTGACTACGGCTACGAAAACGTAAAAAATGTATGGGAGAAAATTGTTTTTGCATATAACTTGATGAATGTTAGGTGACCTCTTTTAGTCTAACACATTTATATGTCATACTTATATACTTACATAGGGTAAGCTCACATAATTATGTGACTCATTTAACTCTGTGATAACGACTTCCGAAGCTTCTATCGTTTTAAATGAGTAAGATACACAATTTCAAACTAAACTTTATGATAGCCATATAAAGTCTCTTTTACCATGCAAAGTTTCAGCTTCACTGTGTGACAGAGAAAGGAACGATGACGCGTATTGTCTCCGTGGCGCCATTTTTTATTGGTTGCCGGCCACTCGCTGTTGTGCTCCTTTAAATTATTTGTTTTTTAATAGTAAACCTTGTTATATTTACCTGAAATTTGGACTATTTGTGGAAAATAGAATATATTTATTGCTGCCAATATTAGATTTTAATAAATTTGGGTGATATTTGAATTATACCTTATTTATGGAGCCTCAAAACTAACGTCTTTTTTGGATAACGATAGAAAACAGTATCACCGAATTAAACAAGGTAAAGTATCTCGCATGCTATTTTCTATGTTAATTGATACTTTTATTACAATTAAATGAGAAAGATAAATAAAGTATGTTTAATAAAAAATATAGGAAGTAATTTGAACCGTTTTTGTTAATATTTATCTGAGTTGTTATTTTTATTGTCACATAATTACGTGAGCTGTATTGCTTATTTCAGAAAAATGGAGGGAAAAGATAATACTCCAGAAACTTCCAAACCAAAATCGAAAAATAGGAAGTATAGTGAAGCTGTGTTGAAATCTGCCATTGAAAGCGTTCTTAAATCAAGATTGACTCTGTATGGTGCATCAAAAGAATACAATGTGCCCTGGAGTACACTAAAAGTAAACGTCGAACGTGTAAAACGGGAATACGAACTAAGAAACAATCAAATTAAAATGTTAAATGTATGTCAAATTTGCCTAATTATGTGATAATAAATAATAAATACTCATCTAATTGTGTTATATCAGAATTATGATATTGCTATCACCGAATTAAAGTGATTATAACAGAATTACCAAAGTGAACGTGTGATTTATAAAGCCATGTTAGGATAAGTTCTTTATTATAAAACTAAGAGATTATGACTTAAAATAGCAAGTAAAAGACTGATTTATGTTCCTACAAAAAATAAAATATTTAGATTAATATTATCCTGGATTTTATTGGTAATATCTAAATTATCACAGAATAAGGTGAGAACACCCTATGTATAAAATAAGAGCAATTTGTAAAGAATTCAATGAGAAAATAAACTTAAACTTATTATTATTATTATTATTATTAATGTGCAAGTTAGGTAATTTCTAATGCTTGATGACAAATCTATGCAGCGAGAGCTTTCATTTAAAAAAAAATCATGCGAATCGGTTGGGTAGGACGGGCTGGCCGACTCGTATTATAAAATACAAATTCTTTTAATATATAGATGGTACAGAACCCTTCGTGCGCGAGTCCGACTCGCACTTGCCCAATTTTTTATATTCTTATAATATATCACTATTTCGGTTTCTCTCTCACCCAAAGGTTGCCTGGAAGAGATGGCTACCACAGCAATAAGCTCGCCTTTTGTACAACTAATACTTGCGTAGATTTAAATAATATTTAAGTATGTTTTTGTGCAATAAAGAATATATACCTAATAACAATATATCATTAAAGAAACAGATTTTTGACATGGTTATTAGTTGAGTCCTTAGGTAGGCCCCTAAGTAGATTCAGCCCAGGGCCCCACAAATTCACGATCCGCCCCTGTCAGCATAGAATACAAGTGTCACCACCCCCTATCTTCCCGTGGGTGTCGTAAGAGGCGATTAAGGGATAACACGAAGCAAATACCATCTTTGCGTAGAGACGGAAACTCGACATCAAACCCTATACGACTGCCTTGTTGGTCTCGCGGCATAAATGTGCGCATGGGATCGGGAGGTCTCGGGTTCGATTCCTGGGTCGGGCAGTGTTATTGGGTTTTTCTGTCACGAAATTCTCAGTAGCAGCACGGAGTCTGGAAATGTGCCCGGTACGGCAATAGGCTCGCCCCTTATTACGTGGGACTAAAGTATATCTGGCGAAAAGTGGGTGTAGAAATACACCTCTGCCTACCTCTTCGGGGTTATAGGCGTGAGACTATGTATGTATGTATGTATGTAATATGGGTATCCTCTCCGATGTTTTAAGCTATGAGGAATGCAAATACAACATCTATTTCGTAATCAAAGATGGCAAATAGGAAATCGAAGATGGCGGATGCAAAATCAAAGGTGGCGGATGGGAAAATTCTATACATTATATATAAAAATCTATGTTCGATTGTATTTACCCCTGATAAAGTAGTTGGAAAGAAAAGGAACTAGAAAAAAAACCTTAAAAAGGCGATACGGAGTTCGCTGGGTCAGCTAGTACTAATATATAAAGCTGAAGAGTTTGTTTGTTTGTTTGGTTGAACGCGCTAATCTCAGGAACTACTAGTCCGATTTGAAAAATTCTTCCATTGTTTGATAGCCCATTTATCGATGAAGGCTATAGGCTATATAGCCTATAGCCGCTCCCGTGGCTCATAGCGTGATGTTATATAACATCACGCTATGAGCCACGGGCGCGGAGCAGTAACCTGCAGCACGCGGGTGTAACCGCGGGCTCATCTAGTATATTACATATATACCTAATGTCGTACGTTTTAAGTGTGGATGAAGCAACGTTGCATCCCTAGTAGATTGTATAGGTTCTATAAATTGCCTAGACACATAATAACTGCAAACTAGAATCACCAACTTGCAGCCGAGGAGGGTATCGATCAATTGCTAAAATATGCTGACTAGGCGAAGTGGATGCTGACTTGCAGGAATAGGAACAGGCGGAGGGGAAAAGGGAAATCTATAGGTATTTATATTGAAAACTAAAGGACGCCAGTAGCTACGCCTGCATTTTTTTTAATTTACCCGTTTTGGCCGATCCCGTCGGAATTTCGGGAAACCCCTTCGTAGTGCACCCCTGCGGTCCCCAAGGAACATACATGCCAAATTTCAGTTTCCTGCGCCCAATAGTTTCGGCTGTAGCGAATCTGTCAGTCAGTAAGTAACGCAAGGATTTTATATATTAAGATGTGAAAGTGTGTTTGTTTCTCATACCTACAAGTTTGTGTAAAGTGAATTGAGCGATGATATGGTATGATTTTGCGTGTGGAGTCGGTTAATTTTTACCGCTATAACCGACTGCTACGCTGGCGAAACCGCGGGGTAAGTCTAGTATGATATAGAAGAACTTTGATATTTTACATACATACATATAGAGTGGCGATAGCCCAGTGGTGAACGTAACGGACTGCCGAGACGGTCTCGGGTTCGATGCCCAGGTACCCCCGGGCACCCACCTCAGAATTTTCGAAGTAATGTGTGGATTAAAAATGTTAATTATCGCTCGCTTAATAATGTGCTCGGTAGATGGCAATAGGCTCACCCCCTATTACATTGGGACCTAAACATAACTGGCGAAAAGTGGGTGTGTAATACACCTCTGCCTACCCCTTCGAGGATAAAAGGCGTGAAGTTATGTTATGTTACATACATACACTCACGCCTTTTTTCCGTCGGGTTAAATTAACACGTCAAAATAGATGAAGAATTCAAAAGTAAAATCTGTTTCTTATTTTTTTTTCGTACGGTATAAGTATAATTTAGCGGCGCTCGCGGCGCTAGTAACTGACATGACTGAAATGACAGATTGACACATTACTAGTACGTAACTTTGTAAGAGCGTCATGCGGCACAATTTGACTTCTGTTGGTCTAGTGGTCGTGGGTCCGATTTCCACACAGGCAAATTTTTTGTGTGTTTTGTATATAATGTGTATGTATTGAAAAATCTGTATGTCTATGAGGATGTTTATGGGTTACTTGGTTGTCACAGTACAAGCTGTTAAAAAGGACAAAAATTATTACAAAATGTCACAAATAATATTACACTCTAATCTATGATTGATATACCTTTTAAATAATCTTAACAACTATTTCTACGAGTGATCTTGATTGTGACATATTTGAATTAAAAGAAAGCTTAATATTACATAATGTGTAATCACATTATCGTGTTACATTAATAAATTCAATCGATTTTTAAGCAAATCGGTGTTGTCTTACTGCTTAAATGTGTGCAGTTTTTCATGAAACCAATAAAATATATTAAAATATATATATACCTACTCTGCAATATTGCAATAATTATATATATTTTACTTAGTTGCGTATTTGTCTTAGAATAGTGTTAATTATGTTCCGAGTTAATTCTAAAATAAAACTCAAATAGGTATTGAGGTACAGTAGGTAGTACTTCTCTAGTATAGTAATTTTACCTACAACTACGTGCTTTTCAGTACTACATACATATACATATACATACATAGTCTCACGCCTATATCGCCGAAGAGGTAGGCAGAGGTATATTGCTGCACCCACGTTTCGCCAGATTTATTTTAGTCCCACGTAATAGGGGGCGAGCATATTGCCGTACCGGGCACATTACCAGACTCCGAGCTGCTACTGAGAATTTCCTAACGGAAAAACCCAATATCACTTGGCCCGAGCCACTACTATAGGTATATAATCATATATATTGCACAATTTTATTTAAACACGCAATTTTTAATGTATGAGGTAGTAGTATGAGGAGTAAATCCTTCACGCAAAAACAGCTCAGCTTTCATCAGACATCAACCCCGGCGTAGCTGTGGCTAGTAACTAAATGGGTATATTGCAGCTCCATAATGCAATTTATTAATTTTCATGACGTCATGCACCAACACATACATACATAAAGTATCGACGAGTACCGTAATACATCACCCCGACACTACAAAGTCACTATTTTCGTTTCGGCTCGGTTTATAGGTTATCTATTTAAAAACTGATTGATTTTGACACAGAGATGGTTATGGATAGAGCAGGAAACAAACATATGTAACTACTGATACATTCGTTATTTAGGGCTACAGCTCCGCAGCGGTGGCTCATAGCGTAATGTTATTTAGCCTATATCCTTCCTCGATAAATCGGCTATCTAACACTGAAATATTTTTTCAAATCGGACCTGTAGTTCCTGAGATTAGCGCTCGTTCAAACAAACAAACTCTTCAGCTATAAATATTAGTATTAGATGTATTAATCGTCTTCTTCCGACGTGAGAAACTGTCGTAAAATAAAAATAAAAATGGGTACTAAATAATTTACTGCCTTTCTTTCTTTTTATTGACGGGAAGAATTTTTCATTGTCTCGCCTACTCTGTGTGCAAAAATGTCTATGATCTTCTCAATGACGTAATCGATTGAGTTATAATACAAAAAAATTGGCAGAACAGCCGTCAACTTTGAAACATCATAAGAATGTTAATCTATTACATAGTTGCGCTGAATTATTTGCATAAGATTTATATAATATTACGCTATAAGTTTGGTTTTAAAATGGTGTTTTTGTTTAGAGCTACCCACGGGTTTAATTCTAGTCATTTAGTGAGATGCGGTGCTGATAGGTGTACCTATCAGCACCGCATCGCACTTTCCTATGCTTCTATCCTTTTCTGTCACTTAGGTCCGTCATTTACTAGAGCGAGAAAGAGAGAGGGAACGCGTCAGTGCGCCGCGGAATCGAAAAGGCGATCGGCAACGCGGAAAAATGCGATAGTATGCTGAGAGGCGACGGAACGCTGACGCCCGCGTCAGAACGCTTACGCGCGCTATAGCATGCTATAGCATCCTTTAGCCGCCGAGCGCGTGCGAACGCGCGCTGACGCACTGTTACGATGCGACTTGAGAAAGCGTTTTTTTTTAAAACAGTTTTTAACTTTGAAGATGATTTATTTTGTCCTTGACAATTAAATACAATAAATACAATGATGAGAGTGATTTGGAACTACCGCGCACCGTCGAGGCTAGGAACGAACTAATGGGGATTATGGTAGTGTCTATTACGATAACTAAGAGGCGTGCTGAGTAAGGGATTTATCTGTTAGGGATAGCAGGTTCAGTGGATAGAGTGGCCTATAACAGCACGCTGGCGCGCTCGGCGGTGTGCTGCCGTGTGCTAGTGCCGATTCGTATAGATTTTTCGAATTATTTTCTTTTTACTCTTGTTATTTTGCATTTCTTGCAAAATGCACGCTTTTACTACTGCTCTCTCATCAACAAATGTCAAAAGAACGTGGCGGAATGCTTCAGCGCGCTATAGCACGCTGACGCGTGCGTTCGCATTCCGCAGCACACAAATACGATCACACGTTATAGAGTGCTGCAGCACGCGTCAGCACGCTACAGCGTGCTGAAGCACAGGCGGAACAAATGCGATTCCGTGCTGACAGATTTAGCTCAACCCTTACTTCTTCTTCTTTCTCTTAGTGTTATCCCAGTTTCAATCTGGGGTCCACTTAGTAGTCTAACCGGATTTGGCTGAATATGATAGCTCAACCCTTACTCTGTACCTAAATGAAATCAATTCATTTTAATTTGAAGTTATGCTTAATCCATTTTATCAAACCTGTCCAAGTTTGCGCAGATACTTAAATTACGTAGCCTTTATATCGATAGGTATCAAACAATGATGTTACAAAAGTAAAAAGAAGTAGATATATCATATGTTATAGGCGTACTAAAAGCAGGACGCTAAACATAAGCCAGTTGGCAAGTCTGACATATGTGTGTGTGACGTTGCGAGACAGCGTCAAAGTGAAACTGACACATCGTGTCAACCGAAAATAAAAGATAGAGTTATCGGTGTGTGCGTTAGTCTACCGTTTCTATGGATTGATTACTACGTAGATAACGTATCTACCTTTTTCTTGTAATATCATTGGTGTCAACGGTCCCACTGCTAGGCACAAGCCTATTCTCATCCTGGGCAGGATGAGACTATAGTGCACACCACTGGCCATGTGCAGGATGGGCCTACTTCTCATGTCTTTTGAGAACATTACGAAGAACTCTCAGACATCTTATTTGACCTCATCTTTTAGCATTAGGCTGAGATAATTTACTATTTCAAATGCACATAATTTAGGCTCGTTGAAGTCTGGTTGTGGTATTTTCACTTCTCTTTCGTGGACTTCTCAAAACGTATAAAGTATTATATCGTGAACCGATAATATAATGCTTTCCAAAGCACTTTAACTCTGAAATTTAATAGTACCACTGGCTGTGGCACTGGACAGGAAAAACAGACAAAGCCCCAGTTCTTGGAACAGTCCAGTTTGGATTGCCTTTGATGACAATTAGTAACTGTCATGTAGACCGCATAGTAGTCAACGTCTACGTCCTGGGAAATCGCTTCAGCACTGTTCCCTTATTGTATATTCCTTTATTGACATAGAAAAAGAAGAAATCATTTAATAATTGCAACTTTAACCCGAACCTAAGCACATTCTGTGTTTAGGTTCGGGTTTGAGGATTTGAGCTCATGTAGGTAAACACAACGAATGTTTAATATCAGAGGAAACCTATGATTAATGTATCCTCGCCCAACGAATTCACCGCTACTGTAGCACGTTATAAATTATCTGAACTGTATGAATGCGTGACAGATGCAATTTACACGAATAGAAATGGCGGAAAAATCTCAGAAATATTCGGCGATATAACCTCATGGTTGTGTTTCCTTGAGTATTTGGGTAGATATACAAAGAAAAAACACATACGACAAACTAGCAACTTTCTTGATTTATTTTTTTATTTTTGACTAGTTAGACTCCGTTCTTGTTTAGAGCTTCGCCAAAATAAGAAGGTGCAAAATGTTTTAGTTAAACAAGAAGGGCGTTTTAGTAAACAAGGATTCATTATAGCTTAAAAGATCGAACAGGGCCCAAATTTTAGTGTAAATATCTAAGTGTATTTAAATATGTACATATGTATTTCTGTATGTTATGAAAGTTTTGTTTCAGTCTTAGTTGTGAAAAATATTGTTTAATGTACATAGACTAATGGATTTTTGTTGTAAATCTACCTCGGAAATTTGTGGCACAATCAATACCGAACTGAGTCAGATAACCTTTATTTTTTAATTTGAACTCCATATCTTTTGAATATTAGTCTGTTCGTATTACCACTGGGCTATTGCTGCATCTCTCCGAAGAAAATATATAAATATTTTTATAAAGATCATCGAAACACCTATTATGAAACTATCTATGTAATACTCACCTTAACGTGACTAAATATGTTTACATATGATTCATAAGCTAATAACAGCAATACATCATGTTGTTGCGATAACGCACAGATGTTTAAGTGCGAACACACGCGGTAGAGTGTAACTAGTCCCCTAAGAGCGCGTTCCCACTAACAGCCGGTTTCAATATTCAATATATGCATTGATTCGGCTACAAGTGATAAATATTTTTTGAAATTATATCTCTAGTAGTCAAATTCACGGATAGATCGAATATTAAAACCGGCTTGTGGGCTATTCATTTATCGCTGGATGACTTTAATCTCTGGCTGTTTTCGTCATATCGAATCTGTCGTCACTGCAAAAAGAAAAGTCGTGGGAGACAGTTTATCATGTTATCTCTGAACACCTCCATTTTAAAACACACAGGCCACGATGCGTTTCGCAACGATCCTAATTCGACGAAAAACCATGAAAATACGGTTCGAAGTTGTGGAACATATATATTATATGAATTATATATGAATATATACGTATGTACATATTATATTGGTAATCAATTTTTTATTATTATGTTTTTTTTTGTTGTACACTAAGATAAGAAATCGAATTTGAGAGCTAAGTACCCTTAGCTCTCTCTTTACCCTTAGATTTCTCCAGTTTCAAAGGTTTGCTGGTAGAAACTCAGTGTCGAGTTAAGCTCGCCTTTGTATACAAAATTAATTTGTTTATTTATTTTTACTCGTTTCATGTATTTTTTTGTGTGCAATAAAGAATTAAAGAACTAATTCTATGGTAGGTACCTTACGTCCCACATCAGTCATCTGATTTTTTAACAGATTAGACATTCTATTTTACGCCAGAGTGCGATAGCACCCTAAGCTACGTACATATATGTATCTACATATATGTACGTAGAGAGAGAGAGACGCAGCGCCATGTAGCACATCACAGCATTGCAGAGAAAGACAGATTGAACTGTGTATATATATAGACTCCCGTCTTTACCAGTATCGCATTGCAGGGAAAGACGGATTGAACTATGTACATACATAGACTTCAAATTAAATGTGTATTACGTGTCACTGTATACGATCTTCTATGACATCGCATTCCTCAGACAAAATTGCACTGTGCTGAACTCGGTTACTTGAGTGGTTTGCTTCTCCGAATGCGAATAAGTTTAAAGCACAGTTACACTCTACAGCATACGATCGCACTTAAACGTCTACAAGTTACCGCATGACTTGATTTACTCCTGATATTAGCTCGTTTAAGCATTCAAACATTGTTTTGTAATCGGTGAATATTTTGCAATTATTATTCATCATCATCATCAGCCTTCACTCCACTGCTGGACTAGGCCTCTCCTTTGAAAGGAGGAATTGGCCTTACCACGCTGGCCAAACGGGTTGGTATAGGGTTTGTATAAAATTTTCTTTCTCTTACAGTGCTGTTCTCTGCATAATATGCTCCCTCTGTCGGCTCTTACGACACCCATTGGATGATATGGGGTGGTGACATACCGTATTCTTAATCCGTCACCACACGGACAATTATTATTATGAGGACAGTAGGGCTACGATAGCCTAGCGGAGACACTAACAGACTGCCATGCAGAGGGTCTCTCGGGTTTAAAACCTCTGCAAGGAGCACTGACTTCTCGAAATTAAATGCTTATTTAATTGTTTTTTTTTTATAGACTCACGCCTGTATCCCCGAAGGGGAGCAGAGGCAGAGGTGTAATATTACAGACACATTTTGCCTTGAATTTTTAGGTCCCACGTAATAGGGGGCGAGCCTATTGCCTTACCGGGCACATTACCAGACTCCGTGCTGCTACTGAGAATTTCCTTACGGAAAAACCCAATAACATTTTGCCCGAACCGGTAATCGAACCACCTCCCAATCCCACGCGTACATTTATGCCAACCAGGCAAATTGTTAATTATCACATATTATACGGTGAAGGAAAAAATCACGAAGAGACCTGCATTACTGAGAGTTCTCCTTAACTCTTGAAAGACATGTGAAATTTGCGAACCGACTCTTGTACACCGTAGTGGACTGTTGCCGAACTGTTCTCATAATAACATGAGGCCTCCAGCAGTAGGACAGTTTAAGAAGGCTGATTATGATGAAAACATTATTATCTTCTTAAAATATAAAATCCTTGCGTTACTGACTGACAGACACGCTACAGCCGAAACTAGTGGGCGCAGGAAGCTGAAACTTGGCATGTATGTTCCTTGGGGACCGTAGGGGTGCACTAAGAAGGGATTTCCCGAAATTCCCACGGGATCGGCCAAAACGGGTAAATTTAAAAAAAATGCAGGCGTAGCTGCTGGCGTCCTCTAGTTTTTAAATAAAGGTCTCACATTACACGTCGTTAATCCTGAAGTCGTGGTCATAATGACTGATGTATGAACACTCGACGCGATGCTAATATTGACTCACATGATTAATAATAGGCCTTCTGATGATGATGGTTTGAAGAGCAAATAGATCATATACAATCTGCTTTTGGTTATTCTGGTGACGTAAGCGTTATTTGCGTGTGTAGATTCAGTCACTGCTTTGATTTATGGTATGGATAATATGTTATGTGTTCTTGATATCACGGCCATTCAGTGGCTGAACGTAACTAGTTAGAGTCCAACGTCATCCTAGCGGTTCCTGGTTGAATCTAAGGCTCAGTACTGATACACTACTGAGCCTCGATAGTTTTACTCAAAAACGAGTAAAAGTCAACGTGTGGACTGCAAAAATCACACTTCAATGACATCAAATACACTGTAATTTTACTCTAAGCGAGCCTTCGAGTCTGACTCGATCGAGTAAAACTGTATGTGAGTACGGAGCCTAAGACTTAAGCGAGCATAGGTCTCCAAGGCGTAAAGCTAGAACGATGGCGGTAGTACAAGAAGTATATCAACAACGTTTAACAATAAAGTTCTGAAAATTATACATACATAACTGTCCTAACACCTACCACCTTAGTGGTTCAAATGGAGAAATTTGGAAGATATGGTGGCAGAAAAGAAACTCACATAAATAAACTCTAAAACATTACGCTTTATTTTTTGCCACTCATGGCAAAAGACCACATTATTAAATTTTCTTTGGAATATTATTTTTCATCAGCAAAGGTTAAGGTTTCCAGGTGTGGTTTATTTTTAAACCCCTTTGTCGTGTTTCGTTAAAATGGCTCTATCGTGACTCCGTATACTTTCGTTTTAGTGTTATTTGCTTAAATATCAAAAGTAATTGACCCTTAATTAAAAATATCGTTTCTTTATGTTAATGCCTAGCTGTTTCAAGTATTTATTTAATAAGAAATAAGTACAGTATTTTAGTGTAAGCATCACGAAATATTGAAAGCATTGATTTAATTGTTCACAAACATAATATCAAGATTATCGTTATAATAAAAGCTAGGATCGATTTGACCTTTTTGATGTAAGGCAAATTTTATTACATCCATTGAAAAGGGTAAGAAGTGGAAATGGTTTGAGCCATTGACGAAAAAAGTAAGACGCATTTGAAAAGGTCAATTTGAAGGGATCTTAGGGAACTTTCTTTGAACAAAAAAGTTTTGAAGAGAAGCAATGTTGACTGCTTTTGGGCTGACCAATTTTGATGAAAAAGTCACGATTATTAACTTTGATATTAACGATACGATTTTAACGCCAAAGCTTTGACTTGAGAAAAGAATATACAATTCTTCATATGGATTCATCAGTTGTCGATTTAACAATATTTTAGGAGAAAATCTATTGCTACACTTTACCTTACCATCCAATGCCCACTAATAACGCTTTAAAAGAATAAATTTTTGGGCATCTAATAAACTTACATGTTTAAGAATTTAAACTTTAGTGTACCTTTACACTAAGGAAGAGTCCGAAGCACCCGGAACCGGCCAGTATGTATGTAAAGAGTAATGAATCTGGTGGAAGCGCGTTAGGTTTGTAAAGATAGAAGCAAGTGACGTTCCGTTGTCTCTGTCTACCCTGACGGGTAAAAGGCGTGAGTATATGACTGTACCTTTACATTACTTACCGTAGTTGCAATAGATCCGAAGTATCAGCATATCAAGATGAGAAAAACGCGAAAATAAACTCAATAATCATTATTTTCATAGAATAATTACGTTATTCCAAGAAACTACTTATCAGACTCTTACTGCCTGTGTGGTCCAGTGGATAGCGTATGCGACTGCTGATCGGAGGTCCCGAGTTCGATTCCCGGGTCGGGCAAAAGTGTTACTGGGTTTTTCCGAATTCTCAGTAGCAGCACGGAGTCTGGTGATGTGCCCGGTAACGGCAATAGGCTCGCCCTTTATTAAGTGGGACTTAAAAATTCATGGCGTAATTTGGGTGTAATATTACACCTCTGCCTACCCCCTCGGGGATACAGGCATGAGTCTACAAGAAAAAAATTTATATACTACTTATCAGATCGTTCGTTGATTATCAACACAACTTTATATAAAACATAGACGAGGAAAACAAAAAAATAATAATATCATCATTAGCATCACAAATAGCTTACTCTCCTCATTAAACTTACACATTCTAGTAAATATTTGCTAAATATACGCCCTCATATATCACATTAACACCATACTATTACAGTTTATTACGAAAGAACATAAAAACACGCATAAAATACTCATAAATCATAGAAACAGACATTACAATTGTTGCATATGAAAAAATACATAAAACTACTAAACATATGTGCTCTTGAAAATTAATTAACGAGATCATATGAAATGCGCGGGAATCTTGGCACGACGCCATTTTGTAATCGCCATGCTTGTTGCGATTGTTAACGAATCGGTCGGAAGGAACTTTGGTAAATATAGATGCGGTGAAGTGTGTGCTCGCCTTAACAAGGTCGATTTGGTAATTAATTTTTGCATACAATATCATGACTGAACAAAATTTTGTTGATATGTCGAGTCGATGAATATTCATTCAGCATAATTATATAAGCAAGCGGCAAGAAGAAGGCAGCGATAGCCTAGTGTAGAGATCGACAGACTGCTACGCAGAAGGTCCGGGTTCGAGTCCACGACGCGCACCAACGACTTTTTTACAGTTAAGTGCGTATTAAATTGTTAATTATCGCTTGCTAATCGGTGAAGGAAAACATCGTGAGGAAACCTGCATGTCTGAGAGTTCTACATAATGTTCTCAAAAGGCATGTGAAGTCTGTCAACCCGCACTTGGCCAGCGTGGTGGACTATTAATGGCCTTACCCTTCTCATAGTAAGAAGAGGTCCGTGCCCAGCAGTGGGACAGTATAAAGGGCTGATGATGATGATAATAGGGTAGTTTCCAGTGTCAAAATAACTACATTTTATTAAGTCCGTATTTTAGATTATACAAAAATATTGGACACGTATTTTTTCTTTTTTCGATTAAATAAAAAATAACAAAGATATAGCCCATTAAAGTTACGTGTGACGTCATCTAGTGCAAAAAATGCAGCACGGCGTGACGTTATACGTAACTTTAATGAGCTATATCTTGGTCATTTTTGGTTTAATTTACAAATAAAATATATATATATATATATATATATATATATATATATATATATATATATATATATATATATATATATATATATTACAAATTGAATAATCTAAAAGACGGACTTATAAATTTTTTTTCGTCAACTAGCCTATTATATAAAGTTAAGAGTCCAATGACCTCAATGTTACACGCCCGCCCGCCTGCGTGAATTGTACACCTAAACAGGAATCAAACTAACTGTTAGGAAAAACCGCACAAAAACCGTTCGGTCGATTTTAGTTTATCGCATTGATACTGACGGAGCGAGGACGAAAAGGGTAGTTCGCATTACAAAATATGCATAGACACCAAACTTGGTTCTAAAACATCGGACATAGAAGATAAAATTTTCTTTCGAAGAATTTTGGAATCAGAAACAAGAATGGAATATTTACACAAACGAGCTAAGACTAAACGTGGACCTGAGTATCAGAGCATGTCTTCTAATATTTAAGTTGGAATCTGTTCCATCATCACGTACCGTGAAGATGCTAGTACACCTCACTAGAAAAACCACTAACGAATTACCTGCTTCGGCAAAATGACAATTTTAAATGTTCCGTAGACAAATGACAAAAAACGGGGTATTCCTGAAAGCGTAACTATTTTTGAGCGCAACTAAAAAAGCGCAACTACTTTATTCCACAAAGCGCAACTAAATATTAAGATGCAATAGTGCTGGTTAATAACAAACGGAAAATATCGATTGTTAATAAGACAGGACATTTTAGCATAGTTTAGCTGTTGCTGTGCGCCTGAGTTTTACCTATACCATCCAGTGCTTTATTTCTGGTTCATGACCCTAAAACCAGGTTTTTATTAGGCTACTAACTTCTGTCCATTTATGTTACCCTGGTACTTTTCAAAACATTTTACTGATTGATATCTGTTACCAGATTCTATAAACACTTCTAACCTTTGTTCATTTCTGTTATCCTGGTACTTTTAAAAACGATCACCATAATATAATAAATAAAAAATGGGCAGACGATTTACAAATCCTATCGATACTAAATAGTCCTTTAAGAATCTGTTGTGCCCCTTCACTATTTTTCGACGCGGTTGCGCTTTGTGGAATAAAGTAGTTGCGCTTTTTTAGTTGCGCTCAAAAATAGTTGCGCTTTCAGGAATACCCCCAAAAAACGGAACCCTTATAGATTTGCCTTGCTTGTGTGTCCGTCCATATGACACAGCCAATTTATTTTGTCCTCACTTGGGAACCCAATATTTTGAGACAGGCAGAGAGGGTATACGTGTATCTTTCATCTAGAGGGTATAAGTGGTCTGCGTTTTAAGCCAAATACCTACTACCGTTTTGATGTCCTGAAAAGTGTACAATCGATAATTGATAGCTACTTAGAAAATTTAAAAAATAACAAAAAGTTAGAATCATTAAGTGAAAGTTTTGTTTGTAACGGAGTTTTGATTGGTGAAAATTGCTTTTTTCGTTCAGAAAGTTGTACAGTTTTTAATAGATGAGGCGCTGTGCTTTTTGTATAACAAGTGCATGGAAAACGTTTTTTCGTATCATCCCCACTTATAGTATAGGTAAATGGTAAAGTGTGTTTGTCCTTCTTTCAGTCGCAACTAAGTTATGTTTTGGTAAGGTTGTATGTAGATAGTTAGAATAGGAGAGGATGGTGGTGGTAGGTATTAACGTAGGTAAAGCGACTTTCACGAGTGCGTAGCCGCGGACGAAGTAGGTATTTTTTCTTCGTAATAATAATGGAATAATACTTTAGAATACTGCCTCGTTGGTCTCGCGGCATAAATGTGCGTTAGATTGGGAGGTCCTGGGTTCGATTCCCGGGTCAGGCAACAGTGTTACTGAGTTTGTCCAAATTATCAGTAGCAGCACGGAGTCTGGCAATGTGCCCGGTACAGCAATAATAGGCTCGCCCCCTACTACGTGGAACCTAAAAATTCATGGCGAAATGTGGGTGTAATATATACACTTCTACCTACCTCTTCGGGGATATAGGCGTGAGACTATATGTACTTTAGAATACTTTGTCTGCTATTTTAACGTAATGGTGTAAGTGGCAGTCTCTAAACACTACTTACGCCAAGTGTTGTGGGTCCAATCTTATCCACACGGGATGACACTTTGTCTGATGCATAAATTGCTATTTGGGCTCTGGGTATTCTTGAGATAAACGATTTCACTACAATTTACTTAACGTAATTTTAAGAGGGTTATTAAACAGAGCCTCGCAATAGCCTCAGCAAAAATAATTAACTGTTAGATATTGTGAAAAATAATTGGTTTCTGTAAATGTTGGTCTATAGTGACTAATTTAGTCTAAGTGGGAGACAGTGTGAAGCTGTCTATAGGCACTTGAAGCTATCGGTCCCCGTTGTTCTGTTTTTTTCTTCTGTTTTAAAAAGACAACTCCCGCATTAGGACTAAATCCTGTGTCGCGGGGACTTAACAAACATATTTGTGAATTACACAAAGTGCCTCGTGTGGGGATCGAACCCACAACACTCAGCAGTGTCAAGCGGCGAGGCGGCCGCTACTAAAACTCTACACCAAACGTGCAGTCGAAATCTAATCTTAAGTAAGTTAAGCCATGTCAGAGGCCTCCGTGCGGTTTGAAACTCCGATACCAGCGTTGGCCACACACACACACGAAAAAGTAAGTATTTATTCCTCGCGATAGCCCAGTGGATAGGACCACGGTCTCGGTTTCGATCCCCAGGTACCGCGGGCACATACACCTCTGACTTTCGAAGTTATATGAGTATTTAAAATGTTAATTATGGTTCGCTTAATAATGTGCCCGGTAGATGGCAATGGGCTCGCCCCCTATTACATTGGGAGCGAAGCATAACTGGCGAAGTGTGGGTATATAATACACCTCTGCCTACCCTTGCGGTGATAAAGACGAGAAGTTATGTTTATCTTTGTATTTCGAATTTTATAAGAAAGTATGTCTGTATCTAAACGTCCTTTCGTTTATTTTAGTATCGAACATAGAACAAATACAACCATCTTCAAATTCGCGTCGAAAAGTAGGTCATCTACTGCATCAGTCATAAATAAAACATAAATAGCTTCAGAACAAGTCGTCTGCTTCCACAATAACATAAAATAGTCCCCCTTCCTGTCGAGGTAGTAACGTGGAGGGGAGAGACAATAAAAGTTTGAGAAACGATAGCTCTATTATTATTCGTAAGTGTTTGGATACGGTGGCGTAAAGAAACGTCATGGTAATAACAAGAATTACGTTTCAATTGAGATAGAATTTCCTTCCTTATAAATAATAAGGAAATATCTTTAAAAAAGCACCTATATTGAAAAAAGGTATTTATCGCTTGCAAAACGATTAAGGAAAACATCGTGAGGAAACCAGCATGTTTGAGAGCTTTTTATAAAGCTTTTAAAAGACATACGTTAAATCTACCAACCATCCGTGTCATAGTGGGAAGAGGCCTGAGCCCAGCAGTGGGACAGTTGATTATGAAAAAAATACCTATAACAAAATTATATACACGTAATGAGAATAAGTGATGATATACCGAGCCGAGACGTGGTCGCTAACTATGGGCCTTATCCGGAAGCTCAGGGTCACTCAGAGGGCGATGGAGAGAGCTATGCTCGGAGTTTCCCTGCGAGATCGAATCAGAAATGAAGATATCCGCAGGCGAACCAAAGTCACTGACATAGCTCAGAAGCACATAGCCAGAAGAACCGATGGCCGTTGGAGCAGAAAGGTTCTAAATTAGCGGCCACGCACAGGACGTCGTAGCAGAGGTAGGCCTCCTGCAAGGTGGACTATGATCTTGTTGGGTACACGGGCAGCGGATAGATGCGGATTGCTCAGGATCGGTCTATGTGGAGAGCCTTGGGGGTGGCCTATGTCCAGCAGTGGACGTCTTTCGGCTGATATGATGACACTCGTAATTACACACATTTTCTTCAATTCAATTAGGTAGGCAAAAACAAATTGCTGTGTATTCAGTTTTAAACCATTTAAAACCATTTAAACCATTTATTTTTGATACACACACAATATAATATATATACAATGAAATAAACGTGTCTTATAGTTAAGCACAAAAGTTATGTGTAAGTCTTGTAAGGTACTTGAAAATATATCCACAAAAAAATTAAGTGTGCCACAAATTGTATATTATGTCAAATACGGATCATATTTCTGAGTGAATGCTTGTTAAAACTCTATACTATCTACTTACTCAGTGCTGCTGAGTAACACAGGTGGATTCTAATTTTAATATTCTACCACATACACACAACACCATTTAGACCCACACTAAGTAGAAGCTTGTACTATGCCTACCAGAAAATTTATAAACACACTTAATTATGTACTTATTTTGTAAATACATACCTACATATTATACATAAAAACCCCTAGACCAAGACAAACATCGATATTCACGCACAGAAATGTTTGACTTGAGAGGGAATCGAACCCGCGAACTTCGGCGTGGCAGTCGTTTACAGTCCCGCTACGCCACCGGTTCGTCTGTCTATTCTTATTTACACAAAAATCTTTTAAGAATGATTTCTATCTTTGGTTTACACCGCGACTCCGAAGCCCGAAAGAAAAGGTTCAAGAAAATTTTGCATAGGTAGGTACGTTTCGTGTAGCACATACATAATTATAAGCTTATGATGTGAAGATATCCTGGGCATGCGGCCTGTCTAAGAATATAACCATTGTTTGTGTGTTAAATGAATGTAGTTTCTTTGCATTTTTAATGCGCGAATGCTCGTATGACGTATGGTTTTTGAAGCGATTTTATTGCTTAAACTAGTATTTAGTGTTGTGTGCTCGAAAAATTTGCTGTTGAGTCTGAATATATTTTTTATCTGTTGATTGACCCTCGGAATACATGATTTATAGGCAGTTTTGGCAACATCTTTTTAAAATGTTATATATCACCTATGAATTGTCGGCCGTAAGCAAAAAGCATACATGCGTCAAATCCCAAAAGACAATAATTGTAAATAAATGATTAAGAAAGCTCAGATTAGATACTTCTCTAATCTGAGTAAGAAAGTATAAATATTTCTCAGTAGAAATATTTATAAAAATCGTTTTTAACCGGCAATGCAAAGAGAAGGGTGTAAAAAGTTGGACGCGTCTGTGTGTCATATCGTAGGTAAACGATTGGGCTATGGTGCTACGTATTGTTAGTGTAAGTATTCTAGACAAACAGCCATTGATTTGATATACATACATAGTCTCAAGATGACAATAGGCTAAGTTGTAAACATACGACATGGAATGCCAAGTACAGAAGGCCCAAAATAAAACTGACTCAGAAGGCCCAAAATAACCACTTAATCAATAGCTCAAAAAATAAATCAAAAACTGCTTGGCAAATAATAAAGAGTACAAAAACTATTGCTGAACCAATAAATCAGATAAAAAATGAGGGTAAAATTATAACCAATCCTAAAGAAATTGCTCAAGCTTTTAATAACTTCTTTATCGATCAGATTTCACACGCTTCCAATAACGAACCGCATAATACATACTATGAGCGAAATCCACGTTCAATGTTTATGTTACCAGTTATAAAACAGGAAATCACAAACGCCATAAAAACGTAAAAAAATAAGAAAAGTACGGGGTACAATGGTATTTCAACCAATGTTGTCAAGTACGTAAGTAGTAGCATATCTGATCCCCTCTGCCATATTATTAACGCTTGTATAGAAACCGGAACTTACCCGACAAGACTAAAAACAGTAATTGTAAAACCACTTTTAAAAAAAGACAATAAAGACGACATGACAAATTATCGACCAATTGCTCTAATCCCAATATTTTCTAAAGTACTAGAAAAAATTATTTATCAATATCTTTACGCATTCTTGTCAAAATTTAATATATTATGTGATGAACAGAACGGGTTTCGTAAGAATAAAACATAAACATGGCAATGTTTGATCTCTTGAAAACAGTAATGACTAGCGTTGATTCGAGGTTACCCATTTGTGCTATATATACGGATTTAACAAAGGCCTTCGATTACGTATGTTATGAAACACTTTTGCATAAACTTGATGCTTACGGTATTCGTGGCAATATTCTCAACTTATTAAAATCATATCTGGTTGGGCGGATTCAATATACTGAAATTTCCAGAGTCTCCATAACGTCTAAACGGGATCAAAAATATATTTCTTCTCCGAGAATAACTAAACATGGTGTCCCACAAGGAAGCGTACTTGGTCCACTGTTATTCTTGTTGTATATAAATGATCTACCGCGTCAAATCAGTCACCCGATAGTACTCTTCGCTGACGACAGCACATTATTGATTAAATGCCATAACAAAGATCAATATGAGGATGAAATTAATAACACTCTTAAAAATGTAATTAACTGGCTGAAGAATAACAACCTCGTCATTAACATAAAAAAACTAAAGTTATGCATTTTCACCAACGGCTATATACTCATGACATAAATGTAAATTACAATGGTCAAACTATGGATAGTGTTAACGTAACAAAATTCTTGGGAGTTCTAATTGATCATCAACTTACATGGAAGTCGCAAGCAGAGAGTATATGTAAAAAACTAAGCTCCTGCGCATATGTTCTGTATAATCTCAGTGGAAAAGTAAATGTCGACACTGCACTCGTTGCGTATCATGGTTTGGTAGTGTCTGTGTTAAGATTTGGAGTGATCTTCTGGGGCAATTGTAGCTACAGAGAGGGTATATTTATAGCGCAGAAGCGCTGCTTGAGGTCCATTTTTAATTTGAAAATTACAGACACTTGTATGCCATTTTTCAAAACCCATAAATTGTTAAGTTTCCCATGTATATACATTCTAGAGACTGCCATCTTTGTTAAAACAAATAAACAACTATTTCCAGCTTTTAATGAAAACAGAACAAGAACAGTAAACCTAAGAAGTCAATACCAGAATGTGTTATGTACAGGGGGGTATAATACCTCTTTATTAAAAAAAAGTGTGATGGGTATGGCTCCTGTAATATATAACAAAGTGCCAAAAGTCATTAAAGACCAACCTATACGATTTAAAAGCAGCTATGGACTTTGCTTGTACAAAAATGCTATTATTCCGTGTCAGACTTTTTAAACGATAAATTAGAATAAATAAATAGATATTTAATATAATTACTATTTTTCAACTAGGTCTCTGAATGTGTATTGTTCTATTTTATAAATTGGGATTTAATCAATTAATTAAATCATACTGACATGCAATTCTAATCTTATTTTTCGTAAATGGTATTATTATTATAAATCTAATTGTATTTAATTTTTAGAACATTATAATTGTAAAGTATAATAATATATAGGTCATCTGGAATTATTGTTTGCATGATTTAATATCGTATTTTTGTAAACTGACATGTGAAAATTTATTTCTAATAATTATAATTTATGTTTTGCATACCGAAAGGTAAAATGTACACGGATACTTTTAAGTATGTTAACATCTGATTTTGTACCTATATTTAATGCAAATAAATACATCTATTCTATTCTATTCTATTCAGAAGTATCAAAGCGAAATGAAAGAATAAAAAAGAAATCTTTTAGTTTTCTTCACAAAGAAATCGAAGTCATCTAACTGTAACGAGGTGTTTTGATCATCATCATTTAGCCTAGAGATGTGTTGGGCATAGGCCGGGGGCCCCAGGGCCATATACAGGATGTAAAAATACCCTTAACGAAAAACTGAAATCCCATGTTGTACCAATCACTACGAACATTTTTTATTTCGGCACCATACCTGGGAAATTACTGGTTCAGGAGATATTGAGGCTCAAAGTTAATAGTATGGACTTTTTCTAATTAGATACAAAATCGATGCATTTACCCCGCCAATATGTTCTTTAGATGCCCTACAACCCCATGGATAAGTAGGTATTTCGAGCATTGCACGCGCGTTTTTAATTGCGGTTTAAAAAATGTGAAATCTTAAAAATTCGTTTCCCAGGTATTATTTTTGGTTAGTATGACTTGGCATGATGTCCACAACGAGTAAACTTCGGCTTGGTGATGGGTCTTGTGACACCCTGTATACACAGACCGATCTTGAACTTTTATTTGCTGCTGAAGCTGGCTACCCTGGTGACACAGTAGTGAGAACAACCCGCGCTAATAAGAAGATTGAAGGTCTACTTCTGCTGCGTCGACCATTACCTACTAAGAAACATATTAAATAACATAACATAACATACATACATACATACATAACGTCACGCCTTTTATCCCCGAAGGGGTAGGCAGAAGTGTATTTCTACACCCACTTTTCGCCAGATATACTTTAGTCCCACGTAATAAGGGGCGAGCCTATTGCCGTACCGGGCACATTTCCAGACTCCGTGCTGCTACTGAGAATTTCGTGTCTGAAAAACCCAATAACACTGGCCGACCCAGGAATCGAACCCGGAACCTCCCGATCCCACGCGCACATTTATGCCGCGAGACCAACGAGGCAGTCGTATAGGGTCTGATGTCGAGTTTTCCGTCTCTACGCAAAGATGGTATTTGCACCGTGTTACATAACATAACTTCACGCCTTTTATCCCCGAAGGGGTAGGCAGAGGTGTATTACACACCCGCTTTTCGCCAGTTATGTTTTGGTCCCAATGTAATAGGGGGCGAGCCTATTGCCATCTACCGGGCACATTGTTAAGCTAGCGATAATTAACATTTTTAATACACACATAACTTCGAAAAGTCAGAGAGGTGTGTGCCCGGGGTACCTGGGGATCGAACCCGAGACCATCGTCTCGGCAGTCCGTTACGTACACCACAGAGCTATAGCCGCTTAAACATATTAAATTCGGGGCTTATTCACCTCTGCGTAACCATTTAGCTATATACCGGCGTAAAGTTATCCTTAATGCGTACAAAGACGCGATAATTAATAACTGTCTCATTAATTATGCTCTCTTTTCACCCCCGGCTTAGGGGTTGTAATGAGAACTCTTTTACGGAATCTTATATATTATTCAATACAAAATGAGTTTATGATACGATGAGTAAAATAAGATAAACATATTTAAAAGGAGAAGGAAGTTGTGAAATTATCGGTTGAACTGGGGTTTGGGAATTTCGGTGGGATTTAATTTTGTGAAATTGTTTTTAAAAAGCTGAAATATGTGTTAAGTAATTTGCAACTATAAATAAATGAGTTTTGTGCATATTTTGCGTCTCTGCCACAGTGCTAAGTAGGCTTCCAAATGTATATGTATTGAAGGCGTGAAACCCCACAATTCGATGAGAAAATGGGATATCGAGGGACACCATAGCAATTTTGAGTGTAGCCTCGCTTTACGGTCTATACGAACAGCTATTTACTAAATGACAGCCGGGTCATCAAAGCAATGTACCGCGACTGGCTTCCTATTTATATTGTCGTACATATTAGAAAAAAGGGAGTTCTACTCGGCATAGGCTTGAACTTTTGCTGTCTACAGATTCCTATTTCTTTTATAGACTCACGCCTGTATCCCCGAAGGGGTAGGCAGAGGTGTAACATTACACCCACATTTCGCCATGAATTTTTAGCTCCCTCGTAATAGGGATTCCTATTCTCCGTAAAATACGCGACGGTTCCTTAGCCCAACAGAGCGTTCACAATTACAGGGCTGAGACATTACGTCACTCAACTTCCCTAATTTGTACAAAGACCAATACGAACAAGAACCAAAAATATACATTACAAAAAACTCCGTATTTAATATAATATTGACGCGCTCCGTCTTCGGCAAACTCCGGCAAACTTCGGGTCTCTCACGATGCGGACGAAGTTTCTGGATACCGCCCTCCAAAATTGTTATTACCAATTCTTGAAAACACACGGGATTTCGTCCAACGAGTGCCCGCTTGAGAGAAATATAATTTAAGGTTTATTTAAGTTTACTCAAGTTCTTGGTTATGTTGTAAAAAGTTACGATTGTCGAGGGTAATGAAGAGGGAAAAGGATTTTTTATTACCATAGTTGGAATTGAATGTTCTTAAGTAAGGAATGGAGAACTTTCCTTTGATATTGTGGTGATTTATTCAATTAAATCCTTGGATTTGACCTTTAGATTGTCTATTTTCGGAGAAAACACACTCAATTTACTTCATATTTGCTCTACGGAAAGTAATGTTCTTCCCGTTAAGTTTTCTTGTTTCTGGGTCTTGTACAAAACGAAGATAGTAAATTAAAAAACTGCTGCAAAATTTGTCAAAACTCCTGTATAATTTAAAATATAGGTATAATAGGTTACAAAACAAAAATACATAAATATTACCAGCGCAAGGATTAAATTTAAATCCTTGCGCTGGTAATATTACGACTCTTCCCAGCGAGGCTAAGCTATGTTTGCCTTGACATCTTCTTATCTTAAATCTTTGACATTACCTTTAGGTCCTTAAGAAGTTTATATTTGAAACTATTTATACATCTTTTTATTATTTCAAGATAATGCACCACGTTTCTTGCTTCGAGTATCTAATTATCTTGAGCAATAGTGCCAAAATATCGGATACTGGAAACAGAGATACATGTTCAGAAAGACACATATTAAATATACAAAAACCTTAGAGTATACATTTAGTTTGCTAATGTATACTCTAAGACAAAAACACTTTGTCTTGATTGAAAAATCGTCGCAGGGTCTAAACACAAAAGCTACAAATCTATACTCTATACATATGTGAGTGTCTGTTTGTAATATTAAAATAACCGCTTTTTACTAAATGCATGGATGTATACACGGTACATATAACGAAATCAGATTTATTTATTTTTTTTCTCTAATATCTGGAACGGCTGGACCGATTTTGGCGGGACGTTCACTGGCGGATAGCTGATATACATACCAAGGAGTAACTTAGGCTATAAATTAACCGGGTACGCGATGTAGCTCCCTCAGGAAGCGGGTGAAACCGCGGATAACAGCTAGTATGAAATATAGAAAGTGAGCTTCTAAAGTAGTTTAGTTACCAAGGTACGATTTTTAAGTAAACTGTTGTTGTATGTTTTAAAATGCGAGCAATAGATAATATCCTTTAATAGTACCTAACGTTTTTTTTTATTGACTCAGGTCTGGTATCCCCGAAGGGGTAGGCAGAAGTGTAATATTACACCCACATTTCACCAAGAAATTTTAGGTCCCACGTAAATGGGGGCGAGCCTATTACCGTTACCGGGCACATCACCTCCTTGTTGCTACTGAGAATTCAGAAAAACCCAGTAACAGTTTTGCACGAACCGGGAATCGAACCCGGGACCTCTGATCAGCAGACGCATACGCTATCCACTGGACCATGGACGCAGTCATTAATAGCGATATGATAGTTTAATAGTGACACTTCTGGAAATTTGTGAATATCTAACGCAAAGAAGGAGGACCATCTTAGTAGCCAAGAAAGCAGTTCTAAGGTACTTACCGGTTCCCTATTCCCAACCATAATAATTCCACCGCGGTTACTGCTTAAACCGCTTAAACCACTACGCCAACCGTGCAGTCAAGTTACCTGTAAAGATAATACACCCAGGCAAGTCGCCATCTTTACTTCATAGTTAGAAGTACAAAGATTAAAGTTCTCCAAAGTTGCGTAAACGTTCTCCTCCCACGTGCTCCACAAAGGTTCTATGAGCAACTCATAAACTTAATAGTTAAAACTACTGCACTTCATAACTAAGAATAAACTTTGCCCCAAGCTTTACTTGGCAAGTGGTGTCAAATGTTATTTTGCCATAGTTTACTTGGTAGAAAAAAGGTTAAGATCATTTCTTTTATATTTTCGTAAAGACCTTTTAAAGTAATCTTACTGATATTCATTATCAAAGATCTATGAACCATCAGATGGAGCGCATTAATCGAACTAAGTGACGCACGTTGACAACTATGTGTGCGTGACATTTGGCGACTGGCACTGTACGGACACGCGCGTCTATGTGTTTGTAAAGTTGCCAGATTTTTATATTCGTTTGCGGTTTTGAAGAATTTACCATGGATTTAATTAATCCTTTTATATATACATTTCTTATCTGTAGGTACCGAATTAAGTTTTAACTACTTAGTAAATTGAGAGATAAATAGAATATGTTTTGTGATTCATAGTCTCGATCCAGGAGAAATATATGATACCAACTACAAATATTTACTAATACCAATCATGAGGTTCTTAGATCGACGAATATGTTGTTGATTTTTTTGTTAAGAAATTCTCAGTATGGTATCTGGAAATGTTTGGTTAATTGCAATAGGCTTGCTTCCTAAACATTAATTAGCTAAAAATGTACCTATGTAGCCGTGTGGTTGACGGCATAGAATACAAGTGTCACCACCCCCTATCTTCCCGTGGGTGTCGTAAGAGGCGACTAAGGGATAACACAATGCAAATACCATCTTTGCGTAGAGACGGAAAACTCGACATCAAACCCTATACGACTGCCTCGTTGGTCTCGCGGCATAAATGTGCACGTGGGATCGGGAGGTCCCGGGTTCGATTCCTGGGTCGGGCAGTGTTATTGGGTTTTTCTGTCACGAAATTCTCAGTAGCAGCACGGAGTCTGGAAGTGTGCCCGGTACGGCAATAGGCTCGCCCCTTATTACGTGGGACTAAAGTATATCTGGCGAAAAAAGGGTGTAGAAATACACCTCTGCCTACCCCTTCAGGGATAAAAGGCGTGACGATATGTATGTATGTACCTATGTGTAATAAATAATATTATTCTGCTTTTTGGAAATCAGGTGTAAGGATGAGAGAAGATGTTATATATTTCAATATTTATATAATATACTTACGGTAAAAAGGCAAACAGAAACAAAACTTTAAAAAGATACAATATTTTAATAATCGACAATAACCTCAATGGCCTTTATGTTGCACAAATTTCTTATAATATTGTCTTTTAGCGTCAGAGCATCGAACAAGAGTTTCTAATCCCTACTAATATGTATGTTCCGTTTTCACGCTAAAACGGCTGAACCGATGTTGTTGAAATTTAATATAGAGATATATTGGACGATGGAGACGGACATAGGCTACCATAACGTGCAAAAATTAAGTACGGCACAAATTAGTACGGCACAAATTTACCTCTTGGAAGTTAGAACGCATGCGCTAATAATGGAGTGCTGCGCATGTGCTATCACTTATCTGTCAGTACTGTCACGTCATACATAATGTCATATTGTGCACGGTGATTACATTGTTCGCATTAAACTAATAAGTATATAATAAGATTAAACGGCTGAAACGATTTTCCCTACTAATATAAAAAAAGCGAAAATGTTTATAGAGATATATTGAACATGTATTAGAACATGGCTTTGACATTTGACTGTATGCAAGGTGATATTATTATGTATACCTTTCGGATAATGTGTATTGGTTGTATTGTGAATTGAATACCTAGCTGTTTGTGTTGTATTTATTGTATTGTGCGTTGTATTTGGTGTGTCAATAAATGATTTACTTACTTACTTGCTTTTCGGTAGATACCGGTAGATAATGTCATGGATACTGACCGAGTTACTTTGAACTCTATAGAGCTTCTGACTCTTTAGAATAATCAGGAGTGTCTTCACACAATCAACTTAAGACTGAAAGTAGATTTGTGTTACCCCGAATTTAACGCGCGCGAAGCGGCGGGCAAAAGCTAGTTTTGAAATATATGTAGTGTAGTCGTGTCATTAGATACTTTTCTATCAACATTCCTACCAAATTTATTTTGTGATCAACGCCATAACATGGATGCTCATCTTCTATATCTTTAAAAATGGTTCCTTTACCAATAAAACTTTTAAAATCTTTACAGTGATGTACTTGCTTCCATTTTCTGTTCTTATTAAAACATTTTCTTTTATAATTTTTCTTATAACAGTTTCGGCTGTTGCACAAACTTCTTATAATATTCATGCACCGGAGACAGTGAACATTAATGATTGTGACCTACACTATACAAGTGAATATAGACCAAATCTCTCGCCCATGTAAAGGTATTCATAAACAGGCGAAATTTTGTCATGCACACAATAAATTATGAATATTATGATTTATAGCAAAAAAAAATTTACAATTGAAAATAAATAATGGCTGCAATCAATAATTTCTGTTTCTGTACATAATGTACACGAATATTTGGATCGTTTGAGGATCGAACTCAAAACAATAGATATACTAATGGAAATTCTTTTACTATATTTATAAGAAAGAAGATATAACTACAATATACTCCTATAATACGTTAATGTAATTTTCATTAACATGACAATCATTATTACATAATCAATTGACAAGAGCATTTTCCCTAATTCAGGCAGAACGGCGTCGACGAAAACTGGCAACACTTACATATTTCTTGCACAAATACGAATTTTATCGAAATTAAATTATGAAACAGTCAAATAATCAATAGTAACCTGTGAAAAGATATTCCATTTTCCTGTTTTTAGGGTTCCGTAGTACACAAGGAACCCTTATAGTTTCGTCATGTCCGTCCGTCTGTCCGTCCGCAGCCTAGCTCAAAGACGCCTGGTGCTAGCAAGGTGATATTCGACATGAATATAGACATAAGATATTGCAACAAAACTGTAGAATAAAATTTAGGAAAATATTTTTTTTAAGGGTATCTCCCCTACATATATAGTGGGCTTGAATTTTTTTTTGGTTAAGTATCCCATCATGAGGGTTATCATTGAATAGGTTTTAAAAAAATATTATTAGTTTGCTCAAATCATTTTTCGATCAAGTGATTGGTTTGTCAAATATCAAGGTTTGAAGTGAAAAAAGTTGATAGACTCAAGTGTCCCCCCCCTCTGCCGGCTAAACTATTAATTTGGAAGAGGTGAAAAAAATCACAAATATAGTACATATAACGAATTTAAAAGGAAAACTATCACGGCTAAGTAGATATCACTAGTTTACGAGTAATCGTCGGTTAACTTATAAATTTATACCTATTTCTGTGAGTTTACATTGGGCGCGCTGGCTTAATCTTAAAGATATACGTACTTTGGTATGTAATGTACTATCGCGGTCTAAAAATGTTTACCACTTTTCAAATTACATTCTTTGTCACGCTGGGTTCAGCAAGGTCAATGCTATATCTGAGTACTTATTACTTTTCAATCATTGGTAAGGCATCGATTAAAATAAAAAGAGTATGAATATTTTTAGGTCGATGAAATAATTTGACATAATGTCAGAATTGCTTTTATGTTGCTGTAAAAGTTCTGTATTTTAATATTATTATAAAAACACTTTCTTATTGTAATAAAATGGCAAGTTTAACGGTGCAACAAAGAGCTGAAATAATATTGCTTCATGAAGATGGCTTAAACAAAAGCTCACTTATATGATCAGCGTGCGCTTTAACGTGACTAGCACACCATCCACTATCATTTTAGCTCACAGTCTGACCGCGCCCTGATTTTCGCTATACGATATCATCGTCATCATCTCCCTATCATTTTCTTAGTTGCATCATGGTTGCATCCCAAGCTTGAGATTTGACTGAATATCAGTTTTTACACGGAGCGACTGTCATCTAACATCATTCTAAGGTTAGATCAGATAAGTAGTCAGTAGGTATATTTGAGGGCACTGACTTCCCACTAATGACTGCCATAGATCATGACAGCCGGGACTGCTTAACGTGCTTTCTGATGCATGGGGGTGAAACACCGGCAACTTCGGGCTAGCTATTAAGAATTTCTTGACAGAAATTCCTAATTATTTGTCACTAAGAAATTCTTAACAGAAAACCTTAGCAAAATTTTCCGAGCCCGACCTGCGAATCGAACCCGAGACCTCATGATCAGCTGTCGTATGCACTACCCCTAGACCAACGAGGCAGTCTTACGCTAGACGATATAAATACTGTATTTTTTTCAAAAAGGTTTTATATTCAGGATATCGTATTTTCGCCATCCCTTTCACTATAATCTGTCAATGTAAAAGTTATTTGATAAACTTATTAATTACAAATACCAAAATCGTAAATAGCAAGTTTAAAATTACATTATTTGAAGACTACAAATATTTTAGTTTCAGTGCAAATATCACGCTTGTAATTAAATGAACGTATGTTATAAATGTGGAATAATAAATCGTTATTGACACCAGTTGCTATGCAACGCATGTTATCATAGATTAGTTGCCTAGTACCAAAGAGGTTGGACGTTTAGACTAGAGAGAACATGCCCTATAAATTTCCTTATACCGAACGTGCAACATGTAATGTCAGTTGGTCTTAGTTGGTTAATCATAACGTCAAATTACGCGTCTCATTTAAAGAGGCATAGACTCTTTACATACTCATATCTTTGACTACATTCTCTAAATAGCCGTGCTGTGATCTGTCATCAGTGTAAAATTTGTTAGACGTTTGTGTTTACATTTTTAATAACTTTTTTGCATTTAAATAGTAAGTAAGCTTATAATAATTAAATAGTGTACTCATTAATTAATACACATCGAGTATGTGATATCGGGATGTGGATGCCGCTATTCTCGGAACGGAAATAACAGGAGAAACTTTATCTTCTAGCAGTGAGTCGGAATTTTCCAACAAATTTATTTACTTGTCTCGTATTAATGCTATAATGAGTGTTAAGTTTACACAATATCATTGTATTGCAAATCAAAGGAACAGCTTGCATACGTATGTGTTATGAATTTAACTCACAAATTGTTATTTTGTTTATTTATTGATTTAATAGCCTTAGTGATGGGATTTGACGGTGAAAGGAGATATCGATGTTTTTTGAATGAGGGATAAATACGGAAACTAACTATCGGACATGAATGTAAAACTGTTGCTGGAAGCGACAGCGGGTAGCCGCGTTTGCTAAGTTGGCAATAAACAAAGACGTCCAGCGGTCTAATTTTCTATCGCGCGTTTGATAGTAAGCGCAGTTTAATGTACCTACATAATTTACTTAGATACCTACCTTAAAAGTAGCGTCTATTAACCTAAAGCCAAGTGTTCCAGTGTACGCGCGTGTGTGTAGGCTTACATTTTTGCATCTATAAAATAGTAGATGGATTAGGGATGTGAGTAGCATTTTTTATTATTAAGAAGGTGTTTTTTATTACAGGTTGCCTATTAATGACGTCACAAGAAAACTTTGGATAAATGCCGTTGGACGGCCTAGTTTGATTTAGCAGAAGTACCACCGTATTTGTTCACGTCATTTTGAGAAATACTGTTTTTAAAGACAGAAAGCACCTGGCGTCGTTTAAAACCGAAAGCTCTGCCTACATTACATTTATGCCCGGACATTGCACACCCGGTAAAATTATTTATCCAAAGCTAAACAAAAAGTGTATAATTTTAGTTTGAACATATGAATAAAATATAATAATTACAACGATTTTAATTAATCTACCTACTTCTATATTATTTATCATATTAGGGCTATCCTGACTGATCAAAGACGTCTTGTCTTGTAGTCCGCTACATAATATTTTAATATTCTACCATAAAATATAATATTCTTTCACATTCACACAACATTATCTGGTCCCAAACTAAGCATATCTTGTACGGCGAGTACTAGACAATCGACAAACATGCATATATACTTTTCTGTAAATATATTACATATTATACATAGTACCATCCAGACCAAGACAAACATCCATAATCATGCACACAAATGTTTGACTTGAGCGGGAATCAAATCCGCAAGCTTCGGCGTGGCAGTCGGATTACCTACAACGCTAAAAAAATCGAGCAGTGTCCAACGTTAGCGATAGCAAGCAACGTGATATGATGCGACGCAAACAAATTGCCAAAGCCTGCCGTGCCGCATTAGCCAATCTGGTATAATACGTACAACACATAATCTAAGTGACGGTTTCTTAGCATCTCATCGCCATGCATCGCTCATTAGTTTATGAATACTTTTTGTCAATAGATTTTATGGCTAAAACGAACAATTAAACACGTGAATTATTTTAGTACTGTCTGTCTGGCAAGTCTTTGCAAAGCACTGTCCTGCGTCGTCAGCAAAAACTACAATTTCAATATTTTAGTTGTTTACTTCTACGGCTTAAATATATCGACACATACTAAAGTTAGACATTTGACCAAAAATATTTATCGATAAATCATCACTGTTACGAACAACACTCGGTTTCCTCACTCTATGTTTTGTCTACTGTTTGCCTACCACGCGGCTGCTATAAGAGCGTGCTGCTAAACCTATCGACAGCTCTTTCTATCATACTGCATGTGCCATTAGAAAGAAGATATCAATCATAGCAACCGCTGTTGTTAATTAGTGTTACTTCTATGCCTTAGGTTATATTTCTTTGCCTAGTACAATATCGTCGTCCTTGTGTCATTGATGTGCTCATGCAATTATAAGCCTTAAGGTGGTAAACACTTTCAGACCGCGACTGTACTACGGTACTACGTATGTATAGTAGTAGTATATCTTGGAAACCACATTTTATGTTTACAATACATAACTGGATACATACCTAGTATTTTTCTAAACAAAACTTAGGTTCTTATAATAGTGTTATAAAAAATATTTTTTCAGCAAAATAAACAGCCGGATTTGTTGTATATTAATACCCTTTGCAGCAAGTCATTATGGGCAACTACGGAACCCTACATTGCGCGTGGCCCGACACGCACTTGGCCGGTTTTTACTTTTGGGAACAACTTTTACAGTGTTTAAAAACGCATGACGGCATTTTATGAATTTAAAAGTTGAGTTGATCGGGGCGCGTGAACTGTACGATGCTTCGTATCGCACTGAGACGGATTTGTATTCGCTTTTCAATTTGTATTTGCTTTAGTGGCCTCACGCAAGTGTTCCGCGCGCTCCATCTGCCTTTAGTTCTAATAATCTGAGTTCATCATCATCATCAGCCTTTAACAGTCCACTGCTGGACTAGGCCTCTCCTTTGAAAGGAGGATTTGGCCTACTAGATCACGCTGGCCAAACAGGTTGGTATAGGGTCTGTATCAAGTTTTCCTTCTCTTACAGTGCTGTTCTCTGCATAATATGCTTCCTCTGTCGGCTCTTGCGACACCCATGGCATGATATGGGGTGGTGACATTCCGTTTTCTTAATCCGTCACCACACGGAAAGAAAACTAATATAATAAATGCTAAAGTATGTTTGTTTGTTTGACCCTTCTCACGTATCAGCGTAATGATGTTATGGCATCATTTTTTATGTGTAGAGATAGTTATGAGTCTGGTACGTCTCGACACCCACGCAAGCGAACTAGCAGCATTATAAGTTATGATTTACCTGTAAAGATGATACACTTACACTCATTAGAAGTACAAAGATTAAAGTTCGCCAAAGTTGGGTAAACGTTCTCCTCCCACGTGCTCCACAAAGGTTCTATGAGCAACTCATAAACTTAATAGTTAAAACTACTGCACTTCATAACTAAGAATAAACTTTGCCCCAAGCTTTACTTGGCAAGTGGTGTCAAATGTTATTTTGCCATATTTTACTTTCTAGAAAAATGTTTAGATCATTTATTTTATATTTTCGTTAAGACCTTTTAAAGTAATCTTACTGATATTACGAACGAGAAAAAATATTTCATATGATTCCCAAAGACATTTGGAAGTATCCTTTAGAGCAAGGATAGATGAATCGTTACTACTGAATGAACGGACTTTGATGAAACGCTACAGTAAAAAGGCTTATACATCATCATGTCTCCGGAAAATCAACCTCACTTGGGCGAAGCCGTGGGAAGAAGCAAGAAAGCAATAATGCGAGAGGTATGAGCAGCCCCCGGCAAAGGATCCCAACAAATCAGATTTACATATAGGTTACAGAGTGACATTTACAAACTTGAGAATAAATTCTTAAATTACAAAACATTCAAACATTATGTGATTCTCAGATACCTGTTTCGAATTGATAATATAACACAAAACATTATTATAATTGACAACATGCAGATCTGAAAATCACGTAAATAAACCAGATTAATCAGAAAAAGAAAACTCAGACGACCTTCTAATAATCTTGGACTGTATAAACAATCAATAATAATTTTATGTTTTAATTTGATCAATCACAAACGAATGTCATCTGCAATCGCAAAGACGAAACTTTACGAAACATAAACAATTAAAATGTCATATTTTGTTCGATCAAAGTGGCTTTGATGTTGTAGAAGATCTTAGAGCTACTAGCCATTGAAGAAACGATGGTAGTAGGTAATTCTTTCATACATGTATTACTTTGAATCTTACATAAATTTGCAGAAGAAGCATTAATGGGATAGCTGAATTAATCTTTCTAGATTAGATGCATTTTAGAAAACATGTTCTTTATGTATGATCTTTGTCTAGCCTTGCAGTCTGGAATGCTAGACAAAGATGCTAGACAAGCGCTATGAAAAATTCTCAATTGCAGAGGATAATACATTTAGGTATGTACTAGGCCTCTATCGACGAATAATAGGTACATCTATATAGATATTATAATTGTAATAGATATTGCGCAGTAGAAACTAACTATATATACCTATATTCCTACTTACCTGCATGAAATCTTAATATATAAAATCCTTGCGTTACTTAATGACTGACAGACTATTGGGCGCAGGAAGCTGAAATTTGGCATGTATGTTCCTTAGGGACCGTAGGGGTGCACTAAGAAGGAATTTCACGGGATCAGCCAAAACGGGTAAATAAAAAAAAATTGCAGGCGTAGCTGCTGGCGTGCTCTAATATATTATAGTTTTGTACCTAGCATAATATATTTGTTTAGTATGTTTTACACAATTATGTATCATTTACGTTCAAGCTGCAACAACCTGTTTTTAACATAATGCATGTTGTGTTCTCCTGTAAATGAGGAAACACACGGTAACAATATTGTGAAACATCTCATTTATCATGCTATGTGTATTCTTTGTTGGTGAACAAATAAATAAACTCATCATCCTCTTAGCGTTATCCCAGTTTCAATCTGGGGTCCGCTTACTAGTCTAACCGGATTTGGCTGAATATTAGCTTTTCCACGAAGCGACTGCCTGTCTGACCTCCGCAACCCGAAGGGATAGCGATATTTCATGGTTTAGACTAGTGTCAGTTTATTTAGAAGGTACTGACACCCTGTAACGCCTGTCAAAGATCTTCATGACAGCCGGGACCGACGGCTTAACGTGCTCTCCGAGGCACGGGACAAGCGATTATTAACAATTTAATACGCATATAACTCCGAAAACTCATTGGTGCGCGCCGTGGAATCGAGCCCGATACCCTCTGCATGGCAGTCTGTTGGTATCTCCACTAGGCTTTCGCTGCCGACAACAAACAAATAAATAAACTATTATGCAATATAGTTTAACACTTTAACGTTAGGATGCCCGTAGCTACACCCGCACATTTTTTGACTTAACTCTCTCTATTCGATCCCGTAAGAATTTTGGGCAATCCCATCTGAGTGCCTCCCTACGGTCCCCAAGATACATGCATGCCAAATTTCAGCTTCCTGCACTTTGGATGGTGCTTGTCTGTCAGTCAGTCAGTCACGCAAGGATTTTATATGTATGTGCAGATGATCTGCTTACTTTCAACAAAAAAACGTTCAAGTTATAAACAAGGAAGAAAATAAAATATTAAAACTTTGTCTAGAAATACGACTTAAAGATAATTTAAGACGAAACTTAATGGACCATAGGCTTTTCTCGTTCTACTGTTGATCACACGACCAGCGCAGTTGTTTAAAGCTTATTATTTTCCAAGTGACTAATAACTTAAAAGGTAACTAATAAAACCAGTACAATAATTTAGTTTCGTCTCTAGTACCAAAAAAAAAAATTGGTACTAGAGACGAAACTAAATTATTGTTACCAAATATGTCAACTACCCTTTATAAAAAGAATAGTTATTGCATGTGTATCCAGGTCTTTAACAAAATATCTAAGTCTATAAGAGAATTGCCATTATCGCGCTTTACGTATGCACTCAAAAAATGGCTTATTACTAATTGTTTTTACTCCATACAAGATTTTTTTATGTGTAATAATAATCAATAATAAAATTGCAATGACATGAATTGACATACTTACCTATTATAATGAAATTTTAAATTATAAATTTTAGTTATTGTAATTTGTATTTTGTCTGTTTGTTTACAACATGTTAATTCATTTAATAATTATTTTTGTATCTTTATATATTTTGACATTGTTTTAACCTTTCATTTTCAATTAATTGTTTGTTTAATGTAATAATAATCCATATTTTTAATTTGTAATTTTGCACACCGGCTATGGTGAGACATGCTGTACTATAATATGATGTTGAAACACCTACCTGTAACCATGTTTCTTGCAAATAAACATTCTATTCTATTCTATGATAAAATCATTTGCCAAATATTGAACTTTGTAATTTTTTATGAATGCCCATTTTCCATTTTTTATTCATCATCTAGTTTCCGCTTAGATACTAATTCAGTTCCCAAAAAAAAAAATTACTGCTAGTTTAAATTAAAACGAAACTTATATATGACATACTAGCTGACCCAACGAACTTCGTATCGCCTTTTTAAGAGTTTTTTTTCTTCTTTTTTCCAAGTCCCTTTTCCAATATTACCATTGACTTAGCGCTTAATCTCTTATCATTTCAGAGTCTTTAAATGATGAACAAACAAACATAGATTTTTATATAATATTGAATTCCCCATTCCTTAAAATATCGGAGACGATACCAATATCGACTTTAAAAATAAAACCCGTCCGCCATCTTTGATATCCTATCCGCCATCTTTGATCACGAAATAGATGTTGTATTTGGATTCACCACCCCTTAAATCATCAGAGACGTTACCCATATTGATTTTTTAAATTTTCACCATCCGCCATCTTTGATTTCCCATCCGCCATCTTGAATCACGAAATAGATGTTGTATTTTGATTCCCCATCCCTTTAAACATCGGAGACGACACCCACATTGATTTAAAAGAAAAATCCCATCCGCCATCTTTGATCACGAAATAATAATAAATATAATAATAATAATAATATACGTTTATTTTTATAACAGACGAAGGACATAATTATATAAACAATGAGGAAAATAACATACTAGGAACAAAAACTTGCACGCCCGTCGTCTGTACAAAAATAGGAGGCCAGTTCAGCATAATGCCGGACATTTGTATGTGCCCGGCGCTGGTTTTCAACTGGCTCCTTATTAGACGCGGACGTCAAAACCAGAGAGCAATACTTACTAACTATATATATTATAATTGGTTAGAATATAACATTTACACATGATACAGAAACAAAAAAAAAAAAAAAAAAATCCAAAGACAATATTTTTTTTATATCATAAGTACATTAATAAATGCACTTTTGGGCTCATTTCTGACATTGACACAATTGACACTTATGAAATGACAGATGACAGATACACGATCACGTTACGTAATCGATATCAAAACAAACGACTACAGTCCATTCACAGTTATTTTACCTCTGACAGATGTCGGTGTTTATTTTCTTTATGTTGGAATTGTACTCTGTGATGACAGGAATGCAAAGTAGGGTTACCCGTGCATAACATTTTGCCCAATATTAGTGGAAATGCTTCAAAAACTCAAATGCTTGAAGCTCATGGCCGCAAAGTGGTTAGATTACCGCCACACCATTGCGAGCTAAACGCAATTGAACTTATGTGGAGTCTCATTAAATTCACAAGTCACAAGCAAAAATTTAAGACAAGAGGCAACCAACATTGTGAATTTAGCTGAAGAAGCTTTTTAATCTATCACTGCAGAAGACTGACAAAAAAAATGCAAACATGAGCGCCACATTGAAGACAAGCTTCGTGAAACAGATGGGTCTACGGATGCTGAAATGGACAGGTTCATAATAGAATTAATTTCTGAGTCTGATACAGAATATGACAGCAGTTACGAATCATCATAACATTGGCAGTCCACATGGATCATTCTTATAGACTCACGCCTGTTTCCATGCAGGGGTAGGCAGAGGTGTAATATTACACCCACATAATTCTTATTCAAAATAAATATGAAAATTAAATTTGCAGTTTTTGTATTTGATAATTAGAACCTCACGTTGGCATAATTAAGATGCGTTTACCTTTATATATTAAATAGACAACATTTTATTATAACTACTTATCTTCATGGGAAATTAGTTATTTCGTAAGAAAATAAATGTACATGCATATAGCCATGCCAATATCAAGAGGTTTTGTTACAAACATTACTTCCAAATATTTTATACGATCGCTTAGGTAATAAAAAAATAAGTAAATTTTAGCAATAATGTATATTTAAAATGGGAGTATTATATACCAAATATAGCAACACAATGCCCAGGTTGGCCAATCTAACAGCTAGAGGTAAAATAACTGTGAACGGACTATAGGTTACATAATCATTGCATCCTGAACTGTGACAAACAATAACAATGTTGAAAAGAGACAATGCCTTAGAGAGCGAGATGTACATAGACGCCAACAGCGGTTCTAGTTCTATCTAAACTACCTTCCGCGCGTAAAACAAACAAAGGTTATGGTTATTTAATAATAAAATTGTAACATTTCAATTCGCACATTACTTATGTTATAATCATGACACAATATTATCATCACCAGTACCGGACAACATCGACTACATCTAAGTAAAAAAGTACACAAAATAAATAAAATCTAAAAGTGTGTATACATAGGCACAACAGAATGTTCAACCTGATATTAAGATGGGTAAGTAGGTACTAAGGTACTTAATTCTTTATAACATTCTAGTATTGTTAGTTTGCTTTTGCTCAATTACGTGAAACACAATTAATATAAGTACTGAGTGACTGCTAGACAGTGATTTAAAGTACCTATTTCATACCTTTTTTCAGATCTAAATACAAAGCTTATATGTCAATTGCCGTAGTAATTTGCAACATTACCAATAAGCAACAACATCCAACTGGAATGCTGCATGTGTGCTTCTGAATAATCATTAATGTATCTAGAGCACAGCTAATCACATATACATTAAGTACCTACAATGGAAAAATGACACAGGTTCAGTAAGTATGCTTATCAATGATTATACATCATATTACCACAAGCAGGTACATAAAACTTACACCTTGTGGCACTTCAATATAGGAAACAAAAATGAGTCAAAACTGAAAAGTGGCTAATGGCAGGTTTATAAAGCATGACTGTTAGAATTTCTAAAACAGCTCTGTAATACTGGTTTATACCTTGAACTGATTAATACATAATTTTATATTTGGGACATCTGCAAGTTCAATATACTTACACGGTTCGCCAAACTATGCAACGCCTGAGCCATGTCAGCCAAGCATGTGAGATACTACCTATTTAAATAAATATTTCGTAATGTAGGTAATACTTAACATCTATTTCAGATGAAGAAGAATTTCACTCAGGCTCAGATGGAACGAATGTGCTTATCTCACCAGGACCTCTGACTTAGTAGCCAATGTTGCAAACCACTAGACTAGACCAACAGGCCTGGGAGTCTTTATAAGGTAAATACAAGTTAACTGACTTTTTGTTTATTTAGTAGGTATTTCCTGAAGTGATATTTAAAATTAAATATAGTTTTTAAGGATCTGAGTGGTGGCGGTATATTGTTCCAGCAGTGAGTAGCTGCATACTTGAAACATCCCCTGAAGGCTGAAGTTCTGTACCGTGGAATAGCTAATGGATTTGTAATGGGCCGTGTGGAGTAATGACTGTTTTCATGCCTCCATTGCAACTTCTTATAAAGATATGCAGGTTTGTTTGAATTAATGATACCAAACAATAAATTAGCCAGGTGTAACTCCCTTCTCGCTGTCATCTTCAGTAAATCATTTTCATTTATGTAGGAAGTTACATGCTTCCGCCAAGGTATATTAAAGCAAAAGCGAGCACATGCATTTTGTACTCGCTGTATCAATCGATCAGTCCGAGACAGTAAGCATGGACCATAAACAGTGTCAACATAATTTAAGCGCGATAAAACTAAACTATCCACCAATAGTTTTCTGGTACTGACATTGAGAAACTGTCGTATTCTATATAGTATTTTGAGTCTGTAAAATCAATTTTTTACAACACTAGTGATATAGTATTCAAACCTTAATTCTGGGTCAATGATAAGTCCTAGATTACGCGCAACCTCCACTCTTTCGATTATCTCGCCTCTTATTTTTACTATTGGGTTTGCACTTATAATATCCTTTGTCTGTCTTTTACTACCCATCACTATGAACTGAGATTTATTTGAGTTTAACACCAAGCAGTTCTTTTCTGCCCATGATGCAACTGCTGAAAGATCAGCATTGATTTTTTCAACTGCTAATCGAGTATCTTTGGCTGGGAAGGACAAATAGACTTGTGTATCATCTGCATACATGTGGTAATTGCAGTGTTCAAAGCATCTTGTAATATCAGCACTATAGAGTATAAAGAGAAGTGGGCCGATTAATGATCCTTGGGGAACTCCTCTGAGGACAGGTCGTGGAGGTGAAGTGGATTTTGATCCGGAATTATTGCTAATTTCCACCTGCTGAAAACGGCCTGTCAAATAGCTTTCGAACCACTTCACTGTGTCATGTTCAAAGCCATAATAGTGCAACTTGGCAAGCAGCAGGCTGGTACTGATGGCATCAAACGCCCTGGAAAAGTCCAGGAGAGCCAAAATCGATCCTTCCCCACGGTCCCTTCCCTCGATGATGTTACCCACAACATCTGCCAATGCCGTAGCTGTACTTCTACCCCACCTAAATCCTGATTGTAAGTCCGGAAGTATGGTATGTTTCTCCAGAAATTCTGAAACTTGCTGTTGTACCACCCTTTCCAGTGTCTTTGACAAGCAAGGCAAGATGCTTATGGGTCTGAGATCTTTATATGTTTGGGGATCATTTTTCTTCGGTATAGGTCGCACAATGGCCCACTTCCACAGGTCTGGAAAGCAATTTGTTATTATTGACTGATTAACAATTGATGTAATGGCTCCCAGAGACTGCGGAAGTGTCAGACGTATCATGTGAATTGATATACCATCTACCCCCTGCGCACTTGTCTTGATGGACTGCAGAACATTAGCTACAGTTTCTTGACTTACAGTCTTAAGGGTGAATCTAGCCGTACCATAGCGATTTTCTGCAAAATTCTTGAGTTCCGACGCACAGACCTTAGAATTTCCAGGCACATCCAAAAATGCCAAATTAATAGCGTCAGGGTCGTCAAATTGCTCTGGAAGCTCACTATTTTTGTGGGTTGGGAGAGCATGCCTTTTCAGGTTTTTCCAAAGGACCTTTGAGTTTTTAATATGATTGTTAATGTGTTTGGCATAAAATGCACTTTTTTCACTGGCAAGGGCGATAGTAGCTTGCTGTTTTAAACTTTTATAGTATTCTTTATGAGCTTCCAGTCCAGTCCGACGAAACCGTTCACGAGCTGTATCCCTTAGTCTAAACATGGTTTTGATTGTATCTGTTATCCAGGGGGTCGGGGCATCTTTTACAACTTTTGTTTTTACTGGGGCATGGGCATCAAAAATCTGTGTCACAAAAGTGTTGAACAGACAGACCATGTCATTAACATTTTGCATATTGCATATTGTATGCCATGGAATCAGCTCAAGGTCACGCTCAAAAAGATCTAAAACAATATCTGTAAACGGACGATAGGTCATTATATTACACCTTGGTTTCTCCTTTTTAAATAAAAGTTCGCAGGTAATGAAAGAGTGGTGGCTAAGTTCGCCTATACAATCTACAAGGACAGATCGATACCGCGCGTCAGTACAGATGACATCGATAAGCGAGGCACTATTACCAACAAAATGCGTAGCAGCCGGCACTATTTGGGTCAAGTTGCTACAGATAAGGAATTGATTAAGTTTATTTCTATTGCTGCTAGACTCGTCCAGCATGTTTACATTAAAGTCTCCTAACAGGATGATATTGTCATAAGGCGCTAGTGCACAGAAACTTTCAGTGATTGCATCTAAGAAAGTATCTAACTCAAGCCAGGGTGGTTTGTAAGCAGTTCCTATTAATATTTTTTTTGTTTTAATATTAGTACTAATCCACATTTGCTCCACATTAGGATGATGAGGATGAAGCTGTGTATGTACACTTATGCCAGTTTTGATATAAAATGCCACACCCCCGCCACGTCCACCACGAATTGTCAGGGGGCGTGGTATATGTCGTAATCTATATCCTGGCACCACTGGGGCACGACCTTCTTCTCCCTCTCTTAACCATGTTTCGTTAACGGCCATTATATCTACTGAATGGCGGCTCATAGCTAAAAGAAATTCATCATGCTTTGTTGAAAGAGACCCGGCATTCAAAAAACCAAACTTCAATTGTTTGCTATTGTTCATTTATGGTATAGTTAGATAAATATAGAAGTTGCAATGGATACAATACACAATCATTAATATTAAACCAAAACCAACTAACATACAACTGTGATTCATAAGTAGTACCAGACTTAAAGGGTCTGTTATTTGAATATAATATGTGTATTTTTTTTCATGTTTATAAAAGTATAAGTATATTAATGCAAATTTCACAATAATTTTACAATGACAGTTGTTTGTTTCTTTATATGCATACAAATAATTTGTTCCTAACCTATGTACATACAACCAAATATGAATAAGTACCTGTTTTAACCTTAAAAGTAAAAATAAAAATGAATTTAAAAAGAAAGGACCCAACGTAACCATCAAGTAGTCAGAATTTGATGGCAGTATTACTTTACAGAGATAGGCATCAAATCTATTTCTCGCTTTGAGTTTCAGGTCCAAATACTCGCAAAATGTCTTGCTCTGTACGGATGACACTGGCTGAGCCACCTTCCTTCTGCCTGACAAGAATGCGACCTCGCCTTGTCCAGATGTATTGCCAACCGCGGCGCTGTCCGGTCTCCCGCGCCAGTCGAAACAACAGCTGATTTTGTTTCGTAAGACATTCATTTATGTAGAAGCGCTGAGGCGTGCCGGGCAAGTCCAAATCAGCAGTAGTGGCGCCTCTACGCACTCGCGCACTACGCAACAGTTCGTCACGCACATCTCGCCGCGCTAGCCGTACAACTATACGGCGCGGACGTATCACTTCGGCCCCAGTCGAGCTGACAGCTTTGACATGCTTTCTGCCGACGCGTTCGGTGCTCACGATGTCCTGATCCTCAAGCTTCATACCGAGTTTAAAAGCAATCGCTTTCACTGTGTGAGACACATTCTCAGAGACAGGTTCAGGTATGTTAGAGATTTCGACTACATTACTTAGTAGCTCCTGGTTGCGATCGTTGAGCTCCTGACGCAACTGGGCCACCATCTCGTCCACTTCCACACTTGTATTACCTCTCTGCTCGGGACAGCTTTCGAGGACGTGCAGTCGTCCTTCAAGACTGTCTATGCGGGTATTACAAGCGTTCACTGAGTCCTTCAACTGCATAATATCTGTACGTAACAGTTGGAACTCCCTGCGCAATGATCCAAACTCAGCCCGCAGCTCCTCCCTGAACATCCGCAGCTCCATGTTGATATCTGTCACTGTAGATGGCGTACCGACAACCGCAGCTGCTCCCAATGGACTGGAATCTACAAACTCATCAGAGCCACCATCATCGTCTGGCCTTGATCTTTCTCCCGAAGTGTCTTTGTGCATAATCTTGCTACAATCTGGGCATTGCCAGGCAGGTGTCTTTTGACATTTAGGCGGAGCGGATACACAAGTGCGGTGAAACAGGGCATTACACTTAGAGCATTTTATAGCTTCCAAGGATGACAAGAACTTAGCGCATGCACCACACTTAGCTGGAGGCATTTCAACAAAATTAAGATTTTCCGGGCTTTTCAACAAGTAAACAATCGATCAGGTGGTTTGATACAGCTGCGATAGATGGCGTTGTACTAAGTTTGCTGAATTATGCCCTTTTGTGATGAAAATAATATTGTAATGTCTTCGCAAAACTGAATATTAATTTATAGAGTAATACGCGCACACGATTACGGCACTATAGATTTTATTAATTGAGTGTTTTAGCAATTAAGCCAATCTTACTCCACTTGTAGGGTAGCTTTTTTTAAAGTTTTGCACACTGTTAGAAGTTAGTTTTTTTTTATTGTAATTTTAACACTTGAAAAAGCACTTTTAATATAGGATAACGATATATGTTAATTATGCCACTGTTATTAAACTGTAGATAATAAAGTTTTTTCACATAACAAGAAGTTTTATTTTTTTGAAACAATATAAACACAAACAGCTGTTCAAGTTTTGACATCCGCTGTCATGGTGTTTTTGAATTCCTCATTCCGTAAAATATCGGAGACGATACCCATATTGACTTTTAAAAATATCCCTTCCGCCATGTTTGATTTCCCATCCACCATCTTGAATCACGAAACAGATGTTGTATTTGGTTTCCCCATCCCTTTTAACATCGCAGACGATACCAATATTGAGTTTTAAAATTTTCCCATCCGCCATCTTTGATTTCCCATCCACCATCTTGAATCACGAAACAGATGTTGTATTTGGTTTCCCCATCCCTTTTAACATCGCAGACGATACCAACATTGATTTTTTAAATTTTTCCATCCGCCATCTTTGATTTCCCATCCGCCATTTTTGATCACGAAATAGATGTTGTATTTCAATTCTCCACCCCTTAAAATATCGAAGGCGATATGTATTTTTTTTTTTTTTTAATCCGACTGCTAGTTCCTGAGATTAGCCGACATTATCTTTTAGCCTTTTTAGCCTTTTGCACGGCCTCAAAGGGTCGAAGCGTTCTGTTATATAGCCTATAGCCTTCCGGAATAACTGTGCTATCGTATACAAAAAGATTTTTTCAGATCCGACCGGTAGTTCCTGAGATTATAATATTAAGTAGGGATTATCAATGCGGGTTTCTTCTGACATGAAGCCCGCTTGGCGGCAGCACTGAGACTTCAGGTCCGGAAACCTGTCAAAACTGCCATCAAACAAAGAAGTAATGTATATCAACGCGCACGCGAATTTGAACTTTATGCAGCGGTAATAAATTTACTACTACTACGTTTACTTCTACGTTTTAGTTAGAAAACGTTTGTATGGGAAAAAGAAAAGGGCTGTTTTTAGGGTTTTGCCGGCAATTATTAGAATTTTTCTCGCCGTAAAAACCATCTTTGAACTTTAACGAACATTTAAAAAAAAGAATTGGCTAAATTGGTCCAGGCGTTGTTGAGTTATGCGCTTACCAACACATTTTGCGATTCATTTTTATATTATAGATTAATATGCTAGCTTTTACTTATTACGATACTTCTTATTAGCTGCCAACACGGTATATATGGTACCCATTCTAATTATTTTTGAAACTTGTATTCGTTTTATTTAGACGCTGCATTAAATACATGCCGTTGTTTAGTTTTTATAGTATAGTAGTAGTTTATAGTGTTTATTTTTTATTTTTTACTCACGCCAGGGTTTGGCATATTACACCCAAGTTTACGTAGTAACTATTTAGTAATCTGTGCCCAAGTTTCGCCATGTTATAATTAGTAAATACGTAATAGGGGCACATTGTCAGTCTCTGCGCTGCTACCAAAAATTCGGAAAAACCTAGTAACACTTTGGCTCGACCCGGTAATCGAACCCGAGACCTCCTGATCAGCAGACGCATACGCTATCCACTGAGACAGTCAACAACACTTTGTGTGATTTAAAATAGTTGTTTCGTGTCTAGATGCACTATGTATTGTGTCGTATAGGATATATGCCTAGTGCGAGAAAGGAAGGGATTGTTGGCAAGTTCTTTATATTTTTTTCTGAAATTAGATGTCTAAAAGTTTGAATGGATATCAGACGGCCAATATTTTAATATGAATATCTAAAGTGCTGCTTTCTTTAAACGCTAAGTGTATTTTTGGCAAACAATGAATTGAAATATCGTTATCAAGCCAGGTGTTGGAAGATATAATATAACTCATTGGTTGGCAATGTATTTCAAGGTTATTTCAAAAATAATCCGCTACAGCTTCTTGCAGTCCACTGCTAGAACAAAGCCTCTACTTATTTACTTCACAGTGCTACTAAAATAGCTAAAATAGTACAGTAGACCAACCTGACTTCAGAGTCAATAGGAGGATTTGGCCTTTGGACTATCCTGGCCAGACCGGTTGGAACAGGGTCAGGGTTTTCGTCTTTTCGCAAGGGTGCTGTTTCCATCGTGAATTTTCATAAGTGAGTCTATTTATGTATGTATGTATATGAGACATACATACATAGACTCACGCCTGTTTCCCCGAAGGGGTAGGCAGAGGCATATTAAACGCCCACTTTTCGCCAGTGTTTTGATCCCACGTAATAGGTGGCGAGCCTATTCGGGATATTTTGTTTGCCAGAGCTTCGTCCGTTGATCGGCAGGTGCACCACTTGCAGGTGAGGTTGGCTTGGGACCCTAAGTTCTTGGTGGAAACCGTATACACGCATATACATCTAATTATATACTGGGTGTAAGGGACGGTGTACCGAAAACTGATACCAGTGATTCAGTACATTATACTGAGAGCCTTGGCGGTCGAAATTTCCGGAAAAATCTAAGGACGCGACAATTTTCCCAAAAATTGCGCTGTAAATAGAAACATGCAAACTCGCACTATCAGCTGTTACGGCCCTACAGCGGCGGGTGGTAGCGGCAGTGCTTACGATGTACTGGTGCGCTTACTATGCTGCGGCCGCACGTCGCGGCCGATGTCACATCAAAGTAAACGCACCATGTATATGTTTAATTCTTAGAATTTTACAAAAAATGAATGCGGCTCGACTATAGTAACTATTTAATAACATTATATGGCAAAAAATGCAAAAGAAAAATCGGAAAATTCATGAAAATTTCCCGGAATATTCGACCGCCAATGGCCTCAGTATTATGTACTGAATGACTGGTATCGGTTTTCGCTACACCGTCCCTTACACCCTGTATACTTGAGCAGTTACAAGACAAATTAAATAATATTAAAAGCAATATCGTAAAAGCATAGGCCTATTGCGCTAGTCTTGAATGCAGTATCATGAACGCCTTCTACTGAAAAGTAAAATTGCGGTTGTTTATATTACGCAGGCCGAACTTTACTTTTCGGTAGTTGCACAAAATACAAGTAGGCTTCAAATTCTACTTTTACAAGGATTGGCCAATGCAAACTACGGATCATGAATTGAGCTGTATTATATAACCTAGGCACGATAATGATATTTCCTCCTTGTTAATGTTTGTGTGAGTGTGGCCAGCTCTGACACCGAAGTCGACACATGGTCTATCTTTTATTACACTAACACAAGAATTGGGAACGACGTCTTTACGTACCCTCCAAAGCTTGGTATCGCTCTGATGTAATTGTTTTGAACGGACACCCGAGTGGTGAATCCTGTAAGCGTTACTTTATTCGTCAACTTATTTTAAATGGCAAGTCAGCTCACGCGATAAGCACAACGACACTGATGTAACACACAAATATATTTCAAAGCAAATAAAATACCAAGTTATTTAGTATAGGTACCCATATCTTCTCAGACCGGCTTTTCTTAAACCTATTCATTCTAGACCTAGCACTCTCTTTGAATACTAATTTCGATATTTATAAAATGCAAATAGTAGTGCCAAGTTTAGATGATTCATCGTTGTACCTGCGCACGTATAAACGTGACTCATGTTAAACTGGCGGCATGAGTTTTACGAGCACAGCTTAAACTAATGACCTATCGAGATTGCGGGGCGCTTAAATTTGCGTTGCTTTTTATAAAGCGCTGGATTTGATATAGTAGATACGTAGGCAGACTGTCCGTGTGGTGACGGATTAAGAATACGAATTGTCACCACCCCATATCATCCCATGGGTGTCGTAAGAGCCGACAGAGGGAGCATATTATGCAGAGAACAGCACTGTAAGAGAAGGAAAACTTGGTACAAACCCTATACCAACCCGCTTGGCCAGCGTGGTATAGTAGGCCAATTTCTCCTTTCAAAGGAGAGGCCCAGCAGTGGACTATCAAAGGCTGATGATGAGGCAGATATACGACCTTGTATAGTAAAGGGTTTACGCCTGGATATTCTAAGAACGAATGGTGCTCATCATCACTATCGATCAATCTACTGGGCAAAAACGAATGCCTGCCATTACCCTACAATTTCAACTTCAGTCATCATCAGCCTTGCTTATAATCCGTCCCACTGTAGGCATTATAAGATGGGTTAGACGACAGTCAATCAGATAGGCGGCGATAGCCTAGTGGAGATACCAACAGACTGCCATGCAGAGGGTATCGGGTTCAAATCCACGGCTTCTTCTTCGTGTATGCAAAAATATACCTCTATAATGTAATATTCATTGCCTAACAATTTTTCAATAAAAATATGACAAAGTCGTACTCGTGTCAACAACCACTTATGCATGCTGCATAAATTTTCGCCGCAGCGTTGCACATTGGCAATGCATAAAATACGTAGCGAAAAGTTCTAGGTTAGGACTTAGTAAACAAGTACTTGGTTGCCAACAAACAGTTTCAGTGCTAAACAGGTTTTCAATGTTCATGGTCTTATTGTCTAAACACACTATGCGAAGTTACGCGACCGAAGTTCGGCATGATTACGCCTGCAATGCTATTTGAATTACTAACGACACATTATACCGAAATTACGATGCGTTATAGTGTACAGCATAACTTCGGTCGGGCGTAAATTCGGCGGCAATTTTTCTCGTAGTAGCGCACAAGCGTATTTCGTAGCATGAGTGTTAGTTCGGCACTTATGGTGTGTCATATCAGCCGAATACATCGGAACGTAAAATCAGCGACGGCACTTCGTTCGCGTAACTTCGGCATGGTGTGTTTAGGCACTTATTTATTAAAGAGGTATTGCATGAGTATTGTTACGTGTTAGCATGTAAGTTTCCGAGGAGACCTATTAAAGTTTAATGAAAAGGTTATAGGTTAGTGAGAATGTGTAATGGTTTTCTGTTGGTAAAGTTGTTGGTATAGTAGAATTAGTTTGCTTTAAGCTGAAGGACTACTGAGGGCTCATTGGTTTGATTTTTGGGTTTATCAGTGAAGTGTGGTTGTCTGAAAGGTTTTTTTATAAATTGCTTAAATGGTACGTTGTTGTGGTCAAATGTATGTTTTGTAGAACGATGTCTTCCGATTTAAGGATAGTTTAAAATGTTGTCTTATGTTGTCATCTTTAACCCCGTTGACACCTTATGGATGTAGTAGTACGAAATCCCGCGACTTAGTGCACTCATCGAGTTTTCGCTAAAAACCAAATTTTTATGTATATTTATGATTAGGAGACTATATATTTACTAGGTTGCCTATTAAAATGTGACGGCAAGTATTTTTTTTTAATTGTTTTGGTTATTGATTTATGGAAAAATGATTCGTTCACTTGTTTTTTAAATAAAATATCGTCTACATCACGGCAATGTATATAAAGATATTGAAAAATCACGGTTGCCTATCATATATATGTATCGAAATCATATTTCTTTAAACCTGGCTGCGAAGAGGTGCGACCAAGTGCAAGACTCATTGGCTTTTATTGTTGGTATCTTGACAACACAGTGTTAAGTTCTAGCCTAATAGTTAAAATCAGTTTGGCTGCTCCCCAAATTACCCTAATTAAAACAAGTGGAGAGACAGACAGGACTTAGTTACACTTGGAAAACATTTAATTTTAAATCTATTTTAAAAATATTTTTAAATTCAAAAACAAGTTATTTTCAAATCACAGACAGACACTTCAATTTTATTTATATGTATATTATGAATGTATGTATGTACAGAATGTTGATAAAACCTTAGTTTGAGTGACAACAATGTGCGAAGGTCACAAAGATCCTTTAAGTAGCATCATTTCAAATTTGCCCTAATTCGGTCTTCTCAAATCTTTCCAAAACGCAAATATTACATCGGTCCCGACCAAAATACAGACGCGTATGTTTCCAATATTGTCATTATACTCTTACCGGCGCGTATTAACCAATAAAGTGTCGAATAAATTGTACAAGCGCGCGTTGGTCCTTCTGATTAAAGTTTTGCTCGTAACAGCATTTGTATACACAATGTTGTTGCGTATGTTTTGCATCTATATGTAGATATAAGAGTGAGTGTACATTTGAGTGGTTACTTGTAACGGAACAACAGATGCTATAGTGTGTTCACTCTCCATATGGGCCGTACTTCATTTACTGCACTTTTAGTGCTGGAATCTAAGTTTACAGACCAATGCGTATTGATGTGATGTTTTTTAAAGCAAGCACAGCATATAATATGTTCTACTATTACAAATATACATACATACATAACTTCACGCCTTTTATCCCCGAACGGGTAGGCAGAGGTGTACTATACACCCACTTTTCGGCAGTTATGTTTAGGTCCCAATGTAATAGGGGACGAGCCTATTGCCATCTATTCCATTTTAAATACACACATAACTTCGACAAGTCAGAGTTGTGTGCCCGGGGTATCTGGGGATCGCACCCGAGACCATGTCTAGGCAGTCCGTTACATACACCACTTGGCTACCACCGCTTATTAAATACATACTTATTAGTATTACAAATATACTCAAACCCAAATAAAAGTAAGTTAAAAAATTTAAACTTTTAAGTGATTTGTCAGTAGTCTACTGGAATAGCACGTTCTACATTGCCCAATATAATAATACTTTTTTAATAATAATACTTTTATTTCCATCAACATTTCTTACAAAAAACGTTTAAAAAAATAGATATAATTGTGATCTATTATGGATTTGGAGATATCTACACTTTAGACGTATTTTTTTATTATATCTCCAAAACCATTGATAAATCGGATGATTAATTCGGCAGCTAAGGAGTATGAAACAAGAATATAACAACTACTATCAACGATTTTCTGATGGCTGTCTTACAGTTTAATACTACGCCGCATGTTCCCCGCACGGAACAAATTGTTGTTTCGAGTTAGCCTCGAAACAACAAATTGTTGTTTCGAATTAGCCTCGAAACATCATTTGTTTCGTGTTTTTTGTGTCTTTTGATTAAATGTTTCTAAAGTCCTCTGTTATACAAAACTTTTCATAGTGGCATCGACGTAAAGAAAAAGAAAACATCTTTATCCCTCAGTAAAGCCACAGAATCTCAGTCACAAATCTTCCCATCTGTTAAAAGTTTTAAAGTACCAGTAAACATTTTTTACCATGGCATTGTAAATAATACATATTGAACAGATGTTTAAGACATAAACCATCTAAATCTATCACTACTCTGTTAGAGTAAGAGCACAGAGTGGGATAGCAATAATATTTAAATGTTTTTCGAGTCTTTATGAGCATGTCGATTGTACAAGGAAAACTGAGAATAGCTTGCGATAGGTGAAACAATTGAAGGCTGTACCTATATATTTTTATAAATTACTAGAAATTATCGCTTGTCCCGTGCCTCGGAGAGCACGTTAAGCCGTCGGTCCCGGTTGTCATGAAGATCTTTGACAGTCGTTATAGGGCGTCAGTACCTTCTAAATAAACTGATACTAGTCTAAACTATGGAATATCGCTATCCCTTCGGGTTGCAGAGGGCAAACAGGCAGTCGCTCCGTGGAAAAACTAATATTCAGCCAAATCCGGTTAGACTAGAAAGCGGACCCCAGATTGAAACTGGGATAACGTTAAGAGGATAATGACTAGAATTTACCCGCGGCTCTGTCCGCGTGAATTATGCATCTACGCCTTCCTCAAAAATCACATTATCTATTGGTGAAACTGTACAAAAATCAGTTCAATTGTTTAGGAGTTTATCACGCTTATACAGACAGACAGGACGACCGGGAGTATTCGTTGTATAATATGTGTAGATACCTGTTTAGTGGTGTATGTCGTGATTTCTAGTTGTATAAGATTTCGTGTTTTCGCGGCAAACGTTTAACAAATGAGTTAATCAAACCCACGACCACTCGAAATTCACTTGATTAACACAAGATTTTAAATCATCACAAAGCAAATTTCTTTTCTTTTTTTTTAAAGACAACTCCTGCACTAGGAATTTATCCTGGGTCGCGGGAGACTTTACAGACATACCTACAACCAACGGACACAATGAACACCCAGACTAGAAATAACAAATTATGGATCACACAAAGTGTTGTCTCGTGTGGGAATCGAACCCACAACACTCGGCGCAGTGTTAAACGGCGAGGCGACCGCCTAAACCACTACGCCAACCGTGCAGCTAATGAACTGAAATAAGAATAAAAAAAAAACTCCATATTTATAAAAAATCCAACAAAATCATCGTTATCATTACGCACCTCCGTATGTGCGTGACCCACGGCACCCATTGCATGGTCACATCCCAGTGCAGACAAGACTGAAGAGCCGCAGCAGTTTTGTCAAAAGTGTCCATCCTTTGACCCAGGAGCCATCAAAGGCGAGGTGCGACCTATGGCGTGAAAAGACCCTCCTACCATCTCCTTTCGTGTCACCTGCCGAGAGTCCTCCACCTGGGCATGGCTTGCCATGGTCTGTTTGGAAGTCGTTGAATATACTCCGAACCCAGGTCGGCCGATGCAAAGAAAACATGTTTAGATGGGGACACTCGGAAGGTACCGATTTGGCTTGTTCGTGCGGAGCAAGACAAACGATGTCCCATCTTACATCGTGCCCTGCATGCCCGGAAACTTGCACGCCGAGGAACTTATGACTGCCTCCGACCATGCAGTCAGCGTGGCTACTACTCTAAGAAGAAGAAGAAGAAGATCGTTATCATTTTAGCACATACATAGTATCACGCGGTTAAAAGGATTAATACGCCTTGCGGATCAAACTATACATATAAGCCTGAAACCCCATCCTCCTATTAACCGCCTGACCATTGCTTTACCTACCGCTCGTGCAGACGTTGCGTGACACAACATTATACAGTCATAATCTCATAAATTAATAAAAGAACAAAGGCAACATTATGCCTTACTTAATAAAGCGACAAAAATAACCCGGGGTCTAATTCTCGTACTGATTTATGTTACGTACTGAATCATGATTGTAGCCTGAATATTACCCCAGCGAATGACAAATGCTTGGCTTTTACGCTCCTACTTTATACGGATATAAGTGGGTAGAAGTGTATATACCCCGCGTTGTGGAGTAATCGGTGAGATTTGTGTAAGAATATAGCGATATATGCGATAACGATATTTTTGTGTTTCGTTCCTGAGTATGATTATTTAATGATGGGAAATCATGCTAAGGAACGAGCTTTCTGATTAATCTAGGTATATGTGCAGTATACAAAAGATTAAAATGCTTTTTGTGTTGCCTTGTGATTCTGCATTCAAAATATATACTGATTTCCAGTAATTTAGGCCTTATTTTAAAGGAACGCATAAATTGCCTAAAAGCCGGGATAATTAGGACCAGAAATAATGAAATTACCTGTAGCGAAATTGAAAATAATAAGAATATATTTAGGTATCTATTCATTCCAACTATGTATTTTAAATAAATATCTTGATAAAAACTTGAGAAAGTGCATCTTAGATATTATTGGCCACTAGTTTAAGATTAAACCTGTTTTCAGGATGCTCAGAGATTTAAAAGTGTCTGCAATGTGGTCGAAATCAGACTATTATCCTCGAACGTTTTTATTTTCTGGCTTGACAACAGCTACAAATAAAAAAAAAATATTGATAGACAGATGAGAAGAAAAACAAGTTTTTATCTTTTTTATGGCACTATATGTAATTTTACAGGAATAATAACATTATTAAAACAATATTGACGTATAAATAATTCATATGTTGAATATTTTATTAAGGAACAGACGTTCTCTAGACACTTTGTTTGTTTGCAATGAAAAAATTATGTAAAACTAGCAATTGACCAAATGTTTATTGCAAACATTTCTAGACCTTTTTTGTTAAAGGACACATTATTATTTAATTTCTTTTACTGCTAAACTTAAGCGTCTCCTAATTTGTTTTAAAGTAGCGCTTTGTTTTGCTTTGTATGTAGCCAACTAGTGTCGGAGTTTTCAGGCCGCCCGAAGGTCTCCGACATGGTCTAACGATTCTTATCCTGAGACAAGAACCGGGCCTTACAACTTTACGCTCTGAAGAACGGTAGCGCTCAGATGTAAATGCCACACGTGTTCACCCATCCAAGTGGCGACCTGTGCAAGCGTTGCTTAACTTTGGCAATCTGTTACCAACGACAAGCCAAGTCTTGCTATAAGCGCTATAATATGTAGCGCTGTGCATCAGTTTGGGGATTTAGCATACTATACCACGCTGGCTAGATGTGATGGTACAGGTTTTGTTATCGAGTTTTCTGTCTCTTCGCCAATATACTATTAGCTTCGTTTCTTTTCCTTAGTCGCCTATTACTACACCCACCGAATTAAATGGGGTAGTGAAATTTTCTATTTTTAATCCGTAACCGACTGCCTCCGTGGTCCAGTGGATAGCGTCTGCGACTGCTGATCGGGGGTCCCGGGATCGATTCCCGGGTCGGGCAAAAGTGTTACTGGGTTTTTCTGAATACTCAGTAGCAGCCGGAGTCTGATGATGTGCCCGGTAACGGGAATAGGCTCGCCCCTATTACGTGGGACCTAAAAATTCATGGCGAAATGTGGCAGTGATATTTACACCTCTGCCCACTTCTTCGGGGATACAGGCGTGAGACTATAAATAATAAAATTAAAATAATCCGTAACCACACGGCAGTATTATAATTTGGGTTCATTCATGTGATTGTTAATAGTACAGTAGTCACTATGAATTTGTAAATTCTATAGACTACTAACCACGGTAAGTGATCGAGCATGACACTTCGTATTCTCAGAGCTTCGTATCACATCGAATAAATATCATAGAAGCAAAAATCCATAACAGTTTTATGACCCATAGTAACAATTCGCAATTTTTATCTCTTTCGCCTTGAAACAGTACACCCAAGTGGAAAACCCTTAAAGCCATTGACATACATAAGAGCGTTCAATAAAGCAAACCGTTACCGAACATGACACTCAACATAAAGATTTGTATTAAAGCTATTAAGCTGAGATAGATAATACATCCCACTGAGCGGAGCGAACACCCTTTCAGTATTAAGCTGCTTACCTATCTAAGATGTACGAGGCATCTCAGCTATGTGCGAAAAGAGCATCGCTAAAAAGTTAGAGAGGCTAAGGAAATAGAGGTTTATTTATCATACTCATACCTTTCAGCTGCCTCATCAATACTCAGCTCTTCTGCTATGAAGTAGTAGGTTGCATATCCATCAAAGATGAACGAGGAAACTCAGCTGTGCCGCTCAAAGAAACAGTTCAAAGACCGAAAATATGGGATACTATTGGCAAATTATTTCGCTGTCTCAGCTCTGCTTAGCTCATCTTTATATAAACTGCCTTAGAAAGGAGGACATATTTATTTTTATTACGTAACCAGCTCTGGCACAAATAAACATATAAATCTGTGCTGACTCAGGTACCGAATGTAGGGGTAGGTAGAGGCGAAGTGACATAACCTAGATTTTATTTGACTTTTATGATTTTGAAGACGTTGGTCTACATTTGTACGGAGTTGAGCTCTGTTATGTAAGATCGTTTAGATTCGTAATATTATTTGTTGTTCAAAGCTTGATAATATCTTGGGTTTACGTTGGTTTACGTACCTAGATTGGTGTACGTGGCCTGATAGAGATGTATAAAAGTATCATCATCATCATCATCATCAGCCTATAAAAGTCCACTGCTGGACTAGGCCTCTCCTTTGAAAGGAGGAATTGGCCTACTATACCACGCTGGCCAAACGGGTTGGTATAGGGTTTGTATCAAGTTTTCCTTCTCTTACAGTGCTGTTCTCTGTATAATTTGCTCCCTCTGTCGGCTCTTACGACACCCATGGGATGATATGGGGTGGTGACATTCCGTATTCTTAATCCGTCACCGCACGGAAATATATAAATATATAAAAGTATAGTCGTTTTTTATACTGTTCGTCATTTGGCTAGTAAAATTTTCAGGTCAATTTTTTTTATTTATTACCTGGGTAGTCGATGAGCTAATATATGAGAAATGGTAATCATGGCTACTAAATACGTAACCAAAATATATTCACCTATCTGCTCATGTCCAAGTCCCAGCACCATGATAAAAAGACAGGATGAACAAACAATAAGGCGATGAGTCATGCTTTAGAAATATTTAAAATTTGAATACGTAGAAAGAGACTGCTGAAAGACCGTTTTTGAATTGGAAATGTTCATTTGCGAAACTAGTTACATTAAGCTTATTATTTTGCAAGTGACTAATAACTTAAAAGATGACTAAATGTTTGCAACTAATAAAATAACTTGCTAGCGATTAAATATTTTCGCGACTATTATATTAAATAAGATTATAAACTAAGGGTGTTATAGAAACTAAAAACTAGCAGCTGCGTTTAGGTAGCAAATAAACTATACACGTCAATTGAAATATTAGCCGGGGAGCTATAAATAATGACTTGGCGACTAATAATGTTAGTAGTAGGTTATGTTAGGTTTTCTTGTGACCCTGTACCCTAAAATACTTGGCTTAAAAACACTTCATTTAAGATAAAATGCGGCTCAGTATTAATAAATCATTTGCCAAATATTGAAATTTGTGTTATTTATGAATGCCCATTTTCTATTTTTTATTCATCATAAAGTTTCCGCTTAGATACTAAATCAGTTCCCCAAAAAAAAAAAATACTGCTCGTTTAAATTAAAACGAAGCTTATAACTGACATATTAATATGCTACTTTTTACTTATTATGATACTCCTTATTAGCTGCCAACCCATTATATATGGTACCCACTCTCATTATTTATGAAACTTGTATTCGTATTACTTAGATGCTGCATAAAATACAAGCCGTTACCCAGGGTAAAGAAATCAGATCGTTACAGAATAGAGCAGTGATGTAGTTAGGACAAAAACAAGAATATAAATATAGGGTATCCTCACAATCTTCGTCTAAACCTGATTTCATTTCTCGATCTCCATCTCCTCTAGCCATGTTAAAACTTGGTTTAGTCTATGGTCAGTGCTGAATTTTGCCGCACAGGAGTAGCTGTGGTTAGAATTAAGGGTTACTGATGATACTATCTTCATCCTCATCCTCCTAGCGTTATCCCAGTCTCAACCTGGGGTCCGCTTTGTAGTCTAACCGGATTTGGCGGAATATTAGCTTTTCCACGGAGCGACTGCCTGTCTGATCTCCGCAACCCGAAGGGATAGCGATATTCAATGGTTTAGACTAGTGTCAGTTTATTTTAGAGGTACTGACGCCTTATAACGACTGTCAAAGATCTTCATAATAGCCGGGATCGACGACTTAACGTGCTCTCCGAGACACGAGACAAGCGATAATTAACAATTCAATACGCACATAAATCCGAAAAGTCAGTGGTGCGCGCCGTGGAACGAACCCAATACCCTATGCATGGCAGTCCGTTGATATCTCCACTAGACTATCGCTGCCTATTAATACTATCTTATGTCTAAAAAATAAATCGTACAAGAAAACTAAAAAACAAACTTATCACTCCGGCAGTGAAAAGTGACAGGACGGAAGCCCTTGTTCCGATGCATAACCGGAAGCACTGCCGGATCAAAAGTATGTATATAAAAGCTTTCAAACTTATACATAATATATATTTCGTGAAATGCCGTCTATCCGGCCTGCCGCTTCGGAGCATAAATTCGATTACGCTGCCGCGCTGCAACTTCGTAGCGAGCTCCAGTTTTGTAACAAGTTCTTTACTGTAACAAACTATTTTGTATCTTGTATTTTCATGTATTTTTAATATACCAAAATCGTCAGAAACTCCAACCATCATCCTCTTGTCGAAAGTCACTTCACCTTAGACATGGTTACTTGTCAACCCTTCGCAAGGGTTGTTATTATAGAATCGTCTTTCACCGATATAATAATTTCACTAATCGCTACAGAATTGTGACAAAATGAAACTTTCAATTCAATATTATTTAACATTCATGTAACAAACTTTTTATGAAATAGAACCGTGGCTTTATTTTATGTTATATGGGGACGAAAATTCGAACTGAAGAACATTTTCTTCTTATTTTCACCATTATGAAAATATCAAGACCAACTTACGCCAAGAGAATACAAACTCTGTCGTAATAAACGCCATTTTCAATTTTCCTTCGCGTCGACGTTAAGCCAAATATATAACGTTCAAAGCTTATCACGAATTCCCAATTCCTCCCATCCAATTTGCTGACAGTACTACATTCATTCACTTCCTGAAAACAAACAGTTATGACCTAGATTTTCTCTTTTGTGGACCAATTCTGCTGATGGTACTGATCTGTGATTTAAATAGCTGAAGAACAAAAATCTGATTCGGTCGTTGAATGAATGGAAGAATGATAATGTGTTAAACGAATGAGTGAGTGACAATGGCTTTGAATAGATTTGGAAATTGGGTTACGGCGTGACAGCTTCGTAATATGAATGATAGAGCTACCGATTTTGAAAAACGATGTTTCCATTTTACGTGAAGATAGAATTGGCATACAAAGTAGTTGGGCTTTTTTTATTTCCCTGCTATTATTTTTACATGTATAAACAGAAATGTGTCATTTTAGTAATATAAAGTTATTGCGGAACAATTTTAACAACATGTAGTTTAGTAAAATCTTCAATTTAACACGCTTTTGGATGATATTGACTAGATCGTAAATTGAACAATGTGTCTAACTGTGTGTCTGTTCAACTAAGTATATGTTGTATACAATTAGATGGACTGACAACGGTGGACTAACATCGTTAATTATCAGATTACCTATTGTCAGTCAGTTCAAAATCTAATCTCGTTTCATACAAAATACAATTTCAATGTCACATAAAATACGAGAACGGCCTTCTAACATCCGCAACCAAATGCTTACAAAGAATAACAAAACTAAATCACAAAAATTTAAACTAATTTCACATTGTTTGAGGTTAGAATCCGCAAAGTTTGGTGCACTGAAACTATGCGTAAGCTGCAGCCGAATTGAAATAACACAATGAAAGATCTGACCCCAAAAGATCGGCGAATGAATGAAAGAACGATATCGTGCTTCAACGAATGAATGACAGGAACGTGTTTTGAATAGTTTCGATCGGAAATTGGGTTTCGTAGTTGTGAATGGAGGAGTTAATGCGTGTTCTTGTTTGTTTTATCTATCTGCCGGTAGTTTAGTGAAGTTTCGTTAGCATGTACGATGAGCGAATATGTTACTGATGTTTTAATACATCAAAGTTATTATAGGCTTAGACAGCGTTGTATTGCTGATTGCATGGCGCTTAGCCTTAGATGATGAAAATTGTAAGGCAGTATCAAACAGCACTGTTTGTATATGTAGGTATGTTACTGTAACAGCCCGAAGTACGGTAAATCTTAAGATTTCCCAGTAAATCCTAAGATTTACCAGCATGAGTTGGTAAATGTTCAAATTTTTTAATAAAAGAAAGCTAAGTTGACGGCTCTGTGTGGTGACGGATTAAGAATGCGGAATGTCACTACCCCATATCATCCCATGCGTGTCGTAAGAGCCGACAGAGGAAGCATATTATGCAGAGAACAGCACTGTAAGAGAAGGAAAACTTGATACAAACCCTATACCAACCCGTTTGGCCAGCGTGGTATAGTAGGCGAATTCCTCCTTTGAAAGGAGAGGCCTAGTCCAGCAGTGGACTGTTAAAGGCTGATGATGATGATGATGAAGTTGACGGCTCCTATTTTTGGGTTGTGTGTCACAAGAGAACCTAACATAACCTAGCTACTTGAGTTACAGTTTCATCTCACCTAGCCTTGCTAACAACTCTTGAAAATAATGTCTTTTTGATTTACTGGGATATCTTAAGATTTACTGCACTTCGGGTTTATACAGTAACTTATACACACTAAAGGATGCCCGCAGCTATATCCTCACATTGTTAAAGCTTAACTGTTTCTGCCATTTTTTATTATTTATAGTTTTCTCCCTGATCCCGTGGTGATTTCGAGAAATCCACTTTTATTGCAACCCTACGGTCCCCAAGAAACATAGGTACACACCCAATGTCAGGTTCTTGGATCCAACAGTTTCGGCTGTGCATTGTCTTTCAGTCAGCCATACATACATACATACATAGACTTACGCCTGGTTCCCGGAGGGGTAGGCAGAGACTACGGAACGCCATTTGCAACGATCCTGACATATCTCTCTTGCTTTATTTACTCCCATCAGATTCCTCATGCATGCTCCTCTATTCAGGGTACTTCTAACCTGTCCTGTTTTTAGGACGTCTCCAATTTGGTTAGAGAACGTCCGCCTAGGTCTTTCTCTTTGTCCTGTCCCATTCACACTTGCCTTAAATATCTGCTTGGTCAGTCTTTCGTCATCCATCCTCTCCACGTGCCAAAACCACCTTAGCATACCTTTCTTGATGCTTGTCACTACATCTTCTTTTTCCCTACAACACTCTCTTATCACACAATTATTTACTCTTTCAATCAAAGACACACCACAGATACGTTTCAGTCCTCTCATTTCTACAGCATTTATTTTACTTTCATGACTCTTCCGCCATACCCAACTTTCACTATCATATGTACATTAAGTCAGCCAGTAATGGAAGAATTTTATTTTATACAGATTAATTGTTGTTTATTGATTTAACTAGCTGACCCAGCGAACTCCGTATCGCCTTTTTAAGAGTTTTTATTTAATTCCCTTTTTTCCAAACCCCTATTTCAAAGTTACCATTGACTTAGCGCTTAATATCTTAGCATTTCAGAGTCTATAAATGATGAACAAACAAACATAGATTTTTATATAATATTGAAATTCCTCATTCCTTAAAATATCGGAGATGATACCCATATCAACTTTAAAAAAAGATCCCGTCCGCCATCTTTGATTTCCTATCCGCCATCTTTGATCACGAAATAGATGTTGTATTTGGATTCACCATCCCTTAAATCATCTGAAATGATACCCATATTGATTTTTAATTTTTTTCCCATCCGCCATCTTGAATCACGAAATAGATGTTGTATTTGGATTCCCCATCCTTTTAAACATCGGAGACGATATCCATATTGATTTTTTAAAAATTGCCCATCCGCCATCTTTGATCACGAAATAGATTTTGTAGTTGGATTCTTCATCCCTTAAACCATTGCAGACGATATCAATATTGATTTTAAAAAAAAATTCCATCCGCCATCTTTGATTTCCCATCCGCCATCTTTGATCACGAAATAGATGTTGTATTTCGATTCCCCACCCCTTAAAATATCGAAGGCGATACCCATTTTGATTTTAAAAATTTTCTCATCCGCCATCTTTGATTTCCCGTCCGCCATCTTGGATCACTAAATAAATTTCATATTAATTATCAGCGGCCCGAAAATCTCGAAAACGATACCCATATAGATTGTATCCTATTCGTTTAGCCTTTTTTTGCCTTTGACCCAACCCTCCCCCTTCTCGTTTGACCATTTTATTATTTTTGTCTGGCCCCTAAAAGTTGTGGCGTAATTTTATATAGCCTTTCGGAATAATTGGGCTATCATAGGCAATAACAATTTTTAAAATCCGACTGCTAGTTCCTGAGATTAGCCGACATTATCTTTTAGCCTTTTGCCCGCCTCCACAGGGTCGAAGCGTTATGTTATATAGCCTATAGCCTTCCGGAATAATTGGGCTATCGTATACAAAAAGATTTTTTCAGATCCGACCGGTAGTTTCTGAGATTAGCGCTTTCAAACAAACAAACTCTTCCGCTTTATTATATTAGTATAAATTACTAAGAATTTGAAAATATTTATTTGTTTACTCCTGAATAAAAAGTATATTTTCACCACAGCAGCTCAAACATGTCGCTTTTGCTGCGAGACAACAGTGAACAAAACGCGATTTTGATTCGAGCGTGAGGCAAAGTAGCTTTTTAATTTTTCAATCTTCAGTGCCACGAATTGACATTGTTCAGCCATAAATTTGAAACATTCGAATTTTACTGTGCTCTGTCTCTTTCACGTGCATATAAAAAAGCGAGTGAAAAAAACTAACTCCTTCGAAATTCGATTTTGGAATTCGACCTCTAAGAAAACACTTTCGGAAACGCGTTATACCCTAAAATTTTAAGATATACAAATATCTTTTTCAATAAAGAAATTTGTTGTTTTTTTAAATGTTATTGTTTATATGTTTAATATATTATTGGATTTTAATAAAAATAAGTCTAATTAATAGTATAAAATTGGTATTTACAATACATTTTTATTTGGAATTTCAACAATGATACATTTGAAAAATAATGATCAGGGACGTGGTATCAAAACGCAATTTAAAAAAATAGCGGGAATAAAGTAAACATGTATAATAGGTATGTATCTATATAGTCTGTGGTAAACATTTCGCTGATGCTGATAGGGTATAGCGTAACGTGTTAAATTATATTAATATAAATTACTTCATCTAAAAAGATGAGTGAAACTATCCATGTTGTCTGTACTTTAACACCAGAAGAGTTAAAACAACAAGTGATTAATGCAGAATTTCGTTTTCAATTTATTCCTGTTAATTTTTATGTCTCCTAAGTAATAGGTATGTGTTCTCACTGCTGAGGTGAAAAGTTATGTGTGCTACACGAGAGCAAAGTTTTTGCATCTCGTGCTGTTGAGTCCCTCTCTACGCTCAGGATTCTAACTTTGATTCACTCGCTACGCTCGTGAATCAATCATAGAATCCTTCGCTTGCTCGGGACTCAAAATCAGCACTCGAAACAAAAAACAACTTTGCTCTCTTGTTGCACAAATAACTATTTTCCTAAAAGTAAAACAGTATCTACTCGTATTAGTTGTTAAGCTTTAGTAATCAATTGTGCTGAACCAACTAAGTTAATTTTAGTATGCTGCTTTACCACATACTAATTATAGTCTATGATGTAAAGAGAATACAAAATGAGGATGCTCTATAGTCTATACTAATGAACCTTACAACTTTAAGATGCGGTTAATACTTAACAGTTCTGTCTCAAAGGAAGGATTTAGTAGTGCATTATATAATAAATTATAAATTTGAAACTGCCTTACAGGTACAGGGTAGTTGTGTACCTATGTTCAAGCAAAGTTTCTACACAAACTAACTGTTTTGAAATAAATCAATATAATAATTTAAGTGTGGATTACAAGATCTCGATTCTTGGGGTAGAAGAAAGCTGTTGTTTTTCTGTTGAGAAGTTCGGATAGGCAGTTGGCAGGTTAGAACCCAGTGCTTAGGAAAGTACGTTACGCCCTTGGGCCTGCCTTCCTATGTGGCTATGAGAGCGAGGAAATAAAAGGGCACTCTTGTCATAGGGCTATGAAAGTGAGGGTGTAAATGTGTACACGCTTTTGCACTGTATCATAATTTTATCATGTTGTTTGTTTAGTTTTAGAAATCAAAGATAAACTTAAGAGTAAAATTATATTTTTATTTTATAATACATAATATACTTGACGGCATAGTTTGTTTAGTTAATAGAATTCAAACTAATATACAGTACCTACGCAAACTCTATGGTTTACTATTGTTTGACAAAAAACGTATGACAAAAGATCATTTTACAAACAACGTTTGGAAAACTAATCATTTGACAAACTTTCATTTCGCAAACATATTACTTTAAAAACAATCATTTGACATAATACAGGTTACGCAAATGTTTTACTTAGAAAATAATTAAAATGTTAAATTATTATTTAAAAATAATCATTTGACTAAATAATTCGTTTGCCAAATTGGTGATTGTACAAAAAGTTAGAAGATAAATTATTAGTTTTTAAAAATAACTAATTTCTAACCAATACTTACGCGAAATTTTGAAAATATTTAATTGCATGGTTGTAATTTTCATCTTAGACAGGTTATTTATAGGCAAGTAATAATTCTGTATTAATACTAATTCCATAGAAACTTAAGTCTTCAAAAAAATACACACTGCCTGAATTAAGTGAAATAAGTAGAATTCGGTTCTGGCACTCGCCGGCCGCTGCCGCGTCACGCTCGCTTCGCTCGCTCGGCTCGTGCGTTGTGGTTGCAGTTCTAACCTAACCTAACCAGCCATTGTTTCAGTTGACCCTACACAAAGATTGTTTAATAACGAAGATTTTGGTTAATAAAATATTTACCAAGCAATGCATTTTGTCAAATGTTATTAATGCTTTACGTTGTTTTGCCAAATAACATGTTTAAAAAATAATCAATTTGTAAATTAATGTTTTAGCAAAATAACTTTTTTATAGTAAATATATTGTCTAATGAGTAGTTTATTAAACAATAGTTTGTAAAATAATAAATTTATCAAGTATAATTTTGTCAAATGTTATTTGTCAAATGAAAATTTTTCATTTGTTTTTTGTCAAATGATCGGACACAAACTACTAAGTACATAGATTGCTTAAAAGTAAACCAATGTTTTAATCTACGATTGATGAGACTGACGTTATCATCATCATCAGCCATGCATATAAACTATCAAACTGCTAGCACGGGCCTCTTCTAACTACGACAATGGTGACACTCTAATCAACCACGCTTGCCAAGTGCGGATTGGAACTTCACATGTTTTTCGAAAAGACATTGGTGCGCGCCGTGAATTGGAATCTGAGACCCTCTGTGTCGCAGTCTAAAAAAAACTAACTCTCGCAAAAAGTAAAACTAACTCTCGCACGAGAAATAGATCATGTGTATCAGGCTTTACAGCCATTGAATCAACGCACACAAAGAATATAGACTCGAAACAACAATTTGTAGTTTAACCAGTGCTATACAGATCTACATGACAGCAGGGACCCACGACTCAACGTATTCTCTGATGGTCGAAAAGCCAGACCGCACCGTGGGATTTATACGATACCCTCTGCATGGCAGTCTGTTGGTATCTACAGTAAACTAAGGATGCTATAAAGTAAAACAAAAGGAAATATACATGACCTTTTAATAAAGTTAACGACCTGCACATGCAGGTCACTTCAACCATTACACATTGTTTACTTCACAGTAATGTATGCACATCTGCAGCGCTACACATCATGTACTGCCAGACAAACACATAAAACTAGACATGTTATGGCATTATTTTGTTGCGTTGGATGCGCGCTGTTTACGAAATGACACTGGTGATTTAGGTTCGAAATCGTAATTCACTTGGTTTACAAAAGATGTTAAGATTTCTAAGTGTCTATTCGGTGATTTTCAGTGTTTATTCGGAATGGGTATACGTTTTTATGACACAACTTTTAAACCTGCGTTTGAATATACCTGTATACCGTTATAATGTCAAAACAAATGAACTGATCGATCAATTTTATCATAGATTTGACATTGACGACTATTCTTCTTAAAACTTTAAAGATAGGAGAGAAACTTATACTTAATACAGGAGTGTACGTAACCATGGTGAAAGTAACATAACATAACTTAACGCCTTTATCCCTGAAGTGGTAGGCAGAGGTGTATTGAACACCCACATTTCACTAGTTAGTTATGTTTTGGTCCCAATGTAATAGGAGGCGAGCCTATTGCCATCTGCCGGGCACATTATTAAGCGAGCGATAATTAACATTTTTAATACACACATAACTTTGAAAAGTTAGAGGTGTGTGCCCAAGGTACCTAGGATCCAACCCGAGACCATTGTCTCGGCAGTCTGTTACGTATTCCACTGGGCTATAAAAAAGTGAAAGTACTTTAAATTACAAATATATAGATAGATAGATAAATCTTTATTGTTCAAATACAGTTGGTACAATAGCTTAAAATGTAGGTAATAGGTATACAAATAGTAAATGCACAAAGGCGGCCTTATCGCAAAGTGCGATATATATCTATCTATTATTATTATAAAATTTGGTGCTCGCGATTTAAAGTTAATCTATTATTTTGCTAACTTATCTTAAACTAGCTTTCCCTTAAGCTTTAAAGAAGCTTCTAATTGCAGTCTATTTAAACTTTAAATTTTGTTTTAACGTGTATCTACACCAACGCTGCCTCACCTTTACATAAGTTTAATATATATTTGTTGCATAGCGATTCACACGTTTTGCAGTAAGCCAGACCTTTCTAGACATGCATATTTTATGGCTTATAGTCAGGTAAACAGTTCGACAAGTCGTATAATACAAAGTATTGAAATGCAAGATGGTTGCCAAAGGGGGCTGCATTGCGGGACACTTTAAAAACTGTCGCAAGGTTTCTTGAGACAATATGGCAATTTATGAGGTGGGAAGGTAGGTAGTAGAATAGATAACTGATTCAATACGCTGCCAAAAATTAAAGCCTTCGAGTTTTAGACATAATAGATTTCGCCCGCGACTCTTGTTGCTATCACAAGTTAGGATTTTCAGTCAATAACACACGTATGTCCGTGTGTACGTGAAAGTTCCGTGACTAGTACTTGTGTAAATAATGAGGCAATATTAGGGCCTATATTTTGTATATGTATATATTTCACCGTTATTTTTGAATAATTACACAAATATATAAAAATTACAAATACAGACTGCCTCGTTGGTCTCGCGGCATAAATGTGCGCGTGGGTAGGGAATGCAATCTCGTTCGATCTCGCGAGATCTCGATCTCTCTCGGCCTTTTTTAGCGAGATTCATCTCGGTCGAAAAAAGGGCGAGATCTCGCGAGATTTACGTGATTGTACTCGAGCATAAAAACGTCTTATTCGAAGCGCGAACTGACACGGACGGTGTTGCAATCTGTCGGTATCGGTATTAATAAAAAATGAAATGAATTTATACGAGTCCAGGAGGTCAAAAGGCAAACTTTTGCAGTTCGTGGATGTCTGCCTGAGAACTGCGGTTTCAATTAGCGTTGAATCCGAAAGGGCCTTCTCAGCGGCTGGTTATCTGGCCAACAGAAAAGGCAGCCGTTTAGCAGACGATTCTTTGGACATTTTGTGCTTCTGAAGGAGCTACTTATGTAATAATGGCTTGTGATTTGAACTTAACACATCTTTCATTTGATTGGTATATTTTGTTAATTAGGATCTATAATTTCTAATAATATGTCTTATTGGTATATGTTGTTAATTAATCTGTAATATCTAAAAGGTCTACTGAGTAGATATAGTTTTATTTACGAAATTGATAAGAATACCTCAGTTTTGTAACATAGATGATACATTTTCTTTTTATTATACTTACCTAAAAGAAATGTTTTATTACTAAAACATTTTTGTTTGATATTAGAAGCGAAGACTGGTTGTTTCTTTCATTTCTTATTTGAGAGATCCGTCCATAAAAGTTTACTTCATAAAAGTTTATGAAAAAATTACGGTAAGGTACGTCAAACAATGTTTGAAGTATTAAAGTCTATTGAAAAATTCGTGAAAAATAATGCTTATATATAAATATTGCGATTAATTACAAAAAAACATACAAAACTGCCAATCTTGCGAGATCTCGAAATTGGCGAGATCTCGCGAGAGTGGCTTCCTAAATTCGCGAGATCTCGCTTGAGCCCAAATCTCGCGAGATGTGCATTCCCTACGCGTGGGATTGGGAGGTCTCGGGTTCGATTCCGAATTCTCAGTAGCAGCACGGAGTCTGGTGAGGTGCCCGGTAACGGCAATAGGCTCGTCCCCTATTACGTGGGACCTAAAAATTCATGGCGAGATGTGGGTGTAATATTACACCTCTGCCTACCCCTTCGGGGCTACAGGCGTGCGACAATAAAAATAAAAATATATAAAAATACTTACTTAAGTTAGTTAAATGCCAATTCTTGCTTTTAACTATTTATCTTTTTTCGTTCTGTTTCCGTTTCATCTGAAAATTATTAAAACCTCATGTATTAATGTTTTTCTTTTATTTGCAGGTAAGTTTCAATTTCGCTGCGGCCTAAGACAACTGCAGTAAGTGGTGGCTGTGATTAACTGTTCTTAGCTGCCTCTGCCTGTAAGATATTTATAGTGTTACTTTTAACCTCTCCAGCGCCGGGTGTGAAAAATAAAAAATGTTCGGTAGTGTCGGCTACTTTACATCTTGACCGAGCAATAGCTGACCGGCGTCATTATTTTACCTATATCTCAGTTTGTTTTAAACATATCCCAAAAATAATGACGGTTTTTACATCCTTGAAATATGTTTTGCAAACTTATTATAGATATATAATTTATAAATACCTTTTCTCTACAGTTCGTTGAAATAAAACTTGAAAATACGAAAAAATCCTCTTCAATAAAACTTTAAACACACACAATCTTACAAATATTTAGCACTTTAGCAGTATACAAAATAAATTAGACGGGTCTTAATCGCGTAAACTTAACTTATTAAAGGTATACATACCTATTTGTTGCCGACGTTTGTGTATCGCAGTACCGATATTGCGAACTTAAATAAAGACCAAGTGAGTGTAGGTGCCGAAACCCGCACTTCCACAAGACGGCGCTGAGCGCTCATCAGTCTCTCTGCGACCACGCTCGGTGCAAGACGAGCTAAACGTCGGAAACAAATAGGTATTTATAGTTTAAATAAGTTAAGTTTAGTCGATTAAGACCCGCCTAATTTATTTTGTATGATTTATACAAATCGCGGAAGTTTAAAATCGATTATTTCAGCAATAATTCACAGCACTTTATATACCTTACTTAATTAATTATTGAATTTAATCAACAGTTAATATCAACTTCATTTATATTTTTATTAATCAACAAAAGTTTCAACACATCATCGGAATACGAAACGGCCGCGACAATCACCCGCGAAACTGTGCCGATTTAGATGCACTTTCATAAATATCAAAGTCATAAGTTTACTATTTTATTATTTTTTACTCAATAGTTTCTGATAAATAAGAAAGGAGGAAGATCATAGTACCGACTTTTAACTACCTAATCTTACAAAACTGAAACGCGAATGGTTGTATTTACAACTTGCCGCTAGTTTTGGTAATTGTATTTTGAAAATCGTTTTTCGTTATAATTTAAACAATGATGATATCATAACATATGTATTTTAAAGCAAAATAAATTAGTTCCCGAGTATAATGACATATAATACCTACATATAGTGAAATTACGAGATTGCGTGACACGTTTTTCAAAGCAAAGCAGTCGTCACTCTAACGCGCGCGAAGTCAAACTTGTGGTAAACAATTTTCAGTCGTTATTTTTGCAAAAATAGTCTATAAAAATAGCAACCAATTACAATGCAGAATTATACTTACTTATACTTTGCAATAGTGGGGAATAATCTTATTGGTGGATTTTTTTCAAGGCATTTAAAGTAGTGAAATATGGCGCTGTCGTTGCGGGACATACGTGTTCCCGCAAGCGCGGGACGGAACAAATTTTCGTGGGACATACGCATTCCCGCGGGCGTTCCAGGGGATAAGGCTTATAACACACATATTATTAGCTCGGTAAGCGATCGTTACTGTGATATCACGTTTTGCCTTGCGTAAGCACTTCTGATTAGTAGGTAGCTACGACACGTCAACTCGGCTACAGTTTGGTGATGCTGGCTCACCAATCGCTTGGTTGACTTGGCTGTCAACCTGAGGTTAAGCTTCGGAGAGACGTAAGCGCGGTCACAACGAACCGTAAGCGCAGTTATTTCAAATCGACCGAGGATCGAGGATTCGATCGAGGATTTGGATATTTTTATGATTTGTTGAATGTAGTTTAACATTATTTATCCCTGATCATATCATTGTTCACTTGTCACCTTCACAAAATTCTTTCTACATTTGCATTCCTTCACGCGTTCCACTAACTTATGTTAATAATAACGATCTGGCAAATGGCGGTAATTGGCGGTCATGGTCAGTATACCAATAGATTGTTTCTTACTGCCGGTTCGTATACCGTTGTCGTCATGCTCACTAAAATGTCATTTCTTGTGGTGCCGTCGTGTGTCGGGTCATCCCATATGTCCCCTCTAATATGGCGAGAGGAATGATGGCTGGCACATGCGTCATACTCGTGAACGGGTGCTACTTGCGATAACTGGTCGATGACGGTCTTGCGGGCTGGTATTACATTTTAATATTTACTGCATCATTTCCATCATGGTTCTGATCACTTTCGCGGATCGTTTAGCCTACGTTATTAGGTATATATAATGTAAGTAGATGCTCCTGTTTCACCATGTCTATTCTGAGGAGGCTAACTAAATGAACATCAAAATTAAAATTAAGAATTATGCTTGACTATTACTATGTACAGTAAATATATACAAGTGATATAGAAGGTGTAACAGTTGCAGCACCTTACAAAATGTAAATTATGTGTATTATGCAAAACCTGGCGATGAAAAAGAGTGACCGTGAGTTTTACTGCCCGTCCTTTCTCATGTTTCTACGCCCTTGCTTTGCGAACGTGGCAGTAAATGTAAATGTAGAGTCTTTAAGTAATTATTTTATGAATTTATTATTTTGACGTTCATAAGCGTCACACTGTGACCCAAATGGATAAAGGATTTTGACTTTGACTTTGAGCAAGCACCGCAACGCGAATCGTTAGCTTGTCTCGAGACGTTAGATATGATTGCGATCAGAACCGACAGTACGGAGTTTCATACAAAGAATACTTCGAGTTGATGCTGAGGAATGAGGAGGTATACATATTATAAAATGTGCTATGTCCTTAAAAATTCAAATTTGTCTAGGGATGTATAACCATTCCTAGATCTATCATCCTGGTTGAATCAAGATATTTTTAAAGAGGGAAGCGGGTACCGTATGGCGTTTGAATGGTTATATTGTTAATTACAAAAGGGATCGTATTTATGAAGTCCTTAAAAGAGACTTTGATTCTTGAATCTGTTTCGGATGTTTCTTCTCAGGGTAGTCAGGCATAAATAGCAAAACGCATCAACCTTTTAAAAAGACGATGTTATTTTTAAAACCTATCAGAAAATACTACTAATAAACCATCATAATCTACATGCAAGAACGATATCTATTGTATCATTAAATTGCCAAATCATACTGAAATAATGATGTATGTAGATACGAAAATCTAATAATTTAGCAATTCACATTACAAATGCGTATTGGGAAAAGGATTTTAGTAATCGCTGCCAGGTAGAATTATTCAAATAGTTATAATGTGTCCTGGTGCTCTGTTGATGATATGTAAATTAGAGTTATTGCACAAAGCTCAATATAGGAATTATCTTTAGTGTGGGAGGGATTGTTTATATAAAAGATAATTTTAAGAAGACCTATTTGAAAAAAGGGCAATGGAGTATGGAGAATCTGACTAGAGCGTTGAAGATTCCGTACAAAAGGTCGTGGAGGACAGATAGATTGACAAGAGTGATGCTTTAAGGTTTCCATTTACATCATGAAATACCAAACCCTTAAAATCGGCCCATAGTTTCCTTTGTTAGTTCAATTTTTGATATTGCACTTACATAATAACAAGGTTAAGGTAATCAAATTTAAAAAAAAAGCTTTACTCTAAATGTAAAGTTTCCAGTTTCTTTTAAAGGCACATAAAGCCGATATTGAGCCGAACACATCCAACCGCTTCTTGCGATTCTAATAGACTCAAATTAAATGAATTAAAAATGATTCAAACGAATAAACACAACCTCTTCCTTTACAACGATAGTTAGTAAAGCAAATACTATACTTATTGATATAGAAGGCCTGTGTAACAGTTACAGCACCTTACCAAATGTAAATTATGTGTATTATGCAAAACCTGGCGATGAAAATGAGTGACCGTGAGTTTTATTGCCCGTTCTTTCTCACGGTTCTACGCCCTTGCTTTGCGAACGTGGCAGTAAATGTAAATGTAGAGTCTTTAAGTTATTATTTTATAAATTTACTATAAGGTGCCCGCAGCTATGCCCGCACATTTTTCCTGATCCGGGAATTTTGGAAAATCCCTTCTTTGTGCACCTCTACGGTCTCCAAAGAACAATCTTGCCAAATTTCAGCTGCCTCTGCCTAATAGTTTTGGTTATAGCTTGTCTGTCAGTCAGTCAGTAACGCAAGGATTTTATATATACAGATTATTTTGACTTTCATAAGCGTCACATTGTGACGCAAATGAATAAAGGATTTTGACTTTGACTATGCTTCCAAGGCCACGGGCAGCCCATATATCTGTTATTCACCTTACTATTAGCATAAATTGTCTCAAAACTTACAGCGAGACATCAAGACTGTGATTGATAGTTTTTTCTGAAACTGTGTCGCACGTTACAGGTGCCAAAACGTAAACTGTGTTAGTTTATGATGCACATAATAATGATTTATTTGGTTCATAATGTCGGTGTTTAATGTTTAGGTAATAGCATTAGAGTCGACAGGATATATTGTAGAATTTGCTTGACATGAGAGCATTGGCGGAGCTAGGGTTATTTTTCAGGGTTGGCCTAGATTCTTAACGGGAACAGGCCTTAACAGGCTGGACATCTAACAAATTTCACACTATTCATTTTGTATACGTATTTATAATTAATTACCTACTTCATTTAAGACTTTAAATAAAAGACTTTTAAAATAAAAAAATGGGCAAGTGCGACTCGGACTCGCGCACGAAGGGTTCCGTACCATCATCTATAGAAGAAAATCATGTTTGTTGTGTGTATACTTAAATATTTTTTTAGGTTCTACCGGTTTATTAAGATCGAGTAACAAATTGCTTAAAAATTACGTTTGTTGTATGGGAGCCATTTTTTTTTTGCTTTACGAAGTGGAAAATCCCTTCGGATCTCCGGCTCTTGGGGGAAATGAGAGCCGGAGTATGTGGAGTTTCCACTAAAAACCACCTCGACTTTCTCATGTTCCCGTGTGTCGGAGGGTAGCGTATCGCCGAAGCATTCGTTGCTACCCTCCGACGGGTATTGGCCCGCCAGATGGTCAGGCGGGCCCCGAACAAAACCCCCTTGGCGGCGGATTAAGGTGTTGGGCTCCGCCGCCAAAACACCCAGCGGCCGCAGAGGATAGGGAGGAAGGCAACGCAATACCGACGCGCCTCTCCTCCCGCGACCGCACCCGACTGCGAGGAACAGACAGAACTGTCCCCCGCACCCGCACCTTGGGACGCATCCTAAGCAGGCCTCACCCAAGCCCACGTGGAGCGTCCTCTCCCAGGATCCCGCTTAGCTTCACCGTGGGTGTACCTCAAACCCACGGTTACTGAGCCCCCCCACCACGACAAGGTGGAGATCCCCCCTCCTTTATTATTTACTTTTTTTTAATTTTATTATTTATTTTGAAGGATAATATACAACTACATATTCTGTGAAAATTTTAAGCGTCTACCTGTTAGTAATTTTGAGCAAAAAATACGAAAAAACACGTTTATTGTATGGGACCCCGCTTAATATTTTTTTTATTTTTTTATTTTTAGTATTTGTTGTTATAGCGGCAATCGAAATACATAATTTGTAAAAAAATTCAGCTTTCTAGCTATCACGGTTTATGAGATGCAGCCTGGTGACAGACAGATACTTGATGGCACGGGCTGTTTCCGCAACTCCACGTCTTGGCGTGTATTTTGCATGTGGTGACAGACAGACAAACAGACAGGGTCCCGTTTTTCACCTTACGGATCAGAGACGTGGTCACTCACTATGGGCCTTATCAGAAGGCTCAAGGTCACTCAGAGGGCTATGGAGAGAGCTATGCTTGGAGTTTCTCTGCGAGATCGAATCAGAAATGAGGAGATCCGCAGTAGAACCAAAGTCGCCGACATAGCTCTCCGGATAGCCAAGCTGAAGTGGCAGTGGGCAGGGCACATAGCTCGAAAAACCGATGGCCGTTGGGGCAGAAAGGTTCTGGAGTGACGGCCACGTACCGGACGACGCAGCAGAGGTAGGCCCCCCGCAAGGTGGACCGACGATCTTGTCAAGATCGCGGGAGGAGGTTGGATGCGGGCGGCTCAAGACCGGTCTGTGTGGAGAACCTTGGGGGAGGCCTATGTCCAGCAGTGGACGTCGTTTGGCTGATATGATGATGATTTCACCTTTTAGGTACGGAACCCTAAAAATGAGTGATTGCCTTAAAGGCGCCGTGTACAGCTACTGAGTTCAGCTGTTGCTGTCACTGTCGGATTGTATACACAAGAAAGAGAAGCGCGACGACGACGGGACGTTCAGAACGAGTTATCTATCATTAAATACATTAATCCTTACAAATATCTTATTCCAATCGATAAATAAAAACAACAGTTCCCTTTATTATTATATATTACATCACTATTATTAATATTATCAAGATTTGTTTATAAATAATACAGTTACATTTCCTACAATTTCAATTTAAATGGTTATTTTATGCTTTTTTTATCGAGAAAATTTACCGAAAACGTGTTTTGAACACAATGGTCCCCCGATAAATATGATCAAGATTAACATATATTTTTTTAGCTGCTCTAAAATGTATACATTTGGCTAAAAAACTGTTTTGTGAAGCCTATTTTGACTAAGTACAGCGCCTTAAAGAAGAAAATTAATTTTTCTGACTGACTGCTACGAGTCTCGGGTTCGAATCCACTGCCCGCACCAATGATTTTTCGAAGGTACATAAGTGCCTATTAAATTGTTAAATTATCGCTTGCTTATCGGTGAAGCAAAACATCGTGAGGAAACCTGCATGTCTGAGAGTTCTCCATAATGTTCTCGAAAGACATGACGTGAAGTCTGCCAAGCCGCAGTTGGCCAGCGTGGTGGACTATGGCCTTACCTTTATTAGTACATAGGGCTGTTGATGATGATATATTATTATTATAGTGTGAAATTTCTTAAGTGACCGGCCTAGAATTTCGAATCGGTACCTAAAATTCAGGGGTGGCACTTGACCGTACTGTGGTAACTGGTAGGCACGGCCCACCCGGTTCCCATGTTATAGACGCGTATGCATGAGAAAGGAAAAAGAAATGCTAATATTCTGTGAAATCTCCTCCAAGGCACGGTAATAATATCTAACAGTATTGTAACTCCATACAAACGCTCGGAACTCGAGTTATACCTACGCGCCTCGAGCAAAGTACCCATTAGACTGTGCGGACTGTGCCTAAAGTACCCACAGCCGCGATCGTGCCGCAGCTCGCATACGGCGCGTCTGTAGGTATATAACTCACTAAGACGGCCGAGTTACAATACTGTTAGATTATATTACCGTGTCCAAGGCGAGTCTTGGATGCAACCAGAATAAAGCTAGGCTGATTATGATTTAACATTACAAGGGTATTATCAATTTTTTTTTAAAGACTCACGCCTGTAGCCCCGAAGGGGTAGGCAGAGGTGTATTATTAAACCCACATTTCGCCAGGAATATTTAGGTCCCACGTAATAGGGGGCGAGCCTATTGCCGTATCGGGCACATTACCAGACTCCGTGCTGCTACTGAGAATTTCCTAACGGAAAAACCCAATAACACTTTGCCCGACCCGGGAAACTAACCCGAGACCTCCCGATCCCACGCGCACATTTATGTCGCGTGACCAACGAGGCAGTCGTATAGGGTTTGATGTCGAGTTTTCCGTCTCTACGCAAATATGGTATTTGCATCGTATTATCCCTTAGTCGCCTCTTACGACACCCACGGGAAGATAGGGGGTGGTCCAGGAATCGAACCCGGGGGTTCGATTCCTGGGCCGGGCAGTGTTATTGGGTTTTTCTGTCACGAAATTCTCAGTAGCAGCACGGAGTCTGGAAATGTGCCCGGTACGGCAATAGGCTCGCCCCTTATTACGTGGGACTAAAGTATATCTGGCGAAAAGTGGGTGTAGAAATACACCTCTGCCTACCCCTTCGGGGATAAAAGGCGTGACGATATGTATGTATGTATGTATTACCTTTTGAAACCGAAGGAATAAATTAATAACGCTGCAACCAATCAAATCAATATACCTACTACTAAATACCAATTTACTAGTATATTTTGAAGGCATTTCTCACTGAATTTTCTTGCAGAAAAATTCATCAATAACAGTTTTCTAAAATTAATATTCGGTATTTGATGTGCTGATGCTAACCACTACAATAATAAAAAATAAAAACACAAACATACACTTTACCCAGCCCTGACATAAAACTCAATAGATTCACGAGCATAATTATAGACTCAAAACACTAGTACCTACCCCGTTATAGCCAGTATCGTAAACAAAGCATTTTTCTTTGGAAATTTAACTGCTTCGGTTGTACACCTTAGCTTTTTTTCAATCAAAAGATCACATGACCACGTTACCATTCTGCCAACAATATAGATTGTGAAAATAAACTTTTGGAACGACTGGTGGAAAACAAAATCGTAAACACATTTCTAACTAGAGAAGTGTACGGGGTATGGAGGTGTGTTAATAACGATCACACTACAGATTTCTACGTTCATATTTTTATGATATTGTTTTTGTTATATTTTAGTACAGGTAGCGATAGCCTAGTGGTATAACCGACAGACTGCTACGCAAAAGGTCCGAGTTCGAAACCACGGCGCGCACCTATGACTTTTCGGAGTTATGTGCGTATTGAATTGTTAATTATCGCTTGCTACAAGGTGAAGGAAAACATCCTGAGGAAACCTGCATGTCTGAGAGTTCTCCATAATGTTCTCGAAAGACATGTAAAGTCTGCCAACCCGCACTTGGCCAGCGTGGTGGACTATGGCCTTACTCTTCTCATAGGAGAAAAGGCCCGTGCCCAGCAGTGGGACAGTTTATATACAGGGCTGATGATGATGATGATGATGATATTTTAGTATAAATTAAATGATGCCAGCAACTACGTCCGCACGCATTTTAACCGTTAATGTCCGATCCCGTGGGAATTTCGGGGAGTCCTGTTTTAACAACTCAACTTGCTGGGAAAATCCAGTTTGACCCACCCCTACTTATGTTACGCAACTCAAAGAATATACAAGCTAATTTTCAGCTACTTTCATCTAATAGAAAACTATTGGATGAAAGTAGCTAAATTCTTTGCGTACCTACGGAGGTACGCAAGAATTTTATATGACCAGATTTTATATATCATTAATTTACTATACAGATAAACTGATAAGGATCCGCAAGGTTGGTTTATGTGAAACCCGATGCAGAATCTATTTTAATTAAAAGCCATATGAACGTAGAAAAATCGAGGTTAACTGACCATAATTAGTTTAACCTAGATTTATCATAGACTAACTGTATTTTATGATGCCGTACTTACCTACTTTTTCGAAAAAAATATGTCGATCAGTAACTAAATTAATAGTGTATACGACAAAATTACTCTTTTAATCTTATGGTTCATTCACATCTGTAAATTTCAAAAACCAATAAAAGTTGAAAAAGAAAATTGCCTTTCGAAATGTCGCAGACATTTTTAAACAATGCCCTCCTTTTCCTAATCTCACATTCATAGAAATGAAATGTCAGACTCGAACGCGCGAAATTTGAATATGGAACGTCAGCTGCGCTCTGACGTCTTTAGGCTTATGCAATGACACGCCGGTAATAGATAGCAACGTTCTATAATTAAAAATTAATGGTGATAATATTTTATGAAAATAGAACGTAAAATTGTAATTTCATGCTGTATGCTAAATAAAAAGAGTGTACTCTTTTTTATTTAGCATGTATCGTTTAACATACTACTATTATACAGCTGTTATGCTTGACACTGTGTTGAGAGGGTTCGATCCTCACAAGAGACACCACTTTGTGTGAATCATAAATAAAATTGTTGTTTCGAGTCCGGGTGTTCATTGTGTCCGATAGTTGTAGATTTGTAAAGCCCCCTTTTTTATAGACTCACGCCTGTATCCCCGAAGGGGTAGATAGAGGTGTAATATTACACCCACATTTCGCCATGACTTTTTAGGTCCCACGTAATAGGGGGCGAGCCTATTGCCGTTACCGGGCACATCACCAGACTCCGTGCTGCTATTGAGAATTCGGAAAAACACAGTAACACTTTTACCCGACCCGGGAATCGAACTCTGGTCTTCCGATCAGCAGTCGCATACGATACTTATCCACTGGACCGCGGAGGCAGTCCCCAAATATATGTCCCCAATAAATTTGGTACAAACCGAGGATTTGAACCGAATCCTTCTGCGTAGCAGTTGGTCTCTCCATTAGGCTATATTGCTACTTTTACCAGAATCTACGCACTTCATAAAAATATAATTCTTGTAATTACTGCCTGATTACGGTAGCTTCCGATTTCAGCTGCTGTGTAGATATGTATGGTAATCTATTTCCGTTTAAGTTCTAGGCTACCCGTCATAATTGGGCAGTAATGAGTGATCGCTAGAAGCGTCTTGACCGTAAGCTGGTTATAGACTAGTGGCAGCACGCTGTATTAATTTGGTGTACTGCACTGAAAAACAAAGTTTCATTTAAAAACAAAATATCTTTGTAATGCTTTGCGGCTGCCAAAATGTGGTACTTCGGTGGTACTTTCACACTTGTTCAGTAGCACCAGTATCGTAGAAATACAATTGAATCAGCTAATTGTGGATAAGCTGATTCAATTGTATTTAAATTTCTTTTACATTATCGATTTTCTTTAACTGTTTCAAGGCCTAGCGGCGCCCGCGGTTACACACTGCGTTGCTTAGGATTGCTGTACCGCACTCGTGGCTTAAACAGTGATGTTATAGTTTGAGCATATAACCTTTTTCGTTAAATGAGCTATCGAACAAAAAGATTATCATTGAAATAGAACAAGTTCCAGATTTTAGCGCGTTCAACTAAACAACAACTCTTCAGTTTTATAATATTAGATAATAGTAATATACATATCTATACTTATAATATATCTCATCATCAGCCTTTAATAGTCCAATGCTTGACTAGGCCACTCCTTTGAAAGGAGGAATTGGCCTACTATACCACGCTGGCCAAGTGGGTTGGTATAGGGTTTGTATCAAGTTTTCCTTCTCTTACAGTGCTGTTCTCTGCATAATATGCTCCCCTGTCGGCTCTTACGTTACGACACCCATGGGATGATATGGGGTGGTGACAATTCGTATTCTTAATCCGTCACCACACGGACATTACGGACTTATAATATATAGATTTCATAAAACTAATGTGATTCGACCTCAAATTGACAAACATGAAACTGCACATAAACCATAAACTACATAGAGTTCAAAAATGAAAATATTGCACCAATATATTTACGATGTTTTTGAAGTTCATTTAATTACTTTAAAATATTAAAGTGCTTTTAATATGATATAAGTGGCTTTAAAATGTAATTTCAGCTATGATGTTTGATGTTGGCTGCCGAGAATATTATCATGTTATTTTAAAAGTAAATGATATGTTATCTGTGGCAACCATGTTGTTTTTACGCGGGAACTAGTCACCAGATCTCTGTAGCTTTTAAAAGCTTCTTAACACAGAAAAATAATAAAATGAACATAAAAAACTGTAGGTATTTGACGCATCCATTTCTTCAAAAGTTGCATGAAATCTGATTTGATTCTGCAGTTTTATAGTAAAGAAAGCATGTATGGTTTTTGTGGACAGTTTTCTATGTATTTTTTTATTTATTTATCTTTTTGCACAACTCAAAATACCTGAATAATGCGGTAAATAGGCGAATAATGCCTTAGGCGTTCTGTACTAGTCAACCAAGGTTGATGCAGAGATAATTGGTAGTCCTTTTGTGTCAAATATGCAAGTATTCCATAGGTATTTCGGAACTGTTGCAACTTGCATGTGCCAAGTGAATGGGCTGAGTAACTCGCATTTTATTTTGTAACTATCGAGTCTGATGGAGGCAGCGATAGCCTAGTGGAGATACCAACAGACTGCCATGCTGAGGGTATCGGGATCGAATCCCCGGCGCGCACCAATGACTTTTCGGAGTTACGTGAGTATTGAATTGTAAATTATCGCTTGTCCCGTGTTAATCGTCAGTACCTTCTAAATCAACTGACACTATTCTAAACCATGGAATATCGCTATACCTTCGGGTTACACAGGTCAGACTGGCAGTCGCTCCGTGTAAAAGCTAATATTCAGCCAAATCCGGTTAGACTAGTAAGCGGACCCCAGATTGAAACTGGGATAACGCTAAGAGGATGATGAACTATCGAATCTGATGGTCATTATAAAGCTGCGATTTGCTGACTTGCAAGTTGTGACTGCTTTGAAACACATCAACGATATTTAATGGCTAATAATATCATTGCTTTTTATGTATATCCATTAAGAGCTTTTTTGTAGCGCTTATAGCTTAACATGCCTAATCGGCGAAATTAAAGGACGTTTGCGACGACGCGCGACGGCAATAGGCTCGCCCCCTATTACGTGGGACCTAAAAATTCATGGCGAAATGTGGGTGTAATATTACACCTCTGCCTACCCCTTCGGGGATACAGGCGTGAGTCTATAAAAAAAAAAAACGACGTTTGCAGAGGTCACCACTAGGATGAGTGACCATTTGTTGTAACATTACATCAGAGCACTATCTAACTATTGAGGGCACGTAAAACTGTCCGTCCCGATGCCTGCCTATAATCTTAATATATAAAATCCTTGCGTTACTGACTGACTGACAGACACGCTACTTATAGCCGAAACTATTGGGCGCAGGAAGCTGAAATGTGGCATGTGTGTTCCTTGGAGACCGTAGGGGTGCACTAAGAAGGAATTTCCCGAAATTCCCACGGGATCGGCCAAAACGGGTAAATTTAAAAAGAATGCAGGCGTAGCTGCTGGCTTCCTCTAGTGATATTATAAAGCTAAATAGTTTGTTTGGTTGAACGCGCTAATCTTATAAACTACTGGTCCGATTTTAATAATATTTTTGTGCCCATTCATCGAGGAAGGCTATTAAGTTATAGGATTTAATATAACATCACGTTACGAATCGTTAGACGATGTCGGAGGCTTTTGTTAATTTGCGTTCGCCTATAAAACTCTGAAACAAATTCACACAAAAAATAAAAACACCGTAAAGGCCAAACCAAAGGCCATTATGCAAAACTAACTCTTATATTAATCGTTGTAGACAATTACTTTCGCTTTATACAAACCATTTGGAGTATGTAACTATTTCAATCACAATAAAAGGGGTTATAGCGTGGTTTTTGGAGCCATTACCCTTTGTTCCGTCCTCTGCCTAGCCTCCAATGTGACAATGATAGTACCGCTCCCTAAGATTAAGGTGATTACCAACTAGGAGCGAACGGTGTAAGTAGGTCTGAGGATATTTCAAACTTATTTATACATATTATTAAATGAAGTAGCCTTTTCCTCCTGTCTATATAATATTTTTTACGGATTTTTTTGTATTTTATTTCGTACTAGAGGACGCCAGCAGCTACGCCTGCATTTTTTTTAAATTTTCCCGTTTTGGCCGATCTCGTAGGAATTTCGGGAAATCCCTTCAGTTCAGAAATCCGTTTAGTGCCCCCCTACGGTCCCCAAGGATCATACATGCCAAATTTCACCTTCCTGCGCCCAATAGTTTCGGTTGTAGCGTATATGTCAGTCCGTCAGTAACGCAAGGATTTTATATATTAAGATTTGTACGGTTTTCATCAATTGATAGTGTAATTCTGAATGAAGGTTAAGTTGTATACCTAATTCACGCAACCAGAGTCACGGGTGAACCTAAGCCCCTTCGTCCACGCGATGCAAGTCGTCGATATGCAACGGTTTCGATCACCAACGATGCGTGCCCGTGTTACCAACCTTTATGAACCTGTAGTGTGGCAGTCAATGGAGGCTAACATCGGTGGATAGCGCCGACCTGCATCGCCTTGTGTGCTAAGGGCCTGACAGGAAAATTTTAACTGTCTAGTACTGTAGGTTGAGGTAAAAAAACTTTGATTTACTATCACAATTTCACAATAAAATTATTGCACTGATTTAAATCAAAGCAGGGACAGTAATAACTTTAAAACATTTCGAAAACCAAAGTCAAATGTTACAAGGGTTCAAAGTGTTGTAAAAAGATCAGTGTCATATAATCTAATCTCTGCAATGTATTTGTACATTTACCAATGACTCTAGACATATATCTCGTGGCCATATCGTAAAATTGGCCATTTCATAAAATGATCGATCGTTGCATGCAATGGTCGCATTTCATCAAAAGAATCCATTAGCCATTTCATGATATGCGTTTGGTCAAATCAATGATTTCTTCACAAACGGGACATAAATATATACATGTTTATATGCCTTATAAAATCCATTCTCCAAAATAAGTCAGAAATCAGGTGGAGCAAACAATTATCTAAATACTTTATCAACATCACTTAAACTAGACAACTATAACAATCATAATAAAGGGCTTACCTACACCTTATTGCGTGGCACCATTACCCTTTATTTCTCCTCTGCCGAGCCTCCAACGTGACAATCACAATAATATACAGAGATTAACGTAACAGCTAACTAGAGCGTATCTAATACAGCTGCTCTCATTGTTGTTAAAAGAAATTGAACCTTATGCAATTACCATACAGTTTAATTAAGACTTGGAACTTTAGCTTTTCAGTTTTTTTTATTCTCAAAGGTTTTATTACAAAACAATAATAAAATGTATCACCTGATGTAATCTTAGATTAAATCTTTTCCAGGGATTTCGAGAAAGGTCAACCTTTTCAATATTAAATATTATTTTTGAAAATAATATTTATATGCCTTTTTTTATATAGACTCACGTCTGTATCCCCGAAAGGGTAGGCAGAGGTGTAATACTATATCCATATTTCGACATGAATTTTTAAGTCCCACGTAATAGGGAGCGAGCCTATTGCCGTGACCGTGTACATCACTAGACTCCGTGCTGCTACTGAGAATTCGGAAAAGCTCAGTAAAACTTTTACACCTACACCGACCCGGGAATCGAACCCAGGACCTACTGAAAAAAATACGAAAAAAAAAACGTTTATTGTATGGGACCTCCCCTTAATGTCTTCATTTTTTTATTTTTAGTATTTTTTGTTATAGCGGCAACCGAAATACATAATTTGTGAAAATTTCAGCTTTCTAGCTATCACGGTTTATCAGATACAGCCTGGTGACAGACAGACAGACAGACAGACAGACAGACAGCGGAGGCTTAGTAATAGCGTCCCGTTTTTAACATATTAGGTACGGAGCCCTAATGTAATGAAAATTATATTGAACATTGAAAAAAATATTCTGCCTCCCGTGTTCCAGTGCATAACGTATGCGTCAGCTGATCAGAAGGTCTTGGGGCGGGCAAAACTGTTAGTGAGTTTGTCGAATTTTCTGTAGCAACACGAAGTCTGGTGATGTGCCGGTAACGGTAATAGGCCCTTACGTAGGACTTAAAAATGCTGTCATGGCTAATTGTGGGTGTAATAATTATTACAGCTTTGCCAACCCCTTCAAGCATACAGGCGTGAGCCTATAAATAAAATAAAAAAGAGCCTAAAAGTAGAGAAACATTTTATATTACTCATAATAGCTTCATACAATAATTTGGATGTGTATTATCGACGTGATTTACATAATGTGAAAACAAACTGTTATATTTTTATAAACCATGGTTACCGTTGCCCCAGTTTGTTAGTTATATAGCCAGTGACATCCTGTCAGCTCTCCTGATTGAATTGTATAATCAGGTGAGCTGACAGGCTATCAGCTGGTGATTGGTCAACTGGTCAAGAGGTTCGTAACCCTCAGTGCTAAACCAGCGGTCCCCACTTTTCAACAATTACTTGCGTTGTATTTTATCTATGACGAGATGAACCTGCGTTCACGCCCATTATTTAGTCTTCCTCTATAAATAGGCTAACTAACACGATAAGAATTATCCAAATCGGACCAGTAGTTCCTGAGATTAGCACAGCAGATTTAACAAAAAACTGCTCAGCTTCACTAAATCTTAATATATAAAATCCTTGCGTTACTTACTGACTGACAGACACGCTACAGCCGAAACTATTGGGCACAGGAAGCTGAAATTTGGCACGTATGTTTCTTGGGGACCGTAGGGGTGCACTAAGAAAGGATTTCCCGAAATTCCCACGGAATCGGCCAAAACGGGTAAATTTAAAAAATTGCAGCCTTAGCTGCTGGCGTCCTCTAGTTAAAGCATATAAATGGTTACAACAGTATAAGTTGTGCCTAATTAGGAATCAGAAGACCTTGTTTGAATAGCCCTAAGGAAAACTGCATAAAAATAAATGTGTATTTTCGCGCCTAACCCTTCAGCAACATATTCAGTGACGTACATATATAAAAGGATCGCAGAGGTCTATATTTAAGCGTTTGTGTGCTTAGGCTCTCACTGTGCCCTCCATTTGTAACTCAATATCTTCATAAGGGTAAATGCAGTAACCCGAACGCACGCACTTTCACACTTATTGATCGATCGGAATATGTTTTATATATAGAAACGGTGTTAAGAAGTTTTGCTTAAAGTATTTAATAGTTGGGATCGACTTTGACGTGTTAGTACAGGGTCTATTGGGGAAGACACGCCTTTGAAAATGCCAGATATTGTTGAAATGCGTGTAAATATTTTGTTGATAAGAGTACTATCCGTTTATATCCAGTACCTAATACTAACCTAGTCATTAGGTGCGGTCATCGACCATATAAATATTTTTTTAGTCGAAGTGTGCGCCAGAGAAAATTTCCATCATGCACTTTTGATGGCTCCCATTTTATTTTATTGAACCCATTAGTGCTATGTTTAATCAAAAACATTTGTTTTAAAGATAGGCTCTCCAGGTTTTTTAGCCAACGAGTTATATACAGGGTGTAAAAAGACGAACGAAAACCCTTAACGAAAACTGAAAACCCATATTGTGCCAATCATTACAAACATTTTTTACTTCGGCACCATACCTGGGAAATTACTGGTTCAGGAGATATTGAGGCTCAAATCACAATTTCACACTCACCATAAAAATTTTCTAATTAGGTACAAAATCGATACATTTACCCTGCCAATATGTCCTATAGATGTCCATGGATAAGTTCGTTTCCCAGTTATTATTTTTGCTTAGTATTACTTGACTGCCTCGTGCGCGTGGGATTGGGAGGTCTCGGGTTCCATTCCCGGGTCGGGCAAAGGGTTATTGGGTTTTTCCGTTAGGAAATTCTCAGTAGCAGCTCGGAGTCTGGTAATGTGCCCGGTACGTCAATAGGCTCGCCCCTTATTACGTGGGACCTAAAAATTCATGGCGAAATGTGGGTGTTATATCACGCTTCTGCCTACCTCTTCGGGGATAAAGGCGTGAGTCTATAAATAAAAATAAAAAGTATTACTTGGCATGATGTCCAAAACGAGTAGACTAGGGCTTGGTGGTGGTTCTTCTGTTACCCTGTATATGAAATTCTTACCTTACTGACTGACTGACAGACAACGCACAGCCGACTCTACTGGGCGCAAGAAATTGAAATGACAGTGGGCAAAAGTATATGAAAGTTAGTCCAAGCATAGAAAGAAAGAAAGAAAATAAAGAAAAAAACGTTTTTTATTATAACAGACGAAGGACATGATAATAATATATACAATGAATATATACAATAGCATCGCCAAGAATTAATCATAATTATACCAAACGAAAGGGTAGGTACAATTTCCTCGTCAAACATGCGGAAGGACATCAAAATTTGTCCGAGTCACTGTAATGCTCGCAATCTAATACAGACCACACATGTATAGCTCCCGGTCAGCGTGTGCCCTTACGAAAACATACTGCTTATTCACGGAGCTGCTAATGTACTAATGGTGTTGTTAGAGAACAATAGCCCACCAGCTTTGTTCGGATAACAATGTTACCGATCCCTTTGGAAGTTTTTGCTATTGTTACATTATATTTGGAGATAAAAGGCGAAACCGATACACGCGCCGATAGGGTTACTATTTAATGCGTATTGGTTTATATAGCGGCGATAGCCTAGTGGCGTACGTAACACACTGCCGAGAGGATAGTCTCGGTTCGTTCCCCAGGTACCCCGGACACACACCTCTGACTTTTCGAAGTTATGTGTGTATTAAAAATGTTAATTATCGATCGCTTAATAATGTCCCCGGTAAATGGTAATAGGTTCGTCCCCTATCACATTGGGACCGAAACGTTACTGGCAAAGTGTGGGTGTTTAATGCACCTCTGTCTACCCCTTTGAGGATAAAGGCGTGAAGTTATGTTATGTTATGATTTACATAACAGGAACATTGTGGTGTTTTCAGCGGTGGAGCTTTATTGGATTTAGTACGAATGGATTTAAATGACCCGGTATAGTATTCACTAACAGAATATCAAAGTATCAAAGATAGTCAGTAATTAAGTTAATGCTGCGTTTCGTTCGAATACTTTTATGTTGATGTTTACGTAACGGGCAATCGCGTAATCATTTAGCTGTAATGGTAATATACCTTGTAGCAGCGATAGACTAGTGGAGATACCAACGGACTGCAATGCAGAGGGTCTCGGGTTCGAATCCACGGCGCGCACTGATGACTTTTCGAAGTTAAGTGCCTATTAAATTGTTAATTATCGCGGAGAGCACGTTAAACCGTCGGTCCCGGCTGTCATGAAGATCTTTGACAGTCGTTACGGGGAGTCAGTACCCTCAAATAAACTCATACTGGTCTAATCTAAACCATAAAATATCGCTATCCCTTTGGGTTGCGGAGGTCAGACGGCAGTCGCTCTGTGGAAAAGATGATATTCTGTCATATCTGGTTAGACCAGTAAGCGGACCTCGGGCTCCAAGGCGTGTAAGTCTTGGATACAACCGGGATAACGCTAGGGCGATGATGATGATGATGATGATGATGGTAATATACCTTGTATAAGTGTTTGAATTGGGTTACGCATTTGGGCATGGGTTACGCTAGCTGTGGCTCAGGGTTACGATAGTTAATGTTTCAATTTTTTATTTCATCATCGTTGTCCTAGCGCTTTCCCATTTGCGGTAGACTTTTACATTGAAGCCTCGAGTTCTCTTACCAGTCTAACGAAATGGGAAAAAGAAATGGTAAAGTATTGAGCTGTTTTGCTGACCGACTGTCATCTGGCCACCATAACTTAAAAATATAACGATATTCAATGGCTTATAACTGCCTGTATGCGCAATGTTTTTTTTTATGGTTATAGTCGGCAAACGAGCAGACGGATCGCCTGATGGTAAGCAATTACCGCCGCCCATGGACACAAGCAACACCACAGGAGTCACAAGTGCGTTGCCGCCCCTTAGGGATGGGAAAGGGGATAGGATGAGGAGTGGGATGAGGGAGAAGGAATAGGGGATAGAGCCGCTGGCACTCTCACTCACCGAACGAAACGCAACAGTTTAGGTACTTTTACTTTACGTCGATTTTCTGTAAGAGGGTAGTATTTCCCCGGTCGAGCCAGCCCATTCATGCTGAAATCAGCAAGGCTCTACTACCTATAAAAATGAACCTATACCTATGAAATGGTATAGTATTGAGCTGTTTTGCAGACCGACTGTCATCTGGCCACCATAACTTAAAAATATAACGATATTCAATGGCTTATCTGCCTGTATGCGCAATGGTACTGAACTACCGAAATACAACTGTTATCAAAGATCTTCATAGCAGCCGGGACTTACGACTCGTACTCACCGAGGTTAGTAAGCGTTAAGTCACACGGTTGACTGCACGGTTGGCGTAGTGGTTTAAGCGGCAGCCTCACCGCTCGACACTGCGCTGAAGTGTTGTGGGTTCGATCCCCACACGAGACAACACTTTGTGTGATTCATAAATTGTTGTTCGAGTATGTTTGTAAAGTCCCCCACGACACAGGATTTAGTCCTAAATGTCCTAATGCGGGGGGAGTTACCTTTTCTAAAACCTAAAAAAAAGTATCACCTTGATACGCACATAATATCGAAGAGTCATTAGTACGCGTCATGCGTAGACATTTTATTAATATTTTGTAATTATTTGTATTTAGTAAATTTGGAATCATATCTTTTGACATTGCCTAATGTGATTGATTTTATAGTTTTATGTATAAAAATATTGCATGCCTAATGGTGAAATATGGTGAAATCCTTAATCTTAATTAACATCTCTGTATAATACCCATATTTGCAAATAAACTATTTGAATTTGAATTTGTAGGTTTGAACTGCATTGTAGTCCATTGGTATCTCCACTACGCTTTCACTATCGCTGCCTCCTACATGCCACGCCTATGAATAACTAAATTATTATATTAAAGCAATCTACAAATATTGTATATGAGGCTGATCACACGAGGCAGTGTTAAATTAAGTCAGTTAAACAACTAGCGAAGGGTTGATAAGGGTCGAGACAGAATCAGCACAGCTTTGATTAATGTATGTCTGCGGAAATAATTGGATATACTGACATTACTGTAACTTAACTTATGAAAATATTTTTCACTTGAAATGTGTTATAAAACAGAGTAATTTATTTCAGGCTCGGCATCCACATGTGTTAGTAAAATATTTACATTTTATGAGGTCGGTAAAGTAGTTTCTACGTTTTGTTTCATGGCATGAAGCCTTTTTGTTACGATTTTAACGATGTTATGCGTATGGTTTCGCATAAAGTCTAAGGTTTTATGCTCAAAGTATATATAGTCTAAGGCTTAGACTATATATACTTTGAGCATAAAACAAAACGCATTGTCGTCGCCTAGCAACGAAATGACAATTGACAAATAATAACTAGAAACTTTTGAGCATTAACCCTAGAACCCTACATGGGGTGCAGGTGCACCCCACACCGATTTGTTGTCTAAATATCTCAATTTCTTTAATATCCACGAATTCGCGCGTCGGAGTATTTTAGTTTGGTGTCAACCGCTCGCGTTACGTCAATACCGTGACGAGGGACCGCGTTGTGTGGTCGCCTGTATAAGTGCTGTGGGGTACGCCAGTACCCTAGTGTAGTAAAATCGTAAGATTATTTATTTATTACGATTGATGCATTTATATGTAATATGTTATTAAATTTGATTATTTATTAAAACAAAAGCCTTATATGAATTAAAAACAGATATTTTTAGATTTTATTAAGGTAAAATTCAATGAAATTTATTTATTTTGTTTCGGATGGCTGTCAGAGGTTTGAATTGCGAAGAAATAAGCTCTATTCTAGACCACAAATCTAGCAAGGAAGAAATAGAAGTTGGGACCAATTGTAATTCCTGGGTTCTTTACAAGTGTTCAAGATCAAATAATAAGCCAAATATAAAGTTTCTGCAGACAGTTTTGAAATTAGGTTTGGAACTGATACATGAACATTTGGAGGACCGTCACGGGATGCCAACTTAGTCCATTGCAGTGATCCTCAAAAAAGACCAAATCCTACAAGCGCTGTTGCTCAAACTACATTTAACTTTGAGTAATAAGGCTAATTTGTGATCTCAAGTTACCGATTATCTTAATATATAAAATCCTTGCGTTACTGACTGACTGACAGACACGCTACAGCCGAAACTATTGGGCGCAGGAAGCTGTAATTTGGCATGTATGTTCCTTGGGGACCGTAAGGGTGCACTAAGAAGGGATTTCCCGAAATTCCCACGGGATCAGCCAAAACAGGTAAATTTAAAAAAATGCAGGCGTAGCTGCTGGCGTGCTCTAGTGTTTAATAAAACGTATTTTCATGAAAAGTTTTATTTTATTTTAAGGATAACAGTCATTTTAGTATGGGGTGTTCCAGCACCCCAGTTTAGGAATAACATGTGCGCCAAATTGTGTAGGATTGTAGGGTTAACAATAACACAAGTAGGTACATTCTTATCAGTTATATCGTCATGATCATCATCTCAGCCTAGGGACGTCCACTGCTGGACATAGGCCTCCCTTTGCCTCCCCCTGCTGCGTCGTCCGGTCCAGTTATATAATTATTGACAATTTTCGTTGCTAATGACAAGATGCCAACATCAGTGTGACAGTTCTTAAACGAAATTAGCCACTAAACAGCCGATTTTCGGCAATTAATTTTGACAGTTCTTAAATCATATTAGTCGACAAATTTTTCGTTTATATATATATATATATACACGCTGATTTTTTATTGGTTTAGGAAAAAAAATCCTCACGTTGGAAAAAATATCTGCTATTCATATTCAAAATCAAAATTTACCTACCACGTAAAATAAAAAAGTTATAAAAGTTAATAACTCTAGGAAATAAGTAGTAACGTAACGTGCGACTCGATCGTCGATCGACTCGTCGGCGCGCTGTAGGTACCTAAAACAGCTGTTGACGTCGCGCGGCGAGGTCAACAGCTGTTTTAGGTACAGTACAGCGCGTGTAACAGTAGGTAACTAACTACACATAAAACACGTATGAGTCTGCAAAGCACTTCTGCTAGAGCCATACTAACGAGAAATGCCATTAATTATTGCGGTAATGTACGTTAACCGTGTAATAATTTGACAACGGCATTAACATTGGCGTTTGGCGTTTTTATCTCCAATGATGGGCATTCACGTTGACGTTTCAAGTGTAGCCACCTACTTTAGCGCGTTAAAAATTATCGCAATAATTATCGCGCTAGCAGACATTGACGTTAGCCGCTAGTGAGGCCCCGGCATAAGATGTACGGATGGATAGTGATACCTAATTTTGACAACTTCAATAATTTTAAGCACATAATAATGATTAAAATAATAAACACATGTAACTAAATAGCTGTACCTACCTATTCCTTCGTAAGTCACAGAAATAAGCTGTGGGTTCACGCAATCATAATAAACTAGTAGACGAAAAGAAGAACTTATTATTATTTACGTATTAATCGTTGGTACATAGTCATTTTCAATAACTAGTAAAAGCTGAATTTAGGTATTTACTTATTTCTGGCGTGTTTAAAACATGTTACTTATCAACGTAGGTATTTACGACAAGCAGTAAACAAATCACTTACCTTTACAGTCTTCTGCTTATATCACAATCAATTTACACATTTGCACACACAGTTTCTCGCGTTCTCGCGACTCCGTTTCTTCTTTGTACACAAATCTTATAACCTCGATCAACTAATAAAACCCTATGGAGTCACGTCAGGTTGCGGCCTATCAATCCACTAGTGAACACATCAGTATTGTAAGGATGCACGATTGTAGTTTTATTACGTAACACGGACACAGAGTGACGGGAGCGTGATATAAGACTGTCCCATTGACCTAATTTCTTAAGACTGAAGGTCAACTTGCGCCCGCACCGCACGGCCGCACCCCGCCGCGCCCCCGCCTCCCGCTGGCGCCCTGCAGCGGAGGGTGGCGCGCGCGCATGGTGGGGAGCGGGAGGCCGGGAATAACGGTTCAATGACTATTGACTAATGCCAGTGTGTGTGTGTGTGACACGATCGCTCGTAGTTCGCCAGTGTGCGGCGAACTGATACTTCGTGTTCTCGTACTATTAAATTAATTAATTTCTCAAGATTTTTTTAGCTTATATTTCAAATATTATTAGCTGGTTAGGTTCTATTAACGATAAGTAATAAGATGGCTTTCGCTCCAAAACCAATTAAAAATCAGCGTGTATATATATATATATATTCATAAAACAAAACTCATTGTCGTCGCCTAGCAACGAAATGACAATTGACAAATAATAGCTACAAACTTTTGAGCATTAACCCTAGAACCCTACAAGGGGTGCAGGTGCACCCCACACCGATTTGTTTTCTAAATATCTCAATTTATTTAATATCCACGCATTCGCCCGTCAGAGTACTTTAGTTTGGTGTCAACCTCTTGCGTTACGCCAATAACGTGACGAGAGCCGCGTCATGTGGTTGCCTGTATAAAGTAAAATCGTAAGTTACTTTATTTATTACGATTGATGGATTTGTGTGTAATATGATATTGAATTTGATTGTTTATTAAAACAATACTCTTATATGAATTAAATACTGATATTTTTAGATGTTATGTAGGTGAAATTCAATGAAGTCTATTTATTGTCTGTCAGGTGGTTGTCAGAGGTTTGAATGACGAAGTAATAAACTCTATTCTAGACCACGAATGTGGCGACGAAGAAATAGAATTTGGGATAGAACAACTAGGTTTGGAACTGATACTTGAACATTTGGAGGACCGGTACCGGAAGCCAACTTTGAGGCGGGATATAGAAGAGTCCATTGCAGCGATCCTCAAAAAACTACGAGATCCTACAAGCGCTGTTTCTTATCGTGCAAAACAAGGACGGTGAGGCTTTTGTCCAACATCCACAGACGGAAAAACCACGACTATCTGCAAAGGTGCAAAATACCTATTTGTTTGGAGCATCAGGTACAAGTTTGTGCAAAGTACTCAAACTAAGTTTAACTTTGTGTAATAAGGTTGATTTGTGATCTTAAGTTACCTAGTGATTATTTATAATTAAACGTATTTTTATTAATTGTTTTTTTTTAAGAATTACAGTCATTTTAGTATGGGGTGTTCCAGCACCCCAGTGTAGGAATAATATGTGCCCCAGATAGTGTAGGATTCTAGGGTTAACAATAACACAAGTAGGTACATTGTTATCAGTTATATCATCATCATGTCAGCCTCTTAACCAGATCGTCGGTCCACCTTATGGGAGGCCTACCCCTGATGCGTCGCCCGGTCCAGTTATATAATTATAGTTAATTCTCGTCGCTAATGACAAGTTGCCAACGTCAGTGTGACAGTTCTTAAATGAAATTAGCCACTAAACAGCCGATTTTCGATAGTTAATTTTGACAGTTCTTAAATCATATTAATCGACAAAGTTTTCGTTGTGCAAGACGCTAGTGGTGTTTAATATTTTTTTTCTCATTAAATACATCTTTTAAAGAAAAAAAAATTCTCTTTTTAAGAATCGTTGTGCAAGTGGGCCTAAGGCCCACTTGCACATCGATTCTTAAATTGAATTAAGATGTATTTAATGAGAAAAAAAATATTAAACACAACTAGCGTCTTGCACAACGAAAACTTTGTCGAGTAATATGATTTAAGAACTGTCAAAATTAATTACTGAAAATCGACTGTTTAGTGGCTAATTTAATATAAGAACTGTCACACTGATGTTGGCATCTTGTCATTAGCAACGAGAATTATCTATAATTATATAACTGGATGCAGCAGGGGGAGGCCTATGTCCAGCAGTGGACGTCCCTAGGCTGACATGATGATGATGATATAACTGATAACAATGTACCTACTTGTGTTATTGTTAACCCTAGAATCCTACACTATTTGGCGCACATATTATTCCTACACTGGGGTGCTGGAACACCCCATACTAAAATGACTGTAATCCTTAAAATAAAAATAAAAACAATTCATGAAAATACGTTTTATTAAGCATAATCGGTATTTTGAGATCACAAATCAGCCTTATTACACAAAGTTAAATGTAGTTTGAGCAACAGCGCTTGTAGGATTTGGTCCTTTTTTGAGGATCACTGCAATGGACTAAGTTGGCATCCGGTAACGGTCCTCCAAATGTTCATGTATCAGTTCCAAACCTAATTTCAAAACTGTCTGATTTGATCTTGAACACTTGTAAAGAACCCAGGAATTACAACTGGTCCCAACTTCTATTTCTTCCTCGTTAGATTTGTGGTCTAGTATAGAGTTTATTTCTTTGTAATTCAAACCTCTGACAGCCATCCGAAACAAAATAAATAAACTTCATTGAATTTTACCTTCATAATATCTAAAAATATCTGTATATAATTAATATAAGACTATTGTTTTAATAAATAATCAAATTTAATAACTTATTACATATAAATGCATCAATCGTAATAAATAAATAATCTTACGATTTTACTACACTGGGGTACTGGCGTACCCCACAGCACTTATACAGGCGACCACACAACGCGGCCCTCGTCACGGTATTGACGTAACGCGAGCGGTTGACACCAAACTAAAATACTCCGACGCGCGAATTCGTGGATATTAATGAAATTGAGATATTTAGAAAACAAATCTGTGTGGGGTGCACCTGCAGCCCATGTAGGGTTCTAGGGTTAATGCTCAAAAGTTTCTAGTTATTATTTGTCAATTATCATTTCGTTGCTAGGCGAAGACAATGCGTTTTGTTTCATGCTCAAAGTATATATAGTCTAAGGTTTTATGCGAAAGCATACGCATAACATCGTTAAAATCGTAACAAAAAGGCTTCATGCCATGAAACAAAACGTAGAAACTACTTTACCGACCTCATAAAATGTTTAACTAAATCTAAGCGTTGTTGTCGTTGTGCAAGAGGACGCTAAATACTTTTAACTTAAATAATTTTATGCTGTTAATTCTGTTCAACAAATTTAAAATAAGGAGTGACTTAAATCAAACGTTACGCAAGTGGGCCTTAGACTAGTAGGCGTACCCAGAGATGCAACTAGGATAATGAGACTGACACCGTCTAACCCATGCTAAAATGAGCGCTTACTTTAAATAACATTTTTTTCCAAGTGTTTATAAATATACTAGCTATGCTCCCAGTTGCATCCGCGTTATTTTTGGCTACTCGTTACTCATAGCGTGATGTTACATAGCCTATAATCTTCCTCGATAAATGGAATATCTAACAAAAAAATATATTTCAAATCAAACCTGAAGTGCCTGAGCGTTTAACCAAACAATATCTTTAGCTTTATAGGATTATTTTAAAGGTATAGATAGGTACTACATCTTACTATACAACAAGCAGAATACAGTAAAAAATTGGGCAAGTGCGAGTCGGACTCGCGCACGAAGGGTTCCGTACCATCATCTATAAAAGAAAATCACGTTCGTTGTATGTTTACTTAAATACTTTAAAAGTTTCTACCTGTTTATTAAGATCGAGTAACAAATTGCTTAAAAATTACGTTTGTTGTATGGGAGCCCCCCTTTATTATTTACTTTTTTTAAATTTAATTATTTATTTTGAAAGGTTATATACAACTACATATTCTGTTAAAATTTAAAGCGTCCACCTGTTACAGTTAGTAATTTTGAGCAAAAAAAACGAAAAAAAAACGTTTTTTTTTGTATGGGACCCCTCTTAATATTTAAATTTTTTTTATTTTTAGTATGTTTTGTTATAGCGGCAACCGAAATACATAATTTGTGAAAATTTCAGCTTTCTAGCTATCATGGTTTATGAGATACAGCCTGGTGACAGACAGACAGACAGACAGACGGACAGACGGACAGACAGACAGACAGACAGACAGACAGACAGCGGAGGCTTAGTAATAGGGTTCCGTTTTTTACCTTTTAGGTACGGAACCCTAAAAATTAGAGCAACCAATGTGAGTAGTAGCTAGACAGTCCAACTAGGTCATCGGTGCGCCAATCTGTTCGAAACTTGACGATTCCTTATTTGCTCGGGTAACATTGGCCCACGGGACATTTTAGTTCGTAAAAATCTTCCCGTTCCTACTTTTCTCTGTGGAGAGAAATATAACTGGTTGATTTTCTTCTTCGAGAAAATGTTCAAAAATTTTAAATGCCTTAGTGTTTCATGCTATTAGAATAATTTTTGCATTTTGTTGTAGCCCTTACATCCTTTTTTATTTGCAATAATAATCCAAACTACTTGGAACAGTAATGTTTACTACAGAATAAGGAAAATTGACAAAAAAACTTTGTTTCAGAAATGTTCCAATATGCTTGAATAATTTTAACTCAATTCCAAAATAGGTAACATTCCACTACATAACTAGATTTGTATGGCCTGAATCATTAGATTCAGGCCATACAAATCTGTTTTAAATGAAACTTTACTTTAGCATTTTGGATAAAATTATCACGTCGACAAACATATCGAAAATCATTTTCAAAATTTAAGAATTTGAAAAGGATTGGAAATTATGTTAAAAATACCATATTAAGTAGAATTTTAGTATAAAAATTCTATGTATGTATGTATGGGATGAGAAATACTACATACAAGTAGACGGTGTGGCAATGGGCTCTCCAGTATCGCCAGTTGCTGACATCTTCATGGAGGACTTCGAGGCGCGAGCCCTGCAGACTGCCACCATCACACCGAGGTTCTACAAGCGGTATGTAGATGACACTTTTACAATTTTACCAACAGATAGTGTTAATGTATTCCTAGACCATCTTAATTGTATTCACAACCAGATAAAATTTACAATGGAATTAGAGGCAAACAATTCTTTAGCTTTCTTAGATGTACTTGTTATCAGGAACAAAAACAACTCTTTGAGCCACACTGTGTATAGGAAAAAGACACATACAAATAGGTACTTAAACGGTGAATCTCACCACCAGCCTAAACGGTTAGCTACTGTAGGAATGTCTTTGTTTCAGAGAGCCCGGGGGATCTGTGACAAGAAACACCTGGACGCCGAGCTTCAACATGTCAAGCAAGTTCTGCAAGACAACAAGCTCCGACCGCCGCGCCAACGACACAGATCCCCGAAGAACAAGCCAGCCACAGTAGAGAGACAACCTGCTGTCCTCCCATACATCAAGGGCGTGACCGACAAGATTGGCTACATCTTGAAGCGAGCTTCAATCAAAACTTTCTACAAGCCGCCAACGAAGATAAGCCAATTATTACCATCTGTCAAGAGTCAGTTACCCTTACAAGAGGCCGGGGTTTACAAGATAGACTGTGAGTGTGGGCTCTCATACATTGGACAAACCAAGAGAAGCATAGGCATTCGACTAAAGGAACATATAGCTGACATTAAACACAAACGCTCGACGAAGTGAGTGAGTCTGTAAAAAAAATAAACGACGTTTGCAGAGGTCACCACACGGATGGGTGACCGTTTGTTGTAGCATTACATCAGAGCACTATCTAACTATTAAGTGCACGTACAAACCGTCTGTCCCGGTTCTTGCCTATAATCTTATACTTACTACTTAATATATAAAGCTGAAGAGTTTGTTTGTTTGGTTGGTTGAACGCGCTAATCTCAGGAACTACCGGTCCGATCTGAAAAATTGCCCATTCTAGGCTATAAAACATCGCGCTATAAGTGACGGCAGCGGAGCAGTAGCCATAAATAACGCGGGTGTAACCGCGGGCATCCTCTTGTAATACTATAAAGCTAAATAGTTTGTTTGGTTGAACGCGCTAATCTTATGAACTGCTGGTCTATATTTTTGTGCCCATTCATCGAGTAAGGCTATAGGATATATAACATCACGCTACGAGCCATAGGCGCAGAGCGGTAGAGCTAAAAAGTGGTTCCGCGGGCACATCTAGTCTCAGAGTAAAATCGTTAGACGATGTCGGAGGCTTTTGTTCGGCCTCAAAACCACGACACCAGTGATTCACATGAAAAGAAAAATTGGACAAGTGCGAGTCGGACTCGCGCACGAAGGGTTCCGTACCATCATCTATAAAAGAAAATCACGTTCGTTGTATGTATACTTAAATACTTTTTTAAGTTTCTACCTGTTTATTAAGATCGAGTAACAAATTGCTTAAAAATTACGTTTGTTGTATGGGAGCCCCCCTTTATAACTTACTTTTTTATTTAATTATTTATTTTGAAAGGTAATATACAACTACATATTTTGTGAAAATTTAAAGCGTCTACCTGTTACAGTTAGTAATTTTGAGTAAATTTTTGTATGGGACCCCTCCTTAATATTTTTTATTTTTAGTATTTGTTGTTATAGCGGCAACCTTCTTCTTTCTCTTAGCGTTATCCCAGTCTCAGTCTGGGGTCCGCTTTCTAGTCTAACCGGATTTGGCTGAATATTAGCTTTTCCACGGAGCGACTGCCTGTCTGACCTCCGCAACCCGAAGGGATAGCGATATTCCATGGTTTAGACTAGTGTCAGTTTATTTAGAAGGTACTGACGCCCTGTAACGACTGTCAAAGATCTTCATGACAACCGGGACCGACGGCTTAACGTGCTCTCCGAGGCAAGGGACAAGCGATAATTAACAATTCAATACGCACATAACTCCGAAAAGTCATTGGTGCGCGCCGTGGATTCGAACCTGATACCCTCTGCATGGCAGTCTGTTGGTATATCCACTCGGCTATCGCTGCCTTGCTGCTGGCTATTGTTATAGCGGCAACCGAAATACATAATTTGTGAAAATTTCAGCTTTCTAGCTATCATGGTTTATGAGATACAGCCTGGTGACAGACAGACAGACGGACAGACAGACAGACAGCGGAGGCTTAGTAATAGGGTCGCGTTTTTTACCTTTTAGGTACGGAACCCTAAAAAGGAAAAATACCGCAAAGGGCAAACCAAAAGCCATTATGCAAAACTAACTCTTATATTAATCGTTGTAGACAATTACTTTCGCTTTATACAAACCATTTGGAGTATGTAACTATTTCAATCACAATAAAAGGGGTTATAGCGTGGTTTTTGGAACCATTACCCTTTGTTCCGTCCTCTGCCTAGCCTCCAATGTGACAATGATAGTACCACACCCAAAAATTAAGGTGATTACCAACTAGGAGCGAACGGTGTAAGTAGGTCTGAGGATATTTCAAATTTATTTATACCCAATTACTCATTATAAAATGAAGTACCCTTTTCTTCCTGTCTATATAAACGCGATAAACTCTAACTAAAAGATTTTTATTTGTACGGTTTTCATAAATAGATAGTGTCATTCTGAATGAAGGTAAAGTAGTTTTCCTCATTAACGCAACCAGAGTCACGGGTGAACCTTAGCCCCTTCGTCCACGCGATGCAAGTCGTCGATATGTAACGATTTCGATCTACAGTCAATGGAGGCTAACATCGGTGGGTAGCGCTGACTTGTGTCGCCTTGTGTGCTAAGGGCCTTACAGGAAAATTGAAGCGAAATAGATTGTTTAAGGCGCTGACAACCGCTATTGAGTTGAGCTGCTGCTGTCACTGTCGGATTGTATACATAAGAAAGAGAAGCGCGACGACGACGGGACGTTCAGAACTTTTTACAAACCATAAAATAAATTATATACTTTAAAAAAAGTTGAGTATCGAAAAAAAAAAACAACCAAGTTCTGTAAGTATTTATTGTTATAAATTTTACCATCGTACGTTGATAACTAATACAAATATTTTTGTTAGAAGATAATTTTAAGAGCTAACTTCTTTACTATTTCTTTTGTATCGAGAAAACTTTTCAAAAACGAATACAACAGTGTTCTCAGAAATATGTTCAAGATTAACATATATTTATTCCGCCTTCACAAACTTTATAGATTTAGCAAAAAAATTGTTTGAGACAAGCCTATTTGGCTGATGTCAGCGTCTTAATTGTCTAGTACTGCAGGTTGAGGTAAAAAAATACTTTGATTTACTAATACAATTTCACAATGAAACTATTGAACTGATTACTAAATCAAGACAGGGACAGTAAATACTTTAAAACATTTCGAAAACCAAAGTCAAAAGATCAGTGTCATAGACATATGTAAGTACATGTCGCGGCCATATCGTTAAATTGCACATTTTATAAAATGATAGAGCGTTGCATGAAATGGTCGCATTTCATCAAAAGAATCCATTAGCCATTTCATGATATGCGTTTGGTCAAATCAATGATTTATTCACAAACGGGACATAAATATATGCATGTTTATATGCCTTCATAAAATCCATTGTGCAAAATAACCAGGTGGAGCAAACAATTACCTAAATACTTTATCAACATCACTTAAACTAGACATAACAATCATAATAAAAGGATTACACCTTATTGCGTGGCACCATTACCCTTTATTTCTCCTCTGCCGAGCCACCAACGTGACAATCACAATAATATACAGAGATTAACGTAACAGCTAACTAGAGCGTATCTAATACAGCTGCTCTCATTGTTGCGAAAAGAAATTGAACCTTATGCAATTACCATAGAGTTTAATTAAGACTTGGAACAGCAGCTTGTCAGTTTTTTTTATTCTCAAAAGTTTTATTACAAAACAATAATAAAATGCATCACCTGATGTAATCTTAGATTAAATCTTTTACAGGGATTTCAAGAAAGGTCAACTTTTTCGATATTGAATATTATTTTTGAAAATAATATTTATATATCTTTTTATATAGAGACTCACGCCTGTATCCCCGAAAGGGTAGGCAGAGGTGTAATACTACATCCATATTTCGACATGAATTTTTAAGTCCCACGTAATAGGGAGCGAGCCTATTGCCGTGACCGTGTACATCACTAGACTCCGTGCTGCTACTGAGAATTCGGAAAAGCTCAGTAAAACTTTTACACCTACACCGACCCGGGAATCGAACCCAGGACCTACTGAAAAAAATACGAAAAAAAAACGTTTATTGTATGGGACCTCCCCATAATATCTAATATCTTCATTTTTTTATTTTTAGTATTTTTTGTTATAGCGGCAACCGAAATACATAATTTGTAAAAATTTCAGCTTTCTAGCTATCACGGTTTATGAGATACAGCCTGGTGACAGACAGACAGACAGACAGACAGCGGAGGCTTAGTAATAGCGTCCCGTTTTTAACATATTAGTTACGGAGCCCTAATGTAATGAAAATTATATTGAACATTGAAAAAAATATTCTGCCTCCCGTGTTCCAGTGCATAACGTATGCGTCAGCTGATCAGAAGGTCTTGGGGCGGGCAAAACTGTTAGTGAGTTTGTCGAATTTTCTGTAGCAACACGAAGTCTGGTGATGTGCCGGTAACGGTAATAGGCCCTTACGTAGGACTTAAAAATGCTGTCATGGCTAATTGTGGGTGTAATAATTATTACAGCTTTGCCAACCCCTTCAAGCATACAGGCGTGAGCCTATAAATAAAATAAAAAAGAGCCTAAAAGTAGAGAAACATTTTATATTACTCATAATAGCTTCATACAATAATTTGGATGTGTATTATCGACGTGATTTACATAATGTGAAAACAAAATGTTATATTTTTATAAACCATGGTTACCGTTGCCCATAAATAGTTTATTAGTTACATAGCCTGTGAGATCCTGTTAGCTCTCCTGATTGTATTGTATAATCAGGTGAGCTGACAGGCTATCAGCTGGTGATTGGTCAACTGGTCTAGTGGTTTGTAACCCTCAGAGCTAAACCAGTGGTCCCCACTTTTCAACAATTACTTGTTTTGTGCCTGGGTATATTTTATCTATGACGAGATCAACCTGCGTTTACGCCTATTATTTAGTCTTCCTCTATAAATAGGCTATCTAACACGATAAGTATTATCTAAATCGGACCAGTAATTCCTGATATTAGCACGTGCTTTAACAAACAAACTGCTCAGGTTCATGAAATTAAAGCATATAACTACCTGGTTACCGCAGTACATGTTGTGCCTAATTAGGAATCAGAAGACCTTGTTTGAATAGCCCTAAGGAAAACTGCATAAAAATAAATGTGTATTTTCGCGCCTAACATCAGCATCATATTCAGTGACGTACATATGTATATAAAAGGTTCGCAGAGGTCTATATTTAAGCGTTTGTGTGCTTAGGCTCTCACTGTGCCCTCCATTTGTAACTCAATATCTTCATAAGGGTAAATGCAGTAACCCGAACGCACGCACTTTCACACTTATTGATCGATCGGAATATGTTTTATTTATAGAAACGGTGTTAAGAAGTTTTGCTTAATGTACTTATTTAATAGTTGGGAGCGAGTTTGACGTGTTAGTACAGGGCTTATTGGGGAAGACACGCCTTTGAAAATGCTAGATATTGTTGAAATGCGTGTAAATATTTTGTTGATAAGAGTACTACCCGTTTATATCCAGTACCTAATACTAACCTAGTCATTAGGTGCGGTCATCGACCATATAAATATTTTTTTAGTCGAAGTGTGCGCCAGAGAAAATTTCCATCATGCACTTTTGATGGCTCCCATTTTATTTTATTGAACCCATTAGTGCTATGTTTAATCAAAAACATTTGTTTTAAAGATAGGCTCTCCAGGTTTTTTAGCCAACGAGTTATATACAGGGTGTAAAAAGACGAACGAAAACCCTTAACGAAAACTGAAAACCCATATTGTGCCAATCATTACAAACATTTTTTACTTCGGCACCATACCTGGGAAATTACTGGTTCAGGAGATATTGAGGCTCAAATCACAATTTCACACTCACCATAAAATTTTTCTAATTAGGTACAAAATCGATACATTTACCCTGCCAATATGTCCTATAGATGTCCATGGATAAGTTCGTTTCCCAGTTATTATTTTTGCTTAGTATTACTTGACTGCCTCGTGCGCGTGGGATTGGGAGGTCTCGGGTTCGATTCCCGGGTCGGGCAAAGTGTTATTGGGTTTTTTCCGTTAGGAAATTCTCAGTAGCAGCTCGGAGTCTGGTAATGTGCCCGGTACGTCAATAGGCTCGCCCCTTATTACGTGGGACCTAAAAATTCATGGCGAAATGTGGGTGTTATATCACGCTTCTGCCTACCTCTTCGGGGATAAAGGCGTGAGTCTATAAATAAAAATAAAAAGTATTACTTGGCATGATGTCCAAAACGAGTAGACTAGGGCTTGGTGGTGGTTCTTCTGTCACCCTGTATATGAAATTCTTACCTTACTGACTGACTGACAGACAACGCACACCCGACTCTACTGGGCGCAAGAAATTGAAATGACAGTGGGCAAAAGTATATGAAAGTTAGTCCAAGCATAGAAAGAAAGAAAGAAAATAAAGAAAAAAACGTTTTTTATTATAACAGACGAAGGACATGATAATAATATATACAATGAATATATACAATAGCATCGCCAAGAATTATTCATAATTATACCAAACGAAAGGGTAGGTACAATTTCCTCGTCAAACATGCGGAAGGACATCAAAATCTGTCCGAGTCACTGTAATGCTCGCAATCTAACACAGAACACACATGCAAAGCTCCCGGTCAGCGCGTGCCCTTACGAAAACATACTGCTTATTCACGGAGCTACTAATGTACTAATGGTGTTGTTAGAGAACAATAGCCCACCAGCTTTGTTCGGATAACAATGTTACCGATCCCTTTGGAATAAGTTTTTGCTATTGTTACATTATATTTGAAGATAAAAGGCGAAACCGATACACACGATAGGGTTACTACGTATTTAATGCGTATTGGTTTATATAGCGGCGATAGCCTAGTGGTGTACGTAACGGACTGCCGAGACGATGGTCTTGGTTCGATCCCCAGGTACCCCGGACACACACCTCTGACTTTTCGAAGTTATGTGTGTATTAAAAATGTTAATTATTATCGATCGCTTAATAATGTCCCCGGTAAATGGTAATAGGTTCGTATCACATTGGGACCGAAACGTAACTGGCAAAGTGTGGGTGTGTAATGCACCTCTGTCTACCCCTTTGAGGATAAAGGCGTGAAGTTATGTTATGTTATGATTTACATAACAGGAACATTGTGGTGTTTTCAGCGGTGGAGCTTTATTGGATTTAGTTCGAATGCATTTAAGTATAGTATAGTATTCACTAACAGAATATCAAAGTATCAAAGTTTGTCAGTTTTAACATTAATGCTGCGTTTCGTTCGCTGGCTAAGAATGCTTTGCTTTGCTTTATGCTAATGAAATCGCGTAATCATTTAGATGTAATGGTAATATACCTTGTAGCAGCGATAGCCTAGTGGAGATACCAACGGACTGCAATGCATATAAGGCAGCCTCACCGCTCGACACTGCGCTGAAGTGTTGTGGGTTTGATCCCCACACGAGACAACACTTTGTGTGATTCATAAATTGTTGTTTCGAGTCTGGGTGTTAATTGTGTCCGTTAGTTGTATGTTTGTAAAGTCCCCCGCGACACAGGATTTAGTCCTAGTGCGGGAGTTGCCTTTTCTAAAACCTAAAAAGCATAGTATCACCTTGATACGCACATTATATCGAAGAGTCATTAGTACGAGACTGCCTCGTTGGTCTCGCGGCATAAATGGCGCGTGGGATTGGGAGGTCTCGGGTTCGATTCCCGGGCCGTGCAAAGTGTTATTGGGTTTTTCCGGTAGGAAATTCTCAGTAGCAGCCCGGAGTCTGGTAATGTGCCCGGTACGGCAATAGGCTCGCCCCCTATTACGTGGGACTTAAAAATTCCTGGCGAAAAGTGGGTGTAATATTACACATTTGCCTACGCCTTCGGGGATACAGGCGTGAGTCTATAAAAAACAAACAAAAAAAATAGTACGCGTCATGCGTAGGTTTGAACTGCATTGTAGTCCGTTGGTATCTCCACTAGGCTATCGCCATCACTGCCTCCTACCTACATGCCAGGCCTATAATTAATAACATATTATTATATTAAAGCAATCTACAGATATTGTATATGAAGCTGATCACACGAGGCAGTGTTAAATTAAGTCAGTTAAACAACTAGCGAAGGGTTGATAAGGGTCGAGACAGAATCAGCACAGCTTTGATTAATGTATGTCTGCGGGCATAATTGGATACACTGACATTACTGTAACTTTACTTATGAAGATATTTTTGTAGACATTTTTACACACATACATTGACTCACGCTTGTTTCCCCGAAGGGGTAGGCAGAGTTGTCTCGCCTATCGTCCACTTTTCGCCATTGTTTTGATCCCACGTAATAGGCGGCGAGCCTATTGCCGCTTATCGGGATATTTTATTTGCCAGAGCCTCGTCCGTTGATCGGCAGGTGCACCACTTGCAGTTGAGGTTGGCTTGGGACCCTAAGTTCTTGGTGGGAACCCTATGCACCCGTAGACATATTTTTTACTTAGAATGGCTTATGAAACAGAGTAATTTATTTCAGACTAGACATCCACATCTGTTAGTAAAATTCTTATGAGAATGAGGTACCAATAGCTTAGTGGAGGTTTCAAAAGATGTAACACTACTGGCTTTTCAAAGTTACGTACGGATGAAATCAGATAAAAAGATCATATTATACTAGAAGAGTTTGTTTGTTTGTGTGTTTGGTTGAATGCGCTAATCTCAGGAACTACTCCGGTCCGATTTGAAAAATTCTTTCAGTGTTAGATAGCCCAATTCTCGAGGAAGGCTATAGGCTATACAACATCGCGTTATGAGCGACGGGGGCGGGGCAGTAGCCTTAAATAACGCGAGTGTAACCGCAGGCATCCTCTAGTTTCTTAATAAAATTGTTCTTTGCTCGGAGCACAATTAGTCGGGCCAGGCTGTTGCGAAGATCTTGGACAGTAGTTACAGGGTATCAGTACCTCTGAAACGGACACTAGTGTAAACCATGGCATATCGCTGTACCCTTGGGTTCCGGAGGTTAAACAGGCAGTCCGTAGAAAAGCTAATCAAGCCAGTCAAATAGACTTAGACTAGTAGGCGTACCCATCTCTATGCAACTGGGATAATGCTAGGAGAATGATACTGAACAGCGGGTTAGAAGCCCTACGCTATTAACCCCATTGTAGAGGAATGATTAAATGATAAGGGATTAATCTAACCTGTTAACCTACACTATCTTAGAGTCTTAGCCTATCACCTATAATATCCTATCCTAGTTATCCTACCCGTTATACCTATATGTATGCTAAACCTATCCTAACTTGTACCTAGCGTATAATGCCTATAGGCTTGGTGCTCTGTGGTATTCTGTGATACAGACCAGCACTTATACGCACCTACTACTAGGCCCTTAACCTATAGTACGTACTATCGTGGTACTACTGTAGTCCTATATACTGTAATCCTATATGTCCCTACAATCCCTATTAGATCCTAGCCCTACTATACGTATTTATATATACTTATATAGACAGGTGCGGGATATCTGCCATCGGAGACCTATGATGACAGACGGACTGTGAGTAGGAATCAAGTATGGTGGAGATGGTTTTCTGACGGCCAACTCAACAGACTCATCGAGCTGATCGGTATTGATGGCTAAAGGTGTCTTGGCCACCGTCAGAGGTGTAGGAAGGCTATTGAGTCAAAGTCGGATTGAACTTGTGACTGGTTTATTTCTTATTCTTCATGATCTTATGTACTAAACTTATCCTATGTACACACACCCAACTTTACAGTTGTGTGCTGTGTATGAAAGGTGCCATCTCAGCGGTGTATGTCTTAGGTGAATACGTGATTTTTTCTTAGGTTAATAAAAATCACGAAAAATGCGGTATGCGGTAAATACTCACGTAGGATTATATCGCAATTTGTGTTCGACAAGAAGTACAAAATCCAACTGTACGAGGATCTACACGAAGGAGCGGTTAATCACAACGAGCTCACGATCTTCACAGATGGGTCTAAGACGGATACAGGTACGGGTTCAGGAGTATTCTCCGAGGACCTAAACATCAACATCGCAGCACCACTGGGAGTCTACAACACGGTCTACCAGGCCGAATGTTTTGGCATAATCCTAGCTGCCACAGCAATCATGGCATGTGAGGTAAGGGAACGATCCATTAGGATCCTCTCAGATAGTAAGGCGGTCCTCTCAGCCCTCAAAAGCCATACTATCACCTCGGCACTCACGCTTGAATGCCACCAGAAACTAACAGAGGTAGGTAAACAAAACAAATTAACACTGCAATGGTTCAAGGGCCACAGTGGCTCAAGAGGGAATGACGCAGCCGACGTACTTGCCAGAAGAGGGGCCACTTTAGAGGTGGTGGGACCCGAGCCCATTATTCCCCTCCCTTCTGGTTTTTATCGCAACCTGGTAAGAAATAGGACCAGGACCCAACACAACCAGTCCTGGATTGGTATTGAAACATGTAGGCAGGCCAAGGAGGCTCTTCCCGCAGTAGACGGTAAGATAGCCAAACAAATCCTCCGGCTGTCCAAACAACAACTGCGGACAGTCACGGCCGCCTACACAGGACACGGATTCTTTAATAAACACCTATTTACTATAGGTATCACCGACAACCCGCTGTGCAGGGCCTGTATGGCAGCAGACGAGACGGCAGCCCACCTGCTCCTCGACTGCCCTGAGGTCGCACAGTACAGGCAGCAGTACCTGACGAGATACAGCACCCTGAGGGAGGCAGTGGGCCTCATCAAGAGTCTGCTGGCCTTCCTCGAAGAGCTGGGGTGGCTCGAATGAAGTTCTTCAAGTTCATTATTTTCCAAGTATTTTTGACTTCTCATTACTCATAGCGAGATGTTATAAAGCCTATAAGCCTAACCTTCCTCGATAAATGAAATATCCAACAAAAAAAATTTTTCAAATGAAACCTGAAGTGCCTGAGCGTTCAACGAAACAATCTGTTTAGCTTTATAGCATCAGTTTAAAGGTATAGATAGGTACTACATCTTACTATACAACAAGCGATTATATTGTGGCTAGAAAATAATAATTTAAAGATAAATTTAAACAAAACTCAAATAATGCATTTTAGTCAAAGACAGTCCCATGGTCACAATATCAAAATTAATTACCAAAGTGAATATATATTTTCTGCAAATAACGCCAAATTTCTTGGCTTGACAATTGACAGCCAGTTAAATTGGAAAGACCATATAGAGGTTATTTGTAAAAGAATAAGTAGCTCGTCCTATGCCTTACAAAAACTATCACGGGTAGTAAATACAGATGCGCTTATAACTGCCTATCATGGTATTGTTGCATCCGTTCTTAGATACGGCATTATGTTCTGGGGCAACTCTACCCACAAAGAAATAGCGTTTAAATTCCAAAAAAGATACATTAGAGCTATGTTTGGCCTTCAAGTAATGGACAGCTGCAAACCGTATTTTATTGAATATAAAATTTTGACACTTCCATCTTTATTCATATTTGAAGTAGCGTTATTTGTGAAAAAAAACTCACATTTATTTAATACCTTGTCAGATGTCGTCATACGTAGTAGACGTAAAAACAACATATGTATACGTAAGGTTAACACGGCACTCATGTGGAAAAGTGTGTTTTGTTTAGCGCCCAAAATATTCAATAAACTACCGGAGGCAATAAAAACATTAAACATTAGCCTTTTTAGAAAAAAATTACGAATATTATTGACTGAGAAGTGCTATTATTCCATTACAGACTTCCTCAACGACAGTATTCTATCCTATTATGTGTTAGATTTAAGGTTTATTATTATAGAGATTTTATGTTATTTGTGTTCTTCTTGCATTTCATTAGTTTTAATGTTTTTGTTAATTACATTTAAATATTTGTACGCCAACATTGGCAGGACACAGAACTGCACTTCTGTTATTTCGCAACATCTTACCATAAACCTGTGTTTAACAAATAAATATAATTTGAATTTGAATTTGAACAAGCAAAATACAGTAAAAAGAATTGAGCATCCAATGTGAGTAGTAGCTAGACAGTCTAACTAGGTCATCGGTGCACCAATCTGTTCGAAACTTGACGATTCCTTATTTGCTCGGCTAACATTGGCCCGCGGGTCATTTTAGTTCGTAAAAATCTTCCCGTTCCTACTTTTCTCTGTGGAGAGAAATATAACTGGTTGATTTTCTTCTTCGCGAAAATGTTCAAAAATTTAAAATGCCTAAGTGTTTCATGCTATTAGAATTATTTTTGCATTTTCTTGTTAGCCCTTACATCCTTTTTTATTTGCAATAAAAATTCAAACTACTTGGAACAGTAATGTTTATTACAGAATAAGGAAAATTGACAAAAAAAAGCATTTTGCAGAAATGTTCCAATATGCTTGAATAATTTTAACTCAATTCTAAATAGGTAACATTACACTACTTATCTATAATAATTCAGGCCATATAAATCTATATTAAACTAGAGGACGCCAGCAGCTACGACTGCATTTTTTTTTAATTTATTGTTTCGACCGATCCCGTGGGAATTTCGGGAAATCCCTTCTTAGTGCACCCCTACGGTCCCCAAGGAACATACATGCCAAATTTCAGCTTCCTGCGTCCAATAGTTTCGGCTGTAGCGTGTCTGTCAGTCAGTCAGTAACGCAAGGATTTTATATATTCTTTTGGACACATATAAATTTTTTTGGATACATATTGATTATAATTTTTATCACGTCGACAAACTTATCGAAAATCATTTACAAAATTTACGACTTGTTCAGAAGAGAATTTAAGAAAAGGATTGGAAATGATGTAAAAATTACCATATTACGTAGAATTTTCGTACAAAAATTCTATTAAAAATGCAAGAGCCATACCAATCATTGTGATCTTTATGAAATGAAATTGAAGAATAAAATCGCCCTTCTACTAAAAGACTTGATCTTGGTGTATTTGCTTATTTATTTTTATTTGTTTGTTAACTTTTCAAGCAAAACTTTTGGACGAATTTTGATGAAACTTTTGCAGCAATATTTAAATTTAATTGACACAATGGCAAATTTTTGACGTGACTCGAAACTCACGCAAGGAGCCGGTCGAAGCCGTGCAATATTAAAAATATCTATTATAACTGTCACTTGCGTAGGTACAATAAATTAAGCAAAATGATATATCCCGACATTTTACCAAGGATATATCCGTAATCTCTGCTAACGCTGCCAAAAAAGCTTGAAAGACATTATGCTAAGTTATTTCCTACAAAACTTATCTTTTTCAAAAAGCAGGGATAACGATGTATTGAATCACTTTTCAAGTGTCAACAGTGATATAAATTACCAAAACCGTGACGCTGCATAATATGTCTCTTATAAAGAGCGACAGATTTCAAACTTAGCTACGATATAAATAAGTTACGAAAATAAATGTTTCGTCTATTTTTATCAACCAACTCTGCCAATGACATAGTGATAATATTATATACATAGATAGAGGTGGTGAGATGTAAGCGTGTATGTAAGTGATAGTTGCGTTGATAGAAAGAGAAAAGTTACTCATTTTGTAAACGTGTTTTTCTTATTTGTAGGTATAGAATTCTTGCATTACTGACTGACAGACATCGCATATCCGAAACAATAAAGGTGCGGGAGCAAGAAGCTGAAATATGGCATGTACTTACATATTTTGGGTAGCGTACGGGTTCACTAAGAAGCGATTTTCCGAAATGCCCAAGGGACCGCTCAGAGATGATTCATTTAAAAAAAATGTGCAGACTTAGCTGCCAGCATCCTCTGGTACCATATATTAGAGTAGCTTTTATCAGAATTTTCATAGCGCGGGCTTCAAAATAAGCGGATTTGCAATCCAAATTTCAGCCCCTATATTCCTCCTATCCATATTTCATGTTTCTATGCTTCACAGTCACTGATCAGTTAATTATGAAAGTCGGAAAAAGTTTTTCTTATGCTAATGATGATGGTGATTGGCTTCTTCTGCAATTGACGTGAAGCTGCTTAGAAATGAAAGTGGTAGTTTGTAATTTTACACTGCTGGGCAAAGGCCACTTTTGCATTCCTTATATAAAAAGAGTAGGTAATCAATGAAAAAGATAAGAAAACTATTTCCTTAGCTACTCTCTCTTCCAACGACTTTTTGCTCGGTCCGCCTGCTCTATGTATAGAATTCGACTATGGTTAGTATACATGCAATCGAAGCGCCATTTCAAACTGCAGATGCGCGTAATTTGTCTCGATGTCATTGCACAAACCTATGACGTCAAAACGCAGCTGATGTTCCATATTCAAATTTCACGCGCATTCAAGGATGACATTTAAATTGCTATGAATCCGAAATTAAAAAGTTGATTTTATTTTTAAAGGCTGTAATCTTTCATGAGGCAGCCTTCTTTTTGCTTTAGTTATGAATAGGAATTTTATTTTGTAAGCTCTTTTTGTGAAATGAAAATGAGCTAAGTTGTGTAACAGTTAAGCCAGAGGTTGGTGTTGAGCAGTATATTTATTTCGATTAAAATGTTATTAAATAGAAAATAAATATAAATATGTATTATTTCACACATATCTGGTTCTCAAATTGTAATTATGTTACCAAGTTTTTTTTTACATCCCACGCTAGGTAGCGTAATACAACGGTATATAATTACATACCTAAATTATTGCATTTAGGTATGTAATTCTGCCATGGTGTGAGAGTCCAATCTTATAAGCTGAATAATATTTTTTTATACAGGGTATCACAAGACCAATCACCAAGCCGAAGTCTACTCGTTTTGGACATCATGCCAAGTTATACTAAGCAAAAATTAAACCGGGGAAACGATATTTTTTTTAAGAAGACACATTTTTTAATCCGCAATTAAAAAAGCGCGCATACAAATTTCGATATCCCTACTTATTCATTAGTGCATAAGCCATCTATAGAATAGGCTGGCGTCGATTTTTGTACATATTTACAAAAAAAATCATAGTAACTTTGAGCCTCAATATCTCCTGAACCAGTAATTTCCCAGGTATGGTACCGAAGTAAAAAAATGTTTGTAATGATTGGTACAATATGGGGTTTCTGTTTTCGTTAAGGGTCTTTTTACAGCCTGTATATAAATGGTTTGATTTTTTGCATGTAGCTTAAGTACCCAGGTTGTTATTGTTTAGACTATACATCAGGCTTAGTGGTTTTACGGGACACCTCAAAGTTAAGAACAGCACCGGTTGTTGTAGGTTCGAACACCACCAGGGACAACACTTTATGTGATCCATACATTTTTGTTTCGAGTCATGATGGACTTTATGATCGTTAATTGAATGTTTGGTGCGTTCCTCGTGATGGATATGGATTCACAGGATTCATTCTTAGTATAGATCGGTTCACGAAAGTTGACCACAAATGGCGGCCGTCGCGCATATGTACATTTTTGCGTGGCTCCATTCTTGACGCATTTAGGGAATGTGTCAAGAACGGAGCCACGCCATTGGCATTCCACCCGCGCCTCACCCCACACCACCACGGGGACCTAAAAAATGATTTCTGCGCAGTGGTCATATTTCATGAACCGACCTATGCTAAAGGCCGAGTCTTTGAAACAAAATACAAAACAAAACCACAGTTGTGTTTACGAAATTAATAAGAATGTCAAAAATTATATAATAGGCATATGTTTTTCTCCACGGTGCACACTGTAAGAAAATCGCAATCTAGCGGGATTTAATTCAAAATTCAAACATCGTGTTATCTATTAATTATTGAGGTCTATTTATTCCATAGGCTTTACTAAAAACGACTTCATATTTTCTTTTGTCGTGGGAAGGTTAACATTTTAATTAGAAATTTTTATATTGGGAGCAAAACTGAGTCTCACTTATTACACGTTTTGCTGCGTTAATTTCTGCGTATTACGATTACGATTACGAAGTGATTATTAAGTCAACAGTGTTATTTACTATACTCATAATAGTGTTTGTGTTTAATACGTAAGTACATACAATTTTTCCCGATATATAATAGGTAATATCTGCAAAAGTCAACTATTTATAATAGGACATGAAATTGACTTAATTATTTTTATGTTTTAAATACATTGGATCAGAAAACACGTTATAAAGCATTATATAGAAGAATATATACCATCATAATAAAGCTAAAAGTCTTACCTAACAGATACACTCCACAAAATTTGCGCATTTTTGCGGCACCCATACATTTATTTTTTATTTTCAGCATGGCTGTCGAAATAACGAAATTGCAAATTTTCGAAATTTGGTCTTCTAACAGAGGAAGTGATCGTTTTAATCAAGTTTATTTTATTTTTTATTAATATTATTATAATTATTTATGAATATTATTATATTCCCGTGTTACTTTTTCTGAATGTTCTAAAAATAAAATCAAGGGTTTGTTGAGAGCTTTATGCCAACAAATGGAAGTAAAATGGACTAAATGTCATCGTCATCGGGACCATTTTTAGAAAGTAATATGAATTGGTTAAGAAAGAACTAATATTACTTTACCTGAAACTGTCTTACAAGAAATTCCATCATTTAGCTCAATGACTCCAGATAGACCAGCTAAAGGTGAGACTGTTGTGATAGAACTCAAAAGCGAAAAATCCATACGCTGTTAGAGGCGACTAGTCCTGAAGAAATTGCAGTGGCTAATGAAAGCAACTTTTCAGAGCTGGCAAACGTGATTCTGCAGCCATAATAAAATATTTATCATCTAAGTCTGGTAGTAGTGGGACAGCAATTAAACAGGCCCGTAAATGTCTAATTAGTAGATCCTGTATCTTTATCTACTGACGAAGCTCTGAGCATGATGATAGATGCTAAATTAACTACTCATCAATGCAATATAATTCATGAAAACGTAAATAAACTGGCTAAAAACTTATTAATTTCTTATAACCAAATACTGGAAGTAAAAAAGCAGTGTTATCCATGTTGTATGTACAATATGCCTGTTAGTATTCACAAGGTTCTTTTTTACGGTAAAGATGTAATATCATCATAAATAGTGCCAATTGGCCAGTTATCGGAAGAGGCTCAAGAGGCAAGAAACAAAGACAATCGCTACTATAGACGATAGATAATTTTTCACAAGAAAACCTTTACGGGTAGATAAAAATACAGATCTTCTAAATAGACTATTAATCTCATCTGCCCCTATTTAGCAGAATTAATACCACGAAAAAGTGGAAGTAAATTGGAGCCAGAAGTTTTGTCAATGCTTTCCTTGCCCACAACAAACAAGTAATAAGTATATTATCTGTGTTTTTCATTTTTTAAATTACAAAATTAAACGAAAATGGTTTTATAAAGCTATAGGAATACTTATTATAACTTATTTTAATTAAATTAATGAGTGTCGTATCATCAGGAATTAAATCCCGCTAGATTGCGATTTTATTACACTGTGCGGTGATGACATTCAAATTCAAAATACTCATAATTAAAAAAAACTATATTTAAACAACATAGAGACATCGATTTAAATCGATTAGAATCGCGTGTCAGTCCGTATCGGCCCTAGCCGGTGGAATATAATTAAACACCGGCCTCAAAACGCAACGGCAGTCGTAAATACATACGTTCAGAAACAATAAACAATGTATTTTACATGCGATTATAAAACATTGCCACTTCACTAACTACTGGGATTTCAGAACGAAACTTTATGGTTGTCTGTCATTCTCGTTCCCGCCAAATTTGCGTGTGGTCTTTGGTTGTGACGGTTTTATTTTCTTTAAGAAATAGAAATACCCACGAAACTGCTTTCATGTTTTTATTTTCTTTTGCGTAAATAACGATACTGGTTTTAAGCTGCTTTAATGACGCTATGGTTTGAATGAAGCTGTGTTGAAGGTTAAGAATCAATTTACGGCTCGAAACAATGTGTCTGCCAGCTTTATCATTATGGATAATCTGACAAGCGTTAGATGAGGATAAAGCTAGAAAGTGCAGGAGAGTGCTTGTTGCCTATCTTGGGATTGGGTCGGGTTGGAATCAGCGCAATGTTAGGAAGACTGGACTTTAGACTGTCATCTCCCCGTTGGGGCGGTAAGTCGTCTTTGGCCGGCAGTCAGGGTGGTTTAAGTGGTCATACCACATACTCCAGCTCTAATTTTCTCTAGAACCGCAGATTCGAAAACATTTTCTACCTCCTAAAAAGGGTGCAACTAATTTTAATGTTGTTGTTGTCATTTCTAATTCTATTTTCATTAGTTTTCTTAGATTAAATCTTGCTACATTTAGGTACAAGCTAACTACGAGTTTATGATGTTACATTATGCAGATAGTAAATGTGATAAATTGTTTCAAACGAAAGCCCATTTACACTAATTACGTTCTTGTTCGTTGTTTATAGATATACAGGTCCATGTCACACTTGTCGGAAAATTAGTTAGGTATTATTAAAATATTAAGACTCCGTGAACCTAATATTTCGGTCATCGAGCCGTCTCGACCCAGAAACTCGGCCATAAGGAGGCTGGCTGAGGTGGTGTGTGAAACTATGATGTGATGATGTTTCGCCGCCTAGTAGCTGGCACGAGTGGTTAGTTGAGTATTCGCTGGCCCATTTTATATGGTGGCTGAAGGTCGTTGCGAACGCGGCATCTCGACTTCTGCACAGCCCCAGCACGCGCGAATTCTCCTCGAACGTAGGAGTGGTTGGGGATTCGTTACACGAGATCACTGTCTCACTCTGCCGTCTCTGTGATCAGCATGACTGCCTCACAGAAAGAGACGACAGCGTTCCAAGACCTTTCGGTTCAGAGCATCGAAAAAACCAGAATCGGGAGCAAGAGGACAATCAAGCTATCTGGGGTTACGGTGCTACGGTGCCCAAACGGTGAATGTCGCCAAAGTGTTTAGAGCCGTGCCCTTCTCAGGCGTTTCTTCCCAGCCCACCCAGACCGGCTAAAGCAACCATAGCCCGTTAAGACCGGAAGCCGATAGGTTAAGGTGCAACGACCGCTCTGCACCCCACTCTTGTAAAATGGGACTTACCATCGCAACGGTGGCGAACCCAAACCTCAGCTGATGTACTAACACATGCTGAGGCAAATTTTATTTGCTTTTCTAATAATTATTGCGGTTGAGACCGCTTACCTGCATAAATATTGTTATGTACTTACCAATATTTTTATTAATTCATAAAAATTTATTCATTAAAAGGTCTATTGCGCATTTGTGGATTTGGAAAAGGCTTACGATAAAATGGTGAGGAATGAAATGTGGTCGGTACTGTCGATGTATGGGGTGAACTGCAGCCTCATTTGAGCTCTGAAATCCTTTATGAAGATTCTAGAGCTTGTGTGAGGATAAATGGGTCGTACACTGATTGGTTTACCGTCGAGACAAGTGTTGAAAGGGATGTGTAGCGTCGACGTGGTTGTTCAACCTCTTCATGGACAGTTGTTTGCAAGATTTAAAACATAGTGACTGCGGATTAAGGATGAATGAGTTACTTGTCAAATGCCTCCTTTATGCTGATGATCAGGTAATACTTGCGTCTTCAGCGGAGGAGTTGCAGGAGATGGTAGCAATCATGCATGGTGCTTTAGGGAGGAAAGAAATGAAGGAATGTGTTACGGCTTGTAATGTTATGATCGATGGACAAGGAGTGGAGCAAGTGAATGATTTTGTATATTAAGAAACGCTATTTACTAGGAATGGTAAGAATGAAGAAGATATTGAAAGAAGACTTAATGCAGGTAATAGGCTTTTATGAACAGTCAAAACGTGTCCAAAAAGGCACGTTTGGCTGTGCATAGAGGGGTGTTAGTACCTACAATTATGTATGGTAGTGATAGTTGGGTATGGCAGAATAGACATGAAAGTAGAATAAATGCTGTAGAAATGAGAGCACTAGATAATAAATAAATAGAGCTAAAATGGTTTGGACACATGGAGAGGATGGATGACGAAAGACTGACCAAGAAGTTATATAAGGCAAATGTGATGGGACAGGTGGAAGGAGAAGACCTAGACGGACGTTCTCTGATCAGATTGGAGACATCTTAAAAAAAGGACAGGTTAGAAGTACCCTTAACCGACGAGCATGCATGAGAAAATTGATGGGAGCGAATGAAGCAAGAGAGATCGATATGTCAGGATCGTTGCAAATGGCGTTCCGTAGTCTCTACCTACCCCTCCAGGAAACAGGCGTGAGTCTATATTCACATACATAGGTATGTACGTATGTATGTATGTGAAAATTGATTATTATTTTTCTAGTAAAAACAATCTGTAAAATTCGCTTGAACAAAAATTAATAACTACCTATTTTTTGACATACAAAAAATCAATTTCCTCTGGTCTATTTTCTAGCAGAGAAAAATAAAATAATATACAAAATATTCGCTTGACATTGTAGAAATATTGTTTCTCTTATAAATTCAAGGTGAATCCCCGAGGAACATGAGCCCAATTTGACCTATATTTTATTTTTTCTTGTTTTCTACCTCAAATAGTTGCCATTTCAGAAAATAATATTTTCGGTTTGTTTTCTTAGGAGATTGTTTTATTTAATCAGTAGACAAGAAAATAGAATAATATATTAGTTACCGTACTTTTTTCGTGAATTTTCTAAAGCAAATTGGATTATGAGAAGTTAAATTGTCGCAGCAGAGGTAGGCACTCTTCAATGTAGACCGACTATCCTTAAATCGCTTGCCCCGTGCCTTGGAAAGCACGCTAAGCCGTCGGACTCGGCTTTCATATCTTTGACAGTTATGTGCAATTAGTACTGGGCAGCCAGGCGCAGCCCTTTATTATGTAACTGGAATAATTAGTTAGTTGTGGATAGCCTAGTTGAGATACCAACAGACTGCCATGCAGAGGGTATCGGGTTCGATTCCACGGCGCGCACCAATGACTTTCCGGAGTTATGTGCGTATTGAATTGTTAATTATCGCTTGTCCCGTGCCTCAGCGAGCACGTTAAGCTGTCGCCATGTCGGTTCCGGTTGCCATGAAGATCTTTGAAAGTCGTTATAGGGTGTCAGTACCTTCTAAATAAACTGACACTAGTCTAAATCATGGAATATCCCTATCCCTTCAGGTTGCAGAGGTCAGACAGGCAGTCGCTCTGTAGAAAAGCTAAATATTTAGTCAAATCCGGCTAGACTGGTAAGCGGACCCCAGGTTGAAACTGGGATAGCGCTAGGTGGATGATGATGATGAATAAAGCTGTGAGAGGTACAAAGCCAGTCGAGTCGAAGCAAAACTTTATACAGACAAGCCCCTACCCGCGAAAATGTAACAAACGAATACGAAGAGCCTTCACTAGCTGTCCACATTTTCCAGCAAGTGCAAGCAGCATTTTCCTTCAAAATCTGTGCATTTTCACATATACTACCAACACCTAATTTTCCCTTTATGCATATGATATGATAAAAGCAACTCACTGTCCAAATGTCATGTTTATATCTTCAGTATTTTATGGTCTCCTATATCTCAACGATATACCTAGTAGAGAGACCAATGGAGATTGATGATGCAGAGAGTCTGGAGTTCAAACCGATGATTCGCATCAACGACTTTTAAAATTATGTGCAGATTTAATTGTCATTTGGTGCTTGGTAAAGAGTAAAGGTAAGTCTGAGAGTTCTCCATAATGTTATCAAAAAACACGGGAAGTCTGCAAACCTACACTTGGCCAGTATGGTTGACTATTAGACCATAAAGAGAAGAGGTCTGGTAGTGGGATAGATTAAAACAAGGCCAATGTGAATGATGGTACGTCAGTCAGGACATTTTCTTTTATATAGATAGACATAATATACATTATTCACTCCGCAAACCCAAAGAAATCTTATAGTAATATATAAAGCTGAAGAGTTTGTTTGTTTGTTTGGTGGAACGCGCTACTCTCAGGAGCTATTAGACCGATTTGAAAAATTCTTTCAGAGTTAGATAGCCCTTTTATCGAGGAAGGCTATAGGCTATAATTATAACATCACGCTTAGAGCCACGGGAGCAGAGCAGTAGCCTTAAATAACGTGAGTGTAACCGCGGGCTCATCTAGTCTTTTATAAACTTTACATCGAATATGTTACACATAAACAAATAATGACAGACGCACGGACAAACGTCAATTTAATAGTATTGTGTTTGGCGCCGGAGAAAAATAATAAATACCAATGAATTTTACAACTGCATATAAACGTTTGATACTCGGGGAATAAAAGAAAATTGAAGTTTATTGTTTCTTTGATGAAGAAAATACGGCGAAGTCAAAGAAATGTGGACGGTGCCAACACATTTTATTGTGTCATTCTGTCCCTTTTTAACATGAAGGGAAAAGACAGTAATTAATAATTTAAAGTAATTTGTGTGGCACTTATAAAAGAGAGTAAGAAATTCCAAGTTCTGTAACTTAGATTAATGATTAGTTTTACTGTGCTCTCAGTGAGAATAATTATCTAAGTTATTTAAATATTTTTGAAACTTCAATGAGTAAGATTTTAGTTATGATGGCGGCATATGATTAGTAAGTGGGAGTTTAATTAACAGTCATTAATCTAACTTACGGCGGGTGTCTAACGAAATTGCAAGCGTTTTAAAACTAACGACAATTTTATTATAAATCGCCTTATACATCATGTACACTATTTAGTAGTATTATATGCAGCGTAATTCGAAATGAAGTTATCCGACAAAACCAAAATTACCGACATAGCTCACAGAATTAGTAAGCTCAAGTGGCAGTGGGCTGGCCATATCTGTAGAAGGACTGGTGACCGATGGAGCAAGCGTGTCCTAGAGTGGAGACCACGACTTGGTAAGGTAGGGCGGCCCCCGGCTAGGTGGACCGACGACCTGAAAAGGGGACCAGGGACAGACTGGATGCGGAAGGCTGAGGTCCGTGTACTGTGGCGCGGTTTGGGAGAGGCCTATGTCCAGCAGTGGACGGTCTAAGTCTGATTGAGTAAATAGCGTGATCGTAGCTGCATTCAAGATTTTGCGTTGATGCCGTGGGTCCAGTTCCTAGTCTAATCAAATTTCACTAAATTCCAGCTGCTTGCGACTGCCGTCTGCTCTCCGCAATCCAAAGGCATGATGATATGCCATGGGTTAGACCAGTATCAGTTTATTCAGAGGTACTGATTGCATAATATATGTATAACAACTGCCAAAAATCTTTATGACAACAGGGACCGATGGCTTAAGTGATAATAAACAATGCACGCACATAACTTTGAAAAGGCAGTGGTGCGCGTCATGGATTTAACCCGGCACGGCAACCCTGGCAATCTGTTGATATCTCCACTCGGCTATCACTGCCTTTGTAGTAGGTATTGTATATTTTATTTTATTTTTATTTTATAGACTCACGCCTGTATCCCCGAAGGGGAAGGCAGAGGTGTAATGAACACCCACATTTCGCCATGAATTTTTAGGTCCCGCGTAATAGTGTGCGAGCCTATTGCCGTACCGGGCACATTACCAGACTCCGTGTTGCTACTGAGAATTTCCTAACGGAAAACCCCAATAACACTTTGCCAGACCCGGGAATCGAACCCGAGACCTCCCAATCCCACTTGCACATTTATGCCGTGAGACTAACGAGGCAGTCATTGTATATTTTAGCCTTATACTATACGATATTGGCAAGCTGAACATAGCATAAGCTTTGCTAAAGTACACCGACATTCAATACGTCAGTCAAACATCCAATACAACTGCGTATCATACAATATTTAGCAGTTGCACAGGATCATGGCATCGATGCATATGATTTAGATCACCAGACGAAGATCTAGACGCAAATGTGTATTTATGTCTGTAGTGTAGAAATACTGAGTATTGAAGACACATTTATCTTCCTTATACTATAGATCAGATGTGTTTACTAATGTGTTTGGATTTTGGAACAGAGCGTTAGAATTGGACGAATTACAAATGCCGGATAAAGGATGAACTTTACTGACAGATAATATTGTCTGTCAGCAAAGAGCTATATATATTTGTATAAGGTTAATACAGTAAAATAATATAATCTTAATATATAAAATCCTTGCGTTACTGACTGACTGACAGACACGCTACAGCCGAAACTATTGGGCGCAGGAAGCTGAAATTTGGCATGTATGTTCCTTAGGGACCGTAGGGGTGCACTAAGAAGGGATTTCCCGAAATGCCCACGGGATCGGCCAAAACGGGTAAATTTAAAAAAATGCAGGCGTAGCTGCTGGCGTCCTCTAGTAAATAAATAATAATAAAATTTATTAATTTTCATTCATCACAAAAATATACATACAGTTCTTAAAAAGTAATTTAGGTAAAAAAAATAATAGTAACAAGTTGCAGATCACCTCCCATTACTTTCACAGCCCTCATATTTGCCTCGCTCTTGCCTCAGTTAGGATATGGGAATGAATAAATAAAAATTCGCCTTTGAAACATAAGGCTGGTTGGCGTAGCGGGCGTGTAAACGACTGCTACGTCGAAGGTCGCGGGTTCGAATCCCGCTCAAGTCAAACATTTGTGTGAATGACCTGGAAGTTTGTCTTGGTCTGGGTGTTTCTATGTATAATATGTATGTATTTACTAAAAAAAGTATATATGTATGTGTATGTTTATCCATTGTCTAGTATCCATAGTACAAGCTTCTGCTTAGTTTGGGACTAGATGGTGTTGTGTGAATGTGGTAGAATATTATTATTATTATTAACTAGAGGATGCCTAAAGCTACGCTCCTACATTTCTTTTATTCTGCGGTTTCCTCCCAATCCCGGAGGAATTTCTACGGTCCCCAAGGAACATCCTGCCAAACAGCTTCTTGCGCCTTAGGCCTTCGCCACACTTGACGGAAATTCCGTCGCGGATCTTCCACGGCGGAACGCCTTAACAAGTTATCTACACTAATAATATAATATTATAAAGAGGTAAAATTTGTATTTTTGTTTTTAATGGATAAACTCAAAAACTACTAGACAGATTTTAAGAATTCCTTCACTATTAGAAAGCTACATTATCTGCAAGTAACATAGGCTATATTTTATTTTAGGAAAAATAGGGGTCTGTAAGATATTTGGGTTTTTCGGGTACGCGAAGTAGTTCCCTCAGGACGCGGGTGAAACCGCGGGCAACGGCTAGTTGTATATAAATAACTAATACCAGGCACACTATGCGGATGATCCGTCGCTCCGATTGTTCTCAGCGTTTACTGTAACGGAATTTCCGTCAAGTGTGGCGAAGGCCTCTTAGTTTAGGCTGTAGCTTGTCTGCCAGTCAGTCAGTAACGCAAGGATATTATAAATACAGACTATTCAATAATGTTTTCAGAATTTGTTAGTATGTATGGAACTCTATGTATTATGTTCTAGATGAATTACTTCACTGATGATTACTATACTCGTAGTAAAAAAATAAATATAAGTTAGAGTAGAGTACATTTAGGGCAGTTCAGAATCGAATACCTTTTACTAAAATTCACCTAAATAAAATCACTTTTCTCAATAATCGTAATCTGATCGTAATCGGTAATGTGTAAACAAATTGAACAGGGTGATTGATATTCTTGCAACAACACCAACGGTTTTACCACCTATGTTGTTTGTAAAGTTCCCTACAACGAAATAATTAGCCTTAATCCTAAGTAGCCCTTCCTTAAACAAACAATTTCCGAAAGCCGTAAGCAAAGAATAGTTAGTCGTTAAGAAAACGTAAGAAAGCATTACAAGAATCAAACAAATAACATTAATTTTGAACCGACCGGCGACCGCACAATAACCTACAAATACATCGAAGTAAACATATGTTATCGTATGCGTCAGAAAAGCGTCAGTACATTGAATCATGTGAAGTAAAATCTCATCACCTCATATGTTACCGTATTGACATGTTTGTTGCTTCAGCCGTCAATGCACCTTTGATAAAGTTGCTTGTTCAAGGAGTGTTACATGTTTGGTGCTTTTGGATTTGTACCTTCTGTATTTCACACATACAATGCTCTTTGCTATCTCCATAAAAAATAAGTGTGTGTCATATTCTTAGACGACTACGTATTTTTAAAAGTACATATGAGTAGCTAAAACGAGTTTGATGAGAAAATTTTCAAGGTAGTAAACATTCGTCGGTCGAATCACGAAAAGGCGCAACTGTGTTTTAGTAAATTTTACAGCAGAGCCATTTTATGAAATCATCACGTTATGTACTGTCATAACTTTATGTCTTAAGATTTAATGTGCTTGGTATGATATGTATGTAAATATGTGGCTAAGATTGATCATATTATTAACTGTAGTTTCAGTGTACTGTAGTTAATTATAAGGATATTTATATTTTTTAACCGACTTCAAAAAAAGGAGGAGCTTCTCAATTCGTCGGAATCTTTTTTTTTTATGTATGTTCCCCGATTTTTTGAAAAACGTTTCACTTACGCCTTTTCGTGATGTACCCCTAATATGAGTCATTTCACTTACGTCCACGTAGGTATTTTGGCTTTAAGTGAAATTGAAAACTTCGGTATGTATTAAAAAAAATTCTAGCATCAAATCGAGTGATGTATTATTCTCTGTGTAAAGTAAGATCACCTAGCGAATCAATCAATCAGCCTATCGCAGTCCACTACCGAACATAGGCCTCTCCCAACACGCGCCACAGTACACGGTCCTCAGCCTTCCGCATCCAGTCTGTCCCAGCCACCTTTATCAGGTAGTCGGTCCACCTAGCTGGGGGCCACCCTACCTTACGCTTGCCGAGGCGTGGTCTCCACTCTAGAACACGCTTGCTCCATCGGTCATCAGTCCATCTACAGACATGGCCAGCCCACTGCCACTTGAGCTTACTGATTCTGTGAGCTAATAGTCGGTAACTTTGGTTCTTTGCCGGATAACTTCGTTTCCGATTTTATCCTTCAAAGAGACGCCAAGCATAGCCCGTTCCATAGCTCGCTACGTGACTTTTAGTTTGTGGACTAGTGAGTGCCCACGTCTCGGCACCGTACGTCATCATAACAGGTAGGACGCATTGGTTGAAGACTTTGGTCTTCAGGCATTGCGGTAAGGGCGAAGAGAAAACTCGACGTAGCTTGCCAAACGCTGCCCAACCCAACTAGATCCTGTGGTCGATTTCTTTCTTGAAGTTGTTTCTACCAAGCTGGACTACTTGCCCAAGGTAGACATACTCTTGAACAACTTCGAGCATCGATCCGTCGACATAAAACGGTCCCGGCACAATGTGTTCGTTGAACATAATCTTGGTTTCATCCAAGTTCATGCCGAGACCGACCCGTCGAGAGGCTCTATTTAGGCTGTGCAGCATCTCGCTCAGCTCTTCCAGTCTCTCTGTCACGATGACAATATCGTCGGCAAACCAAAAGTGGGATATGTACTCGCCGTTCATGTTTATGCCCAGTCTAGTCCAGCGTCTTAACGACGTCTTCGAGTGCGTTGGTGAAGAGCTTAGGGGATATAACATCCCCCTGCCTCACTCCTCTTCGCAACTCAACGGGGCTAGTTTTACTGTCCTGGAGCTGGACGGTCATAGTGGCCGTGTCGTACAAACATCTCAACACCTCGATGTAGCTTTGGTCTTCTGTACAATCTGCCGAACAGTATGGATGTGGTCTACGGTGCTGTAGCCTTTTCGAAACCCGGCTTGTTCCGGTGGCTGGAAATCGTCGAGTTTTCTGGCGAGGCAGTTTGTTAGGACTTTCGAGAACCACTTGTAGACGTGGCTCAGGAGTGAAATAAGTCTATAGGTTTTCATTAGGGTTTTATCACCTTTTCTGAAAAATAGAACCACAGCACTCCCACTCAACGCCTGAGGTGTTAGGTCTTGGTGGGTAACGGAATTAAACAGGCTCGCCAGATCTTTCAGAACTGCTGTCCCACCTGCTTTTAAGAGCTCTATGGTGATTCCGTCATCCCCTGGAGACTTGTTGTTCTTAAGCTGCTCGAGAGCCACTCTAACCTCGCCCTGGTTGATATCAGGGATGTCCTCCGTGTAATGGCGCGTGAGTTGGGCCCTGTGGTCATCATCGCTGGGTCTCGTAGGTTTAGGAATCCGTGATGCGTACAAATCCTTGTAGAAACTCTCAATTTCAGCGAGAATCTCGAACTTGGAGGTTACGGTTTTGCCATCCGCAGTAATGAGTTTCGACAGATGAATTCTCCCAAGCTGGCGAGCGAAGACTTTGATGCCTCGATTCTGTTCAATCGTAGCCGTAATGGTGCGGGTATTGAAACATCGGAGGTCACGTCGCACCAGCTTCCGGATCTTCCCGTTAAGGTTTCTTCCATCCGTCGAAGACGTCTGCGCATATGACATTCCTCTTCTTTGCCTCATAAGTTTGAGAGTCTGGAGCGAGAGTTTACTTTGATTGTTAACGCTTTTTCCGAGATACACCCTTCCAGACACGTCCTGTAGCGTTTTGACCACAGCGTCGGTTTTCTCGTCAACAGTGTCATGGGTTTCCAGCAGTTACAACAGAAACGAGTTTCGACAGGTCTTGGTTTCACTCGCGCAAAATTATGTTACGCCTCTTCGTGAAAAAACATTATTGTGCATGAACAGGCGTAACTAGCGATATGTCCCTTCGTGATTTTTTGAATTAGAAGGAAAAGTAGATAGGGCTTTTCGCAACGGTCTATAAGTAGGGTTTCATTGCAGTTTTGGCTACGCCTCTTCGTGACATACTGAAACTTGACCTATAAATGTCGATGGTGCTAATATCTCAAAATAAAAAAAATTTTGGATACGCCCTTTCGTTATTTGACCGACGAATTATGTGCCTTGCTGGTTTCAGCATGAATGGGCCGGCTCGACCGGGGAAGTACTACCCTCTCACAGAAAATCGACGTAAAGTAACAGTACCTAAACTGTTGCGTTTTGTTCGGTGAGTGAGAGTACCGGAGGCCCTATCCCCTAATCCTTCTCCCTCATCCTATACCTTTTCCCAACCTTAAGGGGAGGCAACGCACTTGTAACTCCTGTGGTGTTGCTTGTGTCCATGAGCGGTGGTAATTGCTTACCATCGTGCGATCCGTCTGCTCGTTTGCCGCCTATTACCATAAAAAAAAAATTTGCTTGCTATCTGTATATATAAAATTCTTGCGTTACTGACCGACTGATAGACAACGCACAGGCAAAATTATTGGGCGCATGAAGCTGCAAGCTGCAATGTATGTTCCTTGGGGACTCTAGTAGAGATTTGAAATTCCCAAGGAATCGGGTAGAAATGGCTTAAATCTTATAAAGATATCATCCCTATTTACTAACAGTTCCACCGGCGCGGCGGTCCCGCCACTTTTCACAATGAGGCTTCACGACGCGGGGCAGACTCAGTTACTGGTTTTTCAAAGACAGCTGCTCACTTGAATAGTGTCAAGCTAGATTTTACAAAGATTCAATCAACGGGCACAAGGTACACTCAGGCTCGAAACAAGAATTTTTAATCACACGAAGTGTTGTTTCATGTGAAGATCGAACTAGCGGTATCCCCATAGCAGCCCGAAGTCCGCTTACTGGTCTAACCACATTTGACTCAATATTAGCTTTCCCACAGAGCGATTGCCTGTTTGACCACCGTAACCCAAAGGGATAGCAATATTCCATGGTTTAAAATATATTTATATATATTTTTATTACAATATTACACCCACATTTAGCCATGAATTTTTAGGTCCTACGTAATAGGGGGCGAGCCTATTGCCGTACCGGGCACATTACCAGACTCCGTGCAGTTACTGAGAATTTCCTAACGGAAAACCCAATAACACTTTGCCCGACCCGGGAATTGAACCCGATAGTGGATTCGAACCCGATACCTATTGATATTGCCATGGGGTTTGATATTGAGTTTTTAAAACACTTTACAAAGATATTCTTTGCTTCGTATATGTTAATTAGCGACCTATTACGGCATCCGCGGTTTTTACTCTTCGTAAGAGATATACATACTTACCTCCCCGCAAAATGAACCGACGACCTTGTTGAGATCGATCTGTATGGAGAACCTTGCGAGAGGCCTAACTCCAGCAGGACATTTGCCACCTAAGATGATGATAACGAAGCATTACAAGTACATTTCAAGCTATGGTAACTAGTAACTATTAGCAGAATCGTATTTATGTTTGTCGTTTTGCTATACAAAAACTACCAGTGTCGAAAAACCGTGCAGTACACAGAAAACTTCAAAAGTCCATTCGATTTCATTATTCTCATAAAAACTGTTCCTTTCAAACGAAAATACGAATTATTATTACAACAAAGACCATCGTCATTCAGGTTGCGTAAATAACGAATAACTAAAACTTTAAGCAACAGAACTGCTATTATAATTAACCACCACCTGCGTTTCCACACGCAATACTCAACCGTATGTTTTTATTTCTCCTATCAGACTGCCAAGGTAGCACTTCCGGTTTCCAAAGGAAAACTAACTTTATGACAATAAAAATAAAGCTCAAATTCATCTGCCAACATGTTCAACGAACATACGTCATTATAGTTTATTTATCAAAGACGTTTTTAAGTGTAAAGTGCGAAGAATTTTAATTACATTCTCTGCTGATGCTCGTAGTTTATGATGGTATAACTGTCAGACTGATTGGCACTTGACACGATGGGTATGGCGTAAAGTTTCGGAAATCGCGTGTTTTCTTTTACAGGAGCGTCAGATTTACGCGTTTTGGAGATTTGTTGACGTGGTTTTACGCTTGGTAAGCAATGACTGGTAATGAGCTGTACTTAGTTATGTGATATATGTGCTGTATCTCTTTTAATGTCAAGCGGTTTTTTTGTTGTATGTAACTGGCATACAGTTACGTGAATGCTATAAATTCTGGCTATTTTGTGGCTTAGCGTATCTTTATCTGAATATATAAAATTCTTGCCTGCTTCGTTGGTCTCGCGGCATAAATGTGCACGTGGGATTGGGAGGTCTCGGGTTCGATTCCCGCGTCGGGCAAAGTGCTATTGGGTTTTTCCGTTAGGAAATTCTCAGTAGCAGCTCGGAGTCTGGTAATGTGCCCGGTACGGCAATAGGCTCGCCCCCTATTTCGTGGGACCTAATAAAATCATGGCCAAATGTGGGTGTCATATTACACCTCTGCCTTCCCCTTCGGGGATACAGGCGTGAGTCTATAAATAAAAATAAAAAATCTTGTGTTTTGGACTGACTGACTGACAATGCACGGCCAAAACTTTTGGGCACAAGGAACTGAAATTCGGCTTGTATGTTTCTTGGGGACCACAGGGGATTGTAATAACTAGAGATGATTGCCGGATATGCCAATGTGATCGGAAAGAGACGGTTAAATTAAGAATAATAATTGGGCATATTGTTGACCACGGTTGACGTAGCGGGAGTGTAAGCGACTGCTACGCCGAAGGTCGCGGGTTCGATTCCCGCTCAAGTCAAACATTTGTGTGCATGAACATGGATGTTTGTCTTGGTTTGGGTGTTTCTATGTATAATATATGTATGTATTTCCAATAGAAGAGTAAAATGTATGTTTATCCATTATTTAGTACCCATAGCACAAGCTCTGCTTAGTTAGGGACTAGATGATGATGTGTGTTAGTGGTAGAATATTATTATTATTATACTCTAGTCAGGGAGATGAAACACAAGCAAACGTCGCTTTGCCTTGTTTGTAGCCTCATTAACATTGCTGACTGGAAAAATTAATCACTTAAGTACCGAAAAGTTAATTAAGTAAGCACCATTCGTACTCTAACACTCTTTGAAAAGGATACTTGACTTAAGGTCAGTGGGCAAGTCGTTTATCGATATATACAGCCGGCTGTTCACGGTGCGTAGTTTTACTGACAAATGTGCAAGGCACCTTTATAGTTAGACAGTGAGTACTCTAACTTCAAAGTAGTCTGAATGAATTTTACGTCCAACGTAATTGGGGGTGAGCCTATTGCCGTTACCACGTACACTGCCGGACTCCGTGCTGCTACTGAGAATTCGGAAAACTAAGTAACACTTTTGCCCGACCCGGGAATTCCGATCAGCAGACGCATACGCTATCCACTGGACCACATAGGCAGTATTATATCAGCTGAAATACGTCCCTATCATAGGCCTCACCCAAGGCAAAAATTTAAAAGAAAATGTGCGGGTGTAGCTGCGGACATCGATAAATAATTTAATATAAACAGAGGATGACGAAAGACTGACCAAGCAGATATACAAGGCAAGTGTGAATGGGACAGGACGAAGGGGAAGACCTCGGCGAACGTTCTCTGACCAGCAGGGCGATTCAGAATGTCACGACAAGTAATCGTACGATATGTCAAATTATTGTCCTCGTCTTTCAGCCGCCTATCAGAGATATTTTGAACTAATATTCATTGAATTCGGTTTATTTATTAATTTACTTCATACTGAATGCATAAAATTGATAGGAAATGCGATAGTTTTGACAAAAAATTAGGTAGCCCGTTTGAAAATTAACGGAATCGAATGTCAAATGAGTTATCGAACGGTTCTGAATCGCGCCCCTGGAGGGCGATTCAGAATCTTTCGATATCTCATTTGACATTCGATTCCGTTAATTGTCGAACGAGCTACCTCATTTTTTGTCAAAACTATCGCATTTCCTATCAATTTTATGCATTCAGTATGAAGTAAATTAAATAAATAAACCGAATTCAATGAATATTTGTTCAAAATATCTCTGATAGGTGGCTAAAAGACGAGGACAATAATTTGACATATCGTACGATTACTTGTCGTGACATTCTGAATCGGCCTGCTGATTGGAGACATCCTGATAACCGGACAGGTTAGAAGTACCCATGAACACGAGAGCATGCATGAGGAATCTGATGGAAGTGAATGAAGTAAGAGAGATATGTCAGGATCGTTGCAAATGGCGTTCTTTAGGGCGCTTGTGCACTACACGGAATTTTACTGTCCGGCAGTCCGATTTTTTACGGTCCGATATGGCGGGCCATATATTTAGGGGTATGGTTTGTGCACTATACGTAATTTTACCGTCCAATATTTTACTTTTCCCCATTCCGGGCCGTTTTTCCGGTCCGAGATGAAGATTTATTTTCAATCAGTAAATAAATATGGATGACGATATAAAATCACCCAGTAATACCTATTATAATACACCAACTCAAGTACATGACTCAGTCTAACTCATAGAACTTAAAAGATTCGAAAGGACTCAAAAGACTCAAAGGACTCAGAAGACTCGGACTCATGTGACTAACGAGTCCTAGTCTTGAAAATCTACTCAAGTCTCGAAATGAAGACTAAAAGACTCGAGTTTCCCACAACACTAGTGACGTCACATATTTTGAAATTTTAAAATTATTTTGAACTACTCCCCCTTAACGTGTGGCCCCTAACTCCAACCGATGAAACTCGTCATTTTTAACTTTAAATGAAGTAACTCAGATCAATTCGTTGTTTATGTTAACCGATTGTACCTGTTAACCTTTATTTTATGGGTTAATAACCAGATACATTTCGGTTCGGTTGACCCTAACTGTCCGAACCCTGATCAGTGGCGGCGCTAGACCACATGTGGACGTCGGCGACATCAAGTTCGCGAGGCCCTTTAAATCGATGGCGAGGCCCCGTTTACTTCGTAGTAAAAAACCGTTAAAATTAAGTGAGCCAAATTATAAAATAATGTATGAATAAATAAATGACTATTAAAATATTTTCACCCAACACAGATCTTGTCACTCACGTGTTCGAAAATAATTAAAGTCATTATCATCTGCTTTGCTTTTTACCGAATTGTTAGGTGTCGGTTACCTAAGCCAGGATGATGGCAAAACGAAATTAAGTATGTAACTTGTAAAACTTTTTGCGAGGCCCTCTCAGGCGCGAGGCCGTCGGCGGTCGCCGACGTCGCCGACGCCTAGCGCCGCCACTGACCCTGATAAATACTGTACACACTTACCTTAAATTACAGCAAGCATTTCATTTGGTGGTACATGTCGGCGATACGCCAGGGTTATCGTGTCCAGACTCCATTATAATAAAAACACTCACGTAATATTTATTAGTTTATTTTCAGACGATTTCTAGCACAGAATTGAATTAAAATATGAGCTACAGTCCTTTTTATAAACTAACCGTCATTACACTTAATGTTTAACAACTGCCACTTCCTTTTAAACATATAATTGAAATTACTGTACAATTAATTATTACTTATAAAATATAAATCAAAAATCAACATTAATATTGTAATGAATTTTGCACAACACCAAATGATTTATTTTACACGAATAACAAATGTATTTTAATAACCAAACGCTGCTTTACAACATTGTCAACAGATGGCGCTATCAACAGTATGTAAATATAAGCGCATGTTATTTATTACCGTAAACATAAAAATAAGTGTCAGAATAATGTTATTTAATACTAATTGATTTTACTTTGAAAGTTTCTGGAGTTATCTTAATAATTAAGCGATAAATTATAAATACTCAATCTTTAGGTATAAAACAGTGAAGCAGTCGATACAGTGTCTAATATTCTAAAGTAGTGAAGTTCTCAGTTCTGTGTTCACAAATAGTTATTTAAATATCAATCTTAAATATTATTAACATTTTCGTAACAATATAATCATTATATATTAATTTGCGCCCATATACACACAGTCTTAATTTTGTATCTTGCCTCTTGATCCACGCGCTTAAGCGGTATAGCAAAAAGTCATAAGTATTTGTAGACATCCGATAGTAGTCGAAAAATATTCTTTCGTCTTGCCTCAATTTATTGTTGTTTATGTAAAATGACCCGGTCAGGTACCTTTCACGTATAAGGGAATGCACTCAAAATTCTTTTTGTCTTCTACGTCTTTGTATGTAAAGTAATAAAGCAAGCAACTGCCGACGTTCCAAGAAACTCATCATTCCTAGCGTAATTACGCGTGCGTGGCGTGTAGTTTCAAGGAGAGCCTACCCTTAACTGCGCCTTGCCGATCCGAGAAGAGACGGACAAGTGCACAAGCCAATAATTCGTTTTTTTCATGCCATATCGGACCGTCAAAAATCGGACTGCCGGACAGTAAAATTCCTTGTATTGCACAAACGCCCTTAGTCTCTGCCTACCCTTCCGGGAAACAGGCGTGAGTCTATGCATGTATGTAGGTACATATGTAGCTACGGATCCTCTACTTAAAAGTAAAATAAGATTAAGTAAATTTTCAATGCTCAGTTTTTATCATTTTAATACAAAATTAAATAATATGAATCAGATAATACTAAAATCTTAGTTCCACTTAATCTAAACTTCCAATAACCGTTCATATATTTTTAATAGCAAAAGTATCAGAAGATGAATGGCCGAAGTTAGCCGATCGAGCCATATCGCTAACTTCTCCGGGCGATAACGGTAAGATGGCGGCTGCCGCCGACTGTCATGGCGGATACATTGTAATATTTCTTAGAATTCTGTAGATATTGTTCTGGATTTAATTATTTACTGGATTTGTTGGTATAATAATTTTATTTATAGAAATGTTATAAAGTAAATGGTATGGAGCACTCATTAACAATGTAATACGCATTTTGACTGCCTCTGTGGTCCTGCCTGCGGTAGTGTAAGCGACTGCGGATTATGATGTAGGTATCGGGTTCGATTCCCGGGTCGAACAAAGAGTGATATTGGGTTTTTCTGTTGGGAATTATCCAATAGAAGTGCGGAGTCAGGGAGTTGGCGGTGTCACACCCCCGTGCTTCAAAGTCAGTGGTGCCGGCCGGGTATTTGAACCCGATCCCACTACATGGTATCTCCACTCAGCCATCGCTGCCGATTCTGTAAATACTAGTAACAGATCACGAAAGTTTAAATTACCAATTTACTAATTTCTCTATCATTTTCCAACAGCCGTCCTTATTGTTATTATTTTATATAGACTTACGCCTGTATCCCCGAAGGGTTAGGCAGAGGTTTAATATTAGGTATACCCACATTTCGCCATGAATTTTTAGGTCCCACGTAATAGGGGGCGAGCCTATTGCCGTTACCGGGCACAACGCTCTAATGTCAGGAACTGCTGGTCAAATTTTAATAATTATTCTTGTGTTAGATAGCACATTTATCGAGGAAGGTTAGCCATATAACATTACGTGATACGCTACGAGTAGGTACAGTAGCCTTAAATAACGGTGTACAACCGCGGGCTTAGCTAGTCTTAGCTATTTTTCTTTTCTTTTATTCTTTTAAAAAAGACAACTCCCGCAATAGGACTTAATCCTGTGTCGCGGGGGACTTTACAAACATACAACTAACGGACACAATGAACACCCAGACTCGAAACAACAATTTGTGAATTACACAAAGTGTTGCCTCGTGTGGGGATCGAACCCACAACACTCGGCGCAGTGTCAGTCGGCGAGGCGGCCGCTTAAACCAATACGGCAACCGTACAGCTATGTAAATATAGCACCGTCATTTCGCATATCAATTTCCGTTTCCGATTGCTGGTACTACCTTGGGGATTCCTATTCCCTTAAGTAGTGCCCAAGGGGATTATATCGTAATTCTACAACTTGGTGAACCAATAGTGTTTTGAAGAATCTTCGCCACCATATCTTTGAGCACTATGGTCTTAGATCTGAAAATTTAATCTTTGACGACCTAAACACATATCAATATATAGTCTCACGATTAGGCCTGATCTCAAGCGTGTAAATTTTAAACAGAAAATTGGTGATTATCCACCACTATTAAAAAAAATGGATGTCGAATTTTAATAAGGCCTTACCTCTGAATGCCTTATGAGTATCATCATTAGTTAAACCGCGAGACAAAGATTTTATACTATACTAGAGGGTTACACCTGCGTTATTTAAGGCTTCTGCTACGTTCCCGTCGCGCATAGCGTGATATTATATAGCCTATAGCCTTCCTCGATAAATGGGCTGTCTAACACTGAAATAATTTTTCAAATCGGCTCAGTAGTTCCTGAGATTAGCGCGTTCAACCAAACAAACTCTTCAGCTTTATTTATAAGTACCTATAAGAAAAGTGACTAAATAATATTCGTCTAGCATCAAATAATTGCGACTTTGGCTCAGTTTCTTATGACAATAGTTGCTCGCAAATAAATGGTGGAACAAGGAAGTAAAGAGATGTGCTCATGCGTAAGCATTTCAATGGTAGTGCGGGAGACACTGACAAATGATCAAGGAGCTCTTAGAAATGCTTTGTGGTAAACGTTTCTGATTAATTTACGCACCACAAACTCCCTTTTTACGATTAAGTACCTACTAATTATATTTATCACACACAGTATAATTATGATTTACTAGAGGATGCCTGAAGCTACGCCCACACATTGTATTTTAATTGAATCTTCTCTTCTCGATCCTGTGAGAATTTCAGGAAATCGCTTCTTACTACGGCGAGCATGCATGAAAAGAGTAATGAATGTAGAGGAAGCGCGTGAGGTTTGCAAGGATAGAAGCAAGTGGCGTTCTGTTGTCTCTGCCTACCCTCACGGGAAAAAGGCGTGAGCATATGTATGTATGTCTTCTTACTACACCTCAATGGTCCCCAAGAAAAACATGCCTATTTTCAGCTTCTTGCGTCCATGAGTTTAGACTGTGTGTTGTCAGCCAGTCAGTTGCGGCAAAATTTTATACTTATATTCTTCTTCTTCTTCTTTCAGTGCCTCTCCATCTAGTGGAGTTTGGCTATTAGCTCCGTGTACTTCTCCTTGTCTCTAGCGAGGCGGAACAGCTTGGCAGCGCTCGCAATTCCCCTCCACTCCCTTTTCTTTCATTTTTCTTTCTTCGCCCGAACTTTCTCTTGACTGACTTTGCCCGTCATTATGAGTTCCAACAGTCCATATCTATCGTGAACATGGCCCAAGTATGCTACTTATCTCTTTTTGAAAGTCCGTAGGAGCTCTCGTTTCTTCCCAATACGCCGCAACATACTTATATACAGTTTTACAATTCCCGCATTAGAAATTATTGTGTTGAACACAGACCGCTGAATGACAATTAGTGGTTTGAACCCATAACACTCAAAGCAGCTTAGCGGTGAGTTAATCGTCACTTTATCACCCATATTAGACATTTATTTTTAAGGCCTTAACAGTCAGCGATAGCCTTGTGGAAATACCAGCAGAATGCCATGCAGAGGGTATCGGCTTCTAATCCACTGCGCGTAACTTTGACTTTTAAAGTTGTGTGTATATTAAATTAGTAAATTATCGCTTGTCCGGTGCCTCGGACAGCACCTTAAAGGTAAAAAAGCAGAATATCTCATATATTTGTTTAATCTAGTAAACGGGTCCCGTGCTCCAAATTGCAGTTCCTTGATGCAACCGGGATAACGCTAGGACCATGATGATGATGGTATTCTGATTTGGTAAGTACTTGGTGATACAAGTACCTACTGGCCATATTGCTTCTTAGAAACAGTAAGATGCCATGACGCTTATCTATACACATAAATAAAATTGGAGTGTCTGTTTGTTATATTAAAATAACTGCTTATTACTAAATGCATATGGACGTATAAACGGTACATATATCGAAATAACATTTTTCAATTTTTGTCTGTCTGTCTGTTTATTCTCGCTAATCTCTGGAACGGCTGGACCGATTTTGACGGACTTTCACTGGCATCCGATGTACCAAGGAGTAACTTAGGCTATAAATTAACCGGGTATGCGAAGTAGTTCCCTCAGGACGCGGGTGAAATCGCGAGAAACAGCTAGTTGCTACTATAATTTGAAAAACGCCATGCCGTTTACCATCACGGCACAAAAGCCACTCTCACCCACACCCCAATAGATGTATCACCTACAAACAAAAGCATTGATCAAATACACCACCCCTTTCCGGCAGCCGAACATGGAACGATCTGAATATAAATAAATCCACAAATTGGCACTACATATAACGGTTGTTGACCGTCTAGAGGCTAAATTAGGCTTTTTGGGTCAGAGGGCTGGATGGTGTTGGATTTTTGCAGTATAATATATTGTTGTTTTGTTAGGTTTAGAGATTTGTTTTTGAGCTTGTGTAATCTTAAGAGTTAAAGTTGCTATGAAAAAAGCTGCTTATGTTTAAAAAAACCTCCAAAATGACTTGACAGATTTTTTGTATTAATTGGCTAGTACTTGGATGACCAAGCTCGGTATTTCTACTTTTGTATTTTTTTTTTCAAATAATGCTAGCTAAAATCGATTTTTGATACGAACCGACAGAATAATGTCTATTCGTATAAGCTGCACCCCTCTTCCACTTAATATTATACAGGTTTATGCACCAACTGCTCAATCAACACAGGAAGACATCGACAACTTTTACGGTATGCTCGAAACAACTATAGCGACTATCTCCAAGCGTGAAATTTTAATCGTCCAGGGTGACTGGAACGCCAAGGTGGGGCACACTTTAAATGACGACCACATACGCCACATAATCGGTAGATATGAACTGGGAGTCCGAAATGAAAGGGGAGAAAGGTTTATTGATTTCTGTGTTAGTCACAACCTAATGATTACAAACACCTGCTTTAAACACCACAAGCGCAGACTATATACATGGATATCACCGGGTGACCGCTATCGTAACCAGATTGACTACATCACAGTAGCCGGCCGATGGAAATCGTCTGTGACGATCGCGAGAACTTTCCCAGGTGCAGACTGTGACAGCGACCACCAATTATTAGTTGTAGATCTGGTTGAGGCTCAAGTCATTTCGCCAAAAATCTAGGCGAATTACTAGATTAGCCGCACCAGAATACGATGACTTCCAGAAACAATTAGACCATAAACTAGAAGACCACCTGACAGTTTCGGACCCAGACGCACAATGGCTATACTTAAAATCTAAAATCAACGAAGTGCTTAATTCCATGGCTAAAACCATTCATTCGAGGAAAGATTGGATGTCTGACGAAGTCTGGACAAACATAAAAAGAAGGAAGGAACTTAAGAGTAGCCGAAAGCCTAACTTCGAGGAAGAGTACGCTCGCTTGACCAAAATTATTCGCAACCTAAGCAGGAGGGATAAGAACAAATATCTCCAGGACATCTGTGTAGAAATCGAAACACACGCCCATATGTACCAATCTGCCGATTTGTTCAAAAAGATCCGACAAATTACGAACACGTTCAAACCGCTCTCTTGGGTTATCGATGACAAAGATGGACGCCCAATACACGACCTTTGCCAAGTCACAGAGAGATGGAGGGAGTACTGCGAGGAGCTCTATCAGGATCGGCAGAGTTCATCATCTACACAACAACTCGAAGTGGCAGGCGCTCTAGAACCCGATATACTCCGCTCTGAAATAAAGGACTCGATTCGAAAGTTAAAAATGAACAAAGCCCCTGGATCAGATGGAATCACAGCGGAAGCACTTAAAGCCTTGGGGCCTATGGGGATTACCTGTTTACACAAGATCTGTAATGCAATATGGAAAACCGGACAATGGCCCTCTGACTGGGTACACTCCTCTATACTTCCTCTTCACAAAAAAGGATCGGTACGTAATTGCAACAATTATCGCACGATATCCCTGATATCACATGCCAGTAAAACGCTCTTACACATAATTAATGCAAGGTTAAGATCATACCTTGACTGGCAAATACCGCAAGAACAAGCGGGTTTTGTCAAGGGGAAAGGCACTCGCGAGCAAATCCTAAACCTGCGGCTCATAGTAGAGAAATGTTACGAGTTTAACAACCCAGTGTACTTGTGCTTTGTCGACTATCAGAAAGCTTTTGACTGCGTCAGGTGGGATAAACTATGGGAGATATTATCTGAAGTTGGAGTTCCAAACCACCTCATATCACTAATACATAGTCTTTACGAGTCAGGTTATGGAACTGTGTCGATGGGAGACGTCACATCCAAAACCTTTAAATTCCGGAAGGGCACACGACAAGGGTGCATTATCTCGCCCATACTTTTTAACATATATGGCGAGTACATAATGCGGCACACCCTTGAAGGTTGGGACGGAGGCGTCAAAATAGGAGGAGTTTCAATATCAAACCTCCGCTACGCAGATGACACCACCCTCATTGCATCTACCGAAGTCGAAATGGCCGAACTTCTGGAACGGCTCCAAACGACCAGTCTTAGAATGGGACTTAAAATTAACAAACAAAAGACCAAGCTAATGATAGTCGACCGTTTTGCTGCTACACAACGTACCAATCTTCGCCAGGAGTTTGAAACCGTGGAACAATTCCAGTACCTTGGCTCAGTAATCACGAACAAAGGCACCTGCGAACCAGAGATACGTAGACGAATTGGAATGGCCAAAACAGCGATGACCCAACTTGAGAAAATATGGAAAAATAGAAACATCTCAAACCGGACTAAAGTGCACCTCGTCCGTACACTCATATTTTCCATATTTCTCTATGGGGCTGAAACCTGGACGCTCAAAGCCGCTGACAAGCAGAGGATCGACGCCTTTGAAATGTGGTGCTGGCGCCGCCTGCTGAGGATTCCTTGGACAGCCCACCGCACAAACGTGTCTGTCCTTAAGGAACTTAAATTAGAGAACACCCAACGTCTATCCTCGATTTGTCTACACCGTGTCATTAGCTATTTTGGCCATATCGCACGAAGAGAGGCCAATAATTTAGAGAAACTAGTAGTGACGGGCAAGATCGAAGGCAAAAGACCCAGAGGTCGAAGTCCAAAAAGATGGTCGGACCAAATCCCCGAACACCTGGAGCTACCTGTCAGCATCGCCCTTCACCGAGCGACAGACCGGATCAGTTGGAAGGAAACCATCAATCGCCTAAAAAGGAGTCACGATCCTCAACAGTGGGGAAACGATTAAGAAGAGAAAATCGATTTATTGACTTCGAAACCTCTTAAAATAATCGTTGAAGCCGTTTTCGAGATGCAGATTATCTATTAGATTTAAAAGATATTCTTATTGCTAACGATAGTAAGCGCTATCTGCGATGCACAGTTGTAGCTATATACTCCTAGCAGAACAAATATAACCTTGTAGAAGAAAAGAGGAACCCACCACGCAACCTCGGATTGACCATCTCAACTATTGCAATAGAAAAAGGTTGACAATACCGAACTCCTCTAAAAGGATAAGGGATATAGGAATGGTATGGGTTCCAGGAAGATACCTGACTTGCAGTATCCCGCTGTATGCGCCGACTATACTTCGACACGTGTTTCGCCTCTGCACGAGGCATCCTCAGAAGCGATGGGCAACGGCAACGACTCAGTCGTTAGAGGAGTTCAGTATTGTCAATCTTTTTCTATTGCAATAGTTGGGGTGGTCAATCCGAGGGTGCGTGGTGGGTTCCTCTTTCCTTCCATTAGGTTACAATGGAGTTCCGCCAAGTAACGCCTGATTCAATCAACTAGAACAGATGAAAGTAGTGCCAAGGATATGCGGCAAAGTCTGAGCAAAGCCTGTACTTGTCATCAACGGCATGATAGCCGTACAGTTAAAAAATGCCATGCCGCGTATACGTGTGTGTACCCTTATTCAGTAGCAAAGTACTTTATTTTGTCTAACCGACCCTTTCTATAAGCCGCCAAAGAGACTCGCTAAAAACGTTCTAAAAGCTTCAAATTGATAAATTCGAATAACGGTTTTGCACTAACAGACAAATGCCTTCGAACATTCATGCTCGTAGGTCTTAAAAGGAAACATTGAAAACCAGTCTTCTACTTCACAAGCTATTTCCGTGATATGATAGAAGAGACATGAAGTTTTTAATTGCTATTTTAGCATCACTGCTATCATCATCGTCCTAGCGTTATTGCGGTTGCATCCAAGACTGGCACGCCTTGGAGCCCGAGGTCCGCTTACTGGTCTAACCAGATATGACAGAATATCAACTTTTCCACAGAGCGACTGTCGTCTGACCTCCGCAAACCAAAGGGATAGCGACATTCCACGGTTTAGACCAGTATCAGTTTATTTGAGGGTACTGACTTCCAGTAACGACTGTCAAAGATCTTCATGACAACCGGGACCGACGGTTTAACGTGCTCTCCGAAGCATGGGGCAAGCGATAATTAAGAATTTAATACGCACTGCATACTTTAGCATTATTGGTATATCAAGTTTTATTCTGAAGTCTGAGGCAGCGATAGCCGAGTGGATAAACCAACAGACTGCTATGCAGAGGGTATCGGGTTCGAATCCACGGCGCGCACCAATTACTTTTCAGAGTTATGTGCGTATTGAATTGTTAATTATCGCTTGTCCCGTGCCTCGGAGAGCACGTTAAGCCGTCGGTCCCGGTTGTCATGAAGATCTTTGACAGTCGTTACAGGGCGTCAGTACCTTCTAAATAAACTGACACTAGTCTAAACCATGGAATATCGCTATCCCTTCGGGTTGCGGAGGTCAGACAGGCAGTCGCTCTGTGGAAAAGCTAATATTCAGCCAAATCCGGTTAGACTAGAAAGCGGACCCCAGATTGAAAACTGGGATAACGCTAAGAGGATGATGAAGTTTTATTATGAGGTCAAGACTTTGTTCTCAGCAAGTCTGATGACGTCATGGAGAAATGAAAACAAAATAAAACCTAATAACCCTCAAGTAGTAACAGCGTTTTTCATTTATATTCTTGGGTGTAGAACTTTCACACATAAATAATAGATCGTGGTAGCCTACCCACCTGGCAACGGAATGCTTGCGTCTATGAATGTAAGAAGGATATCAGTGACGTTATTTCATTGATAATTAATTATTAGCTATTTGTTGAAGGTTATTTTTATTATGATACGTCGATCAAGCTTGTATATTACAAACGCAAGTGAAAATACTCTGATATGTATAAAACGTTTTTCTTAGTAACGGACAAACTTTTTGACTGCCTCCGTGATCCGATAGCGTAGGTACGCGTCTGATGATGGAGTTTGATTCCCGGGTCGGGCAATCGGTGTTACTTAGTTTTTCTGAATTCTCAGTAACAGTATTGGGTCTGGCAATGTGCCTGGTAAAGGCAATAGACACGCCCAAATTAGGTACGTGAGACGTAAAAATGCATAACATAGCGAAAAGTGGCTATAATATTACACTCTGCATACTGGCGTGGGTCTATAAAAATAATGAAAAAAGTTTCGAAAAATGTTCCTATTGATGAACTACTCGAACACGCTCCGTTAGTGTCCAAACTGGGACTAGGCCCCGATTGCTTGAATTATAACATAACATAACTTCACGCCTTTTATCCCCGAAGGGGTAGGCAGAGGTGTATTGATTGAATTATAGTTAATTAAATTTCAAAAATCAGCTGTTTCATACCATTGAATATTAAGGCACAGATCAAAAAATTCTAGATACCTAAAACAAGATCTGGTTTAAACCAGTAACTATACCTACATAAAATAGGAGGTCGGAGTAAAGTCAGCTAATCTATCAAGAGCCATAAGAGTGCTGACGGAATTCCTACTTAAGTCCCATGTCTATTTGTCTTTTAAGAAAAGTAAATCAATAAATGAGCGCTCATTACGTGACTAGAATTGCCGTTCCGAATATATTGACAGGGATAAGCAACGCTTGCAATGGTAATCACTTGGCTGGGTGACCGGTTTTAGTGCTATTACTATCAGGGAGATGATGGATACGTAGATCTCTCGATCACGGTTCTTCTTCCAGGACGAAGATCTTTCGACAAAGTCGAAGGCTTTCGCTTGAGCTAGGTATACACCAAAGTTGGATACACACTCACACGAAAAGAAAGAGTCATCATCATCATCAGCCCTTTATACTGTCCGACGGCTGGGTACGGGCCTCTTCTCACTACGAGAAGGGTAAGGCCGTATTCCACCACGCTGGCCTAGTGCGGGTTGGCAGACTTCACATGTCTTTCGAGAACATTATGGAGAACTCTCACGATGTTTTCCTTCACCGATTAGCAAGCTATAATTAACAATTTAAAGAAAGAGTACTTAGTCTAAATTACTGGTAACGTCTTGCAAATCAAATAACGCGTCGCAACAGTTAAAATTCGTTTATTTCTGAGCGAAATTGTTCAATATAACTAGTATGTCATAATCCACAAATGGCTACCGAAATTTCCATCAGAAAATTAATCTGTTCGCCGAGTATCGATAAATTATCCGCGCCTCACTAATCACCAATCAATAAAGCCATTCGCCGCAAATATGTGCCAATGTATTAGACAAACAGCTTCAGATTGATATATTTATCAATATGTCATGGACGGAGCAAGAATTATGAAGAAATAATATTTGATTTAAATGAAAATAATAGGTGCTAATAGTCCGTATAGTGGCGGATTAGACTACGGAATGTCACCACCCCATTTCATCCCATGGGTGTCGTAAGAGCCGACAGAGGGAGCATATTGTGCAGAGAACAGCACTGTAAGAGAAGGAAAACTTGATACAAACCCTATACCAACCCGTTTGGCCAGCGTGGTATAGTAGGCCAATTCCTCCCTTCAAGTCCTAGTCCAGCAATGGACTGTAAAAGGCTGACGATGATGATGATGATGATGGATAGGTGCAACTTTCATAAAAGCGAAAGTTGTTAGGATAGATGCGAATAATAATTATGGATGGTTGTTACCTACTTATTCATATACAACCCCAGAATCGATTTTGATGAAACTTAAGAATTTGTACATTTTCTAACAAACTTTTAACCTCTAAGTATATAAAATATCCTTTTTTAGTAGAAGCTTTTTCTTTTTTTTTATTCCTCGCTGTGGAAATGCATTTACGCACACCCCTCCGCAAGAACAATCAGGACAAGTCTTTAATATTAAGTATCTATAGATCATACTAATACTTTGGACCTTCCAAAAGGTCTTTTGTATTACGAATATCAATATCTTGGTTAATACTTTGTCGTCTGGATTAACCATCGTATAGGTGATATATTAGTAGTATTTTCGTTTCTTTCTTTTTCGTAAATCTTTGCTTATTTAGAGCCGCAGAGTCGCAACTTGGCTTTGAATCATCTGCGGATTGTATCGTTTTACCGCGTCATCAAGCTTTCAAAGTGATTGCATTCCAATATCGGAGTACACATTATACATTTGAGTCACACCCTTCGAATATATTTTTCGCATTACCCGCAGGAAATCACCCGTTAACAATTTACCATTGCAAATGTTTTCGAACGCATAAAGTTTGCGCTTCGCACGCACTTCGGAACGTTCACGCCAGAAGCTTTTAAACGAAATGATTTATAACCTGCTTAGTAATAAACTTATAACGGTTTGAAGATATTTTTGTCTGTGTCAAGGGGAAATACCTGAATGATTTACTGGTTGTTAAGAGTTCGTAGTTTTGAATGGCTGGATAGTAAGGTTCTGTTGTGGTTTTCGATGTTTTATTTTGTAGCTTTTGACCTATTTTCTGAAAAAAAGCAGGTTTAGTACGATTTTTTGTGTATGTTCCACTATCGTTTTTACTTTTAAGACTCTTCTGATGCGTTTCGAAATCCGACTCAAGGTTTTGTTGGCCCTATTCTGATTGCTTTTGAATAAGTGTTTCCGAAATCGTTATAGTCTTTTATTATGTATATATTTTTGTATATCTTTAAAGAATTTTCATTTTCATTGACATTATAATTGTATACGTATATAGTGCCATTTGCTTTAATGTCTTAATGTATTCTTTGTTTCTCTGTGCTGACTGTATACAAACTAACTTTTACTTTGTTTTATATATGGATTAATGTTCTTAATCTGAAATAAACGTTTTACAATAATACGTTTCAAAATTATAACAGTTACAATCCTTACTTGGAAGATAAATATTAATTAGATACCAAATCCTAAACCAACAAACCATTTTTGTAAGAATAATAGGGTAGTTTCCAGGGTCAAAATAATTACATTTTATTTAGTCCGTATTTTAGATTATAAAAAAAAGTTGGACACATATTTTTTCTTTTTTCGATTAAATAAAAAATAACAAAAATATAGCCCATTAAAGTTACGTGTGACGTCATCTAGTGCGAAAAAATGCAGCACGGCGTGACGTTATACGTAACTTTAATGAGCTATATCGTGGTCATTTTTGGTTTAATTTACAAATAAAAAAATACGTATCGCTTATTTTTGAATAATCTAAAGGACGGACTTATATTTTTTTTTGTCAACTAGCCTATTATATTGACATCAATAAAATAAGGTTCATACTTGTTTGGTATAACAACGTTTTGTCGAAAATCGCTCCAGGTAATTTTAGTTACAATAAAGTCATTTCGTAAAATTATTCATTTGACCGAATAATTAATTGGTAGATTTTTATTTAGCATATTTATTTCTTTGAAATAATGTCATTTGACCGTGTTTTCAAATGCACTAATTTTATATAAACTAATGTTTCACTAGAATAATGATTTCTTTGCTTTCGAGTGCCTAGGGTTAGGTGCGACTGTAATTCAAGTAACTAAATAGGTTATGTTAGGTTTTCTTTTGACTCTTAATCCGAAAATAGGAGCACTGCTTCACAGGTCTCTGTTAACCTCAGTTTATTAAACTAGTGTGAAGAATGTTGAATATTCGATAAATAACATATTATACCACATGAACTTTACATCAAAGGAACATTATACTTTTTGATCAATAGCGCAAATGTTGTTATCGCAAATAAATATTCGATGAAATGAAAATTATGTTAATCGATATTATACAAATTGATTATTTTCTTAAACGTTCTTCGAATTAGTAAAATTACATCAAAAGTTGTTATACCAAACAAGGGTGCACCATAAACTAAATACGATAATGTGTTTGACGGAAAGAAGAATGGCAAAATCAGTGTCGCTTATTTATGAAAGCGAGCATGAATGAATTTATATACATTTTATAGAATGCTAGCTGTAGTTTATTTTATTAGTTATTTTTTTTTTATTCAATGGAATAAAACAAATATCTAATAAAGAAATATTTTGTTACACCTGAAATGCACATAGCAATAACTAAACGTCAAAAGCGAGATTTTATAAGAATCATTAAATCCTCTTTTATGAAATCAAACCTTACAAAAAAACGACAAATCGCGTGAATTTCTTGTCATCTGTCATTGATACAGTTGTCACAGATCTTATGAATGAATGTCTGTATTTTATTTAAATTACGCATTTTCGCATTGTTTTGTTAACTTTTCTTAGCTTAGCTTTCGTTTCTGCTTTCAGTTAAACTTTTGCATCCTGAGTGTTGAGATGATTTAACATTCCAATCACAGTTCTGTTATGCTCATGATACCTACGTATTAGCAAAGAGCTCAAACATTTACTTGTGTACCTAGCTCCTTGAAACGTCACCTGACGTTAGTCATTAGCGTTCTGCGCAATGCACGTTTATTCATTGCACTGCACATACGTGAACTCATACGTGATCTTATCACTGTGACAGCTGTAACATTAGTGACCACAGATGATATACTATAACTATATTAGTGACTAACTTCAGACCTGCCCACACGAAATGCGCGAGGTGTAACTTACAACTCTTTAACTTCGTTTTCTATTAAAATCCCATAACATTAAAATATTCTGTAATTACATTTTACTTAATAGGCCTTAGATCTATCTTTTTAAAGTATTTGTACTAATGCTCGCGAAGTCTTAATGCGACACTGATAATGTACGGTGGTTTGCCATTGTTCTTAGTCAAATGGAGAGCATACATATAGGTACATATACAGGGTGGCGCTACCATAGGGGCACTTTTTAAACAGAGGCATAGCGTACAACATTCTGAAGCCTTGTACCAAAATCATTTAAATCGGTGCAGTAGTTTAGCCACAATATCGATTTTAAGTTCCGCAATTTTTGCACATGCTTTGAATTCCACACAGCTGATACAAAACGGTCAACGAACCTACATTGCGCGCCGCGACTCACTACGATGCGGGCGCCGACTCGACGCCGCGCGAGGACTCGTATATCTTCGAAGACGCGCGAATGATTTTTGTCAGGTTCAAGCATTTATGCACTTTATTGTAAAAAAAATATAGTTTATTTTCAAGTGCGTTAATAAAATCCTCTCCGCTGTACTCCGTTTTATCTGCGCTGAGCCTAACTTCGGATGACGTCGCGTCGGAGTGAGTCGGGGCGTGCAATATAGGGTCGTTGACCGTTTTGTATCAGCTGTGTGGAATTCAAAGTATGTGCAAAAATTGCGGAACTTAAAATCGATATTGTGGCTAAACTACTGCACCGATTTAATTGATTTTTTGTACAAGGCTTCAGAATGTTGTACACTATGCCTCTGTTCAAAAAGTGCCCCTATGGTAGCGCCACCCTGTATAACAAACAGGGCCGCACCGACGCAATGCAGCGTCTGTTTGCGAAATCTATGAAGCGCCTTTTTGACGTCCTTTTTTGAAAATAATTTTAATAAATAACGCATATCCAGGTGCGCGGCGCCCCTATTACCCTGGCGCCTGTGTGCGCCGCGCACATTGCACATAGGGACGGCTCAGCCCTGATAACTAAGGCTCTCTAGCCATTCTCAAACTTAAATCATATTTAAGAGATATAAACTTATTAAATATTATTTAAGTTTTCATCATTCAATGGCAAAACAGCCTTTAATTTATTTTAGGATGTTATCAAGATATTAGTCAAGCATTTATTTCTAACTTCTTTAAAGGATAATATTAATAATATTTGCAGTCACATACTTAAAATAAAAGTATATATTTTCAACAACTGTTTTCTTTCCACTACCTAATGTACTTTTCTTTATCACCTTTTTATACGTAGGTACATTTTAAGACCGAAGTCCGTGTGGTGACGGATTAAGAATAAGGAATGTCACCACCCCATATCATCCTAAGGGTGTCGTAAGAGCCGACAGAGGGAGCATATTATGCAGAGAACAGCACTGTAAGAGAAGGAAAACTTGATACAAACCCTATACCAACCCGTTTGGCCATCGTGGTATAGTAGGCCAATTCCTTCTTTCAAAGGAGAGGCCTAGTTCAGCAGTGGACTGTTAAGGGCTGATGATGATGACATTTTAATAAACATATTCTAAGTGAAAGTGTACATTTTCGTCACCGTCGCTACAACTGTTCTCTTCCATCTTTTTTGACGCATGGTGGAAACCTCAGTTTGCGGACTAGCTTAACCTAACCTCTCTTATCTTTCCAGGTACGGTGACATGGTGCCAGGCACGATCGCGGGCAAGATAGTGGGAGGCGTGTGCTCGCTGTCCGGAGTGTTGGTGATCGCTCTGCCTGTGCCCGTCATCGTCTCCAACTTCTCGCGGATCTACCATCAGAACCAGCGGGCTGATAAGCGGAAGGCTCAGAGGGTGAGAACCTTTTTTATTACAAAATTATTTTGTTATAATATTCCACGATTTTTTGGGTATTTAGGTCTCTGTCACATTAAGCATGAGCGTTATTCGACGTGTGTTCGAATAATGAGATAAACCATCTTTTTTCGTGGTTAGTTGCCAGCTAAGAATGTTTTTGACGCTATTGTTACTATTAATTAAAGTTTTGTAAACAGCTACGTAGCTGGTAATTCTTATTATTCAATAAATATCAATAAATAAAACGTAAACATTTGGAAAATAAGGTCTAATTTATAGTGTTACACCTGTATCCGCGAAGGGGTAGGCAGAGGTGTAATTATTACACCCACAATTTCGCTTGAAATGATTAGGTCCCACGTAGTAAAGGGCGAGCCTACTGCCGTTACCGGGCACATGACACATCACCAGACTCCGGGCTGCTACTGAGTATTCTGAAAAACCCAGTAACACAAACTCAGGACCTCCGATCAGCAGTCGCATATGCTATCCACTGGACCACGGAGGCAGTCGAAAATAAGCGTTTTTATTTTAATCTACAGGCAATTTTAGTATTCTTCTAATATTTTGCATTGCAATGAAATCTCTGAGACGTTTCAGAAAAAAATACATAAAATAAATTATATAGACGAATATTTTGTTAATTCATGATCATCCTCTTACCGTTATCCCAGTTTCAATCTGGGGTCCACTTACTAGACTAACCGGATTTGGCTGAATATTAGCTTATATACGGAGCGACTGCCTGTCTGACCTCCGCAACCCGAAGGGATAGCGACCAATGTTGTGCTAGTTACGTAGTGAAAAAGAAATCTCATGGTTTTAGTAGAATATATGTATATTAAAATTTACTCAAATAACGTTTGAAATGATAATTTGGAAACATTCTAAGTTGATAACTAGTTGCGAATATGCTAGGTTTACTCTGTCTTTCTAAGTAGTTAAAAAATTCGATTGCACTGTCCCGCAACTGTTTTGAGATATATCGCGGTGTCTTTTTCATCTAATAAAGTGAGTAGTACTAAAAACACAAATTTATTTCAATTAGTAAGTAAATACAATAAATTGAGATATGAAAATATTCATGGCGAAATGTGGGTGTAATATTACGCCTCTGCCTACCCCTTCGGGGATACAGGAGTGAGTCTATAAAAAGAAAAATTCATTCGACAAGAAATATTATCGAGCACTGTAAAGACAACATTCCATCCTTCCAAAATGCCGGCATTTCAAGAAATCAACACAACATGATTCCATCAATGAAAATAAATAACATCGAAAACGTGTCATATCCTTTTACCATAAAATGTACCCAAATTCAATCAATTTTCCCTGTAAAACTTGGCAGTCATATTTTTACTTTTGCCGACAAATTTAATGCGTTACGCAGTACACTATACGTACATACGAAGTCTCGCGTCGCATCAAGATATGATGGTACGGCGGCACTTTGATAATATCTCTGTATGAAATAGCAGTGTAGACTTCTGAAAATAGCATTTATTACGGACATAAATACGGTATTGGGTGAGGTAGACGTATGATGCAACATTTAAGGGGCGTTAGTACCTAACAGTAGAAAGCGCTGATATGTAGTTTGACCCAGACAAGAGATCTCTTTTTACACATTGTTCTGTAAAAAAAATATACCAATTGTTACATACATACATACATATCGTCACGCCTTTTATCCCCGAAGGGGTAGGCAGAGGTGTATTTCTACACCCACTTTTCGCCAGATATACTTTAGTCCCACGTAATAAGGGGCGAGCCCATTGCCGTACCGGGCACATTTCCAGACTCCGTGCTGCTACTGAGAATTTCGTGACAGAAAAACCCAATAACACTGCCCGACCAAGGAATCGAAACCGGGACCTCCCGATCCCACGCGCACATTTATGCCGCGAGACCAACGAGGCAGTCGTATAGGGTTTGATGTCGAGTTTTCCGTCTCTACGCAAAGATGGTATTTGCATCGTGTTATCCCTTAGTCGCCTCTTACGACACCCACGTGAAGATAAGGGGTGGTGACGCTTGTATTCTATGCCGTCAACCACACGGCGAAATACCAATTTTATTGTTCTTGTTAATTAATATTATATACGTCTCCTACTAAATATACCAATTGTTGGTATATATGACCCTGAGTGACCCTGTTCGATTCCCACCCACGGCATGTCTTGTTTGATAAACACAATAATTTCTGCTGCTTCTGGGTGTAATTAAGTTTTAAAGAATTTTGTACGATGATTTATCAGTTGTCTGAATGCGGTGGTACAGGCTCCGCCTAGTTTTAAATAAGAATGCAGTGTCTAATTTATATACCTATATTTGCCAATACCTAATTTGGGATACCTAATACCGTCTTCATACATATTATGTAGGAATTTTTGCTTTGAGAAAGAATTTAGTGTTTGCCATGTGTATTGATTTTCAGCATTTCTCAAATAGAACCACAGTGAAACTTGGATATTATGACAGTTTCACATAATTTCCACTTTTCGAACTGCGATAATAATTACCGTATCGCCTGTATCGTCAAATAAAAAAGTATTAAATTGCGTCCACGCAATATTACTATTGATTTCAATATCCACTACATCTATAAACTTTATTTTATGGAGTCTTCTAGGTAAAGGTAGCTAGTTGTAATGTTCAGTATGGCTTGTAAGCTAGACTGACATTGCATGATTAGTGTAAATAACGTTCCGTTTTTAACAGTTTAATAACTGACCGTTCTCCGTAACCCATTGCCTAGGTTGGTGTGTTACTTTGTGTAAGAAACTGCGTAAGTAAATGTGAAGGTCTTCATTAGGATGCCACGTGGTTCTAGAGAAGCCTCATGTTATGACGTCAGAGAGTTGTCTGTAATTTGTTCAGCCCAAGAGACCGAAGGATGGGATCACTTACCAGGCTTCTTTACTTATTCTACGATCAGACTTATAGGTACCTACTTCTTTCATGCCCAACGAAAGAGACCTCGATCAACTTTTTCAATGTTGAGCATAAGATAAGTTAAGATAATTCTATAGTGTACCTACACCACTAGTCACACATTACAGAGATTGAAATAATAAGTTGTTACTTGAATGATAAAATGACCAAATGTTCGATGGCGAAAATGCGATATTTTTAATATGAACACTATTCAATCTGACTAATAACAATAACAACTCTGTTCCTTCAAAAAGATTTTCCCTAACAGAGACAAACTATTTAAGTCGTACCATTAACATTCCAGAAAGCCCGCCTCGCCCGAATCCGCATCGCCAAAGCCTCATCGGGAGCTGCCTTCGTATTGAAGAAGAAGGCAGCTGAGGCGCGGCTAGCGGCGCAAGAGTCAGGCGTCGAGCTAGACGACGCTGGACGGGACGAAGACATCTTCGAGTTGCAGCATCACCATCTGCTTAGATGTCTGGAGCGCACCACGGTGAGTGGGACAGTAGATATTGTTGTCTTTCTTTAGTGTTTGATGATAGTTGTGTAAGCATTTCATTTATAGGATGTTTTTGTAGAGAAAATTGGAGACCAATAGATTTGTGAGGCGATTTAGTTTATCAAAGATATGGTTATAGGAATATTTGTACTGATTTTAGGGACTTTTGTATGTAAAGTAATAGTATAATGTACTTTGCAAAATACTATCCACACCATTTCATAGTACACTGACAGAATTAAAAATCTTTTAAAGCTTCGTCAAATCACACAAACATTAGATCTCAAAACTGAGATCAAGGTTTCATAAAAAATACTCTCATTAAAAACAAAACGTACCTACCTAGTCTATAAATAAGTTTGAGACATCAAGTTATGCTTAAAACACAAAAGCATTGATGATTTCTGTATTTTATATTGGTAAATGAATATTAAAAGTATTTTTTTAGTATTCTAGTAAGAGATTAAAAGATAGACCAATAGAAATAATTAGGTAGGCAAATTTGTTCGGTAGTTAACGCCGATTCTCGATTATTTTTCTAGAGGCATCATTCCCTTGAAGTGGTCAGCCACGCAGTCTTGCAGAAGGAGGACAACCTCATTTGCTTCGGAGACGACGTAAAGCCAGCCTCGGTTGTCATGCAAATCTGACAGTCGATATGGGAGATCAGAGCCCAAAACAACCTAACGATTGGTTTTAACTACAAGCTGTTGAGAAATAAAGAGAAAACTGATTCCGTTCGGTTGTTGAATGCAATTCTTCGTTTATTTTTCTAGCAGCAAGGCTCATTGGAATACAGCTGCTAGATAAATAAATTGCTAAAATAAAACTTCGAAATGATTCCCAGGACCGTGAATTCGTCGAAATGGAGAATCCGTTTAATGGCGCAGCGAAGCGTGCGGGATCGCCGTCGCCGCTTGCATCGCCCGCTCACTCCGGTCGCGCGCCCGCGCTTCTCGCGTGCTGCGCGCGATGCGGCTGCTGCCCGCAAAAGTATCAGGTACAGCGAACATAAGCGATTTCTAGGGAGGCTATAACCGCAAGTAACCGGTAAAATGAAATCGGTTAGCTTTCATTTAAAGGCAGCTCATTCATAATAAAAGGAAAAAGTATCTAGTAGGTACAGCTGGGAACATAAGCGATTTCTAAAGAGGCTGTAGAATGCCGCAAAGTATCCGGTAAAATTGGGTAGCATTCATTTAAAAGCAGTTTATTCATAATAATGGAGAAAGTAATAGACGATTTCTAGAGAGGTCATTACTCCGCGAGGTAACCGGTTAAATGAAATCCGCTAGCATTCATTTCAGCTCATTCACAATAAAACGAAGTTAATAGACCATAGAAAAATATATTTTAAGAACAATAGATATAGATATAGTTTGCCATTACTTATTGAATTTAATACGTATTTAGAAAAGGCAACTTAAAAATCTATTAGCTGCCATAATACTAGAGGCCTCTATTTGAATTTCCTTGCCGTTTCTTATGTAGAGAGAAAAAATAATTGAGTGAGTACCTGAAAATCAAACATACAAAAAAGTATGCTCATATAATTTAATAATTTTGCAAATAAAAGCATTCTGAGTAATCTTAATTTTAAAATGGCGACATCAGCGGGTCCCTTTAAAAATTTCAGAAAGTGGGTTATTTCGTTTCTCTGAGTTGTAAGTCATGTACAAACTGTGATTTGATAAATAATAAGTGGCATTATCATAAAATCCTGGATGAAATACAAAATATCATCAAGGATTATTTACCGGGAACCACTTTAGGATTGTCTAAATCGCTTAAAAATACCAAACCAATAACGTACCTATGCGGCAATTTATTGCCATGGACATTTGGCAATGTAATTTTTATACCTACAATAATGATGAATTTAATTTTATTCTTACTTACCAGGCTTAACTCAGTTATAACGAGTAAATTTTATCGTTTAAGTTGATATAACAAATATAAAATTACCAGATGATGCAAATGATTTCTTCTCAGATAATAGAAGCCGTTTACTTTTCCGGTTAACCGTTATTATGTACTGGGAGTCATTTCGGTTAACCGCTATGTATGCAAGTTTAGAATATGTGTAGTTTTAATATCGGAATCTGTATTTCTATAATTACAGCTTCGAAGCATGATTTAGCGATGCATATCTTCTTAGCAACTATCAAAATATTCTCGATGTTGTTAAAAGTACCTTCCAATGTTTGTAAAAAAAAAGTACTAAGCATGTTTAGTTTATTCATTTCATTTCATTTTATGTCTCTTGACAATAATCTCGTGGTTTTGGCGTTTTTAATTAACCTTAAATTTTAATAAGAGTGCGAGAAAATTACTATTTTTTTATCTGTGATGGCGCTGAACTTTAATATTCTTATTCTTGTTTCTTATTCAATATACAAGTGTAGGCAAAATCTTCAGCGATAAGCTATTTTAACATTTGAGAGAAATATATTTTGTGATATTTATATATGTATTAAAATTTACTAATTTACAAACGATCACTGAAGTTACTGCCTGCATGTTTTTCTAACATTAATTTTAGATATTTTTACGTAATTTCCTCAATATTTAAATGATTTCAAAAACATGTTGATCTTAAGGCATCCAAATAATATTTTTTAATCTGAATTAAACTATAAGCATAAGAATAGTGTTTGAAATAATATAGTTATAAAGATGGAGTTTCAAAATATCTGCTTTTAGTTGAACCACTAACGGCCCAGCCATAGAAAGCGCTGATTGGTGACGACAGCAATTTCGAAGTCCATGTCGCTTTTATTCTGACACGACATCAGTCGTAACGGAATAGAGCGCGACATGGTCATCGAATTCACAAGTCACTATTGGTCGGCGCCTTCCAATGTTGGGCTGTAACGAAATCAGATAATGTTATAAAGTATATATGATGTGTAACAGAAGCGCCGTCGCTCAGTGCGGTGCATCAGTCCCTTAGGGCACACAAGGTGCCTTCGCAACGAGGTACTGTTCATGCAAACGCCAAACACTGTCGATGTAGACTCTTGCACTTGTATGGATGGATTTTGGAGTCACTGTTACCGATCTAACTTATGAATGTTCACATGGTGTAACCTTGAGAAAAACATTTTCATAATTTTTTCTTAGTGATAAATATTGACCTTAACTGAAATATACCGGTTAACAGAAATAATGAGACCGTTATAAAAAAATATATTTTATTTATTTATTTTTTACGACTATGCCATTGATATGAGTGACAGAAACTTACGTATTAATTGGCTTACAAAGTGGCAAAAATACTTAATTTTATCGACAACGATATAAACGTTTTCACCGCTTGATTCTTATAATTAAACCTCGATTTTACGAGTCTTTATACTAAAACATCAATTTAAATAAAAAAACTTGATGGTAATTTTTGACTGTAAATTCAATCCATCCTCCAGTGTTACATTAACTTAATTTCTGTGGAATATATCCATTATATTATCTTTATATTTCATAGAAATGAGTTACAGGGTCAATGTGTTGTGGCTTTATTCGCAAACTATGGCTAGTTTTGTGACCAACTGCTACTGTGGGCCGCCAGAAGCTTGAATATTTCTATCGAAAATATCCCCTAGCTTTGCCTATTGTATTGTATAATATGTTAATATAATATTATATGAAATTCTATATACATTACGGAACACGTGTGGTTATATATTTTACAAGAGCTATTGACATCTTTTCAGAAGAAGGTAATTATATTAAAAAAGCTAAGACTTATGATTTGAAAAAGTGTGGTAAGAAGGCCTTAGATAGGAGTAAAAGCAAAGCAAGTTTTGTATGCTAAAGCTAAATGTGTTCAGCGTATGCTAGTAACATAAAACAAATTTTATATGTCATTGTTCGAAGAGTAAAATTAACAGTACAATGGATATCTATACTTTAATATATCTTCTTAATCTGCTATATTATTGGCTACTATTTATATTTATTTTAATATAAGCTTTATATTATATACAGGTAATGAAATACGGAACGATTTTCTTTCGAATGTTTTGCTAGTATGTCTAAGTTGATATTTTTTATGTTATGTTTTGTTTACCTACCTACTCTACACTTTCACAAGTTGATTTTTAGTTATTAAACTATTTTCTTACTACCACAATATATACACTAAATTTTATCAAAAATAATTACTTATTTAGCTTTTATGCAAAACAAGCAAATAATAGGATATCGTACGAGGATTTTTGTTTTGCTGCCGCAATTTTTGTTTTCAAAATCTGCATTTTCTTAACCGACTTTTTACATAACACTTTCGAACTCGTACGGAATCCTACTTCGGTTCCAAAATTTGTCGACATATTTTTTTTTTATCTCGAAGCTCAGTCTCGAATTGGCTAACAGGTCCTGCTATTAGACTCGAGTAGGAAAGGAAGGAAAGGCGGCAGGCGGTACACATCGACTTCGAGACCGTCTGACACTTCGGTGTCCGCCGCTCCCAGTGAAGATCCAATACCAGTACGTGAATGCAGCGTTAACATACAGCGATATCGGCCAGTGAATAGGCCGCTTTATATTTAAAATATAAAAGCCTGGTTTATTTGCATTTATTTTAAATATTCATATTTATTCATAGCATATATTTGTTTATTTATAATAATATGGAATATAATATCAATGAAATGCTTTTGAAATTAATTTAAATGAAGGTACTATAAATTCATGCGTGTGAAATGTCGTAAAAATTAAAGAAATTTAATCAATGATTTGTGAAAATTACCAACAAAGATTTTTTAATTAAATCGGTTAAATATTTTTCAAACCTACTTTAAATAAGTCGCTGTGTGGTAACGTCTGCAATGATAAAAAAATAAAACGAATTAATGAGGCTTTAAATGTCTGCAGGGTGTTGGCTGCCAAATACTGTTGCTTTACAAATTTATTGTATCCTTGTAAATGTTGTATCAGTGTTGGGCTTACGCTATGGTGCTACGGTGTTGTCAAAATATATTATTTTCTATAAAAATATAGTATTTATGTTTCAATATGTTATATCCCTGTATTTTATAAACTCGCTTTATATTTTCCTATTTATAAAATAAGGATAAGAAATCTGCAGTAGATCCAATTGTTGTAAATGTATATTGAGAGGATGTTGTCCATTTATGTTTTAGATTACGCTGTAAATGTTGGAATACTTCAGTATATATATATACGGTTTCACCAATGCCAACACACTGCACACATTTTATTTGATAAATCATTTTAATTGGCAAACGAGATATCAGTATTTAAAGGCCAAATTATGTTGCAATCAGTCCTAAAAGCCCTCGTAGAAATAATAAAAACTGAGAAATATCATCATCAAATTTTCTCAAATTTTATACTTTTGTTTAACTTGACGTTTCCAAGTTAAATCGGAGCTTCAAAACGAGGCTCAAAAATGGTAAACATCATGACATCCATATAAAAACAAACAGCGCACATATACATTATATTAAACATGAATACTCATAAATATTTACATTAATTCTCTGGCGTTTCATCGTAAATAACCGACTCTAAGGATATAAACCGACTTTAAATTCAAACAATTAAAATCAATTCCATTTTCAAATTAGATGTGATGTGATGACGGTGTTAACACTGGGCTGGCTGTAAATTATTTTAATTTTGAATTTAAAGTTGGTTTCCTTTTTACGGTGAAAACAAAGAATTTTACATTACACATTGGGTCTACATTTAAAATTATGTTTATTTTTTGTAAATTGGCATGTATGCACACATTCTACTCATACACTACATCACTGCTAGCAAACTATCACACGTTATATTATGTTTTTAAGTAATTATTTATCGGTGTTTACATTTATTTCGACTGTATGTGTTTTCGGTTCCGCATATTTACGGGATCGCTTATTATTGTCGTAAAGCTTATGTTATATGTAAGTGTAGATAGCATAGGCAGGCATATATCTATGTAAGTAAATGTAACATATGAATATAAAAGTATTATCGGTGTTTAAATGTAATGTCGTTTTAGTAGTTAGAGAATTGTCAGTTTTTATTTGTTTAGTGTATGTAATTTATACATCAAGTAAGTAGTGATTTATTTATTCATAATTAGGAATGAGACTACAACATTTTGAATTAGAGTTTTATTTATATAAACTGTAGGTTTTATATAACTTACTCACAGGAATCAAAACTGCCAGTTCTCTTTTCAGTTTCGTCCCGTTAAAGCTAAATCCGTAGGTAAATATTTAAATTTACAAATGCGTGATGTAAAAAAGCTAAAATTCGACGGCGCTATTGATAAATAGGCGTTTATGTAGCAATTGTAATTTAATGTAAAATATTCACATGTGGTCTTCTGATTACAGCAAGCGTGTGGCAAATACATTCCTGCCGGGAGTACAGTGCAAGGAAACCAGACTGGTGTTGCGATGGACGGGACTTATTTAGTGGAAGCATCATTCTAGGGCCCGTCCACTAGCCATATGGAGAGCTACGTATAACCCACGCGAGTGTTGCACTCACGGACTTGGAAAGACTAGTCATGAACTAGCAATGACCCTCCGACAGGGTCACACCCGAACAACAATTATTAGAATTATGAATCTGTGTAATTTTAATGTTCTAAGTCTAACACGATACTGCCTAACATTAAAAAATATCAGATTTGTATATGGATTGTGAATGAACACAGAGTTTACACTGTGATTTTCAAAATGGAATAGTCCATTTCTTGTTCCATTCCATTTTTAAAAGACTTTCGAGATGCCATTCCAATATACGTATATCGGAATGCACTCTGGAATGGAAGAAACTGTGGGAAATGGAATGCATTTCTGGATTGTGACTTGAAAGAGATTATGGAAGATTTAGAATTGTGCTCTTTGTCTCTCGGAACGTAAAGTTCTTTCGCGTCCTCTCCGTGTAGTTTCTTTAAACCGTATTAGTAATAACAACAGTATTAATTAAGATTTTAAATGTTAAAGATGGACGGAGTGATGTCTCGCTTCTGATAACAACGAGGTTAAATTATGTGAAAATGGCATAGTCTGTGGAATTTCTGTATTGAGAGACGTTTTTAGAAAAGACAAATAGTTTTCAAATTTCAGTATAGTCAATAGTTATTCGAGTCATATCAATATTAGGCAGTTATATAGATATACCGGTACGATAGAAAAAAAAAATGTTCATAGTTGAAGTCATTTGAGGGGGTCCTAAGTTAATGTTAGATGATGAAAATGTACAATAGTGGTTAAACAATCTAGTCGTGATAAAAATATGATAATATAGAGACACATACGCAGTGGGTTTTTCTAAAATCTTTGGCAGGACGAAGCCTGAGAGAAATTATATTCTAGTCAAAATGAATGTGATTGAATTTAATTGTTGATTTTATGTATATTTGTTTCTATTTTATTAGTTTAAGTTACGAAGCATGTAACATCGAATGTAATGAATTTTAATATAGTAACTTTGACATTTGTTATAAATATAATTATCTAGTTTAAATTACAAAGTAACTATATTGAAAACTCTCAACTGTGACAATTTGTCACCTACCAGTTGAGTAGGTCAAATATTTCTTCTATTCTGATCAATTTTAATCCATGACTGCTTATGTGAAATTTATTGTCATTACTTAATTTTATTTATTTTATAAAAAGGACCTTAAAATGACTTGAATTGTGAACATATCACTTGAGGTCCCAACTTTAAAATCTATATTTTAAGTTTATTCATTTACTCACTAGAAATCTAGTGCCTTCGATATTCGTTATTTTCATGAAATCGTTGCTCTGTGTTAGTGAGGCGTTAATGTTAGAGTAAAGAGATGCGTGACCGGCATTGTCACACATTAGAAACGACAGAGATGTGTCCTCGACAAAATGTCACAAGTAAGAAATTTGACATGGACTAATAATTGCTATGAAAATCATAAAATAAATTACAGATAATATTAAAACGACATTCAATATTTTTCATTGTGGCTTTTTGTTATTGTCACGGATTAGAAAATTTTACATTGGTGAATATTGCTTGTCGCAAACTACCACAATTGATATTATCTGAAATATCGTAATTTTTTTGCTCTCAAAATGTCACAACAATTTCTTATGTGTGACATTGTTTCGTGTCATACGAGATACAATATCTTTGCAACCATATTTGTGTGTCTTGTAGAGAGACCCCCTATCATAGATCAGTCTTATGATGCATTAGCGAGTATAATGTTATATTAATAGATGAATTTATGTGGTTACTTAGAGATTTATTTAATTATATGTTAATAATAGTAATAAGACGATAAATAGATTTTAAGTGAAATATTTATTGCATTGAATGCATGATTTTAAAAGTAGATAACATATTTTTTTCACCATGCTTTTTTTTAATATTGTATTTTAAGATCGTCGATGAAATAACTAAATACTGATGATAATACGAAGTCATGTCAAGTAACGAGGCTTCTGTCATTTGATTAAACAGCGTTTTTATTATAAACATTATTTCTAAAAAGTAAAATTTTTAACATACAACTTCGATTTACTGAAGTTTATTGCTTATACGGTCTATTCATATAATAATGGAAGATATTTTCTTCCAAATTTCTTTTTAATAATTCCTATAAATAGTCTACTCAATAATTAGTAGACATAAGTGTTATTTAAAATATTCTTAAAATTACTACGGGTTCGATAATGGTGCCTCATAATCAGTGGACCATAGAATCCAATATATTACTTTCTCAAAACACTTTAAAAAGCATGGTTTTTAAATTATTTGTTTTTAATTTATTTTTTATATGTGTCGTAGTCTTTATAAAACCGAATTCGTGTATAAAAAAATGTTTCTTCCAAAATATTGCCACAATTTCTATAAAGTATAATGAGAAATGTGTAATATTCAATAAAAAATTTGGTAATATCGTAAGTATTTTAGGAATCGAGTTAAATATGTATACCTATTAAAATGTATTTTTTCTGTATCGTCAATGATTGTGTGAACACGAATAATTTGTGGTTTATAAAGGTTCATATGGCAAGGCACTAATGTGGCAAATTAAAAAGCGATCTAGTAAATATTTTTTTGTAATTGAATTTAAGTTTTGTAGAAACATTTTATATGCTATATCATCAACGTGATTGCTCTTAGAGTCAGAAAGATTTGTTATACCGGTATGGTTTCTGCAATAACGGTATTATAAACCTATAAATAACATGTTGTCTTAAATCACTATTGTAGAAAAAAATACTTTTTTAATGTGGTTGGCATGGATTAGAAAACAGACAGTATTTATTATAGTATACTTATTATATTAATAACAGATGCTTGTGCAAATTATGACAGCTTTCATAACCCAATAACGATGCCTTAAAACCGAAACGCATTTCGTTTTGGTTTTACAGTAAAGAAAAAGTCAAATAACTTTCATTACGATATGAACATTGGCCACCTTGCGGTATGAACCAGAAATTAGTGAATTATATCTATTATCCACATCCCTGTGATTCTATGGCTGTTTTACCTTTAATTGTTTCGGTTTCTTTTTCATCAACTTTATATTTTTTATGAAATCTATTATATTGGTGTCAGTTAGTGCCAGGATAGTAGGTAAGTGTATTATCGTGACAAACTAGGTAACTACTTTGTCAGCGTAAATGAATTCGTTGAAGGTTGGAGAAGGTTATCTTTTTAATTATATTTGAAAAAAAGGTTTGAAATATTGGGCGCAGAAAAAATCTCGTGGGGTCTTAGGGTTTCAACTAAGTTTGAGACTTTTGCCCTAGTACGAGGTAAGAGCCTTGAAGAACTCCATCCTTTAGAAGATCATACCCGGCCTCTCAAGGTCTGTTATGGCTAGCAGGATTTCCAGGCCCTGAAATGTCAATAAAGAAGTTTAGTCATGATGATAATGACGATGGTCTCTACCGGTGGCAGCAAACCTACTTTCAGAAGTATTTTAAACCATATAATTTTAATATGAATATTAATAAAATTGCGAATGATACTCCTGGTGCACTAAATGCTAATATGCCACGTCTAATTATTTACTTATTTTAGTATAATTATACTTACCTACAGGAGAGAAATGCTTGTATTACTGAATATTAATATATAAAGGTTAAAACCGGTTAAGGAAGCCAGCCCGGGAATTTCTAACAGTGAATTGATTTTATCTAGTTTTCTATACTAGAAAAATATGTAAGGGCGGGCTTTATTTCATAATCGTTCAGCCTAGGATAATAAATTAATAATTATACTGCGATTTCTTATGAATTTTAATCATATTTGAGCGATACTTTTTCACTCGTTTATCGATAATACGGAACAAGTGTAAGATTAAAATGAATGCTTGCATAGGTACTAAAGATCGACATACCCAGTAAGCAGATTATGAAAGGTTTTGAAACGTAATATTTTATTTTACGCGAATTTGCTGCTATTTCATATTGGCACTCAGAACGTTCACCATTTCATAATTTTACTAATCAGTTTATTAAAACGGTTTTCAGCCGCGTATCAAATATGTTTCATTACGAGTGTTTTCACTATGCGTCAAAACCGAACGCAAAACGGTTTTGTATCTCCGTATTTGGCTTAAGCGTTATTACATACCGGTTACTAAAGTGTTTCCAAAAGTGTTAGTGCTCCGTCTGATGTCGTCTGTCCTGTAACAAAGATAGCAGAAATGCTAGTAAATTTGCGTAAAACCTAGGAACGATAAGTTTTAATAGATTTCATAATAAATATGTTTATCTAATTTCTATAAACCATTTCAACCATTGTCAATGACCTTTAATGACAATTTGTATAATATTCTGTCACTCATTTAACATGTTCATGTTAAATAATTATTTTGAAAAGTTATGTTATTTTCTCGTTATGTTATTAATTTAAATTATAATAATAATACTGAAGTCGAATGTCACTGTGTTAAATATAATTTAGACTATATCTTATAAAAGTGTTACTTATGACTAATGATTTGTAAGAAGATCTTCCTATAATTCCACTGTAATAATAATGTATTAAGGTTTAAAGCGGTTAACACATAATAATACAGTTATTATTATATCAATCACTATTATATTTGAAAAAATATTGTTAACATAAAAATCAAAGTCAAAGATTTATTCCGTAATTTGAGATAAAGTAACACATTTATATAATATAGTCATTTTATTAAAAATAATTCACAACATAATAATATACTGCGTGTTTTCAAGACTGTGTTGTTTAAGTACTCAATAAAAAATCTATTTTAGGTGTGGACGTACTTCGATATATTTGAAAGAATATCTTCATTTTTAATAAAACATATGTTTAATATAAGCTGCTTCATCGACGAAAGACTGTTACATTGAGGGTGAGATTCGCCCATTCTTAGAAATTTGTCACAAATTCCTATGAAGGGGCGAATCTTGAGGGGCGTATGGGCTCTCACCCACATTGATTTGAGCGGCGTTCAGCGTGTTAATTGGATTACTCTGAGTTCTACAACGATCCGATGTAGAAACCGGCCAATCAGAATAAGGCTGTTGTCTCGGGCTTGTTGTTACGTACAGTAATACCTATACCTATGTGTGCTAGGAAAATAGCATAGCAAGCGACTATTGGAAGTTGAACATTGAAATAGTCATAGTACCTACTACTATGGTTCAATCTAGGCGTGGTCACCGTGGTTTATGCTTAGTTTTTGACCCATCTACTAGCCCAGACGTTTTGGTTGGGTTACACTAGCTTTGGTGGTGACCATGCTGTTATAAGCCAAAATGTCGGCACTGGAAGCGCAAATTGCAGCTTTTGCTATGTTTAATTCGTCCTTTTTCATTTTAAATTATTTATATTTAGGTATATCATAATGTTATCTAAATGACTGCCTCCGTGGTCCAGTGGATAGCGTATGCGACTGCTGATCGGAGTAAAAGTGTTACTGGATTTTTTCGAATTCTATTACGGGGATCCTCCAACGTTACACCTCTGCCTACCCCTTCGGGGATACAGGCGTGCGCATATAAAAAAAAGTTATCCAAATAAAGGGTCAAATATGTGTTGCATCTCGAGTAGGTAAGAATAATTAGAAATAAATAAATCCGAGTACGTCCATTCAAATTGTTGTGAATTATGAATGAAAGTATGTGTTGTTGGACCAATATGGCAAACTTCGAGTGTATAGAGTTTCTAGTGTAGTGGGCCTTAGGCAAGACTGGATACAATGAAACCTTAACCTTATAATTAAAACTATATCTTTAATTTTGAATTTGAAATTCGAACTCTGTCTTGTTTTTAAATTGACAGATATCGAAATTCCATATTCAAAAATGTCAGCCGTCTAAATTTATCGTTAATCTATTTTAAATATAGAATGTTCTATAGCTACCGATGTATTTTGAAATTTACGCACACATGAATGTGTCTTCTGCAAATATAACGTTTTTATAATAATACAAACGCACACTGTCACATTATGATGTTTAATGTGGATTATTATTATTGTTTATTTATCATTAGACTAGTTGGTTAATGCGACTAATAGATTAAATCTTGGACTAAAAAACCTATTTTATATAGTTTTTAGTGCGGGTTTCCTTCCCTTACAACACAGTCGTCTTGTCTATACAACGTTTAGCATTCTGATTGCTCCGAGTGAACCAATCAGAATGTCAGACTTGAAAATCGCGTGAGAGTAAAATAAACTTGCACTAACCCCCTGATCTAAACGATGTCAATCATTACACAGCCGTTAAATGTCACAAGGTCATATAAAAAAATAATAATAAGACCTTTAAACAATTCTGCGTTGTAAGTAGTTAGCTATTACCAAACGGTTACCTGATTTTATTAAAAAAAAAACGGAGCATATGACGGCCTTCGACTAGTTGGTGACGATATACGCAATGTGGACACGAAGAGTCGAATTTAGAGCTCAGTGGCATGCGATTAAAGAGGATCGATATACAACTACAGCCTGCCGTAGGCCCAGCTGTGGACTTCGGCAGGCTAATGATGATGATATGATGATTGATTAAAAAATCCCTAAATACTTTGTGTACCATGTCAGTAGAACTCCAATAGCCGCAAGTAGCACAGATTATTTACAAATATATATTTGCAATTAAATGTAATCCACAAAAATGACAGTCACAGATTAGAAAGAAAGAAAGAAAGAAAACTTTATTGCTTGCAGCTTACAGGGACACAGTGTGTAAAGGAAAAAGTATAAAATATAGAAAATACAAAGAAACAAGTAAAACACTGATAGTCATGTGTCCCACAGCTACAGCAATCAGGCCACCAGTTCAGTATTTGCCTGGTCCTAGGGACGTAGGGAAGATTATTTACAAATATATATTTGCAATTACATGTAATCCACAAAAACAACTTGGCAACTCAACTAGAAGCACCACTGAACAAACCAGTCGTTTAATCAACTAGTCGTTAACCAACTAGTCTACCAACTAATTAAACGACCAGTTGGTTAAATTAAACATCTAACCAACTGATCGGTTAATTAAATCAATTAGTCGTTTAGCGACCAAAACGTACTAAGTAACAGTTTTTCGCAGGATTTGAGATTGCCCCATTGTAGTCGTGTCCAGTTTGGTCTAAGTGCATGAGTGGTCGGTTTAGTTCTTATAGCTATCGATTATCGACAATTAAAATGTTTTAAGGCTCTCGGTTTTGAACCTTTAGCTTAATTCTTTGTTATTTTGAAAAAAAATAAACATAATTGTATATAATAAAGTTTGTGTTATTTATTTTCACCCCTACGTGCAGGTATGTATGTTTTTTTTTTGTGTCCGGTTGGAAAATCCTCATGGAGTCCCAGCCCTTCGCCCTGGGCGAAGGGGACTGTCAGACTCTTACTGACTTAAAACCAACCCGTGTTTCTCATGTACCCGTGTGTCAGAGGGTTGGGCATCGCCGAAGCATTTGGTCGCGGAAGATAGGACGCGCGGCAATGCAACACCGACACGCCTCTCCTCCCGCGACCGCGCCCGACTGCGAGGGACAGACAGAACTGTCCCTCGCAGTCGGGAGTACATTTGGATGCATCCTGCGCAGGCCCCTCCAAGCCCACGCGGAGCATCCACGCCCGGGATCTCTCTTAGCTTCACCGCGGGTGACCAAGCCACGGTTACTGAGCCTCCCCACCACGATAAGGTGGAGACCCCACGGGGGGGATTTACGGTGTACCATGAGGAACAGTATGACACTGTTCCAAATAAGGTAAATAGGTAAAATAATACGACATAATATTATGTTAATACAATTTTTCTTATATACAGTAGATAAATAAACTATATACTATAGTCTATAATATACTAAACATGTATATAATTATGCATATAAACCATTTATATAAAAATAATCTGCGTGTGAGCTGCGGGCGTTCTCTAGTTTGTTATAAGGACGGTTTCAGATTAGCGTTTTATACGCGCGTATCATCTCGTTTTTGGAAGCGCATGTAGGCGCATACAGGTGTGCCTTTTGATACACGCGTAGTTCGTAAGGTACTCTGTGGTTCGTACGAGCGTTGACGCGCAACGCGATCCGTGAGAATCCATGTTGACACTGACAAGATGTCACTACCGTTTCGAGTGGACACGCCGAAATATGACCGTCTACGCCAGTCCAGTTTTTCGAAGCGTGTAATGTAGCGCGCGTGTAAGCGCGTATGCTGAAACGACCGTATAGGCGCAGAAAATACGCTAAATTATTTTAATGATTGTACATAAATTGTAGATTTAAGATACATTAGAAATGTACTTTTTTATTTTATTAACTTTATATACACACAAAGGGTTTAAGGTGGACTTAATGCCTTAGGCATTTTCTGCCAGTCTACCATAGAGTGGTGCAGAGATTAATGGTAGGTGTATTTTAAAAAGCGGAATTTGACTTAAACACAGATTTAATAGATATGATGGACGCGCACACATTACATAAAATTAAATCATATATATAATCTATTTAAGAAGGACAAAGACGGAGAAGGTTATTAGATGAACGAAGGTTACGATCGTGGTTGCTGCATAAGTACTGGAAGTAAGAACTTAAATAGTTGGGAGTATTGGGAGACATAAGGATAGAAAGGGAGTAGTGAGAGCACGCAGACTGCGTCTTTGACGGATAGGAAGCCACTTTCGTTGGGAACGATAAGTAGACACGTGGTCATACTTGCGAAGATTGAAAATAAATCGAATGCAGTTATTGAGAAGACGGTCAAGTTTGTTAAGAAGATCTGCATTCAGGTCATGCTACTATAGCATACATCACGATAGTCGATCAAGGGAAATACCAAAGTTTGCACAAGCAAGCACTTTGGGTGGTAGGAGTAGGAAGTTCCTAATGCAATTGATAGCACGTAGAGTACCGGTAATCTTTTTGCTAGTTTGAGTTCGCCAGCTTAACGTACAGTCCATATTATTATGTAGGCCAAGGCTTTTGACTCCTGGGCACATATCTATGATGCTACCATCATAAACTAGTGGCTGCAAAGTTGAGACGTCTAATCTTTTAATTGCCCATTGGCTACCTATTACAATTGCTTCGCATTTGCTAGGGTTTACAAACAATCCAAACTTCTTTGACTAGCTCTGTATGGCGCTTAGATCTCGGTTAACTTCGAGAATTGCGGATGAGACGTCTTCAACAGATGCCTGAGAGTATACCTGCAAGTCATCGGCATACAGGTGATAAGCGCATTGATGATTTTGAGTTACCTAGTAGATTAATAAAGATTGAAAATAATACTTAAAGGAGAAACAACACCGCCTTGAGGAACACCAGAATTGTTGTCACGCCACTTCGACGATGACTCGTCGAGGCAGGCAGACTGATAGCGTCCTCGAAGATAACTTGAGAACCAATCTAGAGCTTCGGATGAGATCTTAAGAATCTTCTAAGTAAGCAGTCCTCCAATGAGGGCAATATTGCATGGTATCTAAAAATGTCAGCAGCAGCGTAGCGTACCTCTGACGGGCCCTGTATCACATTTTTCCAGATCCCAAGAAGGGAAAATATGTTTTTACCGAACTTTTTCCTTACACTAGTTCGGGCATTCTTGCCCTACATTGATACAGTTGATTCGGCGGTAGCTTTGCCCCGCACCGGATACATAAAATATTTGAGGTTACGTACCTATCTAATATATATAGGACTGACTTTCAAGTCCCCAATCCCGTGATTACTGACAATATTGATCAGTGAATGTTATTTCTGAACAAAAAATGCGCCATAGAGCGTTTGCTGCTTGCTGTACTGTCATGTCTGTGCATCGAATCCGAGTCGATCGTCGATGAGAACAATTTCCATATATTATTATTAAACATCGTTATCGGGCGGGTAAAAATGGTGGCAGTGCGGTAGCGCACGACAATAGGGTTGTCATACGTATGCGTCACGTAGGTGCATACATTTAATAAGTTTTTTCGATTATGTTATATCGTACAATACCTTTATTTAATTAAAATATATTATAGTTTTAAATGTTTTTTAAAAGTATAGCTATATAATATTGTATTTTTTTTCGTATTGTAATAACTTTTTCTCTAATTACTCTTTACTACTTCAATGTAATTTGAAAGTTAAGGCGAAATTATTTTCAAATATATTAAATTATTATTTCGCAGTCGTCATATATTGGATAAAATTTTTACAAGCATCTATGTTAAAAATATGTTTTAATCTATTCTTTACTTTCATATTTTTGTTGTAATGTTAAAAAGTGTTAACATATTTTAAAAATTGGCAACACTAACATTAAGCGAAAAATTAACAATATAAACTTTTCAAATTATTTCACAAGTTTAAAATAAATACGTCTTTGTTATGTCAAATGAAGTCGAACGGTCATTTTCTTACTTAAAATGTTTTTTTTTTCAGCAGACATCTTAAACTAACAGAAAGCAGTATAAATAAGTTGTTGGTTTTTTATTCCAAGTAGACGTAAATATCTTCAAGGAATATTTTATCAAAAAATATTCAATAAAAAGTAATTGAAAAATATTTATGTGTTTCATTTTAAAATTATTTCTAACGAAAAACCTACATTTATTATTTTGTTTTGATTTAGTTACGAGTGATTATTAAAATATAATTTAATTTTGATATTTTAATAAGGTACACAAGGACAAATTGAAATATAGATTCTTAATTACATAAAGATATCAAGTAATAACATTAAACTATTATTTAAAAAAAAATGTGCATGCTATATGGGTACGCGCGGCAACCCTAGTGTCGAATGCCACGACCTTGACCCGCTGGATAACGATGTTTAATTATTATAAACGCCATCTCCTAACAAACCCTGGAGACCCAAACGGTCTCTTCTGTCCGTAACTACGCGCAAGAAGTATAATAATTATTGTTATTGTTCCCTACGAAACAAATCTGACGCAAACGCACACCTCGAAGCGCCATCTAGGATAGACAGTCGTAAATAATTAGCCGGATATTACATAGCTTTCTGTTGGCAAAATATGTTGGTTGAAAACCTTTTATTACTGCCATTTCGTCTACTTATTGGGTAAATTTTATTCTTGCTATAGAAAAGTATGGGTTTTTGAATAAATATCAGCAGCAGAAAATTATGAAAGTTAGTTTTATAGCAGCACCATCTACCGTAAGTTGCTGGAAATAAATGGTCACGAAGACACGTGGTGTTCAACTACTGTATAAATTTGATGTGACATCTAACAATACCTTACAAAACTATCGAGGAAACTACAACTTGACAATGTACAAGTCATTTATTTTTCTCTTAATAGATGGCGTTGGATTCATTTATGGGAGCATGGATAAAATTAACACTCGGCATTCTGCTGGATTGTATTCTTTACAAGCTTTCTGGGGATTTATAGACGGCAAAAATTGCCATAAATAAAATAAAATAAAAATACTTTTTAAAGCGCCCCTAGCGATAGAAACGGTCAGTAGCGTCCGCAAGGGTGGCATGTATAAAATCGATTGAAATTGTTGCCGTCAACAAACGGCTCTGAACGACGAGTGCAGACTCTGACTAGGCCACCAGAGGGCCCAGTTTTCTGACGGTTAGTGACGGACACGTTCAGTAGGGGCCGCGGGGGCGCTTTTACAAGATGTACCTCTACATATATTATTATTATGAAAAAAGTTCTCGTCGACGAACAACTCGAATACGATCCTTTTGTCTGCAATCTTGGACTAGGCCCCGTGAGTCTATTATATTCGTATGATGCTGCAATTAAAGGAACGTCGAGGACGGGTGATATCAACGAGTAGGTCCGTCCGGTATGACCGTAGAGGTACCTCTCCCTTCAGTTAGAGTACTACTGTAAAGGAGTTCCCCTCACACCTTTACCTGCCTTGATTGGAGGAGTGGTCGGCCCGTAACGGGTTGCCAACGGAAGAATAAATAAAAAGATTTTCGTTCAGAGGGTATAGTACGAGTTTTACACGATGACGATAGACTAGTCGACGAGAACAATTTTCGTACATTTCCCATATGCGCCCCTAGCGGACTCTATCGATCGCTACTATCCGCTAGGGGCGCTTTCTAAAAATGTATGGAAATTGTTCCCGTCGACTAGCCTATCGTCACCGTGACGATCGCGATCGAGTGCAAAACTCATACTAGACCCTCTATAACTAGTTTCTTACGAAGATACTGAAGAGAGACTGAAAATGCGCTGATGAAAAAAATGTTAGGCAACTTTTCCTGCATTTGCAGTGTTAAATTTTATCATCATTCATAACACCATAACTTCATGCCTTTTATCGCCGAAGGGGTGGGCAGAGGTGTTTTACGCACCCACACTCCGCCAGTTATGTTTCGGTCCCAATGTAATAGGGGGCCAGCCTATTGCCATCTATCAGGCACATGTACACGTGTATTTAAAATGCCCGACTGCCTCCGTGGTCCAGTTGAAAGCGTATGCGATTGCTGATCGGAAGTCCCGGGTTCGATTCCCGGGACGGGAAAAAGTGTTACTGGGTTTTTCCGAAAACGGCAATAGGTTCGCCACCTATTAAGTGGGACTTAAAATTCATGGTGAAATCATCATAAGCGCTGTATATAAACTGTCCCACTGCTGGGCACGGGCCTCTTCTCGCTATGAGAAGGGTACCTAAGCCCATAGTACACCACGCTGGCCAAGTGCGGGATGGCAGATTTCACATGTCTTTCGAGAATTATTATTCATGGTGAAATATGCGTGTAATATTACACCTCTCTATATATATCAGACCGCATACATTATCTTATCTTATATGACGGCGGATTGCTCGATTCTTGGCCGGTATCAAGACTTCACATCACAGTTCGTTATAAGATCACACCAAATCAAATCTAACAAAACTGACTATAACTATGTTGTATTACTGAACACGAAACGAGTGACAGTTTCTATACTTGTTGCCCGCCCGGAGTCTCCAAGAGAAGTGATAGTTGTCGTTGCTCTGTTGAACGTCAACCGTCATCCCCCCTCTTCAACTGTAGCGAACGGGACGCGTAGACTCTGTCGAAGCGCGCAATCTTCGCACTTCCGTTTCGTAGTCAATTGACGTCCTGTACTGATGACCATTCCGATATATACATATACATACTAATATATAATGCTGAAGAATTTGTTTGTTGCTTTCTCATCTCAGGAACTACTGGTCCGATTTGAAAAATTCTTTTAGTGTTAGTTAGCCCATTTATCGAGAAAGGCTATAGGCTATATAACATCACGCTACAAGCCCAGGGAGCGGAGCAGTAGCCTTAAATAACGCGGGTGTAACCGCGGGCTCATCTAGTTATTGATAAACGTATAGGACGTAAGCAGCTATGGGGTCATCATCGCAATAATTGTATGAAAAAAGCAACATATTAATGAGTCCATTACCCTTACATACATCGATCCATACACGTCCATACACATCCATACATCAGAGCTGTGCATTCGCGCATGTCCATCAAGCAGCATTAGTATGCATTTCATTATTTACAGCTTTACTTAGTGTTTCGGTTCCGAGTGCCAAAGAGTAAGTAAATAGAAGAGACTCGAAAAACCTTCGATTTAGGAATACTTATGTTGAAATGTTAATAAGTTAAGGTACTTTACTGTGACTGCCTCCGTGGTATACGCATAAGCTATCCACTGGGGGATAGCGTATGCGTCTGCTGATCGGATGACCCGGGTTCGATTCCCGGGTCGGGCAAAAGTGTTACTGAGTTTTTCCGAGTTCTCAGTAGCAGCACGCAGTCTGGTGATGTGCCCGGTAACGGCAATAGGCTCGCCCCTTATTACGTAGGACCGAAAAATTCCTGGCGAAATGTGGGTGTAATATAGTATAGTGTGTTGGATCCTCGAAGGGGTAGACAAAGGTGTAGTAAACCTCTGCCTACCCCTTTGGGGATACAGGCGTGAGTCTACAAAAAAGAAAAGTTTACTTTACCTTTGTGGAATCAGCCCGGGTTATAAACTGGATCACTGCTGGGCACTCTTCACTATGAGAAGGGTGAAGAGATAGATCACTTGGGATCTGGTTTATGTATGAGTTGTCTCAAAATATTACTTATCGTTAACATGATACTCGTTCCATCAATATAAATATCTCTTTAAAGATTTGGAACTCATTACCTGCCCACATGTTTCCATCTTCCTATGATCTTGGGTCCCTTAAGCGAAGCGTGAAAACCCTTTTCTCTAGGCCATCATGCCATTATTATTGATATGTTATTGGTATATCATAAAATTTTATTAAAAGGGGTCTTATTCGCGATATTTAATTAATTTAAGGTATTAAATACCTCTGTTTTACCGACGCTTCGGCCATCTTACAACAGCCATGGTCGAGGCAGGACTGATGTCATCTCAGCGCCGGCCTTGTGAAGCGCGGGTTTCGGCAGCTACCCTTGTTTACCACTTGTTTTTTTTTTTTTTTTTTTTTATCCGAACTGTCGGTACGTCGACACACAACACTTATGACGTCTACACACTGATGAGCTATGTTACTGCGGTGGGGTTTACATTTGTTGATCACTGGATTCCAAGTTGTAGACAGTCTATGTTATTGGTATGATGACTTTTGCTATAGGACTCCTTGACTACTTAAGATCAGGCGGCATGTAGTAATTTTGATAGGCTACTATAAAAAAAACTTCCGTTGTTGACTGACTGTTAGACACAGCACAGCTGAATTACTGGATGAAAATTGTCATGTATGTCCCTTGGGAGATCAGACAGAATGGCTAAATTACAAAGATGTGCAGGAGTAGCAGTGGGCATCCTCTAGTGTTTCAAAATTATCATTGATTTATATGTTTCGACTTCACCAGCCTTGATTAAATAAAAAAATATCCATGTAGGCAGAAAACTAACCACTTAGAGTAGTAACAGGCATGTTTACCATCTGAACAACATAATCTATGAGTAAGTCTTGTCGGAACTCCAAGAAATATGGTTTTATTATTAACTTTCTTGCAGGACTTACCTGTTTTATCTTTTCGCTATTTACCTGCTGACGTCAACAAACTATAGCGCAGTGGTTAAAGCGGCCACCTCGTTATTTTATACGTGCCGCCTGTAGTGGGTTCGATTGGGACAAAATATTGTGTGATGTAGATTTTTTATATAATCGTTTTATTTGTCATCTGAAATTTACATTATATTACTATATAATACTTACTACAAAAACCGGAATTCGTACACTCTATAATTAGGCACATGAGGCATGCGGGAACATAGGCATTGGTAAAATTAAAAAAGTTCTAAAAGAAGAATTCGTCCCGTTGCAAAATTTCACTCGTGAATAATCAAGTATTACAGCGATAGCCTAGTGGAGATACCAACAGACTGCCACGCAGAGGGTATCGGGTTCGAGTTATGTGCGTATTGAATTGTTAATTATTGCTTGTCCCGTGCCTAGTTAAGCTGTCGGTCCCGGTTGTCATGAAGATCTTTGACAGTCGCAATAGGGTGTCGGTACCTCTAAATAAACTGACACTAGTCTAAACCATGGAATATAGCTATCCCTTCGGATTGCGGTGGTCAGACAGGCAGTCGCTCTGTGAAAAAGCTAATTTCAGCCAAATCCTGTTAGACTAGTAAGGGGACGCCAGGTTGAAAACTGGGATAACGCTGGGAGGATAGATAAACAAGAATTAGGATCTAATCGCTTCCTGCGTTGTTTTAGTATGTCAGTCTGGGTGCTCTTCTTGTCAGATAATTAAGTGTTTGTAGAGTCCACCGCGATTCTAGGTTTATTCATAGTCTTCTTTCTTTATCTTTAAAAAAGACAACTCCCGCACTAGGAAGAAATCCTGTGTCGCGGGGCACTTTACAAACATACAACCAACGGACACAATGAACACCCAGACTCGAAACAACAATTTATGGATCACACAAAGGGTTGTCTCGTGTAGGAATCGAACCTACAACACTCGGTGCAGTGTCAAGCGGCGAGGCTTAAACCACTACGCCAGACGTGCAGTCAAATAGTGTGACGGTTGTATTTTTAAAACAAACAAATTTACACAGAAGTGCAGAGGTAAACATTTTTCACTGAAATATTATAGACATTGTTCTTATTACTAATAATGTTGAAAATAAATTAAGACAAAAATTTTTGTTTGGTTGCACACTTGTTGGTACGGGCTTCTTTTCATATTTATAGACTCACGCCTGTATCCCCGAAGGGGTCGGTAGAGGTGTAACATAAACACATTTCGCCATTATTTTTTAGGTCCAACGTAATAGAAGACGAGCCTATTGCCACTACCGGGCACTTCACCAGACTCCGTACTGCTACTGAAAATTCGGCAAAACTCAGTAACAACACAGTATAAAGATTATTAGACTGTAGTAACACTTTTGCCCGGCCCAGGAATCGAACCCGGGACCTCCAATCAACAGACGCTTACGCTATCCACTGGACCACGGGGGCAGTCTTATCTCTATTACATGGGATAAGCCACAATTCACCATGTCAGCCAATTGCGGGTCTGCATCCTTCACATGTCTTTCGAATACATTATAAAGAACTCCGAGACAAGCAAGTTTCTTTAAACTGTTTTCTTTCACCGATTGGCAAGAAATCTTTAACAATTGTATAAGGACATAAGACTTTGGAGTGTCAGCGTTGTTGGATTTGAACCCGAATGCAGCTACTCAGTAGTCTGTAACACTTCTCTAGGCTATTCCTGCTATGTAACACATAACATATCTTCACGCCTTTATCCCCGTAGGTGTAGGCAGAGGAGTATTACACACCCACGCCAGTTATGTTTCGGTCCCAATCTAATAGGGGGCGAGTCTGTTGCCATCTACCGGGCACATAAGCGAGCGATAATTAACATTTTTAATGCACACATAACTTCGAAAAGCCAGAGGTGTGTGCCCGGGATAACTGGGGATCGAACCCGAGACCATCGTCTCGGCAGTCCGTTACGTAAGTACACCACGGGGCTATCGCCGCTATTTTGCTTTAAAATAAATATTTATCATCTTCACCTTATTCATCCATACTTCCTTCCTCTATTCATATTTTTACATACATACATAGACTCACGCCTGTTTCCCCGAAGGGGTAGGCAGAGGCATATTAAACGCCCACTTTTCGCCAGTGTTTTGATCCCACGTAAAAGGTGGCGAGCCTATTGCCGCTTATCGGGACATTTTGTTTGCCTTTAAGCCTCGAATAATGTGCTTCGGAAAGAACGTTAAGCCGTCTGTCCCGGATGTCACTAATAAAGTGACACCAGTCTAAACCATGGAATATAGCTACGTTTTAGGCTGCGGCGGTCAAACAGTAGTCGCTCTATGGAAAAGTTAATATACGGTCAAATCTGGTTAAACTAGAAAGCTGTACCCGGGCTCCAAAGCGGATAATGGTAAGGTAAGATTGATGACCTTTCAGGAACAAAAGGAGAAAGAACGACTAGCACTCGCACTCATCGAATAAAACTAATCAGCAGAAATAGGTAAATACATAGGTACATACACAAATACATACTATTTAACTACAAACATCTGTAAGTAGTTACACTCAATGTTCAATTTTTATTTCGAACTAGAAGATGCCCGCGGCTGCGCCCGCACATTTTTTTTATAGGCCCTCGCCTGTATCCCCGAAGGGGTCGGCAGAGGTGTAATATTACACCTACATGTCGCCATGAACTTTAAGGTCCCAAGTAATTGGGGGGCAGTCTATTGCCGAAGCTATTACGAAGTCTGGTGATGTGCCCGGTAAGCACATCACCAGACTTCGTGCTGCTACTGAGAGTGCGTGCGTGATAATTTAGGACAATTTCTCCTTCCTGCCCTTCTACGGTCTCCAAGGAACAAACATTCTAAATTTCAACTTATTTCGTCCAGTAGCTTTGGCTGCGCGTTGTCTGGAAGTCAGTCACGCAAGAATTACAGAATTGAACGTAAAGGCGTAAGTTATAATAATTAAACTAAAGATTTAGCATGTAAATTAAAATGAATAGATTAGTAACATTTTTAACTCTTAACACATCATCAAATTGCTTCAAATTATCACAATATGTGCAACATCGGCGATCAAAATCATAATTTCATAACTGCGTGAACGCCATCTTGAAATATAAATAATGTAATGGGGTCTACCAGTTTAAAAAGTGCTTTTTAACAATATCTTATGAAGATTTTAGTTGGAAATACTGTAAGGTATTTTTGTTTGTTTGTTAAAGATATGTTTTCTGTAAAAGGTGAATCTTAAAACTCTGCGATTTGATAACATTTTCAAACATTCGCGATTTGTGCACATATTATTAACATATATTTTTTGAGATTTATGAAATAGGTCTTAGAAAACAAGGATGAAAAACGAGATGACAGGACTTCCTCTCGGTTAGTTAAGTAAATAAAAATAACATAATATAACATAACTTCACGCCTTTATCCCCGAAGGGGTAGGCAGAGGTACATTTACACACCCACACTTCGCCAGTTATGTTTCGGTCCCAATGTTATAGGGGGCGATCCTATTACCATCTACCGGGCACATTGTTAAGCGAGCGATAATTAATATAATTAAAAAAAAAGGTTAATTAAATAAAAATCCATTTGGTAAAAATTTTGTTATCTTGTATTAAGTTTGTAATTATTGTCAAGATTAGGTTTGATAAGATGACATTTTATGCTTTACTCTTATAAACGAACTTTTTTGAGAAGAATGTTCATCTAGTACCTAGTAAGTCTATCTGCTGAGCCAGTCCTAGACGTATATTTTGTGTGATAAACATTATTACTTGTTCTATGCCTGGGTGTAATTTACCTATAGTATCTATGCATTTTAAGAACCAACCGAGAATTGAAGTCAGTGGCGTGCCGTTGGAGTTGCCTATATCCAGCTTACACTATGGCAGGCCCAGATGATACATACATACATAGACTCACGCCTGTTTCCCGGAGGGGTAGGCAGAGACTACGGAACTCCATTTGCAACGATCCTGACATACCTCTCTTGCTTCGTTCACTCCCATCAAGTTTCTCATGCATGCTCTCCTGTTTAGGGTACTTCTGACGATACATGTTATTTTATACCTAGATATGTCAGACATCTGTATTATTCTACTGTTACTGACCGACTGACATACAACGCTCATCCAATACTACTGGGCGCAAGTAGCTGAAATTTAGCATGTTTGGTTTTGGGGAGCGCAGGAGCTTCCCGAAATTCTCACGCGATCGGGCAAACACGATTAAATTAAGAAATCATTTGTGCGCATAGCATCATCATCATCATCAGCCTTTAACAATCCACTGCTGGACTAGGCCTCTCCTTTGAAAGGAGGAATTGGCCTACTATAACACGCTGGCCAAACGGGTTAGTATAGGGTTTTTATCAAGTTTTCCTTCTCTTACAGTGCTGTTCTCTGCATAATATGCCGGGGATATCATGGCATATCTGTCGGGGTGGTATTTCCCATGGGATGATATGGGGTGGTGACAATCCGTATTCTTAATCCGTCACCACACGGACATCTTCTAGTTAGGTATATAATAAGTTCAGAAGTCTACTTACCTATATATCCAACAGTGGACCTAAGTATATTTGTCAATTATAAGTTTACCATTTAATAGGTAGTAGAGCCTTGCTGATTGGGCCGGCTCGACTGTCCCGTACTACCCTCTCACAGAAAATCGACGTAAAGTAACGGTACCTAAACTGTTGTGTTTCGTTCGGTGAGTGAGAGTGCCGGAGGCCCTATCCCCTATTCCTTTTCCACTCCTCATCCTATCCCCATTCCCAACCCCATGGGGCGGCAACGCACTTTTGACTCATGTGGTGTTGCTTGTGTCCATGGGCGGCGGTAATTGCTTACCTTCAGGCAATCCGTCTGCCTGTTTGCCGCCTATTAACATAAAAAAAAAAACAATGGCACAGGATCCGCCTAGATTGAAATCAGATGACTGAGTGTAAGCATTGATGTAAAGTGATATTGGGTTTTTCTGTTAGGAATTATCCAATAGAAGTTCGGCTTCAGGAAGTTAGCGGTGTCACACCCCCGTGCCTCGGAAAGCACGTTAAGCCGTTGGTCCTGCGCCCAATCTCTCTCCGGTCGTGTCGCTTGTGGTATCCCATCGGACTACGCGATCGAGGGAATAGAGAGTGCACTTGTGTCTGCGCACACACTTGTGCATTATAAAATGTCCCGCGCAGTTGGCAAGTCTCATATATATAGACAAGCCGCCGTGGCCGAAATCGGTCGGGAGGACATTATTTATCCTGGGACACCTAATATTACAAAAACTTTCCAAAGCCAACCAAACCCGTATCATCTAACTAGTGCAAGAGTTCTCCACTAACAGTTACCTCCTAACCCACACATGTGCACACACATCATAGTTTCAACGATACATGTACACACACGCACACATGCGCATAGTAATTGTGGAGAGAATATAAAAAAATTGCGTTAAGTGTGCCTTACTTGCGCGCTGCGAGGCGGGTACACGTGAACGATATAGTGGACTTTGGGTTTTTAGTTCAGATTTATTTGCCCGTTTTTAACCAATTAATTTGCGGTTTAGAATTATATTGTTTGAAATATGGGAAAGGTAGAGAAAGATAGAGGTCTCTCTCACCTTATGGATATTCAGTAATGACATAAAAAAGTAAACTGATGATTAGGTGGTGTATAAGCGTAGGACATCCAATCTGCTTAAATAAACTTTAAATTTTGCATGTGGTGGTGGATACCCTAGTAAGGAAGAGTTTTCCCAATTACACTCCGAAAGTCCTAAAAAGAGTTCATATATGTAGGAAGTAAAGAATCCATCGTTGTTTCTCTAACCCTCGACTAAAGTGTCAGTGGTTTAACTTAAAATTTATATTTTGTGTGTGTATTAAGCCCATGTGATTGCGTACCTACTTTATAAATCCACAAAATTAAAATGATCTCAGAATTCGAGTGTCTGTGAGTTATCATCATTGACCCTACTATACTATTCAGCCCAAGCTAGTCCACTCATCCCCAAATCAGGCGAGCTACCAAAAAACTTCACAAAATCTGTCCAAACCAATAGTGATCCCAAACCATACACCACATTCATATACATCCACAACACCGTCTGTCTGTACTTAACGGGCGCCCGTTCCATGTGGCCACAGTTGGCCGGCAGAGCGAGAAGTTCAAATCTCCCGGCGTAATTGATAAATAAACGCGCACGTGCCAGGTCAACAACACACCTGCGATCTTCAGCAACTATTAAACAATGTATTTAAGATGAATACTGGTTGTAGCCGCAGCTCCGCTCACCTATCTGCTCATTAAGATAATATAAATGTCGTACCTACCGCAGTCTTTTCATATCGAACTCCTACGATATGAAACGGCTTGGCCGATCTAGCTTTAGAATTGTATGTGTCTATATTTTGGTGGGTCTGAAGTTGTTTTAACTTTGTTGACAATTTCCTTATTTTTTTATTTGATAATATGCTCCAGCCTAACTCATGGGAGTTTCACCTTATATGGAATCAAACACATATAGCATGTGCATGTGAATAATTATACTGTTTGAGGACTACTTATCCACATATTACAATTGACCATTAAAAAATTAACCATCATCCTTATAATTTGTCGTGAAGTTAATTTCATTACTTGTTTGTATTGGAAACTATACAGGTGTCACAAGACCTAGACCTAGACCTCACCAAGCCGAAGTCTACTCGTTTTGTACATCATGTCAAGACATACAGTTTTTGAGCCACTATTAAAAGTGCGCGCGTGCAATGCTCGAAATACCTACTTGTCCATGGGTCATAGGACATATATAGAACATATTGGCGGGGTAAAACCACCAACTTTGCACCTAATTAGAAAAAATTCATAGTGACTTTGATCCTCAATATCTCCTGAATGAATAATTTCCCAGCTGGTATAGTGTGTAAAAAGGATTGTAATGATTGGTACAATATGAGATTTCAGTTTTCGAAGAGGTTCTTTTTACATCCTGTATAGTCTATTAAGTCAAATCCTGTTTCACACATGCCAACAAATGTCAACTACAAAAAATGTTTGTGGTCTGTTCGAATCCAAACTCCAACTTCAGGTTAAGTAGTCAGAGATATTAATCACTATACCAGAACTCCAATCCTTATAGAATACTATAAATACAATGTTGCCTACTATAAATTATTTTAGTTACGTCTTAATTATGTATTCTAAAAGCAATTGATAATGAATAATGACCGGAAATGCCAACAGTTCTGTTACTTGAAGGGTTGAGGGTAGCTTGCGTTCGTCACCTGTTGCTTTATAGGATAATATTTAAATATTTTTAGCTGTTGTCTTGTATTTAAGAAATTGCTAGTTTTGCTCAGCACTAACTACATTTTTCTGTTTTCAGTAATGCATCTCGGATAGATACTAACGTATTTACGTAGTATATACGAAATATTATAAGAAAAGGTTAAATAATAATTAACGTCAATTGAAATAATGAATAGTTGAAAATTACACGAGACGTTATAAGGCCTTCTGCCTAAAATGCACCAGTATGAATAATGCACATAAGCACGATTATAAGACGTAGACTAAAACATAAAACACGGTCGGTCACTATATTTGATCCATCCCTGGTTGTTGCTACTAGAGGAGCTTATGTAATTTATGTATTTATCTAGTAGCATCTACAGAGTGTCACAAGACCCATCAACAAGCCGAAATCTACTCGTTGTGGACATCATGCCAAGTCACACTAACCAAAAATAATACCTGGGAAACGAATTTTTTTTTAAGTTTTCACATTTTTTAAACCGCAATTAAAAGCGCGCGCGTGCAATGCTCGAAATACTTACTTATCCACGGGGTCATAGGGCATCTATAGAACATATTGGCGGGTTAAATGCATCAATTTTGTACCTAATTAGAAAAAAACATTGTACATGTCCTTGGCCAGGTATGCTGTCGATGTAAAAAATGTTCGTAGTGATTGGTACAACATGGTATTTCAGTTTTCTTTAAGAGTCTTTTTACACCCTGTATATTCTGTATAGCGGCGATAGCCTAGAGCCAAATCATCAGATCTAGTTGCCAAATCTATGGATAGATCAAATTTTGGGACCGGCCGCTTGTAACAACAGAAATTGATAACTCGTATGAAACCGCAGCATAAAACAGGTATAGTATATACAGGTTAAAGCACTGCACGTATTAAGAAGTATTGCAATGATTACAAGCAAAGCAATTAGCAATGAATATATAATTTTCGTATAATTAACATAAAATTGACCATTTCATATGCAAACGCAAACTACTGGTTTTTCAGCTGTTTCTAATTTACATAGTAGTGTGATTAGCGCGAAGAATGTTTCAATGATTTCAAAAATATATTCTTTTGTTTTAATATTATTAATATAGGTAGCTACTTGCCTACGTTGGGAAAATGGGAACGAGATTTATTTCGTAAGACAATTTTCAGCATGATGGCAAAAGATTAGAGGCGTTTGAGATGTGATGCCGGAAGAGGATGAAAAGAATAAGCTTGACAGAAAGGATTACAAACGAAGAGATACTGCAAATGATTGACGAAGAGATACGGTAGATAAAACAATAGAAAATCGGAGAGGGAAGATGATTGACCACTTGATACGACAAGACAACTTCTTCAAAATAATATAAGAAGGTGAAATCGAAGAAAGAAGAGGAAGAGGACGGCATCGACGAAACTATGTGGCATAGTTGAACGAAAAAGTTGGGGTAGGGTCGTATCAAGGGATCAAAAATCGGGCAGAAAATCGAAGGCAATGCCAATTGCTCCATTGACAAGAGGCTAAGCTCGTAAATGGAAGAAGAAGAGAAGGAAAAAGCGTGACATACACGCTTTTTAATGTGCGTAAATTGTATGGCTCCTTTTTAATTTTCCTCTATTTGGTAGGTCATTGACTATGCTTCTTCAAAGATCTAGGTAGGTATAAATAACAGGTCAGTACTCAATTCCCTTTTATAGGTATTTCTCCATATTCTTTAATAGGGCCTTAATAAAAGTTTAGATATTGAAAAGGATTTATATGTATTGCTGTGATAAGCGAATGGGATCCGCTGGTTACTTACTCGTATATAGATTTTAATTTTAATATACTTATCTACCACCGATGACTTTTCGGAGCTATGTGCGTATTAAATTGTTAATTATCGCTTGCTAAACGATGAAGGAAAACATCGTGAGGAAACCTGCATGTCTGAGAGTTCTCCATAATGTTCCCGAAAGACGTGAAATCTGCCAAACCGCTCTTGGCCAGCGTGGTGGACTATGGCCTTACCCTTCTCATAATGGGAAGAGGCTCATGCAAAGCAGTGGCACAGTATAAAGGGCTGATGATGAAAATACTTATTTATCATCATCACTTTCTTTATTCCGAATTCATTCAACATTTGCCAGTTTAGTCACTTTCCACAGAGAGACTTTCTTATCTCCGCTACACAAAATTCCATATCCCATAGTCATCGGAGAGTCAGACCTGGACAATCATCATTTTCTTAGCTTTATCCCGACAGCATCCAAAATTTTCGTGTAGCCCCTGGGTCCACCTTCTAAAGATTTGACAGAATGTTGTCTTCAGAGTCAGGCCTGTAAATCCAGGATATATTTTGTAGGTACTGACTCGTCGTACTGACTTTTAGGTATAATCTTCATGACTACCGGGACAGATAGGTTGTTGTGCTCTTCGAGTCATTTTATCGTATATTGTCTGACTATCCACCCATCTATAAGCGACTGTGATGAACGCGGGTAACTTTTAAGTTACTTAAATAAAGCTGCAGTTAAGTTAACGTACTTGACAGGTCTGGGTACCTGAGGATATGAGGCTTAATGTTAAATTTATCAAAATTAAAATCAAAGATTAATTACAGCCATAGCAGATTGAAATCATTCCTCATATTGTCAAGTATTACTCATGGACACTAGAAGTTTCCGTTAAAAACGCACACTAACATACAGAGTTACACACATACACATTCACCACACATACGCACACATGGAAACCTGTATATGTACCTTATATGTGTGCGTGTGTAAGCATGTGTGTGTGAAATAAAAACTCGACTCGTGCGCGCATTTACGACACATAACAGATGACTGTTCCCGTCTTCTTCACACTTATACGATGTATCTTACCATCTCTTTCCCTCGTATGTAATTACGTTTTGTACATTACTTGGTTCCGTTTCTGTGCTGTACTGGTTTTGTATGTATGTATGTGGATTTAATCTCGGTAAAATGATTGCTTTTATTGCTTTGGTTTTTAGTGGAGTGCTTTTAAATGCGATTGTAGTTTATTATAATAATGCCTGTTTTTGTTGAGAAGGGTGTTTTAATGTTTTATATTGCTATGGGATTGCTCGTTTTTGATGTAGGAGAGCTAATTGGGGGTCTTCGAAATGATAAGAATAAAATTAACTGATCTTTTAGCATGTAACGGGTCACAAAAAGAACATTTTACGTAGTTTATATAAATTCTGTGATAGTAATAGCAAGTTTTCTTGCGAATTCTGTAGAAGTAGATCGAGATATACATATATAGGTACCTACATGAAGTTTTAATAAGTTCGTATCTTTCTTCCATAAAATAAAGATACTTTGTTGCAAGACAAAGCGTGATAGACGGTTTTTATTGATTCTGATTTAGAGATAGCAGAAATTGTAGATGAAGTCTAGATAGATCAAAATCTCAGTTTAATCATTAGAGGCGAACGAATTTGAATTGAAACTTTAATTTAAATTGATTCAAAATCTTGTAGTTGCATTAAATTATAATGGCATTGTGACGATGAAGACATGATGTCTTCCTTTTTTTAGCTTCTAGATTCGAAGGTAGTTTAAGACAAATGAAACCACAATATTGGTAGTAGAACATAATATAAAATGTCTTGTCCTGGCTGACATAATCAACACTGTGCTCACATTACCGAGGCTAAAATCATAAAGATGAATATATTTAGTATTCACAGTTTTTTTTATCACTGAGTCTTATCTCAGCTTGTAGCGCTCATAGCGAGGCTTGGTAAGCCGTTCGTAACAGATCCGCAAAGTCAAGCAACGCTTGCACAGGTTGCCACTTGGATGGGTGACCACGTGTGGCATTTACATCTGAACGCTACCGTGCTTCGGAGGGCACGTAAAGCTGTCGGTCTCGGTTCTTGTCTCAGGATAAGAATCGTTAGACCATGTCGGAGGCCTTCGGGCGGTCTGAAAACGCCGACATTAGAGTTGGCCACAGACTCACACGAATAACTAACTAACTATCTCAGCTGCACAAAAGTGCATATTCCATATTTGTCGGTGAGTCAGGCCTGTACCATCATTCAGTATCATCATTGTTCTAGCATTATCCCGGTAGGATAAGTTCCCAAGATCTTCACCTTGGATGCCAGGATCCGCTTGACTCGTCCTTATTGACTAAATTACTAAATAACTAAGTAAAACATGTGTTATCTGCACTTAGCCTCCTCTTGCAGTTGAAGTTATTGATAGGTAAGTAACTTCTGCGGATGTCAAGTCTTGGAACAGTGACAACTTCTTTCGGGCTTTAGGGGGCCATTAAAAATAGCAACTGGTTCTTGACCAGACCATAATGCACAATGATTGTGGACTTCCAAGACCTCGATAACACATATGACAAAAATCTCGTGAGAAATATTTGGAATTATGTGGCGGGATTGTCACTACTATAATAGTGTGGATTCGGCTATTATGGTTTTTGGTTAAGTACACTATCGAACGCTATTTAGAGAGATTGATCCTAGTATATGTAGTCAGTGTCTGATGGTGCTGATACACTTGAGAATTCACCTGTAATGAGCATTCATGCGAATGTTACAAAACAGAAAAATGTGTTTTAGGGAGCATTCTTAAGAACATTCTAGCGAGCCTTAGAGTAAAAAAAATACATAGAAACCGCGCTAAAAAGGTGGTTAAGCCCAATATATTTACTTCACTTTGACTTATGGTTTTTATCTAATGTAAGAGAAAGATAATATATATAAATGAGATAATTATCGCTTGCTAAGCGATGATCGTATACGTTCTTGTTGAACTTGTTGAAAAATCAAGTGAACAGATGTTACGGGAAGCAGGATACACAGATTGGCGCTCTAACTGGATTTGCAGCACGACTACTAGGTGGCTCTATATTAAACAGTCTGTTCAAAGTACCTGTTTGTCGAACCCAGACAAAACATGCACCAGCAGCGAAGAGACACGACATTGTTAACGCCTCTCCTTTCAGGAAATTAAATACATAAGAGTTGCGTCAACAGTAGCAAAATGTAGAGTTCTAATCGATTTTAAACTTTCGCGATTTGTATATACCATACAATATTATTAAACGTAGGAGAATAACAGAGGTATTTACGCCTTGAAATAAGGAAATCATCGCGACTAAGACCCGCTAAATAATATTGTATGATGTAGAGTTCTTGTTCGTGAACGAGATATCTTTGGTTCCCTTTGGTAACCCTTTGGCGGCATAAACGTTATGTGCTTGTGCGACCTCATGCAGCTTCCGTCAGGAAGTTAGTATTAGTATTTGTTAACAAGAGAGTCTTTCCTGTTCCAGCGCCCCGAGCTTTTACAATCAAATATTATAATTAAAAGCACGTAGTTTACACATCAGCCCAGTAATAGAGATCCATAATTTATTGTTTATATTTTTCATGCATTTATAAAAGCGTGGTTTTCTAGTATACGTGTAGTGCGTGTAGTTTTAAACTATACATTTATTTTTTCTATATTCTAAGGATTAGAGTGTGAAAATGTTCGTAGCAATGTTCGGCTCTGTTCGTTGTTTAGTTCGACAAAACAAAACACGGCGAATGCTCGCTGTTCTGTTACAAGTGAATGCTCAGGTGTATCAGCGCCATTATGTATTCCTAATTGCAAAATAAACAGAACCTGTACAATATTTATAGTTTTTTATAATCAGAATATAATTATCTCTGTATATGTAAATCTAGCATTTAAATTGTACATGCAGAAAGATTTAGTTATGAAAAAATTACCTAATTAAATAAAAATAAATAGTATAACAATTACTAGCATAGTTAATAAGGTAAGTAATAAACTAATTACGTAACTCAACTATACGTATATGTAGGTATCGTGCATATCTCACATTTATATTAAATTCGTTTGTTGATATTTATGTCTGTCTATATCCTGTAAGTTCTGCTACCTACCTATCTACATTCTATCACAAATATTTTCTCAGAATGGTATATAATATACATATAATGACTGTTCAATAGCAGTATAATATGCATAAGGTAATTTCTTATCATTCTTCTATTAGGTACGTTATAGATTAAGTTGTATTCCGTTTCGTGCCAAAATAAGAAGTTGGCACATTACACAGTATTTCAGATTATAAATTGATGGATTTCAAACAAATTTCAACTTCCATTTCTTCAGTCTGCCATTCGTATAGCCAAGCACTAAGCCAAACTTGTTCTTGTGTTGCTATTGGCGATGCATAGATTATCCGCGCGCCTCTAGCGGCGAATTTGGAAGTTGTCCAGGTACGACACTTTTGACAGCTTTCAATACAACTTTGCTTCGAGGTAGTAGTAATTGTATTGAGCTGTCAAAAGTGTCGTACCCGGACAACTTCCAAATTCGCCGCTAGAGTCGCTAGTTAGAATCTTAGCATCGCCAATTGAAACAATAAAATCTCCTATTTAACTCTTTTAGGGTAGTACGTTAAAATGCTTCCGTTATGGATGAATACATTTTACTACATTCAGTAGTTTAGTATCTGCGAAGACATGACATGTCAGTCAGTTAGGGGACGTGACTAAGTGTGAGAGTTTTCCACTTATATACTGCTAAAGAGTTGGATTTATGTAATATATTATAAGTAGGGGTGTTAGTACCTACACTTATGTATGATAGTGAGAGTTGGGTATGGCAGAATAGACATGAAAGTAGAATAAATGCCGTAGAAATGAGAGCACTGAGAAGTATGTGAGGAGTGTCTTTGAAGGACAGAGTAAAGAATTGTGTGATAAGAGAGTGTTGTGGGTTAAAAGAAGATGTAGTAACAACTATTGAGAAAGGTATGCTAAGATAGTTTGGACACATGGAGAGGATGGATGACGAAAGACTGACCAAGAAATTCCTTAATAAACTGATCAAGAAAACAAAGACAGGTTAGAAGTACCCTTAACTGAAGAGCATGCATGAGAAATTTGATGGGAGTGAGTGACGCAAGAGAGATATGTCAGGATCGTTGCAAATGGCGTTCCGTAGTCTCTGCCTACCCCTCCGGGAAACAGGCGTGAGTCTATGTATGTATGTATTTTATAAATACTTGTTACGTTACACAAGTGTAACAATATTCAAATAACTCTGAATAATGTTCAACTCATATAACCTCAAGGATTTTAAGGTGATCAAAATAAGTATAAACAAATAAAAAATAATAAGTAAGTACACTTTAAAACAGAAAAAAAAATCAAAATTATAACCTCATGAATAATAAATAAACAAAACAGTATTGTTTTAATAATTATTAGTGACCGCCATGACGTCAAAGATCTTTAAATATTTTAATGAATTTAAACGATTCAAGTAATTACTTCAGTAATTGTTATTTTTGTTAAATTAATTTTGTCGTGTAATTGGCCAGAACCATTTTCTAGCACCGGCAAGGGCTCAACATAGTATGCTTAAAAGGCCTCGAACGCCTATAAAGATTTGCAAACACGTTCTGTCAGTCTCAAGAGGTTAAAGATGACCCCGTGATTTGAATTTCTAATGTGGAGAAAAAAAACTCATTATGCCCAAGACTTCGAATTCGATATTTCCTCTAACTATCACTGCTGCACTAGTGCAAAATATTCTCAATGTAGTGTTTCTACCGGTATCTAGTCCGATCAACGCTGCAAGAGTTGGCCCCGATTCCAAACTGCAAGTATATTCTAGGGACTACGATCGCCGGACCTTTTCATTCTTAGTATGAGTTAAGATGGAATTAAATCTGGAGAAGTTTCTAGGCCTTATTTTTCTACAATAACGTTCGGGACCCAACTTTCGGCATACTTTTTACGATCAGTCTAAATATTTGATGTATCAAGGTATTTGGCTATTAGCGATAGGTACATATTATTTGACATAAGCTCCATAAAAAGTATGAGTGAAGTGATAGATCAAATATCGAGACCGGCCACCAAATAACAAAATACGAAATACATCAATCTATAAAAAGCACGAATCATTAGCCTTCTGCAGTCTACTGATGGACGTAGGCCTCTCCTGGTGTCTCATTAGAATTATCAATAGGAGGATTTGGTTTACTATATCATGCATGCCAGGTTGGTTGGTAGGTAGATTTGACACACGGAGAGATAAATGAGAATGATTATGATAATCATTCATTCATCATCAATAAGTATAGAATGTGTAAATAGACCCTTAATGAAAACTGAAATCCCATGTTGTACCAATCACTACGAACATTTTTTACTTCGGCACCATACCTGGGAAATTACTGGTTCAGGAGATATGGAGGCTCAAAGTTAGTATGGTTTTTTTCTTATTAGGTACAAAATCGATGCATTTACCCCGCCAATATGTTCTTTAGATGCCCTATGACCCCATGGATAAGTAGGTATTTCAAGCATTGCACGCGCGCGCTTTTAATTACGGTTTACAAAATGTGAAAACTAAAAAAAAAATCGTTTCCCAGGTATTCTTTTTGGTTAGTATGACTTGGCATGATGTCCACAACGAGTAGACTTCGGCTTGGTGATGGGTCTTGTGACACCCTGTATAATTTCTCTTATAATGATAACTATAATTAACTCAAGCAGAAATCAAAGAAAACAGTTCGGCTTAAAATAAGAGCTTGTCGTTGGACCGTACTAATATGAATTGTGTTACAGTCGCCAGCGCCTTCCACCCTAGATATTCATTATAGGTTTACTTTGACATTATTAATACATTAATTTAAAAAAATTACAAACATAATAAATTACTAAATATTTTTGACATTTTAATTCCCGCGCAAAGATGTCTATGTGTCCGTGGCATCGTACCTCCTTACCGAATGGACCTATTAGTATCGGTTTTTAAAGCTGCCTATCTGAGATAATTGTTAGGTACAATGTATTATGATCTCATCTATTTTCAATACCTTAGTATTTAATTATTGATAGGTTGAATTTGTACTTTAATAGTTCAACATTTTACCTATCAAATCTATCCATCAAATAATCAAAGAATAACTCATCACAACTCCACTGCTTACCCCAAAAGGGCATACAAAGCATTTAACTTACAATTCCGTTCCATAGCCGTTACGTACGACGGTTACTTTCTTCGTTGCGCACCGGCGCCCGCGCAGCCGGGTGGCTAGTGATGTGCCGATATCGATATGTTGCGTCACGATAATTGCTAGTTACGTGGCCGATGTGGAGATTACTTGGAGGAATGCGGGGGTTTTGATTGCGTAAATGTTTGTTTGATAAATATTAAGATTTTTCAGGGATGTGATAAAAACTATATCTTTTTATTAGTTAGAGTTTTTTCAGGGGGGCTTTTCGCCCTGCAGGGATATAGGTGGAAGCTTCAGCTGTTAGCTTATAATTTTATCAGAGGGCTTTTAAATATTACTAACATTCTATAACTAATAGCTAAATGGTGCCTGTGGTGTTAAGAAGTTTTCTATCGACGTTTGCGACACTCGCGTGATATCTGTTTAAGAGATATCTTAGATCAATTTTACATGGCTGATTAACAACAATGGCCTGTCTATTATTTGTAGCTTGACATCTAACAATACTGGATCCAAATCGCAGAATTCAATTGGTCTTCAAAACCCATTATCATAGCCAATGCGTGCAAAATTTGCAAATTATTTATAAAACTCTGAGCTGTTATTAAGAATTACACTTGCTCAATAATACTTTGATTGAAAATTAAATATTGGAGCAATTAACAGTCAACCATTTAACAATTTAGAGAAGAGAAGAAACAGAACTTCCATTCAAGATCATTATTCGTTAATCGCTCCATCATCTCCGTAATTTCGCAAAAGTGTGTTAGATGCACTAATTCCACAAAAGGGTGTTTCCACCATTGACCGCTAGATGGCATCAGTTTCACGGAACTACCGTCAAAAGAACATGTTTCAGGCACTCCATGACCATAGCTGGTGTAACCTACACCATAATGTCGAAATAAATAGTTTCTCTTGTTTATCTCGCCTTAATTCAGAAAATATTATGCGATTGAACCTACATCAATATTAGTTGGTAAACATAATTATCGGGCAAAGTTTGAAAGTAATTTAAATATGTATTCCTTTTGTATACTCCTTTTGACCTACTGCTCAGAAGGAGTAAATTTAAATTAGCCTTTATCTGCGGCTTCTGCGGTAATCTGCAAGAGGTTGTTCATGGGCTATTACAGCAAAGTATTATTAAAGTCCTTTAAGTTGTTTTTGTGTAAAAAAGAAACAAAGTTAAACATTAAACCTTACAAAATTTTGTGTTAAAAATAGTAGCACGGTTTACTTTATAAAATATGTCTAATATATTACACTTACTAATACTACAGCTCAATAAATAAATACTATCGATATCGATACCGTGTATTCTCGTGTCCCAGCGCTATCGTCCTGGGGCGGAAGTAGGATAATTGTGGCGAGTCTTCCCCTCGCTCGAAAAAGTTCACTTATACCTGTTCTTACTTTATACCTATTATTACTACTTTTTATCCCTGTAGACGTTACGCGCTTCTGTTTAGAATTATGCTTCTAGTAGCTGGAATTAAGTTTATAAGAAAACTTTGAAAATAGTTGTAATATAGCACGGACAATTATATAACGGGTCTTTTATACATCATATACACACATAAAAAATTGAAGTTACTGTCGGTGATTTCAAAATAACTATGTTTTTTATGTGCTTATTGTTAGTTTAACGATACCAAGACATAACCAACATTTTCAAGAAATGTTATCTATCTTTCTGTTTATCCGGTGTAATTTCTGGAATGGCTGAATCGATTTTATGGGACTTTCACTGGAAGATACACGCCTTAGTTAGGCCTTAATTTAACCAGTTTGGTAACGCTGTTGTAAAGATACAAAAAATAACGCTAGGAACAGCTAGTTATGTATAAACGGAAAAATATATTTTACTTTTTAAAACATTTTGAATACGTCATCCGTGGTCATGAGATGACTAAAGTATTTGAACTGTATATTAAATAGTTACGTCATTGGCACTAGTAACATGAATAACAATAATAGTATTGGTACAAATAGCTCAAGAATAATAAAAAAGGTATTTATAGCATGAACAGTTATACGGTATGAAGAAAACGATGTCCGTTATGTACAAGAAAGATATGTATCCATTTCATAATATAATATTTTATAGTGGAATTATTTTGAATTGAAAATTGATTTATTTTTTAATAACAGAGAGGCTTAGAAATTACGAGATGAAATGAATCAAGTAGCATAATGTTTGCTTGAAGAAACGATGAATCTTAGACAATTTGATTGGACGTTCATAAACACATTTTAGACCACATGGCCCTTTCCTTGCAGAAACTATATGTTCTGTATGCAATACTATATTTTCAGAATCTGAACGTTGACAGTTCAAATAGTTATTAAAACTACTATTTTGGACTTTTAACCTGGTCGCAATGTTAATGAAAGTTTTAAAGACTTTTTGATTATTCATCAGGAAGGAATAGCAGAGGAGTAGTCTACGGTCGGTGGAGAAAGCAAGAACTTGAATGGAGGCCACGTCTTAGCAAGTGTTATGTTACGTCCCACCGGCCAGATGGACCAGCGATTTGAGGAGGGTGGCTGGTAGTGACTGGATGGCAAAAACGGAAGAGTAACTATTATAGTGTGCCCAGTGTGAGACCCACGTCTAACAGTGGACCCAATAGGCTGACGGGTGAAAAATATAGAGAAGGATATAAATATCAATGGTTCAAGCTGCTAGAATTAAGTGAAATAAGCCAGAGTCTGTATTACACCCAGGTTCAGGACACTAAGCTACAGTCAGCCTAGAGAATTGAATACAGTAATGCTAAACAAAGCTATAATTACGTATAATTTTAATCACAGCTCAACTAAACCACTACTTAACACTCAGTAACAATAGTAACAACTACCTTATTAACAAGATAAACGCACAATTGAGTACAAGTTTTAAATTGTAGAGTCGACAAGTGATAATGGTCGTTAAACTACTTTTTGATTAATTAGTAACAAACACAAATAACAGCCGTGCACAAACACAATTAGCCGTGTGGTTGACGGCATAGAATACAAGTGTCGTAAGAGGCGACTAAGGGATAACACGATGCAAATACCATCTTTGCGTAGAGACGGAAAACTCGACATCAAACCCTATGCGACTGCCTCGTTGGTCTCGCGGCATAAATGTGCGCGTGGGATCGGGAGGTCCCGGGTTCGATTCCTGGGTCGGGCAGTGTTATTGGGTTTTTCTGTCACGAAATTCTCAGTAGCAGCACGGAGTCTGGAAATGTGCCCGGTACGGCAATAGGCTCGCCCCTTATTACGTGGGACTAAAGTATATCTGGCGAAAAGTGGGTGTAGAAATACACCTCTGCCTACCTCTTCGGGGTTATAGGCGTGAGACTATGTATGTATGTACAAATAACAGCCAGATTTAAAATAATACATTGATTGTTTTTTTCAATCGCTTGTGTTCTTCGTAGAGGTGTGATATTACACCAACATTTCGCCTTTTCTATAAATTCGTCCGACGTCATAGAGTCCGAGCCTATTATCGTTACCGGGCAAAGTGCCAAACTCTGTGCTGCTACCGAGAATTCGGAAAAACTTAGTAACACTTTTGCCCAACCCGGGAATCGAACCCGGGACCTCCCGATCAGCAGACGCATACGCTATCCACTGGACCACGTAGGCAGTGTGGATTGTACGATCTCCAAATCGTGTCGGGGGTCAAAGTCAGTCAGACCCACAATGTCTCAAGTGCCATGAAAGTTATTGTTTACAACTACAGTCTTAAATTTACACCTAAAATTGCGACTGATATGACAAGACTCATTATACTTATGATAATATATATGATAGGTACTAACCGACACGGCAATCGTTGTTTTGCCCTAATATTTGAGTTATAGGTACCTATATTTTCATCCTCTCTCAGGCCTATACCCACTATGAGAAGGGTAAGGCCATAGTCCACTACGCTGGTCAAGTGCGGGTTGGCAGATTTCACGAACTGACTGATGTATTTCGAGAACATTATGGAGAACCCTCAGACATGCAGGTTTCCTCACGATGTTTATAAGCAAGCGATAATTAACAATTTAATACGCACTTGACCTTGAAAAGTCATTGGTGCGTGTGCGTGCCTTGGATTCGAACCCGAGACCCTCTGCGTAGCAGTCTGTCGGTATCTCCACTCGGCTATCGCTGCTTGTTTTACCTATATTTTGATGTCGAATAATAAACCAAGTCATTATAAAAACAGCATTTGGAGAAAATTAATCACTTACCATTAACCTTACATTACCATTAACAAAGAATATATTTACATATATCATCATCATTTAACAGTCCACTGCTGGACTAGGCCTCTCTTTTGAAAGGAGGACTTGGCATCCTATACCACGCTGGCCAAACTGTGGATGGCCAGCGTGGATGGTATAGGGTTTGTATCAAGTTTTCCTTCTCTTACAGTGCTGTTCTCTGCATAATAGTCAAAGTTAAAGTCAAAGTCAAAGTCCTTTATTTGCCAGAATGTAGGTATACCTATGTATACCATATGAATGTAAATGGGCAATTTTATACTTAAGATCATACTATTATGATCTTAAGTATAAAATTGCCCATTTACATTCTACCATTACATATGGTATGCAAATATTTGTTTTAGTAGACAAACATGAATTACTTATATTATTTTAATGATAATTATTTTAAAATCTTAATAAAAAACAAATTAATATGAACTCCCGTAAATGATAATTGTGATACTAATTAATTAAACAATGTCAAAGTTATAATTTGTATGTCAGTTCGAAGATAAAAAAAATAATTTTAATATAGTATGTATGTCAGTTAAAAGAAATTATTTTTATTTCATGTCTATAATAATAATAAATAAATAAATAATTACATTAGTCCACAATTACATTTTAAATGTCAAAGCTTTTATTACCACATTTGAATTTACATTTATAGTGTAGTATAAGGTATATACCAATATTATTGATTACCTAATTTTCTTCTCCGCTATACTATATACTCCCTCCGTCGGCTCTTACGACACCCATGGGATGATATGGGGTGGTGACATTCCGTATTCTTAATCCGTCACCACCCGAACAACACAAATATCATGCACAATGAAAAAAAATTAACGTCAAGCCGTTTCGGTTTAGTTCGATTTGAACTAAATTTACTAACAATTTTTTTTATTACGCAAAATTTTACCACAGCTATGACACGTAAGATACTAAGTAAAGTTGTCTCTATCATGGCGACCCAATTTTCTTGGGTTTTTTGTCACTTATTGACGACACACCTAATAGATTACTTACTTTTTTATTGAGCATTGAAACGCCAAAACAACGAGCAAATAAAAAAAGATGGGCAAATAGATTGGCTTCGTAAAGCTGATTCACTTTGGCGGTTTGTGGAAAACAACCGGACATTGCGTTACGCTTTTCAATACTTGTATACTTTAAAGGGTAGTTCCTTTTTTAAAAGTATACAGATATGTAGAAGAATTCTCAATAGTGTAGTATTCCTTCTGTTAGTATACCGACTTTTTCTAAAGGATCTTCTTACGGCTATGCATGAACATGTATGTATGTACCTACATACATAGCTACCGTGTACCTCCTTGTAAATCACCAGTCTTTTTTTTCTACGCAACATGTATTGCTGCGACAGCGACGGCCTAGTGGAGATGTTAACCGCCTGTCCTGCAAGGTATCAGGTTCACACTCACTGCGGGGATCACTGACTTTTCGAAGTTATGTGCATTTTAATTATTAATTACCGCTTGCCCCGTGCCTTTGAGAGCATAATAAGACCTCGGTCCCAGCTGTCATGAATATTTTTGACGATCTTTATGTGGAATTAGTGCCCCTAAATATAAAACGCCCTGAAACTGGTGTAAGGCATGAAATATCATGTTGTCATCGTTCTAAAAATAATCGTTCCTTTGGGTTGCAGAGGTCATGTGGCAGCTCTGTGGAGAATATTTGGCATGCCTGGTTGTGTTCGATACTCCAAGGCAATTTTTTTGGGCGCAGCAATCCTGTTGATTGGTAAGGATCTGGGTGTAAATAATCTGTAACATTTCTACTAGTACAGGAAATAAACACGAAAGTTTGTAAGGATGGCTGGATTCCTGCTACTTTTTCGCGATAACTGTAACCCAGGAAACATAATATCACCATAATTGACAGCCTTGTTTATAATCTGTGCCCACAGGCCCCTTTTCATTAAAAGAAAGGTAAGGTACGATGGCCGGCTGCTCTTTCGAGGATATTAAGGAGAAATTCTCAGTCATGAAGGTTTCCTCACGATGTTTCCCTTAAACACTTCGAAAAGTTTGAACTCAAGAATCTGTCCGTAATAATCTGGGGCGCCTCATAACGCCATCATAGCTTGGGAAGTCGGTATCCTGAAATATATCCAGCTATCCTTTATGGCAAATCTGCAAAGAAGCAAAGCAATCTGTTAAATTGAACAGTAACTTCAGGGATGCAAAAGTTTTAATGTAAATAGTGACACACTGACTGACTGCACTGCTAAAAATAGATACGGTTCGTCATTTTGCAACATTTCAGGTGATATTCATAGTGTTTGTTTGTGAGAATTTGTGTAAAAACTGCTGTTCTAGTTAGTGTTGTTGGCGGCACGTAGTTTGTAAAACTATCGGCGCACGCGCCGCGCAGACTCTTTGTTAGAGAGCAGTGGCGCTCAAACTTTAAGTGATAGTTGTGATTCGATAATTATTCTCGTGGCCAATGCAAAGACTGCAAAAATGTTTGTAGTGCAAAGTTATGCCTTACAGCGTTTGCTACATATAATTAACTGAGATTCATGCACAGTCGACCAAACCAAGGAGCATTATAGTGTACAATAAAGTATAAATAAATAAATAAATAAATATATTTATTTATTAGACATCGCCAGCGGCTTTGCCCGCGTCAATTATACATATAAACCTTCCTCTTAAATCATTCTATCTATTAAAAAACCGCATTAAAATGCATTGCGTAGTTTTTAAGATTTAAGCATACATAGGGACATACAGACAGAAGACATACTTTGTTTTATACTATGTAGTGATGATTAAAGCAGTATGAGCTTAAAGTATACATATATCATGCATGTCACAGGCAAATCATATTAAAGGAGTTAGAGAAAGAATTATACAAACGGAGTCGTCTGTTTTCAATAACTATTTTAACGTCTAGTAAATACCTATACTATATTAAACGAACGTAATTACGTCGGTTTACTATTCTGTGGTAAATTATAAAAAGGTCATACCTACTCAGATATGATCAAGTCATCATCATGACCAGCATATTTAAATTATTAGGCATCAATATTGCTTCATTCGAATTATTTGGTATTTGATAAACGATCGACGCCGTTTGTAAAATGCCTGCGACATATACACCAAAAATATTACATACTGCACTATATAAAATACACAAATAAATTTTATAGAAGAGCTATTATTTAACAGAATCATAGTTATTCCACAGAGCAAGCAGCTTGACCTCCGGAGCCTACAAGGAAAGCAATATTTGGCTTAGACCAGTGTCAATATATTCAAAGGTATCCCTATTACGAATGTCAAACATCTTCATGACAGCCAGGGCCGACGACCGCTTCATGTGCTATCGGGCTCTCTGTGTCTAGGGGCAAGTGACAATTAATAATTTATTTATGGACTCACGCCTGTATCCCCGAAGGGGTAGGAAGAGGTGTAATATTACACGCACATTTCGCCATAAATTTTTAGGTCCCACGTAATAGGGGGCGAGCCTATTGCCGTTACCGGGCACATCACTAGACTCCGTGTTGCTACTGAGAATTCGGAAAAACCCAGTAACACTTTTGCCCGACCCGGGAATTGAACCTGGGACCTCCGATCAGCAGTCGCATACGCTATCCACTGGACCACGAAGGCAGTCACTGGACCACGAAGGAAGTCTAAATTAATAATTTAATACGCACATAAGTTTGAAAAGACACGAATTTCGAAAGACAAACTTAAAACCATGACCAAAATAAATTGCTTTGAAAGACTGATTTTTTTGCGTTCCTCTTATAGCGTCTTGGAATAAAATGAGATTTTAAAATCGACTATAATTCCTAAGATATTGATTGGCCCTATTCTAAATATCACTTTGTATTTATAATCGTCGTAATACCATTTCAAAACGTTGAGAACCACCTCCAAACAAAAGTCAGTTACGACAATCGTCCGTTACACTTTATCCATTAACTCACTCTTCCGGTAGAGCAAGACAGCACTATGCGCACACTCCTAAGTTAGAGCGGGATGACAGCACGTCCACCTGTCTCAGGCTGTTTTTGTTCATGCCCGTTTTTAGTTTTAATTACGAGTTGTCTATGGTGCAATATCAGGAGGTACTTTAGTTAGTATTGCTTTACAGTTAAAGTGACTTTTCAATTAAAAAGTTAAGGAGTAGTATTGTGGTACTTTGATGTATGTGGTTATCGGAAACTAGAAAGGCGGGAATACTGACAATTGTTTGGCCTGTTGGTTTAGTGGTTAAAAATACCAATTCTCAAGTCGGAAGTCGTGAGTTCGATTTCCATTCAGATCAAAACTTTTGTGATGAGCACGATGATTTTTTAGCATAGTGAGATGGGATGGGCAGATGGAGAGGATGGATGACGACAAACTGACCAAGAAGATATATAAGGTAAGTGTGAATGGGACAGGACGAAGGAGAAGACCTAGGTGGACGGTCTTTGACCAAATTGGAGACATCCTAGAAAAAGGATAAGTCAGAAGTACCCTAAACAGAAGAGCATCCATGTGAAACTTGATGGGAGGTCATAAAGCAAGAGAGATATATCAGGATCATTGCAAATGGCATTCCGTAGTCTCTGCCTACCCTTCCGGAAAACAGGCGTGATTCTATGTAGGTCTTTATGTATGTAGAAGGTACAGATTTTACCTAGTTTGCGATCAGATGGCAGTGTGTGTTAGTTATCGCTGGATGTCTTTCTCTTAGCGTTATCCCAGTTTCAACCCGGGGTCCGCTTACTAGTCTAACCGGATTGACTGAATATTAGCTTTTCCACAGAGCGACTGCCTGTCTGACCTCCAAAGGGATAGCGATATTCCATGGTTTAGACTAGTGTCAGTTTATTCAGAGATAGGTACTGACGCCCTATAACGACTGTCAAAGATCTTCATGACAACCGGGACCGACGGTTAAAGTGCTCTCCGAGGCACGGGGTAGGCGATAATTAATAATTGAATACGCACATAACTTCGAAAAGTCAGTGGTGCGCGCCGTGGATTCGAACCCGATACCCTCTGCATGGCAGCCGGTTGGTATCCCACTAGGCTATCGCTGCTTCTCAGCTATCGCTGGATGTATTATATACTAGACTGTACTCGCAGCTTTGCTTGCCGGGTATAGTTTACTGGGACAATAAGTAGTCTATGTACTATTCTGGTTTCTATAGTTTGTTACTGCAAAAATAACTGATACATGATTAAAACTAGTAATGCCTACCAAACGTCGGTTTAACATATTTTTTTTTGGTGTTGGGTTGGAAAATCCTCATGGAATCCCCCCGCCCTGGGGGAAGGGCGAAGGGGACTGTCAGACTCTTACTGACTAAAAACCAACCCGTATTCCTCATGTACTCGTGTGTTGGAGGGTCGGGTATCACCGAAGCACTCCTCGCAACCAAGGGCGGATCCAGCTTTGGCGCCAGGAGGGGGTCACATAGTCGTGGTCAAGTCAAGAACTTATAATTTAATTTTGATAACAATAGATACAAGTAAAAAGTTGGTATTTAATTAATGTACGTAATAGACCAGTGCAGATTCCGCATCGCTTCTTGCTTGCGCTTGGGAGCTGTTTGCGTTCTCCGCATCGCTGTCACTGCAGTGAAGCCGTCGACAGTCTTGGCCACCATGGCCTATCGTGCAGCAGGAGTGCTGGGCGTATTTCCCGACATGCCCATATTAATGACATACTCCGTCGAGCTCTTGTCACCGCCGGAGTACCAATTGATCTTGACCCTAATGGCTTGGTACGCGATTATGGGAAGAGACCAGACGGTATGACGTTATTACCTTGAAAGATGGGTAGGCCTTTGGTGTGGGACGCGACATGCGTAGATACCCTTGCGCCATTAGATCTTTCTAGTACAGCTGGATCAGCGGGCGCTGCTGCTGCATCGGCGGAGGCCCTCAAACGGCGTAAATATGGAAACCTAGCGGGTAATTACGTTTTTGAGCCGTTTGGGGTCGAAACGCTGGGGCCATGGGGCCCTAGTGCACACGCTCTATATAAAGAAATCGCCAGAAGGCTGATTGATGCTTCCCGTGACCAGAAGGCTGGTTTGTATTTCGCAGAGAGAATAAGCATTGCCATACAACGTGGCAATGCTGCCAGCCTTCTGGGCACGCTACCAATCGACAGCGTGGCGGAGGAATTTTTTGACGCTTCATAGTTGTATTGCCTCTTTTGTTTTTCGTTAGTTTAGGATAGTTAAAGTTTTTAAGTAGTTAAATTTTTTGTAATACATGTTATAAGAATGTATATAATTACGCAGGTAGAAGAGTAGTTTAATTTTAAGGTTGAGTTTCCTATTTAAAAATGTAAATAACATACCAAATAAAAATGCAGATACGTTACAAAAGGGTAAAAAGTTAAATAAAATTACACTAGGTTGAGAATTAAAGAGAATTAAAAATAAATAATTATAATTTAAAAATCGGTCTCGAGGTTGTTTCATTTCTTTGCATTTTCTGAGAATGTTTACCTTAGTAATGTATATTTTATTCACACCATCAGAAAGTAGAGATTTCAACGAACAAATGGCCGAACAATTTAAAAAAGAAAGCTGATATATTGACGTGAGAATTTTCAATTGAAAATTATGGTTTTATTTCGATATTAAGTCAAAATAAGGTGTAAAAATAAATATTTTAAATTAAAAACATTAACAGTGTGTTTGGAACATAATAAGGCAAGTTTTCACCAAATTTCGTGTAAAACAAAAATCTATTGTAAAAGTTAAAAATAAAAAACCAAAAACTTGGTTATTTGAATTTTTCATATAAATTAAGACGTTGTGTGAATAAAGTGTAAATACAAAAGTTGTAGATCTTTTTATTACCTACAACTTTGCCATTGACGTTTTTCGCGTAGGACTTGAAGTTTTGCTAGCAATCGAGATAAACCCTTTTTAACTCTTAAAATCGCAACCCCATCCTCTTCTCGACCTCAGATCACCCGTAATTTATTTTTCCTTAAATTGTTGCTATATTCTCTTTCTTTTCCAATGGGTTTCATCCTACTATAATTTTCTATCGTTTCAAAAATTATCTACCCTGGTCTAAAACCTTTGCCGTCATACAAAGTTATTATCATCATCATCAGCCTTTAACAGTCCACTGCTGGACTAGGCCTCTCCTTTGAAAGGAGGAATTGGCCTACTATACCACGCTGGCCAAACGGGTTGGTATAGGGTTTGTATCAAGTTTTCCTTCTCTTACAGTGCTGTTCTGTGCATAATATGCTCCCTCTGTCGGCTCTTACGACACCCATGGGATGATATGGGGTGGTGACATTCCGTATTTAACAAAGTTATTATATTTTAAACTAATTAAATATTGAAGGTATGTAGTTACATTAAATCTGTATGGTGACTTAAATAAAATCTAAAAAAAGTGATACTTAAATAAAATCTTTATGTTTAATTAGTGGTCCACCTAAGTTCTGGAACCAGCCCAGGGGGGGGGGGGTCATGACCCCCATGACCCCCCCCCTGGATCCGCCCTTGCTCGCAACCCCCCGACGGATAGAAAAAAACTCGGTTTAACATGCACTCCAAACCACGGGACATATTATCGCCCCGCTCTTCGAAACTACAAATTAACAAGCAAATTACAAACTACGATTAAATAGGTAGATAACTTTGAGAACATGTGGTGTACGGAACCGGATTTGAACCTAGTACCCTCAGCAAACTGCATAGCAGTCTTTTGGTGGCTACACATCATCAGCCCTTTATACTGTCCCACTGCTGGGCACGGGCCTCTTCTCACAATGATAAGACTGGCCAAGTGCGGATTGGCAGACTTCACATGTCTTTCGAAAACATTATGGAGAACTCTCAGACATGCAGGTTTCCTCACCGATTAGCAAGCGATAATTACAATTTAATAATAGAACAAAAACAAAAAACAAAAAATATTTTATTTGCATCCCATAACATACATACTTAACGCCGAAAAGTCATTGGTGCGTGCCGTGGATTTGAACCCGAGACCCTCTGCATAGCAGTCTGTCGGTCTCTCCACTCGGCTATCGCTGCTTCGGTGGCTTCACTAGGCTCTAATTTTCATAAATATTGCTACATACCTAGGTATAAAGAGGAAAAGGTTTTCCTCTTTATACTTAATGCTTTAGAGAGGACTATTCCTGCTCTAGCATCGTGCCTGCCTCGCGTGTACTATATAATAGTCGAGCATTGGACACAAAATAGGTACACCCAGACAAGAAATAATAATGTGTAGATCGCGCAAAATTTTGCCTCGCGTAGGAATCAAACCATTCCATGAATAAAACAATTTTATTTATTTTCTTTTATAGACTCACGCCTGTATATCCCCGAAAAGGTAGGCAGAGGTGTAATATTACACACACATTTCGCCATGAATTTTCAGGTCCCACGTAATAGGGGGCGAGCCTATTGCTGTTACCGGGCACATCACCAGACTCCGTGCTGCTCCTGAGAATTCGGACAAACCCAGTATCACTTTTGCCCGACCCGGGATTCGAACCCGGGACCGCCGATCAGCAGTCGCATACGCTATCCACTGGACCACGGAGGCAGTCAAATTGAATAAGACTAGTGTCAGTTTATTCAGAAGACTGAATCCCTGTAATTGACTGTCAAAGATCTTCATGACAGCCGGGACTGGCACGGGACAAGCTATCTATACACATAAATAAAATTGGAGTTTCTGTTTGTAATATTAAAATAACCGCATTTTACTTAATGCATATAGATGTATACACGGTACATACAGCGAAATGACATTTTTTACAATTTTTGTCTGTCTGTCTGTCTGTCTGTTTGTTCTCGCTAATCTCTGGAACAGCTCGACCTATTTTGACGGGACTTTCACTAGCGGATAGCTGATGTACCAAGGAATAATTCAAGGCGCGGGTGAAATCGCTGGAAACAGCTAGTAGTAAATATAGTTAACTCCGAAAAGTCAGTGGTGGGCGCCGTGGATTCGAATTTTTGATTAAGCGGCCGCCTCGCAGCTTGACACTGCGCCGAGTGTTGTGGGTTCGATCCCCACACGAGACAACACTTTGTGTGATTCATAAATTGTTGTTTCGAGTCTGGCTGTTCATTGTGTCCGTTAGTTGTATGTTTGTAAAGTTCTCCGCGGTACAGGATTTAGTCCTAGTGCATGAGTTATATTTCAAAAAATACAAATACAAAGAAATACTCTTAGCATGCAACATCTCCCTAAATATATTATTATTATTGTGTTTTAAGTCATACTGGCTCCCTCAATGAAGGTTGAGCCGTGCGAGAGCTGTTAAATGCGGGCCATCAGCGGGTTGAGTCAGTTATAAGCGACAGACGATATCCTGCATTGTACTTGCATCTAAACCATTTTTTTCTGGACTTTAAAAAGCTAAGAAAGGAATGAAATGACTAGAAAAATAAATGACTCTTCGTTCCAACTTTTCATCTCAAGAGGTCATTTAGCTAGAAAAAAGCCGGCCTCACCTAGAATAGGGTTTTGACTAGTAATAAGTAATAAATATATATCTTAATTGTATCTATATACTCTACACACCACACAGAGAAACTCAACTATATTTAAACCAAACACAAAAGGATTTTTTCAACCCAAATAATTCCTAGCTACCCTCCACGTAGCACGTGCTAGATCACAATCAAGCATTATTAAAGACAGGTGGCGATCACTTGCCTACAACGACAATAGCGACCGAACGAAAGGTCGTAAGTTCGATGCAACCTGTTCTGTAGGGGTGAATTTTTTATGGAGGGTAAAGGTTGAATGTAGTTCAGAGAGTTGGTTTGAATGTGACTGTAAAGGTAGTATTAAGTGGGTTAAATAATGGTTTGTATAGGTATTAAGGGGATGGTTGGTTTATAAAGTACTTAGTGGTTTACTCTACTTAGTATGAAAAAAGAAGATAACTTTAATCACTCTGAAATACTTAAAACTGCTGTGCGGATTTTGCGTTATTTTAATAATGAAAATGGTCCAATGTAACCATTTGGAAATTGCACGATGTTTTTACTGGGTGGAAATCGCACTCACAACGTGGCGTAGGTTTGAAAAATGACCATTATGACGATTACGATATAATAATTATATGCAGTCTGTAGTATATATATAAAACTATATACATAAGATACAGATAATAAGGATAACTATTAGGTCACATTTACTCGTACAAATACACAGAACAACGTATTTATGAGTAAACGACCAAATTCAGAAACCAAAATGGCCAGACTTCGCTCTTCTAAATATTCATACAATATATTAACAATATAAATCACTATATTATATTCAGTAAATCTATAGTTTCAAAACGGGAATCGTTCAAAATCTAAGTGATTATTGTAAAACTAAGGGTGCTTGTACACGGTGCATGTAGCTGGAGCAAGTAAAGTTGCGGGTTACACGCAAGAGTAATATGCGCAAGCTACTTGTTCAAGTTACTCGCTTGTACTTGTACATGGTGCAAGTAACTGGAGCAAGTAAAGACACGGGCTACATGCGCAAGCTGTATGTACAAGGTATTTGTTTTTGGTCAAGAGCTACATGTGCATGCTATTCGCGCGGTAGCTTTATGACTTGAATCGCGTCAAAATGTCTCGACGAACGAAAATTCTTTTAAAATCATATGTTAAAAATGTAATTTGGCGGAATTATTAAATTTGATGGAAGACGATCGAAAACATGCGCGAGTGACCCGCGCGCACCGCAGAGCACGCGAATTAGTTGCGCGGGTGGCTCGCTTTGGTACATGCTCGGGTCGCTGGACCCGCACATTTTTTTAAACGATATGTTTACGGTGCATATAACCCGCGCACGTTCCTCAACATGCTCAAGCTACATGCACCGTGTACAAGCACCCTAAGGTTGAGTCGTAGATTGGTCACTTTCTTTGAGAAAGCGCAGAGCGCGTTGAAGTCTATTGCAAGAAAGTTTTACTGTCTCACTTTATAGTACTATTATATCATAAATTTCTACGTAATATTGTGTAAAATTGACTAAAAGCCGTTTGGAAATTGCTATGCTAGAATAGTGTCTTCAGTCTCAGGTTTGATTCTTGGGTTGGATGGTCATCATTACCAGCGTGGTTTCGGATGCTTCTTAGACCTTCGTCTTGCAGCCCGGGATCCGTTCTCTAATCTAACCAGACATGACAAAATATTAGCTTTTCCACTGTAAGAATGTTGTATAACTCCTGAGACCTCCTTAGTTTAACCAAGGAATATTGCAGTCCCTTTGGGTGGCAATATTCCTTAGCTTTCTGGCTTAGTCCAGTGCCAGTTTATTCAAGGTTTCTGACTCCCGATGACGATTATCAAAGATGTTCATGAAAGTCAGGATCTATGGTTCAACGTGCTCCCAGAGGCATGGGTGAAGCGATAATTTACAATTTTTCTTCTCTATCATGTCAAATTGCTGTGGCCTAGGTAAGTAAACCTGTGACGTGACATACCTAGGCCTCCGACCATTGACTAAGAAGGTAGTTATATATAAATTGCCATCACTGTTATAATTTAATTAAAGTTACTTCAAGCAGCGATAGCTGAGTCGAGAGACCGACAGACTGCTACGCAGAGGGTCTCGGCTTCGAATTCACGGCGCGCACCAATGACTTTTCGGAGTAAAGTGCGTATTAAATTATTAATTATCGGTTGCCAAATTGGTGAAGGAAAAAATCTTGAGGAAGCCTGCATGTCTGAGAGTTCTCCATAATGATTTCGAAAGACATGTGAAGACTGCCAACCCGCACTGGGCCAGCGTGGTGGACTATGGCCTTAATCTTCTCATAGTGAGAAGAGGCCCATGCCCAGCAGTGGGACAGTATAAATGCTGCTGATGATCCAAAGTTACTTCAGCGGTTGCTCCCTATTCACCTTTTGGCACTGATCCGTGTGTTAGTAAGTTTCATTCTCAGTTTCGAGTCTGGCTATTCTTTGAGTCCTTTACTCGAGAATTTGTAAAGTCCCCCAAGTAACTCCGTGCGGGAGGCATTTAAAAAATATAATTGGACTTCGCAAGTCATTCTACTGAATACAACCTACCTCAAAACCTCCAAAACCATAACTTACAGTAAATGTAGAGCATCACCAGTAATAATGCTATTACGAGAGTTTTAATTATATATTTTAAACCGTAATTTAATTAAGTCTCGTTAATGAATGTAGGAAGGCTAATGGTACGCTTGAAGAGATTTGAAACGGCTCTTAGAAAAAACCTCTTAACAAAGACGTTGTTTATGATAATGCTGGCATAGAGCACAGAATTCTGAGCTATTTTTTATTTTCTTGGTAGGTTTATCTCGCGGTTTTATTCGTATTTTATTTATTTAGATATTTATGGATCTCATTGTAGCATCTTATTTTATTTTCAGCCTATGTTGTCCCACTGCTGGCCATAGGTCTTCTTTGCACTCTTCCATGGCAACTTATACGAGAGTATTATAACGGTCAGATGAGGATTTTTTTTTTTAAAGCTTTCTTATAAAATAAATTCCTAAATCGGTAGGGCTTTACCGCCATTCAATTGATAAAAAATCCAGACTTAAAATTATATAAAATCTGTACATAATATATAGTGTAGCGTGCGAAAACTAACAATGCAACTACTATACATAGTGCTACACTAAAGGTTACAGCATTAAACACTACATTTCCAGTAGTGATATGTAGAGCATTTTTACCTTTAAACCTATAAAAAGCATGATTTTGTACAGATCACCACTTTAACCAGTGTACAATACATGCAATATTTTGTATGAAACTTTACCAAATCCGTTTACAACCGTTTAAAACCAAATATACGATTCATTATCAGCCTTTTATACTGTCCCACTTGCTGGGCACGGGCCTCTTTTCACTATGAGAAGGGTAAGGTCATAGTCCACCACGCTGGCCAAGTGCGGGTTGGCAGACTTCACATGTCTTTCGAGAACATAATGGTGAACTCTCAGACATGCAGGTTTCCTCACGATGTTTTCCTTCACCATTTAGCAAGCGATAATTAACAATTTAATACGCACATAACTTCGAAAAGTCATTGGTGCGCGCCGTGGATTCGAACCCGGACCGTCTGCGTAGCAGTCTGTCGGTCTCTCCACTAGGCTAACGCAGCTTATAGCATATATTCTAATCATCGCATATTTATATATATCACATAGAATACAGTTTGCATTCTAAGTTAAGGTGATCTTGAATAATCTTCCACGATAAACAAGTTAAGATTAAGACTATAGATGTATCGGTTTCTAACACTAATACGTATAGACAAACAAGCAAACTACACAAAATATTACAGTGTAAATATTTCCTTGAAGTTTTATGAAGTCCACGTCGTTTTAATTAGTTGTTTTTGGTTTGGACGTCAGTGAATAAACTGCTAGGTAATTTAATTTAATTGTTTTTAGTCTGTCGGGTCAAAGACTGGTCTAGAAGAATTATGATTTTTAGACTAGTAAGGCACTTAGGTATCCTAGCTTTTATAGACGAGATAGAGGTCCAAACTTGCTGATGGTCGTAGTTCAAAAAAAAAATTATATGTAGTTTAAAGCGTTCTATTGTATTTTCAACTGAATCTATATAAAATTCATGATGATGCAATTACTAGAATAATTCGAAATTCAGCTTAGATTTTATTATGTAGTTACGGGTTGAGCCAATAAAGGCTCGTTAATAAATTGTGTATTCTACCATTAGAAAGAAAAATGGCAAGGTAATGTATCCATGAGTCTAACCACTGTAGGAATGTAATGTCTGAAAGATAGCTATTGGACCTCTCTTTCTAATTGAAGAGATTCCACAGCATATATGTTTTTTTACAGACTCACGCCTGTATCTCCAAAGGGGTAGGCAGAGGTGTAATATTACACCCACATTTTGCCATGAATTTTTAGGTCCCACGTAAAAGGGGGCGAGCCTATTGCCTTACCGGGCACATTACCAGACTCCGTGCTGCTACTGAGAATTTCCTAACGGAAAAAACTCAATAACACATGTTTTTGAGCACATATGTATGATGTACTGTACGTTATATTTTAAGAGAAAATATTAGTTACACTTTACACTACCATGATCGAGTTGCCATAGCCTAAGATCTATAAGTTTGTGAATTTGCGTTAAACATCACGTAGGTATATCTCAAATGACTACTGTATTATTGTTAGTAAATATAAGACTCCAAATATACAGATTATATAGTAATTTCTTAACAAACCCGAGATATAACCTACATTTAACTTAATATTCTTCAGTCAGCCTAGCAACCCAAGAGAAAATTAACTTCTAAATCAAAACGAAGCAACTAACGAACACGATTTTAATTGGCCACATTTCCAAGTAGCCATTACATTAATCACAAAAATCTACCATAACGCCAATTACGGTGCCGGTATCAGCAGGAATGGAGGCCAACAGCATACGACGCATCCTTAAAACTAAAATAACTACGAATGTCATCACGAAAACCCGTAATGACCATTTTCCGTCCACGAAATAAGCCCCAGCCTTTTTACATAAGGACTACTTACATAAGCCTTCATATGTGTGTGTGCTTGCCTGCGCCGGCGCCGATTTTGTTCCACTCAACCGCATTTGTATCGTGGCCTCCGCCGCGGACGGACGTGCGACGGACACAATAGAAAAAACAAATTAAAAAGAAATAGACTAGTGTTTGTGAGTGCTGTGGAAGTGGTATAAGTTCGTTTTAAAAAAATATTATCTTACATATTTCCTTTTCTTTGGTGGTTCGTGTTTCTTTAGAGTCGACAGGTACGTTTTTATAGTTTTTATTCTAAGAGGTTTTATATGAATTGATTTGTCTGTTTAACATAGCTGAATGTTCTGCGTTTGTTTGTAACTGTAAAGTGTTGCCAGTTAAGTAATTTACTTCGAACAATATTGCAAGAGACAAGTGAAATTGATTTACTATGGATATCGGTTTCTTCGATGAAACGATACTCTGTCTTGCAATTTGAGTGGTTTTCTTTATAAAATAAGTTATTACGTTGTGTTTAATGAGCATTTCAATTAAAAAAACAAATTAGAAAGATACTTAAAGATGTTCAAAAACTTTCATATCGTGAAATAAAAGCGCAATTTCACAAACTTAGTAATGTTGTCTTAAAGAGTTTTTATAACTATAACTCTAGTTATTAAAAAAGTTTTATTATAACTTTTATAACTGTTAAATTCAAGTTTTATTCGTATAAATAGAACCTTCAATCAAAAGTGTCTGGTTACGTAGTAATATTTCAATACTAATAAGATTCCTATTGGTTAAAAAAAGGAAATATATTCTGACTCATCGGCGTTAAATTCAAGGCTTTTAAATCTTGAAAGTCATTATCACGAGGCATAGGAAATAGGGGCTCAGCAGGACTATTGAATACAATGATAAGTATGAAGAAAAAGTTGTTAAAACACTATAATCCATACATATCTTAATATATAAAATCCTTGCATCACTTACTGCCTGACAGACACGCTACAGCCGAAACTATTGGGCGCTAAGTAAGGTGGCGCTGAAATTTGGCATGTATGTTCCTTGGGGACCGTCGGGGTGCACTAAGAAGGGATTTCTCGAAATTCCCACGGGATCGGCCAAAACGCGAAAATTAAAAAAAAATGCAGGCGTAGCCGCTGGCGTCCTCTAGTTATGTAATAAAGTCCCTGCCGCGTCCTGTCTGTATTAATGCGATAAGTTCTAAAACTAGCGCACATATTTTTGTACGGGTTTTACTAATACATACTGTGATTTCAAAGGAAGGTTTCGGTGTACAATTTACTCGTTTGGAACCGCGGACAAAGTCTACAAAATAAAAAGCTCAAATTTCACCTCCTATAACTGAGTGTACATTTGAATTAAAATGAAAAAGTCGCTGTCATGACTCTAACTCATAAATCGATTTTAAGCTATTAAACACGTGTATTTGCGTACGAGTATTATCACGTAAAAAAAGGAAAATATTAAGCACCTATAACTTTATTTTTAAAGACTTTTCTCAAACTTCTTAAGTAAGGCTTCAAGGTATAGACCGACCTTGATTCATAATAATATCATCTTAAAACCGGCAACAATTTCTTCAGAGACTGGTGGAAAGAGTTGAAAAGTGTTTATTCAACTACATCGTGTATAGTTGTATCTTACCGGCTAGTATTAGCATCTTCCAGACTATCAAGATAACGTCATCAGTATCATCATCATCTTGGCGCAGTCTTGGTTGGCTTGTAGCACAGGGTCTGAAATAAAGCAGCAATATCTATTTCTATGGCTGCGTTTTATCATATTTATCTGTAGGGATACTAATTCTGTCTTGATATTTATGTAACTACATAAAACATATGTAAAAGCAATGAAACATTATCTCTTGAATCAACGTTTTTCTCACTGTAACTCTGAAACAAGTTAATAATGAGCTTATGTATACTACTATTTCTTATACTGTTATTTGGTACACGCCTGGATATCGCCAAGCATACTCAAATAAGAAGTCAACCCGCCTTCTTATAACAATAAAAGCTTTCAATGTTTTTGAATTGAGGGAGCTCACTATGACATGGATAAGACCACAGTCCACTACGCTGGCAAAGGGCAGGTTGGTAGACTTTTCTTGGGAAGCTTTTGTTGGTAGGCATGTCTAAGAAAACATTGTGTAGAACTCTTAGCCATGCAGGTTTTCTCAAAGAGTTTTCCTTCACCGCTTAGCAAGCGATAATTTACTACATATTAAATTATGAATACTTATTTATTATTCACAGAATAATTATTTTGTGGCTTACCTACGTGGATGTCGGTTTTTTCGATGCATCTTAGTAATTAATTCTTTTGAAGACGTATTTCAAAAATTTACGTCATGTGGTCTAAGAATTTTAATTAGGTAGAAACTTCGGGAAGTTTATTTCAAGTAGTAAGTTCTTGCTAGAAAATATAGCATATAGTTATATTAATATATTTCTTCTTTCGAGCATGTAACCGAATTAACAAGGTATATAAGTTAAAAGTTAAATATAAAAGCCTTAAAACATAGTTAACAATAAAATAATCCTAAAGAAGAAACCGTGACCGACGGCTCGGTGTGTTCTCCGGAGCCCATCCCATAAGATCTTAAGGAGCGCTTACCCATCCGCGCCATAACTACTTTGAACTTTGCTGCCCAATCTTGTGTTAGAAAGAATAATTCAGTACTGCCATAATCTATTTGTATTATTTTGTGTTTATGTTGGTACCTACTTTATATCATTCACAGGTATAAATTATTCTTTATTATTAAAATATCATGCTAAAATCTTATACTAATATATAAAGCTGAAGAGTTTGTTTGAACGTGCTAATCTCAGGAACTACTGTTCCGATTTGAAAAATTCTTTCAGTGTTAGATAGCCCATTTATCGAGGAAGGCTATAGGCTATATAACATCACGCTATAAGCGACGGGACTGGAGCAGTAGCCTTGAATAACGCAGGTGTAACCGCGGGCATCGTCTAGTTAAATATGTTAGTTGTAGCTTCACAACGTTTCATTCGAACTTTATTCATTGTTAATCAATAGCATTTTCTTTTTCATTACATGGGAATACCTTATGATACAAAACGACTAGCGAATAATACTATTTGACACAAATGAAGGTGCACATAGCTATTTTAATAATTAATATTCACGTCAAAGTTTATCAAAAGGTTTTCATGAAACTAGACAGAGAACTTAATGTAGGTGTCTACCAAATATTTTTTACTAAAATGTTCATTTAAGTAACAATTATATTGCAATGGTTTACGTAAAGTTCATAATACTATATTTTTTACGCGACCCCGACGGCGTTGCACAAATGAACGCAGTTCAACTTAAACGGAAAAACATTATTGTCAACAATTTATGTAAGAACGAGCCATTAAATGGCAATAAGTAGAATAATTGGTCCACCAGTGATAGCCGAGTGGTGAGACCGACAGACTGCTACGCAGAGGGTCTCGGGTTCTAATCCACGGCACGCATCAATGACTTTTCGAAGTTAAGTGCGTATTAAATTGTTAATTATCACTTGCTTATCGGTGAAGGAAAACGTCGCGAGGAAATCTGCATGACTGAGAGTTCTCCATAATGTTCTCGAAAGACATGTGAAGTCTGCCAACCCGCATTTGGCCAGCGTGGTGGACTATGGCCTTACCCTTCTCATAATCGAAAGAGGCCCGTGCCCAGCAGTGGAACAGTATAAAGGGCTGCTGATGAAGTAGAATAATTTGTCTGTTATTTGAAATTCATAAGCGTCACGCTGTGACGCATATGAATAAATTATTTTGACTTTTATTTTGTTAAAGATAAATAAAACACGAGTTTCTACCTACAGCAGAAGTAAGTATAAGTATGTGTTATACTGATACTATATTACTACAAAATTTCATCGCAGTTCAGATTTTCTTGTGTGGGTTGAAAAAGTATTCATCCATCTATCGGCACAAACTTTTGCGTAAAGTACATTAATAGTCGTCCGTGTGGTGACGGATTAGGAATACGGATTGGCATTTGGCACTATCCCATATCGTCCCATGGGTGTCGTAAGAGCCGACAGAGGGAGCATATTATGCAGAGAACAGCACTGTAAGAGAAGGAAAACTTGATAAAAACCCTATACCAACCCGTTTGGCCAGCGTGGTATCGTAGGCTAATTCCTCATTTCAAAGGAGAGGTCTAGTCCAGCAGTGGACTGTTAAAGGCTGATGATGATGACATTAATAGTAAGATTCTTCAACGAGTGCGCTAATGGTCTAGTGATCGTGCCCGTGACATAGAACATAAGGGTTATAGACTCGGTTTCCGCGCGGAGACTTCTTCCTAAAAGTATTTTATGCACTTTGTTTGTGATTTCTATGTTTGCTCTTGCATCGCAGTATGGATTGTTTTTAAAACATTAATTGCAATTTAAGTACCTCAATTTGCATAAAGATGTTACCAGCTAAAAGGTATGGTCGCCTTAAATACTGTTAGGTAAACGTATGCGACTTGCAGTGGATTTTAAATTGTTAAAAGCTGCGCAAATTAAATGCATTTGGGTTAATTAAAGTTAAATAGAAAAGAAAGAGTTCAGTGGTTTTAAATCTGCTGAATCTAATTAAAAGAAATACATCCTTGTTGCCAAAATATTTAGGTATTATCTCCATTACAATGTGTATATCCAATCTAAACTGTTTTATCATTCATAATAATAATATGTTTATAATAAAATATATACAGCGGAATAACCAACACAGTTTAGTTCTCAAAACGTACGTACACATTTTTAACCTTACAAGAAACTTTTAATCAATATTAATTTCTGAACTGTCATACTTTTAAAATCAATTAAATTGCACATATGTCTTACTATATATCTATTTTCAGATATATAGTAAGGATATAATATGACGTAAAATCTTTTGACGTTCATAAGTGTTACTTTGTTGCCTAAATGAAATAATTGACAATTAGGTATTAGTCGAAATTATTATATAAAAGCATACCAAGTAAGTAAGTGTAGGCTTTCTGCTGACCCCAAATTGATAACACAACTTTACTGACCATCAAAACCAAGCTTACATAAGGTGGCAAGTGAAAACAATGTTTTTTTTTCTACTCGTCTCAAATGTGAGAACCATTCAGCCGTTGTCTAGGTTACGTTAATCTTTTGTCTACCTTACGTAGTTCCCATACACGTACCGATGTTATTTAGACGTAATTGTTTTATTTAATAGTAAAAAATTTAAGCGAAAGATGTTTTTGGGTAATGAGGAAGGTTTGTAACTTTGTTATTGAGTTATTTGCTTGTTGGTTGTCATCATCAGCCTTTAACAGTCCACTGCTGGACTAGGCCTCTCCTTTGAAAGGAGGAATTGGCCTACTATACCACGCTGGCTAAACGGGTTGGTATAGGGTTTGTATCAAGTTTTCCTTCTCTTACAGTGCTGTTCTCTGCATAATATGCTCCCTCTGTCGGCTCTTACGACACCCGGGGGATGATATGGGGTGGTGACATTCCGTATTCTTAATCCGTCACCACTCGGACCCTTGTTTGTTGATTAGGTTTGACAAAATTGAGTTTGTCTCGACCTAAGCTTCAGTGAAAAGAGTACTCTTTTTTGGACTCTTGACAGCAAAAAGGAACTCGTACAATGAAACATTAAATATACTTTGGAAATAGTTGTTTCGCCAATAGTATCATGAGTTAACGACTCCATATAGGTATGAAAATATCAGGCTAATTATATGAAAATCCCGTGGTTATTTAAGGTTGTACGTTATTTGAAGCAATCCTTTAAAACTAAGCTTTAAAATCGGATTCTGGCTACAATTTATTAATCTAATTAAAATATTGATGAAATTGTCTATTTTCTCTGTTGCTTTATATTTATTTCTATAACTTTGAACAGGAAAATAAGTACATTTTTAGACTATAAAAACGTAAAAAATGACGTATTCACACACAAAATAAACTACAAATAACAAATGGGAAGGAGAACGGGTTAAATAAATAAATAATTGTCTATAGTTCTCAAACGCAATAGTTGCTTATAACGAAGAAAAAAGCGTCAAGATAATAGTTATATACAGAGCCTATTTTTATGCTCAGTCAAATTTTACACATATAAGATTTGTTCAGAAACCTACTGTATCGCGCCTCGTGACTAAATTCTCTAGTTTGGTTTGAGTTGCACATATTTATCTAACTTACTCATTACTCAGTATACAACAATAATCTGGCATCTCGTCAAGTGACAGTAGCACCTTTCATCACTTTTTTTCAGTGAAAAAGATAAAAAAGCAAAGTACAATAGTCGATAGCACTTTCTAAAACGACTGGCCGGATCGCCGTCGGCGAGCGAATATTGACAATAAACTGAACTGTTTTGATAGGTACACGTCTATAGAATATTGTTTAGGTTTGACGTGTTCGTGTGGTGTATACTTATTGTTAGTATAGACGCTTTGACACGACACAATTACAAATTTCGGAAAGATTATGCCTTCGGTCTGTACTGAAGCAAGTTTATATATTATAGGTATTTGATTCGTCACACAAACTTAAAAGAAAATCATTTAAAATTAAAAATTACCCTTGACTTTTAATCATGTCCATGAAATATAATATAAATATCATAAATAGTAAAAAATTGATAAATAAAAAAAAATAGTAGTTATATCTCAACTGAAAACATGAATTAATTTAGTGAGTTGAATGACAGAGTTAATCAACAATTAGATATTTTGTTTTAAATTTTTAATTAAAAACAATTTATTTATAACTAAGAAATGTATTTCAGGACATGTTATAAATATCAATATATAGCTGAAGAGTTTGTTTGTTTGGTTGAACGCGCTAATCTCAGAAACTACTGGTCCGATTTGAAAAATTCTTTCAGTGTTAGATAGCCCATTTATCGAGGAAGGCTATAGGCTATATATCATCTGTGAGCGACGGGAGCGGAGCAGTAGCCTTAAATAACGTGGGTGTAGCCGCGGCCATCCTCTAGTTATACATATAAAATTCTTGTATTACGACTGTCTGACAGACAAACCTCATCCAAAATGATTAGTCGCTTAAGCTCAAATTTGGCATGTAACTAAGTTTCTTGAGGACCGTAAGGGTGCCGTAAGAAGATCCGGTAGGGTTTGATGTAGTTTTGCGTATTTTCGCAAATATACTATTAGTTTTGTTCATTTTCCATAGTCGCCTCTTATCCACGAAATAAAAAGGGTTATATCTAGTATTCCTAATCCACATGCACTTAAAAATATGTTTAACCTTCTTAATATACTACAATCTTGAGACTACTGCAGGTCTTGAATTCAATGAATCAAAGCCCTCCCAAGTTAAATCTTTGTACGGAACATGATTGTTAAGTCTATGTCTGGATGTAATATAATTTAAATATGTATCATTTATCTAGTTTCCCATAGTACAGACTCTGTCGAGTTTGCTCAGATGACATTCTGTGATTTATCCCTCGGTATTACGATACGAAACCAAACATAACCATCTATTTATAACCCAACAATTTATGAATAACCCCTGCACAATGCCCACAATACTCATGGGCGCGGCAATACATTGGACACGTCATCCACTCAATGGATCGTCGGTACCAAACCGAGCATGAACATTCAGAATGTGAACTTGACTTTGCAAGATGGAAATGAAAATGAAATGGTGAACGCACGAATGGTTTGGTGGTAAAGTCTTCGTGTGTGGTGAGGAAGTTTGTTTCCTGAAGGGATTTTTTTTTATGTGAACTTGTATCAGGTCTTCGTGATCCTGATGTTTGCTGTTGCATATATTGATGTATATGAATGACACAGAAATATTACGTTTTGTAATATTTACTTTAAGAAGCTTAAAGGTTCTAGATTGGTTTTAAAGCTTCAAATTTAGTTTAGACTGCCTCGTTGGTCTTGCGGCATAAATGTGCGCGTGGGATTGGGAGGTTTCGGGTTCGATTCCCGGGTCGGGCAAAGTGTTATTGGGTTTTTCCGTTAGGAAATTCTCAGTAGCAGCACGGAATCTGGTAATGTGCCCGATACGGCAATAGGCTCGCCCCCTATTACGTGGGACTTAAAAATTCATGGCGAAATGTGGATGTAGTATTACACCTCTGCCTACCCCTTCGGGGATACAGGCGTGAGTCTATAAATAAATCAATAAAATAAATTTAGTTTACAAGTGTTTATTTTACTATAAAATATCTATTGATTTTGGTGATATGTTTTATGCATCCTGGAGACAGCTTTTTAAACATGTTTTATAACTGAACCTCAACCAAACGTAACCTACAAGGTCAGTTCTATGCTAAACATTACATGTGGTTACCAAAACTGAACTACACTCGTTTTGAAAGTCACACAGTCATATTAATACTACGAACGAATTCCATAAAAGCAACGTCGATATGCCCGGTCAATATTGATCTATCTATGTGTGGCAACCCCTTCAAATGATAGGTCGAATTATACTGGTATTAGTGTGTCCTAATATCCATTATAAGATGGTCTGTTTCTAGACCAGAATGTATCCAATGATAGGCCAGCTTATATTGGCAATAAGGCGCGTGCGCAAAGCAAGCGTTGCGTTGCGACAGGATCACGGCGCAAACCGCGTCATCACAACACACGAATGATTGTTAGTGAATAACATACAGTCACCAAGCGTGATGTTATGTATGAAGTTATCACGAAACAGTTGGTAGAAATGTAACATGGTCAATACTCATGCCAAATTTTGCCACTTCTATTAAGGCATCAAAACATAGAACAATATTTCCCAAAATTAATTTTATTCATTTTTACAAAGGCAGATGAATATCAATAAACCGTCTGAATACGAAGTACAAAATAATTCAGGAATCAGAATATAATAGAACTGAATTGCTTTTTAAATTCTGGATTCTATGCAGAACTTGAAGGAAACCGTTTCAAGGGGCTCTGACTGTCCCAATACGAGGGAGAGGAACATCGAGCTGCTCACTAACACATAGAATAGAGACAATTTGACAAACAGAAAACAGAACCACTGAAAGGCCTAACACCTAAAAGCATAATACACTATCAAAAATAATGCCCCGAAACGACCTCGAAGCCAGAAAAACCCAGAGCATAAACCACCAAAATCACAGTCCGACCTGCCGTTCATTGACTGCTACAACCGTTGCCGGCGCAGTCATCGTGCGAAACAAACAGCCGTCCTGCGTGTATGACTGTATGCTTCACTGGAGCATGATCCACGTGGACTTACTCGAGCAATGATAGATAGAAGTCATTGAAGGCAACAGTCTTGAGGTGGAACTTTAAATACGTGTTACAGAAAAAAAATTCTTAAGGAAGTGGTACGGTGAGGAAAGCAGAGTAAATTAGAGAAAGGGGTGCAGCTTGTAAAGAAAAAAAGGGAGGAAAGGGTTAGGATGCAGCAGGATAATAACTTAAAAAAGTATGTAGTGGAAGCAAGGATTGGGGTGAAAAGAAGAGCGAAGCAGATAAGGAAAGGATCAAGTGGGAAGAAGACTTCAAGTGAGTGAAAGTTTGACGATTCGAGTCCGAGATCGAAAAATACAATACAACCCTGCATATAAGTCTGCGTACGGTAAGCTTTACGTGAGCAATGATGAGCAAGGCTTTAAATTTAAAGTTGCCTGCATGCCCAAAACAGGGGTGATAAACAATGTTATAACGATGAATAAAGACTCTGCTCCGAGAGTTTCTTTCCATGACTTGAAAAAGAACCAAGTATAGACAAACCAATGACAAACCATCCTATTGTTATATTTCCACCTGTCTATCACCCAAAGATAGTTTGGGGTAGGTCAATTTTCAGCACGTTCAGTGACCACAAAAAGCGTATTGTATGCTACTGTCGAAAACAGTGTGAGCAGTCACTGAGCGAAACAAACAATCGTCCTGTATGCTTCAGTGAAGCACAGTCCACGTGGGGCACTCGACCACGCAGCCAACGGGTTCTGATTCACCTCAGTTGGTTGCACTGGAGAGGAAACTTCAAAACAGACTTCATAGACCACTGTGATGCTCGGCTGGTTGTGGCCAAAACAGTTCTGAACTGCTCCGCTGAGCTGGTTCGGAGAGAGTGGCGACCAGTGAAGCCTTTGGTCAATGGACATTGAGTTGGCTCTTATGAATGACATCGTTTTAATTAAGGATCACAAGTAGTGAATATAGGTGATACCTTTTGAAATGAAGTTATCCTAAGTGCTGTAACACATTGTGGATTATAAAGTTTTGAGAATGGTTTCAGGATTGTTAACAACTATTTCTTCACAAAATTTGAAACTTACCTATCTACTTATAAAAAGAATTTTGGTAGCTAAGCAGCATGTCAGCGTTTAGCTTAATAAAATATCTTGACAGTATAAAAAAATACGTTGCTTAACTTTCTAGAGCTTAGAAAAATTCATAAGTGCAGGACCAACAATAAGCCTAGTTTTACTAAACTTGGTTTCACTTTGTCAATTTCCATAGCATTCCGTCACAACAACTCAATTTATTAAGCCAAAGAGTCTAACAAACAACAGATCTAAACAACATTAAAATAAACGTAAATCTCGTAGGGGATTACGTATTTGAGCCGTTTGGAGTCGAAACGTTGGGGTCATGGGGTCCAAGTGCTAGATCTCTCTATAGAGAGCTTGCGAAGAGACTTGTCGACGCCTCGCGTAACTAGAAGGCTGGTATGTATCTAGCAAAAAAAATTAGCATTGCCATAAAGCGTGGCAATGCTGCTGGCAGCATTGCCACGCTTTATGGCAATGCTAATTTTTTGTGCTAGAATTTTTTGTGCTAGAACTGTGCAGAAGACTGGTCTTCTGAGCACATTCCCAATTGACGGCGACGTGGAGGACTTTCACGACGCCCTTTGAATATACATTTTCTTATTTATTTGTATTGTACTTTAATATTTTAATTTAATTTTAGTAGTAGTATTTAAGTAGTTATAATTGTGTTATCCTAATATTAATTTATTTTCTTATATATAATAAATAAAATACTATAAATTAAAATACCAATAGTCGTAGACTGCAATAATGGCATCATCTGCTACAACAATAAATTATTATGCTTTCTTTCATTCGACAGTAGGTACATTCTCGTACTAGTAAGTCTTAAGTAACTTCATTTCAAAACTTCCAAGTTTTTAAAACTTCATTATTATCGTTATTACTTTCGTCTTCATGCCTTCACATGCAAGTGAACCTGCGTCATGGTTCAGTGCTGTCCCTTCGAAGGGTATTCTACAATCATCACGCATGGCAGACGATGGTATAAAGTTGATAAATAAAAAATACAGGTGGTGCCAGCTACCCCTTGAGTGATTACCTTCAAGGGTCTTTGCACATTTAAATTAACTTCAAGACGGTTAAGTGATGATAAAGAAAGAATATGGAAAAATATTGACGGCGCCGGGCGCGTTGAGTATTGAAAGGACAGACACAAAGAAAAACACTAGTTGATAATGGGTTTTCTGTGACAAGTCAAGGATTACTAGAAAATATGCAGACTGCATTTTTAAAATTTAAACAAACTGTCAAATTAATTTAAAGTTAAAATTAAAATTAATACAAAATAACATGTATATTATGTCAAAATAATACACAGATTTGTTAAGGGCATGTTATGAAATCATGTGGTTATTACAGTTTTTTCTGTGATTTGATAAAATCATTTATTAATTTGATCAATTCTCTATTATACAAATGTATGCATGAACTTATACAAATTGTCAAAGTTTAAGAACGTTCAAGTCTCTATTTTTATCAATTATTATCTTTGAACCTACCAACAGCTTTACCTACTCTCCGAAATAAGACCGGATTGGGTGATTCGTCTGGTGTTTGTCCATTTTGAATGTTTCTGCACTTTCTTTAGCTTTCGATTAATTTTTATTTTGTTAGTTCCTTTGAATACTCGTATATTTATGTAAAGAGCCATCTTATAATACAACAAGAAAGCTGAAATACCTTCTATTTGTCACGAAGCCTTCGGTTACATCGCATCGGTTTGTGTTTTAAATATCTAGTGATTATTTTTTACCAAGAAATGCGAGAAATAAGATGATTTGCAATAAAGTTTTGATTATTATTTACATCATAAAAGGTTTCATTCAAATCAGAAGTTAAGTAATTGATAGTGATATTGCACCAGAGTTACATTTTAAATCGTGATGACGGTGAAAAAACGATTATATGGTACATCAAACAATCCAAATTTGCAAGAACTCTATAGCTATGGTTTAAGAGCTATATTTGTATAACTGTTGTTCTGTTTGGTAATTATAGATTAAATTTATTTCTTTAATGTCGGTTTGAGTTACTGTTGCTTTTATTACGCTGATTTTAATTGACTGCCTCATTGATCTGTGGTAGTTTGCACTTGTTTGTGCACGATCGGGAAAGCCTAGGTTTGATACTCTGGTCGGGCAATTGGGTTTGATAGCCAGGTCAAACAGACGTCCAATGAATGGTCGAAATCATAAGTTCGTCTTTCTTAGCAAACAACTTAATAATAATTTGAATCTTCTGCCATCAAAACCTAGTAATTATGATTTGACACAAACTAATCTTCAATGTTCTCTACACAGGCAATTGATCACATTCACAACGAATTGGATAAATGCAACAGTGTGTATGTATGTTTCCTTTTCACATAAAAACGCCTAAACCGAGTTCAGTAAATTGTACCACAAAAATAGACTAGATATTTCGTTCGGACGATCGTATTATAATAGGTACTTTACCTATTATAATTACGAAAATAATACTTGATATAGAAGGTGAAGGTTACTACGGAAAACTGTAGTTTTTAGATATTCTTTTAAATTTTCAAATATCTAGGTTATGTAGTGTTATAGCCGGGGGCAAAAGTTATTATATTTTAATCTAAAGCGCAGAAAAAGTTCATTTACCTTCATCATCATCAGCCTTTAACAGTCCACTGCTGGTCTAGGCCTCTTCTTTGAAAGGAGGAATTGGCCTACTATACCACGCTGGCCAAACGGGTTGGTATAGGGTTTGTATCAAGTTTTCCTTCTCTTACAGTGCTGTTCTCTGCATAATATGCTCGCTCTGTCAGCTTTTACGACACCCATGGATTGATATGGGGTGGTGATATTCCGTATTCTTAATCCGTCACCACACGGACAATTTCATTTACCTTATCCTATAGAAAATTGACACAATAATAACATAAATTTTCCACAAAATTACAAACCAATAAATTATTTATTATTCTACTACGAACAGTTTCAGGGCACTATTACGCAAACACTAAGGTTGTACCTTGCCGATTGTCGATATCGACAAAAAAACGTTAGTCAACCGACCTCCGATTTTTTTGTCGATAAACCAGGGATGCTCCGTGATGGTCATATTTTTTATCGATAATTATTAGGGTCACTCATTAAATTCGGAGTAGGGCAAAACCTTGACTTTATTTGACTTAGATTTTAGACTTAGCCCAGATTATGCTCATTATTATTTTTTACTAGAGTATTATGGAGAAATAGTGCTGCCTATAGAAATGATAAAGGCCTTAACGGTTACAAGTGTATAGAAATCATTGTTAGCCTTTTGATAAGTCATGGATTGATTTGTGTTCAACCAAGATTTACAGTGTTATTAAGCTTGAGTATATTTTACAAATGCTCGATAGTGCTTTGTACCCTTTGTTTGAATTTTTGTTTAATGCCGCTAGATACGGAAGTTGGTTCCTTTTGCCTAAATACTAACTAATTATAAGCCAGAACTACTCTTTTGACAAAAATACTGTAATCTATTTACCTCTACATGTCATTGAGTGATTGTTTATGCTACTTCTGCTTTACACTTTAACACATTTCAGTAAGTAACATTTTATAAGTTGAATATATTATATATTTAATGTGTAGGTATATAGAATGTATACTAGTTATATGTATATTTACCAGTTATCTTGTTACTAAAGGCTCTCCCTAGTCTGGCATAAGATGACTCAGTATAAGTTGTCCTAACACGAAAGTGAGGATGGATGGACGAATGTCTATTACTTCTCCACGAAAAACTATTGGATAGATTTTGATGAAACTTAACAGTATATCTAGTAAACCAGAATAACTTCACTATAAGCTACATTTTGTCGTGATATCCGACACACCCACGCGAGCTAAATCTGGTCGGTAAATATAAAATCCTTACACACTTAGCTCGTCCTAAATCCTTACTGACTGACTGACAGACAACTGATAGCGGAAACTGTTGGGCGCAAGAAGCTGAAATTTGGCATACATGTTCCTTGGGGACCGCAGCGGTGCACTTGGAACTTGGAAGGGATCTTCAGAAATTCTCATGTGATCGGGTAAAACGGATAAATTCAAAATGAATGTGCGAGCGTAGCTGTGGGCATCCTCTAATCTTAATATATAAAATCCTTGCGTTACTTACTGACTGACAGACACGCTACAGCCGAAACTATTGGGCGCAGGAAGTTGAAATTTGGCATGTATGTTCCTTGGGGACCATAGAGATGCACTAAGAAGGGATTTCTCGAAATTCCCACGGGATCGGGCAAAACAGGTAAATTAAAAAAATTGCAGGCGTTGCTGCTGGCGTCCTCTAGTACATTATAATTTTAATTATAAAGCCTTGGTCATCTCGTTCAGCCTGTATATCAAATTATTTTTTATCCACCTTGAATTATCTAAATAATTTAACAGCTCATCAGTACCTGTGACCGTTCTAATTCGGCTGTAAGGTTGTAAACAACCTTCCACCGAGGTGAGGTCAAGTTTAGTTCACCGTGCGAAGGTTGCGATTGTATACGCTATTCTTACGATTTCTGTTTATTTCGTTACATCATTATTTTATATGTTTTATAGTTATAATAAATCTTTTATATATTTTTAGTAGTTATGTTATACTTTATAATGAAACTTTGCTTCATTTTTTTGTAATCTTGGTTACAAAGTTAATACAGGTTTCATTACAGGATCTGTCACACTTTCGTATACTCTTCTGGCCAGCCCGTTATTAGCTCTGGTTCCTCTTTTACAAATAAACGATTAAGGTATAATATTAACGCTTCATTCTTTATCTTCGTCTAAGGCTATTAATGTTTGTTCTCAACTTAATTATAAGTTGATTGCCTATTCATTGATTAGTAGTGTAAGGAATACAATTTTCACAATTACTAGCTGTTACGAGCTAAGTATAATCATGGTGTTTGGTGCTTCTGCTTTGTCGGATAAGAATTACAAAGTGGTGATAAATAAGTACGTAGTATACTTATTAAATATCCCGAAAAACATTTCAATTACAATGTGATTGATCAGAAAAGCTTAAATACTTATATAAGTCTCGAATAAATACAATTTAAATATAAAACGCTATAACTTTTGATATCGTTGTCTAGCCAGTGGTGTGATTAGTCCTTGAGATGTTTGCATGCCGATATATCTACGTGCTTCGGACACCGGGCTCGATTCGTGAGGCAATGTCGGTTGCCATGTGAACATCTCAGTTACAACGTCTACAAGATGCTGTTCGACCGAAATTATTCACGGCAAGGCAACGGATTTGTGTAACTAGATTCTGACGAAATTTTGAATAAACTAAAGACAAAGATACACTTTTATTTAATATTAATATTTTAAATGTTAATTATCAAAGAAATGTACCATAAACTAAAGACATTTTATATATTAATTAAAAAAGCCTTAATAGTTATTCATTTATTTTTTGGTAATAAAGAAGATAAACTAGAATAAAAAAAATTGATATTGGATGAAAAATAATTGATAGATGTATTTTTTTGACATTTTCTGAAATATGGAATCAGTAGATAAGGTATACGAATAGTAGTACCAAGTGTTGAAGTATCAAGTTTAAGTTATGACCTGAATGCTAGCTTTCAGTTCATCATTCTACTAATTTGAAAAGTGGCGTCGCTAGTGACAAACACAATTAAAATATTCCTAAATGAGGATCCCTGTCAACAATCCAGAAGTTAATTACCCACAAAAACCTGACAGTAATCACTCATCACAAAAACGTATTAAACAGTATAATTTCCTACGGGAAACAAAATTTTACATGCCCCCTATTTCCCATGAAACCGACAATAGTGGAGAGGTGCGCAGACGCCGACGTCAAAATGGCGGCGCTGACGTCACACCGGAAACGGCTCCGTTTTGAATTTGGAACGGTCGAGCGAGCAATGGCGGAACATCCGGCGCGCGAAGACGTTACAATGAGTGCGCGTGCGACGGTAAAATGTTCTATGTAGATCAATTCATGATCGATCTTTATTGTTTTCGATCGGGATCTATACTGTTAAAATTTATTTGTTCTAAATTTTAAATAGCCGTAAATCTTCGCCCTACCATTTATAATTCGAAGAATAATAGAATACATGAAAATAAAAAAATATGGGGATACCGGAATGAGAAATGAAGAAATTCCTAGAGTCGTTTCTAATAACGAGAATGTAATAATGGAGGGGCAAGTAGTTTTAATTTTAAATTCAAATTCATTTATTTTTCTAAAACATGGTAGTGAGTCGTTACAATGGCTTAAAATAAGAATCAAAATATGAATTCAAATAATTATAGTAGTTATAAAACCAAAAAAATAGCAGTAGGTATAGTTAATACTAGTACCCTTAGTATGACTATGTAGTGCACGCTACTGATAACATTGACGCCGTTAAACAACCACAAATAAAAAAGCTTACAGAAAATACTTCAGTTTATAAGTTTTGAAAGCTCTGAACGAATCCAAATGTGGGGACAGGGCAGGGGAAAAAATTAATGAATGCCTTGCTTAAAGAAATAAACTTTTCTAGACCTTATTAAAGTGGACTAAAGTCTAAGCATGGTAATGAAATGATCATATTGGATTTTCTCTAAACCTAATTTTAATCTATTATCAACTTCCTTTTTTATAATAGGGCTCAGTATATTGAACCCGGAACATAATTTTGACTACCGACCACCTGGTATGCTCAGCCGAACGGTGAGATTTATTTGTAAAATTGTAAGATAGAAGCAAGTAATGGCTCGAAATGGTAAACAGACCGCTAATTGTGTGGTTACTGCTAGGGAGGGGAAACAGATGTCGATAGAAAATTTGTAATTATTTGTTTTGTCTTTTAAGGTATAGAAGGGGAATTTGTTGTTTCTTAAAAGCACATAAAATCTAAAAGGAACTTCCCGAATTCCCACGGGATCGGACAGAGACGGTAAAATTAAAATTAAAATATATGGGCTGTGGCCATCCCCTAGATTTATTTAAGGCACAATATTAAAAAATGACCTTTTCTTTAACTTATTTTATTTTGTATGGACCTGTTATACATAATTACCAAAACTGACTTAATATTTGACTTCTGTTATCATTTTCATATTCGAAAAAATCTCTTCAACATTCGAAATAGTAAAACGTGTTATGCAATTTTTTGCCAATATCGACAAAAGTCGATAATCAGATGGCATCACTTATTGTAACCGCTACCATCTCGATACAATATTAGTTTTCGATATTTTGATTGTTAATAATTCTTTTAGCAAAAATCACCAGTAGCCGTAATGTAAAAGTATTTTTAATATAAATAGTAAGATGTCATAACATTCCTATTATTTTTATGAGCTAACCCAATAGGTTTGTGGTCCATACATTGATATTTAATCATGGACAAAATATTCAAAGAGATCTTTATAAGTTAGTGTTGTTGTCTCTTTCTAGAATTATGAAAATCATAGAACAAAAAGAGAAAAACAAAGCTTTACGAGTCTAAGCCTGAGACAATCACTAAAAAATTGGGCAAGTGCGAGTTGGACTCGCGCATGATGGGTTCCGTACCATCATCTATAAAAGAAAATCACGTTCGTTGTATGTATACTTAAATACTTTTTAAGTTTCTACCCGTTTATTAAGATAGAGTAACAAATTGCCTAAAAATCACGTTTGTTGTATGGGACCCCCCTTTACTATTAACGTTTTTTTATTTATTTATTTATTTTGAAAGTTAATATACAACTACATATTCTGTGAAAATTTAAAGCGTCTACCTGTTACAGTTAGTAATTTTGAGCAAAAAATACGAAAAATAACACGTTTTTTGTATGGGACCCCCCCTTAATATTTTAATTTTTTTATTTTTAGTATTTGTTGTTATAGCGGCAACCGAAATACATAATTTGTGAAAATTTCAGCTTTCTAGCTATCACGGTTTATGAGATACAGCCTGGTGACAGACAGACGGACAGACAGACAGACAGACAGACAACGGAGACTTAGTAATGGGTTTCCGTTTTTTACCTTTTAGGTATGCAACCCTAAAAAACGAAATAAGATCATATGAATAAAGAACTTTAAGGAATATAGCTTATCATTATGTCATCGGTGTTATTTTTGCATTTACTAATACCTGGATTTATCCGCCTGGTCCAAGTGGTGTCATTATTAAAAACGAAACATAAAATATCTTGCTATCACCCAACATTTTCGCATGGATTACAATAATAGCCATGATCACAAGATTTCAACGGGTACTGCTATGGCACCTGCTAAGTTTCTATTAGTATTCGCACTAATCGTGAAAGTATTCATCATCTGCGTTACTGACTGACTGATTGACAGACAACGTACCTACAGCCGAAACTAATAGGTGCAAGAAGCTGGAATTTGACATGTGTGTTGTTTAAAGAGTGTAAGGGAGTTCTAAGAGACGATTTTTGGAAATTTGTCTCCTAAGGGGGTAAAAGAGTCCCAAGTGGATTGCGCTGTGAGTGACGTCTAGTTGTTACATGAGGATTTTTAGAAAACATACCCTAAGGGATTATACACCCACATAGGCGTAGGATAGTACTTTTATATCTCTCAGTAATAAGTAGGTACTATAGGAATAAAAATTCAGTTACTGTAGACCTAGAAGGCTGTGTCTTACGAAGGTCGTTCGCGGAAGCGGTTGTGGTCGCACCTGCAATTTCTTATTAAACAAGATTGCTTCTATTCGCCAGTATTGGGGTTCGATTTCCGGTTTGTAGTTTACTCGAGTAATGTTGATGAGATTTCTGTAATTTTATTTGCACGATAAGGTTTTGAGTAATATAATAATATTCTCACAACACCATCTAGTCCCAAACTAAGCAGAAGCTTGTACTATGGGTACTAGATAATGGATAAACATACATATATACCTTTTTTTTTGTAAATTCATACATATTATACATAGAAACACCCAGACCTAGACAAACACCCATGTTCATGCACACAAATGTTTGACTTGAGCGGGAATCGAAACCGCGACCTTCGGCGCAGCAGTCGCTTACACTCCCGCTGCGCCAACCGATCGTCAAAGGTTTTGAGTGTTTTGGAGAACTCGATGCATTTAGACTATTCTGTCGCATAGTCCTCATAAAGTCATTTGAGGACTACTCATTAGAATCCAACTGTGGTGCCCTCACATTTGCTAAGTTTTGATGGTGAGCTCTAAGAATAACATCATCATTCCAAACCCACAAGTATCAGTAATAATGGGATTAAATCTACTGAAATATGATAAATTAGATGGAGAAAAATTTATAGACTACGCCTGTATCCCCAAAGGGGTAGGCAGAGGTGTAATATTACACCCACATTTCGGCATGAATTTTTAGGTCCCACGTAATAGGGTGCGAGCCTATTGCCGTTACAGGACACATCACCAGACTCCGAGCTGCTACTGAGAATTCGGAAAAACCCAGGAACACTTTTTGCCCGACCCGTGAATCGAACCCGGGAGCTCCGATCAGCAGTCGCATATGCTGTCCACTGGACCACGGAGGCAGTCAGATGGAGAAAAGTTTGATTTGAATTAAATACGATTTTCAGGGATTATTTTTATTCGATAGCCCAGTGGTGTACCTACCTACGTATCGAACTGCCGAGACGATGGTCTCGGGTTCGATCCCCAGGAATCCCGGGCACACACCTCTGTCTTTTCGAAGTTATGTGTGTATTAATAATGTTAATTATAGCTCGCTTAATAATGTGCCTGGTAGATTGCAATAGGCTCGCCCCCTATTACATTGGGACCGAAACATGGCGAAGTGTGGGTGTGTAATACACCTCTGCCTACCCCTTCGGGTATAAAAGGCGTGAAGTTATGTTATAAGTTATGTTATTTTTATTCGCTTTTATTCGCGTTCTTTTTACGAGTATATGTAGTTTTTATTTTGTTATTATTTTAACGCAATAGCTAAGAAAACATTTAAAACCAGAGTATTCAAAACAATTAAATCCTCACCCAAAAAAAAATCAACAACAAAACTCAAAGCCACTCAAATCTTCGTCATCTTATTTGCCACAGCCTCCGCCGTACAATAGCATCGTAAAGAAGACATCTCCCTCAGGCTACGGTACCAGTTAGCCCAGATTACATCCCATAGACAAACACACCCCGAGTTACTTTCTTTTACTTAATGTTCAGCTTCGATGCGGCTGATTTTGAAAGTTTGGTTTAGAAGATTATTTATTGAATTATAACAGTCAGCATAATTTTTGTAAACTCTGGTTACTAAACTTAAAAAAAATATGGCACAACTTTTGGGTTTTTACTTTTTTTATGTTAATAGGCGGCAAACGAGCAGACGGATCGCCCGATGGTAAGCAATTACCGCCGCCCATGGACACAAGCAACACCATAGGAGTCACAAGTGCGTTGCCGCTCCCTGGGGTTGGGAAAGGGGATAGGATGAGGAAAGGGATGAGGGAGAAGGAATAGGGGATAGGGCCTCCGGCACTCTCACTCACCGGACGAAACGCAACAGTTTAGGTACCTACTGTTACTTTACGTCGATTTTCTGTGAGAGGGTAGTACTTCCCCGGTCGAGCCGGCCCATTCATGCTGAAATCAGCAAGGCTCTACTAACTTCAAACAGAAGGCCAATTCTCGTATTTAACAGACACTGACACTGAATTTTGACTGCACTGCGATTTAATTTTGAATTGACTCACAATTGGTATTCTGCTTCACTTAATCTCATTACAGTATCATTTCGATATAATCAATTTATAATCTCTTGTTGATCTCAGAGGTAATGTCAAAAACTCAAAAACAAAAACATGAATGTTGTCATTGTATGGGAAAATACATTAATAGGAATGGTAATTGAATGCCACTACGTTTACATGCCAAATTAATATACAACTAAGTAATAAAATTTTGGTAAGTAAATGTTTTGGTTCCTTGGATCGTGTGGATTATTTTCAATAGATATAGCCATCGCAGCCCAAATCCACTCATACTTATTTTATATATAAAACAATAACCAAGTAACAATAGTCAGCTGTGAACTGTCAAACCGTAGTATAATTTGGTTTTAGCTACAGTTTGACGTTTGTTGTACGTAAATAATTATCAGAATACCGTTCACACTTGGTTCAACTTTCGATGTAGTCCCGATCTCATTCAAGTGTCTGTTAAGTTACGAGAATACCATTTATGACACCGAGACTAGATTGATATTGGAATTTGAACAAATATAATTACCAGAATCGGCCTTCTGATTATTAATGAGTATCATCAAAATATACAATTAAATAAAGTTAATATTTTGATGTAATACGAAATTCTACCACCAACTAATTTGTTCTTCTTTCCAAATAAACATCACCTTTCGTGACTTTTATACATTTTGCTATATATGTTAGTCACATAAATATTTCTATGCTCATGACCGATAGCAAAAACTGGCATTTCATTTCATACTTATCCTACCTAAAACCATCGATCATCACCATCATCATTATAACCCAAAACCCAAAACTTTCGGATTGATTTGGTTGCCATCCAAAACTTTCGAAGCCCAAGGACCGCTTCAATATACATCATCAAACGCATTCATGAAGAATATATTAAATTATATAGACTCACGCCTGTATCTCTGAAGGGGTAGGCAGAGGTGTAATATTACACCCACATTTCGCCATGCATTTTTAGGTCCCACGTAATAGGGGGCGAGTCTATTGCCGTTACCGGGCACATCACCAGACTCCGTGCTGCTACTGAGAATTCGGAAAAAACCCAGTACTTAACACTTTTCCCGACCCGGGAATCGAACCCGGGACCTCCGATTAGCAGTCACATACGCTATCCACTGGACCACGGAGGCAGTCAGCAGGCAGTATAATAAATTATACTATAAGTTAAAATAATATTTCTCATAACATCTAGCCCTTAATGTATTTTCTTTGAAACAGTATAGCCAGACAGTCGCGCGACGATGCCTATAATTTAACTCTATAATACAGTTAGAATATTTACAGATAGACTGCAAATAACTGCACTTTCAACTTAAGCGCAGTGGTTAAATTGTGTCTCTTTTCGACTAGTTTTGATTATGTTTTGGTCATCAATATCATCATCATGCACGAAGAAGTACCTATTACGTAGTTCAGTGCTACATGAAGGCCTCCATTTTGTAAAACCAAAAAAGAACACTGTGACATGTCCATTTTCTTTTGATAATATAAATCCCATGGGAATCGAACTACGCCACAGCCTTCACTTGCTCCTACTTTAACTACTTCACTATGTGAAAGATATTTATTCAACATTCAATAAGATTTTTTTTTAATTATTTTATAATGTAATTAGCCATAGTAGAACAAATATGCGTTTAAATCTCACCAAAGCTCTATATTATTATTATAGTACAGAACCATGAGTCTAAGAACTAACACCCGTATTTATAAACAAGTAATTACTTGGTGCTAAGTAATTACTTAATTAAGTAATTACTTGACGTTAGAATGCTTCACTAAAAAATCTTATTCTATAGTCGAGTAATGTGCGTTACTTACTTGAGTAAATGCTTAAGTAAGTAATAGTTTTTGAGAGTTCTTTCCGACTGGTAACACTGACTTACTACGTTTTATTTCATTAGACGATATACGTAAAATGTAGATAACTTTAATTTAACGTCTAAAATATTACTTAAATTGTATGTTTCTTCTTAATTCCAATAAATCTACGTTTAATAAACCACCAATCCTAATAAATGATTTATTTAAAAAAAAATAAGAATCTTGGGCGACACAAAACGTTTGACATGACAATGTTGTTATTAGCAACATGATCAAATATGTTTTTTATAGTGTAGTTGGTTATTAGTCTGTAAGCCTTCTTAATAATAAATAAATAAATAAATAAAACCCAACAAAATTAGAAAGTATCTTTTTACATTTGAATTAGCTAATAACTGACACAGTGGACTCACAGGCAGTCCTCGTTGTGTCTGTGATTGTAAAGAGTCCGCAATACGTGGTAAAATCACATTCATCACAATACTTTTGGAGAAACGAAATCTCTTTTTAAAACTATCTTCCAAATAATCATTACATGGATCCACATCACGAAAGTAAACTTTGCGACTTCTGGGCTCAACAACTTCAATCTCCGGTAGAATATCGACATCAATATTATCTATAACCCCAAAAATGGCTTCGATGCTTTCCATTGCTAAGACAAAATGCAACTCAGTAGTCAAATTCTAATGCTCAAGTAACCAAACTGGCGACTATTACTTGGCTAAGAATTCTAACTTTTGACAGTTCTATTTCTACGCAATTACTTAACTATAGAATAGAAATCATGACTTAAGTAATTACTTTTACTCAAGTAATTACTTTTACTTGTCTATAAATACGGGTGTAAATGTCATACAAATTGACCTCTTTTTAAGTGCGACTCACACTTGACCACTTGAAAATGACCTACCTATCACTGTTCTTTAACCTCCCAAGGGTCGTTTAACCCAAGCAACGACAGGTGTCAACCCTAGTCTTCCGTTACAGCCACAAAAACATACCCCTAACAGTTTAGTGTTAAAAAAAACGTAATTTAGCTTCCTATCAGCTGGTTGAAAACCAACCTCAAAATACCATCCCATAAAAAAAGTACGCCTCCTTATTGCCCAGAGGATAGAACCGATTCTCGCTTGCGTTTTCATTTTAACAACTGAATGTTAGTTACCAAATTATGTATGCAAGTTGGAAAATTGTTCTTGATATCCTATTTCTTCAGTTTTAGAGTCGATTTTGGCTTGACTGTTGTGTTGTTTGGCTGTTTTCGTGTAATTGCTTTATGTCTAGGAAGTCCTTAAGTTTGTTTCCTAGTTTCTTTACAATTTTAATATGATTGATGTTTTTTGGTTGTTATGCACATCAGAAATGGCATGAAATATAAACACACAATATGAAAGGTTCTGGGTTTGATAGCATACTTATCTTAAAGGAACTGCTGCAGCAAATGTATGAAACTTGCAGTTGTAAGTATAAAAAAAATAGTTTGGTATATTGTTATATGTACATACAAAATACTACTAATATGTGATGATAGATAGATGGATACTAAGGACCAAAAGCAACCCTGTTGTCGCCCTGGTGTTGCCATCTTCCTATGATCGCAGATATTTTAAGCGGAGCGTTAAAAAACTGTTCTCTATACCATCAAAGTGAAAGCCGACATACAAACACACATACATACATTAGACTCACGCCTGTTTCCCGGAGGGGCAGGCAGAGACTACGGAACGCCATTTGCAACGATCCTGACGTATCTCTCTTGCTTCATTCACTCCCATTAAATTCCTCATACATGCTCTTCTGTTTAGGGTACTTCTAACCTTTCCTGTTTTAAGGATGTCCCTTCGTCCTGTCCCATTCACACTTGCCTTATACATCTGTTTGGTCATTCTTTCGTCATCCGACGAAACAGCCGACATGTCATTATTATTGATACGTTATTAGTATGCTACCATGGGACTCCATGACTACTTAAAAGATCAGATGGCACGGATTCATTTTGAAAGGCAACAAAAGAGAAACATCGACGACGCAGTAGCGTAAATCCAGCCTAATCTTATTTAAGTATTTATTTTATTAATAGTCTCACGCCTGTATCCCCGAAGGGGGAGGCAGAGGTGTAATATTACTCACACCCACATTTCGCCATGAATTTTTAGGTCCCACGTAATAGGGGGCGAGCCTATTGCCGTTACCGGGCACATCACCAGACTCCGTGCTGCTAAAGATTATTAGACTGTGGTAACACATTTGCCCGACCCGGAAATCGAACCCGGGACCTCCGATCAGCAGTCGCATACGCTGTCCACTGGACCACGGAGGCAATCCAGCCTAATCTAGCCTTAAATTATTGTGTAAAGAGTACATACCGGTAGTGTAAGGGAATGAAATATAACACAGAAACTTGTTGATAGAAGTCTATAAGTATGCAACAATGTTGACAACATTTTTGCTTCAGTGACAGGACTTGTGAACAGAATTCTATAAATAAGCAACTCTTTTTTCCTAGTGACAGGTTAAGGCCGTTGGCCTAGTACGGCGGTAACCCCTTCCCCTAGGCACGATTTAGAAGGGTTTTAGACACCTGACGTCTTTACTGTATGGACGACGGGAATGGTTCGTTGGTTAGAGTGGTAGCGTGTCAGAAGTTCATCGCGTGTCGGAGTTCGATGCCATTTTAATGTTTTAAATGATATGTTTTTGATATTTCTTTGCTATTGCGTATGGTATACGCAGTCGTTTTGTATTAAATATATGTAATAACAGTGTTTTTAGCAATGTATTATTATTACTTTAGTTTAATAAAACTACGTTAGTATCAAATATTTTTATCATCGGTTAGAAATTTCTGTACCTTTTAATTAGGTATATCGAAAAATGTATTTAGATATTTTGTAATCTAGATATTGATTTGTCATTGTAATAAATCTAAATATTTATTCATCAATTTCTTGTAAATTTTGGCAGATTTGAATAAATTTATATATTTTTTTAAAATAACTTAATTGCTTTATAATCCAAAACATATTATTATTTCATTCTGATAATCTACACTTATATCAATATATATACTATAATTTAATAAAATATCTATTAAAAAAACGAACCTGTTACATAATTATACAGCGTGTTCAATTTGATATCATTGTCATCGGAAATGAGCTCACCCCTTATAATTGGTGCATACACGTGCCGGATTGTGTTGAAAAAGTTATAAAAAGTAAAAATTCGTTAGAACATATGTTTGTAATGGTTAAAATAACGATAATATGAATATTAAATAACTTAGCAGACGTTAAATGGCGTTATTTTTGTTTTTAAATTTTATATTTATGTCATCTGTTCTCATAGACACTAAATGGTATTTTTTTGTGCTTAGATTCTGATATGTTATCCGGTGAAAGTCAACAGATATATGGTATTTGACATAATTATATATTTTTTTAGAAAATCATAGTAATATTTACACACTGGTATAAACAAATTGAATTATCTCATTACGATTGTTTATAAAAAATAACCTGCCACCTAGTCGCTGTTGAAGAAAAAAACAGTAATTACTTAACACACACAAACCAAGAAACATCACCCGAAGTAAAAATCCCGATTTCCCGCCAACAGTTACGTTAACCGAACATCGAACCTGTTGACCAGTAGTGACATTTAGCGCTGCAAAAAAATCACGAGACGCACGTGGCAACCCACCTGCTCTACGGCAGGGTTGGCACGCGATTGTAAATTAACTGTTTCTGTCAAGTTTTGAAATAATTCAAAATTCTGCAGTTTTTATAATCTGGACTATAAAGGTGAAAGACGTGCAAAATAATATTTATGTAATTATTTGTAAAAATATCTATATTTTCAAAGCAAAGTCTGTCACTGCATCTTTCGATCTATCTGTTCGCAATAACTACCGAACAGATTTTCATGCAACATGCACCAATGGACAAAGTGATTTATAGGCAAAATTTAGATTCTATTTCTTGTAAAGATTTAGAGAAAATTCTATAATATACCAAGCTCGCGAAGAAAAGCGAAGAGTCCAACACACTGGCCAAGTACGGAGACGTAAACTATTTAGTTTACCTCTGCGAGGATATTAATCCTTGAACACTATGAAGAAGGGTGCACAGGGTTCCCACCAAGAACTTAGGGTCCCAAGCCAACCTCACCTGCAAGTGGTGCACCTGCCGATCAACGGACGAGGCTCTGGCAAACAAAATATCCCGATAAGCGGCAATAGGCTCGCCACCTATTACGTGGGATCAAAACACTGGCGAAAAGTGGGCGTTTAATATGCTTCTACCTACCCCTTCGGGGAACCAGGCGTGAGTCTATGTATGTATGTATGCACTATGAAGACGAGCCTTACAATATTTTCCTTAATGTTTAGTATAATCAATTTAAATAAACTGTAGTAAATCCTACGTATCTGATCATCGTATATATCTGATCCTATGTATTTGATCTTATCATCTCCCTATTAAGCGACCACAGCCTTTAAAATATATTCTCTCAGCTCCCGCAGAAAAATACTTTTGACAACCCTAGGTCAGAAAATGTTAGTAGCAAGTGACGGAGTAAAATTGTAAGTTAAAGGGTTGATACTTTTTGTGTTACTATCACAAAGGTTAAGCGTCATACACGAGGTTAAAAAAAGGATTTATGGCTGCGCCGTTTATTTTTTAAAGTCTAAATACAGGCTGTTTATGCCTTAATTGTTGTTTTTATTCCACACGTATATAACGAAGATTTGAAACTTATTGCACTTGTAATAATTTTCTGTTTGGCGCCAAAACTCATCAACAATCAACAGTTTTTTGTTGATTATGATTTTTGTGAGCATTTTCAGGTTTTATAATACTAGTAGCTGTGATGAGGTCATCAGTTAAATGATACGGTAGGAATTATAAATTAAATGGAAATATGTGATAATAATAATCCTTCCTCAGCTCCGTGGTCCAGTGCATAGCGTATGCGGCTGCTGATCGGAGGTCCCGGGTTCGATTCCCGGGTCGGGCAAAAGTGTTACTGGGTGTTTCCGTATTCTCAGTAGCAGCACGGAGTCTGGTGAAGTGTACAGGAAACGACAATAGGCTCGCCTCCTATTACATGGGACCTAATAATTAATGGCGAAATGTGGGTGTAATATTACTTCTGCCTACCGCTTCGGGGATACAGGCTTGAGTCTATACAAAAAAATCCTTCCACTTCAATCGAACTCCGGAATTGAGTAACATTGAGTACGTTACTCCCTGTTAAGTGGCAGAATAGTACCTGTAGTGTATTTCTATTAGTAATACCTGTTATTAATATACGTTGTCAACCTTAGGTCACATAAAATGGCAGCAGAGAACGAAGGCAAAGGAAACGTGAAGAAAGAGAAATGAATATTGACCTCTCGCTCTCCCTCATGAATACTCTAACTTAACAAAAGGATATTATATTTACTTTTCTTCAATCTCCTGTTGATTCCAGTACTCCACTCAAACTACATAGCTTGTGTCTACCGAAATTAGTTCAGCTCTACAATGTCTCCCAAAATTAAAAACGTTTTTATAATTAAACAGGAATTATAGAAATGACAAACGATTACATTTGTGAAAAAAAACATTGTATAGGCAGAATCACAAGTTCGTTAACCTCAATTAATAGGTTGATTATAAAACAATGGGACAAAAACGTTCGTTAATGATTGAATAATTGCGTTGTCAGAGAAAAAAGTTAATAATCTTGACGGGAAATTGATGCGTTTAGTATTTGATATACCGTCGGGTATATTATTGCAAGCATTGTTGAGACCTTGTCTAGTAGTTAAATTTTTTGTTAAAGTAAATCTCAGTAGTCATATAAAAATTCAGGACTCCTAGCACATACTATTGACTCATAGATGACAAAATATGTACGTGTATCTACTGTACATCTCCTTATATCCGAGATATACAATATTTGCAACGGCCATTTCAATTATATGAATGTAAACGAACGTATTTTGTTAGCAAATTATGCATATTTTGCGATAATCATATTTTCTTGATTAGTTTAGGACAGTTCCACATGACTGCCTCGTTGGTCTCTCGGCATAAATGTGCGCTTGGGATTGGGAGGTCTCGGGTTCGATTCCCGGGTCGGGCAAAGTGTTATTGGGTTTTTCCGTTAGGAAATTCTCAGTAGCAGCACGGAGTCTGGTAATGTGCCCGTACGGCAATAGGCTCGCCCCCTATTACGTGGGACCTAAAAATTCATGGCGAAATGTGGGTGTAATATTACACCTCTGCCTCCCCCTTCGGGGATACAGGCGTGAGTCTATGAGTTCCACATTTCATATCTATCTATAATTTCCTATATCTTCATAATTAAACGAATTTAATTTAAATTATACAAACGAACTATTTCTCTAACGTCGGTCAAGCCACCCCTTAAAACATGTTATCACACAATCCACCTTACTTACAAACCGTCCGTTAGACTACTAAAAAACTTGGCCGATATCGGGGGTGACTACCCTGAGGTCGTTGAGCCACCTGCGACCGCATGGCGCGGCGCGTGCGCGGCAAAACACGTTACAAACATCTGATTTATTGAGAAGTAACCTTTATAGAATGATTTTTTTTATAGGCTCACGCCTGTATCCCCGAAAGGGTAGGCAGAGGTGTAATATAACACCCACATTTCGCCATGAATTTTTAGGTCTCACGTAATAGGGGGCACATCACCAGACTCCGTGCTGCTACTAAGAATTCGGCAAACCCAGTAACACTTTTGCCCGACCCGGGAATCGTACCCAGGACCTCCAATCATCCGTCGCATACGCTATCCACTGGACCACGGAGGCAGTCAATTATGTTTTCAGCAGGAATTATGATTTAAGAAAAACCTGTTTTCTATCATCATTCTTCAAAGGTTGTCATGTAGAGACAGAATTTTTCGTCAACTGATTTTGTGTTGGATGAAATTTTACAGGCGGTTTAAAGAGCCTGAGCTCTTAATATTTTATGCATGATTTGCCTGGTACTAAAACGGTTTACACTAGGTTTTTTTCGTTAGGAAGTTCTAGTAGCAGCTCGGAGTCTGGTAATGTGCCCGGTACGGCAATAGGCTCGCCCCCTATTACGTGGGACTAAAATAAATCTCGCGAAAAGTGGGTGTTGCAATATACCTCTGCCTACCCCTTCGGGGATATAGGCGTGAGACTATGTATGTATGTAAAATGGCTTAAGAATACAATGTGTCATGTGTCAAGTGCCGTAAGAGGTAGAGAGATATTAGTTTCAATAAATAGATGATAATATGAGGATTTCTAAGTTTAATACAATACCTCCCTGGTCCAGTGGATAGCGTATGCGACTGCTGATCGGAGGTCCCGGGTTCTATTCCCGGGTCGGGCAAAAGTGTTACTGGATTTTTCCGATTACTCAATAGCAGCCCGGAGTCTGGTGATGTGCCCGGTAACAGCAATAGGCTCGCCCCCTATTAGGTGGGACCCGTGGGACCTAAAAATTTATGGCGAAATGTGGGTGTAATATTTACACCTCTGCCTACCCCTTCGGGGATACAGGCGTGAGATTACAAAAAAAATATAAGTAATAATAAAAAAAAGCCATTTCAGATGCGAGTAGTGAAGTAAACCTTTTCCGCCATGGACGGGACGTATCCATAACCAAATAGGCATTAAACTCAGCTCCTACCTATAAAAGCACCATCAATTTGTGAACAGCAATTACTGGACAAATACGTACAAACATGTATATCGTATTGTCTGTTGGTATGCAAATCAACAACGTTTCCCACATATATCCTCCACCTGTTGTTACACATCGACATTTGAAATTTAAATGCGATAGTGGCGTTTAGGGCGTTTTAATGAGTTCACCTTACTGCGTTTAATTTAATTTTTAATCTTTGACACTTATTTATTAAAATTCATTTATTTAAAAAAAGTGATATGCTTGTTATAAATATTAAGAAATATTGAGTACCTATGTATTATTCATAAAATATTGTAAAATAACGGCTGTCTATTGGCTACTGGATGTAGTGCTACGGGTTTGCTCAAATTAAAGTCTAGTTAAATAATTTTAATATTAGTTTACTTAATGATTTGTTCAGATAGTAGGTATGTTTTCAATATAAAACCATTTTAACCAGAGGGCAATTCTCAGCAATTCTCCTAATTATATTTGTTCAAAATGCAGTTTCGATTGATGTCAGCGTCATACTTGTGTAGTCTTATATGGTATTCTCCTAATAACCTAATTTAATATTTGAATGATATGGACGTCCTAAAAAACGGCAAGGTCCGAAGTACCCGAAACCGGCGAGCATGTATGAAAAGAGTAATGAGTGTAGAGGAAGCTCGTGAGGTTTGTAAGGATAGAAGCAAGTGGCTTTCTGTTGTCTCTGCCTACCCCGACGGGAAAAAGGCGTGAGTATATGTATGTATGTACGATACAAGACCTCGTCAGACATTCGTTGACCAAATTGGAGACATCCTAAGGAACGGAAAGGTCCGAAGTACCCGAAACCGGCGAGCATGTATGAAAAGAGTAATGAGTGTAGAGGAAGCGGGTGAGTTTTGTAAGGATAGGAGCAAGTGGCGTTCTGTTGTCTCTGCCTACCCCGACGGCAAAAAGGCGTGAGTATATGTATGTATGTATCGATACTAGATCGTATATTGAACAAACCGTCAAACTAAGTATCAACGACAAACTATTTTTGTCAAATTAGACGGTAATGATATTATGTTAGCAGAATACCACTGTTTTTTTTTTTGTAAAATGTCTACTCCCGCATTAGGACTTAATCCTGTATCGCGGGGGACTTTACAAACATACAACTAACGGACACAATAAACACCCAGACTCGAAACAACAATTTAGGGATTACTAAAAGTGTTGTCTCGTGTGGGTATCGAACACACAACACTCGGCGCAGTGTCTAGCGGCGAGGCGGCCGCTTAAACCACTACGTCAACCGTGCTGTGAGCCAATTCAAAATCCAATCGCTTTTCGTTTAAAATAATAATGTCGATGTCAAATAAAATTCGAGAATTGGCCTTCAGTAATCCTGATAAAAAATTACAACAATATTTTCACTCTACAATAAGTGAGTACCCACTAATGTAAGAAATACAGTTTTTTTTCAAAATGTATTATTGTTTTTTAATTACATAATTATCTTGTCACCCACGTGTACATAAGACATTACCCGCCATTTCTAACAGTCGGTTAGAGACAAGTTAAAGTAATTGCAAGAGCTCCCCTTCGCAACAAACATACCGACCGTTTCTTATCGAATAACGTAAATGTAACGTTTTTAGTACTTAGGAGACGTGGGCAGTTTCTTGTTGATATTATCGCGCTTAGCTGTTAGGGGTTAGGCAGAACTGTTTGGCTGACGATATCTGGTGTTTTAACAGGTGTTTGTAATTAACCTTATTTTGACATGATTTGTTCAGTTATGAGGTTTTATGCTTTGCACATATTTTGATAGAATTTTGGACAGGCAGTAACTAAAATGAGACCAATAACATGTATTTTTTGCTGTAGCGCGTTTAGGAGACAATTATAAAGAATTAAAAGGTTTTTGTGCCATGCAAACTAAAAAAAAACATCAAGAAATATTCTAAAAGAATGTACAAGGCAGTATTCCTATAAGTATAACGTGTTTTATGATAATTTATATAGAAATACTTTGCGTGATACACTAATTGTTGTCCGTTCATTGAATGTTGGTAAAGTACCTACGTCGCGGCAAAGCGTTAATTCCCAGAATCTAGATAATAAACATTAATATTTACTATTATGATTTTGTAATTTGGCTCTAATATCTCTCTCTCTTCCTAGCTATATATACCATATGGTGATGGGGTCAGCTTTCTTTACGTTTCGCTTCCACTACGCTCTATCTGCGATATTATTGTCAGTAAGCCTCTATTCCCTCTTATCCTTTAGCTGACTTCATCTCATTTGGCTCTAATATAACATCTATATTAATAGATGTACTGTCCGTATATAGCAACAGTTACCAAGTTATTAAGAAAGGCGTGCCAAGGCTAAACGTCGGTAACTGCGTATTGTGTAGAGATTATCGCCCGGTATCAATACGCCGATCGGATAGATGTTAACATTACAATATACAAGGATGATGTTACCTACGCCATACGTGCAGTTATAAGCAACTGACTACGGGGTAGGACCAGGACTCACGCTAAATACAGTGTGAACGTGTCGACCGTCTTAGTACCGCCTTCAAACAGAATATCGGTCGCTCCTAATAGTCGATCTATGTCTGGATTTGGCTACTAGAAATACTTATGACTGACAGACAAGACGTCCGTGTGGTGACGGATTAAGAATACGTAATGTCACCACCCCATAACATCACATGGGTGTCGTAAGAGCCGACAGAGGGAGCATATTGTGCAAGATAAGGAAAGCTTGATACAAACCCTATACCAACCCGTTTGGCCAGCGTGGTATAGTAGGCCAACTCCTCCTTTCAATGGAGAGGTCTAGTCCAGCAGTGGACTGTTAAAGGCTGATGATGACAAACAAGCTACAGCCACAACTATTGGGTGCAAGATACAGAAATTTAGCACGCATTTTCCTTTGGGACCGTAAGAGTAAAAGGACTCGCAGAAATTCCCAGAGGATTAGGAAGAAGTGGTAAAATAATTAGGAAAAAAGTGTAAACGTAGCTGCGGGAATCCTCTTGTTCCAAAAAATAAATTCGTAGTTTAAAAAACACTAGAAAAACACGCTTTTATAAATGCACGTAAAAACAAAACATAAATTATGGATCGTTCAAGTTGTCTCTATTTCTGAGCTGAAGTGTAAACTATGGGCTTTTAATTATAATATTTGATTGTAAAAGTGTGGGGCGCTCGAACAGGAAAGACTTTCTTGTTAACAAATACTTCCAAGCTCGTAAGCTTACATAAGTTAAAGTAAGTATACCAGACGAGAGTAACCTAGAAACTAAACAATATAAGTGCCAGTTCACACGTCGTCTCCCACGGCTCAATGTCTAGGCCGCCCGTGTGAACCCGCCACAATGACGTAACTTATGTCATAGATAACGAAAGGAAAATGCTTTTACTTCGTATTTAGCGTTCTTTGTGCTTTGAGGTAATTAGTTTTGTGGTAAGTTTTTCAACCGCCTGATAAGTTCAAGTTCATTCCAGATAAATTAACTGTCAGATAGAAAAATAAAATGTTGTGCCAATTTTAAATTAATCTGAAAAAGATATGGCTTATCCAGAGGTGCAGAAACTGGGCCCTAAATATGGGTTTAAGGCCCAGTTTTCCCTCTCTGAAAGCACTAAGGTACTGTTTAAATGGTGTTAGGACAGAAAGATCGTTGTTTGTCTTACATGTAACTATTGATTGTATTTTGGCGAAAGCTTAGCAGTAATTTTGTCAATTGAAGAAATCTTTTTTAGGAAGTAAGGGAGGAAATAACAAGGCTTCAACTCAAGACTTGACAAACACATACCCAGCACAGAAGTAAAGTTGCAAATACGCCTACATAAGTAATGCAGTGAACATGTTCCTAAATTATTTTGTATTTTATACCCGCAGCTACCGTCATCCTACCATCCTACCATCATGAATAACTCTAGCTATTAAACCATCTAAGCACAAAACTTATCTTATTTTAAAGTTATTGCTATAATTGGAACCTTTAATACGAAAATCAAAATAATTTCAAAATCCTTCACATTATTACATACCTTCAATTTTTTTATGGAGAGTCAATGAGAAATTTCTTTATTCACACAAAATAATAAATCAGTCACACACAAATAACAATCTATCACAATTACAATCAAAATGATTCAATAAAATCATACAAATCCCGGAAACATTATAATTGTACAATTTACATGCCGACACGGGAATCGAACTCGCCCCAATTACCGTCAACCGTTTGCACTCACGCGATGCAAGCTCAGGGGTGACTTGTCCATCGGCATTCAAGGGTTAATAGCCATTCGTTAATGTGATAAAAAGGTATAATTTATAAAAAAAAACTGTTTATTAAGTCAACATATTAAGGGTGTGTCGCGTACTATTTGTTTTAGACGGGAGTGAGTATTGAGTGAGATTTTATCACAATTACTTCAGCTTAGATTTTAATCAATCGTATTAAATCAACAGCAATGACCTTATCGAGAACAGGCTGCTATGCAGATGCTCAGATTGAAACCCACGGCGCTCAGTGCTGAATTTTTAAATTATGTGAGTATTAAATTGTTAATCATTGCTTGCTAAAAGGTGAAGAAAAGCATCGTGAGAATATCTGTATATCACATCCTGCCAACGTGTTCATCGTGTAGGACAGTGGCCTAACCGTTCTCAAAGTGAGAAAAAGGCTGAGCCCAGCAGTATGATAACTATAAGTTATGTACAGCCAAGCAGGTTTCCTCATTCTGCTTTCTTTTATCGTCTTAAGCAAACGCCCATCAATCATCATGGTCCTTGTCTTATTTCACTTACATCGACCAATTTTTGCATTGGAACCCGGGTCCGCTTACTAGTCTAACCAGAGTAACGACTATTAATATTACCTTTATAAATATAACCATAGAGTCAATATTCTCTTCTACACGTGTCATTGTAAGGCCCTGTGTTGAAACTCGTGTGAAATTCATTATGAAAAATTAACCCGTCATAATACGTAGAATGACAAAGGATGTCTCCTTTGAACATATTTTTATCTTTTATAATTAAATTGTTAATGTTTACAATGTAAAAATAATTACAACTATCATTGTTGACTTCACAATACATAATTATTTAACAATAGTATAACTATATACTATACGAACATATTTTTAACATTCTTAAAAGCTACGTAAAATTGTATTATTGTTTTTATTACTAACACAGTAATGTTGTTTCATCATCATTGTCGTATGCTATTCCGGTTGCATCCAAGACGTGTGCCGTGAAGCCCGTCTGCTTTCTAGTGTAACCCAATTCAGAATTTTAGCTTTGCCACAGAGTGACTGTTGTCTGACCTCCGACGCCCAAAAAGATAGCGATCTTCACGACATCTGGGGCCGACGGTTATAATAAGGCGATTTGATTTGCATTTTGTCAAATACTTATTGTTTGCGTTAGTTATCGCTTAGTTAATTCGCGAAATATAAAAGAACTTACATGTCTGAAAGTCCTCCGTAATGTTCCAGGAAGACTAAAAGTCTTAAAAAAATCTTTATCAGCGTGGTACACTATGGCCTCACTTTTCTGATAGTGAAATAGTGCCTAGCAGTGCATCATTTTACACAAGTATATCAAGCTGATATTATTATAATGTTATTTAAATCTAGTTCCAATAGTAAAATGTAGGGGCATTATCGTCTCTTACGCAGGGGTAATATCTAATCTACCGTAAAATTACTATTGTTTACAAAATAACTCATTTTTAGTACTGAACTCGATCGATACGCTCTAGTGATAATTGGTAGGGGTCTTGCGAAATATAATAATCTGTTTATGTTTTAGTTTTCTTTTTTGTAAAATATGGATTAAGGTTACAAAATTTTAGACTATGATTTCGCTAATACCGTGGACAAAATATTCTAGAAATGTTCATTCATTATGTGTAAGAAAATTAATTTCAATAAACCAGTTTCACTCACAATTACGTTATTTAGTTTAAGCTTTGTTAAATCTTTTATCCTCAATACATTGTAACCATACATTTTAAAACAATATACCGTTTGATTCGTTTTTCGATGTTACTTCAGGATTCGAGTATATTTCTCAAGAAATATTCTTTAACAAAGCGTCTACAACAAATCAAAATTATAATCAGCATCATCCAATAAGTCTTAAATACCCGTTCGGTTTTTTAATAAAGCAAATTTTCAAATAATTACAACCAGTTCGAACCAGATATACGTAAAGTAGCTGGCAGCCGCTGGACACGAAGAACCGAAAGTCGGACTCAGTGGTGTAACATTGAAGAGGCCTATACCCTGGACTATGGCAGGCTGATAATTATGATGAAAACTAGTTCAAGCAATTTTTATCTCGTATAGCAGCAGCCCATAACCTACACAAGCAATGCCAATATATCCAACCAAACCTTGTCATTACACATTCAAAAATCCTTTGTCCTCTACACATACTTAAAATACGCCTCCTACAAAAAAAAAACAAAACTAAATCATAAACACTTTTCGAACAAAGAAAACCTCAAACGATTTCATTCGATAACATCGTGCATGTCCTTCAGAAGATTGTCGTTAATAAGTTGATATACCGCACTTGTTCATACATGTTAGTTCCTAGTATATAGTGTGGCTGTGTGTTATGGAAAAAGTGGAACTGTCTCGTTTTTAGTGGATGGCTCAGTTAGGGTGTACTCAATTTACATCAAGTAATTAATTTAAAAACATGACGTTCATAAGCGTCACTTTATTTGACCTAATTGAATAAATTATTTTGAGATTTGACTGAACTGACTGACTCGTCTGTTAGTCAGTCAGTCACTAGTTAGTTGGTTATATTGCTTTGGCTATATGTATCTAAGCTTAGTCACTACAATTATAGTTTTATACTGTCTATGGGATATATATCACGTCCTTTTGTGTAGAGTATCCAATATTTTAACGCTGTTGCAAGCGCTATGTTCAAGGATATGTAAATCATACTGATGTAGTGGGTGGGTGAATATTATGAAGTAAATCGGTCTGCCTGCTTCCTTACTCGTTACGCGTGAGAGGGATTTTCAATGTAATACATTTTCCTTAAAAGTCTATAAAAAAATATGGACTTGGTGTATTTAGAGGCCCGGGCGTAATGTGAATATCTTTACATAAAATATTTTGCCGCTAGACTTTCCGTTGTTTTCTCATCATCAGCTTTTATCAGTCCACTGCTGGACTAGGCCTCTCCTTTGAAAGGAGGAATTGGCCTACTATACCACGCTGGCCAAACGGGTTGGTATAGGGTTTGTATCAAGTTTTCCTTCTCCTAAGCTGCGCGTCCACCGGATCGGAATCGGAGCGTACGGAGCAGAAGGATTTGTTGCTTTGTATTAATTTCTATGAAACTGCGTGCACTGGATCGGCATTTCTGCGCCTGGGACCGGTATTTGTGCTGATGACGTCATCCGCAGTGAACGCATCATACGGATTCCGAGCGTTTCAAGTTCTGACGTGTTTGCAGCATTAAACTGTAGGCAAAAATACTTATTCACGATGAACGACGATGTTTTAATTACTTTAGTAGAGTCATATGAATGTACCCAAAAATCTATGATATTAATTATTTATGATATTCATCATATGTATAATATTCTCCGAAAATTAATCTACAACAATATCCTCGTCACTATCCTCCTGCTTTAAAAATACCTAAATTGCCGATGCTAAATCCGAATGCAGTGGACGCACCCCATCGGCATTTTGTAAATGACGACGCTCCGTCCGCTCCGATTCCGATCCTGTGGACGCGCAGCTTTACAGAGCTGTTCTCTGCATAATATGCTCCCTCTGTCGGCTCTTACGACACCCATAGGATGATATGGGTTGGTGACATTTCGTATTCTTAATCCGTAACCACACGGTGTTTTCACTGGTCCGTTAATCCTCCGGTTAGGCATTTCGTGAATAGACCTATTGTATCATTATTGATAGTCACCCTATCGTTAATTAAATATACCTTTGTCTAACACTACATTACATACTTTGAGGCAACAATTATTTATTTCACGTTTTCAATGTCGACGTTTTTTTGTAAAACGAACAACCGCCATTTTTGACGCCATCATGAATTTCAACGTATTTTATGACTCAGTTTAAATTTAGAATACGTTTTTTTTATGTATGGTAATTTTCATTGGTATGTGTGATTCAGATCTCTTTTATTAGTAGGTTGTGTGCGTATTTTAAATTGATACATCGTGTCAGCGGTAAAATGAATACATATATCATGGTTTAAAGTTTTAAACCATTTGATATTGTGTTCTGCCCAAGATTACCAATATTTGGACCCCACATAATAATATAGGCTACAAACCTGTTACAAAAGAATGAAGATTGAAATATTACAACAAAAAACCAGGCTGCTAAATGGCCGTGCCTATCACGATCTTATATTATAGGTATTATAAAACCAACCCTTATTCAATTTTCTGTTTGTTTTTAAATTACTGATAAGGAAAATATCCTGTATGGCGTAGAAAAAAACTAACACAGACAACTAACTTTAGAAACATATAATCAAAGTTCACAAAGCTCTACCAGATTCAATACAATTATTTTTATATTATACAAGTTTGTTACGTCGCTCGGGAATCGAACTCCCGTCCAATAGATTCGGGCTACTCTACCCATATCTGATTATTTAACCGATTCGAACAGACTAAAAAGAACTCAAAGACAAAACGTGTCATCAAATCTCTGTCGCTTCTGTTTTTAATAAAAAAACAACATCTAATGACGAAAATAAGACTGTGGGAATCTGTCGACACCTTTACACTCATAGCATTACTATATAATAATGTATTATTTTGTGGAAAACCATCTCGGAAACAGCTGACACGAATTATGAAGTCTATGAGGTTATTTTTGTCGGAGGATTAGGTACTTGTTTTTAGTTTTTTTTATATGGTCAGAATTTGTAGTACCTTAGTCCTGGCCTTTACGTAGGATCTGCGATCTCTCTCTAAACACGCTTTGGGTCATCTAAAGTAGTTCACAATCTAGGTACTGGTTTAACTTAATAGCATATAGAAGCTACAAGAATTTTATAAATGATTCCAGCAGTAGCCCTTTAACACTGCAACGAGTGCTGTGGATTTGAACTCCACATGAGCCAACACTTTGTGCGATTCATAAATTGTTTGAAGTTCCTTGTGTCCCTTGGTACAGGACAATCCTTGGTCTTATGTAAACAGTTGTTTCGAGTCTTACGGCCCGGTCACGAGATCGGTCTAAGCGGCGAGCGGCGCGGCAGGGGCGATGTAATGGCGCGTTTACTCTGAAGCTGCCTCGCGCTGCGTCACAGTAAACGCGCTATGTACATCGAAAACGCTCGCCGCTGCCGCCCGCCGCTGTAGGTCGTGACCGGGCCCTTAATGTTCTCTGAATGCGTTGTTTCAATTTTTGTGCTGCTATACAAGATTAATGGCTAGTGTTGTAACAAGATAAAAAATACGACTTTTTAAAACTGATTGTTGCTACAAAGAAAAACAATTGTATCGACATTATCGATAGAGTATCGATAGGTTATCGATAGCTGTGCACCACTAGCAACAGCCTTGAAATAGCACAGCAGACTGGTTTCCTCATTGACAATATTGAACTGATAAGAAACTCGAACATGTGCTTCGTTTACATATTATATAACCCCTATTTTAAATACGTCTAGTAAAAAATATACTACAAGAGTGTTGCGGGTTCAAGTACCACGTACAACGGGTAAATTCTTGATAGATTTCTAACAGTTGTTCAGCTCAGGCAAATGATGTTCTGCTCTGCTTTTTCGCTTTCATGAAAACTCTCAAAACTGATATATGAAATGTTTACTTCTAGTTATCAGAAAATAATATGAGATAAAGTAGAGAAACCTGCATGTCTGAGAGTTCTCCATGATGTTCTCGAAAGACATGTGTAGTCTGCCAACCCGCACTTGGCCATATCGTGGTGGACTATGGCCTTACCCTTCTCATAAGTGTGACGAGGCCCGTGCCCAGCAGTTGGACAGTATAAAGGGCTGATGAAATGAAATGAAAAATGAAATATGAGATACTTTTATTTGATATGAGCCAAAGCAGAACGAAGTGCCTAATAAAAAGATTTTTCCAAACAAAGAAAAATTGTTAAATCTCCTGAATAAATTGAAACTATCATCATTCAACCGCATAAACTCGTGTGGTGACAAAGAAAATAGTATCTTTGCGAAGAGGTGGAAAACTCGACATACTGCAAATCCCTATAACCTCTTACCAGCCCGTCTGGTCAACGTGGTATAAGTATAGGCCAAATCCTCCTCACAATAATGGTATTGCGTCAAATTAAGAGAAGTCTCTGTCCAGCAGTGGACTGCTAAAGACTATGTTAGATTCAGAGTATCCAATATATATTCAAAAACGATTCACGCGTTAATAATACAGGTAACGAAAATATTCACTATTATCACCATCTAAACAACAAAATGGCCATCAGCTGACGTCATTCACTGATTCATTAGGTAAAACATAAGCAAATAAATAAGTTTGTACATGAGATAACCATCGGCGGATACTTGTGTATAACTAGTGGGAAATCGCGGTACACATGATGTGTTGGGATATGTCTTGAGTTAGGAAGACTTTTTTTTATATAATTTTAATTTTTCGTGCTTTGAGTACTTCATTTATTTATTATCACAGAAACTATTCCTACAGGCGAAGCTAGCGCAATGGATGCGCAATGAATATAATCTATTTGTAATTATCATAACTGAAATATTCAAAACCACTTCACACAATACTGACTAGGCGGCCTTTGTTTACTCGTTCAATGAACAAAAATATAAATTTTATTGGACACTATGTTGAGCTACAGGTCTTAGTTGCGTTACTAATGCAGGATGAAAATTAATTACTACTTGTATTATGGTAGGTATGGTATGGATTACACCAGAGCTGTACCTACTCAGTCATGACTCAGTGTAACCCATGCTGAAACGTTGTTGAAAATGAAGTCCCCTTTTCGTCTTGTCAGCATGAAAGGAAATACTCAAAAACCTTGTAGGTAAAGAATTTTGAAGCGGTTTCCCCCGATAGATAATTTGATGACAAGCATCGAAAAAGGCATGTTAAGATGGTTTGGGCACATGGAGAGGATAGATGACGAAAGACTGACAAAGAAGATATATAAGGCAAGTGTGAATGGGACAAGACGCAGGGAAAGACCTAAGTGGACGTTATCTGACCAGACTGGAAACATCCTAAAAAAGGGCAGGTCAGAAGTACCCTAAACAGAAGAGCATGCTTGAGAAACTTGATGGGAGTGAATGAAGCAAAAGAGGTATGTCAGGCTATTTACAAATGGCGTTCCGTAGTCTCTGCCTACCTACCCCTCCGGGAAACAGGCGTGAGTCTATGTATGTAGATCGGGTGATTCCTGAGGAATGGTTAAGTGCATAATTTGTCGGCGAAGTCTAGTGATCCAAAAAGGGAATATGAGCTCGCGAAAGCTTCCTCATATTGAGAAAAGGCTTGTGTCCATCCTACCACCCATTCAGGATGCAGAGCTACTGTTGAAGAGCACTAGCAAGCAACATAAAGGGAATCATTTCGAGCTGACTGATACTACTAATAAGAAACGATAGCCCTATTACATTTTATTATGTAATTGTTACGAATACGTAATTAAAATAATTTAGATAAAATAAAACCAGTTAGCCAACGTTATCTCAAATTGTCTGTACTTGACATTGAACTTGTAACACGAATTTTCTTTTACTTTTTATGTTGATAGTAAAAAAATTTAATCGTGGTACCTATTTTCAGTTACACTATATCCTAAAGTATTGAAATATTTACCCAAAATTTACTTTTATGGTCCTAACCATGGAATATCTCTATCGCTATTGGTTGCGGAAGTCAGACGGCAGTAGCTCTGTGGAAAATCAAATTTTGTCAAATCAGGGTAGACCAGTTAATGAAACTCGGGCTCTAAGATGCAACTGGGATGCAGTAGAGCCTTACTGATTTCAGCATGAATGGGCCGGCTCGACCAGGGAAGTACTACCCTCTCACAGAAAATCGACGTAAAGTAACAGTACTTGAGCTGTTGCGTTTCGTTCAGTGAGTGAGAGTGCCGGAAGCCCATCCCCTATTCCTTCTCCCTCATCCCATTCCTCCTCCTATACCTTTTCTCAACCCCATGGGGCGGCAACGCACTTGTGACTCCTGTGTTGTTTCTCATGTCCATGGGCGGCGACCGTAATTGCTTACCATCAGGCGATCCTTCTGCTCGTTTGCAGCCTATTATTATAAAAAAAGAATTATTCAATTTCTTACTAAAACTACTGAGTGAAATCTTCAGATATACCTTCCACACATCGTCTCACGTGCAGCCGTCAGTATTGTATTGTCAAATAATTTCCCACAGCCTTGCTTGCGCGCATCGTCTTTTTGTGAACACGTATAGACTCACTAACTTCAAGTTTAAAGGGGTATAGCAGTATGCTCAATTCGTAATTTAGTAATATTTTTAGTGTACTAACGCTATTTTCAAAGTGTTATATGAAGATGATATTGGGTTATTAGTGAAACTGGGTGAAAAGTCCGCCTTTATACGCACTGTGTATTAAAATTCTTAAATAAAATAAATAAATAACAAAAATAATGGTAATAAACAATTGCTTTTGTTTCACAGCTTGGAACTGTAGAGCCATATAAGTCCAAAAGATTGAGCAATGTATATTTAATGTATACCTACTTAAGTCTATAAGCTATCGTTATAGCCATGAATATGATTTAAGGATAAAGAATATAATTGTTTTGTTCTCAGAAAATAAAACTAAAATCTTATATTGAGTTTTGCAGCATTTATTTAATTATTATTATTAAGTAGATACGAAAATGTCTGTATAGTTATATATAATTGTTTCGCATCACACAATTAAGGAAGGTACCTACATAGTTTTCCATTTAATATTTTAAAGAAAGTATTGAGATATTAATGTACTTAGTATATTAAGTGCAGAGGGTACTTAACACAATTAAATCAAAAACATTATGAATATAATAAATTTTACCAAATTAAGGTACATACAACATCTAATTAGGTACAAGTTGGGTTCAACGTAAAAGGTACAAAGGTATTAAAATGCCCTCAGTTTAAGGATCGTGTGAATCTCTGAATCATATTAAAGTCTTTGTTACGCGTTCCCAGTACTTTGACTTTTTGTTCCCACAGGAATTTTAATTCCATAGTTTGACTTGAAAGTATTTAGCTTTTATATCCTGGAAGCAGAGATAATAAATATGAGAAAATGTTGTAAGGAAAAACAGTGACACTCGAAATCAGTTCCAGCACTGTCTGATAAGACTCAGTTTTCTAGCAGACAATATTAAATAAATTTTGTGTTATTTGCTCTAGTCACCTAAACCTTCATCAGGAATCACATGATACATAATATTGGTGAAAACGGTACCAAATCCATTCAGTAGTTTTTGAGTTCATACAGACAGACAATATCATTACATCATTTTATAATTATTATGTTGGTTCTAATTTTTTGGGTTGTAGTTATTTTCTGAACCCACTTAAAGCCTTTTAAAAGCCTAGTTGCAAAAACTCTTATAGAATCTTAATATATAAAATCCTTGCGTTACTGACTGACTGACAGACACGCTACAGCCGAAACTATTGGGCGCAGGAAGCTGCAATTTGGCATGTATGTTCCATGGGGACCGTAGTGGTGCACTAAGAAGGGATTTCCCGAAATTCCCACGGGATCGGCCGAAACGGGTAAATTAAAAAAAAATGCAGGCGTAGCTGCTGGCGTCGTCTAGTTTAAAATAAATTTCAAAGCGTGATTCCTCTTATTTAAGTAAGTTTGTTGTACAATTTAAGTAAATGCAGCTGAAAACATTAGTGTAGAACAAAGCCCACACTACTGCAATGAGAAACGGCCTGCGCTGCACTGAATACATGAACGAAGCTGTTTATGGATACGGCGTCATTGTAGAAGGCCAACGAAAACGGTGGATTGCGGTTGACTCAAATAATTTAAAAACACAATATTTTTTGCCAATTCATAAAAATATGTTGCTCATGTTTTAAAATATTATAAAATTATGTTATACTACTGCCGTACCGAGTGTACACACACTCTAGTTACCTCAAGGTAGAGGTGAGGTAGCGCTCTATGATCACCATTCACGGCTTTTGACATTGCCTGAACTAGCCACAGCTTACCTGCATGTCAGTGGTAGACGAGTTGACACCTCTATTGATAGACAGATTCGATGTGATAGACTGTTTATCACGCTTACTACAAACGTCGTGATTATAATATATAAAAAAATAGATTAGGTATAATTTTGTCTGACTGCCTCCATGGTTCAGTGGATAGCGTATGCGACTGCTAATTGGAGGTCCCGGGTTCGATTCCCCGATGGGGCAAAAGTGTTACTGGGTTTTTCCGAATTCTCAGTAGCAGCACGGAGTCTAGTGATGTGCCCGGTAACGGCAATAGGCTCGCCCCCTATTACGTAGCACCTAAAAATTCATGGCGAAATGTGGGTGTAACATTACACCTTACACCTCTGCCTACCCCTTCGGGGATACAGGCGTGAGTCTATAAAAAAAATATTTAGTATTCTGGACATGAAAGCATCAAGGTAGTAGAAAATGGCACTAGACAAATCAACGTATATAAAAGTCTTGCGCTACTGACTGACTGACAGACAACGCACATACATTTACGATTTGGCATTTATTTTCCTAGGATAATGAAGAAAAGCACTGAAAAGATATTTCCCGAAATTCCCACGGGATCGGGCAGACACGGTTAACAAAATATAAAAGGGGAATAATCTTTTTTCATCTTATTTAGAATAAAGTATTAAACAATTTAATTTACCGCATCCAATAGTCCTGTTATCCTTCTTTGTAGACTGCCACAGAACAATGGCTGGCCGGGGCACGAACCCGGTTGTTTAAATAATACATAGATACACATTTTATTTGCAAAACGGAAGCCCCGTGATTTATCTGCGTGCGCGCAACTCACTTAATAGTACTATACTACGTACGTAGGTTTTAAGCTATGTTGCGAAGTACCCGTATTGCACCTATAATACATACAGGATGTAAAAAGACCCTTAACGAAAACTGAAACCCCATATTATAGCATTCATTACGAACATTTTTTACTTCCGCACCATACCTGGGAAATTACTGGTTCAGGAGATATTGAGGCTCAAAGTTAGTATGGATTTTTTCTAATTAGGTACAAAATCGATGCAATTACCATGCCAACCTGTTCTATGGATGTCCTATGCGCCCATGGATAAGTAGGTAACAGGTAAAAAAAAGGTATTTCGAAAATTGTACGCGCACAATTTTAATTGCGGCTTAAAAATGAGATTATTTGAAAAAGAAATCATTTCCCAAGTTTTATTTGTGCTTAGTTATGACCTTATGACTTGGCATGATGTCCAAAACGAGTAGACTTCGGCTTGGTGATGGGTCTTGTGACACCCTGTATATATAGATCATTAATACCCATAGGTTTTTATCGAGGCAGCGAAAGAGGTATGTTTGAACTGGATCATTTGGCCTTCCATAGTCTCTGCCTACCCTAATGGGAAACAGGTGTGACGTTTAGTAGTAGTACCTAGTAGTTAAGTTTTCATCGAATAAATACAAGTCGAGTGTATTGTTTAGTTTGTTTTATTGAGCCTGTGGTTAGTGACATTGACTGTTCAGGCGAAGATGATGGGTTCAATTTCCAGTTTAGACAAATCTTTTTGTGCTGAATTCGATGATTTATTCCGTGTCTTTTTGTAATTTGTATATCTAAGAATAAATAAGTAGGTATATTCGTCAGTTATCTGTTTTCCAGTAGTGTAAACTCTGTCTAGTTTGTGCTCAAATGACTGTATGTAAATAGTCTTAGGATAATACCTAGTTATCAATATTTTAAGCATTAATTTAAATTTCCTTGTCCACAGGTACAAAAATGTTACAACACCAGAAGATCCGCAAGAAAGTCCGGTGAGGCCAAACTTGGTCGCAGTAACGATGTGACAATACACAGTGACAAACAAACAAATAAACTAACGCAAAATACTCCCAAACAATTCTCTTATAAAGCTCCTAATCTAGATCTTAGTCACAAAAGTTAGTGCCAATAGAAAAACTATAGAAATACATTAAAAGCCACATCGAACATTGAAAGCAACGATAAAAAGTGCCACTATATAAACTGCCGCAATCAGACATTCAAAACCAAGTGATATTCAAATACAGAACTCAGTGTAAAATTGAATAAAATATTCAAAATAGGAACTCGATAGTGAATCCATTTAAAAAATCAACAACTCATAAGTGAAATTTTCAAATTTGGAACTGAATAGTGTGTTGAATCTCTGTGGAACTGAATAGTGAATTGAATTTCGAATCTGAGTAACTGAATAGTTGATATTCAAAATTGTTTATTCAAATTTGCAACTGTTGGGTGGTGAGGTAAGGATGGATCTCCACGCGCCGCAGTTGGTTGTCCATTCTTACGAGCCTCATGCTCCCCTGCTGGAGGTTGAGGGTTTGGACCCTCACAGTCCTCAACAGAAGGTGCTGATTCATGCACCGACGTTGCAAGGACAGGAACTGATGAGTAATGACCATCGGAATGGAGGTGAGTGGAGTATCATTTTATTACTATAGTTGTTCTGTTTATATTAAATATGGGTTCGATTCCCATATAACTTTGCTTCTTACCCTTGATATTTTTCTATTTCTAAGAATAGTAAGAAATATATTTTTTAACGATAAGCCTGCATGTTTTCAATTACATTTATTAAAATAATGAGTCATTCTGCCAAAATGGAAAATATTTTGCCGTCCCTTTAGCGACGAAAATCGCGGGTTTTGTTTACAAAGCTTACAGCCTCTTACTCAGTACTAGCTGATCTGTCTTTCCAAGATTTTACGCCCCTTTTACCTTATATTGTACTTTTATCATGACTGGTGATATATTATGCTGTTCTATTACTTGGATACCAGTTCTTAACCAAAACTGGTCCGCAACTATTTACCTTGTTAAAATATTGTCGAGAGCAGATATGTCTGATCTGACGTAGAGTACGACTTTACAGATGAGCAGTACCACGCGCACAGCAGCAACCAGTCCGGAGATGGTGAGTCCTAAATCCTTTTTAGGGTTCCGTACCTAAAAGGTAAAAAACGGAACCCTATTACTAAGCCTCCGCTGTCTGTCTGTCTGTCTGTCTGTCTGTCTGTCTGTCTGTCTGTCTGTCTGTCTGTCTGTCTGTCACCAGGCTGTATCTCATAAACCATGATAGCTAGAAAGCTGAAATTTTCACAAATTATGTATTTCGGTTGCCGCTATAACAACAAATACTAAAAATAAAAAAAATGAAAATATTAAGGGGGGGTCCCATACAAAAAACGTGTTTTTTTTCGTATTTTTTGCTCAAAATAACTAACTGTAACAGGTAGACGCTTTAAATTTTTACAGAATATGGAGTTGTATATTACCTTTCAAAATAAATAATTAAATTTAAAAAAAGTAAATAATAAAGGGGGGCTCCCATACAACAAACGTAATTTTTAAGCAATTTGTTACTCGATCTTAATAAACAGGTAGAAACTTATAAAGTATTTAAGTATACATACAACGAACGTGATTTTCTTTTATACATGATGGTACGGAACCCTTCGTGCGCGAGTCCGACTCGCACTTGCCCAATTTTTTATTTATTGTTTATTAATTATTATTTATGTTATGTGTCTCAGGGGTGACTGAACTGTAATTGTTTGTTCCATATACGTAACGACGGGTTTAGATGTCAATTTGGAGTCATTATTCAAAATATGGTTGACAAATTAGCCACGTTTTGAATATTTTAGGTGGTAGGTAACCACCTAATCTAAAGGTATTAAAAACACCTTAAAATGTCCTTGTAATTTTTTCGTATGCAATTTATGTATATATACTTATAATGATAATTTCATTTTCGTATTTTATAATTTCGTTTCAAAGACTCTTTTCATATTAGATAACTCAAATATAAGAAAAGATATTAGTCTATGTAACATCACGCTATGACCGTAAGGGGCCGAGCAAAACGAAAAATGAGACTAAGAAAAGAGAGACATCGTCGTAGAAATCGTCCCCTATCACCACAAATCAATATTTCTACAATACTATAATTGTTCTAAGTTTCTATAAAAATACTAGACAAACTAGACATCAGTTGAGGCCGCTTTTAAACAATTTCAAATGCTCCAAGACAGCCATTATTCCTAATGCGACAGATGTTTTTCAAAGAAATCAATGTGTGCAATTTATCGCACAAAATTCAATCTCTAGTTTTGCATTTCTATTCTTAACAAATATCTCGAAAATAATTAATTCTATACGTCTTCTTTGAATCTATTTGTCGCCTACCTTTTTATTTTTTAAGACCAGACCGTAAAGCAGTGACAGTTGTCAATTTGATTAAAAGAGAAATGCAAATTGGTCATTCATTGTGATTATTTTTTGGCTGTCTGTTTAGAGAAAAAAGGTAGACCATGCGCAAATCGTTCGATCTGTCTTCCTTTCTTTAGAAAGGATTGATTGAAATTATTATACCATCTAGATAGCGCGTTAGCTTGTTGTATTTGAAATCCAACTGGTATTAGTGCCATGGGTTCGATCCAACAGATGTATGAGATGACCCACTATGCCGAGTGTTCTTTGCTTTTTGTTTTAATTAATTTATAGATTACTCTGGGAGCTATATTCTTCTAAATAGAGTTTTGTATACTTGTCTGATAGGTCGAGAATAATAAATCTTATTGCTTATTTGGTTTGGTCTTAACGTTCTTCGTTATTACTTTGTAACCTAAATGAAAACAATTACTTGTATTTTTTCTTTTGAAAATAACCAGCAGCATACCAACAGCCTTAGCGTCCGGTTTTTCTAGTATCCTTCGTTACTGAAAACATATTTGAATTATGAATAATCACTTTACCAGTTAAAATAGAAACAAAAATTGGCCAATATTTTGGTTTTTTAATACTTGCGTCATCATAATTTCTTTACGACCACAGGTTTCCGTCACCCCGCGTATAATTTTATAGATAGTAAGCCCAAGAAATTCCAGAGTCTTAGTCAAGACTCAAGACTCATTCATAGAAAATTTCTCTGTGAGCCGTCTGGTCATATCGCCGTCGTGAATGGGACGTTTTTTGTTCGGCGTACACTTGACTTAATCGGTGTGAAATTAGTTGGGCCGGACCGCGTGTACAGGGGGTTGTGGTGCCATTGAAAGCGGGAATAATAGCGTTTTGGTAAAACGCTACGCTTGCTTTCTGTAGCCTTGTATAGCAGCAGAATGATGGCGTTTTTTTTCTGAAGTATTCTACGTACAATACAAGAAATCAGAAACCATATTTGTTCGTTGTAGAAGGCATTTGATTTATGAGTAAGGAAAATGTTTTATAACATAACATAACTTTACTCCTTTTATCCCCGAAGACCCCTTCGGAGGCAGAGGTGTACACACCTACGTTTCGCCAGTTATGTTTAGGTCTCAATGTAATAGGGGGCGAGCCTATTGCCATCTACCGGGCAATAAAATGTTTTATTATGCATTTAATGAGTGATGATTGCCAACAGGCGTTTTAGGAATCCTTTGCTGTTTAGTAACCTATATTACTATTCCCTCGACGTGGCAAATAGACACGGTAGCTCGGTCATGCGATATAATGACTTAAAACCAATCCTAGTAGTAATTATTATCAAATGTTTATCACAAATCACCTTGCAATATTTGGCATAACATCTTAACGGTACTAGAGCCTTGCTTATTTCAGCATGAATGGGCCGGCTCGACCGGGGAAGTACTACCTTCTCACTGAAAATCGACGTAAAGTAACAGTACCTACCTAAACTGTTGCGTTTCGTTCGGTGAGTGAGTGTGCCGGAGGCCCTATCCCCCCTTCCTTCTCCCTCATCCCACTCCATATCCTATCCCTTTTCCCAACCCCAAGCGGCGGCAACGCACTTGTGACTCCTGTGGTGTTACTTGTGTTCATGAGCGGCGGTAATTGCTTACCATCAGGTGATCTGTCTGCTCGTTTGCGGCCTATAAACACATACCTGCGATTGCTGTCTGAAGCCAACTTCCCACGGGACGTGGATTTGCGACGCGGCACCTTTGATGTAGCCCGACTCGAGATATAACTATAAAGGTGCTGCACAGAAAGAGAAAAGGGGCTTTACCTACGTCAGTAATTAGGTTCGCACAATTGTTTCCAACTTCTGGTGCATAGCAGATTTTTTTACTCTTGTCGCTACTACTTGCCTTAAGGATGTTATTATGATCCTAGTGATAGCCCAGTGGTATATGTAATGGACTACCGAGACGATGTTTTCGGGTTCGATCCCCAGGTACCCCTGGCACACACCTCTGACTTTTCGAAGTTATGTGTGCATTAAAATGTTAATCATCGTTCGCTTAATAATGTGCCCGGTAGATGGCAATAGGCTCGTCCCCTATTACATTAGGACCGAAACAACATAACTGGCGTGAAGTTATGTTATGTGAAAAGTAAAGTAATAATATTGAGACTTGGGACATTTTCATAATGGACCTGTTGATCCAGATCCTCTTGAATGGTATACATACATAAAAAATCTATGTAGATCACACCAAAAAGCAGTCTTAGCTTGTGGTTGACCAATAAAGCAAATATTTGTTCCAGTACGCCAATTAAAATTCTTCAATTAGATTCATTGAGCGTTAAATTATTGCAGCCTGAATTTAGGTATTTATTATCGCCGTAAGTTTGGTTCTAATTGTTTCTGTTTTTGCTCAATGTACTGCTGACAGATTGTTTGGAGAGCTATTTCATGATTCGCATTTCTACTCTCATCATTTTTTGGTCCGAATATTAGCTTTTCCACAGAGCAACTGCCTGTCTGAACTCCGCAACCGAATAGGATAGCGATACTCTTTAGTGTAAACTAGTTTATTTAGAGGATCTGACTCTCTATAACGACAGTCATAAATATTCATGACAGCCGGGAGCGACGTCTTACTGTGCTCTGCGAGGAATGGGTAAAGCGATAATTAACAAATCAATACGCAAATAACTCCGAAAAGTAAGTAGTGCGCGCCGTAGATTCAAACCCGATACTTCCTGCTTGGCAGTCTGTTGTTATCCCTACTAAGCTAACGCTGCTGAGCTTGATGTTGCCAACGATGAAGATGTTGTATCTAAATCTCAAAATACTTTCAGTTATTATACTATTAACTATTTTACTGGTATAATAACATATTTACACAAATACTAAACCTAAAACTAAGCTACGTATATATTAAAAGAACAACACTGGAAAGGAAAAACAAAAAAGAAAAAAAAAGAAAAACACTATACATCGTCCAAGAATCCTTCCACAACGCTGTCAACCGGTAGCGTACTCAGAAGCATTGCCACGTTAGATGACAATTCTTATTCTCTCTGCGAAAAATAAGCCAACCTTCTGGTAACGTTTTTTTTATTTTTTTTTATTTATAGACTCACGCCTGTATCCCCGAAGGGGTAGGCAGTGGTGTAATATTACACCCACATTTCGCCATGAATTTTTAGGTCCCACCTAATAGGGGGCGAGCCTATTGCCGTTACCGGGCACATCACCAGACTCCGGGCTGCGTATTTCCAAAGCCTATACTATTTGAGTCACGAGTCAGACTCTAATAGAATAGATTTTGTTTGTGCATATTACTCGACAATAGGGGGCGAGCCTATCGCCGTACCGGGCACATTACCAGACTCCGTGCTGCTACTGAGAATTTCCTAACGGGAAAACCCAATAACACTTTGCCCGATCCGGGAATCGAACCCGAGACCTCCCAATCCCACGCGCACATTTATGCCGCGAGACCAACGAGGCAGGTTGGTAACGTTACCTACTTGAAATGTATTTCGAAGTGACTACACTGAGAAGCCGTCATGAGAATACCCGCTCTCGCTTCGCTTATGGCGCACTATAGCCCCGCCCAAACTGATATCAATACCAACACACACAGGCACACGCCTATAAGTACACAGTACATCTGTGTGGGTGCCATTGAAAAAGCGTTCTCGATCTTTCACACTTTTTCCACAACGCGGGAGATAGTCGAATACCTCTTTAAAATGTGTTTATTTATTTGATAACTATAGCTACTGCAGTTTAGGAATATAGACGTGACCTACAGACGGAAATAGACACTTTTACCAACTGAATATAAGATTGGTCTATTTGGCCCCCCTACATGTAAGCCAATTTTAGTTATCCTCCTATATTTAACTAGTATGTGCCAGTTACTTTGACTGCAAAGTTTCTAATTTGTAAGCTACTAGCGACACGCCCCGGCTTCGCACGGGTGCAATGCGGACATCACATTAGAAACCTCTAAAACGATAAGTGATACTCTACTAAATTATGCATTTATTATACATATAAGCCTTCCTCTTGAATTACTCTATCTAATAAAAAACCGCTTCAAAATCCGTAGCGTAGTTTTAAAGATTTAACCATACATAGGGACAGACAGACAGGAGGCAGACTTTGTTTTATACTATGTAGTGATATTTCAGAAAAGCTTCATAAAACGCCGATCAGTATTCCAATAAAACAGGTTTTATTTTTATATTTACTTTAATAAAAAAAGCTCAGGTATTTTATAATAAAATGTCTTACAGTTGATCTTTGAATGACTACCAAGTTATTATATTAATCTATCTTGCTCTCTGTTGCCTACATTTTTGTAGAACTAGCTTAAAATCAGTGAATTTAACAAACTTTGAATTCCTATTTACATACTTAGGGCTTCATTTTATATAATAAATCCCCAATGGATCTCTACTCCATAGGGCAGGTATAGCTAGGCAGCGATAGCCTAGTGGAGATACCAACAGACTGCCATGCAGAGGGTATCGGGTTTGAATCCACGGTGCGCACCAATGACTTTTCGGAGTTATGTGCGCATTGAATTGTTAATTATCGCTTATTCCGTGCCTCTGAGAGCACGTTAAGCCGTGGGTCCCGGTTGTCATGAAGATCTTTGACAGTCGGTACAGGGCGTCAGCTAAACAAACTGACACTAGTCTTAACCATGGAATATCGCTATCCCTTCGGGTTGCAGAGGTCAGGCAGGCAGTCGCTCTGTGGAAAAGCTAATATTCAGCCAAATCCGGTTAGACTAGGAAGCGGACCCCAGATTGAAAACTGGGATAACACTAAGAGGATGATGATGAGGATGTCTACTCCCTAGACTCCACTCTCTTCACGTTTCTAGCTTTAGGATATTGGGCTTTGTCATGATATGTTAATGAAGATAAGTAATTTTATAAATATAAAGGCAATAGATTTTTTTTGTTACATAATTTTGATAACCCTTAAACGTAGCTAGGTAATTAAAACTGAGAAAAATAATCTTTAGCAATTGCACTAACAGACTACTCCTATGAAAAAGATTTGCCCCAAAATCAAGATACATCAATCCAAACTTCTAAATATAAAAGTGTTCTGTGCGCATCGAAAGCGAAACCAGTCGGTCACCACAAAAGCGCACAAAAAACGCACAAAAAAACGCACAGATGATGTAGTGAACGGTCAGGCGAGCCGAGGCGTTTTGAATCAAGTGATTTTATACAAGTGCGGTACACTTAGATCTAGATAGGATTGTTCTATGTATTGTCATGACTCATGGCGGAAAGAAAAATATTTTATGATGATCTGAAAATGTTTGATTTTTTTTTAAAGGTTTATGTTAACCGGTGGCAAATGAAATACTGCTGGGAATATATTAATGGGAAGTACCAATATAACTTGAATACATCATAAGATTTAAATATAGTTTCGTGTACGTAAACCTATATCGACGATATGCAAACGAGGGTATAAGGCTGTACTCCATACGTTTACTTATATATCTAAGGACTTTTACGAACGCGAATTCGTGTGGATGAATGGATGGCCGTTTGATAATCTTTCACGCAAAAACTGCTTAGCGGATTAAGATATAACTTTGCAGTAAAATACCTTATACATTGGAGAAGTACATAGGCCACCGTTTGGCGCGATATCTAATACCCAGACTGGCCAAGCCGTAGGCAGGACTAGCGTAAAACAAATTTAATAACTATTTACGGATCTCTACAAACTGTTGAAAGTTTCATTTAAATATCAGGCAGACATTCTGCTTGATCTCTGATCTTTGAAACTGAAATACTTAGTTTCTTACACTTTCTCTGAGCGGGTACGTTTCTTTACAAATAAATCAATACATTTTCATCACTTACATTCTTTGAGAATGAATGCAATTCGGCGCGGTGCAAACATACGATTTTTTGTTTGAAGTTTTACAAAGTTACTATCCTCATCCTCATATCATCTGAAAATGAATAAAGATCATGTTTATAAACTAAGTAGATAGTCCGATGACCTGAAAATGGCGGCTGGGCTAGCTCGATGCGGAAGGCAAAGGACCGGTCATTGAGACGCATGTTGGAAGAGGCCTATGTCCAGCAGTGGATTGCAATATACTGATTGATTATAAACTGTCCTATAGCCGATCATACGATTCTTCTCAATATAAGAAGGGATATGCTATATTCCACCACACAAGCGTGAGTTGTCGATGTGTCTTCTGCGAACTTTTTGGAGAACTCTGACATCGGGTTTCCTCATGATGTATCCCTTTAACATTTAGAAAATAACAATTCAAGTAATACGCAATTTCATAAAACCAGTGGACCTGAAAGCCTCTGATAAGCTGTCAGTCAGTTCACGTCAGTTACTGTCTTCACTGGGGTAGTTAGGTAGGTACTAGCTTCCATCAGTAGAAAATCCCAATATCACTTTCGGCTCGACGCATCAAAACAAAGTCCTTTCAAATAGATCACAACGTGACGCCTAAGAAAGTCAATTGCTTATTGAATATTTTATTTTTTTTTTTAAAAAGAAAAGATATATTTAAAAATAAAATAAAAGATTGATGAATCTACATATTCATTTAGAGCCTCGTTCGCAAATCAGGGGCTTAGAAAAAAACATCGAGGACCAAAGACCACCATCATCGCAGCCCTTTATACTGTCCCACTGCTGGGCACAGGCCTTTTCTCACTATGAGAGGGTAAGGCCATAGTCCACCACGCGGGCCAAGTGCTGATTGGCAGACTTCACATGTCTTTCGAGAACATTATGGAGAACTCTCAGACATGCAGGTTTCCTCACGATGTTTTCCTGCACCGATAAGCAAGCGATAATTAACAATTTAAATGAAATAATGTTAGACCAAGTCTCACATTATTTCAATACAGCATCATTAAAGTGATCATCTCACCACTGTGCCATCCGTATTCTCCCATTCATACCTACGTGAGGAGTGTAACAGACACCTCTCAACCGCAACCCACTTCCTTGGGAACTAGCCGAGGTACACTTGTTTATTTTGATTCTCTTATACCTTTGTCAATGAAATAGCTTGTAAGGAGAAAAAGTGGATTGATTGCGTCCTTTTTTTACATGTTGAGGTGTTTAATTTGGTTGGAGTTTACACGTGTAGTTGTAAGAATGGTTATGATGACCTCAAACTGAAATGTTTATTTCATGTTTCAATGTTAGTGCTTAGCTTATGATTTTAAATTTATATAACCATGAAGTATTTTTAAAACTGAATATTGAGAGTAATTAAATATCTGTTGAAGAAGTAAGTGCCTTCATGAACGTTGATACCAATACAGACTTTTGTGAAGCACATTTATTTTGAGAGTTCGTTGGACCAAATACAGTTTCATGTTAAATTCTACCTTAGATGTATTAAAGTATATATTGACTAATTTTTCGGAAGATCTGTCTCTTATTTGTATTTGTATTCGTTGAACCCAAACAAAGTTTCAAGTTGAGTTCTAGCCTCAGCCGAAGTAACTATTTAGTAATCTGTGCCGTAAGTATTGTTAGTGCATGGACTACAACTTAATTTCTGTGAAGAATCTGTCTTTGAATATCAACAAATAACGGTACCTGGAAATCCAGGGCTTAGTCTACTGTTATATGTGTATAATCCTTGTTTTGTAGAAAGTTCTCTAGAGTCCCTCAATATCTAGGCATACCTTCACGGTTATAAAGGTAATAGTTTAATTAAATATGAGCAATCAATTAAAAAAGCCATAAGTGTCATCGAACTCAAGACCTTTGCGTGGCAGTTAACCAGACTACTTAGTAGTTTATTTCGGAAATAAATAAAAGTTAAAATATTGTTCACTGTTTTCCTTGTGCGTTTCGTAGTTGCGTAGTTCACGGCACAATTTTGAGCGCTAAATTAGCGGGTGGATCGAAACTTTTATTTTCTTAGCGTGTGTGGTAGATAGCTTATCTATAATTGATCATCTAATTAGTCCTATGTCGTCGTTTGCAGTAATAATCCAGTCAATAAACACTGTGTATATTTGCTTAAACGGTTTTTTATTGCTGAACGCTCTAAATCCGTGCCGTGAGTTTGACTTACATGTATACTAACCCGAGTGTTATGTATGTTCCTGTGTTAAGTTTAGGTTTAGTTGTCTATTATGTACCTAATGAAGCGTACATTTATAAGTAAGTAAGTAAAATACATTTATTTTAAGGACTTTGAATAAATTGAGAAATAAAAATAATAATTTATAGAAAAACAAAAAACCCGACTGCGTAAAAACTAATTTAAAAAAATAAGTGAAAACATTTCTGGCCCATTAAAATTTTACTAATCAAATCTTCCCAAGGGGCCCCGACTGTGAGTCGTTCTGTTCAGCCCCCTTTGCCAAATGGCATTCGATCAACGACATCGATAATCGCTAAGTGCAAAAATGTATGGAACTGACATAAGCCTTCGGTATATCACGTGGTCAACGTAGAAGGAATTCCTTATGTTGCCATGGCAACCAAGCGTTAGCAAAAGTAGATATCAAAGCGAATGCCGTTTGGCTAGGGCCTCTGCATTAGAATTTATGATTTGTTTTATATGTGTATTGATTATAAAACTATTTCAATTGTGTAGTTATTTAGTATTACTTAACAGAATTCTAAACTACTGGGCTTGTTTCTTTCTTTTTAGTTTTTATTCAAGTTAATTTTTTCACTTATTTTTTTTAATTAGTTTTTACGCAGTCGGGTTTTTTGTTTTTCTATAAATTTATTTTATACTTTTTAGTTATTCACTATTTTTTTGTTTGTAGGGGAGACCGGGGACAATTGAAACAATTTTCCTTAAACCATGCTCAGTGCAGTATCTATAGAACACAAATTCCTCATATTTATGTCGGTGAAAGAGTAGTTATCTAGTTATTAAATTAAATGTAATATATGTCTCTATCTCGAATAATTAACCTACAATCACCTAATAAATAAGACCGAGCACAGTGGTTCTATTGACCCCACCCCAAGGACGGATGAAACAGCATGTAGGGATAATTGAAACACAGAAAATATTCTAGAAATTTATGAAAGTTTTTAATCAAACTTCACAAAATTCCTTAACCACTAAGTTACTAATTGAGATCTTGAAAAGTCAGTCTACTTTACATTAATATTTCAAAAATTATAAACACAAACATATCTTCAACATAAACCACTCAAAATATATCTTATTTATATAATTTTAGTGTTCTAATTTGTACTATTGGATACTATTACACATAACAGACAGACTTAATATCCTATCATGCTTGAATGCGCTATATTGACGAGAGAAAAAAGGTAATCCAGTCTCATACAAAATGGCTTGTTTCAATCATAACAATGTTTCAATTATAACAATCATAATATATATCGACTTTAACTCTTATTGAGAAATTTAATGTCAGGAAAGAATTATAACCCATTGTTATATCGTCAATATGAGTATTTTCAGGTGCATTTTCTCTCTTTTTTCTATACCGTGCTAATGAGACGTGGTCTAAACCAAACATTTCTGCGGTCTTTCTCAACGATTTACCCGATAACAATTCATCATATGCTTGCTGATATGCAAATATGCTTCTGGAACTTCTGTCTAAAACATGTATTTGTTTTCTAGGCATCTCTGGAAAAGACGAAATAATAAATTAATTTCATGTCTCGTACTCAATTTTAGGGTGGCCAAAGTTATCGGGCTATCAATCAGATTATATATTAATATAATTTATATGTATAAGCGATTGAGACTAAATAGATTTTAATTTTGTCGTCCTTTATTTAAAAAACGACGCGTTGAATTAAAAAAAAATATTATTTACACTCGAGAAAACAACCCTCCTTTTGTGCAATCGGGTAAAAACGGGGGACGGTTGAAACGTGAGGACGATTGAAACGTTTCAAACGTCCACAGGCGTTTGTTTCAAATGTACCCATTTCACATTTTCTACTTCAACACTCAATATTTTGTTTGATATTACCTTTAATATTAATTAACAGTAATAAACACACTCTTAAATAGTTAAGTAAGGCTCCAAATTAGGATTAACTGTCAAAAATCAAGATTTGAATAGGTTATAACAAAAATAAAAAAGTCGCGAATACTTACTTTTTGGCGCGAAATTCGTCAAGGCATCCTGTGCACAACAGCGTCGCTCACTGACTCGAGCAGTACTAACCAAAAATTGGGCAAGTGCGAGTCGGACTCGCGCACGAAGGGTTCCGTACCATCATGTATAAAAGAAAATCACGTTCGTTGTATGTATACTTAAATACTTTATAAGTTTCTACCTGTTTATTAAGATCGAGTAACAAATTGCTTAAAAAATATGTTTGTTGTATGGGAGCCCCCTTTATTATTTACTTTTTTTAAATTTAATTATTTATTCTGAAAGATAATATACAACTACATATTCTGTAAAAATTTAAAGCGTCTACCTGTTACAGTTAGTAATTTTGAGCAAAAAATACGAAAAAAACACGTTTTTTGTATGGGAGCCCCCCTTAATATTTTCATTTTTTTATTTTTAGTATTTGTTGTTATAGCGGCAACCGAAATACATAATTTGTGAAAATTTCAGCTTTCTAGCTATCATGGTTTATGAGATACAGCCTGGTGACAGACAGACAGACAGACAGACAGACAGACAGCGGAGGCTTAGTAATAGGGTTCCGTTTTTTACCTTTTAGGTACGGAACCCTAAAAACCAAACATGGACGACGAAACAACGAACGACGCGTCACAGACGTAGGTATCATGATTTTCGAGAAATTGACGATGTTGCAATCATGACGTGTTTTAATTGTCCCCAGTCTACTATCGTTTATACTTGAAATAAAATCTTAAATCAATAACTAAGAAAATTAGAAAGAATGATTGTTTTGGTAAACAACTTTAAATCGTTATATATCCTAAACTATTATTTAAAATGATAAAGGAATCTAGAGATGATTTTAAAATACCTATTCAACGACACCCCACTTGACATAGTTCATCGACATTTTTTTTTCATTTTGACAATATGGCGTCTGGTTGTCGCTGTGGTGAATTTTGATTACTGCCATGTCTTTAGTGACACTCGCAAGGTTAAGACGAATCGATTGACGTAAGAATCATCAAAATCGGCCTACGCATTTGGTCTCTAGAACGCCACATAGAAACAAACATACATACATACATACATAGACTGATAAACACATTACCTTCCTTTGCGGCCGCAGTCGGGTAAAAAAAGAAACCAAATTCGGCACAACAGTTCTTGAATTACCTATATACAGTTTTCAGTTGCAAGTGAACCTACGACATAATAGTAGTGAAATCAAATAACGCTACTACGAAGCATCTGCAAATAATATATTTCCTAACCGGGAAGCGAACTCTCAAATACACTCACACATAGAATGCACCATAGAGAATTAAAATATTCGATTACTTTTTAAACGACTCACAAATCTGTACCATAGCTTAACACTTAGTTTCTCACAATATGACCCTAAACCAGTCGGAGTACGTCGAGTCATTGCAATTAGTTCCGCACCGGGGACCGAACCCGGGATACGCAGGAAGTCAACGTTTTTAATATATTGTGTAGCTTTGATTTTAGTGGTCTATTGATGGGTGGAACTGTATCAGAAATTTCTATAGTGGTTTTTGCGATAATGATTTTAATCATTTTTGTGATCAAACAATTATTGTTTCGAGTCAGGGTTTACTTGATGTCCGTTCGTTGTAATTCTTGAAGATCCCCGCGATACTGGTTTTATTGTTAGTGCGGAAGTTGTCTTTTTAATAAATAAAACTAGACAAATAAATTCTCATGACAATCCTCTTCTCATCCATATCATTCTAATTTCAAACTAAGTAAAACTTGTACTATGGCAATAAAGTTACCTAAATAATCTTAAATACATATTAAAGACCAAATTTCAGGGTCTTGCGTATAGTACTTTCGATTATGCTTTATTTGTCCGTCAGTCAGTAACGGAAGTGTTTTGTAGTATGAAATTACTATAAATCACTCCCAAACAAGGAACAAATCGTATTGCTCATCGCACAAAGAGTTGTCGTGGGTGCTATCCTAGATAACAACAAACTTGCAGCAAGTTTAAATCAAACTTCCTAGTTTCACTGTGACAAACTTGCATCAAACTTGCATGAAGTTTGTTTTACAAAGGATTTGGATGACGACGAGCACAGGTTGGTACTCCGACAACAGTCGACAATAGTCGTCGAGCACCTCTTGCTGTATCTAGGAGGTCGACCGACCACCAACCTGTGCTCGTCGTCATCCAAATCCTTTGAAAAACCAACTTCATGCAAGTTTGTCACAGTGAAACTAGCAAATTTGGCAAGTTTACATTGTTATCTGGGATAAGAACTCAGCAGTCAATAAGCCGAAGGGTCGAATCAATAACCACTACCTATACAAAATAAATAATCTCAATAATCAAATTTGTTTAAGCCTTCTATGTTATTTTTTATGGCCTACCCCTTGCTAGCCTAACCAGATTTGACCGAATATAAGCTTCTTCACAGAGCGGCTGCCGTCTCACTTCCTACAAACCAAAGGGACAGCGATATTCCATGGTTTATACTTGTGACAGCTTATTCTGGGCACCTCCTGACCATAGAACATACCTAGATATATGCATACATAGAGGCGCATTTCTTATGGGCGCTCTGTAGACAAACTTTCTGTGACCCAAATTGTCGCTTGGCGGCGTGGCAGTCATGCTGTGACAGCTGTCTCATTGCTCCTTGGCTGTCTCTATGAGTGCAAGAGAGACGAACGTTCCTCCTGTGTATCTTAACTACGAGAGCAAGAAAGACGGAGCACGACGCCAGCGCCGCCAACGGAGCCAACTACGTACTACACTGACGACAGTCGCCAACTCGCCATTTGGAATCGGCACACGAAATCCTTAAGAAATGTCCTTCTATATGTAAACCTGTATTCATTGTCCTGACTCTCCACAACGGCTGTCAAAGTCTTCATGACAGCTGGAACCGACGATTTAATGTTTTGCTCCGACGTATGAATAAATTAACAATCAAATATTCACGAATTAAAAGAAACCGTTCACTTTGAAAAGTCAATTCGATAAATAAATGTCTTGAACTTGTCTATGGGTCTGAACCCGGTACCCCCCGCATGACAGTCTGTGGTATCTCCACTAGGCCATCACAATACTAGAACTGGCCCTTAGTCTCTGTCGATAATTATCCAGAAAAGTGAGCTTTAGTACCTACTTACCTAGTGAACCAACAAGTATAAAAATACTGAAGTAAAAGTATTAACTTCAGTTAGGTAATTGCAAGTAAAATTACTTGGTGATTCGCAGTACAAATTTGAACTTTATTGTCACCTGTAAATATAGTTGCAATTTGAACGGTCGGTAGCTATGATACCTACTATAACTGTTAGGCTATGATTAAGGTATTGGTTTCACAATCTAGAAATCGTAGATGCGTCGGCAAGCACCTACACAATTCTAATCGTATGGCTAGCAATACCTAACTTTAATTCATTAAAATATACCTATCATCAACAAAAAATATACAATAATGATATCTATAACATATAAACCACCACTACTAAAAATACTAAATAAAACAAATTATTCTTATCAAAACTCCGTACGGAACCATGCCAACTATATCCCAACAACCTCAGTACCCCAAATATTGGTTGCACGAAAGAGACAACAGTATGTCACTCGTTACGCTCGATTAGAAACGCCTTGTTCGAATTTTGACAGCGGCCAATCAGAATAAATTTGTCTGCGGACGTTAATTGACACTTGAGAAGCAAAAGAGCATAACTCTCAGACGGGCCGTTCTGAATTGAACCTTATCGGCAAACGGTGTCGCTAGAAAGTGTGGTCCTATTTTACAAAATATTTGAACCAAAAATTAATAAAAATCATGTAGTGTATTTTGAAATATTACACGGAAATAATTATGTTAATTTTATGTTATAGATGTTTTAAATTTATACAAAAACACACATCTTGCTCTAAAAGTTTAGATTTTTGACCTGTTATACCTAAGGATATACAAAAAGAGCTTAATAAATATAAGGTTTAAGTACCTACTACGACTAAGTACCATGTTTAACAATTTTTACTACATTTTTTCTGTCACGAAATTCTCAGTAGCAGCACGGAGTCTGGAAATGTGCCCGGTACGGCAATAGGCTCTCCCCTTATTACGTGGGACTAAAGTATATCTGGCGAAAAGTGGGTGTAGAAATACACCTCTGCCTACCCCTTCGAGGATAAAAGGCGTGACGATATGTATGTATGTAAGTAAAAAAATGTCAAACAAATCCCTAAGTAGAGGCACCTAGTCTTTAATTATTATCAGAAATAATTAAAATGTAAATTGATATTGTCTACTGTTCTAATGTATTGCAGGAATGGATCAGTTGTTAAATTGGTAACTTTGTGCCTTCATTGGAATAGTTTGTGTTACCTACTAATTTGACTGGTTTTGCCGATGTCAGGTATGTAGGACCATATTTTGTGTCTTGATTGTAAAGTCTCAAAAACCGCGACACTCCTAACGTGGACGATGTATTTATTAACAATTACCAGGTTTCATACGATAGTGAAGTAAGATTCTATAGTTGAAAGGTCTACATTATCAATTACAAACGTTTTATATGTAATTAAAGCTTTGGGTTGTATGAAATAAGGTAGTAATTTGTTTACGTTTGTGTAGTAAAATAGTTTTGTAGTTAGGACTTGTCTTATTCTAAAATGATTAGCTCAGAATGGGAGTGATCAGTTTTCCTGGGACAACCCACCCTCAGATATTTCACCAGAAACTAGGCAGTACCTTAGGTACTTAAACAACGGTGACCATATTACTGATAGAAAAACATAATAATAAGTCTCTACATTTTTAGACAGGTATATACTTATTATGAATAGGAAAATCTACAACCAATTAGTACAAATAATCGTCTTCATTCGTCTTCAGAGTCCACAATCACCGGTGTAGCACCGAGGGTCACTGACCTTTTGAGCAAAAGGTTTACACAGTAGGCAGTAAGATATCTACTACATGACACACCTAAGATAAAAAAAAAACCGGTGCAGGCAACATAAATATTACTAACTGGGATTCGAACCCACTACTTACTAATTGTTACATTGTGTTAGTAGGTACATTAACTTACCTTAAATCTACAATTTCCTGTGACATCGACATGATAATATTTTTCAACAGTGCTACACTTCTCTGCCATACCCCTTTAAAATATTATAGCATGATGATACAACAAATATATAATTAAAACTATAAGGTCGAATTTTAATTGTGTCAAAAAATCAGCTTCAATATCTAAAAGGTAGTAAGTGCCTGCATTGTATCACATTGTAATTTGAATCTATTGTCGTGCAGAATAAAGTTTAAATTTGCTTGTTGATTCAAGTTATATTGTTTCTAACAAATGGAAGTGGGGGCAGGAAAGGTCATACGTAAAGAATTTGTATTTTTCATTGATGATTTCTTGCGTAGTTATTGTTTTGTATATGTGTGTGTAACATACACATGTTGGTGTGCTTGTGTGTAGGTATGTTTTGTAAGTGTGTGTTGTGAATGTGTGAAGGCATATTTATGTAGAGCTGAATGAAGGTGAATAATCCGTATTGAAGATATGTTCTATTTTAGAATACTTATTGACTTATAAAATACAGGGGCTTCTTTGTCTAAATTAAAGTCCTTTGAGAATAATTATTACTTGGGTTGGGTAAAAGCATTCCAAAAGAAAAAAATACAGAAAAGCCTATTAGCTTAATTTTAAACCCTACCTATGTGCCTACAAATATGAGATAACGAAGTAAAAATAAAACAGTTAGGGAAATAGAATAGAATAGAGTCGATATGGATGTGTCTCCCCATGACAAGAAAGTATGTGGATGAATGACTAATAAGAGAAATAGAAAAAGTAAGGCGTCGCCTAATCGTAGCGGTAGGATAAGAAATAAAAAAAAACGTCCCAAATCACGTTACCATAAATGCACTTATTTAGCTGATTATCTCTCTCTACCTACCCCGTGTTAATATGTATGTAGCTAACATGATATAATAATACCTATAATATCTCTCAGATCACTGTAACTAATGAACCATACAACCCCATACATGAGACTCTATAATACTATTAAAGTATCTTCCGCACACATAAAGTAGGGACTGAGCATAATAGCATAACCAATATGGTGTAGTAAATGGTTTAAGTTATTTTCAACCACTGCCATTGTCGTTTAGGACACAGCACATCAGCGTATAGACGTCATTTAGTGTAATGATTTATTGTAGGCCAATTCCTCCTTTCAAAAGAGAGGTCTAGTCCAGCAGTGGACTGTTAAAGGCTGATTATGAATGCATTAAGATAACATAACAGTGTGGAGTGCCGAAGTACCGACATTGCAAACATAAATACCTAAGCACCAAGTTAGGATAGCTGCCGAAACCCGCACTTCCACAAGACGGCGCTGAGCTCTCATCAGTATGTCTGCGACCACGATCGGTGCAAGACGTTGGAAACCAATAGGTATTTATACCATAAATAAGCTAATTTTACGCGATTCATCATCATCAGCCCTTTACAGTCCACTGCTGGACTAGACCTCTCCTTTGAAAGGAGGAATTGGCCTACTATACCACGCTGGCCAAACGGGTTGGTATAGGGTTTGTATCAAGTTTACCTTCTCTTACAGTGGTGTTCTCTGCATAATATGCTCCCTCTGTCGTCTCTTACGACACCCATGGGATGATATGGGGTGGTGACAATCTGTAGGTATTCTTAATCCGTCACCACACGGAAAAACAGTGGTTGATAATAACTTAAACCATTTATACTAACTAGGTACTATTATGGTGTAGTAATGGTTTAAGTTATTTTCAACCACTTCCATTGTCGGTTAGGACACAGCGCATCAGTGTAGGTATAGACGTCATTTAGTGTAATGCATTAAGATAACATAGGTAACAGTGTAGAGTGCCGAAGTACCGACATTGCAAACATAAATAAGCACCAAGTAAGGATAGGTGCCAAAACCCGCACTTCCACAAGACGGCGCTGAGCTTCATCAGTCTCTCCGCGACCACGCACGGTGCAAGACGGTCGAAACGTCGGAAACAAATAGGTATTTATACCTTGAATAAGTTAACTATTTTGTTTGATGTTTACAAATCGCGAAAGTTTAAAATCGATAATTGTCGTCTAGGTTCGATTCCAGAACCCGCACTTCCACAAGACGGCGCATGACGGCATGCTTTTATCGCTAAACATAATTACCATAATATTTTCATTCATACTCAGAAAGAAACATTTACCAAGTATAGTGTAAAAGATGGTTATGTTGAGAAAATATAGGTAAAGAAATAAAAGTATAATAGATGCTTATTGCAACTGACATTATGAAGTTGAATGCTTCGGAATTATGAACATTAGAGACAGAGTAGTTAGGAATTGTGCTTTGGCGCACCCAAACTGTGTAACTGCTGGGCACTACTCTTCTCACTATGAGAAGGGTAAGGCCCCACGCTAGGAAAGTGTGTAAGCTGGCAGACTTTACATGCCTTTCGAGAACATTATGGAAGACTCTAGGACATGCAGGTTTCTTCATGATGTTTTTCTTCACCGTATAGCAGGCGAAAATTTAAACCCTGATATAATTACCACAAGAGGTCAATCTGAGTGATCTCTGTGAATTTTGGTTGAGCCGGACCTTTTAGTGACCCACAATTGCGTCTGGAATCGAACCTAGACGACAATTATCGATTTTAAACTTTCGCGATTTGTATACATCATACAAAATAGTTAACTTATTCAAGGTATAAATACCTATTTGTTTCCGACTTTTCGACCGTCTTGCACCGTGCGTGGTCGCGGAGAGACTGATGAAGCTCAGCGCCGTCTTGTGGAAGTGCGGGTTCCAGCACCTATCCTCACTTGGTGCTTATTTATTTTTGCAATGTTGGTACTTCGACACTCTACACTGTTATGTTATCTTAATGCATTACACTAAATGACGTCTATAGGCTGATGCGCTGTGTCCTAAACGACAATGGTAGTGGTTGAAAATAACTTAAACCATTACTACACTATAGTTACGTGAAGCTTTAATATTAGTTATGCTATTATGCTCAGTCCCTACTTTATGTGTGCGGAAGATACTTTAATAGTCTTAAGTATGGGGTTGTATGGTTCATTAGTTACAGTGATCTGAGAGATATTATAGATATTATTATATCATGTCAGCTACATACATATTAACACGTATCCCGTGTTAGTAGAGGTAGAGACAGTCAGCTACATAAGCCCATTTATGGTAACGTGATTTGGGATGTATTTTTTTTTTGTTTTTCTAATCCTACCGCCATGTTTAGGTGACGCCTTACTTTTTCTATTTCACTTATCAGTCATTCATCCACATACTTTCTTGTCATGGGGGACACATCCCTATCGACTCTATTCTATTCTATTTACCTGTTTTATTTTTACTTCGTTATCTCATATTTGTAGGCACATAGGTTAGGTTTAAAATTAAGCTAATAGGCTTTTCTGTATTTTTTTTCTTTTGGGATGCTTTTACCCAACCCAAGTAATAATTATTCTCAAAGGACTTTAATTTAGACAAAGAAGCCCCTGTATTTTATAAGTCAACTAGCTTTCGCCCGCGGCTTCGCCCGCATGAAATTTTAATAAAGAGTAGCCTTTGTACTTCAGCAGTTTTCAGACTATCCATATCAAATTTCATTACAAACGGATCTGCACACTAGCCGTGTAGCATACATATATTATAAACAGATAATAAGTACTTAAAATCACTTTTGTTTTTATAGTCGTCAAACTTCAGGTAAAGATTAGTATGTAATGTATATTATTAGTTATTGAAGAGCTTATATACCTACAGAATAGAATTGCAGCAAAAATAAAAACTGAAAGCATTACCACAAAGTACAAAATCAGACCGCCCCTCCTCCCCATTGCGCTTCAGCGCGCCAACTCATACTCTCGCGCTTTTAATAACGCTGCGCTTAGGTCAACTACATATATCGTAAGCTCTATTATGCCAATCAAGCCCTTTCATTTGATACCCATATTGGGGTATTTGTGGAAAATATGACATCCGCCATTTTATGGCAGCAGCTATCTTAGATTTTTCATAGTGAGCCCTATTCTACCAATCAAGCCCTTTTATTCGATACCCATATTGAGTTATTTGTGGAAAAATGTAATACGCCATTTTGCGGCGACAGCCATCTTCGATTTTTCATAGTGAGCTCTATTCTACGAATCAAGCCCTTTCATTAAATACCCATATTGAGGTATTTGTGGAAAATAAGTAATTTAACTTTTTGTGGCGGCGGCCATCTTGGGTTTTTCATAGTGAGCTCCATTCTACCAATCAAACTCTTTCATTAGATGCCCATATTGAGGTATTTGAGGAAATATGTAATCCGCCAGTTTGTGGCGGCAGCCATCTTGGATTTTTCATAGTGAGCCCTATTCTACCAATCAAGTCCTTTCATTCGATATCCATATTGAGTTATTTGTGGAAAATATGTAATCCGCCATTTTGCGGCGACAGCCATCTTGGATTTTTCATAGTGAGGTCTATTCTACGAATCAAGCTCTTTCATTTGATACTCAAATTGAGATATTATTGGAAAATAAATAATCCGCCATTTTGTGGCAGCGGCCATCTTCGATTTTTCATAGTGAGCTCCATTCTACCAATCAAGCCCTTTCATTCGATACCCATATATTGAGTTATTTGTGGAAAAAAATGTAATCCGCCATTTTGCGGCGACAGCCATCTTGGATTTTTCATAGTGAGCTCTATTCTACGAATCAAGCTCTTTCATTTGATACCCATATTGAGGTATTTGTGGAAAATAAGTAATTCACCTTTTTGTGGCGGCGGCCATCTTGGATTTTTCATAGTGAGCTCCATTCTACCAATTAAACCCTTTCATTAGATACCCATATTGAGGTATTTGTGGATATATGTAATCCGCCAATTTGTGGCGGCAGCCATCTTGGATTTTTCATAGTGATCCCTATTCTACCAATCAAGCCCTTTCATTCGATACCCATATTGAGTTATCTGTGGAAAATATGTAATACGCCATTTTGCGGCGATAGCCATCTTGGATTTTTCATAGTGAGCTCTATTCTACGAATCAAGCCCTTTCATTTGATGCCCATATTGAGGTATTTGTGGAAAATAAGTAATTCGCCATTTTGCTGCGACAGCCATCTTGGATTTTTCATAGTGAGCTCTATTCTACGAATCAAGCCCTTTCATTTGATACCCATATCGAGGTATTTGTGGAAAATAAATAAGACGCCATTTTGTGGCAGCGGCCATCTTAGATTTTTCATAGTCAGCTCCATTCTACCAATCAAACCCTTTCATTTGATACCCATATTGATGTTGTTGTGAAGTAATATGTGATTCGCCATTTTGTATCGGTGGCCATCTTGGATTTACAAGCATTTAAATATTATCTTTTAATCTCGATGACAATAAGAGTGTATACCAAATATCAGATTAATTATCAGGAAGGGGGTAAAATTCCAATTACTAAATTTGACCCAAGCAAACAAATAAAGATAATACAGGATTTTCGCCGACTTAGTTGATACTTTTCCTTATAGTATGGCAACATTATACATTTTTTTTATAAATTGTAGCCTATGTGTTATTCTGATGTATAAACTATATTACTCTAAAGTTGCATCCAAATCCGTTCAGTAGTTTTTGCGTGAAAGAGTAACAAACATCCATCCATCCATCTATCCATCTATACATACATCTTCACAAACTTTCACATTTATAATATTAGTAGGATAAGTATTCTAAAATAGAACATATCTTCAATACGGATTATTCACCTTCATTCAGCTCTACATAAATATGCCTTCACACATTCACAACACACACTTACAAAACATACCTACACACAAGCACACCAACATGTGTATGTTACATACACATATACAAAACAATAACTACGCAAGAAATCATCAATGAAAAATACAAATTCTATACGTATGACCTTTCCTGCCTTTTAGTAGGAGTTTTTCAAATTCAAATTCCTTTATTCATTTGGGTCACAATGTAACGCTTATGAACATCAAAATAATACATTTATTAAATAATTACTTAAAGGCTTTTCATTTACATTTACTGCCACGTTCGCAATAGGTAGAACCATGAGAAAGAACGGGCAATAAAACTCACGGTAAATGGCCTAATTGGCCTACTACCTATACACGCTGATCAAACGGGTTGGTATAGGGTTTGTATCAAATTTTCCTTCTCTTACAGTGCTGTTCTCTGCATAATATGCTCCATCTGTCGGCTCTTACGACACCCATGGGATGATATGGGGTGGTGCAATTCCGTATTCTTAATCCGTCACCACACGGACAAAGGCTACCGCTAAGAAATAGCAAAGTCCAAAGTTTACCTATAAAAACGATTCTTATGTAATCCGTCAGACGTCTATTAATCAAACACATAATACCACCTTCATTACAGGAAGCTGAGAGGATATAACTATTAATTATATTAATTGAGGAAATGCCGATTAAAAGATTTATCAAGACGTCATGTGCTCATAAGTTGAAAGCCTCTTAGTTCCGAAATAACAGCAGTCTTCATGATTCACTGTCATTTAGAAGGTTTTGTGTTCAATTTTCGTCCACACGCGGTAATCTCATCCCAAACTAGGCAGTCTTTATTATGGTAACCGACTAAGTGATAAACATACTTATCTATGTATGTCATACAAAGACTCACGCTTCCCAAAGGGGTACGCAGAGACTTTTGACAGCCATTTGCAACGATTCTGACATAATTACCTCTTTTGCTTCATTCACTCTCATCAAATTTCTCATGATCACGCCCTGTGATCATGAGAAATACAGCTGTCATTCCCTATCATAGGTGTACAATAGGAAGCTACAGATAAGGCGTCATGAAGTCATTTTGATAGGCCATAATAACAAAAAAAAATGAAAAAATACACCTAGAAACAATGTTTTGTTTCAAGGTGTCATCAGCGTGTTGATCCTGAAAAGCAAAAATTTGTCCTGGGTGGACATCAAACCCGCGAACATCATCTTAGCAGGCAGGCCCTCTAACTACTTGATTAACAGGCCAGTCATAAAAATGCTTCATTCCTACCTTACTCTTTTCCTACCTATTAAAACGTTCTGCAATCCAATCTATACGATATCTACTTAAAAATCGTTCAATAACCATATACTTGATAAGCGTGATCAATTTTGCCTGAACAGCAAAGGTAATCACCACTTAAGAGATATAATTTTATTAAAATTATCCTCGTTATCATGGTACAGATAACTAAAAGTAGGGGGGAGATAGGGGGATATGACGTAGAAATGCGCGTTCCGAAATAGTACGTCGCATTTTCGAGAATATTTTGTGTGTATTTTTGATGTGTTTTACGTGTAACTTTTTTAGGACACAGAGTTTTGTACACATGGATGGGACAGTATGTTAAAATATGGGACACATAGAATCACAGACTCAAAAAGCTTGTAACTGAATTTTGCATCGTAACGCATCATACACAGATACGTAATATATTGCTACTAATTACCGAAAATCTCTTAGTAACTGCACATAGGTACTTGGATTTCAATGCAGAGCTTTACCATTGTCGATTTAAAATACTCTACAAACTTTTCAACTTTAGTCGTAGCTACATATAAGTAGTTTCGCAAATACTGGCGACAACTAGCGGATTCCTACAGCATTACCAAGATTGAAGATCCTGAATGACGCTAAAAAGTTTCGCACGCGATTAATACGTACACAAGTTCTCACCGTTCTGAACAACATCATTTGACCTGCCGTCATTGAGGAACAATCATCTAGCGTGCTCAGAAGTTATCCTCTAGTTAAAGGAACATCACTCTATCTTTCCTCCACAATACGAAAGGAAAATCTGCAGTAATATAAAATTCCTGCTTTACTGACAGACAGACAACGACAACTGAAACTACAGGGCTACAAGCTCAAATTTGGCTTTTTTTTTGAGGTACCTAGACGTGCACTAAGAAGGTATTTCCTGTTATTCACACGGGATCGAAGATAATTGGTTACATTACAAAGTTTGCGGGCGAAGCTACGAGCATCCTTTAGGACTTCTATAATTTTAATCGCATTAAAATTCTGACTCTACAGCTTGCTATTAATAATAAATGGAGGAAAACCAATAAACGTCGGAATCATTCGCCAATTACACACAAAATTAACTTTTAGTAATTGTAATTTTATGGTCAAGGAGTAAATTAACACGAGTCTGCAGAAACAGTAGATTAATTGTTTAAAATACGTTTTTTGAAATAATACGACTGATGTTTTGGTCTGGTGGCGAGACAGAAATAGCAACTTTTGAGTAGAGACTGCTTGGTTACAAGATAATGCTGACAAATATACATTTGGGTGCAATATTTTGTCGTAGTCTCTGGACTAAGAACAGCTTATAAAAATTCGAGCAGGGCATTTCATTCCGCTGTTTGCAATGAGAATGTAAAAGCATGTTTTATTTTCCCCGGGACTTCAAGAGTGCCTGAAACCGTTTTTATACATCAGACTACTTAGGTGACACAGAAGTAGTAGTGTGATGGGAGTGTGTGAAGAGTAATATCGGTTCTATTGACGGCAAGGAAATCAGCAGTTTCTGTTTGTTTCCTGATCCTAATCCATGCTTCGTTTATTAGAAGCTGCCTAAAAGAAATGGCTAAATTTAAAAAAAAAAATATTATAGTTATAGTTTTTAGTTCAATCAAATAAAAGAGAAATAATGGTTTCAAAATTTCATATCCAAAATTACTTTATTTAATTAGAAAAAATACGAGACATAAAAAAACAGACTTAATTTTCTATGAAAGAAAATTTCATTCGCATACTACTGTTATCATTATCATTCAATCCTAAGTCCTAGTTCATCAAACATAGCAATGACCTCTCCTACTCAATTGTGCCACAAATGCCCTCAAATATCAAAACAAAGATGGCTACGAAATTCGCATCTCACCCCTAAGGGTAGAATAATTCGGAGCATCCCGGCACGTGCCGGCAGTGTATCCGCGGCCGCCGCGCGGTTCGTCGCGCAATACGATGCGACATTACACGTCACGCGATCTGCGACTAGCGATTTTTTGTGCGATTATTAATCGTTTGTGCAATTAATGTTATAGACAATATAATTGGCTAGTCAATTTCCGAACGCAGGTTTTATATGTCAAACTCCATTCGAACGTACGGTGGTGACGTTGCGGAATCAGTTCGAATTTTGAATTGGTGTGGAAACCATTGATTCTAAAAATAGAATTTGGTAAATGTGTAGTGTTTTGAGACTCAATTGTTCAAAAATAGAATTTTGGAAGTGGCGTTGGATTTTTGAGTGAATAGTGAGGGGACATGGATTTAATTTTGCAAATATTAGGGCCTTGATTGCGCTTTTATAAAAAAAAATACGTCTGGTATTTATAAACTATCTATTTAAGATGAAGCATTCGGTTAATATATGAATTTAGGTAATATGATAAGTAAATAAAAAAAGATAATAATTATATTCAATTATCTTCTAAAATCTCAAAATTCTCCCGGTGTGATCAATATCAATCTAACACAGACGATCCACACTCCTGTAAAGATCTTTTATTACATGCAGTACATACGAGTTATGTAAAATAATCTTGCATGTAATACCGATACGTATAAATCGGAGCCCTGGTATCAAATATCAGTACTTGTCTCTATACTGCGTGTGAATGTTTCTTTAATACCACATATACTTACTTGAGATTTTAGCCTGATTATCGAAGGAGTGGGTAGATACGACGGCATCCGTTATGCGGTGAATTGGATGTGCCTAAGAAATAGGGCTAAAGGCTTTCCGTGTACACACACGTATTATTTGAAAATAAAGGTGTGTGTAAAAGGGTGTCACAAGACCCATCACCAAGCCGAAGTCTACTCGTTTTGGACATCATGCCAAGTCATACTAAGCAAAAATAAAACCCGGGAAACCACCTTTTTTATAAGGAGACAATTTTTTTAATCCACAATTAAAAAAGCGCGTGTGCAATTTTCGAAATCCCTCTACTTATTAATTGGTGCGTAGGACATGTATAGAACAGGTTGGCGGGGTAAATGCATCGATTTTGTACCTACCTAATTACAAAAAAATCATTGTAACTTTGAGTCTCAATATCTCCGGAACCAGTAATTTCTCAGGTGTGGTACTGAAGTAAAAAATGTTTGTAATGATTGGTACAATATGGGGTTTCAGTTTTCATTTAGAGTCTTTTTACACTCTGTATAACTTTAAGTGGTGAAACAAATAAAACTGTTAATAAAATATCCGAGTAGTGACTAGGTATGAAATTTCTGCCTTGGTTGCTAAGTGAGACATGAATTTGATAAAAGAGCTCTAACTAATAATCGGTGAATCACTTTGAGCTCTGATTATGATTACTTTACTTCTCTCTTGCCTAGTGTTTTGAATCAATGTGACTTTATACAGTGAGTTTGTATTATCAACATAATTATGATATCAACTAACTTCACCGAAGAGTGTACGTCTTAATAGCTAGAGTACCATTTGGGCTTCCAAATTTCATTGCAGGCATTCAGCTCCTTTGATTTGGCGAAATTACATACACATACATACATACACTCACGCCTTTTTCCGTCGGGGTAGGCAAAGACAACGGATCGCCACTTGCATCTATCCTTACAAACCTCAGGCGCTTCCTCTACATTCATTACTCTCTTCATACATGAAATTCTGGTCTGGTCAACGATCTGGTGTAATCCCTTTGAAAATCAGCTAAATTGGGTGCCGCCGACTCCTAAAGTGGATAGTGGGCTTCGCCTAGGACATCTATTTGTGTGACGAATAAAACTATTCTTGAGTCCGGGTGTAATTGAAATTATTAAGAAAGTTATAAGTAGGTATGTTTACTATGTTTGATAACTATCTAGTGACCGAGGTGCAGACTCTTTCAGGTCTCAGGCTAGTTATCGGCCAAAAAAAAAATGCGATCTCTTAACTCTATGTAAATATAGTAGGCTTTTATATGAAGCTTTTTCTTTAATCATCGTTAATGTCTCGCCCTGGTCTCAATTGATTTGGGGTCGGCGCAGTATGTCCTTCACTTCCATACTTCTCTGTCACTAGTCATCCGATTAATTACCCCTTTCTTTTTCATATCCATCCTCACACAGTCCATCCATCTTTTCCTTGGCTCACCTTGACTCCCTTTTCGTCCTTCTACGTGCATATTCATCACTTTTTACCAACGTACCTCTCATCTCTTCGCATAACATGTCTTTACCAGGCCAATTGACTCCCATTTACCTTTTCATCAATGGGCGCTACTTTCATACTACCTCTAATGTAATCATTCCTAATTATGTCCATTCTTGTCACTTAACCTCTTTCTTTAATAAAACAGGATATTCACGTTTTTGATAAGTTTACCTAAATATTATTCTTCGTCGAAGAACGGAAATGTCCGAAGTACCCGAAACCGGTGAGCATGTATGAAAAGAGTGTAGAGGAAGCGCGTGAGGTTTGTAAGGATAGGAGCAAGTGGCGTTCTGTTGTCTCTGCCTACCCCGACAGGAAACAGGCGTGAATATATGTATGCATGTATATATTCTTCGTCCTATTACTGCCTTCAGTCTTGGGTCAACAGTCAAAGAAACAGAAAACCTACACTAAACTTGGCAATCGAGATTAGTGTACATTTATTGTGACTTACATACCTACATACAACAAAATGAATGTAAATAAAAGCGAAGAGAGAGACAGTTAAACACAAAATAAGCTTTTTCGTTTATGGTAACAAGCGAATGTTTACTATTGAATTTATATACTAACTAACTATAATCTACACGAGCAATAAGAGAAGCACTTCTTATTAAAAATATATGCCCCCAATTTCAAAAAAGTCTGCCAATCTTGTCCTGATATTTTAAGTAATAGATGTTCCTGCAAATTATATATAAAGTAATACTTATTTAATTAAATTAATGTTATCTTATTAGATGTACCTACGCAATTTGATTCCTTTTACCTAAAACGAATGAAGTTGGTAACCGTTGATGGTGTAAAGATTTTTTGTAACCGTAAACTGTGATTCTGAAAATCTTTCGAAATAGTTGTAGAGAATATAAAAATGTATCTTTATTAATTATCTTTGAATCTTGTAGTTAAGATTGTTCTGTTTCATGTTTAATGAAGTCGTACTTTCAAAGCTGAAATTGGCGTTTTCAACGAGGTATCCTATGCCCTTCAGTAAATTAATACTGTTCTCCCACTTGACAATAGACATTTAAGCCAAGGTGCCTTCTTAAATAGCGTATTATATCACAATTAAAGAAATCGATATCTATCCCCTCTATTTTCACACATCATACGCAATTAAAAACAAATAAAAAATCTATCCCACGGACCAACATGACAGTAAACTGATCCCTTGTCACAATCGATCGATTATAATCACCGACCGTAAAATATACCTCAAAAACGAATCTAAGCTATCTGTGCACGATTGTACTTCTGACGATTGAGACGTGTTTTAATCGAGGAATAATAAATGATTGTCTTTGCCTTGAAAAGTTGAAAATTTTGGCGGGAAGTGTGACGTTTAGTGTCAAGTTTTTGGTGTTTTTTTTTGTGACTGTGTTGGTTTCATTGGGATTATTATTTTACACTTTAGTTGTAGGTACAGGTATTTTACATAAACGTATCGTAATCATTTTGGTAGCGTCCATATTATAATTAGGTCTTAGGTCAGGTATTGATAGGAACAGCCTTTCAGTTGGAGACCTTACTTCAGGCAAAGTGTCTGAGTTAAGCATTGAAACGTTTTGTTTTGTAGTAAGTAGCTCTTCTTAATAAGCAAAGTAGGCAAATAGTAAAATAGGAAGGAACAACTAGTCCTTTTTTGCAAAATTGCGAAGTATTGTAAAATGATTGGACTACTTTGTACTGTTCCTACAGGCTATATACTCGTACCACGTACTTACCTTTGTTTTGAGTAACCGATATTCCGGCACTGTTGCAAGCGCCATGTTCACGAATGTACTGAAGTATTGTGGGTGGATGAAACAAAGGTACGTGGTATATATCACGTAGGAACAGTACCTACAAAGTAATTTATAGTGACCACGAAAGTTTAAATTCAATTTAAAGTTCTTGACAAAGGAATACATATGTGCTTTAGCATGCATGATCTGAATTAGCTCCTGAATTTTTTTTATATATTGTCCTCAATACTTCCAAAAAATTGTTTTCCGAATGTCTTGTAAGTCGCGCTTCAATTGTATCAGCACTATCAACTTTCTAAGTACATAGAGTACCCTTGAAAAATAAAAAAGCTGATCTTAAACCACTAATCGGCGGTAAATCTTGTCGCCCATGACTTTCGCCATTGCTCTCCAACAATAACCGAGCAATACGCGTTAATCCCAACTTCCTCATTAAAACAAACCGATTATTAAAATAACCATTCTCGTGAGAAAAGACTCATACCCCACCTGCTACAATTGAACCGGAAAACTAGTGATCAAACACCGGAAAATCGTACAAATCGTCCAAAAACCAGCGAAATTGCTCCAAACGAATCGTCATTACTGACCAATCATGGTACCGATTTTCATGCCGCTTTCACGGTGACCATTCTATTTTTTTAAAACCATTAGGGCATTGAAATTAAGCAAGTAGTTTCGATAGTTTTTTAAAGTTTTCCGGTATCTTTTTCGTGTTTTTTTTTCCACTCGGACTCTAAATCTGCGAAAACCAATCAAACGTTACGAACTTACTGTTTTAAGTTAGTCGATTTTAGATGGCTCTCGCGATGGTCTAATTAAAAGCGCAATCAAGGCATTCAATTAAATATTGTCAATAAAAATAACATTTTCCATCAACAGAAGACAATAAGTAATACAATAAAAAATATTCAGTGAAGTGCGTGTGTGCTTAAAAAATGAAAATTAAAAAATAATGTCTTCATCATTGAACTTAACGCGCGAAAATTCGCGGTAAATTAATTTTCAAATTTCGAACTGTCAAAATGGCGTCCTGAACCTTTATTAGTGTGCATTTTTGAGTGTTTATTTTTTATTAATTTGAATTATATAAAAGTGCTGTGTTGAAAGTGATCAAACTGGAGGGGCAGAGTAAGGCCACTTTTGCGGCCCTTTTCGGGCTGAGGGCCGGCGGCGGCGTGGATTTATCCGCCGCATACCGTTACAACCAAAATATGATGGAATATTATACATGTAAGTGTGGTTTTAGAAGATAATGAAGCCTTAATATCTTTCATTTCAATACACATCACGATCTATCTGCTATCATGGAGTCCTTGTACCTATCTAATTACTTACTTAATTTTTTTTGTATCTTCTTACATTAGGTAGGTAGATACCTAAGATGGCATTAGCGTGCGCATATTTTCATAAATTTTTTCTAAGAACGATTTTAATAAATCTGTTCGTCGAGAGGCAATTGGCAAAATTCTAAATATAAACCACTAGTATAAGATACCATAGGCCATACTTAGAATATAAGTAGGTAAGTATAGGCAGGTACTTAATCAGGAACCTTTTTACTAGGTACATTTATTGTAGGTAAAGCTTTTGGTAAATTGGAAAAAGCCGTAGTCAGATCTATTTGACCTTAAAATTAGTCCATACAAGCGGAGTTGACTGTGCGATTGTGAAGCCCATTTTACAAAAGATTCGATTTTGAGATGTTTCCAAAATAGGTATACTTACGGCTTAGTGATTAAATTATTCAGAAGTATCTGGAGTAAAATTTATTAATATATAATAATTGAATGTGGGCATAATAGCAGATAAGTACACCTCTGCCTATCTCTTCGGGGACTACAGGCGTGAGTCTATAAAAAAATTATAAATAAAATAATAATCTATCTACATAAGTCTAAAATTATAATAAGTACCTAATAAGAAAATGCAGATTTATATCTACGTTCTCTTACGTTTTCGCAGCTTAATACTTTTATGAAAATTCATGTACCTACCTACCTACAATTAACTAGAAATGTAAAAACAATATTTATTTTTCAAATGCAAAACTCGCAAATAATAATAAGGCTTGTACTTATTTAAACAAACTTAGCTTCCATAAATAGATTTTCAACATACCTAAAAGGTATGAATCATACCTTATTCTCTAAGGTCAGATTTAGATAATTATGATAGTAGGTAATAAAAACGAAATCGTAGCATATTGTAGGTAGGTAGGTACTATAGCTCATCCTTTTAAGCAAATCTGATTCCCGCAAAGCTACCCTAAACCTATTTCTAACTCCGTCGATCGTGATCATTATGCAAAATCCACCATCATACACCATCCGTAACAATATTATCATAAATACGGACACATAAAAACAGTATCCACCATAAAATATATAGAAATACCTAACAACCTACGAGGAGACGAGATTTCATAAAACACCCGAAAATTTTCCCTCCGAAAAAAAAACGATCGTTACAAAACCCGCCAATGGCAGCGCTCGAAACGAATTGGAGGGCGAGGGAACGCGTCTGATTGGTCGGTATGGTGAATGCTCGCTCGTGATTGGTCGGTGGGTTGGCCGGTGCGTTTGTGTGTGTAGGTGCGTTCGCTTCATGTATCTCAATGTTAATTGTGATGTTCGGGCGCGTTCGTTACATGTGTTGGACGTCTAGCAAATTGGTCGCCCTGGCTTTTATTAGATTCTCGTATGGTTTTATGGAAATGTATGAATATTAATATTGATTGCCTACTGTATTGGGAGGCTGTGAGATTGACTTTGTTATTCAAAGTAGCTGAGCAATATGGCTTTCTTAGAAACTGTTGATAGGAAAAATAATTATTGAATGCCTTTTTGGTTCAATGGTCAGTTTATAAATTGCCGTGGGTTCAATATCTGCTTAGGGTTTGGTTTTATTAGGTGATTCTGTTAGATATTATTTACGTAGGTCTTATACCTACCTAGAACCTTGAATATTATCCGACCCAGTAGACAGAAGGCTAGTTACCTATTGATACTGAGATAATTTTGAATCAATACAAGCGTCTACCACCACCTATGCATTTTGAGATTCCTCTGCAAATTTAAACGACTTAGAAGCTTAATATTTTCTTTCTACCGATCATCTTTTATAACGAGGTGTTCATGTCTACGTATCAACATGAGAATCTCAGATCCTTTTCATCATCATCATCATCAGCCTGCCGTAGTCCACTGCTGGCCTCTCCAATGGCACGCCACTGAGCCCTATTTTTCGGCTCTTCGTGTCCAGCCGCTGCCAGCCACTTTGCGTATATCGTCACTCCACCTAGCCGAAGGGCGTCCTACACTAAGTAGGTACGTTTGCCAAGGCGCGGTCTCCACTCTAGAACACGACTACTCCATCGGTTATCGGTTCTGCGACAGATGTGACCAGCCCACTGCCACTTCAACGTGCTAATTCTCTGAGCTATGTCGATTACCTTGGTTCTCTGTCGGTTCACTTCATTACGAATTCGATCCTTCAGAGATCCTTTTACTTGCTCCAAAATTATTCTGATTAAGTATTTAGTACCTACTTATCTACTATTTTCATTGATCGGATTGTTCGTAAAAAGCTATTATGAAAGACAAACTTTAGTATTTCTGTAGTTCGACTGCGGCGTATCACCACAGACAATGGGCCATATGCTGACGTGCATCACAAGCCCAGACTTGTGCACACTTGACGGCATGACTGTATTAAGCAAGGCCAAATGCGATACGCGTTGCCGAGTACCTACTGGGCTAAAACCGTATGAAAAGTGTTACCATCGACACGAAAAGAAGAAGAAGTATTTTTGTCAGTAGTAACTCAATAAGGAACCACGCACTTTTCTATGACCACTACTTCTGTTTACACCACAAACTTAAGCAGCGTAACGACATACGCGTAACAGCATAGTATCAGCTATTACATAGTGAAAGTGTAGATAAACATCAACTAGATACAAGATACAGTTTAATTAGGGAAAGGCGTACTAAATATAACTAAACGAAATTTTTTCAAATTATGTTATAATTGGTAGGTAGGCTTTTGCTTAATTAACAAGGGACTCATTACAAGTCCATCGGTGAAGTGTTTATCATATTAATATAAAAAAATATGCTTCTATAGCTGAATTTAGATACAAATACCTACCTACGTTTACAATAATGGAATTGGTATACTCCTTGGTAAAAGGCAAATTTTAATAGTATCTCCTCTCTCCACTTATCCAGAGAGAAATTTTAAATCTCGACAGTATAACGCACTTTTTAATAGCTTCAATAATGTTAAGCAGGGCAATAGGGACTTTATTGCTGAGCTGCTATATTTGAAAGAAGATGAAGTTTTCATGAGTAGTCTAATCGTATCTCTTTGTTACAAGTCATCATCATCTTAAAGTTATTATCGTCGTAGCGTCATCCTGGTTGCATTCAAAACTTATGCCATCTAGCCTAGGATATTTTTATTATTAAAAAAAAACAATTCCCGCACTAGCACTAAATCCTGTGCCACGGGGGAATCGCTTACTAGTTCAGCCAGATTTGACAGGATGTTAACCTTTTATTACAAGTAATGAATAAAAGCAGTTGATCTATGGTAGAGCACCACTCTACAAAGGAAGAGAAACACGATACTACGAACACACATGGTGTTTGTTAGTTAGCACTGTTGCTGAATCATTTCCATGATTCACTAAATTAAACTAAGTATTACAAAATTTCGTCAATGCTGAAATCATTGTGCAAATCATGTTGTAGCATAATGGTGTCCAGCTTTTTAACATTCCACAATTTGAAAACAATTCGTTAAACGTAACGTTTGGAAGAGATTTGGTTTTGGGTTTTCGGCGAGTGTTAGCCACTGTTATTGGAATTAATTGTGAATAAGTCCGTGGTCATGTTGTTTACATCAATGCCAAAACATTAGATCTCCAAAACGACGAAACCTACGTCTATGCTGATAGTGTAAATCGAAGGCGATCATAAGACTTTATTTCATTAGTTCTTGTAAGATATGTATTCGCTAAGAATGTCGCATATTTTCTCATACGCGCACAGGTATACAGACAACACTGCAATAGTAATCTTATATATACGTACTTGTAAAACAGCCACAAAATTATTTGGTAAAAATGACTTTTAATTATAAATCCCGTATTGTGTGTTACTCTACCATTAGGTAAACCTTCAATGCAAGGACACTATGAATATCCAAATACGAGTATTGAAGTTCTATGTGTTTGTTAATTGAAATACAAAAGTTTGATCAAATAAAGGGTTTCGTAGTTTATATATCAACTCCATGACAATCAGCCAAGTGCTTAATTATCTGCCTAGAATTTTATCTGCCCTAATGACAGGATCTGATGATGTTTTTAATCTTATTAACACGTTTCCTTTTCATCATCACGCCTTCTATCTAAAACATAATCTGTTTTAAAACATTGTTCCGTATCTTATCTTTCAAGAGAATTCTAACCAAATTGCTTTACCTTTGCGAAATTTATTCTAACTTGCAACTAGCTTGCAAAATAATTACTCACTTATCTGTTTTTATTGTATACGCTTTAGAAATCTAGTTTTTTAATCTGGACGTAAAATGTAGGATCATTTTGACCGCATGATTTTCGTTTTAAGCAAGTTTTTGTCTAGTCGCCATAATTTTTATCAGCAAGAGTAATTAAATTATTGATTAATTATTACATTGGTAATACGACTTTAATATGTTTTGTTTCTGTGAGTTACCTATTGCGTTTACACGCGACGCGTGATGTACTAGTTTCTTCAAACTGTTTAGTCACAAACTGCTGTAAACATCACTTATATGTTGCATTCGTACGTCCTGCCATTCTGTCTTCTACACCTGCTGTTGGCAGCAAATATTGTTAACTTATATCAGTATAATAGATTAACTAGCAGTAAACACAAGTAAATTTTGTAGGCAAGCAATGGTATCAAAGAATCTGACAGAGATTTTTCAATTTGTAATAGAGTTTAACATAAATAAGTTGTCTTCCATACTTAGTAAGTAAATTTGTTTAAAAATGCATAAGGTAAGTATATGGATTGCGATAGGTATAAATTAAGGTTACCTTTTGGTAATAATTAAATAAATTAATAGCACTGATTCTTGTAGCGCCGAACAATTTTGGACAAAAACCTGTTATCCTGATCCATGGCTTGACCACGGTTGATATTTCAAGTCGGAATATTTGGGACTTTTTAGCGTTATGTGTCTGTATGTATAACATCCTTGCGTTACTGACTGACTGACCGCACAACCGATAAGATTGGGCACAAGAAGCGGCAATTTGGCTTGTATGCTTAGGAATGGAAAGGTTTCACCAAATAGGCATTTCCCGAAATAACCCTGGGATAGGAAGAAACTCTTAAATTAAAAAAAAATAAGTGTGGCCGTAGCTGCGGGCATCTTCTAGCCTTACATAAATTATTTGGATGACTGCGGTTATTAAAATACACCTGCCTACATACCTAAATATTAAAATGTACCTATTCATAGGCGTCTAGATATTCTCTGGTAAAATTTATTCTCCTAGCAACACAGGCTTTATAAAGAAATGGTCCACAGCAACAACAAAACGTGCTGCAAGTATAAAAATAATTATTGTAATGAGATACAGACTAACTGGTAGTTGAGTGATTGATTCCTGTCCAACTACCTATGTCCAGCGGTGGACCGTGACGCTAGAGCGTATGAATTAATGAGCTTACATAAGTAGGTACATCACTACTTTGTATACAATATACATACAAGTAGAATTATCTTGTAGGCAACGAATTTAATGCAAATACCTACCAACAGACTGCTATGCAGAGGGTATCGGGAACATATCCACGGCGCGCAGCACTGACTTTTCGAAGGTATCTTCTTATTAGGTAGGTAAATTGGTAAATTTCACTTGCACCCGGAAGGCATAGTAAGTCGTCGGTCCCGGATGTAGGTAACAGTAGTTATGAGGCGTCAGTATCCTAAAATACCTACACTATAGTCTAAACCATGATATATCGTTCTCGCTTTGGGTTGCGGAGGTCAGACGGCAGTCGCCCTGTGTACTTACCTACTTACCTACTAAGCTAGTATTCTATCAAATCTGGTTAGACTAAGAAGCGGAAGGCGGTCTCGAAAGTCTTGAATGCAACCGGTATAATATTCTAGAATCTAATAGATTTTAAAAGTTTTTCTCATTCATGCGATGCAACTAAGTAAGTATAAATATTCTGTACGTAGCTCAGTGTCCTTAATTTTTAAACTTTTTTTTAAGATAGGTTCAAAATAAATTGGACATTTTTAGCTAATTTATGCCACATGAACACATTCGTGAAGCCTGTTGTTATAACCGGTTGTTAATTTAATTAATTATTGAGCACACTAATAAAGGCGTCGAATCTGACCTACCAATTTTGACAAATCGAGTTTTCGATTTCCGAAAAATTATATGAAAAAGACAATATTAATTTTGACTAACCAGTGCTTAGGTACTATATTTAATTTTAATACACTAAACCTAATCTAAGTAGATGTAACTTAGGTACACAACCTATCTAGCTATTATTATAACCTGCAAAACTATTTGTAGGTACCTATACGAATTGTAGGTACAATTATCTACCTATTATAAACTACGAGTAGTACAAATAAATCACAACTCCATTTGTCACGCCAATCATAAATTCTTACATTGTTCAAACTTAGAACTCGTCCCTTATTGGCTAATCGCTTGTGTGCGTTACCGCCCGTCAACCAATATGAATGGCATACGCAATCTACATTTAAAAGTAAAAGAAAAACACAGCCATCATCATTACCAAGCAATTTACTACATATTAAACATCAAAAACTAAACAAAGCAGGAAATATCCAAATAATATACCACGAAATACAATGTCACTCGAAACAATACAATTAGGACACACATGTACGTACAAAAAGTACCAAAATTTTATACTTCCTGCAAGTGACTCAACCATAGCTCACGAAATTATACTTATACATATACAAGAGTACAACATCCAAACAAAATCAAAAAGCTTTCTAAATAACATCTAAGTCGACTGCATAAAGTCCAAAATCCTTTAAACTAACAACAGAACTAAGTTTGTGTGTAACACGAGACTGACCCACACATGCATACGCGTCGCTCGCACGCACACGTTGATTCTAGCGCCGTGATTGGCCGGACCGGTTGCGCTTGCGCATATATCAGGTAGATCTTTTGCGTTTTGAAACGTGTTTTGCGGAGTAATTGTCGAGATTTTAGAAAGGTGGCCGTCCGGTCGGGTTTGTAACATACCAGTTGCGTCCTAGTAGTTATTAACATATATATTTTTTATTACCCACTGGTTATGTAAAAGTTTAAAATTTATTGCAAATCGCTGGTTTATGTAACCTCGTGGTTTTTGTAGGGAGCTACCTTTCAGTGGTATGAGGAAAAAATATGACGTAACTGCTGGATCGTTCGATGGAATGTAAGCTTGCGTTTAAAATAACGATGGCAAGGGAGAGTCAGATCGTGTTGTTAGGTGTACCTATTGCTGATATGAGAAAATTTCATATTTAAAGTTGTAAACACGGAGGTTGAAAACCAGGTATCGTACCTAAGGCTAGCGTAGCAGCTACCTAATGCATCCACAACCACATTATTCGTGGGCTATAGAATTCTTATCTACGTATCTAGGTATACCTATTTACCTTAGGAATTTAAGTAAGTACAATCTTCAATAGGTATCTCTTCACACATCTTAAGGCGCTGTGTACAGTACACTGAGTTCAGCTGTTGCTGTCACTGTCGGATTGTATACATAAGAAAGAGAAGCGCTATGACGACGGGGACGTTCAGAACGAGTTATTTATCATTAAACACATTAATCCTTACAAATATCTTATTCAAATCGATAAATAAAAACAACAGTTCCCTTTATTATTATATATTACATCACTGTTATTAATATTATTATTATAGTTTATAAATAATACAGTTACAATCGCTACAATTTCAATTTTAATGGTTATTTTATGTTTTTTTTATCGAGAAAATTTACCGAAAACGTGTTTTGAACACAATGGTCCCGCCATAAATATGATCAAGATTAACATATATTTTTTTAGCTGCTCTAAAATGTATACATTTGGCTAAAAACTGTTTTGTGAAGCCAATTTTGACTAGGTACAGCGCCTTAACCTTAGTTACGTTAGTACTATTAATTATTCTGTGCCCTAGTCGGCCGGTTTCTGAATTGAGAATTTCGCATTGAGAACAATTTAAACACTAATTATATACTACTTAATCAATTTTCTGTTTCACAAAAAATAGTTGACCACATTTTGAGTATTTGTGCTTATAAAATCTAAAATTTGACACAACATATGATCAACTCATGATCAACTCCATATCAACTCTATATTCGCGTTTCTGAAAACATTTGCCATTTGTCAAACCTCACTTAGCACTGATCAATTGAGAAATATTTAATTATACAACTGTGGCCTTTTATCCCGTGATCAAGAGTAATATGACAGCCAGTATGTCAAATTGTCCACACTACGGTTGCCAAGCAGCGGTTACGTCATACTGACGTCTACACAACAAGAAGATCATCAAATAGAATTTATAGAAAAAGGTTCAAAGACTATTCAATATTAGGAACAAATAGAAGGGATAGAAAATATAAATAAGAGATTTCCGTGTTAAATCAATCCAAATAATTTCGCTGTGGCCTCTATGGAGGTATAATTCTATAAACCTCCATGGTGGCCACCATAGAGGTTATACCTCAAATTAGAATTATACCTCAAATATACCTGGCCACAAATATTTTGTATTAAAAATAAAACAAACTGACTTTGAGATAACATACACGTTCCGTTTTCACTATACCGAATTGAACAAATTCAACAAACTAAATAATTCATTAAAATTAAATAATCGTTTAAATAATTTTAAATACAACTTTATTTCGACTTTTTATTTGTTTCCGCATAAAAATAATTAACTGACAAGTGTGCTTCTTTGTAAAATATAAATTAATACGAATTTATGGTTAGTACCGGTTTTTTTACTTGTATCGGAACGTACCAGTGTTGTTCGGTTTGAGTTATTCATGATTTGAAGAATACTCAGTTGAAAGTGCTTTGAAAAAATCTCACTCTGACCTGTGAAACAGAAAAAACTTAAGTTGACTTCAACTAGTTCAGAAATTTTCAACTGATGAAAGCTGAAATTCTCAATTCAGAAACCGGCCGAGTACCTATCTAAACCTGATATTAAATGAAGAGCCCGTCTTGGCCTGTCTGTCTGAATGAAATAAACGGTTTTGACCAATAGATTCTGTGATGCCTGACGAAGTTTTAAGTGTATAATTCACACAGACGGAGCCTAAAAAACTAGCTCTTCCTTATTTATTCACTTGTTTTAGTTACTGGGTAGGTAAGTCTTTGTTACGTAAAGGAAAATCCACGATATGTTGTAGGTACTGAAACATTTCCAAGTATCGCTTCTCCGTAATAATAATATTATTCGTACCGTAGGTACCTTAATATTTTAAAGTCTAACAGATAATCAGAGTTATACTTAACACTTTCACGGACACTAGGTACCTAAACGAGACACAATTGAAGTTTTATTGTTATCATTTATCACGCCTATAGGCGTTTACTGTCCATGAAAGTGTTAAACTATCATAATATGCGTGCATAGGGTGCATAGGGTTCCCACCAAGAACTTAGGGTCCCAAGCCAACCTCACCTGCAAGTGGTGCACCTACCGATCAACGGACGAGGCTCTGGCAAACAAAATGTCCCAATAAGCGGCAATAGGCTCGCCACCTATTACGTGGGATCAAAACACTGGCGAAAAGTGGGCGTTTAATATGCCTCTACCTACCCCTTCGGGGAAACAGGCGTGAGTCTATGTATGTGTATGTATGTATCATAATATAGGATTGTTCTATAATTTGAGTTGACATTTGTCCCAATGAATTTTAGGCTTTGCCGGAGATTTTCCATCAGTTGTTCTACATAAATATTGTTTAACAAAACCTTGAAATTACATATTCATGTTATAAAAAAATCCCAGATGATGTTTCATACATAATAATAGAAGATGATTATGTTCTTTATTTTATAAACTTCAATAAATTTCAGTTTGCGGAGGTCTGACAGGCAGTCGCTCTATGGAAAAACAAATATACAGCCAAATCCGGTTAGACTAGTAAGCGGACCCAGGTTGAAACTAGGATAACATAAGGAGGATGAATTAATAAAATATGATACACAAAAAGAAAGAATCCTTGAACATAGCGCTTGAACAAAGCCGATATAAGGCACCCACTACGATAGGTATGATAACCCAAATGAAGCCAAATGTTCCAAAAAACTTTTCAAAAGTAGCTTATGGTATGTAATGACTACGGAAGCTGAAATCCCTTTTTCTATCACCTAATAAATAATATCATAATATCCACTGTAAAATTTTAATTTGCTTTTAAAAATCATTTCTCAATACCAACATACAAAAAATATATCAAAAGCTTTTTTACAAGATGGCGGCGTACAATGGCGTCGGGCTCGCATCCGGTGGTCGCATGGTAATCTCACTTCCGGTCTGACCGTCCGTCTGTATGTCTGCGGCTTATTATCTCAAAAACTTTTATTTATTCTTTATGTTTCCGTTGTTTTAGTGGTGCGAAGGAAAATTATTTGAATTTGTTTTTGACAGATGTTTTTTAGTTTTAATCGTTTTGGGTTAGAGCTTGTTCTAGCATATGTAGAGTTGACCAATAAATTGGGCAAGCAGACATATACCCGCGCAACATTTTACCTATGCTAATAAGGTGACAAACAATCTAACAATTGTCGTAGTAAACTGTTACTATAAAATAATAAAACTACGGACTACGACCATAAAATGTACCTACAAAATTAGTTACTGGATATTATAAACACAATCACACATGAAGAAAACTTAAGCAAGGGATAAAAGTCTATTAATATTTTGCTTCTGTTAAAATAAAAATCTTAGAGTTCTGAGACTAATTCTCATCATATCGACCGGGGAAGTACTACCCTCTCACAGAAAATCGACGTAAAGTAACAGTACCTAAACTGTTGCGTTTCGTTCAGTGAGTGAGAGTGCCGAGGCCCTATCCCCTATTACTTCTCCCTGATCCCACTCCTCATCCTATCCCTTCTCCCTGATCCCACTCCTCATCCTATCCCTTTTCCCAACCCCAAGGGGCGGCAACGCACTTGTGACTCCTGTGGTGTTGCTTGTGTCCATGGGCGGCGGTAATTGCTTACCATCAGGCAATCCGTCTGCTCGTTTGCCGCCTATTACCATAAAAAAAAAATCATAAGCTCACGCCATCGAGAAACTATAACACACTGGTTATCATTGTACAATCACAGAGAACTTTACAAATATTAAATTAACAGACAAATGTAACATCTAGACTTTATCCATTAATTTGGTGTTATGCACAGCAGTAAGTACATAACACCAAAATAATGTGCCCACGTGTGGCACTAACATTACTGCAGTCAAAAATATTCTCCATAACAGTATACTAATACCATGACATCAATTTCCATATTATCCACAAAAAAATTCAGCAATTTAAATTTTAAGCATAAAGGGAGCTCCCATAGAATTCCCATGGAGCATGGGTTCATTCCGTCACGGTAGACGCCACATACATATTTAGTTTTATGGATATGTTATGGCGTCGTCAGGATAACGACAGAATTATGGCTTTTAATATTAATATCTTATGGTTTTATCGTTTCATGAGAGAGACGTTAAAGTAGTAAAAAAACATACAGTTTCACTTATTTTTTTATTGCTGAAGTAGAATGTTAGTTGAAGGAGGCATACACCAAAATGATCGAGAATAGCTTGAGATGGTGATGACGATGAAGTGGAATGTATAGTAATGTATGCAAGGAAAGTCGGGAAATTACACAACTTACACTAGGCATGCATTTTGGAACAACGAGGACTTTAGAAACATTTAAACTATGTACCTACACAAAGGTATTTCAAGGTAGTAGAGCCTTGCTGATTTCAGCATGAATGGGCCGGCTCGACCGGGGAAGTACTACCCTCTCACAGAAAATCGGCGTCAAGTAACAGTACCTAAACTGTTGCGTTTCGTTCGGTGACTGAGAGTGCCGGAGGCCTTATCCCCTATTCCTTCTCCCTCACCCCACTCCTCATCCTATCCCTTTTCCCAACCCCAAGGGGCGGCAACACACTTGTAACTCCTGTGGTGTTGCTTTTGTCCATGGGCGGCGGTAATTGCTTACCATCAGGCGATCCATCTGCTCGTTTGCCGCCTATTACCATAAAAAAAAGCTAGGAGCACCGTCTCGAAGTAACAATTTATGACACACAGGGTTGTCCTGTATGGAATCGAATTCTGAACAGCCCACAGTATAAAGCAACGAGAAAGCGCTTAGACATCATGACATCCATGACGTCGATGTGTGCCTTTTTGATCAAAAACATTGATCATAGTTTAAGGATTATAGTATGTACACCATTACTCGGCAACCATATCTATTCTGGATCTCGTTCACACATTTGTGACACTACCAACGCTTTGCGTAGCTTCAAATTTTTGAAACTACAATTTTAGATAGTTTTTGACTAAATGGAATCTAAATTTTAAGATGCCAATCCACTGAGAATTTTCACATATTATTGTATGAGGTGCATAAATTAGCATGACCAGAGAAATATAATTACATTAAAATAAAAATACTTAATCCTTTTAATAGAAGCGTGTTGTTACATATTAATTTAAAGACACCCAATACAATTAACTTATCTCCCCACTTATCATGCCCCGTTATAATTGTCCGTTTAAAATAATTTGATTCGAACCTGTTACCTGCCTGCATAGTTACTCATTTAACCTGAAAACTTGTAATTAGTATCCCAGGTTACTGAGGGGGGTCACCTGGTCCGTGACGGCGACCTTGCACTGTCTACCCTCGTTAGCATAACACAGCATTATGTTATGGGGATTAAATAAATAGCAGACTAGCTTTTTAAGATAAACACAGGCATCATTTAGAACAAACCTATATGAGAGTAAGATACTTAATTCAGATGAGAGATAGGTACATTTTCTTAATCTAGCAAAAAGTGTATTCTGCTCATTCTGCTTTGTGAAAAGTGACATTTGTAGGTACCTACATATACTTCGTGGTGTATGTACGTAATATATCTCAAATTAATTCTCTATAAGACATCAGGTGAGATTTGGTGGAGAATTAAGCGGTTATGCTCTCAATGCTAAGCGGACACGAAGGATAATTAATTATTGTTTCTGAGCATTAATTCCAGTATTTACTAGACAGATTACTTACCTATCTATCTCTTGCTCGCATATGTAGATGTCTTCAATCAATGTAACCTATACCCAGAATATCCAGTTACGTTAACGCATCCAGTAACGCCTGTCATCTTAAGGACCTAGTTCACCTGGCCAAGGGGCGGGGCGTTCAAAGTTAGGTCTGTCTATTCGTGGTCTTTATTTTAATATTCCTTTGCACATATATCTACATCCTAATTTTGATCAAAATTAGATGAGTAATTAGTATGATAATGATTATTTAAACCCCTCATCCTCCACTGCGTTATCCCAGTTTTAAAACCTGGGGTCCGCTTACAAGTCTAACCGGATTTGGCTGAATATTAGGTTTTCCATAGAACGACTGCCTGTCTGACCTCCGCAACCCGAAGGGATAGCGACATTCCATTGTTTAGGCTAGTGTCAGTTTATTTTTAATTAATTAACAATTTACTACGCATATAACACCGAAAAGTAATTGTTGCGCGCCGTTGATCCGAACCTAATACCTAATACCCTCTGCATTGCAGTCTATTGGTATCTCCGCTAGGCTATCGCTGCCTTTAAACCCATATCCTGTGTATTTACCATTCATGAAGGTATGCAACTACGCAAGTTATCACAATGGTCATTGCTCGAGGCACGAAGGGAGCGCGTCCATGCGTGACTCTGTCCTTGCACTTGTGTTATCGGTATGCGTTATTGGATGTAATATTATCACGATATTTACACGATAACAGTAAAAAACGGTTGGTTTAAATGAAAATAGTGACGATTAATATTTTAATAAGTAGTAATTAAAATGGATGGGGTCGGATTAGTCTATACCGAAAGCCTTTGGAGAGTTCTATGTCTAGTAGTGAACGTCTATTGTCTGAAATGATGATGAATGTATCTTGTCTCAATCACGTCATCGATAATTCGATAATTATGGTGAAATACTTACCTTGCTTTTTCTCATGATACATTTTCGTCAACTATACCAGCAGGTTACTGTAAGAATCTTCTGCAATGCATTTTTAGACATTCCATAGCTTTTTATTTAGAACTAGATGAGCCCGTGATTTATCCAGCGTTATTTGAGGCTGCTGTTCCGCTACTGTGACTCATAGCGTAATGTTATACAGCCTATAGGCTTTCTTGATAAATGGGCTATCTAAAACTGAAATAATATTTCAAATCGGACCAGTAGTTCCTGAGATTAACGCGTTCAAGCAAGCAAGCAAACAAACAAACTCTTCAGCTTTATATATTAGTATTAGATTTACATTTTTAAGCTTCAAAGCATATTTCATCGAACCCTTCTTTTCCATGTTGTAGGTAAATAACTATACAATACTACAGCAATTTAAAACAAACGCCACATGATTTGTAAATCACAGTTCCCCGCAGAGGAAGTTGCACCGGATATGCGTCCCCTCGTCCGAAATGAACGCGGTCACTTCATGTTTTATACCTACTTATTTACAATGTTTTGAAACTACAGGCAGAATTGAACAGACGTAGAATCATACAAGTTCATTTTACGGGTTAATCGTGTTTACTAACTTATTTTAGATTAAAATACCCAAATTAAGAAAAAAGCCTGAAGGCTGCGATAGCCTAGTGGAGATACCAACAGACTGCCGTGCAGAGGGTATTGGGTTCGAATCCACGGCGCGAACAAATGACTTTTCGGAGTTATGTGCGTATTAAATTGAGAGCACGTTATGCCGTCTGTCCCGGTTATCATGAAGATCTTTAACAGTCGTTAGAGTTCGTCAGTACCTCTAAATTAACTGACAATAATCTCAACCATGGAATATCGCTATCCCTTCGGGTTGCTGAGGTCAGACAGGCAGTCGCTCTGTGGAAAAGCTAATATTCAGCCAAATCCGGTTAGAATAGTAAGCGACCCCAGATTTAAACTGGGATAACGCTAGGAGGATGATGACCCAAAGAAAGAAAAATAAATATTTATTTATAACCATCACTTGCAACTATTATTACAGGTAAATATCTTAACCTAATGCAATAGTGAAGGCACAAATATACAATTTGAATTTCGTAACAAACGACATGATGTTATTTTACTGCAATCAGACAGTGCACAAGTAAAAATAACAGTCTTTTCCGCTAAAAGATTGAGAGTGCGAAGTTATTCCTATACCTCAGTTTTCTTTTAACGTCGTTTTTGCGGAAGGGGACGCGGTCATCATCGATGTTAGTCGGTAATAAATTACGACATACAATCTATGTTATAACAGAAAGCAATATTTTTTATTCCTATAAGATACGAGTATATCCATGCATTGTTTTCCAACTCCTCTAATATCATACAGCAAAAGCCAGTGCGTTGTTGAACGTAGGCCTCTCGCAAGTACTCTGATAAATTATGAAATATATATTACCTACAATATTCTACCCATATTTAGAATGAACTACGCAGTTCTTACGAAAAATCAGTTCTAACCTAAAAAAATATTATATTAAACTCTGTAGTTAACAAACTTGCGTAAATATTTTTAATCTAATTCTTGTATAATATTAGAGAATAAGGATAGTCGTCCATATTTTGGTCCTCATCTCTCCCCAGCTGTTAGATTTAGGGAGAACAACACCTGCCGAGAGGCACTGTCGAGTGGTACGGTCAGCAAGAAAACATAATTACAAAATGAATTAATATTTTAAATTTGGAGCTCGATTAAGAAAATCTTAAGATTTGATTATAACTAGCGGCTCAGCTACCATTGTTATGCCTGATAATGTATTCAATTATCGTTAGATAAAAACACTGTTATCTTTTCCACCCACGTCTTTATTCTTATGCCTACTAAATATAAACTAAATAAATAATCGGTCGAGCTGTTTCAAAAGAGTACGACCAGAAAGACCGTGACTTGAAATTTTTATATATTGGGTATTTAACAGACATCATCTGAATAATTAAAATGATAAGTCAAGTTCAAGAATATGAGCAATAACATAATATCCACTCAAACACCCTTCACAAACTAAAATAATCACATCGCTGGAAACAACTATCTTTTAAATCAACTTTTTCTGCTATCCGTACATCCGAATCCCCAGCTTCCGGTCGGCCATCTTGCCTGCTATTACGTTTAATTACTACCTACAACGAGCCTTATTTTAAGGCTTAAGTCTACACAGGGACTTATAACGTTGTATTTTTAAATTAAAACATTTTGTTTCAAGACTTATTCTTTGCGTTTGATGAGTTTGTTTTAAAAGAATTAGTTTAGTCTAAATCTTCCGTCCTTTACTTTTGAGGTATGTTGAAAAGAGACGTTATTGTGCTGTTTTATTAGAATGAAATTTGTATCTAGAGACCCTGTATTTTGTTTCATTAGTTAAAACAACCTTGAAAAGCAAGTAGGCTCTCAATTCCCTTAGTGCTTTATCGCCATTATTATGACACTTGGATTAGTTAATATCCACTGCAACATAGGATTAAATAGTAGAGTCAGTGTTTAAAAAGATATAGTTAAAAGAGAAACAGCTCTACGTAAAAGGTCTTTTATAGCCTAATAGAGTGACCAACCCACAGCTACACTGGGAATCTTCCTAAACTGCGCGCATTTCTGGCTTTTCAATATTCTAAAATCACAGAGTTCAATATTCTAGAATAACATGTGAAATTGGTCTACCCTTGTTGAGTCTCGGCTGAGTATGTCCTAGCCTATCTTCTATTGAGAAAAAAGGCCCGTGCCTAGCAACAGAACAGTTTACTTCTACCTATTGGTAAGTTATTACTTATGGTTATCTAATGCGGACTACAGTAATAAATTAAATCTACCTTCCACATTTATGGGTAGGCAGAGAAACATGTAAACAAGCATATTATTTACGATGTAAGGAAACTAACAATATGTTTGGCAAACATTGTGTTGTGACAGCTAGTTATTTATGACCCAATGTCTTCTATACGATTATTTAACCCTTCTGATATCTATATTACGATTTAGAGAGTAACTATTACTTATGTTTTGGACTCTTTTTTTATTTCATAACAATTTTGTTATGGTATTCCTACCTATACCTAACTGTAAAATATGTATATACATATTAGTAGGTAGGAATATCAGTAAACTATTAGAATACTAAAATAAGCAATATACAGGGTGTAAGGGACGGTGTACCGAAAAACGATACCAGTGATGTACATGATACTGAGGCCAATGGCGGTCGAATACAGATCTGCGTATCTTAGGTTTTTCATCTGAAATAGTAAGTTTGGATTTCTGTTCATTTTGGTGATGTCAACCTTAACACTAAGCTAGGCCATCTTCATCACCCTATACCGATTGCATTCAAGACGCCTTAAAACAAGGTGATTTGTAATCTCATTAGATTTCAATGGATTTGCTATTCTACAGAGCGTCTGCCGTCTGACTGTTGTAATCCAAAGGAATGATATAAGGTTGAGACCAGCATCAGAATATTCAAAGGCGTTAACTTCTTGTAAACACTGTGAAATATGGTTAACGTTGGCGTATCTTGAATTATTTTAAGGGTTGGGCCAGGGTCTTAAAATTTCTAACCGGTAACCAAAATCTGGAGTGAGTATATACCATACACGCCTATGGTTATGATAGTCAAGACCACTAAGTGTGTTTTCCAAAGTTCAGAGTGAACGAGAATTAACAATTGAATACGCGTAAAATATATCATACTTAACAAAAGAGCTCAGCGTTGGGATTCATTATAGTCAACATAAATGTATTCTTATGCCATGGGTAGGACACTAAATACATTGAGCACCTAGGTATTTAAATAACACAGCGACGCCTCATCACCCTGTATTAGTATGATGTACGTTTCAAACAATCAAGGCAGCGATAACCTAGTGGAAGAAATACAAACGGACTGCCATGCAGAGGGTATCGGGTTCGAATCCACGGCACGCACCAAAGACTTTTCGAAGTTAAGTGTGTATTAAATTGTTAATTATCGCTTGCCCCGTGCCTCGGTGGGCACGTTAAACCGTCGGTCCCGGCTGTCATGAAGATCTTTGACAGTCGTTACGGGGAGTCAGTACCCTCAAATAAACTGATACTGGTCTAAGCCATGGAATATCGCTATCCCTTTGGGTTGCGGAGGTCAGACGGCAGTCGCTCTGTGGAAAAGTTGATATTCTGTCATATCTGGTTAAACTAGTAAGCGGACCTCGGGCTCCAAGGCGTGAAAGTCTTGAATGCAACCGGGATAACGCTAGGGGGTAAATGATGAAGTTTCAAACAATCAATCATCATCAGCCTGCGATAGTCCACTACTGGATATAGGCCTCTCCAATAGCACGCCGCTGGACCCGATTTTCGGCATTGCTGGTCAAGCCGTTGCCAGCTACTTTGCGTATACCGTCACTCCACCAATTGAAGTATGATCACCATCAGCCTGCCATAGTTCACTGTTGGATATAGGCATCACCAAAGGCACGCCACTGAGCCCGATTTTCGGCTCTTCGTTATTTCAATTGAAGTATACGTACTGTATATTCCAGATTATAATTTACTGACTTCTAATTAACATATGCATTAAACTCAAATACGTTCTTTAGAAGACTGAATTCAATATTCGATCTACTATTTTCTTGAGATTTTAGATACATTTTAGACACAAACTCCTTTCAAAATGCGTCAAACTGGATCGCGAATCTTTAAAGCCATGGATCGAATATTGAAACCCGCAGCTCTTCATCACAATACATTGTTATGAAAACAGCAACATTCCTATAGCGTAGCCGTAGCCGGGTATATCCGTATCGACCGGGGGCGTGACCGGTCGATCGTCACGCTGAGCGCTCACCCCGGCCGGGTACGAAAGTGTAACAGACCTCTGTTAAGATTGTAGTGGATGTACGCTGGGATGTGTTGAATTGTAAGCTGTAGTACGTTGAATACAGTTTGTGAATGAGTATTGTTTAAAGAAATATACCCACCGTTGAATACACAAAAACAGTAAGAAAGCTGGTACAAAACTCATGCATCCATCTACTTATTCTCTGTAGCACTTAAAGATAGCCGTTTAAAGTATATTATTGATAGAAGATATAGTCGTCGTATTTATAAGTTAAGCGCGTGAGTAAAATAAGATTATACAATTTAAAAATTACTGGTCATTAGAAGACCACGACTTGGCTGTGTCTTTATCATAGTCAAAGTCTATGGGCGGCGGTTGCTGTTTACCATCAGTTGAGCCGACAGCTGCCTTCTAACTGCAATAAAAAAAGGTACCTAATTACAAGGCCACTTCAAAACTGATGCAATAAACCTATTTCATTTATCTCTGAAGCATTCTAAGGTAGCAGTACAAAGTATATTATGAGATACACATGTGTCACAAATGTAAAGTAGATATGCTGTTGCTAGCCCTCTACGCTGATCAAGTGTGGGCTGGTTAAACTTCACATGTCTTTCAGGAACATTATGGAGATCTGACCTCACCGTGTTCTTCTTCACCGTTAAGGAAGCGATAGTGAATCAACAATTTAATACGCACTTAGAAAAGTCAAAAAGTATGGGTTTGAACACGAAACACTATAAATAGTAGTCTGTTTATCTCTCCACTATCACTATCATAAATATTCGTATAATCAACAATATTAAGTAACACATACAAAAACTCCAAGTCATCTAAGTCATACAAACTACAATCCTCTACTCCACTAGTTCGGTGAATACCCGAGCATCGGAGCGCGTCCATCGATCGTACACGCCCGGATACGCCCGGGTAGACGGTCGATACGGCCCGGCACCCGGTCGATACGCCCGGATAAGTGGTCGATACCCGGTTCATGGCTCGCGGTCATTAATAATTCAGCCGTATTTGTATCGGGAGAGTAAGAACTACGATTGTGAAATTGCCGTCTAAAGATTTTTACTTATCTTGGAAGTAGTTTGTTGAATTTTAGATTTTACTCGTGATTTGCAAGCGAATAAAAAAATTAAATTCAAAGTCATTTAGGTTACAGAGTGATGCTTATGAACGTCGAAACTTTAACATCTACATACTTACGGTTAGATAGTCAGACTATGAGAAGAATTTGGAATAAGAACATTCCATTCTTTTAATTAAAAGTAACACTAGGTATGTGAAAGACAAAGTATAAAATTTAAAAAAATCTGACATGAAAATACTTATTATTAATTTGACGGCAGTCATTTTCACCCCCATTTCAAATTTTAAAGTATTATTTACGGTGCCAAAGGATATGCCTATGATCAAATTTATCAAATTTAGGTCAGCCGTTTCGACGTGAAAATTAATCATACATACATATACTACTTGAGATATATTATAATGTTAAAATTGGGATGTCCTCATCACGTTTACCTGATAGGATAGGCAGCTATTATGTACCTCTTATATTGTAATCTCCGTTTATGTTTCCGTCGCATTCGATCCAACTCTACTGTCATACATCTGGCATAATTCCAGTACTCTTTCCCGTATCAATGCGGCAGTCTGAAACCTTTTAACACAAAACTCGGAGTAAACTACTTGAAAGAATAGAAAAGCCCAGATTAAGACACGATTAATACCAATCAAACCAGACAGCCGAGGCACTAATGAGTTTATTCATGCAATAAAACTTCATGAATTTTATCAACCTTACCGTTCATAAGCAGTCGTTCTAGCCACTAATTGAGTAGCAGACTGAAGTGTATAAAACTTCGTTATAAAAATTAGAAGGAAAGACACAAAAAAAAACACCATGAGTTTTACTCTACTATCAGGGGCTCCGTTTTAGAGAACATATAAAGCCGTCGATCCCGGCCGTCATAAAGATTCTTTACAGACTTTAAAGAGAGTTACTCGAATAGACTAAGAGTGGTCTAAGATAAAGAAGATCGCTCACCCTATTAGTTTTGGTGGTAAGATTTGCTCAGAGGGAAATCTAAAATTCTATCAAATCTGGTTTGACTGGAAAGCGGGCCTCAGGCTCCAAGGTTGTAGTCATGGATGCAAGTGGGGAGGCTATGACGACGATGATGTACTAATGTCATCATCCTCCTAGCGTTATCCCAGTTTCAACTGGGATCCGCTTACTAGTCTAACCGGATTTGGCAGTGAATATTAGCTTTTCCACAGAGCGACTGCCTGTCTGACCTCCGCAACCCGAAGGGATAGCGATATTCCATGGTTTAGACTAGTGTCAGTTTATTTTAGAGGTACTGACGCTCTATATCAACTGTTAAAGATCTTCATGACAGCCGGGGGCTGCTTAATGTGCTCTCCGAGGCACGGGACAAGCGATTATTGTCAATTCAATACGCACATAACTCCGAAAAGTCATTGGTGCGCGCCGTGGATTCGAACCCGATTTCCTCTGCATGGCAGTGCGTTGGTATCTTCACTAGGCTATTGCTGCCTTTTAAGATGATATACTAATGTCCTGATTCAATTGTGGGTTCAAAGGCAATTTACCTTTCCCTGCATTTCATAAGTGTCAGAACAAGTTTCTTCTATGGCCACTGCTGCTAAACCTGGCTTTTCATATGATACAGTAGTGAGAAATAGAGTGGGATTTGTCCCAAATGGGCCCAAAAGGCCCCCTACATGTCTGGTTTCAAAGAAATATTGCATGTTAGATACCACAATAATGCTTTAAGTATTTAACTTGCGTGATTGACGATTAATTAAGTTACACAAGCTATAAGGAACTAACTTTGTGTAGTCGTTTTTATAACCAGATACTAAAATTTTAACTAGAAACGTAATATGACCTATTAAAACCAATAACCAGTTCTTATTTTTTGTCTTATTTTATAGGTAACTCCCGTATTAGGAATAATATACCTATCCTGTTTTGTGGTGGATTAAGGTGTGAGCATTACGATTCACTGGCATGCATATGTATAAACATTAAAAGCCGTCTCACAGTAAGGCAAGTAGGTACTACAAGTGAGACAAACTGAGAAGTTTTGACTCCACCTCAAATCAATCGAGGAGCGTCAATTCTATTTGCTGTTCTGGATGTAGACGCGTCCCTCGAAAGTCTTTTTCTACACATGTAAACACTACTTGAACCCCCTGAAAACTTCTGGAAGATCATACATTCACCAAAGTGATTTCAGAATGTATTATGATTTTAACACAGGTCACAAGTTCTGCTGCTTGTCAATAAAATACCAAAATCGCTGCCAAATTTTGCAAAACCTCATATGTATTTTTGGACCCAGAAAGTCCTTATCCAAGTACGGTAGACTAAAATTCTTGTCAATTTTCCAGGTCACGGCGGAGTCAATCAACTAGGCGGCGTATTCGTGAACGGCAGACCTTTGCCCGACGTGGTCAGACAGCGGATAGTCGAGCTGGCGCACAGCGGCGTCAGGCCGTGCGATATCAGCAGACAGCTGCGCGTGTCGCATGGCTGCGTGTCCAAGATACTGTCTAGGTAAGTCTTTTGACAACACCAATGAAAACTGAGTCATATTTCTATAATTTTAGGGTATAGAGTCCCTAATTGTAACTAATTTAGCAACATGGTGCATAGGGTTCCCACCAAGAACTTAAGGTCCCAAGCCAACCTCACCTGCAAGTAGTGCACCTGCCGATCAACGGACGAGGCTCTGGCAAACAAAATATTCCGATAAGCGGCAATAGGCTCGCCACCTATTATGTGGGATCAAAACACTGGCAAAAAGTGGGCGTGTAATATGCCTCTGCCTACCCCTTCGGGGAAACAGGCGTGAGTCTATGTATGTATGTAATTTAGCAACTAAATGAGCTGTGACTAGTCAAGTAATTGTCAGTTTTGAGTTTGGAATTACCACTGAGTGTCTCATTGGTAAGGGTTAAACCTGGCTTAGCACATAGTTATAGATATGAGACACAAAACTGTTGCCTTACCATTTGGAGGAGTCGCTGTTGCTGACAGTCTAAAGTACCGTAAGTTCACTCTTCCGTAATTCCACGAAAGTGTATACTGTCGTGGAATTACTTCATTTCTTTAAACACGAGCAAAAGCTTTCTCGGTAACATCCTAGTTGGTAACAAGGCTTTGAGCATTTATTACAATAACAGATTGATGACCACATCTTAATAATCAGAATACCCATCTTATTCCATCCCAGAGCAATACACCACCAAAAACACCACAAATACCTAACCTCAATCAAAATAATTTTCCTCCTATCCTCTTTTAATTACAACCGTGATACAAAGTTAACCCCACCCATTGACGCACACACTCACACATAGATACACTTATATACAACACGTAGACAGCCTTACACTCATCTTCAGACGCACACAGAGACATTTTATTTATACAAGCTTACATACAGCTGACCACACTAACACTTCACTCATATGACTTAGGCTCAGTTCACAATGAAAGAGAGGCATGTAGCTCAGCATAGGCCAGTTTATAGCCAAGCCATTTCAGATCTTAGTACTGTTAACAAAGTGTATCGTATCGTTTGAGGTATCCCGAATATCACCTTGTCTAAGCTATATTACTTTGCAGTAGTTTTTTTTATTGTAATAGGCGGCAAATTAAGCTATTACCGCCGCTCATGGACACAAGCAACACCAAAGGAGTCACAAGTGAATTGCCGCCCCTTCGGGTTGGGAAAAGAGATAGGATGAGGAGTGGGATGAGGGCGAAAGAATAGAGGATATTGCCTCCGGCACTCTCACTCGCCGAACGAAACGCAACAGTTTAAGTACGTTACTTTACGTCGATTTTCTGTGAGAGGGTAGTACTTCACCGGTCGAGCCCATTCATGCTGAAATCAGCAAGGCTCTACTACCTATAAGGCTTAAAATCATCACCGTTCTAGCGCTATTCACTTTACATTCAAGACTTTTGCCTTCAAGCCCGGAGGCCGCTTTCTAGCATGACCAGATTTGACAAAATCTTCGCTTTTCCACAGAGCATCTCTCCTTATGGTTTTAAACAGCATTTGTCACAAAAACTGCTCCCGCCGTTTCCTTTATGAACGGAGCTTTACACCACACATACGTGTCACGTACATTTACGTCGCGTGTGCATGTGTGTGTGCCCCCGTTCCATAGACTGCGTCCGGCGCGTGCGCCGGTAGACAATACGCTTATGTCATTTTCTTTTGTTTCGGTTTGTAACTGGATGATTTGGGTACCGTTGGCAGATGTTAAAACTGTTAAGAGATTTCTGATTTGGAAAGAAAATTTAATGGATATTTCAGGGGAATCATATAGAAACTATACATAAACCTATCGTTGACTTATTTACATGATCATATCTCTGTACGTAATTAAATATGGTATATCCCCAATGTATTTGTAAAGAAAGGAGACTCATCTACACCTTGCGAGTTTTTATAAGGGTATGCTATATACGAGTATATATCTGTTCTTCTTTGTGACTTCTGAATCAATTTTGTTGGAATTACAAGATTATGCTAGATCCAACTGTTATAACGCAAATAAACACATACTAAACTTTCTTTACAATCTACAATCAGGCTCATTTGTTGCTTTACGTCCCTGTCTGTTCCATCAGCCAAAATACGGCCACTGCTGCTCACAGGCCTCCCAGAGGCTCTCCACACAAACCGATCTTGACCCTCCCGCATACATATGCTTCAAGTGATTCCAATACTTGAATTCCAAGACTGCACGGTTAGCGTAGTGGTTTAGGCGGCCGCCTCGCTGCTTGATACTGCGCCTAGTGTTGTGGGTTCGATCCCCACACGAGACAAAACTTTGTGTGAATCATACATTGTTGTTTCTAGTCTAGGTGTTCATTGTGTCCGTTAGTAGAATGTTTGTAAAGTCCTCCGCGACACAGGATTTAGTCCTAGTGCGGGAGTTGTCTTTTTAAATAAAAAATAAATTAAAAAAATCGTCGCTCCACCTTGCGAGAGGCTTTTCTGCCACTCCAATCATGGAAAATATACGGAACCGCTTAGAAACTACAACAGTATCGCTTAATATCTTCATTTAAAAGATAATTGAAGTATTTATTACTGTGACTATATTATCTCTCATTGGCCGGCTTGTAGGTTAGTTATAAAATACCTTTACAGAACCAGGTTAGTTACACAGGTTTAATTTTTCAACTTCTGTTTAAAAAAATAAACATGTGATTCCAAAGGTGAGGTAGAAGGTGAAGTAAGAATGTGGCTACAAGTTTTGATTGCCGGACTAAGGTGTCATCTAAAATTAATAGAAAATAATATTATGTTATTGTTATATCTTGTAAGATAGCACAGGTTTAAGTTTGGTAATTTCAAGAGAGTCTACCTACTATCTGTTGACTTTAATCTCAATTTGAGTTTCATCAGAATAGGTTTAAGTTACTTTTTTGACTGCCTACGTGGTCCATTGGATAGCGTATGCGACTGCTGATCGGAAGACCCGGGTTCGATTCCCGGGTCGGGCAAAAGTGTTACTGGGTTTTACCGAATTCTCAGTAGCAGCACGGAGTCTGGTGATGTGCCCGGTAACGGCAATAGGCTCACCCCTTATTACGTGGGACCTAAATTCATGGTGAAATCTGGGTGTAATACCTATTACGCTTCTGCCTACCCCTTCCGGGATAAAGGCGTGAGTCTTTAAAATAAAAAAAGAAATATAAAGGTATAATTTAAAAAAATATTACCACCTTTTTGATCTACAATCTATAATGATGATTTGGTTTCAGCTAGCGCATTATTATATAATACATTTTTAATACATAATTACTCATGCAATTATTTGTCCAAACTAAATAAACAAAAAATAACCATCCTTTCTAGCGTGGAAGTTAATTTCCCTCATTAAATATATTATATTATCTAGTCAAAACTAATTAGTATATGTACCCGCTAAGTGCGAGCTGTGCGCTCGTCATTTGCGGTTAACCGATGTTAAACAACGAAGTTAACTTCACTGACGGTTAAACTGCGGTTGGTATTTAATGTTAGATAATAGTGTAGGTGACAGTTATAAATATTCACATTACCTGTGTAATATTTTAATGTTTATTGAATATAATTATAACAATTATGGGGTTCCGATATTTCAGCACTGTTGCAAATAATGCGATCACGGAATTTATTCTATGCATACCCAATCTGGAGTCAATTATTAGTGGCTGGCAGTGGATAAATAAGAAAGGCAGAAATCGGGCTCAATGGCGTACCATTGGAGAGGCTTATACCTATCGAGCAGAGCGGAGGACTATGACAGGCTGGTGGTGATACCCAATTATGGCGCTTGTAACTTGCCTTAAAATTAGTCAAATAATTGTGACTAAAAACGTGCAAAAGAGATACCATTATAGGTTAGTATGGTTCTCTCATTCTATAATTCTGAAAATTATAGAAATTAAAGACCCAGCAGCATGACCAACTGTTCGCTTAGTGACACTGTAAAGACTGGTCAGCTATTTATAGATATAGGCCCGGGGTTATAGCCTGATAAAGGTTTACACGCAGAAATCGTACGTTCCAAGCATGACAGTTAGTGCCAAAATATTGGAAGAATGGAGCAGAAATTAGCTTTTCCACAGAATGACTGTTGTTTGACCTTCAACACATCATCATCGTCTTCATCCTAGCGATATCTCGGTTGCTCATGCTAGACTTCATGGCCATGGAACCCGCTTACTAGTCTAACCAGAATTGACAGAATATCAGCTTGACCTTCAACACATTTTTTTATTTATAACTTAATTTATAGGGACATAATAATAAAACATAATTTTGTATCTGAAGCTTAATGTAATCTAACCTAATCTAATACAAAAAAACATAAAACAAATCTAAAAGTGAAAATATTTACAAGGTTTAGGCGTCGTAAAATGCCTCCGCATCAATGTCATCGGGTAACGTGCCCAGAAGGCTGGCAGCATTGCCACGCTGGATGGCAATGCTGATTCTTTGAGCAAAGAATAAACCAGCCTTCTGGTCACGTCAACACATACGGTTAACAAAATTTCATGTTTTAGACCAACCTCAGTCTGATCCTATCCGAAATGGTCTATAGATGCCTTTGTATAACAAATTATATATGCTAATATGTCGTATTAAACAATTTTATAATTTAGACTTAAGTCATTAAAATGCCCTCAATAAAGACGTGTATTGTCATTTAGATCAAAATATAGTGACAACAACGGCATTGTCCACAGCGGACATTGGTCTACAGCTTCGACGATATTGCTTCGATATGAACGACAATGATATGAATTGCGCGGGGACACCGCTGACCATTGTCCGATTTAAATTGAAAACTGAATAGTGATGGGAAAACCACGGGATAAAAGTACGGGAAAGGGATTTGTAACTCAAAAATTTTAAATGAGGCACCGCGTTCCATATTGGACCAAAACTATAATTGTAAGGACGAATTTATGAGTCAAGAGCACAATAATTTGTTCTATGCCTGGGTGTAAGTTACCTTTATCATGTATTTATTTAGAAAAATGTGAGTAGGTATATCAATTAGTTTGGTTACCATAATACAAGGTCTGCCCGCTTTGGGATCAGAAGACTGCATGTGACTTGCCTAAAAATAAAATTTATTATCCTGTATTATGCACGGTTTGGATAACATGAACTAGTCAACAGATTTAGGTTAGGCGTATTGGTCGCGATTACAAACATAATATTCTTGTAACCAAAATTGCTATTTTGTAATACTTGCAAGCTGCTATTAACAACTCGTGGTTAAAGATACAATCTTAATAACTGAACAACACTAATTCGAGTTACAAAACACACATTTACATTCCGAAGGTCGTAAATAAGCATATAGAAGCAATACGAGAGTCTATTCACATTAAAAACACTTATGAAAGCCGACACCAGTGATGACAGCGCAACAAAAACAGCATATTCCCAATCGATATCCCGGCGTAGTCCCGCCCTATTCCCGCGGGACGCTCAATCGGCTGAACTCGCTTTTCAATTTATCCCGGTGCCATTTCAACCCTATGTTTTGTTTCTACCCTCCAGTTCATTTTTGTTCTTAATGACAATTATATTGGTGTGTGTTGCGTATTCTTCTGTGAAGTGAATGGAGTGTCCGATTCTTCCCTCGGGTGTTATGGGAAAGGAGATTCAAATTTGCTGTTAGTGGTATTGAAAATACTTTGTTTAAGAATATACAGGGTATTTGAGATATTACTGTACTGTGTATAGAATAGTGTAGTTATGAATCGAATTGCACAACTAAAGCTAAATAACATTAAATATATTTTTGAAGACAATATTGGTAAATCCTTGTTGATCCGATCAACTACTCTTCTACAGGCCCTCGCAATCTACTGCTGGACTTACGCTACTCATAATTTGCAGTAGCATTGTAAGTTATTAGAATTTAACCCACTACATCACGCTGGCCAGACGGGTTGGCACAGTATTCAGTGTTGAATTTTTCTCACAGAGATAATATTTGCGTCGTGTATTTGTGTATACGATATTCACGGAATGAAATGGGACAGTGACTTTTTGTAATCTGCCTAATATTTGACTCTATAATCAGAAAATATATCAAAACCACGAAGATCCGGTCAGACACTATTGTCTGATATTATATCCACGCGACTGTTTATATTGACCACGCTCCACAGAGCGAGTTAATCGTGTCGTATCCGTGTCGCTAGTCGTCATGCAAACACACGCGTTGACTCGGAGCGATGTGTTTGAAGATATAATAGGAAGACAGTGTTTTGACTGGATTGATTGGATAATGCTTCTGTTGTTTTGATGTTAAGAGTTGATGTGTTTAGGATAGGATTTATTGCTGGGAATAAATGACTGATTATAATTCTGATTTGACAAATAATCTAGGCTTTTTTAACTAGCTACTCCTATTAAATACGTACCTACTGTTTAGTTCTCAAGGCATATCTTTATACGACTGAAAATGTTATAATCTGATTATGACCGGTCACAGAAACAGAAGTTTCGGATATCCATGCTAAATTATGTATTTTATTAGTATGTACTTCTCAATAAACGGGCATATTCATCTTACCCTTGGATCGATCTAATCACAAATTTAAAGCTCGTATATTGTTACATTACATCGAAACATCTAGAGTTATTTTCTCTTATTCTTTCTTGTTAACCGGCGACTAGCAGGGGGCTTTACAAACATCCTCTGATTGTATGTTTGTAAAGTTTAAATCTGGACTCGAAACAACAACTTATGGATGAGACAAAGTATTGTCCCGTGTGAGGATCAAGCCCACACCACTTGAAGCAGTGTCAGGCGGCAGGCGGCCGCTTAAACCATTACGCCAACCATACAGACTAAATATTATTTACTTCTAAAATGCATAGTCTACAATTCAACCAATACATATCATTCAAGTAGAATTAACGCAGTTGAGACGCGATCACTGCGTAGTGTGGGGTGAGACTGATCGATAGAATTCCGAATGTAACTAAGTATACGAGAGGACAGTGGTCTGAAAGAAGATGTCGTGACTAGGATTGAGAAAGGAATGCTGAAGTGGTTTAGACACGTGGAGCGAATGAGTGAAGTAAGAATGTCGAATCAGATTTATAAGGCAAATGTGTGTGTCAAGTGTGTGGGCAAGTCGGTCGCGGCAGACCTCGTCGGATATTCCTCGATCAAATTGGGGACGTCCTAAAAAACGGCAAGGTCCGCAGTACCCGAAACCGGCGAGCATGTATGAAAAGAGTAACGAGTGTAGAGGAAGCGCGTGAGGTTTGTAAGGATAGAAGCAAGTGGCGTTCTGTTGCCTCTGCCTACCCCGACGGGTTAAAGGCATGAGTATATGTATGTATTTATGTACAGCTCATTCATATAAAAACCAGTACTTATAAAAAAACCGTACTACCGATTTAATGGAGTAAATAGTTTGTTGCTCAAAAACGTTGACTCCTAAAATCCTTGTAATCAACACCAACATTGACCTAAACACACAAATTACAATTATTTCATTAAATAAATCACATAGTCGGACGGAAGTGAGGCGTCACGCTTTCTGCGCGGCGATCGCGGACGCTCCGTACCGACGCCGACGGAAAAACTGACTAATTACTAAACAGACACAGGACTGTTCACTACTTTCATTACTCTAGCGCGGGTTATTGTTTTATATAATTTGCGGTACAATTTAGTATTAGTCTTGAGTAAGTATAGGTAGGTACTCTTCTACCGAAGACTAACTTCGGTAGAAGAGTACATTTTGAGATTATTCTTGAGTTCCTAGATATAGTTGGCATTTCGGTAGAAGAGGTGGTTCATGTATTGGATTTTGGTCGAGATGACTTCTTAGTAATAAAACTGACTAATTACTAAACGGACACAGGACTGTACGCTACTTTCATTACTCTTGTAGTGGGTCATTGTTTTATATGATTTGCCGTGTATTTAAGTTGTATTTTTGTAAAGCATAGGCATTTTGATCGAGAGGTCTTCTTAATAATTTCATATCGTAAAATTTTACGATATACACAACACCATCCAGTCCTATACTGTAGGTAGATGATTTTTAAACCTGCTGCTGTTGATGACGGTTATCACGACGGAGACTTTATGTGTCATACAAGCTGCAAAGTTTTATAAAAATCTGTTCTGTAGTTTTATATGATAGCGTAACAAACATCTCTTACACCAAACTTACGTTTTTAGGTTAGTAATTTGTTTATTTTTCGTGTGAGTGTGTGGCCAACTCTGGTGTCGGAGTTTTCAGACTGCCCGAAGGCCTCCGACATGGCTTAACGATCCTTAAGACAAGAACCGGGACCGACAGCTTTTCGTGCCCTCCGAAGCACGGTAGCGCTCAGATGTAAATGCCACGCACGGTCACCCATCCAATTGGCGACCTGTGCTGTAGCAAGCCAAGGATCGCTATGAGCGCTAGGATAGTATTAAGCACGATATAGTTTTACTGAACATAGATTTTAAAGTGGTGATTCATATATTATATTGGAAGCAGCGATAGCCGAGTGGAGAGACCGACAGACTGCTACGCAGTGGGTCTCGGGTTCGCATCCACGGCACGCACCAATGACTTTTCGGAGTTAAGTGCGTATTAAATGGTTAATTATCGCTTGCTTATCGGTGAAGGGAAACCTGCATGTCTGAAAGTTCTCCATAATGTTCTCGAAAGACATGTGAAGTCTGCCAACCCGCACTTGGCCAGCGTGGTGGACTATGGCCTTACCCTTCTCATAGTGAGAAGAGGCCCGTGCCCAGCAGTGGGACAGTACATAGGGCTCATGTATGTATGATTCATATATTGGACTCTGATCTATGTATATTCTGTGTCTAAAAGGCTTGACTTGTCATCAATTTGATGTATGCTGCTGTTGACTAATTTCTAGCATAGTGATTTATTGAGCTTATCTGGAAACTTCTAGTAGATTTGCATTGTCCCACAAATTAGTTTTCGGTAGTCTATTGCTTATCTTCGTCCATAAAATGTTTGCTAAGCCTAATTCTAAAGTGGTGTAGTCAAATTCCTGTGCTGCGAAGTTATAGTATCGAGGATATTGCTGTTATAAGGCCGTAAGCTTGGTTCAACCCCTCCGCAAACCGAAGGGATAGCGATATTCCATGGTTTAGACTAGTGTCAGTTTATTTTAGAGGTACTGACGCCATGTAACGACTGTCAAAGATCTTCATGACAGCCGGGACCGACGGCTTAACGCAACATGCTCTCCGAGGCACGGGACAAGCGATTATTGTCAATTCAATACGCACTTAACTCCGAAAAGTCATTGGTGCGCGCCGTGGATTCGAACCCGATGCCTTCTGCATGGCAGTCCGTTGGTATCTCCACTAGGCTATCGCTGCCTGATTTCTTGATAAATATTACCTTAATACTGAATCTAAGATATAAAACCTGAAAATAGACTAACGCCATCATCACCATCAGCCTGACATAGTCTATAAATAAATAATTGCTAAGTATAATAGCTTTAGCTTATGAACTCGAAACTGTCATAAAATCTATCTAACCATCAAAATTCATATTCTCTAACACGTTAAATAAGTCATACCGCCCATAAGCCTACAAGCCGCAGTAAGCCTGTATAAGCCAGTGTAAGCCGTTGTAAGCCAATTAGTCGCCCCTCCGTGTAGTTATCTTGATTGTCAATATGTTCTAACATTGTATCGAGCACAAATTGCTTGAGCATCGATATAGGTAATACAATTTGTATGGTAAGTACTATGTAGGAGTTTGCATGGGTGTGTTTAGTGACTAACAATATTACAATAAGCTTGAGGTATTTAGTCTTGCAAAAATAAACTTTGACTTCTATTTCGTGACAGTCTTTAAAATATGTCTCAAATCATCAACGTAAATTAATAATTAATTATTAGGCCCTTCTCTCATGAAGCTTTTCAAATGCTACGGGACTGAGATGCAAACCATATGATCGCCTACTGGTATGATACTCGTTTCCGCACACGGTGCTACGCCAATGAGACTATATTTTCTCATTTGAAGAACAACATTTGCACGACGAGGTCTAGTGACTCTAGCGATGAACACATCTGTATTTATATTACAAGAATAAACGAAAATATAAAAGAAGATTCTGGGTGCATCCGTACATCGAAAATATCAAGTGTAGAGCATTCGTCGCTGCTAGACAACTGCATAAGAATGATGACGAGAAATTTCGTAATTTTATAGAATGTCAAAAGAATCATATTATTATTTAATGCAGTTATTAACTCCGAATATGTCAAGATCGTTGCAAATGGTGTTCCGTAGTCTCTGCCTACCCCTCCGGGAAACAGGCGTGAGTCTATGTATACTAACCCACAGTTTAGCACAGGCCTCTCCTCTTAATCAAAAAGATAGATTATAGTCAGTGGTAGTGACGCTGGCCCAATGTGTGTTGGTCTGTGGTGTTGGCAAACACCATAAGTCTTTTATTACTATTGTGAGGATCTCTCAGATATCATACAAAATAAATTAGCGGGTCTTAATCGCGTACAATTAACTTCTCTCCGCGACCACGCTCGGTGCAAGACGAGCGAAACGTTGGGACTAAATAGGTCACCAAATAGGGTTTATACCTTAAATAAGTGAATTGTACGCGATTAAGACCCGCTAATTTATTTTGTATGATGTATACAAATCGCGAAAGTTTAAAATCGATTATCTCTCAGATATGCAGGTGCTGTTTTATATTACTGCCTTCCACATTTGAGAAAGAGATAGTTATTAACAATTTAATACACACATTACTTGAAAAAGTTAGTAGTTCACGCAATGCGTTTCGGGCGTTGATGGGGTTGCCCCGTTTCTTTAGTGCGTCAGGGATGTTTGCTGAAGCTCGAGTCGACTGTTTTTATGCAACGATGAGAAAACGTTGCGCTTCCCTGGTGCGCCGCATGCGGGCCAGCCCCAACCGTATCCTCTGCTGTGTGGCAAGCAGACTTGATTGTTTATATGTGAATCGTTGCTGCAAGCTGTCCACCTCCGTGATAGACGGGTGGCAGTGATTCACATATATTCATGGTTTTAGGCTAAGTGTTTAGAATAGGAATACTAACATAGGGTAAGGAATATTGTTACTAACACAATGAGTTTTGTTGCTCGGAATAAATAAATATTCAATAAATATTCAATTAGTTTTGAATTTGAGACCATCTGCGTAGCAATAGTCTTTCTACTAGACTATCGCTGCAATATGATGATTAGGCATAAAAAATCGTATTGGTCAACACAATTGTCCCTTATTTTCAGTAAACAAAACAGTACTGCAAACGCGCAATCTCAAAAATGCTTACATTTATTTTTTGTCCATGTTGCCAACCCTAACTGCAGTAGGGGTGGCGTTACGATAATGTTACCGATCCCGGAGGGACAACACCCTTGTTTTTGGCAATATGGGACACTCGAGTACATAAGTGTTAGTGTAGTTTTATAATTATTATGAAATTACGGTACGGTGGCTGTGCCTGCTGGTTTAAGCAATTTGCAGGTCAAACTTTATCAAAAATATATAATATGTAGTAGTGACTGAAGTCATGCCAAGAATTAAAGTCTCTTTATATCTCTGTCCACACTCTATCTATGTTTTCATGATAAGTGGCTAACGAATGATGCTGCAATAACCCCAATCTTATTACTTAAAAAAACAAAACAAAAACAAAGTCATACTTAGTTAATTTCATTAATTTAGATCACATAGTAGGTACAACCTGTGAACGCTAAATTAAATTTTACGTAATTATTACTCATGCTAGTTTTATGATTTGCTAAATAAAATTGTCGTGTGGTTGACGGAATAGAATACAAGTGTCACCACCCCCTATCTTCCCGTGGGTGTCGTAAGAGGCGACTAAGGGATAACACGATGCAAATACCATCTTTGCGTAGAGACGGAAAACTCGACATCAAACCCTATACGACTGCCTCGTTGGTCTCGCGGCATAAATGTGTGCCTGGGATCGGGCGGTCCCGGGTTCGATTCCTGGGTCGGGCAGTGTTATTGGGTTTTTCTGTCACGAAATTCTCAGTAGCAGCACGGAGTCTGGAAATGTGCCCGGTACGGCAATAGGCTCGCCCCTTATTACGTGGGACTAAAGTATATCTGTCGAAAAGTGGGTGTAGAAATACACCTCTGCCTACCCCTTCGGGGATAAAAGGCGTGACGATATGTATGTATGTATGTAAATAAAATTATCCACAGCCTAACAAAACAACAACAAAAACAACTAACAGAGTTCAGTAGAAAATTTTGATTTTTATTGAAATTTTATTTTATTTTTCCAAGGCCTTAAATCAGCCACAATGCTCCTACGGCAAAAAAACACAATTAACACCATTGTACTCCACAGTACTTGAAAGTACCACTCACTTAGGGTGTGATCACACTGGTAATTGACTTATCACGATGTTTCTAAAGCTGTGCGATACTCTGTGCTGCACCCGCCCTTACCAACATAAAGTGGTTAAGTGTGGTAGCTACTAGATAATCTTATTTATCTCATCTTATCTTCTCTTAGCTTTAAGTTTTGGAGTAAAACAATTGTCTTAAGATTAAGAAAATTAAACTATTACTAGGTGACTATATATGTACCTACACATAAAATAAAACAATAATTTCTATACTTAAGTACCTAACAAATAAAAACCAGTCCATAAAAAAGGCAAAGAAAAATTTTAAAGGGCGTCATAGAAATCCTCCACACCGCCATCAATTGGAAGTGTGCCCAGAATGCTGGCAGCATTGCCAGTAGCCTCGATAAATGGGCTATCCAACGCAAAAATAATTAATCAAATCGGACCAGTAGTTCCGGACATTAGTGCGTTCAACCTAACAAACAAACTCATCATCATCAGCCCTGTATATAAACTGTTCCACTGCTGGGCACGGGCCTCTTCTCACTATGAAAAGGACAAGGCCATAGTCCACCACGCTGGCCTAGTGTGAGTTGGCAGACTTCACATGTCTTTTAAGAACATTATGGAGAACTCTCAGACATGCAGGTTTCCTCACGATGTTTTCCTTCACCGTTTAGCAAGCGATAATAAACAATATTTTTTTCAAGGAAACTCATTGGGCCTATAAATGTTGTAAACAACCAAAATGCAGAAATTAATATATCATTGTCTTTTCATGTCATCATCATCAGATGATTTTCACCTTCTTTGACACACAGCAATTGGTCCAACTTTCAGTAAACCAATTGGCCTATCGACAGTTTTCCATGTCCCAAACTACTAACAAACTCATTATTCACACTTGTAATAAACTGGCCTGTTGGTACTTTCTATTCCAAACCCAATCGCACCTTATGGCTTCTCCCAAATCAGCCATAAGCTACCAACATCACGCCCTCCCGTGGGAGATGGCATTAGCAGAAGATAATTAAATTTCTACAATAAAATAAGTGCCCTATGATGATTCGATTAAAATAACGGAAGGGTGGACTGCCCTTTAGTTGCTGAATAAGATTTATTTTGATAAAGGCGATTTTTTAGTTTGTTATTATAGTTTTTGGGTCATGTATATTTATTTTGAATTTATACTCGTAATGTAAGGTAACCTTATAAAAGCCTAATATAATTGCGTGTTCAGAAGACTTAAATGTTTGCAATTAACAGATAATTTTCTGTTTATGATATTTTTGTATCCGTTGGACCATTGATTTTAATAAGACAGCCAAAACAAATTTTTAGCAACCTTTCGTTGTTCTGGTAGTTCCGAGCGCGAGACCTGAGGGCCAATTCTCGTATTTAACAGACACTGACACTGAATTTTGACTGAACTGCGATTTAATTTTGAATTGACTCACAATTGGTATTCTGCTTAACTTAATCTCATTACAGTATCATTTCGATATAATCAATTTATAATCTCTTGTTGATCTCAGAGGTAATGTCAAAAACTCAAAAACAAAAACATGAATGTTGCCATTGTATGGGAAAATACATTAATAGGAATGGTAATTCGATGCCACTACGTTTCCATGCCAAATTTAAATTAATATATAACTAAGTAATAAAATTTCGGTAAGTAAATGTATTGGTTCCTTGGATCGTGTGGATTATTTTCAATAGGTATAGCCATCGCAGCCCAAATCTACTCATGCTTATTTTAAATATAAAACAATAACAAAGTAATAAACACTTATTTCGCTCAATTGTCAACAATAGTCAGCTGTGAACTATCAAACCGTAGTATCATTTGGTTTTAGCTACAGTTTGACGTTTGTTGTACGTAAATAATTAGCAGAATACCGTCCACACTAGTTCACACTTGGTTCAACTTTCGATGTAGTCCCGATCTCATTCAAGTGTCAGTTAAGTTACGAGAATACCATTTATGACACCGAGACTAGATTGATATTGGAATTTGAACAAATATAATTACCAGAATTGGCCTTCAGGGGGGCGATTCAGAATCTTTCGATATCTCATTTGACATTCGATTCCGTTATTGTCAAACGGGCTACCTCATTTATTGTCAAAACTATCACATTTCCTATCAATTTTATGCATTCAGTATGAAGTAAATTAATAAATAAACCGAATTCAATGAATATTTGTTCAAAATATCTCTGATAGGCGGCTAAAAGACGAGGACAATAATTTGACATATCGTACGATTAGAACTCGTGATATCCGTTTTCAATAAAAGAAAGCCGTCTTACCCTATGAAGCCTTTGGCTGAAGACACACTGTCCTTAGACAGCTATGTTCTGAATATATTGTCAACGAATTTTTTTAAATTATGATGTTTTCCACAGGTATTACGAAACCGGCAGCTTCAAAGCCGGGGTCATCGGTGGCTCGAAGCCCAAAGTGGCCACGCCCCCGGTGGTGGACGCGATAGCTGCGTACAAGCGGGAGAATCCCACGATGTTCGCGTGGGAGATCCGGGACAGACTCCTCAGTGAGGGCATCTGCAGCCAGGACAATGTGCCTTCCGTCTCCAGTATTAATAGGTGAGTCATCCAATCAACTCAAATGTGATACAGTAGTGTGAATGAGAGATAATGTTGCCCATGTGCTATTCTGGTGAAACTTTGTAGTAAAAGATGTAGTATAAGCTATACCTAGCAAAGTTTGTTGAAGATCTTTTTAGTCTTTACGTAGGTATAACAAACATCCATCTATCCAAACTCATAAACGCATTAGTAATACTTGTGAGTTTTAATTTCTTTGTACATTACGTCTCAATAAAAGTTAGTAAAAGACTACCAAGTCAAGTTTTACAACCATTCGCCGTATTTCGGGTACCTAGTATTAAAAAGCGTGAAGTTATGTGATAATAATTGTGTGAATATTTTGCTAATAAGTTTCACGTTCTGTAGCATGTCATATCAGTAGCAGTACCTAGTATTTATATAATGTATAATAGGTACCTAGGAGCAGTGGAAAGGTAACGTACAATAGGTACCTATTACCTAAGTATATGCAAGAAAGAAACAGAGCTACTATCTTTATCTCTGTCACTCACGTAATGAAACACTCCTCCCGCATAGAAACAAGTTCTGATGCTTAAAAATAGCACGTTACGTAATTCGATTTTTTTATAATTATGGTGAGGCAAAAATTTACGCTATAGAAATTGCAGCCTAATTTCGGCACGTTGACCAACTGCCCGGCTAGCTCAGTCGGTAGAGCATGAGACTCTTAATCTCAGGGTCGTGGGTTCGAGCCCCACGTTGGGCGCAAACTTTTTGGATAAGATTTCGCTATTATTTATTATTACATTGCTTCGCATTGCGTGAAAAAATATATATTTTGAAAAACCATACAAAAAAGAAACTTGAAAAAGAAACACGTTTATTACATAAATACAGTTATGCTATCGCAATTAAACTTGTGTTGGTTATTTTGAATAGATTCATGTGAAGGAAAATGAAATACATTTATGAAAAGTTTTTTGAATTCGATTATTTTATGAAAAAATCATAAGCTTAAACTGTATTTTCGAATGAATTTTATTTTTATATACAATTTATTTTAATTCATAAAATTAAATCTGGTGTACTCAATAGGTTATACCTTACAAGTAATAAAAAAACTTATTCCATTTCTACATCTACACAAGAACCATTCTAACATCTCCAACCATATTGAGAATTCCCTAAACCCAAGTTTTCATAGCATCAAGGGGTTGCGTGATCACAAACGGAAGTGAATCGGATGGGGGTGCAAAGATGGCGGCACCGGAACCAAAGACACGTGCTTCTCTCTCACCGGAAGTCACAAACTCACATCCATTGAATTATTATTCGTATATAGAGTATAGTAACTCTATGGTAAAGTTTTTCTTATAAGATATGATTGGTTATGGTGTATCCGGTACAAGAGTTTTCGCTTAGGATTATTGAATCAGAATGAAAGTTGCTAAGAAAGAAATTATTGTGAGTGATTTCTATTTGATAGTGGTTGAGAAAAATTGTGTGCAACTAAGTGCCTTTAGCGCAATGTCGTGAAAGGTTTCAGTACTACTACGCCAGGTACCGCGGGTTCGATCTTATAAGACAAACAAGTAAAAAAGAAAATGTATCTCATTAATATACAGATTTTTCGTGTCTATTTTTTATGTTTTAAACTTTTTTAGTTGCTTAAATAGGTACCGAACTATGGAACTAGCATTTGATTTCTTCGCCTGCGTGTATATAACACAAATTATGGCATTAATTCTTTTACGACTTTCAGAATTCTAGACGGAGAGTACAATACCAACTTAAAATGGCTTCTCCATTGCAAGATTTTGGTCATAATTATCTATCAGTCAATTACCCTAGGCCGATGGCTACTCACTGGTCACTTCAATCAAAAGTATTGTTCTTCATAAAGGAAAATCTGACTGAAATATCACCCCAATCCAATAATGTTGCCACTTCAACAATCAAGACAAATCAAATACCTAATACAATCTCCCCCAAATTAATTAACGGTAGTCCTAACAGCTGATACCCCGATAAATATAACTGGCAACATGCTTATATCAATCGAAAGTGGGAGATAACACGTTCTAGGGAGTTTTATCTTATCTGGCAACACGCAATTAGTCGCGGATTTAACCTGGCAACACTTTACATGAAGTGGTTCAGCGAATACAATTTTTAATATCAAAGGATTATTTCATTTTAGAGTTTTGATAAGAGCTCATAATTTTGCTACAAAATTAAAATATAGGAAAATTATTATATAATGAACTAAACATTATATATATAATGTTTAGGTAACGGATATGTATAGTGTAGTTCACTGAAAATAAAGGTCACCACGGCTGGTGTAACCCACACTGAAACGTTGGGGCAAATTAAGAGTCATCATCATCATCATCATCATCCTAGCGCTGGTTGCGATCCAAAACCTACAGCTTGGAGCCCGGCGTCCGCTGAGCGCGGGGCAAATAAAGAGTATTTTCAATAAATTCACGATAAAGGCCCTTTAAATAGCTTTATATTACATACCATTAGTATTTATAGGAAAAATACTTTGGGAATTCTGTAAAAAAAAACAAATTTATTTTAGTGTAGAAAAATCACAAAGAAAGTCATCTGATGTTACCGTGGCCAATAGCTAGTTTCCAAATAAATTCACAGAGAAGTATAGCAATATATTCCACCCTCGAAGAGTATTGATACCCAATAATGTTGTTTTATTGTTCAATAATGGACATTATTGCAATGCCCTGCACTTAAAACGAGTGCGTTTTGATAGAGTCTCGTAAGGGGTGAACGAATGTGTTAGAAGGGTAGATTTCGATGATCTTCGCGTTAATAAAGTATGTCGAAGGCTAGCTAGTGTATAATATATGAAACGGGTTGCAATCGTATGATTATTTAGAAATAAATGAAGAACCTATATAGTTGTCCCGAGGTTCCGGAATTAAGTAAACCAGACGTGTTCACGGGATGATTAAATAGCGGGCATCAGACATAATGACTACATAATGACATACTTTTATGTAAATTACAGGACCATATAACATAATAGAGCTTATCATGGAAAGATTTGTCGTGGGGGGGGGGAGGCAATCCATCTCACGACTGCCGAATTAGCACACAATGTCACTACATATTATTATATACTAGGCATATACTAGGTCAATATGTCATGAAGATCTTTGACAGTCGTTACGGGGAGTCCGTACCCTCAAATAAAGTGATACTGGTCTAAACCATGGAATATCGCTAGCCCTTTGGGTTGCGGAGGTCAGACGGCAGTCGCTCTGTGGAAAAGTTGATGTTCTGCAATATCTCGTTAGACTAATAAGCGGACCTCGGACTCCAAGGCGTGTAGGTCTTGGATGCAACCGGGATAACGCTAGGGAGATGATGATGATATACTAGGTCAATAGTCTTAGTCAGGCCATAACTTCTACTTTTAAGGATTTTATAAACGCAAGTATTGCCAAAATCAAATCTAAGAGCTATTCCAAACCAGAGTTCATCGTACAAAATGACACAAAATATTTCAAAATACGATCAACTTTCATATTTTATCAGCAATAGTTTAGCCTTTATGATTTTGAATTTATAATATTGGCATAAAATAAATATTGCATAAGATAGCAGCTTCTCGCATAATTTTAAATACTTAAACTACAAATAGTTTGAAAGTCTAGACGAGTTTTTACAATATAAAAGAATCTGAATATTTCCTGGGCCATTATAATACTCATATTGTTACACTCAACAAAAGGTAGTTATGAAGACGAAACGTTTAGACCACGGAATAATAAAGATGTAGGAAGTCGAATACGATTCATGGTTATAATTTAGAATATGAAGCTTGCTTTCCTTAAAAGCAGTGACAGCCTAGTAGATTAACAGATTGCCACGCAGAGGGTCCTAGGTCCAAAACCACGGCGCGCAGCCCTGACTTTGCGAAGTCATGTGCGTATCATCTTAATATATAAAATCCTTGCGTTACTGACTGACTGACAGACATGCTACAGCCGAAACTATTGGGTGCAGGAGGCTGAAATTTGGCATGTATGTTCCTTGGGAACCGTAGGAGTGCACTAAGAAGGGATTGCCCGAAATTCCCACGGGATCGGCCAAAATGGGTAAGTTTAAAAAAATTGCAGGCGTAGCTGCTGGCGTCCTCTAGTATTGTTTATTATCGTTTAACTGTGAAGTAATACATCGTGAGGAAATATTTGACATCAATGTCTGAGAGATTATTATTTCCGTTTAGTTTCTGAAAGAAAATCATGTATTGAATGGAACAAGAAAATCTCCACGTTGCAAGCGCTAATAAGATTTGAATGATGCAAAACGCTTTGAGGAATCCTAAAATTTTCAGCCTTTATTATCATCATCCACTGCTGGACAATAGTCCTGTTTTAATTTTAATTTAGCGAGTCATTGGTATAGGGTTTGATGTCAAGTTGTCCGTCTCTTCCGTAAGATCCTTAACGCTAATGTACGACGAATTCAACAATTCTATAGCTTTTACAATAACGCAAAGACTTTTTATACCAAAATCTATGATAATTTATTTATGTATCCCCGAAGGGGTAGGCAGAGGTATAATATTACACCCACATTTCACCATGAATTTTAGCTCCCACGTAAAAGGGGGTTAGCCTATTGCCGTATGTTTGGTATCATAGTATATCTATGATAATTGATAATGTGTACCAAAATCTAACTGTATCACCGAAATATCACCCCAAATTGCCCCTAAACACTTTTCCCAGCTCTCACTTCCACTCAAATAGTCACAATTGTGACCGAGTTCCGTCACTGAGCCGGCACGTGGCGATGTCGTGTGGATCACGTGTCGGTCACGTGCCCGGGGTGGCAATCACCCTCGTATAGCAAGGGGATGAGTTTAAAATTGAGTGCTGTTTTGGTATTTCTCACATCTGATCGTATCTGGCGTGTGATGATGTTGTTTTAATTCGATTGTGTTTTTTTGTTTTATTGGCTTTTAGGTGGTAATTATATTGCTAGGTGGGTAAGTTGAGTGCTATCATAATAATGAATAATAACAGGTACATAATATTTGTTTATTTAATATTAATAACACATGACAGAACCTAGTACATGAACCTAGTAAAACAAACATATTATTATACACATGTATTAAGCATTCGAATTTAAAACAAAACTGGATGTCCAAGTACGTGTTAATACATCAAAAGGCATATAAGGTATATGGCCTATAAAAATTATACCTAGCATGCTATTAAAAATAATATAATAATAATATAATATTCTACCTCATTCACACAACACCATCTAGTCCCAAACTAAGCAGAGCTTGTACTATAGGTACTAGATAATGGATAAACATACATATATAATTTTTTTTTGTAAATATATACATATTATACATAGAAACACCCAGAACAAGACAAACATCTATGTTCATGCACACAAATATTTGACTTGAGCGGGAATCGAACCCGCGACCTTCGACGTAGCAGTCGCTTACACTCCCTCTACGCAAACCGGCCGTCATAAATGCTATAATATCGCACGCTATCGTGCAAAGCGTCAACACCCTTCGTGTGACCGCTAGTTTTAGCACATGTACGATGTAGCGCGCACACAATACATATTTGTACATTTCTTCTAAGCATAAAATGTTATTATTATGCACAACAAACTAATAATAACCAACTAATTAATAATTAATAAGTCAATTAATTTTCCTTCATACTTTTCAGGCTTAGGACTGTATATAATTATATTAAGTTATTTTAATAATTTTAACACACATGTTACACAGATCATTCATAGATACACAGTTTTACGTGTCCTATCACAGTTTTTTAAAATCAAACACAAAACACTTAACTTTTTAGAACGTAAAATAACTCGCGTACTTATATGCCTACTTAAATCGCGCGAGCCGTCGAGCCGCTAAAATTCGTTATCACGCGAAGACTGATCGCAAATATCGCAATTCGCAGCGATGCGAACGTGCGAAATGCGATGCGCCGTCGCGTCGCGCGTCGGCGCGATGTTTGATTCTATATTTTATGCTATTTTTAGCACGAACGAAAGCCGAATGGACTTGCTATTAGATGTGAAATAAAATTAGCGTGCTGTGCTATTGTGCTATATGCTATATTAACCACCATTAGATTTAACCAAATTAATTAATTATAAAATATAATTTTACGGAGCGAAGTCAGATCTTACTATGGCGCAGTTTTAAATAAGCCATATTAAAATGCTTGTAACTAGTTCAATATGAGAGCAATCACAATACTTTTTTTTTTAAATAAAGACAACTCCCGCACTAGGAATAAATCCTGTGTGGCGGGGGACTTTACAAACATACAACCAACGGACACAATGAACACCCAGACGCGAAACAACAATTTATGGATCACACAAAGTGTTGTCTCGTATAGGAATCGAATCCACAACACTCGGCGCAGTGTCAAGCGGCGAGGCGGCCGCTTAAACCAATACACCAACCGTGCAGTCAAGTATTTAAAAGCTTTTACTCTAATTTATATTTTTTACCGACTGCCTCGTTGGTCCCGCGGCATAAATGTGCGCGTGGGATAGGGAGGTCTCGGGTTCGATTCCCGGGTCGGGCAAAGTGTTATTGGGTTTTTCCGTTAGGAAATTCTCAGTAGCAGCACGGAGTCTGGTAATGTGCCCGGTACGGCAATAGGCTCGCCCCCTATTACGTGGGACCTAGGAATTCATGGCGAAATGTAGGTGTAATATTACACCTCTGCCTACCCCTTCGGGGATACAGGCGTGAGACTATAAAAAAAAAATATATATATTTTACCAAAACGTTCAACTGCGCACAAAGAGAGCAGCGTAACATGTTATTACCTTTGTTACCACAACGAGAGTTGTCAGGTTTGAGCCTCGAACGAGACAAGGTTACATCCACTGATGTACAATAAGGTTGCAAGGTTGGTGTGAACCGGTTAACCAGTGCTTAGTGGATACAGCTCACCGTTTAAAAATAAACAATATAATGTTTTACAGTCAAGTTAAGAATATAAATTGGAACTAACTAAAAAAACATAGTCACAGACCTATGAAATATAACCCAAACATATAATGCATTTATACTTTTCAATATTTGATACTTCACGTCGCGATGGCTTAGCAACCGTTTCCTGACAAAGGTTACTAGTTCAAACCCGTTTCGAAGTCTTATCGTATAATATATCTATAGAACTAAGTAATCTATATAAATTACAAACGAACATATTATGTGATTAACAAACGATAAGCAGAAGTGTCACAACCTTATTTATCTTTTATATAATAGGTGCTTATTTTAATTTTTGCCAAGTACAGATTGTGGAGATATGGTACAATTGAGTAATAATTAAAATGACTTTGGTCAAACTGGATAACGAATACGCGACTTCGCAACCGATAGCTGTTACACTAGAAAAATATCTTCTTTAAGAAACTTTTTATTTATAGTTACAAAGTCATCTTAAGACTTTAATCAAAGTTGGCTTTAGTAAATACTGTAATAACAATCATAACTGCTACTCAATTAAAAACTCGGCTATAATCCCAACCGTAAAAGGACCTTTACAATAAAAATAAAATAAAAAACACAAAAAAGCTTACTTGGCAACACCAAGACATTTTAATCGAGGGACGGGCGGGTAATTGAAGCCATAACTCTGGCAACCCCAGTTTGACATTTAGATTTTTTGCCGCGCAAAATGAATAAGTAGCTGCTATAGGATAATTTTGGTTCGAGGGGTTTGTCAACGCGTGAATGAAGGCCATTCTTTTGTAGTTATTTTGAGTGTGAAATTAGAAATTAGTTTAAATTTTATTTGCTACTCAATGACTGTTCATTTGAGTTGAAATATGAATGATGTTACAATAAAAAGTTAGCAATGTGTTGTTCTAGATTAACAATAAGTATAATGATTTTAAGTTTTCGCTAATTGGAGAAGATTTATTATGATGTTAGGTGTTGACGGGGCTCAGTTGTAAAGCTACTTACTTGATCGGCAGGTTTATATTATACATCAGTTTGTATCGACAAAAAAAAAGGTATTTATACTATTGAATTAAGACTTTAAGCGATTAAGACCCATTAACAAATATATAATATTCTACTACATCCCCATACACAACTCTATAACATTAAGTACACATGTAATCGAAGTATATTATACCTGATTTGTAAATAGAAATTCATTTAGGAAATAATATAGGCTATTGCTGCGTAATTCGTTTAGAAGAAAAATTAAAATACTATCTAACTTTTCAACATTCGTACGCAGAAAAAGGAACGCTTGGAATACCACATCTTATGAAACAACGCCATAGAGAATTTTGGTCATATAAAAATTGGGTCGAACCTATAAATTTGATTACCCAGGAAGGTCTTGGACAATTTCAATGCCTTACTCGACACACTCCCCAAAATCCCGGTTCTAAATCCAGCTTCCTGAAAAATATTTTCCGCTTTTCATTATTTCTATGAATGTCCAAACCTACTTCCTTTGTCCGCTAAAATTTCGCAGAACCTTAATGATCCTCAATCACAGCACTCAAAAGGCTGGAAACATAAAATCCAAAAATTCCCGGAAATTCACTCACTTAATACCCCGAATCATCATTATGTAAAACGTATTACAGGAAAGAGAACAAATAAATCAAAAAATATGTACGCGAACAAACCGCATTATGAAAAGAGGGTAATAAAATATTAAAGGGTAAAACATGACTGTAGCTGGTAACCCTTCCTACCGGAAACGGATATCATAACCTTGCTTTGCGGTCACAATTGCCGACATTTTTGCATTTTTCGCGTATATATTCGCGTCTGTGTTATTTTGCGAAAAAATTTATATTTTTCATTGCATTTCTTCTGACAGAGCTTTTGTTTGGCTTAAAAATATTTTCATATAAATACAAAAAATGAAATGTCAGCAAGGAAACTGGACTATGGATATAATGAGAGCACTATTTAAATAAGTGTGCATGTCTCATTTGATTTAAAAAAAACAGTAACGTGGTAGAATTACCACTTCAGAAGTTTGGTTGCAAAAACGCCAACAAACCAAGAGTCCCCAAATCCATATTAAAAAAATAACAACCATTACACCAACATAATAAATCACCCATCAAAATATAATAAAACAACATCAATCAGACAACCGTTTCTCTCCTAAATCCGCATCCTGATGACTCTATTACGAACATTCTAATAACACCTCTGTGGTACTAAACAATTTTTGCATATGTCAACCCTGAGGAGGCTGGCAATAATTCACTCGCGCGCGCTATCTATCATGGCTGGAATTAAGTGTCAAGCGGGAGAAAATGGCAGCCGGTTTGAACTTTAATTTTATAGCGTGTGTTTTGTATCCTGTAAATATATGAGAACCAATGTTTGGTGAAATATTTCAGAATTAGATTAGAAAATGGTAGTACCTATGTAATGTTAATCTAGTAAAATATTCTTCAACATGACAAGTTTTTGATTAAAAGTAATAAAAACAATAAAATGTGTACATAGTTTTCACTTGTCTTGTATGTTTTTACAAGATGCTTTAATTATGAAAATACATTATTTATTTGTAGATACTTGGTTCGGTACATACCTCTTCAAATGCTACTTGTTTTCGTTATTATGAGCAACTTTCGTTACGAGATATTACCTACATACGTCGATAAAAACAAATGCGCAATACATTTCGTCAAAATTTAAATTCAGTACGGTTCAATTACATACTACTCGATATCCAATTGTTTCGTGAAATCATAAGTTAATTTGAAGACCTCTGCAAGGAGCCCAAATAGAAATAAAATTCCCACACAAATATAATATTCTTATTAAACACTGCGTCTTAATAATTAGAGTTCATGACATGAATAATCCATTACAAGTCCCCTAAAAAGTCTTCTAAAAAGTCGCATCGGGTCCCCACAAGACCGCAATAGCTTTGGCACGCGACGCGACATCCTTTTGCAATATACGGAGCGGTCGCAGCGATTAGTCGCGCTTCCGACACGGCTGTCGCAAAAAATGCCCTGCGGCAAATTGTTACGTTATAAAATGTAATTTATTAAAATGATTATGGATTAGGCTGGGGTGATGGTGGTAGAGTAATTGCCATGTATAACAATCGTACTTAAGAACATTACGTAAGCTTATCGTGTGTGGGAATGGAGGATGGAAAACCGCATGTTAATCGGTCAATCCGTTTCAGAGGACATCGATCTACAGAAACATTCAAACGCATCTCCATCTCATCCGGTCCATCTTGGGTGAAATAACAAAAAATCAGTGCAACCTTAGTATGCAGTTTAAAATTATGCAATTTGGAATTTAGGAAAATCGAAACAATATTCCAAAAAAAAGGAGAAAATTCTTTATACAAAATAATTTAGCGGGTCTTAATCGCGTTTACTTAACTTATTTAAGGTATAAATACCTATTTGTTTCCGACGTTTCGCTCGTCTTGCACCGAGCTTGGTCGCGGAGAGACCCAAATGACATATATAATAAGTTAAGTTAACGCGATTAAGACCCGCTAAATTATTTTGTATGATGTATACAAATCGCGAAAGTTTAAAATTGAGAAAATTCTTTGAAAATTCACAAGATTATTTTGTAAGAACAATAATTTGTGTTAATAGTTTTCATTGTGGTATATTTTCTAAACTTCTCTTTTTGCCAACAGGATTGTCCGCAATAAAGCGGCAGAAAAGGCGAAGCAGGCTCACAATCAGCAGCAACAACAACAAGAGCAAGAGATCAGCTCAGCACAAGGGAGTGTTGTCTCTGTAAGTATTGCAACTATCTGCAGGTTACAGAGCTTTTTTTCTTTTGGTGTGCGTTTATACACCGTCCGAAGACCTCCAATGTGACCTCACTTTTCTTAACCATAACTCGCATCGATGGCTTTAGTCACAAATGACATAGCAACATCATCATCATCATCAACAGCCCTTTATACTGTCCCACTGCTGGGCACGGGCCTCTTCTCACTATGAGAAGGGTAAGGCCATAGTCCACCACGCTGGCCTAGTGCGGGTTGGCAGACTTCACATGTCTTTCAAGAACATTATGGAGAACTCTCAGACATGCAGGTTTCCTCACGATGTTTTCCTTCACCGTTTAGCAAGCGATAATTAACAATTTAATACGCACATAACTCCGAAAAGTCATTGGTGCGTGCCGTGGATTCGAACCCGGACCCTCTGCGTAGCAGTCTGTCGGTCTCTCCACTGGGCTATCGCTGACATAGAAACGCTCAGATATAAATGTCATAAGCCGTGTTGCCATCTTACTTTTTCTTCCATATCGTATTTGATCCGTCATAAGGACCAAATACCAGGAGACGCGTACCTACCCTACAAGCATAGGCTTTTTCAGGTGCGTACTTTTTTGCCTCCCCACAAGGTCTTGTGACCCTACTATCATATATCAGACGGCCCATCCTGGGGTAATGCAACGGCAGAAATGGCACTGCACCAATTATTATTGCATTATCGCACACTATATAAATCGCTAATGAAATGAGAAGAAGAAGAAATGGCACTTCATCGTCGCGGAGAAATTAGTTCAAGTAATGTTATCGGTGAAAATTACAAAACTATGCCGAACTTTTACGATCTAGTACCAAGCATGTGAAGCGCACACATACTCGGTACTTCGGCCATTATAACAAAATGTACCATTAACTTAAATATCCATTACTCATCCAACACTAAACCTTCTTCCACCCTCAGGTAATAACCCACGCAGGTAACGCGCCCGGCACGACGGCCGTCCTGTCCCCCACGACCGACCAGCACGTGACCAACACTGGTAGCTACTCCATCAACGGTATCCTGGGAATTGAGCAGGTGGAAGGACTGCACAACGGAAACGCCACCGGACTGAAGAGGAAGAGACACGAAGACCAGGGTAAGAGATGCATTTTTATGAACTTGTATTTAAATTGATATAATTATGAACATGTTAGTGTGCTTGCCCGACCATCTGGACTGTGTCTGAGTTTTGGCAGGTCACTCCTAACGCAATAAGAGTGGCCGAGTAATATATGGGTGCCATATAAGTTCACACCAATGAAACCATTAACACGAAGAAGTAGAAGTGTGACAGTGTCGAATCTTGCAAGCTAAAACAGAGCTAGGCATCTCTATATGAACCAGAAACGTGAAACGATGTTCTTTGTGTAAATGTAACATTTTACCCTTATCTAAGTGTGTGTATCTGTATACATATCTTTATTGTAGGAAGTACAAAACAGGATTTTAAATAGTGTCATCAAATAGTTCCAACTTTCAAAATTGCATTCACTTGAATTCATCCGAAATCCGTATACGCCTATTCCATGCACCGCCCATTCTGTGTGTGCGAGTCACATTACACGCTTACCTAAGTGTGCGTGCCTACATGCCACTGTAGGTACTTAACAATGTAAGAGTAAAAAGGTAGTTTTGTAAGGACATGTTAAAGTTGAATTATAAATTATGAATAAGACTCCCCGGTGAGTTGGGCAAGTAAGCATAAGTCAAGAGTTGAATTTAATAGAAGTTATAATAATAAGGTCACCATTTGTGCAGTAAACGTAATAGCTCAGTAAATCTTGGCGGTCTCGGTTCGTGCCCACCACTACGGCTGAAAGGATGATAGTGATGTGCGTTTATTTAAAAAAATATATCGATGTTTTAGTTTTAGTCGATATTAAGAAGGATTTTTTTTTAATCTGAGAGTAGATTGATATTTGATGAAAGATGTAGAGGGAGAAATAGATTTTTAGCACTAAAACGAATGCATTTTGCAAAAGATATCTAAAGATGAATTCGAGCGCTCGCGGTGCGTGTGATGTTAAAAATATGCTGAGTGGTAATGTTTTACTTTTCTGTCCAATAATAAAATATATTAGAAGTTATGCACAACCATAACCCCTATTTTAAAAAACATTATTTCTTTTCATACTTTTGAGTCCAACATGTATGAAAATTGTCCCTTTACAAATAGCAATAATAAAGTTTAAGATAATTCGGCATTCTCGATTCTACATGTCGACTCTACCTCATCTCTATGTAACTTTAGGGGGCATAAAACGAGGCACATCGGGGGAACCCGCGAGTATTTCACTGCCTATATTCAACTTACATCACTTACAACTTTTCCTTACTCTATATAGTCTATATAGACTCTATGTAGAGCCAACTCTCTACAACGCCCTAGCGGCTTGTATGATAAAGGGTTTCACAGAGAGATTAATTTTAAAGACTGTCTAACTTTCCCTGTTAGACTGTACATCGGATTTTAATTGACTCTATCTTACGACTTGGGAAATATGTTCCAAGTATATTTGCATCGTTGCCAACTTTTGCATATTTTGTGCTAAGAGATTTTATTTCCTCTACACATTATGATTTAAACCATGAGGCGTCGTTGCAAATTATGATGATGATGATAATATGACGAATCTAACAAAACTTAAACAAATAAATAGAACAAAAATGAAAGACCATGTAAAAGACAGTCATCATGCGAAAGCTTATGGACTAGTTTTATCATTATTTTGCCGAAAAATTCTGGCTAAATTACTTAGCAGATACAATCATATGAATTTCGTTCTAATTTTGGACCAGTCCAGATGTATTGCGACTATCTTTATTTGTACATATAAAAATATACCTACATATAAAAATATACACATAAAAATATTTTTAATAAAAATATTTGTTTCAGACGAAAATCGAGACTTCAACAGCCATTCTGAAGACGACGTGAAAAGACAAAGAAGTCATTACAATGGCGACCAAATATACTCTAACGTAAGTTTTATATCAATATATTTCTGGTATACCTCGAATCTCTTCATCAACCAATCTATATACATTAACTAATGGCAGTGATGAGACCATAAGATTATCTGAGAGCACACCAGCAACAATTATCTACAAAAAGTTGAAGTTGTCGCCCGCCGTGACTATAATCAGTCTAGGTCACCATATTATCACCGTACCCTAAATTCTGCCACAGATACAACATGCCTTAGCGACGACATACAATATCGCGAGTATCTTAAATTGCCAACAAACGTACATTTGGGCAAGTCGGTCGCGGCAGACCTCGGCGAACATTCCTCGATCAAATTGGCGGCGTCCTAAAAACGGCAAGGTCCGAAGTACCCGAAACCGGCGAGCATGTATGAAAAGAGTAATGAGTGTAGAGGAAGCGCGTGAGGTCTGTAAGGATAGAAGCAAGTGGTGTTTTGTAGTCTCTGCCTACCCCGACGGGAAAAAGGCGAGAGTATATGTTTGTATGTATGTACATTTTATTCACATGACGTAAGAGAAACTTCTTACTCCTTCCTTCAGTTCTAAATAGTTGTTTTTAAGTGACAAACTTATGAACATAAACATTAAATTTATAAATACTGGTACAAGTACCAGAGGAAGTTGGATGGATAGTTCACAGATAATCTCATCTAATCACATACAAAAAGAAGTCTATAGTTTCTTTTACACACATTAATTACCAAAACAGGCAATACAACTAAAAAGGCGAAACACAGATGGTTTTACACTACTTTTATCCACACGTAATGGCGGGCGGAAGCGGCGCCATTAACGCTAGCCCGCGCCATTCGTCACTGAACAAGATGGCGGACGGAATTTACGCGCCAATTCACGCCGACAGTGGTTAACGATGATTGTTAATTTGGTTGTTAATTCGTGTTGTCTTTACGGGTGTGTGTTTTGGTTGCAGTGGGTAGGTATAATACAGATTGTGTATAATGTGATTAAAAAAGATATGGTTATGATAATGGGGAAAGAAATACGATTACATATTAGCAAGTGATTTAAAATAATGAGTTTCAGTGACAATTCGTTTCCAAGCCCAGGAATTAAGCTTATTTTATTGTCCCTGCAGACCTTATTCGGTATAATACAGGAACATTTAGGATAATCTATTTATTATTTTACATAAATTTATCAAACAGCATTGCAATCTAGTGATCTTAGTTATATTGTCAACTTATTTTATCAAGGCATGATGACATTTTTGCTGGTCTGCATGACTATGATAAATTTACTCAGGCGAGTAATTACCTGTCCCTGTTTCATCGCCTCTAAATAAGCCTGAACCTGCAGATAAATTCTAAGTGGAAGCAGAATTTGATAAAAACTTCTTACAGAGTGGAGTAACTTAGCCTTAACGTGCCATAAATATCCCTATGCATTTGAATTTCATAAGACTAACATTTCAATTCCCTTGCAGCTCTGGTCATCATCCAAGTGGAGTCTAAAGGACGAGTACAAGCTGTTGTCAGAGCTGGGTGGCGCGGCGGGCGGCGCGACCGGCTACTACGGCGAGTTGTTCGACGCGCCCTATGAGCACGCCGCACATCCACATTATACACCACATTCTGGTAAGTCCACCTAGAAAATTTTACTACCTTGTTCATATCTGCAACATGCAAAGGTTGGCTGGCGGAGATCGACTTTCTTTTGTTTAGGGGCAAGAAAAAAGCATATTTATATTTAAAACGCAAATTTAAGAACATCTCATAATGTAAGGATTTTTATATGTGTCAAAAACGATATATGGATTCGCAGGCTTCATAGACACTGCTATTTATTGACCTATTTTAAAAAAAAAGTCCGACAAGAATGAAAGTGCGTTCAGCACGGCTAGCAAAATTAGGTGAGCAGATCTGCTTTTGAAACGCAGTAAAAAGATTTTGCGGCAGTCTGAATCCTACCTTACTTGCTTAAAAAAATATCCATTTGCTCATAGCTTAGACAGCCACACATTCATTCATTCTATATTGAATCTATTTAGGTTCTCTCCTTTTTCCTTCCTGATATGCTAGCTTCCGAGTATATTGTAGTATACAATTCCAAAACGATTCTCCTAAAGCGTTTGACCCATTTGTGGTACGTTGGTAACAACAAACTTGGTAAAAAAAAAGGTTTTTGATCCCTTTTGAACCAATATTAATAATGTCAAATAATATAATAAACAGCTTAAAATGTCCACAGAACATGCTTCCACTGGACATAATAATGGCAGAAGGATGGGTGATCGCAGTAAGTCAAGAATGCCCATTCGTTGTTTTTTTTTGTTTGATCAGATTGACTTTTTTCTTCAAAACCAAATGATATAACATGGGCGTGGTAATACCCATCATGTCTGCCATTTATTTTTATTTATTTGTTTGTTTTATAGATTAAGTAATTTATTAGGTTAAATGTCTTGTTCTACTCTTAAGCTAGAACAAAGATGTATATCTGTGTAGAGCCAACAAATATAAAGCGGGAAGCTTGACAATACATTTAGTAGGTGGTGAGGTACACATATTTTACCTAAGATATATAGGAGCATTATTGCAATTATATGATTATCCAAGTAGATATCAGTTGTAAAATTTTGTATAAAATTGAAAATGCATCATAAAAGACAATTTTTTTAGTCGTCAGGAAATTAACTATATGCGCTATGCATAAGGTCTATGCGCTATTCTGAAATATTAAATGCATTACTTCAAAGTCCCATCAAAATCTGTTAATAAGTTTTTGCGTGAAAGAAGAACAGACATTCTTACATCCATATATTCATCGTCACACACTCGCATTTATAATACTAATAGGATACACTAACATCTCATTTACAATATAAAGAAAGCAAAAAGCTAAAACCATGAATGAAATCCGAATGAATGGGCGTAGTTCCCATCGCGTCTGACCGCAACATTATGCGGTGGAACTCATCGAGTATTGATTCATCCGATAGACATTATCACATGGGAATCGGATGCAGCGCGAATAATCCGACTAGGTTTTGAGCAAAAAATACCAAGGTTTGAAAATTGTGGTCCTCGCAATTATGTTGCTATTTTTTTGGAATGATAATATTTTTTTGGCAAAATGGTAAAGTACAAAGATGTTGTAACATGATTTATATATCACTTTCAAAGATATAGTATATTATAAAGAAGTCAAGAATTATTAGCTTATCCATTGCCAGACTAGATCTGTAATGAACACGATCGCTCTACTCAGAGGCAGAAATAGAAATTGACAGCATTTCTATTTCTTCAAACTATAAGAGAGTACGTGTGAAAATATTCATAATTATGTAGTCTACATATGAATGTTTTCACACATACTTGTGTACTTAATTATTATGTCCTGCAGACTTTGCAACACTTTCTTGAGACAGAATAATATGATCAGGCAAAGATGATTAACTATCCGGTCGTAATTCAAATTTTATATTACAAGCCTCTGAATTTTACATATCAAAACAAGCACTATTGTGCAGTAACTAAGCTTTACATCTAATTATACTTAGCTTGCGTCTCCGGCCACGTGAATTATACCTATACCTAAACCTTCCTCAGAAATCACACTATCTTTTGCGGTTCAAAATTCGTCAGATTTCGTTCAGATTTTTTTGAGTTCATCGCATTCATACAGACAGACACGACGGCCAGGAACTTTATTTATTGTAGGTATAGATTCCAAACAAAAACTATCTCCCACAAGACAATCTGAGCAACCACATCCTCTGTGTGAATGGACTGCCGCTAGTCGTCTCAGTAACATTAGAACGCGTAACTCGATGCCCTAGTCGTGGTATTGTTGGGACGTTTCCTTGCTAAACATTTTAATATTATGTGGTTTTTATTGTTTCAACTCTGAGTAACAACAGGTTGTGTATCTCTGAAGGCCCACCGCAGGGTAAAAGAGTTCAGACAATTTTGTACATTTATATTTTTTGCTGCTACATGTAAATCTGGTGCTGCGGCAGAGTTTATAAACGTTGGATTGGTAATGCGAGTATAGCCACATACAGAATGTGTGTATGTATATATAGTGTATGAAAGAAACAAGTTTATTACGCGTAAAGTTAAAAGAATATCCATCCCACGCGTGTTTGCTAGATGATCAATATAATCATTCTATCCTTGCAGTTGATAGTTAGGTAAACCTACTTGAAGATCTTGTTTGAACTGTAGGAAAATACGAATATCATAGGCTACCAAAGTATTTCAATCCGTGATTGCCAAAAATAATAAATTATAACATATTAAAGAAGTGTTAGTAAAAACTATAAAAACGAATTGAAACGTGATGATGAAAGTAATTACAAGTACCAGACAAAGAAAAACATCTTAAAGAAGATGAATTTAAAAACTTAACAGGAAACACGTCAGAACCTCTAACAGTTAGTCAGAATCAATTTGTCGAAACTAACGTTACTTACCATTTCACGACGGTATAATACTTCCATAGTGTACCATTACACCATCATTTGTCACGCCCTGAAAATTACCTGCGGTGTCATCCTTCATGGCATGCCATAACTGTTCCTAAGTTGACATTCATTTTTGTGGGTTATGGCCAGGTTAATGGGGTTCTGGGCTCTTCGAGAACATTCTTTACAACGTCACGAAAGTTTATTTGATGACTCAAATTCATTGCAAAGTTTTCTTTTAAATAATTACTGCTAAAGTTGCTTGCTAATTCGTTTTAAGCGGTATTGCTTTTAAGTCTATTTATTGTCCCTTCAGTTTTATCTGAATAATGTTATGGTACATTCCGTAAAATTATACTGTTTAGATCTATTTTTTTAATGCAATGAATACGATCATCATCACCATTTATAAATTTAATGACAATGTTCTGGTAGAATCATCTAAATTTATTTTATTTGCAAGTACTAGCAAAAAGTGGTGAAATTGCGCTTTTTTATATTTTTGCATCTGTCAGCATAATAAAACACAAACCAATCCATGCATACATTTCACACACACAAAAAAGAAAAACAGTCCACATATATCTGATAAAAAATCTTTTAAACCTATAATAAAATCAACCACATATAAATTGCGAGTGGCCGGCCATCCAGTAAATCACTCGTAGTCAGCTTTTTTCAGTATTCAGTTGAAAAGTATTCTCTTTCAAAGCCACTCTTTTTGCTGGTCCGTTTTGAAGTATCATCTGTTTTGCTGTACAAAGCTTACTGATGATGTTGCCACTGATAGATGTGATAGTTGTTCGATGTAGTGTTACTTGTATGTTGTTAAAAATAATCATAAGGAAATAAAAGTGTCGCACTGCTAGGCATGGGTTTCTTCTCAAAATGAGTAATAAATACTAGGCCATAATGTCTGTCAACCTATAATGTTCTCAGACATGCAGGATACCGTTAATTGCTTTTCCTTCGCTGTTTAGGAAGCGATACTAAACAATTTACGGTGCACAACCATTGATAACAATTTCAGACTATTTTTGAATAAATTAAAAAAAATGATTAAGATTCGCAAATTTCTCCACTCACCCAGCTACAAGGCTTATGTCAGAAATCTAATTTATTTGTTGTTCTCCAACAAAAAAATCACATGACATGCTAGAAGAGACTTATTGTAATTGTTATCCTAATGTAACCAATGCGAATCTTTGAATGTCTACAAGATTGAGCCTAACCTTGCAATAAGTATTAAGATATAGATAAATTTCTTAATGAACAGAATGTTATTGTCCTAACAGTAGTCCCTATTGCAGCAACGAACGACTCGACGGGCTCAAATGGTGGTGCGGGCGGAGAGCCTCCATCAGCGGCAGCTAGCCCTGACGCCGCCGCTCTCGTTGTGCTACAGCCACCGGCGCCGCCGTATCCACCGTACGCACATTATGATGGTAAGCATCATTTAATTGTACAATATTATTTTGGTAAAGATCAAATGGCCAGTCGTTATAGCTAAGTAATTTACTGCTGATGTAAAATGTTCCTACCCTTATCACATTTTACATAAACTTTATCCCTTGAACATTCAGCCAACTAGCTCTCTCCAAACTATTTTACTACAAAAAAATATTGAAAATCGATCACTGTAATTCTGTTTTAAACAATAGATTTCTTAGTTCAGAGAAATTTAACGATTTATACACCAATATTTCTTGGTGAATAAATACAAAAATGTCATCTTAGTTTAGGCAAACTATTTCTGGGTAATAAGATGCCTGCTAAGCTGATATGATACCTTACTCAATAAGCAAAGATTTGAAAGAATTCTTCATAAGAAATGAACCTGCGATCTGTGACTTAGTGGTCAATGGTAAAGAAATTACTTATATGTATATTGGTTGATGTAATAAGTTTATGATAAACTCTAGGAATGAAGTCTAGGAACTATTAAGTCTAGGAACCTAAATTTGCCGTAGATTCAGGTTTAATTATTTATATCATCGCCTACTATTAATTGTTATTATTATTTGCAGAATTAAATGAAATTTATATAGACGTATGAAAGGAGAAAGACCAAATACGGCCTGTAGCGGCCAGAAAGTTGTGCATCGTTGAAATTAAACATATAATTTTTTTAAATTTTACATCGTTTTCGTTTCTTGATAGAGTATCGGTGAAAGAATTTAGTTTTTAAAGATTAATTATTTTGAATAAGCTATGATAATAGCGGATGAATGTCTTATGTTGCCAGCATTAAAAATAAAATGAAGTATGGTAGGCAGAAATTGTTTTAAGGAAATAATATTTTTATTACTATATTAGAAAACAATATATTTTATTTACTTTATAAGTATATTTGTAAAAAGAATCAAGAAATATATAATTTATTATACATTCCATAATTATTAATCGGTAAAAATCGTTTTGTTTTATAATCGATAGTAGAAATATTTTTTCAAACCATTTGCAACACTTTTTTTATCTGTTATGTCATTCGTGTTGCTACTGTGTATCGTAAATATTTTGTTCTGATTTATTGGTGTTTTCGTACGGTTTTAGTGTAATGTAATTGAATATAAATTCAATAATAATGATCAGTACCTTCTACCCATGCTAAGAATATGCAGCGGTGTTTGTGATTGTGGTTAGCTTTTTTGGACGAGTATACATAGTACGAGGTTCCCTAGTACACAGGTGATTATTCATTATTATTGGCCACTCTTTATGTAGTTTTTGTTCTTTATGACGCAAAGACATACTTTTATTTACATCTAGGTATTATATTTATGTTAAAATTCAATTTTGAGGTATATTTAGTTGTGGAATAATTTCCATTTCAAATATCTCGTATCTTATTTCCACCAAAAGTTATTTAAAAAGAAATTATACAGGTTAATAGAGTAGTCATTTATCTTCAAAACACACATGGTGTGTTTGGCCGTGCCAGGCCCATAATGTATGGCCAAATGGTACATCTCCTTTAGAATCAACTTAATTCCCTAAAGTAAATCAAATTTACAGACTTAACTTGTCATATACATGCTCGTATTATGTCTTACTTATTGTAAAATAAGAGTTTCAGAGCCATAAACATTATTGCTCATATCGAAAGATTTTATCTAAGTACTGCTTGTTACTTAAAGTAAGAAAAAAAGGCTATATTTCTGAACAAAATCATTCTAATTCATTTCAAGAAAAAACATTACCTATAATATTACTTAGTCTCGACAGAACCATAATTCATTGAACACGCAAATGTCAAGCATTTGCTAAAAAATATGTTAGCATCCTCTTACCGTTTAGATAAAAGTAAAAAAACACCAAATTAAATTCTGTCTCCCCCTCAATAAAGATTCACGCACAGAAATAAAACAATGAGAGCTAAAACAAAAGTGGCCAAACAGATAAACATCGAGAATCACAGTAGAGAAAACAAAAGCGAAAAAAACTGGAAAAGCTTTCGACAAAGTCGAGTGCTCCACTCCGAGGCACTTCGTCGGAAATCTAATTTTCTCCTTGGACCCCGCAAGGCTCTCTGTGTTATAACATCATAAAATTTCATACAGAGCCCACAGTTTTAGCACTTATGCATATTAAAGAGAGATTCTAAAATGGAGTGCCACAGGGATTCGTACAGGGGCTGCTCTTTATGCTTTTGGTCTTTAATCTGCCGCAATCTGCTTATCTTGGTCTGGGGTGGCGAGGGTGGTTCGCAGACATCTTTAATAGCTCATTCGGGGCTCTATGCAAATAATTTTAGAGGGGGGAAAGGGGGATCATACGGGCTTTGTCTGGGCTAACGAACCGGGACAAGAGGCTGCGGAACAGAAGTGCTTCTAGCTCAAACGGGTTTAGGCTCACGTTTATAAATATTAAACCGAGGGTGGAAGGGGTGCAATGGTTACGCATAAGCTCGTTTGCAGGGGGCGTGTTAGTGTTAAATTTGTTTGAGGCGTGGTGTGGGTACTGCCTATTAATGTTGAGTGGTGGTTTTGAGTAATATAATCGTATGATGTTAATAAATTATGCATTGCTTGCGGATTACGATATGTACTCATATTTTTATTTATACAAGAGCTTCCATTTTAAAAGTAATTTTTTCGTCACCTTTTCAGCAATACAGATAAGTTAGAGCTAAAAATTTGTTGTGAAAGTAATTTTATAGATAACTGGTATAATATATAGAACTTGGTTTTTATAAAGCTTAGCTTTGATCTTGAATATTCCATTTAATGTAATCGGTGATTATCTTAAAATGAAATTTTCGAGAACAATGGTCGAATATCATAAATCATTAGATGACTGGCGTAACTTGAAGAAGGAAGTTAGTTAGAAGGGCCTTCAAATAAAACATTTTAGTTAAAGTCAAGTTTTTTCTATAGGAATAATTGTATAGCAGGATATACTATGTAAAAAGGAAATCTCTAAATTGACGATTTGATGTTATTTGAGCTCTATTGTATTTTACTGAGAAATGTGGTTAACGCGGTCGAAGTAGAATAGACGTTTAAAATTTCTAGCCGATAGGACGAATAAAAAATCTTCATTAAATATTCCTTATAAATGAGTAGATAGTTGTATGGCATTTTTATCTATCTTTGTTCGCTTAATGTTAATCGCTCGATTTTTTGCCAAAGTATTTAATCTATTTAAGCGTGTTCTAAATTATTGTTCCGAATTGGGCAAGCTTCCAAAAACTTGCCAAGAACTTTTGTAAAGACGTTGCAAATAAATTGGAGTACTGTAATCAGTTGAGTTCCACCCCATTTGTACCTAACTACATAATATACTATATGCAGTAACACGTGTGGGGATCGAAACCCATGATTTTAAACAGAAAACCCCTTGTTTAATTTATGTCAACAATAAACGTGGCGTATATGAAAGTGTATCGTGTGATTCAGATAGAATGAATGGTCCTCTAAAATAAATTCTATCTCCCAAATTGTTATGAAAGAAAGAAAGAAAGAAAGAAAAACTCTATTATTCCGTTTATGCATGCAAAAGAAAGAGAGATAAAAACTTAAAAACTAACTTAACATAAACAGAATCGGATTATGATTTTAATCTACTAAGCAAATCAAATCTTTTATCTGCCTTAATAAAATGATCATGGCCTTTGCAACAATGTCTTACCCATCTTCATTTCCTCAAAATGTTTTCTTTCACCGTTTTTAGCAAACAATAATCAACTATTTAAATGGATAATATGACTGCAAAACGTGAGGTCCGCGGCGTAGGCTTAAATCCGAGATCAGCGAAGCAGTTTGTTGTTATCTCCACTAGTCTATTACTGCTTACCCTTTAAGTATGTATATATTTTTTCTATTTCAGGTACGACAACATTAGCCAGTGAATATGCATACGCAGCTCCATATTCGCAGTACTCGCCGTACGGAGGACCATACTCGCATTCCGCCGCCACCGGCTTGCTGTCCAAGTGGTGAGTATTATCATAATGTATGTGGCTTGCATTTTAAATATAAAGCACGAATATTGTATTGATGTATGATCTATAAAAAAGCAGTACAGCTTTATGATATGATATATGAAACAGCTATAAGATATAATCAGGCTGAGTGGCGTGCCATTAGAGAGGTCTATGTCTTGTAGTGGACTATGGCTGGCTGATGATTATATGAAACAGAATGAAATGACAGGAAAAAAGGAATAACTCTGAGTTTGTCTCGGCCTTTTTTTTCAAGAGGGCATTTACCTAGAAAACCGTTTTAAAAATCTATAGAAATGGGTGTTGTCTTGAATAAGTGTTGTAAACAACCAAAATGTTATAATAAGTATATGATAATGTATTGTAACAACTACTTAATACTATTTATATACAGATACTTAAAGAATTTCCCATTTGTATCCATACTAATATTAATGTTATGGGCGTCAAGGCACAGAATAGATAGTTCTTACGAACAGAAGCACCACTTCGCAAACCAATTTAAAGAAATGGCGACTCTTGCTACTAAGCAAGAAAGTGCAATTCAGCTCGCATGAGCATTCAGTACCTAACGCGATATTGACCTAACTGTTCCCGCTCTTTTCTAACACATAACGCTGTCGCTGTCTGGTGCGGAGCGGTGCGCTAGGGTTGTCGACTTGCCGCTGCTACTATAATATTTATTCATCGTCTATCTACCTACTTGACCACGTACCTAATAATAAATATTTATACTATAAGTATCCTATCCCACTATTTGAGCTCGTAGAACGAAAACCACAAAAATTCTGGTGGTTTACATTTTCACTATACTAATTCTTAGTTATTTCCTAAACGCGTAGACCGATTTACATGACTCAAACAGATATAAAAATTATTTTTAAATAAAAACAAACCAACTTCAAAAAACACTAAGGAACTAAAAAACAAAAAATAATTGGTTTTGGAGCAAACATTTTTGGAGTCGGTGCCAAGCAAAGTATTTCTGATCTGACTATACAACCTCTACACATTTTTATATAACTTTCGTTGTTGATAGAATAGGTAGTTTGTAATTTAGTAACTTTTGCCTAAGGGCTTGGCACCGAATTCAAAAATGTTTGCTCCAAAACCAATTATTTTTTGTTTTTTAGTTCCTTAGTGTTTTTTGAAGTTGGTTTGTTTTTATTTAAAAATAATTTTTATTTTTTGCTTTTTAGTGGTATACTAATAAAAAATAGTAATAGGTGGTACATAGGATAGTGTAGGTGGTACATGATGGGGAGGCCTTCCTTACGTGCCTCAATTCTGAAATGTAGACCTGTACCTTTCTGGCAATTTCAAGTATTTTTTGTTTTCAACTAAAAAGCCTAAACACGTTCGTTTCAGTTCCATCATCAGATTTCGGAAATCATCCAATACCAAAGACAAAACAAACGAGCCTAAACACAATGATATTGCGTTATTGTATTACAAAGATCCCATGGCCACCTTCCTGCTCCATCATCAGAGTTTGGTAAACATTCAGCACTATAGTCCATGTAAAGACGAATCCAAAGAGCCCAAACTCAATGGCATTGCGTCTTTGTATTACAAAGATGCTATGGCCACCTTCCTGCTCCATCGTCAGACCCTGGAAAACATCCAGTACCAAAGTCCATGTAAAGACCAACAAACGACCCTAAACTCGATGATATTGGGTTACCTTCCAGCTCTATCATTAGACCATGGAAATCATCCAGCATCAAAGTCTATGTAAAGACGACTCAAACGAGCCCAAACTCGATGGGATTGCGTAATTGTATTACAAATATCCCATGGCTACCTTCCTGCTCCAGCATCAGAGTTTGGTGAACATTCAGCACTAAAGTCCATGTAAAAACGAATCAAACGAGCCCAAGCTCAATGGGATTGCGTCTTTGTATTACAAACATCCCATGGCGACCTTCCTGCTCCATCATCAGACCCTGCAAAACATCCAGTACCAAAGTCCAGTGTAAAGACGAATCAAACGACCTTAACCTCGATGAGATTGGGTTATTGTATCACAAAGATCTCTTGGTTACCTTCCAACTCTATCATCAGACCATGGAAATCATCTAGCATCAAAGTCCATGTAAAAGACGACTCAAACGAGCCCAAACTCGACGGCATTGGGTTGTTAGGGTCAAATTGCTTCAAGTGTGCTTATAAAATTTGAAGAGTTCCTTCGATATCTCAGGATTCCATGATCAGATCCTGACCTGATGATCATGGGACCAACTAGGAGGTATACTCTTTCAATCAAAACAAGAATTTTCGAAATCGGTCCAGGCGTCTTAGAGAAATCGGGGAACATACATAAAAAAAAAAAGATTCCGATGAATTGTAAACCTCCTCCTTTTTTTGAAGTCGGTTAAAAATGGTTTTTGAACTAGACCTTTAATTTGACACCATAATCGTTGAGATATCTCAACAAATAAAAAGTACAATTTTCAAGTTGCTCTCGTAAAATAAATAAAATCAAAATTTCAAGTTGCTTCCGACACACATCCGTTAAATGAGCAATACTTCGCACCAGACTTGTGATGTGAACATTTTTGTTGTTCACTATTAAAATTCACGTTATTAGCTAGCCCTGCGCGCGAGCGGTGACGACGCGGCGTGGAAGCCGCGCCAAAGTGTAGGCACTTATCGCTGTAGGTACGGCCGAGTGAAGGAGGCCTGGTCAAGGCGTAATAGGCTTGTGTCCACTAAGAATGAATCGGTTTGATTGTAGTATCTATAGATTCATTATGATTTTAAGATATCAATAAAGTTTATTATTTATTATAAAAAGGTAAGATTAAGGTAATTTTTAGGATTCTAAAACTAAAAATAATATGTTTATTCTTGTGACAGTGAACACCAATCAGAATATTACGTCAAACAGTACGTCCGCCATTCATGTTGTTGACGTTTTAGTAGAAAATACAACTAAAACGTCAAACTTTCTACCTGTCAAATCGAATATAACAAGATAAAAGTGGGTACATCAGACAAGACTTCATTCACGGTTTGTTTTGTTTTGTACTTTGTGATATCCAAATCACTCAACCGCCATGATGGTTTACAGCGTGTCAAATTCAATAAGGTTTTACAAAATCCGTAATTAATAATGTTGCTGCTCGTTTTTTGAAGAAAAATCAGGTATTTCAGTTTAACATCTAATAAAGGAACGAATCAATCGCTAATTACATTTTAGGACACAAGCCTATTATTTAAAAATAAAGACAAAATTTCTTAAATTGCCCTGACATTTAAATCATGTTCCATTATATAATCTATGACCACCACTGCTGTAACTGATACCGAAACATTGAGGCAGCAAATATAAGTAGTAGTAGGTATACTCAAATCATGATATTACTTAGACCTAATTACAAAAATACCACTCAGGGAATTTTGATTGTTAAACTATTAAAATCATAATAATATGATAGTCAATCAAGATACTAAGATCAATTCGTTGCTTATTTTGCTAATAAAACAAATAGTATAGAAATTAAAAATGCTTTTTTCAATGTCTTTAAACATATAGCAAGGTAAAACCATCAATTTATTAAGCCGAGAACAGGTGCTAAAATACATCCCTGAGGTACACACCTAAAAACTGACCGAATGAGCGGGTTTAAGTGATAAACGCGTGAGATTTATTCCCAGCACATACACATTTGTTATTTGGAGGCTGTTAAACGACCGTCGGTTTAAAGGCAGTAAAAGCTATGGGATAAGTTAATGTGTATGCGGTCGAATGCCCTTACAAATCCCGTGTGGCCAGATCAAATGCCTTTAGAATAGAATTGACTCTTAGAATAATGGAGACGTTTTAAATGATTATAGTGAGATATGGTTGATCAAAAGTTATTAGATTTTTATAAACGCAGTTTTTCGATACGTAAGGATCTTTTTATCTAAAAGCTAAAACGTAATAATATATATAGAGTCCAATAGCGCCATAAAAAGTATCTTAAATAAGCTAAACATTCATGATACTTGCCCAACTTGGTGTTTATGTAGTACCATTTTTAAGTAGGTATCTTTCAATCACAATTTTATAAAATATTTTCTCAAGGAAAATAAACCAACGAAAACAATTATTTACCTTAAAAATACGTCATCACTATCCAATCCCCTGTAAAGCTTAGAATCCCTAACCTATGATTTGAGGATAAAGAATCACTCACACAATGCAATGTTTTGATTCCACCATCAAATTAGATACAAATTCCCAATCCCGTAGGTGATACATCAAAGCTACTGCTGCAAACAAACTTATTAAGTCACATACAACATCCCGCACCTCACAAGAATCAACCTAAAGTTTTAAACAGCAGAGTCGAGTATCATTTTCGTCTATAGCAAAAGTATTCTTGTTTTGTTGTTCGTAGGGTCGGATCGCACCAAATCCACTAGGATTTCGCATGTTGTCAACTAGAAGAACTGTTTTGTTTAAATATGATATGAACTCGTTGAATCTGAATTATTAGGTGGTGAAAGATGTCATAAATCCTCAAATAAAATGTTATTTTATACTGGGCGACCAAATGGGTCTGATGATTTCAAATTTATTTTTAGCACTGTTAATGTTCTTTCATTCTGGAGTTCTAAAATACAGGCTCTGGCTTAGTTTAGACTCCAGATCACCCAAATTACTAATATGTCACGCGAACCACTTGTCAACAACAAATAAACTTGTACTGTACTATTTATAAGAATGTAATTTGTGGTAATAAAGTAAATAAATATTATTATTATTATAATACAATAAGTATGTAAATATTTTTGTTTTAGTAAAAGAGAAGATCCAATATTTTTTCATCATGAACTTACGTAGCATGTTGCAATATTTACATTCTGTAACAAAATAAAGTATTATTTTTCTAATGTAAAGCATTAAAAAAACAATTAACAAAAATGCCACAGTAAGCAAATTAAATGAATGCGCCCATAAAGTATCTTAGTCGACACAACTTAAAAACATCATTACACGAATAAAATATAAATTAATCGACAGAAAAGAAATCAGAAGTACAATGGAGGGACACAATAGAGTTACATACAACGCATTTGTTACCCTGTCCCTGTATTCGTCCCTAAGGGCCTTCACAAAAGGGCATTCAAAATCCCTCAGGACCCTGGCTAACTTACAGGGCATTAAATTTAAGTGATTCTACTGCGAACACTTTTAAAGTTTGCAACGGGGGAAACTGACTCAATATGTTATATTGATAGAGTTGTATTTAAGAATTAGAAGTATTGTTTCAATTTCTAAGTGTGGATGCTGTTTGTACATCCTGATACAGTCAATACTGCAAATATTTTAAGGTTACATCCGTTTTTTTTAGTAAAGCATATTCTGATCCAATATTCTCGTCACCTTCGAAACAAAAAGCCAATAGGTACTGATTATTTGATTTAGGCCCAAAGGAACTCTTATGAACGTCAAAGTTAATATTGCCACCAGGTACGGATTTTCGTTAGAACTTACAAAAAGGCTTAGTAAAGTTCTGATGTAAAAGTATATTTACATAATCTGATGTTTTTTTACACACATGTGTTTTTTTAAAACATTTTAAAAACTTACCGAAGTGCGTATCTAATTTTGTAATTTGTAGACTGAGTATTTTTAACAGCACGTTTTTGTCGGTCTACCTGCTATTATTTTGTGTGTTTTGGATATAAAAAAATTAAAATTACTTTTGACTTGTTTCAGATATCAACGTACGCCGTGCGAGTAGTAGGTGTCGGCGGAAAACAACGAACAAACAAACAAAAGTGATAAAGGACACTTAAACATATGTATATCAACCAATAATGTGAGACAATTAGTTAAACTATAGGACAATCTCCTTTTTGTAGATAAATTAATATATTTGTACAATCCTTTTTAAATTTAAAGAATCATATTTTATTGACTTTACTTTAATATTTTATTCAGGTCAGTACCAACATCCTTTGCTTTCTCGATTGAAAATAATCATTTATACTCATTATCTTTAATTATGAATGTTGAGAGAGCCAAAGTAACTTCAGTACTTTTAAGATGTAAATAATGTATTTTAATGAAAACTATATGTAATTCATTTAATGTCATTATTAGAATTAAGATTTATTCTCGTTTTCTTTTTACCTCAGCGTAGTTACAAAGTAGTAAGTAATTTTGTGTAACATTTAATTTTAATACTTCCATTTATTTTATTAAGCTGTCCTGTGTGCACAATGGAAAGATTTTACATTTATTATACATTTAAAATCGTTATCATTTATATAAGTTATCTAATTTATTTTCTTTTGTATTGTTATTAAATGAAATTGCTTCGTATGAAGCTTCAGAACAAACTACGCAAGTCAACTGCTTAGTATATTTTAGATTATTTTTGAAATTACTATGAGATTATTCGTGTTTTTTTTTGTACTTTTTATATAAAAATGATTAGTTTTTAATTATATGTATATAGCATGTTCAAATTAGCACGCTGTATGCCATAATTATATAAAAATAATAAGTTCAAAATAATTGTTTTATTGTGAAGAAAATATTAGTTGCAAATCTTATCGTTTCCGTCCATTTATTATTATTGTTTATATTTTCTCATAATGTTGAGATTTTTAAATATAAGTTTTTATTTGAAACCAACTAGCATGCTTTTAATATTGTTTAAAATGAACGTCATACAGTTTAGTGGAACGCCAAAGACTTAAAAAATCATTGTAACATCTAGATTACAGCGGGATAATAAATAGTAGATTATATTTTATATGGAAAAAGCAATAAATTTTCACCAAAGATACAAATAACGGACCTTTTTCTGATAATTAAATATTTTTTATTTAAACTATTTTGTAAAAATACTTTCTTTCTTTTTTTGTTACAACTTACTTTTTATTTGTTGTCTTTTAGACAAATATTTTGTTTATTTTATTTTATATTATTATTTGTCTTTTATTATTAGAAAAAGGTTCGAACTGTATAAAGTATTCTACTCAATTTTATAATAATTATATTTTGCATTATATCTTCCTATTTATTAAATAATTTGGTGTTGCTTATAATTTCTGGAATCATATCTTTGTAAGTGGATCGTCATAATAGATAAATGATAAAAGATGGAATTTTTCGTTTAATTTGTAATAAGTATATTTGTAAGGCAAACGCACCAGTACGAAATAAAGCATATGAGTTTATATATTTTGTCATTTTATTAATTTCTCTTCCACAAGGGTGTTTCTATGTAGATATAATATGTCAGTATACACAAAAAAATAAGTATAAAAATATGTTTATAAATTTTATCCATAGTACAAGCTCTACTTAGTTTCTTAGGTCTAGATGGTGTTGTGTATGTGGTACAATATTTATTTATTTGCAGCCTGACCTGTCCCACTGCAGGGCAAAGGCCTCCCTACCCTCTTTTCATCTCGCTCTATAGAGAGCTGTTGTTGTCCACTCTGCTTTAAAGAGCTTTATATCATTTTGTCACCTAATCCTACTACTACTCTTTATTTAGTATTATTATTATTAAATTATACATTTTCTGTTGGTTGAATTTAACCCAGCACTGCTTATTTTCGCTCTAGTGGACATATAGTCTTACCGATTGCTACACACAAGGTCTTGAGTTCAGACCTATGGCGCAAACTGCTGACTTTTCAAAGTTATGCTCGTATTAAATTGTTATTTATTTATCACATGTTAAGCGGAGAAGGGAAACCTCGTGAAAGAAACATGTGTGAGAGTTCGCCATAATGGCCTCGAAAGACGTGTTTCATTCATTCATCATCAGCCTTTAACAGTCCACTGCTGGAGTAGTGAAGTGTGCGGGGTACGGGCAGAGAAATAATGTAAAACGTGTGTACGATATGAATCGTTTATTACGACTAAAAACACGACTGTCCATCATTTACTTAATACTAACTTATGCTATCTTACTCTAATATATACTACACTACACCACAGGGGTACAAGAGAAAAAAAAAATGACAAAGTACATTTTTTTTTTATAGAAATTAAACACCTCAACTACATCTAAATATTATATCTAGTAAACAATACGCAATGTTTCGTATTAAAAATATGTAATTAAACAATTTTCTCAATGTTAACAGAAGGTCATCAAACAACAGTATTACCTATTGTCTAAACAATTTTGTCCGATTTTTATGTACAATATCAATTTTATTGTTTTTAATAATTTTCACATTAGGTTCCTGATCTTCAATAACAATATATGGTCCATTATATAATTTATCTAATTTATTTGCAGTTTCATTTTTTAACAGTATTAAATCACCTTCTTGATACGATATTTGATTTATGTTTTTATCATACATAGTTTTTCGTAATTGCATACATTTTATTAGATTATTTCGTGCGTCTCTTTGCGCTACTTGCAAACGATATTTTAATTCTAGACTATAATTATCTGGATTATATAAAGGTTCTACACTACTACTTATTCTACTCGGAATGTTACAAGGTTTTCCAAATACTAGTTCATATGGCGCATATTGTGTTGAACAATGCACAGTATTATTAAAAGAAAAACACCAGAAAGGCAACCAGTGGCTCCAAGTTTCAAGGTTATTATCACACTGTATTCTTAAAAATGAACCCAAGTGTTTATGTGTATTTTCAAGTGATCCTATTGAATCATGGTGGTATGCAGTGGAGCTTAATTTTTCTATTCCTAAAAGGTTACAAACTTCCGTCATAGTAGATGACATAAATTCGGTACCTTTGTCAGTGGCTATTAATTTTGGTATTCCGAACCTTAAAATAAAATTAACTACAAAAGCTTTAGCGACAGTTGTCGTTTCTTTATTTGGAAGAGGATAAGCCTCAACGAACTTACTTAATTCACATTGCAATGTGAGAATATAACAATTATTATCTATATCTTTATTTAAAGGACCAACTAAATCTAAAAATATTTTTTCAAAAGCATAGGAAGCCGTGGTTGTTATTACCATGGGCTCCCTAGTTATTCGCGAATATTTCGCTTTTTGACATAGTTCACATTTTCTTATAAAGTCTTTGACGTCGTTCTCCATTTCTGGCCAGTAGTATTTCCTTTTTATATTATTGACCATTCTGCGCACACCAGCGTGACCACTAGTAGGCAGTAAGTGATAATCATTTATAATAAATCTTTTCTCTTGGTCATCATTGATTCTTTCAACACCTCGTAAAATACAAATGCGTGGACCGGTCCACAAGTCTTTACTCATGATTTCTTTTATTAATTCCCCTATAAATAACGCGTTATCATTTCTTTTTATTATACATATTTTGTCGACATTAATAGTTTTACATAATTCACTTAATTTTGTCACAAAAACGTCTCGCGTGTATTGTGCCCTAAAATCAAGATTAACGTATAATATTTTCTTATTTTGCGAAAATGTAAAACACTCGGTTTCTACATCTATACGCTTCTGCTGCCTTATTCTACTAATTTATTTTCCTTCAGTCCAAATTAATTCTACCGCGCCACTCGGTATCCTCAACAATTCCACGACTCTCGGTTGATCAGGCCGATTGTCTGTGTCATTACTGGTGATACAAGTGTCACTACTACTTCCTTTATCTTCTAGTATCCGTTTTTGTGCTCTAGTCATTACATTTAATATATTTTCATTAATACATTTTAATTCCTCTGAGTCTATTGTAATTCTGGACAAAGCGTCAGCTGCGCAATTTTCTTTTCCTTTAATGTAAACAAGTTTGAAGTTATACTCTTCTAATGTCAATCTAAACTTTAGTAATCTACTTGATGGATCTTTCATCCCAAACAAATATAGTAACGGTTTGTGGTCTGTCATGATAGTAAATTTTTTACCAAAAAGATAAGGCCTAAAATACTTCACACTCCAAACAATTGCAACTAATTCCTTTTGTATAGTCGGGTAATTCCTTTCCGATTTATTTAAAGGTCTACTTGCATAAGTTATTGGTAATAAATTTTTGTTACAAAGAACTGCTCCGACAGCAATGCCAGAAGCATCCGTCTGTAAAATAAATTCATTTTCGTTTGAAAAATCAGGATATTGTAATACTGGGGGTGATATTAAAGCTTTTTTCAAAGTTTGAAATGAATTTTCACATTGATCTGACCAAACAAACGGAACATTTTTTCGGCAAAGGTTGTTTAAAGGCATAGCTATTTCTGCAAACTTGTTTATAAATTTTCTGTAGTAGTTACAAAATGCAACAAAACGTTTCACTTCATCCGTGTTTAATGGAGTTGGGTAATTTTCAATACTTTGAGTTTTAGTTTTATCTGGCAATATGCCTTCTGCAGATATTGTATGACCTAAATATAGTAGTTCCTTTTTCAAAAAATTGCATTTGTTTGGATTTAACTTTAGATTAACTTTTCTAAGTCTTTCAAAAACATCTATTAGGTTTCTATTATGGTTGTCTAAATTTCGTCCCATAATTACAAGGTCATCAAGGTATATAAAACACTTTTCATACGTTAGTCCTGACATTGCGATAGTCATTAATCTCGAAAAAGAACTAGGGCTAGTTTTAAGACCCATTGGCATTCTTTTCATCTGATATTGTCCAGTATTAGTTGTAAAAGCAGTGAGCTTCCTAGATTCGGGGTTTAAATTTGCTTGATAATAAGATTGATTGAGGTCTAAATGAGTAAAATAGATGGCACCGGATAAAGATTCTAAAATGTCAGTTATGTTTGGTAAGGGAAATTTATCATCTTGTATTACTTCATTCAATTTTCGGTAATCTACTACTAACCTCCATTTTTTGTCACCGTTATCAGATTTTTTCGGTACTAGTAAAATGGGGCTAGACCACTCACTTTGAGCCTCTTCTATTATATCGTCCTGTAACATTTGCTTAACTTGCCTATCTATTTCGGGTTTTTGACTATTTGGGAGTCTGTATGGTTTTGTGTAAATGGGGCTAGCATTAGGTTTTAAATAAATATTATGTTCATATATTTTAGTGGTCGAAAGCCTATCACCTGGTAAGTAGAATATATCATTATACTTAGAGCATATTGCTTCTATCGTTTTACGTTCTGAGTGATGTAAGTGGTCCAACTTTAATAACGATAACAAAATGTTAGCTCGTTCTGCACTCGATTTTACCTTATCAAACTGACATATTTGGTATTCATTTAATAAATGTAACTCAGGTTGAAAAGTAGGTATACTTATTGATTTATCGCTGGTATTTAGTATTTTAATCGGTATAACATTATTAACAGGTTTCACTATTAAAGCTCCTAAAAATAAATCATCTTCTAACTGTTTTGGCAATATTACGCAATCATCCTTTATTTCAGTATCTGTTAACTTTATATAATGTATAGATTCGCTTCTTCCGGGAATACTTAAATAATTATGAGATATATTAGGCGATGCGTAAAGTGGTAACATACATTCATATCCATTACGTAAAATTAATGTATCATTTTCCAAATTAATACGTGAATTAAAATTAAATAAAAAGTCTAGTCCGAGAATACCATCCGATTTACAAGGCAAATTATCGAACAAATAAAATTTATGATTAAAATAGCTACCATTTTTCGCACATAAGGTGAGAAAAACATACCCTTCTGAATAAGCTTTACCACCTATACCATTTATTACAATATTATCTTTATACAAATTAATTTGTCCCAATAACACCTTTTTAGTAATGGCAGAAATGGACGCACCCGTGTCTAGTAACCATGAACACTCCGCTCCATTTATATCAAAATGTACGTACCTAACATTTTTATTACATACTAAAATATTATAACTCTTAAGACCGAAAAAACTGTGTTTCGTTGACTGATTTTTTGTTTTCTATTTGAGAATGATCACTTGTTTGAGCAGAAAACATTGTAGGTTTATTATTTGAACCACGAGTAGCGACATTTTTACCATGGCAAGATCTAGGCCATCGATAGTTATTGTTTGCGAAATTAGTAAAATTACCTCTTCCACGTACGTAAGGTAACTGCACCAGTGATGGACGGTTTAAGGTCGATGAAGTACGTATAAAATTTCCAAAAAAAAAAGTTGCGGGCCGATTCTTGCAATAGCTGTAGATAAAGTTGGTTATGGTTTTTTAGCATCTAATAAGAGAATACTACATTCATTCTAGTAATTTCCATAAAAATAAAATTACGAATAAAATTGGCTTAAAATTATCCAGTAATGGACAAGTCATACACCAATGATTGACACCTAGTTATGGACAGTGTTCCGGTATTGGACACCTAGTGATAGACACTTGATAGATACAAATAAATAAAAATATTTTTTGTTTAGAAACAAATTTTATTTGCTATTACGTATTCTAAAATAAAAGTTCTTATTAATCATAAAATAAAGTACTGTAAGAAAGATCTTGTTTGTAGCACCTACACTAATGGAATGAACCAGTGATGGACACCCCAGTAATGAACACGTCTGTCCATTACTGGTAAAAAGCTTTATAAAGTCATGGAAAAAAGATATTTCATTGACTTCGAGAAATAAATCTAGAATCGACTAAAATCTTTAAAAAAATGCCCTGCACTAGTAATCGACACAATGTCCATAACTAGGACATGTCATAATAACAGGTACTAGTCATGGACATAGCAAAAAAAAAACAAACCACGTTGTTGTTTGCAATACATTTAATTAAGATTGTTTAGAAAAGAGGTTAATTCAGCCACAAACTTATTATTTATTCATTATTACCTTAATTGAATTGTCAAAAAATACTCATCAGCAACATACCTCGCTATCAAACTCACTTAAAAAACGATATCACTGGTGACACGTGCTGTTTATCTTTCCACCAGTTTGAAACTGAACCACAGACATACATCAGCTGTCAATATTTTGACACTTTAATCCCTTTTCTCTGTGGTAAAATATTGCCAGGTAACAAAAGCGTTGTAGAATCCTTATTTTTTAGGACTCAATCAATAATGTTCATAACTGGTACGCTGTCCATTACCGGTGCACTTACCTTACCTACCGCGGTTATTGCCTCCATAAAACTGTTGATAACATGACGTATTATTATATTTTCGATTTGCAAAGTAATTACCACGACCATGATAACCTTGACTAAAATAATTATTACGTCCTCTCCTGTTATTATAAAATCTGTTGTTAGACCTACCTCTTGCACTGAAGATCGTGTTAGAAGTCGAAGGCTGTGCTAGTTCCTCGTCCTCAGCTGCACGCACTGCGTCTTTTAATTCTGCATAATTTCGAGCTGAAATGATAGTGCCCAAACGTTTATTCCTTAACCCATCAGCGAATTTTTTGACAGCTAGTTTTTCATTTACTGGCCTCAACAACTCACATGCCTTTTCGTTACCGTCAGCTTCCGCAATTGTAAGGTTTATAAATAATTCTGACAATTTATTTCCATATTCATTAATAGTCATATTGTTCTGAGATAAATTGTGCAATTGAGAAAGTATGGAACTGGTAGATTTTTTACTGAGTAAAAAAGTTCTAATGTCTTGTACCAGACTGGTAACATCGCTATACTCACATTTCATTTTTAACTTTGCAGTTTTAGTAAGCCTTGTCTTTAGCACAAAAGAAATAAGTAGTTTTTTCTGATCGTTATCTTTGAGACAGTCATTATATAATTCTACGCTATCTATAATTTTCTCCGTAACTTCTTCCGAACCATCCATTACGGGAATTAAAGATGTGGCCGTCTTTATGTCGAATTTATCCATGTTTTCAAAATTATTATCTACTTCGCTAGGAATACTATACTCTAAAATTTTATTTTCTCTTGCAAACCTTTGTAAATGTAGTCAGCTAACTCTAATGTACTTTTACGCTCAGAAAAAATACTAATAATAGCCTTATATGAAGAATATAGCTCCTTAGCTTTCGATATATTTACATCAACATACCTTTTATATTGAAGTCTTCTACTTGGTCCTAACTTTCTTATATTCACTTGTATATAAGTTAATTCACTTAAAATTTTTTCTAAGTCCTTATCCATAAACTGTAAAAATAAAATATACTTACGTTAACTTATATAAGTACCTATCCAGTGCTCAGCGAATGAATTAACCATGTAACATTCCGTATATAGAAAAATCTTAACACAAAAAAAACTAAAGTATTACTCGAGAGTAATTTTAACATTTGTATGTTTATATGAAATAAGTTCTTAGCAGAAATACAAGTACAGTAATTGTTTTTACTACATATCGGCATATAATTCTTATTATGGACGTACACTAATTCTACGAAAATTTGTATACCGTATAGGTACGAGTATTCCGGATGACGCAATCCACCAAAATATTACACCGCACAGTGCACTAAAATGTCATTTTAACTTATCACTACATATTCCTCGAACAATTTCACAGGAGGTATCAAAATTTCTGAGCTTTATAAAAAAAATATATATATACCTGTATTAAACGAAATTTTCTTACATAGGTATGGACAGTCGACGGGGCGTAACACAGTAGAGCGCTTTTAGCGGAATTCAAGCATTTGGAACCTCTTCTTCGCGTTCTCGCCTTCCCGACAAGCACAGACGCATCCTCCTCAGGAATTCGGAGTCTACTTGCCTTTGTATCCACCTCTTCTGTTCTTTCTTTAATTTCTTCCAAATAATTGCGATGACAGCAAGGGCGAAGACCACCAAGGCCACGGACAGCAATATATTGTTTATCTGCACATGAGTTTCGGATGTGCTATTACTTCCTCCTGAAGCATTTTGAGATATTATCACCTCTTTGTCCTCGGTTTTGGAGTAGGATTTCCCCATGATTGAGTTGTCGAACAGTACGAGTTGCACAAGTCGAAGCCGAAAGCATAGTGTTTTATAACGTTGATAATTAAAACAGTCTAACTTAGTGCACAAAGGCACACAGGAATGTGCTGAATTGCAAGATTCGCCGGTAACGCGATACGTGGGCCGCGCGAGGCAGGGTCGCCATGAAGTGTGCGGGGTACGGGCAGAGAAATAATGTAAAACGTGTGTACGATATGAATCGTTTATTACGACTAAAAACACGACTGTCCATCATTTACTTAATACTAACTTATGCTATCTTACTCTAATATATACTACACTACAGTAGGCATCTCCTTTGAAAGGAGGAATTGGCCTACTATACCACGCTGGCCAAACGGGTTGGTATAGGGTTTGTATCAAGTTTTCTCTGCATAATATGCTCCCTCTGTTGGCTCTTACGACACCCACTGGATGATATGGGGTGGTGACATTCCCTATTCTTAATCCGTCACCACACGGACGACGTGACGTGTAAACTCTACTAAACCGCACTTTGCCAGCGTGGTGGACGACGGCCTCATATTGACAAGAGGTCTATGCCCAGCAGTGGGACTGTGGGACAGAATGTCAAACAAAGCTGATATTGATGATAGTAAATCCACTAACACATTCTGTGCTGCTAGAACCATGCTCCTAGCAGTATCCCAGTTGTATGCCGGGATCCACTTACTAGTCTAACCAGATTTGACTAAATTTTAGCTTTGCCACAGAGCGACTGCCTGTCTGACCTCCGCCACCCAAAAGGATAGATAAATACCGTGGCTTAGACTAGTGTCAGTTTATTCATAGGTACTTACTCTCCTATGATAATGTCAAAGATCTGCATGACAGCTGAGACCAACGCGATGGCTTAACGTGCTCACCGACACACGCGGCAAGCGATAATCTATACACATAAATAAAATTGGAGTGTCTGTTTGTAATATTAAAATAACCGCTTTTTACTAAATGCATATGTATGTAAATCTATTTAGATTACATATACACGGTACACGTACCGAAATGTAATTTTTTACCCATAGTACAAGCTCTACTTAGTTTGTAATTTTTTTACAATTTTTGTCTGTCTGCCTGTTTGTTCTCGCTAATCTCTGGAACGGCTGGACTGATTTTGACGAGACTTTTACTGGCGAATAGCTGATGTACCAAGGAATAACTTAGGCTATAAATTAACCGGGTACGCGAAGTAGTTCCTTCAGGACGCGGATGAAACCGCGGGAAACTGCTAGTTAACAATATAATTCACACAAACCGAAAAGTCAGTGGTGGACGCAGTTGATTCGAACCCGATACGCTCTGCATGGCAGTCCACTAGGCTATCGCTAATATTCAATAATATAATGAACGATATAAATGAAGTCTCGCAAGTGACCCCAATGATAAACGGAAATTACGTCCCAGATCCAAAGACTTAATCTATATTTATTTATTTATTAGCACAACCACATCATATATATTTATACATTTAAGGTAAACACTTACAAGGCATTGCATCTGGTATTTAAGACAATTACGATATGCATAGCACTGATAATAGTAATGTAGTAATTTAAAACTATTTTAAATCTACTTAGTTATTTTACAGTTACGCATATAGCAGAAAACTAAATATATTAAAATGGGATAAAAATATGCTTAGAATCTTGAGTTCAACTGAAAGTAAATAAATTTAATTGAATTTTAACAATTTAATTTTAAATTGACTGTTGGAGTCATTAAAGATGTCAATGTTGTCATCGCGAGTTTGGATAGTACCTATTGTACTGATTGAATTTTATGCAATTGGTTCTACAAAAAGGATTTTTTTTTTGTGATTTTATGCCTGGGATATGAATGAGGAATGGCTAGAGATACTTTATCTAAGAGGTTGCTGCACTGTATTTTATTATTTATTAATTTATGAAGAAAGCAAAGGTCAATGATACGTCTGCGATTGTTTATAGTGATCATATTAAATTTAAATATTCTTTGATCGTATGGGTTTCGATGGGAATAACCACTGCAAAAATAACTCTATAGACTTGTACACAGGCAGATACATAGGTACATAAGTAAAATTGCGCATGATTTCTTACCTACAACACCTAGTAACTATTAACTTCGATATTTCTATACCACATAATCTTAATATATAAAATCCTTGCGTTACTGACTGACTGACAGACACGCTACAGCCGAAGCTATTGAGCGCGGGAAGCTGAAATTTGGCATGTATGTTCCTTGGGGACCGTAGGGGTGCACTATGAATGGATTTCCCGAAATTCCCACGGGATCGGCCAAAACGGGTAAATTAAAAAAAAATGCAGGCGTAGCTGCTGGCGTCCTCTAGTGTATAAATAAAATTGAAGTACCTATGTGCTTGTGATTTCCAAATGCCTATGTTTTTTTAAGTGTTCAGTTACACGGTACCAAGTCTCATACCACCTCTTATAAAAATTTTGTCTGTCTTTCTGTTTGTCAGTTTCTGTTGGTAATCTTTGGAATAATTAAACCAATTTTAATGGAAGATAGAAGGCTTTGCAGCGCATCATAAAGGCTATCATTTGATCCGATAGGTGGCGCTGTTGTCAATATACCGAAAATAACGCGGCTGAAACCGCGGGCAACAGCTAGTAGACTGTCACGCGGGTATAACGGACGATAGCTTGTTCTATAAAAATAATTGTTGAAAAACCCATTAGCCAAAAATAACAGATAAGATAACAATGAACATAAATATGTTATCACATTATTAATAATTATAATTGCATTATTAGTATAAACATTACGCGGTAGATATTCCGCCGCGTCAGAATATGTGATAAGAGTCCAATGATATCACAAGCTTGTAATATCATTGTAAGAGTATATCACGACCACTACCAATATACATTGACACTACTAATATACACTGTCTGCACGGTTGGCGTAGTGGTTTAAGCGGTCGCCTCGCCGCTTGGTACTGCGCCGCGTGTCGTGGGTTCGATTCGATTCCCACACTTGACAACACTTTGTGTGATCTACAAATTGTTGTCTCGTGTCTGGGTGTTCATTGTGTCCGTTGATTGAATGTTTGTAAAGTCCCCCGCGACACAGGAATTTATTCCTAGTGCGGGAGTTGTCTTTAAAAATATATGAAATATGAAAAAATATTTCTACTATAAGGTATAGTAGAAATATTTTTTCATATTTCATGCAAGCCGGTCAACAGTTTGAAAAACTGAGACAATGATACCAACTGTATGTTCAAAATTCGTGCGTTATTGAGTAACTGGCTGACAATGCACAGCAAAGCAAGCGAAGACGCTGAAATTTGGCATGTATATTCCTTAGGGACCATGGCGCGCACTTCTTTTTTATAGTAATAGGCGGCAAACGAGCAGACGGATAGCCTGATGGTAAGCAATTACCGCCGCCCATGGACACAAGCAACACCACAGGACACAAGCAACACCACAGGAGTAACAAGTGCGTTGCCGCTCCTTAGGCTTGGGAAAAGGGATAGGATGAGAAGTGGGATGAGGGAGAAGGAATAGGGGATAGGGCCTCCAGAACTCTCACTCACCGAAAAAAACGCAACAGTTTGGGTACTGTTACTTTACGTCGATTTTCTATGAGAGGGTAGTATTTCCCCGGTCGAGCCGGCCCGTTCGTGCTGAAATCAGCAAGGCTCTACTACCTATAAAATACTACTACTACTAGCACTATAAAAAGATTGCCCAAAATTCCCACGGGATCATGAAAACCAGTAAAATTTAAATAAAATGAGCGGGAGTAGCTGCAAGCGTAATCTATTGCCGAATAAATGATTAGCCCTGTTTATAAGGTCTCCTACAGCTGGGCATACTGTGGAAGTGCAGAAGGATTAACACCTCAGTTAACCACGCTGGCCAAGTGCGAGATGACAGACTTTCTATGTCTTTGAAGTATTTTCGGAGAACTCTCAAACATGTAAATTTCTTGACCACATTTTTTACCGTTAAGTATATTTTTTATATAGACTCACGCCTGTATCCCCGAACGGGTAGGCACAGGTGTAATATTACACCCACAAATAATCGATAATAACTACTTGAGAGGAAAAACTACGGATGAGAGAATTGAAAAATAGGTATTTGTAAAATCTATTGCTGTCGCGCAGCCTCAAGTCTCCCCCTGCAGAGCGCGATAGAGACAACGCTACTGCTGGACCAAAAATACCTATTAAATGTACACAAAATCAACGTTTCGTATTCCGTTGATTCCTTCTCCAAAACTTCATCGATTTAACTAGTTTTTTCATATTAAATTAAAAAAAGGTTTGGGCCGTGTTCCTAGGTCTTCGTTTTTTAAAATAATCTAGCCAAATTTGTTTTTTGGATGTTTGAACATAGCGGAAAATCTGGCCAATTTTTGACGCATTTGAAGGTTCCTATCTTTTTCATATTTAATTTATGAGAAAAAGGAAAACATAGGGACATGCCAATCGGGGCCATACATCTTTTGGAAAAAAATAATTGCCCTACTGGCATTATCCAGGGAGAAAACAGGAGACTACGTTTGTATGGAAAAACGGCCGTTGTGTTTCCTCTTAACACGCTCATACGAAAAGGACTGCCTCCGTGGACCAGTGGATAACGTATGCGACTGCTGATTGGAGGTCCCGGGTCGGGCAAAAGTGTTACGGAGTTTTTCCGATTTCTCAGTAATAGCACGGAGTCTCGTGATGTACCCGGAAACGGGAATAGGCTCGCGCCAGAAAAAAGTCATGGCGTACGGGTGTAATATAACACCTCTGTCTACCCCTTAAGTGGTGCGGTCCGTAGGTTTGAATTTAAGACTCTTTGCGTAACAGTTTGTTAGTCTGTAACATGATTTTTTTTCATACGAGTTTATTTAAGATGATTTTCACGTAAAATCTCTTAAATAAACTCATATGAAATTTCCCTCTTGCTTGATTCACTCCCATCAAGTTTCTCGTGCATGCTCTTTTGTATAGGGTACTTCTGACCTGTCCTTTTTTAGGATGTCTCCAATCTGGTCAGAGAACGTCCGCCTAGGTCTTCCCCTGAATGAAGCAAGAGAGGTATGTCAGGATCGTTGCAAGTGGCGTGCCCTAGTCTCTGCCTACCCCTCCGGGAAACACGTGTGAGTCTATAATAATAATAATAAGAAGGAGGTTCTACTCGATACGGCGCGCATCGTGAGGAAGTTCCTTTATCTGAGGCCCTAACCACCGGTGGCTTGGTCCCTGTACCCGACACCGGTGGGTTTCCGTGGTCCTATTTTATATAGTTAAATTGATTTTGATATATTAGGTTTAATTATGTAAAATTTGACTTTGTGAATACTATTTATTAAAGAGAATAATAAATAAACATTTATTTATCTCTCCACAAGGGTTAAAAAAACTTAGAATAGGTTGGCTACAATAAGTATAGAATTTAATATTATGATCCTTTGTGAGAGACTGGGGTCCGAACTAGGAAAGTCCTGTGTGACTGATGTTTAACTAAACCAACAAATCCCGGGTGGGGGCACCCCCGGGACTTGTTGGTTTAGTTATAAGAGTTGTTACACTTAAATAATCGATAATAAACAGTACATGATTTAGACAGGGTTATTACATAAAAAGAGGAGAACAAAACGTACAAAATATCTATGTATGTATGTATGAAATACCCTAATTTGGTTGTAGATCTGCAGGCCAATTCTCGTATATTTATATGACATTGAAATTATATTTTGAATTGACTCAGAAGCGGTATTCTGCTAACCATTATCGTTTAATTTGAAATAAACAACATAATATATATAGCTTAGACAAATGATTGGTATCGCTCTGCTCTACTAGACGGAGATGAGGCAGAAAAAACCATGCCAGCTGGCATGGTTGAGCCTGTCACACTGACAGCCGTATACCTATCCACCAAATTAATTACGGAAATAATTCGCTGTAAAATGCCAAGTTGCGCTTTTATCCTGAGTAAAATTAACTCAGCAAAAAATAAGAAGGGCTCTGGTATCGCATACTATCTGTAAAATAAGAATAATTTTGAAATTTCAACATAAAAAAACCGAAAACGCCATTCAGTGTTGCTGCTAGTACAAGAATCAACTTCCCCACAGTTGAGATTTTCATTATGTGAATCTACAGTTATTGTATTTCGTTATATTTTACTATTTCTTTCATCTAACCTATATATTATATATTTTACCTTTTTCTATATTATTTTATGTTTATACCTTTACAAATAAGGTGAAAAATGTTAGTTGTTAGATTGTTTTATTCAAAGTAGTTTTCACGACTATTCATGTTAAATTAATAATGTCTAACTAAATTTATATGGCCTAGTAGCATGGAAATAGAAAGCACTGTTTTGGAAACACCTTATTTCCTCTATGGTTATTTCTAATAATAATTTGCAAAATACTATTAGTACATAAAACAAACCATCATAATAAAATGAGGCCTAATCATTGGATAATATACCCACCATTTTTCTAATAAAGGAACTTACGCGTTACGCCTAACCTATACACAAATATAGTGATGCTTTCAATGAATTGTAATTTTTAAGAATTTTCTTAACTGATTTCGAGACCAATAACTTATCCGCTAGACCACAGGATAAAATATTTTCCCATTTACTCGGGTAACTGTTGAGAAGCTGACAACACAATTCTTCACGCATGCGTCTTGTCGCTTTTGTTTGACACACACTGTCATAATGAGTTGCCTCATACCCTCATACGGAGCTATTTTTCTTAGGCAGCGCGGAGTGAAATATTTTATGCTGTCAAATCCAATGTAATACTCTTTGATATATAAGAATAAATCTACTTTTTACATAAAGTAAGGATACTATAGTCCGTTCACAGTTATTTTACCTCTAGCTGTTAGATTGTCCAACCTGGGCGTTGTGTTGCTATATTTGGTATATAATACTCCCATTTTAAATATACATCATTGCTAAAAATGTACTTATTTTTTTATTGCCTAAGCGATCTTTGGAATCGATTGGAAGTAATGTTTGTAACAAAACCTCTTGATATTGGCATGGCTATATGCATGTACATTTATTTTCTTACGAAATAACTAATTTCCTATGAAGATAAGTAGTTATAATAAAAATGTTGTCTATTTAATATATAAAGGTAAACGCATCATAATTACGCCAACGTGAGGTTCTAATTAACAAATACAAAAACTGCAAATTTAATTTTCATATTTATTTTGAATAAGAATGATGTGGGTGTAATATTACACCTCTGCCTACCCCTGCATGGAAACAGGCGTGAGTCTATAAGAATGATCCATGTGGACTGCCAATGTTATGATGATTCGTAACTGCTGTCATATTCTTTATCAGACTCAGAATTAAATTCTATTATGAACCTGTCCATTTCAGCATCCGTAGACCCATCTGTTTCACGAAGCTTGTCTTCTATGTGGCGCTCTTGTTTGCATTGTTTTTGTCAGTCTTCAGCAGTGATAGATTGAAAAGCTTCTTCAGCTAAATTCACAATATTGGTTGCCTCTTGTCCTAAATTTTTGCTTGTGACTCGCCTTTTAATTAGACTCCACATAAGTTCAATTGCGTTTAGCTCGCAGTGGTATGGTAATCTAACCACTTGGCCATGAGCTTCAAGCATTTGAATTTTTGAAGCATTTCCACTAATATTGGGTAAAATGTTATGCATGGGTAACCCTGTTTTACATTCCTGTCATCACAGCTAGATCACAGAGTACCATGGAAGAATAACTAAAGCATGGAATGAACGATATTTTTATGAACAAATTGAATATAGCTAGACTCTTCACTCATATGACAAATTAGAGTTGCCAGCAGAAGATGGCACTATGTTTGTCAGCTAGGGCTAAAGACCATTTGAACACAAATTTCGTAACTTTTTAATTTTTTAGTGATTGAGCAAATCCGCTATCGATATCGATCAAAGTTTCAATATAGGTTCAAAATTAAACAGACTTGTAAAGTATATTATGTACATGTTATACATTTTAAATTCCGTAAGTTTGTGTCCATAGCAGTCAGAACGCTGTTTGATGGACAGTCTTTAAATAATTATTACACAAACTTGCATTTTTAAACTGAACTTATATATTGTTGTTTCAAATGGGTACTCAGTAGCACTTATTCTTTCGAGGCATTATTTTCTAATTTTCATGGTTTATTTCTTTACGCTTGTTATTAACAACAATCACTTTCATATAATTACACATTTTTGCTAGAGAAAGTAAACAATTAAGAAAACGGCAAAACGCATGCTTTATGATAACTGTAAATGTCATTTTTTTTATAGACTCACGCCTGTATCTCCGAAGGGGTAGGCTTGTAAAAGTAAGTATGTACATGTTATACATTCCGTAACTTTGTGTCTACAGCAGTCAGAACGCTAGTTAATGGATAGTATTTATATAATTATTACACAAACTTGCATTTTTAAACTGAACTTATATATTTTTGTTTCAAATGGGTACTCAGTAGAACAGGCGTTATTTTCTAATTTTCATGGTATTTTTCTCTACGCATCAACAGCCTTTTCCAGTCCACTGCTGGTCTTAAACCTTCCGTTGTGGAGGTTTGGCCTAATATTATACCACACTAGCCAGACGTATTCGTATAGGGTTTTATTTCGAGATTTCCTTCTCTTGTGTTTCTCTTAGTCGCCTCATACGACACCCTCGACATTAATGTTTATTTATACTTATTTATAGTTAGTTTTTCAGCTGTAATAATAGCTGTAAGTGGGATTAATAAATATTAAATAAATAAATCATCACCCCCAAATAACATATTTTTATTAGAGAAAGCAAATAATTAAGAAAAAGAAAAACTCATAGCTTAAGCATTATGATAACTGAGAATGGCATATCCAAATTAATTCTTTACAAGGATAGGACATAATCGACATGGATTTTATCAAGCAAAAAACATAAAAATTAACTTAAAATAGATAAATCAGACAAAACCTTGAATAGTGCCCAAAGGTTTGTTATTAACAATAATCACTTTATTGAAATTTTCTCATTTACATATACACTATGTAATACAAATCTATGTGTAAAAAATGTATGTGCGGGATCGCGCACTTTTTGATCATACATGTGACACACAGAATATTTAGAAAATGTGTAATTTGGCCAAATAACACATTTTTGCTAGAGAAAGTAAACAATTAAGAATAAGGCAAAACACATGCTCAGGCATCATGATAACTGTAAATGTCATATATTACCCAACTTGACACATTATAAGAAAAGGCATGGTCGACATGGATTATTGTATCAAAACACATAAAATTAAAGTTAAAATAAATAATTTAGTGAAAATCTTCAATAGTCCCCAAAAGTTTGTTATTAACAATAATCACTTTTTATTGACATTTTCTCATTACATAGTGTAGGTAATACAAATCTATGTGTAAAAAATGTATGTGCGGGATCGGACAATTTTCCATCATACATGTGACACACAGAATATTTAGAGGGAAAAAAATTGTGGCTAGACTATCCCTTCGATTTATCTTGGGATCGGCACATTATTAGTCCACTAGTCGAACAAGAACAACCAAGTTTTGGTTTCTGGGTAGATGACATTTAACAAAATTTCTTTCAAACGAAGATTCCCTTATTTTGATGCATAACCACTCAGTAGTCGTGACTATTAAAGTAGACAGTTCTTATCAAACCTTCAAATTACTGTCCTTTAAATATTACTGTCTTTGTAGAGAATGATCAGATTTTTTCTATAGGTGCATTAATTTTTTTGTAATATGATGGATTCTAACAAGCTTCGGAATTCACTACTGTTGCTGATAGTTTAATTATTAGCAAGTAATTATTTAAACATTCACACTGTTATGTTTAGAAGGGAGGAGCCATCTGTCATTACTATAAAAACATTCCGCAGTAAAATGCTTGGAACAAATTCTGTGGTGCTTTCTAGGCACCCAATTTTCTCCACGACATACTGCAGCAATCCACTTATTTTATAAATCTTTATCACGTGCACATAGAATCTAAAAAATAACGAGGTAAAAATATACGGTGATAGACATATCGATAAGATTTTTTACAACACTTGAAAAGTCCATATAAATATTACACGGCTAAATTCAAAATCATGATATATCTGTTATAAAAGAAAATTCACTAGGGTTATATAATTTGATGGCATAATATTGTCTAAATTGTATCTTACACGTCAGTTGACTGTGTTCAATTTGGGAGTACTAGGACGGTCTCTATGTATATTATCCAATCTCTTTGCAGAGTACAATTCCAACATAAAGAAAATAAACACCGACATCTGTCAGAGGTAAAATAACTGTGAACGGACTGTAACTTACTTTATGCCTTAGGTTATATTCAAAGAGATTGGATAATATACATAGAGACCGTCCTAGTACTCCCAAATTGAACACAGTCAACTGACGTGTAAGATACAATTTAGACAATATTATGCCATCAAATTATATAACCCTAGTGAATTTTCTTTTATAACAGATATATCATGATTTTGAATTTAGCCGTGTAATATTTATATGGACTTTTCAAGTGTTGTAAAAAATCTTATCGATATGTCTATCACCGTATATTTTTACCTCGTTATTTTTTAGATTCTATGTGCACGTGATAAAGATTTATAAAATAAGTGGATTGCTGCAGTATGTCGTGGAGAAAATTGGGTGCCTAGAAAGCACCACAGAATTTGTTCCAAGCATTTTACTGCGGAAAGTTTTTATAGTAATGACAGATGGCTCCTCCCTTCTAAACATAACAGTGTGAATGTTTAAATAATTACTTGCTAATAATTAAACTATCAGCAACAGTAGTGAATTCCGAAGCTTGTTAGAATCCATCATATTACAAAAAAATTAATGCACCTATAGAAAAAATCTGATCATTCTCTACAAAGACAGTAATATTTAAAGGACAGTAATTTGAAGGTTTGATAAGAACTGTCTACTTTAATAGTCACGACTACTGAGTGGTTATGCATCAAAATAAGGGAATCTTCGTTTGAAAGAAATTTTGTTAAATGTCATCTACCCAGAAACCAAAACTTGGTTGTTCTTGTTCGACTAGTGGACTAATAATGTGCCGATCCCAAGATAAATCGAAGGGATAGTCTAGCCACAATTTTTTTCCCTCTAAATATTCTGTGTGTCACATGTATGATGGAAAATTGTCCGATCCCGCACATACATTTTTTACACATAGATTTGTATTACCTACACTATGTAATGAGAAAATGTCAATAAAAAGTGATTATTGTTAATAACAAACTTTTGGGGACTATTGAAGATTTTCACTAAATTATTTATTTTAACTTTAATTTTATGTGTTTTGATACAATAATCCATGTCGACCATGCCTTTTCTTATAATGTGTCAAGTTGGGTAATATATGACATTTACAGTTATCATGATGCCTGAGCATGTGTTTTGCCTTATTCTTAATTGTTTACTTTCTCTAGCAAAAATGTGTTATTTGGCCAAATTACACATTTTCTAAATATTCTGTGTGTCACATGTATGATCAAAAAGTGCGCGATCCCGCACATACATTTTTTACACATAGATTTGTATTACATAGTGTATATGTAAATGAGAAAATTTCAATAAAGTGATTATTGTTAATAACAAACCTTTGGGCACTATTCAAGGTTTTGTCTGATTTATCTATTTTAAGTTAATTTTTATGTTTTTTGCTTGATAAAATCCATGTCGATTATGTCCTATCCTTGTAAAGAATTAATTTGGATATGCCATTCTCAGTTATCATAATGCTTAAGCTATGAGTTTTTCTTTTTCTTAATTATTTGCTTTCTCTAATAAAAATATGTTATTTGGGGGTGATGATTTATTTATTTAATATTTATTAATCCCACTTACAGCTATTATTACAGCTGAAAAACTAACTATAAATAAGTATAAATAAACATTAATGTCGAGGGTGTCGTATGAGGCGACTAAGAGAAACACAAGAGAAGGAAATCTCGAAATAAAACCCTATACGAATACGTCTGGCTAGTGTGGTCTAATAGTAGGCCAAACCTCCACAACGGAAGGTTTAAGACCAGCAGTGGACTGGAAAAGGCTGTTGATGCGTAGAGAAAAATACCATGAAAATTAGAAAATAACGCCTGTTCTACTGAGTAACCATTTGAAACAAAAATATATAAGTTCAGTTTAAAAATGCAAGTTTGTGTAATAATTATATAAATACTATCCATTAACTAGCGTTCTGACTGCTGTAGACACAAAGTTACGGAATGTATAACATGTACATACTTACTTTTACAAGCCTACCCCTTCGGAGATACAGGCGTGAGTCTATAAAAAAAATGACATTTACAGTTATCATAAAGCATGCGTTTTGCCGTTTTCTTAATTGTTTACTTTCTCTAGCAAAAATGTGTAATTATATGAAAGTGATTGTTGTTAATAACAAGCGTAAAGAAATAAACCATGAAAATTAGAAAATAATGCCTCGAAAGAATAAGTGCTACTGAGTACCCATTTGAAACAACAATATATAAGTTCAGTTTAAAAATGCAAGTTTGTGTAATAATTATTTAAAGACTGTCCATCAAACAGCGTTCTGACTGCTATGGACACAAACTTACGGAATTTAAAATGTATAACATGTACATAATATACTTTACAAGTCTGTTTAATTTTGAACCTATATTGAAACTTTGATCGATATCGATAGCGGATTTGCTCAATCACTAAAAAATTAAAAAGTTACGAAATTTGTGTTCAAATGGTCTTTAGCCCTAGCTGACAAACATAGTGCCATCTTCTGCTGGCAACTCTAATTTGTCATATGAGTGAAGAGTCTAGCTATATTCAATTTGTTCATAAAAATATCGTTCATTCCATGCTTTAGTTATTCTTCCATGGATAAGTTATATTTCTTTGTTTATTTGACATAAAATTGTAAACGTCAGATTATAGAAGAATATTCATAGTGTAAAGTAATACTACGAGAATATTGTTGAAAATATGGATATCAAATAAACACATCCGATTTTCAATAGTTTTATCAAAAATAACATACCATACTAGACCAAAATTAATCCCTAAGCAATGTGGCAAAATAGAAAAAGCAAAGAATGAAGATGAAAGAAAAGAAAAAGTTATCATCACTCATCACAGGGTCAACAATGGAACCTATAATATTGAATAAATAAATACAAACAACAATGAATAGGAACTGAAATAATAATTATATACCTAATCCGACCAAACCAAAATTACATCAAATTAGCAGCACAAAAGAACAATCACCGAAACAGAAGATAACCTTTTCAAGACCCAAGGCAAATAAACGTTAAAGAATCAACAAACTATGCAAAAATGCCTCCAAAGAAGAAGAAAGAACAAGAATGTATCCCAGTGCCACTACCACCTTGTCCCCCGCCTCCTGACATCTGCTTAGAAAGTGGGCTAACACCAGCTGAGAATGCAGCGTGCTACGAAAAGGCCAGGTTGAAATCCCCAGTATCAAGAGCAGTGAAAAAATTCAAAAGCTTTGAAAATTTAACACCTCCACCTCCAAAAGGTTGCATACCTAAAAAACCTGTTGAAGTTGAAGATGAAGGTGAAGAAGAATGCGAGCCGGAGGGATCCTAGAGTTGAAATGTCAAGTCAAACAATTTAATGTAATGATCCATCTACACCTATGACTTTCTCAACAAAGATCAGTATACAACTGCACACGTGACTTTCTTAGTTTCTTAGAAGTGGTCGAATAAAAATAAATAGAGGCTATCAAATGGTCAGAATTGCAGTAAATTAAAATTATAATGTTACATATGTAGTTTCTTTGGTTTTTCTTTCCACTTTAGTTTTCTTTTACAGTAAAATATGTTTCAAGTACAATTTACTAAACCTGGCTAGAAGAAACTAACCAATTTCAGGGGTTTGCAGTCTGTAGGAGTTAAATCAATGGTTACTCAATCTGAAACTATTATTTTCAACTTAGGGCTATTGTCTCGTCATACATATAATTCAAATTGTTTAGAATGGATTCCCTCTTAAGTGATAAGAGCAAGATAATAAAATATAAACACGATAAATACTGGGAAAATCTTCACTAGTGTACCCAGTGATAAGTGCTATCTTGGAGTGAAATTTAAATGTGCATCTGGTGATGGAGCCGGAAGATATGAACTGGAACTCGACATGTAGGTATGTAACTAAGAAATGGAATCTAAGGTACTAATTTAACACATTGACTGCTGGAAACGTATATGGTGTGTCCCAAGTGTCGGATCCTGCGATGCGGCTAGCCCACAATAGTCGTGTTTAGGGAAAAAATATACAAGCGTGCTGCCGAAACACGCGACGCGTGAATCATACTCATACCACACATGTGCTGACGACCACTCATGTGTGTTTTTTTGTATAGCAACTCGTACGTCGCGTGTCGCGTCAGCACAGACACACGCTCGACCTGCACGCGCGTTGCGTGTCGTTAAGCACGAGAGGCTGGGCACGCTCTGCGGGTGCGGATACACGCAGGATATGCGTACTGGCCGCATAGCAAAAGGCCGTCTACGAATCTTAGGCCAGCAGTCAATGTGTTAACCATCTTCCAAGGGTCGTAGCGAAATGAAAATTGGCAGCCGTATGTAGTTCTGATGACAATATAATAATATGGTACTGTAGAACTGATCTGATGATGGAACTGGAAGATATATTCGTCAACGCCGTAGTTTGCGTGCTCTCACTACTCTTTTCTCTTTTCTTAACTCTCCCTCTCTTCCTTCTTATCTAAGTCCTTTTCTACAATATTTAGGCTCCAATCACGACAAAAATTTACGGTCATCTAATAATCGTCTCCTTTAGTGTCCCTCCCATAGTTCTGGGTTTGTTAACTCTTCTTTCTTCGTCCAAGCTGTCTCATTATGGAATATGCTCCCTCTCGAAATCAGGATGGCAAACAATCGGCTCACTTTCAAACTAAAGGCTCGAGAGTTTGTACGGAGTAAAATGGCGGAATAATATCATAATGACTGTATTTACTAATTTATGTATTATTATATATATATATATATATTTATAATCTGTAAGTATTTGTTCATATACATATATATGTATTTATACTTATATATACTTATTACGTATACACGTACAGGTATACACCTTTATATATATTTTAAATATTTATCTATAATTTATGTAGTTATTTTCATATATAGTAATTATTATTAATTCCCAGTAATTATTTTCTAATAATCACGCACCTACTATCTACTATCTCTGCATCACCCTAGGTTGACTGGTAGAGAATGCCTAAGGCATTAAGTCCGCCTATGTACTACATGTTTTTGTGCTGTGCAAAAATTTAAATAAATAAATAAATATGAACTGGAACTTCATGATGGATAATCGTATCATTACTGTTTACTGGGCTGAAGTGTAAACTATGTGCTTTTAATTATAATATTTGATTGTAAAAGCGTGGGGCGCTGGAACAGGAAAAACTTCATTGTTAACAAATACTAATACTAACTTCCTGGCGGAAGCTGCATGAGGTCGCACAAGAGCATAACATTTATACCGCCAAAGGGATATCTCTAATGTAGAGCTACCTATAGTCTGTGCGGAAAAAGAATGGGCGTGGCGAAAATTGGAACTAAGAGGTTTGAGTCCCTTTAGTAAATTTTAACTTATGTAAGTACGATTGAAAACCCTTCTGTCTATCTGAGTAACACAGGCTCAACAGATCAAGATTTTTAGTCGCACTATAATAAATTAACAATGTTGCCAACATGAGAAATACGGTAAGTACGTACCTATTGTTGCGCCCTCAAATCAAAAGTCTGTTCTCTTTCCGCACAGACTCTACTAGTCGTGCTGCAACTCCAGTTAGAGTGCCAATATGTGTAGCCTGCTTCCCGTAACATCTGTTCACTTGATTTTTGAACAAGTTAAGCAAGAACGTCTTTCCTGTTCCAGCGCCCCTCACTTTTAAAATCACATATTATAATTAAACGCACATAGTTTACACTTCAGCCCAGAAATAGAGACACATTGACTGATCCAGTGTTTTTTTTTGCTTTTACGTGCATTTATAGAAGCGTGTTTTAGTGTTTTTTAAACTGTGAATTTATTGCCAGCTCAAGTCAAAGTCAAAGTCAAAAATCATTTATTCATCTAGGCCACAAAGTGACGCTTATGAACGTCAAAATTTAAGTTAATTACTTAATGATTCTACATTTACATTTACTGCCACGTTCGCAATGCAATAGGTAGAACCACGAGAAAGAACGGGCAATAAAACTCATGGCCACTCTTTTCAAACAAATATAATGGTTGTACATTATATTTTTGTAAGGAGCTGCAACTGTTTCAAATTGTAGACATCTACTAGTAAAAGTAGTAACTATTGATATCATACTCAAGCAGTAAATGATGTTCATATGGTAAGCCTCCCAAAGTAAATATGGTGAAACAGGAGAATCCACTTACGTCTTTTTAATATAGGCAAATCGCGAACATGGTCAGAACTATGGTGGAAGTGAATGAAGCAGAAAGTAACGGTATATGATATCAAAGCAATTGACAACAAAATTAGTTAGCCCATGACCATGAGTTACCCACATTTAACAAATCCGCAAAGTTGTAATGAAAGTGTGGAACATGAATGCAAAATATAGTATGAAATGGGAATATCGTAATTAACTACACTATAAAATAAAACTACTAATTATTGACCTAGTCAAAAGCGAACAACTTCTTCCAAGCATACCTGTCATCAAAATAATCCTTCAAACTGTAATATGCCTTATTTATAAGATTATTTTTAACTTCTGCCTGAAACGAACTTAACGGCAAGTCTAAAATATGAGTTGGTATTTTATTGTACGAGTATATGCGAATACTGAGCCCAATAAAAGAGCTATGCGTTTTGTGCAAACAAAAATACGGAACACATAATTTATGTATTTTTCCAGTACCTATTGATACTATGTCACACATATTCATTTTATAAGAATTTATATTTAGTCTTACATGCATAACACTGGCATAAATATATTGTGCCGCTACAGTAAGAATACCAATAGTTTTACATTTTTCTTTGAGTGAGACTCTTGTCTTTAACTGGTAAATGGCCCTAACTGGCCGTTTTTGCAATATAAAAATATTTTTGATATCAGCAGCTCTACCCCATAACAATTTGCCATATGACATAACACTATGAAAATAACTATTGTAAACCAATCTAGCCGTATCGACGTCGATCAACCTACGAACCTTCTTAACGGCATAAACAGCTGAGCTAAGTTTCCCTAAGAGATATGTAACGTGCGCACCCCATTGTAACTTCGAATCAAGTGTTAATCCTAGAAATAATGTGGATTCAGTTGTTACGAGTACATCGTCATTTAAAACTACGTTAGGACCAAGCCAAATAACTTCTTGAGGAAAAAGGCTGAAACAAACTCAGTCGATGCTTTTTTTGTGTCACTTCAATTTCTTTCATGCGTAAGTCTCAATCGATTTCATCGTTGCGCTGGTATGCTGTTTATATCAAATTATCATTCTTATCAATTCTCATTAAAAGTTCCCGCAAACAAGTAACGGGTTTACCCAATAATGGGTAAAGCCGCTGACATAAATATTAATTTATGAATAACATATTTCATTATATTATTATGTTTAAAATACTTGTTGGTATATAATGAGATCTGAGTCTTGATAAAATCATTGCCGCTTCGGACATTGCAGAGTAGTGACTTCAGAGCACCGCAATGTATACTCTAATTATTTGTGCTCTTTTGTTATCAATTGCGCATAGTATTGATGGCAAATACACATCAGATTATACCTACTACCCTCGAGCTGGTGGCTGGTTGAAACTGCAGAAAGTCATCGCCACGTGGGAGCAAGCCTTCCTCCAGTGCCTCACGGAAGGAGCGGTGCTTGCTTCGCCGTTGACTGAGGACCTACGGCAAATTATGCAGCTGAACATCATTGAAGGTGATCCGTTACCGTACTATATTGGCGCTAACTCGAAGTTCACTCCTGGACAATATGTATCCATCGAGGGAGTTCCATTAGCCAACATGCCGACCGCCGATATGTACCGGTTCTTAGAGACAGAGCAGGGAGAGTGCTTGAGCATGGATGCATACAACATAACTGTGGCAGAGTGCTCCAAGCGCCTACCATACATGTGCTATAGAAAAGACGATGGCAGGAGCCTAACTGAGTGCGGCACTTTTGACAAAGAGTATCGACTTGAAAAAATTACGGGCAGCTGTTATAAAGTGCATGAAGAATTTCGGTCGTGGGTTGAGGCGAATTCAGTCTGTATTTCTGAAGGTGGCTACTTGGCGATTGTGAACAGCGCAGAAGAGGCACGCTTTATTTCGACGAAGGTTCCAGATATACGGATCCCCTGGACTGATACAAGATCTTGGGAACCTTTATACGTAGGTATATTGGATTGGACTGGTAATGGCACCTGGCTTACCAACCACGGAGACGCTTTAGATGATGTGTTTAATGAGTGGGAGAGTGGACAACCTTCAAAGCCCGATAATGTGACGACAATTCAACTGTGTGGTGGTATAACACGTTCAAGTACAATAGACAACATCTGGTGTGACGGCCATGGCGGTTATTTCATTTGTGAAAAAGATCCGAAGAGTATTCGGTATTATACTGAAACTGTTGAGGAGGACACATACACTGAAAAATCCCACTTGGAAGTAAATACAATTCAGGTCAACTAACAAAACCAAGCCAAATAGAAGGCGTGGCGTCATATAGTATGGACACAGTCAAGAATAAACGCTAGTGTGTGCCAGACACAGCCTGTTATGTTTTTTTTTATTTGTGTGTCTCAGGTACAGTTTTTCTTAAAATAACAAGGATTTTTTAACAAATCTTGTTTTAAGATTAAGTGTTAAATGCAATTAATTGTTATGTAGCAAAACAATCATAGTACTGAATACATTTTTGGTGTGTCTAATAAAACATGACATCTAGGTATAAGTATATTATAATTAATGAGTTGAAATATAAACTAACGATGCATCGCCGTGGGCTTTCTATATTTTTCAGAAATTTTATTTAATTGGCCAAAATTACTCAAACGATTCTGCTAAATGCATTCTAAGTGATATTTCTTCCAAAGCTTTTGTTATGTTTTTACGTTGTTATAGATTTGACTAGGACTCAATAAAATCTTAAAGCAAAAAATAACTGATAGTTTTTATTTTTCTGTTTTGTTTGGTACAATCACTGTGTTACAAACTACACTCAGATGAATGAGATTCTTATGGTGATTGAGGTAAGGTTTGGACTGCACAACTGCAATTTATACAATTTTCTGTTCTCGCGAAGAAATCCATACCTCGGGCCGTCAATAATCTCGATAGCGAAATTAATTCCTCTTTATCTGACGTCATTGACTGGCTTAATTCGAATAACCTCATTATCAATCTCGGTAAGACAAACATCATGACATTTACAACAAGACAAAATAGAATAAATATTATTAATAATATCCACTTTAAGGACGAAAAAATAAATGAGACTGATAGCACAAAGTTCTTAGGACTAAACATAGATTAGCATTTAAGTTGGTAGAATCAAATAGAAAGTGTCTGTAAGAAATTAAATCAGTACTCATATGAACTTTATATGTTACGCAAAATAGTCAATAAAAACGCAGTCAGACAGCATATCACGGATTTGTAGATTCTTTGTTACGATGTGGGATCATTTTCTGGGGCAACTCTAGCAGGATCGATATGGTGTTCAAGTCCCAAAAAAGCTGTATACGCACGATGTGTAATTTGCAACAGATTGATAGCTGTAAACCATTATTATTACTGCCCTACTGTCCTAACTAGTCTATAAATTTATGAGAGTGCGGTGTTTGTCAAAAGTAATATAGACAGTTATATAAATTGTAATAATAAAAGATATCCGCACAAAATACAAATACCTACCTCGTTCACGTAGAGCGCTTTTTAGTAAAAGTATTTTTTAACATGGCCCCCAAAATCTTAATATATAAAATCCTAGCGTTACTGACTGACTGACAGACACGCTACAGCCGAAATAATTGGGCGCAGGAAGCTGAAATTTGGCATGTATGTTCCTTGGGGACCGTAGGGGTGCACTAAGAAGGGATTTCTCGAAATTCCCACAGTATCGGCCAAAACGGGTAAATTTAAAATAAAAACTGGTCAAGTGCGAGTCGGACTCGCGCACCGAGGGTTCCGTACAAACCTGTAGGTATATAAGTAAAAGTTCACCAGTCATAGTTATGGTATTTTTATTGCCAAATGAAATAACATTACAGTATGGAAAGCTGGAGGAGCATAAATTAAAGAAAAAGGGGTCTTTGTCGTTTGTAATCAGTCATCCTTTATTTGATATTAACATATATCGCTTATTTTATAATATAACTTAAATACCTATACCAGCCTTGCAGCAGCCTTGCAAAAGTCTGCTGATGAATGATGGTAAGATTTTTATCAAAGTTATTGATTTACAAAGTTTTTAGTGACTATTAGAAATATGTTACAAAAATACTTATAATGTACAGAATAATAAGCAAAAAGGTTTGAAGACTATGTAATTATTTGAAATCTCAATCTCAATCAGCCTATCGCAGTCCACTGCTGGACATAAGCCTCTCCCAACACGCACCACAGCACACGGTCCTCAGCCTTCCGCATCCTATATCTGGGCTATAAGACGTTGCTTCGTACCAAATTTTGAGTTCACGTGAAGTACCCTGTAGGTTTTGATTCCCTTGCGAGGAGTCGCGAGTTTAAAAATATGATTATATTGCTCTTTCTTTTGATTGCGTAGACATAGAAGTTTGATTTTGTTACAGGTGTTATATACCTGAGTATTTGATATGAATTTCAATTTAAAACCTCTACGCGTTCAAGAGAAAGGGGTAGTAACTTTTAATTTATTAAAAATATTTTTTTATATGCTGTAACTAAAAAAATACGGTTTTCGCAATTTTTCCTTTATAAGTGATATAAGACGTTGCTTCGTACCAAATTTCAAGATTTTGAGTTCACGGAAAGTACCCTGTAGGTTTTGATTCACTTGCGAGTAGGCACGAGTTTGAAAATATGCTTATATTGCTCTTTCTTTTGATTGCGTTGACATAGAAGCTTGATTTTGTTGCAGTTTAACGGTGTTATATACTTGAGTATTTGAAATGAATTTCAATTTAATACCTCCACGCGTTCAAGAGAAAGGGGTAGTAACTTAAAATTTATTAAAAATATTTTTTCATATGCTGTAACTAAAAATTTACGGTTTTCGCAATTTTTCCTTCATATGTGATATAAGCCGTAACTTCATACCAAATTTCAAGATTCTGAGTTCACGGGAAGTACCCTGTAGGTTTTGATTCACTTGCGAGTAGGCGCGAGTTTGAAAATATGCTTATATTGCTCTTTCTTTTGTTTGCGTTGACATAGAAGCTTGATTTTGTTGCAGCCTTACGGTGTTATATACCTGATTATTTGATATGAATTTCAATTTAATACCTCCACGCGTTCACGAGAAAGGCGTAGTAACTTTAAAATTATTAAAAATATTTTTTTATATGCTGTAACTAAAAATTTACGGTTTTCGCAATTTTTCCTTTATAAGTGATATAAGACGTTACTTCGTACAAAATTTCAAGATTCTGAGTGCACGGGAAGTACCCTGTAGGTTTTGATTCACTTGAGAGTAGGCGCGAGTTTGAAAATATGCTTATATTGCTCTTTCTTTTGTTTGCGTTGACATAAAAGCTTGATTTTGTTGCAGCCTTACGGTGTTATATACTTGAGTATTTGATATGAATTTCAATTTAATACCTCCACGCGTTCAAGAGAAAGGCGTAGTAACTTTAAATTTATTAAATATAATTTTTTTTATATGCTGTAACTAAAAATTTACGGTTTTCGCAATTTTTCCTTTATAAGTGATATAAGACGTTACTTCGTACAAAATTTCAAGATTCTGAGTGCACGGGAAGGACCCTGTAGGTTTTGATTCCAATGCGAGTTTGAAAATATGCTGCAATTTGCAGCATATATGGCTATATCTTTTGATTGCGTTGGATTAGAAGTTTGATTTTTTTACAGCTCTATGGAACCGTAGATTCGAGTATTTAGTATAAATTTCAGTTTGATACCTCCACGCATTCCTGAGAAAAAGAGTCTTGACAGACGGACGGACAACAAAGTGATCCTATAAGGGTTCCGTTTTTTCCTTTCGAGGTACGGAACCCTAAAAATGCAGGCGTAGCTGCTGGCATCCTCTAGTATACAATACTAGAGGATGCCTATATAATACTAAGAAGCTACCCAAACAAATAAATGATATAGAGGGTATAGGCAACAATAATAACATTATTTGGTGGGCAAAGCGTATTACACAATCACAGAATTTCTAGGGAAAAAGCTATGGTAATTATTAATAAACTAGTCGACGCCAGCGTCTTCGCACGCTCATATTTTCGAATTTCCCGTTTTGCCCGATCCCGTGGGTATTTCGGGAAATCCCGTCTTAGTGCACCCCAACGGTCCCCAAGGAACATACGTGCTAAATTTCAGCTTTTTGCGCCGCGTAGTTTCGGCTGTAGCATGTCTGTCAGTCAGTCAGTAACGCAAGGATTTTATATATTAAGATATGATATTATAATTTGGAACGGATGGATGCAAGGAGATTTACGAAAGATGTGTATCGAGTAAGAATGAATGGAGATATCGGTAGAGGACGCCCAAGACGGACTTACGCCGACCAAATTGGTGACGCACTGCGGAAGGGCCAAATCAAAAGTACCCGGAACCGACGAGCATGCATGAATGTCGATGAAAAGAAAGAGGTATGTTTGAACCGGAGCATTTGGCGTTCCATAGTTTCTGCCTACCCCAATGGGAGACAGGCGTAACGTTTAGATAGATAGATATATATTATAATTGTAAATTAAGGTTTCTTTTCATTGACATTCATTTATTATCGTATTGTTTATTAACATTATTAATATTATCGATTTTTTTTGACTATTTGATTGACATAAATTAAATTTTGAATTGTAAAATACTGTGTTTTTATGCATGTTATTAAATTGTTTATATTATAAAATTGTATTAAAAATTACTAATTTGTATGCCTGATGCATGGCAGGACATAGACGGATCACAATGTATTGCAAAATAATTAAAACATCTTATGTAACCTATGTTCCACAAATAAAGATATTGAAATGAATTGAATCATTTCTGCTACCCTTTAGTTAGATTTTCGAACACGCGATGTTTATGAGACATTTCTTTAGGTGTTCTGGGTCTACTCAATAAAACCACCGTGGTCTCCTCGAGGTCTCGTCACAGCCGAGCGCCGCAAATATTGTCATTTACGTGAGATTGCCACATTAGTGCCATTTTAATCTACAAACACAGTGTTAAAAGACCAATTACCAAACCGAATTCTACTCGTTTTGCACATCATACCAAGTTATATTAAGCAAAAATAATACTTGAGAAACTAATAATTGGTTTAGGTTTAAACATTTTATAAACCGTAATGTAAAGTGCTTGAGATACCTAACTTTCTATGGATGCATAGGGCATGTATAGAGTTAATCGGCGTTTTATAATGCGGCTTATAAAATGTGTCTACTTTTTAACACGCTTTTATTAGGTCGACCTGTATGTAACTATGTAATGGAATCTAAGGTAGGTAACTAATTTAACCATCTTCCAAGGGTCGTAGCGTAATGACAATTGGCAGGTATATGTAGTCCTGATGACAATACAATAATATGGTACTGTTGAACTGATCTGATGATTTAGCCTTAACACGCTTTTATTAGGTCGACTTGTATGTAACTATGTAATGGAATCTAAGGTAAGTCTGCTGATCGGAGGTTCCGGGTTCAATTCACGGGTCGAGCAAAAGTATTATTGATTTTTTCCGAATTCTCAGTAGCAAGACTCCGTGCTCTGGTGATGTGCACTGAAATGGCAATAGGCTCGTCCCGTATTATGTGAGACCTAACAACTCATAGCGAATTGTACACAATCATTTCATATTAAAACATTTTATCTCGTAATAACAAATAATTTTTTTGAGACAACCCTATTTGGCTGTTGTTGTTAATCTTGACGTTCCCTGATCCTTTTCACCAATTGGCTTTGAGCTAATTTATAGGTGCTCTCACTCCACTCAAATCGACTAGAGTGCATCGCTGGCTGCGGTGCTGTCTGTTCCTCTTTCTCCTTCCATCTCTTTTTGTTTGCTTCTTAACCCTACACATGCCCCATGCATCCACAGATAGGTAGGTATCTCAAGGACTTTATATTACGGCTAATAAAATGTTGAAACCTAAACCAATTGTTTGTTTCTCAAGTATTATTTTGATTAATGGCACGATGGCTTGGCATGATGGCTTGGCATGATGTGCAAAGCGAGTAAACTTCGTCTTGGTGATTGGTCTTTTAACACCGTGTACGTAGATTAAAATGTTAATAATGTGGAAATCTCATATAAATGATAATATTTGCGGCACTCTGCTGTGACGAGACCCCAAAGAGACTACGGTGGTTTTATTGAGTAGACCCAGAACACCTAGAGCAATGTCTTAAAATCCTCACCTGCTGTAAAATATAACTAACGAGTGGCGGAAATGACGGCCCGAAGTATGAATTTCCACCGCGAGAACAGAAAATTGTATAAATTGCAGTTGTGCAGTCCAAACCTTACCTCAATCCCCAGAATCTGAGTCATCTAAGTGTAGTTTGTAACACAGTGATTGTACCAAACTGATTGGTACCTAACGTCAATGAACAGAAAAATAAAAACAATCAGTTATGTTTCGCTTTAAGATTTTATTGAGTCCTCGTCTAATCTTTATCAACGTAAAAACATAACAAAAGCTTCAAAAAAAGAAATATCACTTAAAATGCATTTAGCAGAATCGTTTGAGTAACTTTGGCCATTTAAATAAAATTTATAAAAAATATTGAAAACCCACGGCGATGTATCGTTAGTTTATATTTCAACTCATTAATTATAATATATACTTAGATTTCATGTTTTATAAGACATATCAAATGTTTTATAAACAGAATGATTGAAATTTTGCTACGGAACAATTCATTGCATTTAACACTTAATCAACAAGGTATGTTACCAAAATCCTTGCTATTTTGTCTATCATATCATTAAGAAAAAGCGTATCTCACACACATACATAAAACACATAACAGGCTGTGTCTGGCACACAAGCGTTTACTGTTGACTGTGTCCATAGTATATGACGCCACGCTTTCTATTTTGCTTGGCACTGTTAGTTGACCTGAATTGTATTTACTTCCAAGTGGGATCTTTTAGTGTATGTGTATACCTCCTCAACCGTTTCAGTATAATACCGAAAACTCTTCGAATCTTTTTCACAAATGAAATAACCGCCATGGTCGTCACACCAGTTGTTGTCTATTGTACTTGAACGCGTTATACCACCACACAGTTGAATTGTCGTCTCAGCATTGGGCTTTGAAGGTTGTCCACCCGCTCACTCATTAAACACATCATCAAAAGCGTCTCCGTGGTTAGTAAGCCAGGTTCCATTACCAGTCCAATCCAATATACCTACGTATAAAGGTTCCCAAGATCTAGTATCAGTCCAGGGGATCCGTATATCTAGAACCTTCGTCGAAATAAAGCGTGCCTCTTCTGCGCTGTTCACAATCGCCAAGTAGCCACCTTCAGAAATACAGACTGAATTTGCCTCAACCCACGACCGGAATTCTTCATGCACTTTATAACAGCTGCCCGTCATTTTTTCAAGTCGATACTCTTTGTCAAAAGTGCCGCACTCAGGTTCCTGCCATCGTCTTTTCTATAGCACATGTATGGTAGGCGCTTGGAGCACTCTGCTACAGTTATGTTGTATGCATCCATGCTCAAGCACTCTCCCTGCTTTGTATCTAAGAATCGGTACATATCGGCAGTCAGCATGTTTAATCATTTTATTTTTAATCATTTATGCACAAACATGGTGTACATCGGTGGACATAATGCGATATGGCATTTTCTAGCTGTCAGGTGGTGCAGAGATGATAGTGGTAGGTGCATTTTACTATTTAGATGTAACTAATGTAAAATAATATATCTACATACATAATAGGGATAGAATACATACAAGATATATAGCTCTACAAATACATACTTATACATACATATTTATACATAAATATACTTACATATACATAAAAATACAATATACTTACATAAATACTTATAATACTGGATGAGAGTGATGTGCTGATTCCTTCAATCTCTCAAAAAGAAGCTCTCGAATTTTCATTTTGAATGTATAACGGTTTGTGGACAATCTGATTTCAGGAGGGAGTGTATTCCATAAGATAATAGACTGCACAACAAAAAAAGAGTTGTTGGCATGTTCGCTAATGGAACTCCCTCGATGGATACATATTTTCCAGGAGTGAACTTTGAGTTAGCGCCAATATAGTACGGTAACGGATCACCTGCAATGATGTTCAGCTGCATGATTTGCCGTAGCTCCGCAGTCAAACGGTAAAACATTTATATGCATAAGTTATAAGTTTGAATAATCATATGGCCATACCTTTGCAGATTTTTTTTCATAATTATATTTGAAATAGCCTGGTACTAGAAGAAAACAAAATAGCGATGCCTCGACCGTGAAAATATTATCATGGACATTGCACCACTGCCAGTTAATATAGGTAATGTAATGTTTAGAATACATTACAATTATATTATTGTAGCATGCGGTTTCCCCTCTGCGTGATAAAAGCAAGATAATAAAATGAAAACAAAATAATTAATGGGGAAATCTTCAGTGGCCTTCCCACTGATAAGCCATATGCAATGCGTAGCAAATGTTTGATGGTCTAATGTTAATAATGAGACTAAAAACCACGATATGGATAGCGCGGTCCTCGTGATGCGATGTTGGCATAATTTCATATTATGATCAATCTTATCAACGTTTTTTAAAAAGTGCAAGTAAACAAATTGTGGTTTTACCCATGCATCAAGCTATAAAATTTTATTGGATCAATAACAAAGTTGAAGATAAAAATAAAAATGTTGCGGGTTTATAATAAGGTCTGAGTCTTGATAAGATCATTGTTATTGCAGACGTTGTGAACTTGTGACTTCAGAACATCACAATGTTTACTCTTATTATTTGTGCTGTTTTATTATTACTCGCGCCTCACATTGATGGCAAATACACGTCAGATTATACCTACTACCCTGAAGCCGGTGGCTGGTTGAAATCGCAAAAAGTCATCGCTACGTGGGAACAAGCTTTTCTGCAATGCCTCACTGAAGGAGCGGTGCTAGCTTCGCCCTTGACTGCGGAGCTACGGCAAATCATGCAGCTGAACATTATTGAAGGTGATCCGTTACCGTACTATATTGGCGCTAACTCGAAGTTCACTCCTGGACAATATGTATCCATCGAGGGAGTTCCATTAGCAAACATGCCGACCACTGATATGTACCGGTTCTTAGATACAGAGCTGGGAGAGTGCTTGAGCTTGAACGGTTACAACATATCGGTGGTAGATTGCTCCAAACGCCTACCATACATGTGCTACAGAAAGGACGATGGCAAGAAACTCACAGAGTGCGGCACTTTTGACAAAGAGTACCGACTTGAAAAACGGACGGGCAGCTGTTATAAAGTGCATGAAGAATTTCGGTCGTGGGTTGAAGCAAATTCACTCTGTATTTCTGAAGGTGGCTACTTGGCGATTGTGAACAGCGCAGAAGAGGCACGCATTATTTCGACAAAGGTACCAGATAAACGAATCCCTTGGACTGACACTTGGTCTTGGGAACCTTTATACGTAGGTCTGTTGGATTGGACTGGCAAGGGAGACTGGTATACTAATCACGGAGATGCTGTTGACGGAATCAATGTGTATAATGGATGGGCACCCGGACAACCCAATAATTGTACTCCTGTGCAACTGTGTGCGGGTATAATGCGGACAAGTGAAATAGACAACATCTGGTGTAAGGATCATGGCGGGTATTTCATTTGTGAAAAGGATCCGAAGACTATTCGGTACTATACCCAAACGGTTAACGAAGAACCTACTGAAATATCAAAATTGGAAGATCTGATAGTATTGAGTAACGTGGATTACTAGAAATCGTCATTATTTTCTTTTGTAACAGAGGTGTGATGTTGTAAGGTATTTTTAAAGTACACGTGGCATTGTCTTCTCGAAGCTTAGCTTCTGCAAAAATTGTTAATTTTAAATGAATTAAAAAATCAAGTTTTGAATAGCAAACAAAATTTATGTTTGCTTTTCATTATTGTTAACGTAATTAATTTACAAACATTATGTGTGTATTTTATTCATGTAAGTAGAGTGTTATGCCTCGCAAATAAAATGACCATCTTTTGCTTCGAATATTGTTTATCTGAAAAAGAAATTTATAGACCATGAATAAAATTTTATATCAAAATGTCTCATGTTCAGTAACAAACCACAACGGACCCCTATAGTTTCACTTTGTACTTCCGTCTGTCCGTCCGTGATTAACGCGGAACTTTAAGCACTAGAAGGCAGAAATCTGGCAGGGTCATACATTGTAATTACATGGACAAAACCGTCCTATAGCATTCTGGAAAAGTTTTGTTTAAAGGCCAGCTTCCATGCACCTACATATTCAAAAGCTTTGTTTTTCAATTCTGTCGAGTGTATTGTTCGGGTGTTGTTAGATAGGTGTTTTAAAAATGGCGAGGTTGTTTAAATGACAGTCTCCTTGCTTAACACTACAACAAGTGTAATAATTTCGATTTCCACACGGAAAATCCTTGTGCGATCTGCAAACATAATTATGTTACAAATCTACCGTAGAACTAGCTCGGTCTTGAAATGATATGAAATATACTATTTTGACTGCACAGTTGGCGTAGTGGCTTAAGCGGCCGCCCCGTCGCTTGACATTGCGCCGAAGTGTTGTGGGTTCGATTCCCACACGAGACAACACTTTGTGTGATTCATAAATTGTTGTTTCGAGTCTGGGTGTTCATTGTGTCCGTTGGTTGTATGTTTGTTAAGTCCCCCGCGACGCAGGATTTAGTCCTAATGCGGGCGTTGTATTTTATAAAAAAAAATAAAAAATATACAATGGTGGTAAATCAACGACATATATTTTATTGTACATGAATACATAATACATATAGCGATGTGGTAAATACTTATAACAGTCACGTAACATAATTATCTCGTACTTGCTAAGAATGCGAAAATTTAATTTTTACTGAAATTATTACAAGTGTCATGCATATTACTCTAAATAATAATTAAAAGACTATACACAGTTATAGAGCAAGGTTTAAGGAATGGCAGCTGATGAAAGGAGGAAATCAATCTTTAGAAGAAAGTAAGAAGAAGGAATATGACGAATGTAAAAAGAGAGCAAAAAGGCCGTAGCCATTGCTAGATCCAAAGCCTTAGACAAGTGGTACGGGTTACTTGAAAAACCCGAGGGTCATAAATATTTATACAGCATGGCCAAAGCTAGAGAGAGAAAGGCGAAGGATGTATCCCATCGGGGTTGCACCTACGCAGGTCCGGTGGTGGGATGTGGGCTAGTACTGGGAGCCATAGGAGTGGGGTGGTCTTTATTAGCCCTGTTATGATCCGCATGGCCTCGTGTAGTTTGGTGTCGACCTTTTTGGTGTGCACACTACGGTACCATACAGGCGCACAGTACTCCGCGGTAGAGTAAATAGGATGGATGTTCGCAGGACTGAGGCGGAGCCGCCCCATGTTGTTCCTGATAGGCTCCTTATAATATTCAGTCTGGTTTTCAGTTTTTGCGCCACATTGTCGAGATGTTGTCTGATTGTTAGAGAACGGTCAAATGTCACGCCTAGATATTTAGGGTTAAAATTGTGTTTGACGGGTACTCCACAAAAAGATACATTCAACTTCTAGTTGGCCAGGCAGTAGGTAAGGTGGAAACATGTTACCTCTGTTTTAGACGGGTTTGGCCAAAGCTGCCATTTCGCATAGTAATCGCCCATAACCTTGATCGTCAGAGAGGGCTGTCTCACCCGCCTCAAAGCGTTTCACCTCGAAATTTTGTACGCAAATTTTTGGCATACTGTGTCCGGCATATCGCTGATATAAATATTAAATAAAAGTGGTGCTAAGACCGATCCCTGGGGAAGATCATTCTTTAGGATTTTGTAGCTGCTTACTTTGTCTCCCACGTTAACTTGGATGTAGCAAGGGCCGAGAAGTGATTTTAGCAGTGCTAGGGTTTTCTGGCATGGTATGATTTTACCGACTTTATTTATTTATTTTTACACTTCCTGCATTTTTAATGCAAAGGCGGACTTAATGCTATATAGCATTTTCTGCCAGTCAACCTTAGGGTGGTGCAGAGATGATTGTGGCAGGTGTATAAACTGTTTAGGAGTCCTTCTATCCATACTGTATCGTAGGCAGCACTTAGATCCACGAAGGCCACGGAAGTCTTCAGACCGCGTTGGAAGCCAGCCCCGATGAGGGAGGATAGAGCCAGAACTTGATCGGCGCAGCTTCTGTTGTTTCTGAAGCCATGTTCAGGCGGGACTGCGGAGTCGACCGGTACATTTACCGTTCAAGTAGTTTGTAGGTTATGGATGCGATATTGGTCTGTAGCTCGCAGCTTTATCTGGTGATTTTCCGGGCTTCAACAATGCTATCACTTTAGATCTCTTTAGAATCTCTGGGAGGGTGCAAGTGTTCAATATTTGATTGAAAAATGTCAGTAACCATCGTTTGCCCACTTTACCGAGGTGTGTTAGGAATTCCGGGTATATACGGTCTGGTCCAGCAGCTTTATTCAGTCTTATAGCTTTTAATGCAGTGTTTAGCTCGGAAATTGTAAAGTGTCGGCTGGAAGATACGATTGAGACAAGTGAATTTTGATTTCTGATGTTTTGCTGTCGTATTTCTTTTTTGAATGTTCTGTCAGTCTTTGCTGCTTTAGTGAGGGACTGCATTCGTTTCGCAATATCGTCGGGTTGAATTAGTGGTTTTTTTGCTCATGTATTGGTTCCCCTCCTAATTTGCGTAAAAGCGTCCAACTTTTCTTGCTCAAATGCGTAAAATCCATACTCTGCACACAGGCTTCCCATATACATTTTCTCAATGCATCCAGGGAGGCCAGAAGTTTATGAGCGGCTTCAGCATCATTTGTCGAGAGGCATTCTCGGTACGCTTCTTCGGTCTCAGATAACCAGCCTGGAGCATATTCTTTACGGTACCACCTTGGTATGCAGCGTTTAGCAGTAGTTATTATGGCTTTGGCAAAGCGCGAGTAGTTCACGATGTCTGGTTTAATAAACCGCAGAGTGGCATCAGCTCCTGCATAGAAAGCTTTCCAGTCCGCTTTGTTGAAATTCCATCGAGGTCCATGTTTTGATTTTAATAGAGGAATTTGAATGCCAATGGTGATTAGCGCTGTCTGAAGATGTTTTGGTCTGTGCTGACTTCGAGGGAAGTTTTTAAGAATGGTTCTAGTTACGGGGACTATGTTGCCTTCTGAGTCTTCTGACGCGAAGCATAAGTCTGGGTTGGTGTCGGTGCAACACCTTGCAGATCTTAAGGGTTTTTTGGGTCTACTCAATAAAACCACAGTGGTTTCCTCAAGGTCTCGTCACAGCAGAGTGCCGCAAATATTGTCATTTAAGATTTTCACATTAGTGCCATTTTACTCTAAATACACGGTGTAAAAAGACCAAGCCGAAGTCTACTCGTTTTGCAGATCATGCCAAGTTATATTAAGCAAAAATAACACTTAAGAAACAAAAAATTGGTTTAGTTTTAAACATTTTATTAGCCGTAATGTAAAGTGCTTGAGATAACTACCTATCCATGGATGCATAGGGCATGTATGGGATTAATCGGCACTTTACATTGCAGCTTATAAAATGTGTCTACGTTTTAACACGCTTTTATTAGGTCGACCTGTGTGTAACGAACTATGTAATGGAATCTAAGGTAACTAATTTAACCATCTTACAAGGGTCGTTGTCCGTGTGGTCACGGATTAAGAATACGGAATGTCAACACCACATATCATCCCATGGGTGTCGTAAGAGCCGATTGAGGGAGCATATTATGCAGAGAACAGCACTGTAAGAGAAGGAAAACTTAATACAAACCGTTTGGCCACCTTGGTTCTCCTTTCAAAGGAGAGGCCTAGTCTAGCAGTGGACTGTTAAAGGCTGATGATGATGATGATGACAAGGGTCGTAGCGTAATGAAAATTGGCAGCTATATGTCGTTCTGATGACAATACAATAATATGGTACTGTTGAACTGATCTGATGATGGACCCGGAAGATATGAATTGGAACTTCATGATGGAAAATTGTATCATAGCTACGTGCATTTATAAAAGCATGTTTTACAGTGTTTTCAAAACTATTAATCTTTATATATAAAATCCTTGCGTTACTGACTGACTGACTGACACGCTACAGCCGAAACTATTGGGCGCAGGAAGCTGAAATTTGGCATGTATGTTCCTTGGGGACCGTAGGGGTGCACTAAGAAGGGATTTTCCGAAATACCCACGGGATCGGTCAAAACAGATAAAGTGCAGGCGTAGCTGCTGGCGTCCTCTAGTTTATTTATAAAATATAATTAAAGGTTGAACCAAGGATACTTTAAAAATTATGAAGATAAAGTCTTACACTGGCGCAACCTTGTCAAGTTCCATAGTAGTAGGCACGAGGAATTTGCCGATAGTTCTCTGCGTCAGGCATGGTGGTGGTAGTGCGTCCGGGTGTGAAACATTCGTCGGTCAGTATCGATGGTGGCACATCGGCAATAATGTACCTGGAATAGAGTAAAGCCGTGTAACATTTTTCTGCATGAGAGCTGTTACCGCTGCCAATTGACGCAGAGTATCTGTCGCAAATGGTCATCGCCCTTGAGAAAACAAAGAAGTAAACAATAAGAAATGGAAGGAAAAAGAGGAACAGAAAACACCGCAGGCAGCAACTCACTCTAGTCGATTTGAGTGGAGTGAGACCACTTATAAATTAGCTCAAAGCCAACTTGTGAAAAGGATCAGGGAACGTCAAGATCAAAAGTTGATGCCTTCTTCACATATAAAATTCTATTAAGACTCAGGATCAAACTGTGGAGGGAACCGTAAAGGTGAAATCTGTATTTCATGGTCACACATAACACTTACCGAAAGATATTGCTCTGCTGTTGCTATCACTTTTGTTAGTTTTTGGCAGACAGCTTTGTACAACCGTCCGCGATTGTTACTGGAGTCTGCTGCGAGTAGGCAAGTCCCAGTGTGCCTATTGCTCGACGATGATCTATGCTATAAACTTTATTTCATAATCTACATTCAGTTATACCATTTGGTTAGACTAGACAAATAATTTAGATGCACTGTGTTGAACTCTCGACTAAAATTATAGGTGTCCGTTATTCTACTACAGCTAGCCTACATGTACCTACCGATGAAGTTAGTAACGTGATTTAGAACTGATTTGTTATTTGTGGGTGTGGCCTATATATCTGTTTAGGTCTTACAGGAGGCAGTCGCAAAATGCGGTATGACCTTGTACACTTACAACGTAGCTCAAATTAAAACACGAGTAAAGTTGAAAGAACAATGCCCATTTTTCTTAGAGACGCCGGCCCAGATGTGGACAGTCAAAAATCGTAGTAGTTGTTATTGCATTCTATAAAAGAGTGTGAAACTAGAATTTTGAGATTGATTAGAGGTCCATCACATTCATAGATTTATTACAAGAAGTACTTTTATATGCTCACAAAACATTAGGTGTGTACCCACGTTTATGAGGATAGTTAAAGTATTTCGTAGTTTTGCGTAGAAAGGAATGAGTTAATCATTTGGTAAGGGTAGAAATGCGAAAGAAAAAGCCAGAAGTCGTAAAATATCCAAAAACATAAAAAGCATTCACAATGTGCACGAGCAAAACAAATACATAGGCCACAAACCAAAAAAAAAACAAAATAAACTGAATTATATGACATTTACATAAGAGTCAAAAAAGTGTTGCCATTTTACAGTTTTAAATGATATTGATTAATCGATATGGATTTCGGACATATGTAGGTTATCTATATATTTGGTTCAAAATCGAACTTATTTGTAGTTAATCGCATATATACCTTAAAAATACACACATTTTAAATGTTTAAGGGCCAAGTAGAGTTTTGCTATTAACTCAAATCATTTTGAGTAGAGAAAACGTAAAATCGATAAGGAAGAAGTGATAATCGATTTAATATTATGGTTTCTTTACTGGCAATTTCTGATCTATTACGTGTTGGCTATTTAGACGTTAACACATCTTTTTAAACCTATTTATTGAATTAGTTTCTCGGCACACCTTTAGTAATGCCTATAAATATAAAAAGGATTATTCAACAACTAATTGAAACTTTATTGTGCTGTTCATGAGTTCCAAACTGGGCCAGAAATGGGCATTGTTCTTTAGCAGCTAGAAGTTTACTGCATATAGGTACAAACACAAACAACTTTCTCGAATTTAGGAACAAATATATCAGCAGCGCTCAGGCGGGATCGCGAGCAAAGAGTTAGTCATACTTTGCCCGCGACCTCGTCTCTTTTGCGTGTCGCCGGCTGCCACTGCCACGGGACGTCAACGACCATCGCGGTGGTTTGATCAGTGAAACGCTACGCCAACCAAGCTAATCAGTGTGGTGTATCAGGTCAAATCCTGTAATTGACTCACACTGCCATAATGATGCAAAATAAGGAGGGGCTTATATTTAGGAGTGGACCGCGAAAAGTAGTGACCGTAAAATTGTTTAAATTGCTAAGGTACAACGGCCAAACTTGACACTATCACACCATAAAGACGAAAATCGCTCAGCAAGACATGGTCGCATTAAGTTCCCTAGTTAAACATATTATGGGGGAGTAGTTATGTATTAGTTTGCGTGAGCCTCGACTCTTTGAGCTAGCCAAAGGATTTTTTTTTCAAGTGATCGACCACGAACTTGTTTGATTGTACGTAAACTAAACCCTAACGGCCCGGTCACAACCCACAGTTGCAAGGGTTTAGATATAAGTACATGGCGCGGTTTGCTACACAGCGGCGACCGATGTCACCTCAGAGTAACCGCGCCATGTACATCGAAATCGCTCGCCACCGCCGCCGCTTTAGGTTGTGGCCGAGCTGTAAGATATACAGAATTACACTATGCTAGGGTGCTTTCGACCAGAGATGTGCTTATGCTACGTTACTACGGATGATTTAGATGTCCAACATTCATGATCTATATCCAGTATAGCGTAGTACTGATGGAAACGGTTTCTGATAAGCCATGTTTTATTATATGGGTGGAAGTGTGCTCTGGATTCACGCTTCGGATGTATACTATAGATTTCTTTTATGAATGAGTGCTTCAGATGCGTGCTGTGACCTAATGTAAATACATCACATAGCATATCTTACTCGCTCTGTTTCATAGCAGTAGAAACTCAGTGGGAACGGTCACATTGTTCGTTGCGTAGCTTTTACATTCTCGCCAAGCACATCTCTGGTCGAAAAGCACCGTTACGGGATTGAATCACAGTGCGCAAATAATATTGATAATTGTCCGTGTGGTGACGGATTTAGAATACGGAATGTCAACACCCCATCTCATCCCATGGGTGTCGTAAGAGTCGACAGATATAGGCGGGAGCATATTATGCAGAGAACAGCACTGTAAGAGAAGGAAAACTTGATACAAACCCTATACCAACCCGTTTGGCCAGCGTGGTATAGTAGGCCAATTCCTCCTTTCAAAGGAGAGGCCTAGTGCAGCAGTGAACTGTTAAAGGCTGATGATGATTATGAAATAATATGCAGCAATTTTACTGAAATTTAGTACTTATTTGGCCTAATTTTCTTTCGTATTCGGGGTGTTGAATTTGCTTAATATGAATGACTTGGTATGATGTGCAAACGAGTAGACTTAGGCTTGATGATAGTTCTTTTGACACCATGTATACTTGTATAGTCTTTTGATTATTATTCAGAGTAATATGCTTTCACACACCTCAGACTTTTCGAAGTTATGTGTGTATTAATAAACATAACTACGTTAAAAAAAACCGACTTCAAAATCTAAAAAGTAAAAAATTATAAAGATTTAATATTAATTAAATACCTATTATTTATACTTATATGCTATTTACTAATAGGCTTGAAGTCGGTGCCAAGCCTTAAAACTCCGTCAAGTCTTTTCGTCCTCCCTACCGCAAAGCCTTAAGACAAAGGTCTTCAACGAGTGCATCCTACCCGTAACGACTTACGGTGCCGAGATGTGGACACTGGCGGTGCGACTAGTCCACCAAGTTTCTGAAGGATCGAATTCGTAAGAAAGTGATCCGACAGAAAATCAAGGTAATCGATATAGCTCAAAGAATTAGCAAGCTGAAGTGGCAGTGGGCTGGTCACATTTGTCGGAGAACCGATAACCGTTGGAGTAGTCGTGTTCTAGAGTGGAGACTGCGCCTTGACAAACGTAGTGTAGGACGCCCTCCGGCTAGGTGGAATGACGATATACGCAAAGTGGCTGGCAGCGGCTGGACACAAAGAGCCGAAAATCGGGCTCAGTGGCGTGCCATTGGAGAGGCCTATATCCAGCAGTGGATGACAGGCTGATGATGATGATAATGAATTTGTTCGTATTCATTTAAGTGATTAAAATATCATTATTTGTTTAAGGCTTGGCACCGACTTCAAGCCTATTAGTAAATAGCACATAAGTATAAATAATAGGTATTTAATTAATATTAAATCTTTATTATTTTTTACTCTTTAGATTTTGAAGTCGGTTTTTTTAATGTAGTTATGTTTATTTAATACTTGTTAGTGTAAACTCAAACTCAAATATAATTATTGCCATAAAAATGTAAAAAACAAATTTTGGACATGTCAGAAAGTCATAGATAAATATTAACCCTTAGCGACACACACGATTACAAGCAACACATATATACACGTGGGGAAGCTAGGTCCCCAATAAATTCGTTATTTATTTATTAGAGAATTGATAATTTTCATGCAGATTTATTTTTATAAAATTAATGAGAAGCATATATACTAAGCGAGTTTTTTTTTTAATTTAATCAAAAAATTACAATTTGCTTACCTTTTAAGTTAAGAAGTACATAACTTTTTTGGTCAACTTTTTTTAAAGTTAGGTTTACGGGTTAAAATGAAAGTTAGAAAATAAATATAAAAATCAAACAAGTGTGGCGGATTGTTACACAGCATAAAAATAGGCGTAGGCTCCAGGGTGATGTTAAGAAGGAATATGGCGGTCTCAGACGGACTAGTCAACGGAGCAATGGGAATTATTAAAAAAATAAAGTGGCCAGCCCTTCGCCGTGATCAACTAGAAGCAGGAGAACTGCTCGAAGCAGTGTTCATTAAATTTGATGATCAAACTGTGGGCATTAGGGTAAAAGATGCGGAGGGTCTAGTATCAATCACACCAGAATCTGCAACTTTTCAAGCGAATAAAGGTTACGGTGATGTTGAGAGGTTAATGTTCCAGCTAATTTTAAGTTGGGCTGTGACTGTTCACAAGCTCCAAGGTACAAAATTGGAGAGGGCAGTGATAGATCTTGGAAAAAAAAATCGTGAAAGGTCAGATATATGTAGCTTTAAGTCGAGTCAAGAATTTAGATGGTATCGCATTAAGTGATTTAGAGCCATCTAAGTTTAATCAGACCACATAACAGCAAAGCACTACAGGAAATGCAACGTCTGAGACATTTAAATCTAAATGTTTTTTTATAATTAACTAATAAAATTAAAAAAGACATGATGGAATCATGTTTTTTTTATACGTGATTTTTTTTCATGAAAGCAAAATTAACGCAGTTGAGATGCGATCACTGCGTAGTATATGTGGGGTGAGACTGATTGATAGGATTCCGATTTAGGAACCGGCGAGCATGTATGAGAAGAGTAATGAATGTAGAGGAAGCGCGTGAGGTTTGTAAGGATAGAAGTAAGTGGCGTTCCGTTGTCTCTGCCTACCCCGACGGGAAAAAGGCGTGAGTATATGTATGTATGTTTTTTTTCGTTCCCTCTTCAATCTTTCTCCTGTAATTTTCCTATAATTCATCTCGTAAATTGGTTATGGGTAGTTCTTAAGAGACAACACTTTAACCAACTAACAAAACGATCTGTAATTTATTGTACAGTTTAGCTTAATCCGTATATTGGCCAAATAATATATTTGAAATAATTGCAGTCTAACTAAGTACAAAAAAGTATTTGAACTTCGTTCTTCTGATTTATACGTCGTGTCCGTCTGCCATTGTCCGAAATGAAATAGTCGATATCGCATTTTCCCTTTCATAAATCAATATAAATTTTAATTATATTAACGAGTCCGTGTGGTGACGGATTAAGAATACGGATTGTCACAACCCCATATCATCCCATGGGTGTCGTAAGAGCCGACAGAGGGAGCATATTATGCAGAGAACAGCACTGTAAGAGAAGGCAAACTTGATACAAACCCTATACCAATCCGTTTGGCCAGCGTGGTATAGTAGGCCAATTCCTCCTTTCAAAGGAGAGGCCTAGTCCAGCAGTGGACTGATAAAGGCTGAAAAATGATGATGATGATATTAACGAGAGGAAAATAATAGCCCTCTGAGAAAAATAATATGTATTAGTTATAAATACCTTAATGTGTTTACAAATAAGTAAATATGAAGTGATTAATACAGCGTAAAAGACGCTTAACCGTACTTGGTTGGGTAATGATTATGAGAGTCTGGTTTCCCGTGGTGGGGGGGAAGCTAGTCGTGCTACGGACGAGCTAGGTGTACTTGGGGCTGGATGGCTAAGACCCTGATGTTACGAAGGTAAATATTTCATTCGTCTTCGACATTCTGATTATAATGCCTATTTTATAAAATTTATTTTATTATTTTGCAACTTCAGTCTGCGTTTCGAGAGACTAAAAGCGTCTAGTTATAGATTGGTGTAGAAAAGTGTCAACAGTAAAGTCTGTATGTATGATGTGTTATACATGATTATAGGCAAAATCTTGATTCATCTGTGCCTAATTCGCATGGTCATAACACCATATGTATGTATCATATATGTAGCAAAATTAAATATGATATTTTTTGTACCTATAAGAATTGATTGTATTACAAATTTAAGTAAAAGGTTTATTTTTTGTAATCTTACAATATTCTCGCTTGGCCATACAATAAAATAATTAATATATACTGTTTTAGAGTTTCAGAAGTGTTTCTTCCGAGATATGATCACTGATAATTGTTTTTTTTAAAAAAAGGTTATTATAGTTGTTAAAATATAATGGTGATCTTAATAAAGTTCGATGTGTAATGAAATGAAATGTCCGTGTGGTGACAGATTAAGAATACGGATTGTCACCACCCCTTATCATCCCATGGGTGTCGTAAGAGCCGACAGAGGGAGCATATTATGCAGAGAGCAGTCCTGTAAGAGAAGGAAAACTTGATACAAACCCTATACCAACCCGTTTGGCCAGCGTGGTATAGTAGGCCAATTCCTCCTTTCAAAGGAGAGGCCTAGTCCAGCAGTGGACTGTTAAAGGCTGATGAAGAAGATATTCCTATTTCCATAATTATGAGCATGTATTACAGAGCTGAAAGTGCAATTTAATTATGGCCAGATGAATCAGTTATAGAGTTAAATTTTGAAGAACTATCCTGATGGAGTCAGTCTTGTTTCATTCAATCCTTAGTTTTGTTCTATATTAACTTGTTTTGAAGCATACCGTAAAATAAAATTGGCACTAACCCTGTCCTTGAAACATTTTCCAAATTTCATAAAAAGTCCACATAACTGCTGGGATGTGAACACTCGCCTTTAGAACGTAAAGCGGATGTATTATCCATACGGCCATCGCCTTGTTGCTAGTTAGTGGCGAATTTAGCGAACACTTGACAGAGTGTTTACGTCATCTAAGGGGCGGAACATATCTGACCGAAGATGCGTCGAACGTATCTTCGGTCGCGTCTATTCCGTCAAATGAATCGGTACACATCTGACGGAAAATACGTCGAACGTATCTGCACACATTCGCTGAAAGTGTGGCTATTATGCACACATATAAGTTTGTTCGTGCAGGGCCGTACTCAGGGCAGCTCAATATTTTACAGTCATATTCTTTTACATAATAATTTTTCATGATCCCTGATGTTATGTAGTTACTGAAGTCCTGTAGTTATTTTTATTGCAATTCGAGTTTGACTATTAAAAATATGTCGGACTTCGAAGATTTTTTATAGTAGCCAACAAGCGTTATTTAAATATATATCCTATTTAGGTATGGAGATTCAAAAATGAAAGACGATAATACGATTTGATTACGGTTTTTCACAAAACTTATGCAAATGATATAGAAGGGGTTACAGACTACAGTTGCAGAGCAAGACAAAAAATGTTTTCTATATAGGTATGTATGGAAATTGTTCCCGTGGACCTTTAGCACCTCATACCCAAAAATTGGCCCTCGATCCAAGCTAGCCAATATGCGTACACTCATAGCGCATACTAACACTACATTATTCTACACATTTCGTTTCTGAAAAAATAAGTAAGGTCTGGCGGCCCTGGAATCTTACGATCTTAAAATCACCGATCTGGGAATGACATGGATATGGCATACCATATCCAATACCTACGAATTTAGCGTGCACACCTACGAAATTAACGTACACACCTACGAAACGTTGGGCAAATAAAATGGCTGCCATTTATATGATAACGATATGGAGCCGGTTAGAGGAGAATAATACATTTTTGTAGTAAGTTACCTTTGTTAGTTTAATTTTTTTGCCAGATTAGTTTATTCCATAATGCAAATGTGGGCGAACATGGCAGGCCTTTAAAGAAGAGGTAGTATGTGTAGCGTCTGAAGTATGTGGTGTGATCAAGAGAAGGAAAATACGAAAGGTTAAGAATACATGGTGGGACAAGGATGTACAATCAGCAGTGTCAGAGAAGAAGAAAGCTTAGTCAGATTGGTTGGCTGCCAGAGCAAATGAAAGAATGGGAAAAGCAACGAGTGTAGACATAGATGAAGCAAGAAAGGAGTTTGTTAGGTCAAAAAAAATAGTGAAAGAAATGGTTAAAAGGAAAAAAGAGGAAAAGAAAGATGAGTTTGATAGCAGATTATCTGACGATTTCCAGAGGAACATTAAGTTTTTCTGGAAATCCGTTCGTGCAGTTCGAGGAAGAACTTAATCATCAGAACACACATCCATCAGAGACGAGAATGGAAAGATAGTAAATGATGAATCGTGAGTGCTGAAGAGATGGAAAGAGTATTTTGAAAGTTTATTTGAAAGATCGGCGATAGAGACACCGATAGCTGAAATGAATGGTAACGATAGCAATGATGAAAGCGTTATTGGCGTGGATGAGATCGTGAAGGCACTGGGAAGTATGAAAGTAGGAAAGGCTGAAGGATATGATAGGATTACAGTCGAAATGCTGAAGGCTGGACAGGGCATCATAGTTGGTCAGTTGCAGCGGTTATATAACTTGTGCTGGAGCACCGGCCGAGTACCTAATGACTGGGCCACAGCTGTAGTTGTGCCTCTTTATAAAGGAAAAGGCTCGCAACAAGATTGCAAAAACTATAGAGGCATTAGCCTTCTCAGCATTGTTGGCAAATTGTATGCAAAGGTACTTATTGAAAGAGTTATGGAAGTAACCGACAAGAAAATATGGGATGTACAAGCGGGATTCCGAAAGGGTATGGGATGCACGGATCAGGTTTTTTCCTTGCAAAGCATAGCTGAAAAGTTTTTGGCCAAAGGTCAAAAGGTCTATTGCGCATTCGTGGATTTGGAAAAGGCTTACGATAAAGTGGTGAGGAATGAAATGTGGTCGCTGCTGTCAATGAATGGGGTAGACAGCAGCCTCATTCGAGCTCTGAAATCCCTTTATGAGGATTCTAGAGCTTGTGTGAGGATAAACGGAGCATACACTGACTGGTTTACCATCGAGAAAGGTGTTAGACAGGGATGTGTAGCGTCGCCGTGGCTGTTTAACCTCTTCATGGACAGTTGTTTGCAAGATTTAAAGCAAAGTGACTGCGGATTAAGGATGAATGGGTTACTCGTCAAATGGCTCCTTTATGCTGATGATCAGGTAATACTTGCATCTTCAGCGGAGGAGTTGCAGGAGATGGTATCAATCATGAAAGGTGCGTTAGAGAGGAAAGGAATGAAAGTGAATGTAAGAAAAACTAAAGTTATGGTTTTTGAAAAGGAGGAATGCGTTACGGCTTGTAATGTTTTGATCGATGGACAGCGAGTGGAACAAGTGAATGAGTTTGTTTACTTAGGTACGTTGTTTACAAGAGATGGTAAGAATGAAGAAGATATTGAAAGGAGAGTTAATGCAGGTAATAGTGTGAATGGAGCTCTGAAAGCGTTTATGAAGAGTCAAAACGTGTCCAAAAAGGCACGTTTGGCTGTCCATAGAGGGGTGTTAGTGCCTACCCTTATGTATGGTAGTGAAAGTTGGGTATGACAGAAGAGATTTGAAAGTAAAATAAATGCTGTAGAAATGAGAGCACTGAGAAGTATGTGTGGTGTGTCTTTGACCGACAGAGTAAAGAATTGTGTGATACGAGAGTGGTGTGGGGTAAAAGAAGATGTAGTGATAAGCATTGAGAAAGGCATGTTAAGATGGTTTGGGCACATGGAGAGGATGGATGACGATAGACTGACAAAGAAGATATATAAGGCAAGTGTGAATGGAACAGGACAAAGGGGAAGACCTAGGCGGACGTTCTCTGACCAGATTGGAGACATCCTGGGGGTCAATTCTGCTATTTTCATATGACATTGATATGTCATTATCGTATAATTTAAAATAAACAGTTCGTCGTTGACACATACGATCTCGTTACAATTTCATTCAAATATCATATAATTTAGAAGAATACGCTTTTTGTGACGTAAGTATGACACTGACATCATATCGCGACTATATTTATTTAGCGGAATTGGGCCCCTGAAAAAAGGACAAGTCAGAAGTACCCTTAACAGAAGAGCATGCATGAGAAACTTGATGGGAGTGAGTGAAGCAAGTGAGGTATGTCAGGATCGTTGCAAATGGCGTTCCGTAGTCTCGGCCTACCCCTCCGGGAAACAGGCGTGAGTCTATGTATGTATGTATTTATGCAGAAAAACAAAATTTATATGTTGGATAGACAACGATTTCACAGCAGATGTACCACAAACCTTGGCGAAAAATATGGCGATAGTGGTACGAATGACATTTCTAATAAAATATCGTCATGATTAATTTCTTCAGTAAACTATGGCTATCTCTTTTTTCTGACAGAGATATCCCTAAGACAGAACAAGACAATACTATGTTTGGTGGCTTTATGTCGATTTCGTATATATGTGTTTAAAAAAAATCATGGCGAAATGTGGGTGTAATATCGCACATCTGCCTACCCCTCCGGGGATACAGCCGTGTGTCTATAAAAATATAAAATATAATAATATATGTGAATAATGTAATTTTTTTGTATGTACCTACTATTTGCCCTCTCCATTTACATTCCTTACTCAAAGGTCAAAATTCACGTGGTGCGTGGTGCGCGCGACGTCGACGGATAATCCGTTAGTACGCTCGACGTACTTACGGATTATCGGTCAGGTGTGAATGGTTGAACGTTTTTCTATACATTTTTATGTATTGGCGTTACGCGACCGATGATATGTTCCGGCCCTAACTGTCATTTCCAAATAATGAAATCCTTTGGAAATCCTAGAATGAAATAGTCTTCAAACCTTTTTGTTAATTATTATGTTTGACGACCATCCAGTTTGTCGTGTAGACGTCAGTAGTCCTTGACGACGGTAGTGATGGCAAGTTGACGTAACACCGGCCGTCACAATTATTATTCATAGGAATTTCAGCCTTAAGGATAGGTGAAAGTAAATAAAAAAATGCTCATAAAATAAAAACTACTGGGCCTACATAAATCAAATTTTTATGGGACCAATTCGACACTATTCCGCATTAAACAAAAAAAGAATTACGTAAATCGGTTCAGAAACCTCGGCGAAATCGGTGTACATACATCGAAAAAAATATATATACCGGCCGAATTGAGAACCTCCTCCATTTTTTTTGTTTGAAGTTGGTTAAAAATGTTACTTATCGCTCGCTTAACAATGTGCCCGGTAGATAGCAATAGGCTTGCCCCTATTACATTGGGACCTCCGACCTAAACATAACTGGCAAAATGTGGGTGTGTATACACCTCTGCCTACCCCTTCGGGGATGAAAGGCGTGAAGTTGTGTTATGTTAATATGCATGACACTAGTAATAATTTTAGTAAAAAAAATAACTTTTGCATTCTTAACAAGTGCGAGATATGTTATGTGACTGTTATAAGAATTTTCCACATCGTTATATGTATTATGTACTAATGTACAATAAAATATATGTCACTGATTTACCACCATTGCATATTTCATATCATTTCAAGACCGAGCTAGTTCTACGGTAGAATTGTAGCCTAATTATGGTTGCAGATCGTACAAGAATTTTCCGTGTGGAAATCGAAATTAATACACTCGTTGTAGTGCTTAGCAAGCAGACTGTCATTTACTACCTATTTAACAATACCCAAACAATATACTCGACAGAATAGAAAAACAAACCTTTGCATATGTAGGTGTATGGAAGCTGCCCTTTAAACGAAACTTTTTCAGAATGTTATAGGAAGGTTTTCTGCGTGGTATTACAATGTATGACCCTGCCAGATTTCAGCCCTCTAGTGCTTAAAGTTTCCGCGTTAATCACGGACGGACAGACGGAAGTACAAAGTTAAACTATAGGGGTTCGTTGTGGTTAACTACTGAACATGAGACATTTTGATATAAAATTTTATTGAAGGTCTATCAATTTATTTTTCAGAAAAATAATAATCGAAGCAAAAGATGGTCATTTTAGTTGCGAGGCGTAACACTCTACTTACATGAATAAAATACACACATAATGTAAATTAATTATGTTAACAATAATGAATAGCAAACAATTCTTTTTAAATTAAATAAAGAATATACAATTGATGCAGAAGCTAAGCTTCGAGAAGACAATGCCACGTGTACTTTAAAAATGCCTCACGATATCGCACCACTGTTACACTTACACATAGTTACGTATTAGCGAAAGAGTGGACACTAATTATATATCATCAACTTCCTGCTATACACTAGGGTTTGCTGTTGACCGTACCAAAAGAAAATAATGGCATCTTCTAGTTATCCAAGTCACTCCACAGTAATTCCAGATCATCCAAGTCACTCAGTAATATCAGATCATCCAATTTTGATCTTTCAGTAGGTTCTTCTTTAACCGTTTCGGTATAGTAGCGAACATTCTTCGGATCCTTTTCACAAATGAAATACCCGCCATGATCCTTACACCAGATGTTGTCTATTTCACTTGTCCGCATTATACCAGCACACAGCTGCACAGGAGTACAATTATTAGGTTGTCCGGCAGCCCATCCATTATACACATTGATTCCGTCAACAGAATCTCCGTGGTTAGTAAGCCAGGTTCCATTACCAGTCCAATCCAATAGACCTACGTATAAAGGTTCCCAAGACCAGGAGTCAGTCCAAGGGATTCGTTTATCTGGAACCTTCGTCGAAATAATGCGTGCCTCTTTTGCGCTGTTCACAATCGCCAAGTAGCCACCTTCAGAAATACAGACTGAATTCGCCTCAACCCACGACCGAAATTCTTCATGCACTTTATAACAGCTGCCCGTCATTTTTTCAAGTCGGTACTCTTTGTCAAAAGTGCCGCACTCTGTGAGTTTCTTGCCATCGTCCTTTCTGTAGCACATGTATGGTAGGCGCTTGGAGCAATCTACCACCGATATGTTGTAACCGTTCAAGCTCAAGCACTCTCCCTGCTCTGTATCTAAGATTCGGTACATATCAGTGGTCGGCATGTTCGCTAATGGAACTCCCTCGATGGAAACATGTTGTCCAGGAGTGAACTTCGAGTTAGCGCCAATATAGTACGGTAACGGATCACCTGCAATGATGTTCAGCTGCATGATTTGCCGTAGCTCCGCAGTCAAGGGCGAAGCTAGCACCGCTCCTTCAGTGAGGCATTGCAGAAAAGCTTGTTCCCACGTAGCGATGACTTTTTGCGATTTCAACCAGCCACCAGCTTCAGGGTAGTATGTATAATCTGACGTGTATTTGCCATCAATGTGAGGCGCGTGTAAAAACAAAAAAGCGCAAATAATAAGAGTAAACATTGTGATGTTCGGTGTTCACAAGTGGACAACGTCTGCAATAACAATGATCATATCAAGACTCAGACCTTATTATAAACTCGCAACGACTTTGAGCTTTGTTATAGATCCAATAAAATGTTATAGCTTGGAGTTTGATTGATGGGTAAAACCACAATTTGTTTACTGGCACTTTTTAAAAAACGTTGATAAGATTAATTTTAAGATGAAATTATGCCAACACCGCGTCACGTGGACCGCGCTGCCCATGTCGTAATTTGTAGTTTCATTACTAATTATTGCATTGTATATTGCTTATCAGTGGGAAGGCTAAAGATTTCCCCAGTAATTATTTTGTTTTAATTTTATTATCTTGGTTTTATCACACAGAGGGTAAATGATATGCATGCCGCATGCTACAATGATATTATTATTCTAAACATTACATTACCTACCGATTTGAATCAACTCGACGAAAGAGTCGATTTGACTCCTGCATTTCATACTGCCGACCTCTGAAATTGGTTCATTATCGTCTAAGACACTACTACTATTTGAATTTTAATTACCTTTGAAAAAAGCTGCAATATGATTTTTAAAATTTTTGACCAATTATGACTATTTAAAAGTCATATTTATTTTTATCGAATATGAAATCTAGTAATCGTTGTTTGCGTTTAATTCGACTGGCCAAAGTATTTTGGCCTATAGCTAGCTCTATAGCTTAAGCGAAAGTCGAAAGCTTTTATATACTTTTACCTGTCGGGGTATCTGTAATAAAATTCTACAATATTCATTTCAACCTGTGATTTCAACCTCTTCCAGCTTTTTATTAAGCTGATTTTGCATGCATGTGTATATCGCGTGTTGCATAATATATTATGATGTCAAGGAGCTAATACGATGATAGAACTCAAAGGTGGCCAAAGAAACCCAGCTATAAAACGACACAAGCCCATCGAGTTTGGGCTCGTTTGATATTTATTGACGAGTACATTGATCCTATTCTCATGCTATTCACTATTTGATTATTGGATCAACGAAGATTTGATTTGATTTATCGCATGTCAGCCTTGTTTTAAAAACTTTTTACAATAAATTAAGTTCTTGCTAATTTGATTTAAGGAGACAAAAGACAATAGGTTTATAAATTTTTCTCTGTACATGGGTATTATATTAATACCAAAATTAACTATAATGTGTTTGCTTGTTAATTTTATTTATGTTTTATTGACATCAAATGAGAGCCAGGGATCAATGTGTCAATAAATTTTTATTATGGAAATAGTTGATCGACTGGAGACGCAGGCAGATTTACAAGTATTTAGTGGTAATACTTATATGATGTAGGTATATTAGGGTCGGAACATATCTGACGGAAGATGCGTCGAACGTATCTTCGGTCGCGTCTATTCCGTCAAATAAGTTGGTACACATCTGACGGATAATGCGTCGAGCGTATCTGCACACATTCGCTGAAAGCGTGGCTATTATGCACACATTTCAGTTTGTTCGTGCAGAGCCGCACTCAGGGCAGCTCAATATTTTACTGTCATATTCTTTTACCTTATAATTTTTCGTGTTCCCTGATGTTATGTAGTCACTGGAGCAGGTCTCCTTCACTCGGCCGTACCTACAGAGATAAGTGCCTACACTTTCGCGCGGCTTCCAAGCCCGCGTCGTTAGTCGGCTGTCATGGTTGTCACCGCGTGTGCAGAGCGATTTTTGCTATTAAATTTGCTAATAACGTGAATTTTAATAGTGAACAACAAAAATGTACTCATCACAAGTCTGGTGCAAAGTATTGCTCATTTCACGGATGTGTGTCGAAAAAGGGAGATAAAAGTGTGTCATTTTTTACATTACCTACAGATGCGGAAAGGTAAGCTAAACTAAATAACCAAATTACGTTCTTAATAGGGTGTTGATTATTTCTGATTTAATGATATTGACAATCGTACAGAATCCTAGTTTTATGGTTTGATGTTCGAAAAGATAGTTTTTAAAAGAATTGTTACGCGGTATATACTTCATAGTTACATATAAGTATTAGATAATTACGAGTGCAACTTGAAAATTAGTTTTTTTGTTTGTTGAGATATCCCAACGATCATGGTGTCAAATTAAAGATCTAGTTCAAAAACCATTTTATGGGTTTTTGAATCATGTTAATCGGTCCACGCGTTGTTTTTTAATTTTTATTTATTTACAACATAATAACAATACACAAATCACTTATAATTGTGATGCAAACACAAACTAATTCGAGTTTTACCGTGCATCCTAATAAAATGATCGACAAATAATCAAGAAATCCACACAAATCATACAATTCACATGATGATAGTTACATTATTAGATTTTTTCTGTATCGCACATAATGTCATAAATGTAAGGTAGTTGCAAACAGACTGCCTCGTTGGTCTCGCGGCATAAATGTGTGCGTGGGATTGGGAGGTCTCGGGTTCGATTCCCGGGTCGGGCAAAGTATTATTGGGTTTTTCCGTTAGGAAATTCTCAGTAGCAGCTCGGAGTCTGGTAATGTGCCCGGTACGGCAATAGGCTCGCCCCCTATTACGTGGGGCCTAAAAACATTCATGGCGAAATGTGGGTGTAATATTACACCTCTGCCTACCCCTTCGGGGATACAGGCGAGAATCTATAAATAAAAAAAATAAAAGTTGCAAACTGTTCTCGACGAGCGTTGAGCTCACGTCACCGCATATGCATATGTATATGCAGAATGTTCCGTATTGAGTGTGATCCATTTAATTCGAATATAGAATTGTATTGAATAAATAAAAAATATGCTAAAAATGTATAATAGGTATATCTTTTTGCCGTGTATGGTAAAAGCTATACTGGGTCTGTACAATATTATACTCTATTATGAATATTAATTTTGTATTGATTGGGCAATGATGATTTCTTGTACAGTTACACTTATTATATCAAACGGGTATCATATGACATAACCAAAAATAGGAATATAAGGAAATAGTAGGAAATAACTAAGAATTAGTATAGTGAAAATGTAAACGACCAGAATTTTTGTGGTTTTTGTTCTAGCGAAAAGACGAAAAATACTTCCTAAGAATTCGTCAAGCCAACTTGAAGTAAGTCATCAAAAATATCACTAACCATTAAACAAGGATATAACTAGGTTTATTTTAATTTTGTAAAATTTACCGTGTAACCATACACATTAAACATAGGATAATTATTTATTATTAGGTGTTCAAGTAGGTAGATAGACAGCATATAGTAGCAGCGGCAATTCGACAACAAGCGCGACAGCTAGTGCGTCACTCCGCGCTAGACAGTGACAGCGTTATATGTTAGAAAAGAGCAGGAACGGTTAGGTGAATATCGCGGTAGGCACTGAGTGCTTATGCGAGCTGAATTGCACTTTGTTGCTTAGTTGCAAGAGTCGCAATTTCTTTAAATTGGTTTGCGAAGTGATGCTTCTGTACGTAAGTAGGGTCATTTCGCCTGTTCGCGTCCATCCCCCTATTTGCGTCCATTTTGCGGACCTCCCTTTAAAAATGCTCGGAAATAAGTATAATAACACACTAATAAAATGAAAAGTCAGTATCGCCAATACCTCGACGTATAAGAGACACGCACAAATAGACAAAAGTTCCGTGCGCCCAGCTTATCCTGTTTAAAAAAATTAGTTAATCTCGGTTGTTCAACAAAAGAGTGCAGATGCGCGGGATATAAATAAAAAAATAGTGTGCAGCGGCGTGTTTGACAATAAGTATTTTATTGTTTTATGTGAATTTTAGGATACATAGCTGTTTCTAGACATTAATAATGAAAAGACGAATAGTATGAATTATGAATTAGCTTGTTTGTTTTATAGTTAACAATTAAAATAAGGTGGACGCGAATTACTACACCGAATTTATAAAACTTCCACTTTGCGTCCACAATAGACGCGAACTCGTCTATTTATGATTTCTTTAGTTGTTTATTTTTATGTGATTAAAATATGAGAGAGAAATTGGGATTTTGTTTATTTTAACATTAATAGTATGCAATTGTAATGACCAATTTGCGTCCACATTATTATGATTGTAATAAAAGATACAATCGATATAATAATCGACCAAGGGTGGACGCAAACTATACCTGCAAGGGATAGTATTATAGCAAATTGCGTCCATATTTTCATGAAATAGAAATAATCGCATAAATACATTCTATATATATTTTTTTTATAATTTAAAATGCATTTTTGATTACGACTGAGTTTAAAACTGAATTATTACATTTAATTTCTTTTATTCCATATTTTTTCTATTCAAGATGAGTTCTTAGGAGACGAGAAAGAAGAAGGAAAAAAAATACAAAAGATGTTTAAATAAAGAAAGCGTTTTGCGATATTCGTGAGAAGAAGAAATCGATAAGACAAATATGTACATAATTATGTAAAAATTATGCTATTCCGAAGACCATGGACAACATGTATCGTTATTTTTTTATCTTTGATTTTAAGTTCCATCGATGTTGAGAACAATAAATAGTTATTTATAGTTTCTATAAAGTGATTTAATAATGATAATAATGTAGACTTTTTATAACTTTAATCTTAAATGTAGAAATTGTTAAAAGCCAATCTTTCTTTAGATTGTCTTAACAATATCACCCTTATTTGAAGGATTATAAGGCTGATATTGTTAAGACTAAGCTGGTGGACGCGAAATGGTCCACAGGTGGACGCAATTAGGATTTTTTGGACGCAAACTGGGTAAAATGCCATATTTTGAAGTTTGTGTATTTAAAAAAAAACACAACAAGTTTCGAAAAAAACTGAAAGTTATTATTAAAATAGACTATATAATGAACGCATTTCATAAATTTTTCATTGAATCAATTTGCTGGAACATTTTTATTTTCTCCTTCAAACTTGCCAACTGCACTAAATGGACGCGAACAGGCGAAAAGATCCTACTATCTATTCTGTGACTGAGGTCCTGTAGTTATTTATATTGCAATTCAAGTTTGACTATTAAAAGTATGTCCGATTTAATAGATTTTTTATAGTAGCCAACAAGCGTTGTTTAAATATATTTCCTATATAGGTATGGAGGTTATAAAATAAAAGACGATGATATGATTTGGTTACGATTTTTAACAAAATTTATACAAATGATATAGAAGGGGTTACAGTTGCAGCGCATGATACAAAATGTTTTCTATGTAGGTATGTATGGAAATTGTTCCCGTGGACTTTTAGCACCTCATACCTAAAAATTGGCCCACGATCCAAGTTAGCAAGTATGCGTACACTCATAGCACATACAGTAACACTACATTATTTTACACATTTCGTTTCTGAAAAAATAAGTAAGGTCTGGCGGCTCTGGAATCTTACTCTACAACGCGTCAGTCAAAATCACCGATCTGCCCGTCCAGCATACGCACCACGATAAAATTATCTCTACACGTTTACTCGTGTTTATGACGATTATCTCTATTAACTCGTTGACTCTAACATGGTTACACACACGATTCGACTCGTATTGTCAAATGTAGCTATAATAGTCGTTTTTACTTATCTGTGGCATTTCTCTCGACGAATCCTAACATGACGGCCCAATATTACTCCATTATGACAAATTTTGACAACTAAAATAGTAATAATAGTCGTCATGCTTTCATACCACGAGAACTACACGAGTAACTAAAAATATTTCTTTAAAACAACAAAGAAAATGGCAGTCCCTTATTATAATTATTTAATAACCTTATATGAAGAGCGCCAGGCGAGAAAAGTTCAAAGAAAGCGAATTAGGGATCTCTGTGACCCTTTTACGTTGAACTACAGAGAATTCCAGTTGCTTTGGCGTATATCAAAACCAATGGCTCTGTTTCTCATAGAAAGGCTTGCCACGGATCTCGAGCCTCATTCAGATGGCCTGCCTGTCTATTTAAAGATAAGTTAATATCATTATTATCGAAGCTGCGCATGGGACCTCATTCTTATTCAACACAGTAGGTAACAATTGTTAATACTTTGTAGGTATTGACATCAGTTTCGAATTAAAACTAATCAACCTTAGACAAATGATTGGTATCGCTTCGCTTTACTAGACACCGCACTGCCTACAAAAAATAGGTCCAAAAGTGAGGCAACTCATTATGACAGTGTGTGTCAATCAAAAGCATCAAGACGCATGCGTGAAGAATTGTGTTGTCAGCTTCTCAACAGTTACCCGAGTTAATAGGAAAATATTTTATACTGTGGTCTATTGGATAAGTAACTGGTTATAAATGTAGGTACAAAATTTACAATTGTTTAAAAGCATCAATTTATTTGTGTATGGGTTAGGCGCAGGTTTCATCATCGAAAAATGGTGGGTATATTATGCAATGATTTGGTTGTATCCAAATAGGTTGTTACATATGATATTTACAAATTATTACGTATTCAAAATAATCTTGTAAGTTATAAGTTATTTGGAAAATAGTGCATTCTATATCCATTCTAGCCGTCAACTGCTAGTTACACATTATTTAGTACGTATACTAATTTGACCTTTTATAGTTTTACTAAGGTTTATTTACTGTTAATAGTCATGTAGACACCAAAACTCACAAGTAACGGTAGACAATATTAACAGACTGCCATGTAGACGGTTTCGAGTTTGAATCTACGGCGTGCCCGCGTGCACCATTGTCTTTTCAAAGATATGTGCCTATTAAATTGCTAATGATCGCTTGCCCCGTGCCTCGGAGAGCATGTTAAACCGTCAGTCCCGGCTTTCATTTAGATCTTTGAAATTCTTTACGGGGAGTCAGTCCCCTCAAACAAACTGATACTGGTCTAAACCCATGGAATATCGCTATCCCTTTGGATTACGGAGTCAGACGGCAGCCGCTCTGTAGAAAAGCAGATATTCTGTCATATCTGGTTGGACTAGTATGTAAGCGGACCCCGGGCTCCAAGTCGCAAGGTCTTGGATGCAACTGGGATAACGCTAGGACGATGATGATGGTGAATGACTGCGATACGCATATACCTAATTATTCTAATAGCATCTACGTGTAATGAGTAGCTGAATGTGAGGCCCAAAAGATATTTATTCTGTAACCACGAGAAGATACTGCGTAAGCTGTTGAATTCTTTTTTATTTTTTACTAATAATTAAAATAGATAAAATTGTTCTAGGAACCAAATTGTGTTGAAAGATTTTAAATCACTTTTTAAGGAATCTAATCTCATCTTTATTGCTTAAAATGAAGTTAAAACGCATGTGCGACCTATCACTACTGTTACTTTGTAAAATAATATGAGCTCACATTTTTTCAAGATGACTGCCTAATGTATTTACTTCAACACGTTATGTATATAAATTACTAATGTAAACATTAAACAATACATAAATATGTAAAATAAATAAAAAGGTTAGATAAATGCAATAGAATATATTATAAAATACAATAACAATACATTTATATTATAAAAATCTCAACTACGAGGAAATTGTTCTTCTACGCGCAGCAACACTGAATGAAATTTTTGGTTTAATGTGATTTTAGGGTGCAATTTCAAATTTATTGTTATGTTACAGATGGTATGTGATCCCATAGTCCTTCTTATTCCTTGCTGACTTATTTTTACACGGGATAAAAGCGCAACTTGGCGTTGTACAGCGAATTACTTGCATAATTAATTTGGTGGATATATGCACCTGACACACGGCTGTCAGTGTGACAGCCTCAAACCATGCCAGCTGGCATGGTTTTTTCTGCCTCACTTTACAAGTATGAGGGCTCCGTCTAGTAGAGCAGAGCGAGACCAATCATTAGTCTATGTAATCAACTTTTGAATTAAACAATAGGTACATACAAATTACAAATGTCAAATAGTACAAAATATGATAAACTATAGAGGTGGATACAAGTCTTTTGAGCCATTTGAGCACAAATTGAATGAACTAAACCGGTGTGGTTACATTAATAAATGCCGTAATTGACATTCTATGTTTCAAAGGGCAATATCTGAAGCTTGTCTATCGTGGCGCGCATGTTAAAGAAAACGAGATATTAACCGATAACGACAATATTTCTTCATTCACGCGTGTGATATCTCGTGGTGCGTATCCTAGGCGGGCTGGGAATGACATGGATATGGTGTGTCCAATACCTACGAATTAAGCGTGCATACCTACGAAATAAGCGTGCATACCTACGAAACGTTGGGCAAATAAAATGACTGCCATTTGGGTTGTACTCCAAAATATAATCGATATCGATATGGAGGTGGTTAGAGGAAAATAATACATTTCTGTAGTAAGTTACTTTAGTTAGTTCAAAACTTTTGCCAGATTACTTTATTCCATAATGCAAATGTGGGCGAACACGGCAAAGCGAAAGACGACCCTTGTATCAAAAATGTAACAAAATATTCTCTGGTAGCCAATATCGATACTATGTCGCTAAGAAAGTATCGGACATGAATGGCACTATACATACGGTAATGAAACACACAGCCTGAAGCACTGATTCATCTGGTGTTTAGACATATTTATGCACAAAAACAAAATTATTATGTTCGATATACAACGATTTCACAGCAGATGTACCACAAACATTGGCGAAAAATATGGCTACCGTGGTACGAATGACATTTCTAATAAAATATCGTCATGATTAATTTATTCAGTAAACTATGGCTGTCTCTTTTTTGACAGAAATATCCCTAAGACAAAACAAGACAACACTATGTTTGGTGGCTTTATGCCGATTTCGTATATGTATATAATGTAATTTTCTATATGTACTATTTGCCCTCTCTATGTATACGTTTTTCTATATATGTGTATGTTTTGGCGTTACGCGACCGATAATACGCGACGGATCTTCCGTCAGATATGTTCCGACCATTATACAAAATTTTGCGTCATTAACTGACTGACAGATAGCCACTATTATTACGTGCAAGAAGACTTAGGTGCTAGAAGTTAAAATTAGGCATGTATATTTCTAGGGAACCGTAGAGCGAAATTTCCATAAAGTAAGGATACTAATAGAGACCGCATTAAAATAGCAGCCTTACCCAATATATGTACTTCACTTTGACTAATGATTTTTTTCTCATGTAAGAGAAAGATGAATATACAAATGACGTTTCGATTCGAATCTTCGTAGGTAGTCAGTGTCATTAATTATAACTAGATTAGTGATGGGCTTTCTCAAAATGAATTTCGATAAAATATCGATAATGTTTGCAATAAATTCTTAGATTTGGTTTACTCAGAATTAATATCAATTGAATGTTGATAAATCCTCAGGTAAAGTAAAATATGTGAATAAATCCAAACTTAAACACCAAGAAATTAATTACGATTAAATTTATTTTTCAATTACCTTTTTAAGGTGAATGAAGCAATTATATTACTAATAATCACTGGGTGCCTGGTGGACTGTCAGTCCACCAGGCACGATCACCCAGCCTGGTTAGAGGATCCTCCCTCTAGTTGGAGGAACACCACACCTTTCTTCCTCCACAACCACTATATGCAATGATAGGGTCAATGACGAGATCATTACCACGTAATGGTTTTCGAATACAAAACCACGTTACGTATTTCAGACTTTTATTTTATGTATAGACTCACGCATGTATCCCCGAAGGGGAAGGCAGAGGTGTAATATTACACCCACATTTCGCCATGAATTTTTAGGTCCCGTAACGTAATAGCTACGAACAAAGACTCTTAAAATTTAGAGTTCAATAATTGGAAATACGATGTAGGTACTTTGATTTCGTTTATTTATACAAAATAATTCATTCTGTTATAGACTCAAGGGTGTTGTTAGCAAACATTTCCATAAATATTAAATACAGTAAACGTAGAGCACAAAACGTTAATCTATTTGCATTACAAACTTATAAAAACAATACATCTTACTACAACCCGCTGGCAAGGATGGTGCGACAATACAACGAATTAGCTACAAAAAAAAAATAACAAAAAAAACCGCCTCCAAAAATCTGGAAAATATGTGAAAATAGCACTAAAATTATATGTGAAAATAGCACTAAAATTGCTTATTGGTTTTGACGTCCGCGTCTACTGAGGAGCCAGTTGAAACGTCCGGCATTATGCTGAACTGGCCTCCTATTTTTATGCAGGCGACATCGCGACAGGCGTGTACAGATTATTGTAATCTCTTTTTGTTCATATTGTCTTGCTTGTTCATGTCTTTCGTCTGGTAGAAATAAACGCGTTTTTATTTTTCTTTCTTTCTTTCTTTCTAAAAAGTAAAAAATAAATTCCGTTATTTTAACTTCAATTTACTTATACCAGTTACACGTATCTACCACTTAATTCACATACCTGACACAATACATATTTTTATATGACTAACAAACTAAATTAAATACCTATCACCAGAAATCAGATAATTATATTATATTTTGAAAAATATATTATATTAGGACTATAATTTACAATTATACTTTTTTTGGAGTCGGTGCCAGCTGAGATTAAGAATTAAATAAACAATTATTTCAAAATTAATAAACCCCACTGCCATCAATTAAGAACTATGAAGTAAAAAAAATATAGCCTATATCACTCGGGTAATATAAGGATTCCAACGATATGCCGCACATCCGAATCTGTTTAGGCATACAGAAGTTATGGCGGAATAAGGAAACTCACATACTTACATATTTACATACATACATGAACGCTAATAAAACATTACGCTCTTTTTTGGCAGTCGTGTAATTATGAAGTTGCGAAGTATGAGTATATTACCTTGAACAGCGAGGCTCGCAGCGGTGGGCATATACCGTGGCGGCAGGGGGGAACATGATTAAGTGACCGACCCGTTGACGGTTGTCTCCGATATCCATTTTTTCTATGCGCTTGTATGTAGGTAATTATTGTATTGCAGTGGAATGTGATTCTTTAGAGTTATTTTACACGAAATCTGTGTTCATTGAAATAGATTTGCATCTTTACATAATTCTATTTTGCTTGTTTTTAAAATTTTGAGATCTTTTTGTAAAAACTTCTCAGAATTTGATTTGTTCCAAGTATCGCTTTAAGTTCTTGTTTTGGTTAGATAATAATAATAATAATAAAGCTTTATTTAAATTTATTGGTTAGATAGGTAATTGTAAATAGGTATTTAGGTTAATTTGTAACTGAGCTGTCGCGCCTGTTGCCAGGTTGCGTTGTTTTCTTTATTTGCAAAATAGGTTTGGTTCGATCCTACATTGTGGTATTAAGAATAAGAAGAATATTTATTTGCTCGAAACACGGTTAAAGTTTTACAGGATGATATGATGTTAATAATACGTACAGCATGTTTCACCAGAATTCGGCATGCAAAATTAGAGAGGAGCAACAATCATAATTTATTCATTATATATACCACAAATGATTATAATAATTTCATCACATTATATAATGATATTAATTACCCTTCGAGATGTTTTCACATAATCATGTCAGAAAAATAGACAATCAATAATTAAAAATAGACAATAATCAATGATTAAAATTAAATCCATTACATTTCAACACAAAATTAAAAATTAAGTATAATAAATAGATAGGTATAGAATTTGTTACAAACTTTACATAGAATTTAATAATACAGTCCATAATAAATAATAAATTGGTTCAGTTGCAGTTACGAATGTCAGATACAATAATTAATGACAATACCAGTAAAAAAAAAAGATAAAAAAATACAAGGTATAAATAACATGTCAGTAGTAATCAGTAGTTACATTATTTTATCTTTATGTGCAAAATATTCTTGTAGATTATAAAAACATTTCTCAATTAGCCATTTTTTCAGATAGCTTTTGAATTGCTTTAGCGGAAGCTCTCTTACAGCTTTTGGTATCTTATTATAAACCTTAATCGTCATGTAGCTACTGTTTCTTTGATATAGAGTAGTGGATATTTGTGGTAATGCTAGCTTTGTTGGATCCCTTGAGAGAAAATTCTTATTTTCGATAACCTTTGTAAATTGGTTTGGGTGTGTTCTAACAAAAATCCCCATCTCATAAATATATAAACAAGTAATGGTGAGCATTCTTAATCTTTTAAATAGACAAGAATCTAGAGGAGTTGCACCACAAATTGCTCTGATACATTTTTTTTGACATATCATGACCCTGTTTATTTCTATTGTGTTACCCCAAAGTAACGGACCATATTATCTCAATACCGACGCTACATATCCGTGGTATGTAATAGGGTAGTTTCCAGGGTCAAAATAATTACATTTTATTTAGTCCGTATTTTAGACTATAAAAAAGATTGGACACGTATTTTTTCTTTTTTCGATTAAATAAAAAATGACAAAGATATAGCCCATTAAAGTTAAGTGTGACGTCATCTAGTGCGAAAAAATGCAGCACGACGTGACGTTATACGTAACTTTAATGAGCTATATCTTGGTCATTTTTGGTTTAATTTATAAATAAAAAAATACGTATCGCTTATTTTTGAATAATCTAAAGGACGGACTTTTAATTTTTTTTTGTCGACTAGCCTATTATAGCGGGTTTTTCACTAGCAAGAATACTCAGTTTTTTAAGAGCGTACACAAATCGATTCATACGACTACACACTTGTTTAATATGAGCTTTCCAGTAACAATGTACATCTAGCATTATATCCAAAAAAATAATTTCGTTTACTTCTGAGATTTCTTGACCATTGTATTCTACTGCGATGTCCGATTGGGTACTATTATAATTACGAAACTGTACTATTTTCGTTTTTGACAGATTGACTGTGAGATTATTTTAGTTTAGCCATGTGAAGATGTTATTTATTGTTGTGTTTATCATAGTTTTCTGATCATAATTTCGTTGGTTTTTTGGTATAGCTACAGAAATGTCATCTGCATACAAGGTACACTTATGGGTGGTGACTTTGGTGATATCGTTTATATATAATAGGAACAATAACGATCCCAACACACTACCCTGAGGAACTCCGGAACGGTTAGTTTCATATGTAGAGTAATACGATTTTACGGTTTGTGTCGTGTCAATGCATGCCATTTCTACACATTGCCTTCTGTCTCTCAAGTAACTCTTTAGCCAGTCAAGGGTGTTCCCTCTTATCCCATAGAGTTCACATTTTTGCAAGAGAATCTGATGGTCAACAAAATCAAATGCGCTCGACATATCGAAGAATATCGCTGATGCTGCCTTTCTTTTGTCCAATGACTCTGTGATGTTCTGAACTAAAGAAAAAGCTGCCATGGTTGTCGATTTATTTTTCTGGAAGCCGTTTTGTTCCTCTACAATTACGTTATGTTTATTCAAAAAATTTGTAATACGAGAATGCATCAGTTTTTTATAAACTTTTGAGAACACCGATATAAGGGTTATAGGTCGGTTATTGTTCAATTCTTCTTTATCATCTTTTTTATAAATCGGTTTGACTATTGAAGTCTTATTAGGAAAAGTGCTGTGATGTAACTACTGATTACTACAATCAGTAGTTACATTATTTTATCTTTATGTGCAAAATATTCTTGTAGATTATAAAAACATTTCTCAACTAGCCATTTTTTCAGAGAGCTTTTGAATTGCTTTAGCGGAAGCTCTCTTACAGTTTTTGGTATCTTATTACAAACCTTAATCGTCATGCAGCTACTGTTTCTTTGATATAGAGTAGTGGATATTTGTGGTAATGCTAGCTTTGTTGGATCCCTTGAGAGAAAATTCTTATTTTCGATAACCTTTGTAAATTGGTTTGGGTGTGTTCTAACAAAAATCCCCATCTCATAAATATATAAACAAGTAATGGTGAGCATTCTTAATCTTTTGAATAGAGGCCTACAAAAATCTAGAGGAGCTGCACTACAAATTGCTCTGATACATTTTTTTTGACATATCATGACCCTGCTTATTTCTATTGAGTTACCCCAAAGTAACAGACCATATTATCTCAGTACCGACGCTACATATCCGTGGTATGCAATTATAGCGGGTTTTTCACTAGCAAGAATACTCAGTTTTTTAAGAGCGTACACAAATAGATTTATACGACTATACACTTGTTTAATATGAGCTTTCCAGTTACAATGTACATCTAGCATTATACCCAAAAAAATAATTTCGTTTACTTCTGAGATTTCTTGACCATTGTATTCTACTGCGATGTCCGATTTGGTACTATTATAATTACGAAACTGTACTATTTTCGTTTTTGACAGATTGACTGTGAGATTATTTGAGTTTAGCCATGTGGAGATGTTATTTATTGTTGTGTTTATCATAGTTTTCTGATCATAATTTCGTTGGTTTTTTGGTATAGCTACAGAAATGTCATCTGCATACAAGGCACATTTATGGGTGGTGACTTTGGTGATATCGTTTATATATAATAGGAACAATAACGATCCCAACAGGAACTCCGGAACGGTTAGTTTCATATGTAAAGTAATACGATTTTACGGTTTGTGTCGTGTCAATGCATGCAATTTCTACACATTGCCTTCTGTCTCTCAAGTAACTCTTTAGCCAGTCAAGGGTGTTCCCTCTTATCCCATAGAGTTCACATTTTTGCAAGAGAATCTGATGGTCAACAAAATCAAATGCGCTCGACATATCGAAGAATATCGCTGATGCTGCCTTTCTTTTGTCCAATGACTCTGTGATGTTCCGAACTAAAGAAAAAGCTGCCATGGTTGTCGATTTATTTTTCTGGAAGCCGTTTTGTTCCTCATCAATTACGTTATGTTTATTCAAAAAATTTGTAATACGAGAATGCATCAGTTTTTTATAAACTTTTGAAAACACCGATATAAGGGTTATAGGTCGGTTATTGTTCAATTCTTCTTTATCATCTTTTTTATAAATCGGTTTAACTATTGAAGTCTTAAGCTTATTAGGAAAAGTGCTCTCCGTAAAAGAAATATTTATGAGATAACAAAGAATAGGCGCACTACAAGTTCATTTTATTATATTGGTGGTTATATTATCATAACCAACGGCGTTAGTATCATTTAATGATTTGATAGTTTTTTCAATTTCACGCTCAGAGCAGGGTGTTATGAAAATTGACGCATTGACCTTATCAATCAGTTTATAATTTGGAGACGTCAATCATTTGGGATGTTTGTTTTTTCGATGTAGAATTTATTAAACGTGTTTGCTATCATTATTGGATCTGTTATAATATTACCATTGTGTTTTATGCGTTTTATGTCTTGACGACTCTTTATATTGTCGAGTTTATCTCCAATGATATCCCAAGCGGCCTTGCACTTATTCGGAGCATTACAAAGATATTTATTATTTACCCCCTTTCTAGACGCTGCTATACGTTTTTTTTTAGTTTATTATATTTTGTGTAATTTGCCTTAATTTCATCTTAATTTTTATCGCTGTAAAATAAGTATCTAAGTTTTCTTTTTGTCTTCGATGACATTTTAATACCCCTGGTTATCCATTTCGGGGAAGTAATCGAAGTGTTGATTTTAACTTTGTAATGAGGAAAGCATAGATTATAAAACAAAGTGAAAGTTTCATGAAACAAATCAAAACCACGATCACAGTCTGTTTCGACATATACCTCACTCCATGATAAGCTTGCTAGACCGCTCTTAAATTTTAATATGTTATCATTGCTGTAATCTCTTCGCCACATATACATAAACGATGGCTTTGTTTTGCCTGTATTTGCAGGGAAACCAAGAGTTTGTCCAGTATTGTGGTCCGATAAGTATAACTGATGAGTATTACCAACGGCGCCTTTGATATTGCTATAAATGTGGTCGATGCAAATTTTTTGCCGTGTCGGTTTTTCAATGTGAGACTGTGTATTAATGTAATAAAGTTACATTACATATATTTTGTGTTAAAGAAAACTTCCTAAAATTTTATTTATATTTGTTGATTTGATTTCTCGTCATTTGTAAATTACTAACAAGTTTGATGAGGTTTTGCTAAATTATCGTATCAATACAGCTTTTCATATATTTTGTACATTATCAAGAAATTATTTACTAAAACGCTTGGATGGCACCGACTCCAAAAAAAAGTAAAATTGTATATTAGGTAAAAGTATAATTGTATAGGTGATGTTTATAAGTAAATTTAAGTTAAAATAACAGAATTTATTTTTTACTTTTTAGTGCTATTTTCACACATTTTCCAGATTTTTGGAGGCGGTTTTTTTGTTAAAATATTTTTTATTTCCTGTTTTTTGGTGAATTTTCCTTTCTGCACTTATCGAATTTATCAAAATTATACATGGGTAGACCTATTAAACGCGCTGTCCATATGAGACAGCGCCGTTTAAATGAAACTATTTTTTTTTATTGCTGATAGTGGCAGACGAGCGAACGGCCCATCTGATGGTAAACGGTAACCGCTGCTCATGGAATTCGCTAATGTCAGGGTATACACAGTAAAGCCGCTGTCTACCGTGAAAGTAATGCTCTCTTTAAACCTCGTTTGAAGAAGGACAAGTCATTGCGCTCGGGAAACACCGCAGCAGGTAGTTCATTCCAGAGCCTACACGTACGTGGTAGAAAAGATCGCTGGAAGCGCACCGTACTAGATGAGAACGCTTCCAGGTAGTACGGGTGATCTCTACTGCGTCGGCGAGTGGTACGTTGTTAGAAGGGTGACCCTGGTACCAAATTAAACAATTCTTCGGAGCAATTCCCGTGAAAGAGTCGGTAAAATACGCAGAGAGAACCAAAGTCTCTCCGCTGCTCCAGCGACTCTAGTCTAGCCGTGAGATCGGGATCATCGACGATTCGAGCAGCTCGTCTCTGTAGGGAGTCAAGTGGATCAAGCTGATATTTTGGCGCTCCAGTCCAGAGACGTGAGCAGTACTCAACAACTGGCGAAGAAAGGGAGCAACGTCTATCTCAAAGTAGGGAATCTCGGTCCAAGGCCATTTCAAGAGAAAGTAGTGAGCTGCATGAAAAGAGGTTATCACAAATTCAGGCTTATAGTGAAAAATATTTAATCGTGGAAACACTGAAGAACGTACTCATCGTCTGCTCTTTGAATTAAACCGAAAGACAACTCCCGCATTAGGATTAATTCCTGTGTCGCGGGGGACTTCACAAACATACATCTAACGGACACAATGTACACCCAGACTCGAAACAACAATTTATGAATCACACAAAGTGTTGTCTCGTGTGGGAATCGAACCCACAACACTGCGCGCAGTGTCAAGCGGCGAGGCGGCCGCTTAAACCACTACGCCAACCGTGCAGTACTATTAATTATTCTGTGATTTATAAGTAATCAAAGTTATTATCTGTATAAGCTAGCAGTTGGCGGCTTTGCTCGCGCGTAATGACGGACTTTCCATATAAAAATTCAACCCCTATTTCCAAAAACGCATAAATACATGATCACTTATTTCTAATCAGAAGCTAGTATAATTATGAAATTTCACTTCGCATAAAAACTTTCAACCCCTCTTTCACCCTTTTAAACGGTAGATTAAAAAAATCGCTAAAACACGTATTTGTGTTATTTCTAACCAGAAGTTTGCACACAAAATTACACGCTATCTTTTAAAAATGACGCACCTCCCATACAAACTTTTTACCCCTATATCACCCTCTTAATTATTAGATTTGAAAAAAATCTAAATTGCGCGTTTACTTTTTCTAACCAAAAATATGTATAAAAATCCTTCCTTAGTGGGTGCTTACGTCATAAAATGCATCGACTGTCAAAATTTCAAGTCTCAAGCCCCTGTGGTTTTGGCTCTGCGTTGATGAATCAGTCAGCCCAAGCAATTTTATATATATAGATTTACTCTCCAACCTTTCTTTCTCCTGGTTTCATCAATACCTGATAATGAAGCCCGAAGTAGGCCCGTTAATTTCGACTATTCTAGTGTCCACTGATGAAAAGTCACAGCAAATGCTTAATTTCGTTTACTTAGATGACATATTTTTTGGAGTTTTTAATGAAACTATTGGATTGATTTTGATAAAATTTGAGTTTTTAATGAAACTATTAGATTGATTTTGATAAAATTTATATGAGACCCACCTGAAAGTATATCCTTTCAAACAAAAGAATAATTTTGGAAATCGGTCGATAAATAACGGAGTTATGAGGTAACAAACATTAAAAAAATACAGCCGAATTGAGAACCTCCTCCTCTTTTTGGAGTCGGTTAATAACTTGCACTTAGATATTTTCAATCCAAGATTTAATTCATACACAAATACCGTAAAAGATATACTCTATCCTAAACAGTGACAGTCAAGGCATAGGCATAGGTACCTATTAATTTAATTTAATTTAAACTCATCAATTTACAATGTCATATCATATCTCATTTAAGATTTATTTTTGGTTTTGTACTGAAAATGTAAGTGTAAATACTCAATTCGTACGTATTTAGTCACCTAATGTAATTTAGATAATAAGTACTGTTTTCACTGTATGCACATATTTTTGAGTTGCAATCCAGAATCAGAACATTTTAATTGACTGAAAAATTAATTGCAATTAAATTAATTACAATTAAATTAATCGCCTTTACACTTTTAATTACACCTTATAATTAAATTTATTTGATTATGGTATGTCAATTGTAACTCACAATTAAAATAATGGCAATTAACTTTTTTAGTTGTTTTATAAAACAATTAAAACTAACAATTAACTTTATGTATCAATACGAACTTTATGTATCAAAACGAAAATAGTAAAAGATTTAGGAAAATTAAGCTGTAAATCTCAGACGAATAAAAAAATGGTCAAAGGCATAATGTTATGTAAGTATAGCTTAATGTTTCTAAATCTTTCTTTCTACATTAAAAACTGCTTGTTGATAAAGAAATGAATATACAGGCTGTAACAAAACCCTTAACAAAAACTGAAATCCCATGTTGTACCAATCACTACGAACATTTTTTAATTCGGCACCATACCTGGGAAATTACTGGTTCAGGAGATATTGAGGCTCAAAGTTAGTATGGAATTTTTCTATTTAGGTACAACATCGATGCATTTATCCCGCCTATATGTTCTTTTGATGCCCTATGACCCCATGGATAAGTAGGTATTTCGAGCATTGCACGCGCGCGCTTTTAATTGCGGTTTAAAAAATGTGAAAACTTAAAAAAAAATTGTTTCCCAAGTATTATTTTTGGTTAGTATGATTTGGCATGATGTCCACAACGAGTAGACTTCGGCTTGGTGATGGGTCTTGTGACACCCTGTATAATTATTATATTATTTGAATCGGTCTTTTATCTGTTGCCAACTTGTATATTTAACCACAGGAATAGATGGGGGGCACTATTCTACTACCCGGATCCACATGGGTATATTAAATAATTATTTAAATATACTGGCTGTATATTATACAGCAGTATATTTTAAATTGTTAGTTTTAATTAAAATTCACAAAACAATTGAAAATTAATTAATTGTTAATTGTAGTAAATCACAATTAACAATTAATTAATTGCTAATTGTTACTACTACGGTTAACAATTAAATAATTGTTAATTGTAATTTTCCACAATTACACTTGATTAATTGTTAACTGTAGTAGCAACAATTAACAATTAATTAATTGTTAATTTTTAATTGTTCTTGCAATTAAAATTTGCCCTACACTGCGCGGGAGTGTAAGCGAAAGCTACGCCGAAGGTCGCGGGTTCGATTCCCGCTCAAGTCAAAGCATTTGTTTGCATGAACATGGATGTTTGTCTTGGTCTGGGTGTTTCTATGTATAATTATGTATGTATTTACAAAAAAAAGTATATATGTATGTTTATCCATTATCTAGTACCCATAGTACAGGCTTCTGCTTAGTTTGGGACTAGATGGTGTTGTGTGAATGTGGTAGAATATTATGATTATGATTATATTAAATAAAACATACAATTTCACACATAATTAATCACATTTATTTAGGGTAACATAGAAAATTCACTGACCGTGTCATTGGCTTAGTTAGAAAAAAATCTCAAATATTAACAAAATCATATCTGTACAAGTCAAATTAATTACGCCCGTATAGAACTGAAGCCTTGGTCTAAAATAAGTAAGTAATAAAATTAATTTAAAAGAATTAAATTAGGAACCCGCATGGTGAGAAAAAAATAAAATAAAATTGTGTGCGTACTTGGAACTGGCACCGAACTCAAAAAGTGTTGTTGTTGAAAATATTAGTTGTGTCTTTCAAGTCACTGTTTTGAAGTGCCTTCTGAATCTTAAGAACTCGATCCAGCTGCCTAGTGCGAGCATCTTAATAGCTAGATTTTGGTAGAGACTCTTGACGATTAGTCCATTTATTAACACAACTATCACACAATGATCGCCGAGTTCACATACCACATATCGACAATCTCATGAGCTGGGTCCAAATATTTGATCTCCTTCTCTTTTTCTGCTCTCACAAGATTGCCGTATACGTCGCGTCGTAACGACTATCAATGCGAGACGCTCTGATCGGTCGATCACTACAATATCACGCTTATTGGCTGCAATAAAACTGTCTGTAATGAATAAATGATGGACCTATCCCAGGACAACAATTCACGACCATTTGTCCGAGAACTGGGTCAGGAACATGCATTATGTATCTGTAGTACGGTACCTCTGAACCAATGACATTTTATTTAAGGGCTACTTGCTGATGGATTATCTTGACCAGTTGATTGTGTCTTGATACTTGATACTTGATGGCACGGGCTGTTTCCGCAACTCCACGTCTTGGCGTGTATTTTGCGTGCAGGTGGGAATGGTGTCTTCATTCGAGCCACCCCAGCTCTTCGAGGAAGGCCAGCAGACTCTTGATGTGGCCCACTGCCTCCCTCAGGGTGCTGTATCTCGTCAGGTACTGCTGCCTGTACTGTGCGACCTCAGGGCAGTCGAGGAAGATAGTAAATAGGTGTTTATTAAAGAATCCGTGTCCTGTGTAGGCGGCCGTGACTGTCCGCAGTTGTTGTTTGGACAGCCGGAGGATTTGTTTGGCTATCTTACCGTCTACTGCGGGAAGAGCCTCCTTGGCCTGCCTACATGTTTCAATACCAATCCAGGACTGGTTGTGTTGGGTCCTGGTCCTATTCCTTACCAGGTTGCGATAAAAACCAGAAGGGAGGGGAATAATGGGCTCGGGTCCCACCACCTCTAAAGTGGCCCCTCTTCTGGCAAGTACGTCGGCTGCGTCATTCCCTCTTGAGCCACTGTGGCCCTTAATCCATTGCAGTGTTAATTTGTTTTGTTTACCTACCTCTGTTAGTTTCTGGTGGCATTCAAGCGTGAGTGCCGAAGTGATAGTATGGCTTTTGAGGGCTGAGAGGACAGCCTTACTATCTGAGAGGATCCTAATGGATCGTTCCCTTACCTCACGTGCCATGATTGCTGTGGCAGCTAGGATTATGCCAAAACATTCGGCCTGGTAGACCGTGTTGTAGGCTCCCAGCGGTGCTGCGATGTTGATGTTAAGGTCCTCGGAGAATACTCCTGAACCCGTACCTGTATCCGTCTTAGACCCATCTGTGAAGATCGTGAGCTCGTTGTGGCCAACCGCTCCCTCGTGTAGATCCTCGTACAGTTGGATTTTGTATTTCTTATCGAAAACAAATTGTTTCGGTATTCGGTCGCCAATGGCTTGTGTGAGAGGAACTTCTTTAAAGAGTGTGTTTAAGTTGCTAGTGTGCGGTGTGTTAGTGTCTTTCCAGAGCTTCAGAGCTCTTAGCCGGATCGCCGACATTGTTGCTTCCTGTTGTATGAACAGGTGCAATGGAGGCAAGTCCAGCAACACTATGAGTGCCGCTGTAGGTGTAGTTTTCATCATTTTACAGTTGATTGTGTCTCTGCAAATACGGCTGATGGTTTTGCAAATAAACTTTAATAAACGAAACTTTTTTTGAGGATACTCAATCGTAAAAAGGTTTTTTTAAGGAAATATTGCAGTAAAGCTTATACATCACAATAGCGCAAAGGCTATCTTCTATTGCAATAACTGTCACCCACATCGGCGAATCCGTGGGCCGAAGCTAGTCTGTAAAGTAAAAGTATCGATAAAGTTATAAAGTCACTATGTTTATGCGTCACAATCTATAAACGAATAAATCTAAATGTCTGTGAACGAAGTCTCAAACAAGTCTCAAAGTTTCAAATGAAGTTCTATTATATTTTGACGGGTAGTGGGTGGCCTATGTCAGACCTTTTTGTGATAGTCTTAAGATCGGATCCCACCGTCTATCAAAGAGTATACAAATGCCGTCTATTACTAATAATAAATGTGTAATAAATAGTCTAAGTAAATTCCAACGGGATTGGACAGAAACAGATAAAATAAAATGTGTGGGCGTTACTGCGGGCATTCACTAGTAAGAAATAAAGAAAACTCCTTGATTAACCAATGGGTCGGGTGCCAGTCACACTCTATCGTGCCGAGCTAAGCACGTCAAGCGTTAATTCCGGCTGTCAGTAAAATCTATATATGACAATTGTTACAGTGGTTTAGTTCCCATGAAACATGATAAGTACTAGTACAAATCACAAAATAACGCCTTAATTCGTGGTTATCAATCTACAATAATAAATACTCTACAAAAATCTAGCTAGATTACTTAGAAAGCGGATTTCAGGCTCCAAAGCGTGATAGCTTCTATGCAACAAAAATAGCACTTGGGTGATGATGATGGCAATAATTAGGTAGGATGACTTATGAACAGTATTGCTTGTACGTAGTACGTAGAAGATTAAAAAAATGTCGCAAAGAATTCTGTTTAATCTATGACTTCGTTTGACATTTACCAAACAAAGAGTGAAAGATACACAAAAATTATAAACTTTAAATAAGATAAAAAGTAAATCTCAGTAGCAACAAAGATCCTGGTATATTTGTAACATAAAGTATTGTAAACACACGATTGAAAGTCGAAATTTTTGGATGTAACAGTCAATAAGTTTTTATTATTAGGTCCTAAAATGCCCATTGATGAATCAGCGAACGATACTCTACAAGAGACTTTAAAGTATATAAATAGTATTCCAATACCTCGTTTACCTTCTGAAACTGATGTAAAGAAACCAGTAGAAACTGATGAAAATCCAGAGGACGAAGATGATGAAGAAGATGATGATGATGATGAAGAAGAGGATGATGAAGATGCTGACAAAGATTCAGGAAACGAGAAACCCGCAGTAAATAAACCTACAGAACGTGAAAGAAAAGAACCTGAAGCGAAAAATCCTGTAAAACAAAATGACGAAAACTCTTTACTGGAACCAATACCAGCTAATACAGAAGGTGCCAAATATGTCTGCCCTACGCAACTACATGACAAGTTTTGTAGTAAAAAAATCGATAACGCCGCGTTATTTGAAACATCTACCAAGGAAATTCAACAAATTGCTACCGAAGGGCAATATTCTCCCAACGTAGACACAGTTAATACGCTTGCTTTTGATTCTTCTACGATGGATCCAAAAGAAAGCAAACCTAGCTACGAGGGCTTAATGTATTCTTTTGCCTAATAGGCAGTGCTGGTTCATTTGAAAGACAAACATCTGTATCGGGGTGAGAAAGTGTTTCTTATCCTATGGGCTTATTTTGGAAACGTGCTTAATTTTAGAGATTCTATTTTTGTCATTCATACGATTTTATCAAAGATGATATCCTAAGAATCGTATACGCAATAGAATGATCAATAAATCAGGATGCAAGATTATTTCTCGATTGAATTAAACCTTACGTCACCAAAGAGATAATAATCAAGCGATAAAATATCTTCTCTTTGGTCAAAAACAGGTCAAAAATGTCAATGATTTTGGCAATGCCAATAAAATGTCACAGGAGTCGTAAACCAAAAATAAATACAATGTAACAGTTCACCTACAATCTTCAAAATATCAATCTCAAATTTAGAAAATATCGCGGTTAAACAAACCACAAGTTAAATAAATTTATTGACGACAAAAAGGTGTTAAAGGATTCACAAATGCCAAGATTATTTGGTGGTCCCCCGAAGCCACCAAAAAAAGATTGTGACGCTGACCGCGATTTATTTGATTTTCCACAATGTCCTCCTATTAATAATACCCCAGATCCATTTGAGGAATGCCTCAAGAAAGTAAGATCGTCATTGACTGTCATCAAACCCTGTCTGCCAGGTCTACAACCCGATGATTGTGAGTGTTATGACAAGCCGCAATCAACCAGTAAAAATGAATCATCTAAGTCATCAGTGTGTCCACCGTCTCCACCGTCTCCGCCATCAAAACCACCGCCGACAGTGTGCCCACCTTGTCCACCCAAAGCAGGAAGTGCATTGGTATCCAATACAGAATGCATATGCCCTCCGGAGCCCAAACCAGGAAGTGCACCGACTGCAAAAACAACATGCCCACCGGCATCCCCACCAGTACCTGAAAAATCGGAATCAGTATGTTCGTGTCCAACCTGCCCTCCTTGCCCTCCACCAGGCTATATATATGATTCTCAAGACTCAAAACCACCACCACTCACACGAAGTCAGCAAAAATACTTAGAGTTCGAGAAAGAGGAACAGAAACGTCCATGCCGACCGAAAGAAAAGACTGCTTCAAAAGATAAATTAAGTAAGAAAAAATGTTAAAAGAATAGATTCATTGCACTATCGATATAAAGAGAATACTGTATCTAGTCTATAAACGCGTTCAAAGAAATAGACTCAAAAAAGTATTTCTGCAAAGTAAAAAGAAAATTTTGTCATTAAAATATTTGTTACACATGGTACATGACATTGTATAAGACCCAGAAGAATAAGTGATAACTGATGACAAAATCTGGTCTGTCTATTTGTACAATTTTATTTCGAACACATTCTTTATCCCATAAAAAGAAATATCAATCAAAAAATAAATCAAGAAATATCCCGAAAACCGTATCTGTAATGCAGAGCATACAATCCTTAGATTAGCATTTTTTCCAGTCGTTTTACACTTATGATAAAGTATGTGTTTGAAATAAAACGTTGAGTAAAATCACTTAACAATGTCCACCAGATGAATGCAGAATACGAGAAGAAAAAGAACAAAAGAAGTCGTCTGAAATTATTTCGAGAGCTCAAAAAAAGTTTTGCGATTTCGAAGGAAAAGACTTACTAAAGTTAGCAGCAGAAGGCGGATGTTTTCTAACGTCAAAGATAAAAAATCCAAGATTACCGACAGAGAGCACACCTAAGAAAAGTTTTTGTATACCAAAGCAATCATCATCATGTGAAATAACTAAAAGAAAATATACGTAAGGTAACGATGATTCAAAGGCAAAGGAAGAACGACATTTTCTTAGAAACTTGACTTCATTTAAAAAAAGGTATAAAAGGAAAGCAAATCATGAATCGTTTGCATCGCCTTTAAGACAGTCATCGATTGCTATGAAAAATCAAGTTTTTGGTGAATCGTAAATATTGTATTTTCACTTCCTGGTATGAAATAAAATTACTTTTATCCTCTATTGTTAGTTTAATTTCTTCTTCCGGAACTGTCTCGGCTCTCGGGTGGGTTCTAACCCGAGTCACTCTTAGAGAATCCTAGGAATTTTACGAACCATGAGTTAAATTCTAAGTTGTTTAAGGACACTACAGATAACTCATTCATCGAATTTTACTAACACCTTGAATTTAAAGCCGTGTGGTTGACGGCATAGAATACAGAATCTTATAGGCGTGTGCATCATTACCGGCTCGAGCAGTTTACAAAGTGGTAAGCGATCTAATATAACTGTAATTCGTGATAAAAAGATTTTAGAAAACTTTAAAAAAGTGTCTTGGTCCGAGTTAATGAACTGTAAGTGTCCTTTAGATATGTATGATAAATTATGTGCATCGTTTCTTCAAATGTACAATGAATCGAAAATACAATTAACTGTTTGTAATAAAAGAAAAACGAAGCCTTGGATTTCTGACACACTTAAAAATATGATTACTTATAGAGATAGATTATTTAGATTATGGAGAAATAAGCCTAATGATATGAACTTGCGTTTACAGTATAATAAATATAGAAATAGAGTGAATAAATATATTTACAAGGCTAAAAATAAACATAAACAAGAAGAGATATTAAAGTGTAATAAAGATGTCAAAAAGATTTGGTCTAAAATAAATTCATGGACGGGGCAAGAGAAAAATAATGTAGATAAAACTATTGTAAAATACCTGGGTAAATCCGAGTGTATAAGTAATATATGTAACAAATTTTCAAATACGTTTACAAAGGAAATTTTAGATATAAAACATATATGTGATTTCAAGTTTTTGGATAGATCGAACTATGTTAAAAGCTGCGACGTATCATTAAGGCTTCAAAAGGCTTTTCCTAAGGATGTAGAAAAAATTATAAACAAACTGAGCTGTGATAAATCTCAAGGTATAGATTTAATACGGATAAAAGAAATAAAAAGGTTTAAGACTGAGTTAAGCCCTCTAATAGCATTATTTATAAATTTATGTGTTGAAAAAGGAGTGTATCCAAGCAAATTAAAGTCAGCATTAATTCGACCAATATTTAAGCATGGCTCACATGCTGAGTATTCTAATTATAGGCCAATAGCTATATTATCTGTAATTAATAAAATTGTAGAAAAGTTCATAGTGTATCAAATCAGTAGTTTTCTTGAAACTCATAATATATTAACAAATGCACAGCATGGCTTCCGCAGAGGACGTAGCACCGGGACGGCCCTGGCTCAGTTCTCTGATGCCGTCAATGACAGTCTGAATCAAAGAAAGCAGGTCGTGGTGGTCTTCATAGACTTCAAAAAAACATTTGATACCCTGGAACATCAGCAATTATTACATGCCTTAGAAGAGTGTGGAATCGCGGGACCACTGAATAGGTGGCTCCGCGCTTACCTGACCGACAGAACACTGCAGACCGTCATTGACGGCGTAAGTAGTGAGCCTACGCCAATTAGATGTGGTGTGCCGACCGGCTCCGTGTTCGGACCCGTGGGATACATCATGCATGTGAATAGTATGTGCAATGTAGTACAAAATTGTAATATATACATGTATGCTGATGACACATGTTTATTATATGCAGACAAAGACTTAAATGTAATCGAAAATAAGATACAACAAGATTTTACTAACATGATAAAATGGGCACATGATAATGGCATTATAATCAATATAAATAAAACTAAATGTATGCATATTCATTCTCCGTATCTAAAAACTGTGGGCAGCTCACCGCGCATAGTGGGTCATAGCTACGAATGTCTGCACGGCGCCGCGGGGCTCGCATGCGCTGCTCGCGAGCATGAGCGGTGCGCGTGCGAGGCGATTGAGGTGTTGAAACAATACAGGTACTTGGGATTAGTCATAGATTCAAGATTCTCTTGGAAAATACATATCTCTAGTGTGTGTGACAAGCTAAGATCAGTTCTTGTAAAGTTTCACCACCTTAGCCGTATATTAAGTAGGGCAACTTTGTATATGGTATACTATGCGCTGGTGGATTCATTGCTTTGTTATGGCTTGGCCAGCTACGGTCTTACATTTAAAACTTACCTGGATAGATTGAAATCTATACAAATAAGGTTTATGAAATTATTAGTAAATAAGAATATTAAAAATAAATGTAAGGCTAGTGATTATGAAGAGCTGTTTGTGGAATGTAACATGCTGCCCGTTCATGATAAGGTCAAATTAATGATTGCACTTGAACATTACTGTAATGATGAATTTAAAATCTATACAAAATGTACCAGATCGTGTAGAAATCATAATAACACTTTAGAAGTTCCCTCTTGTAACAACTACTTTGGTCAAAGGACTAGGAAATATCTTGTTCCAAAAGTGTTCAATGAAATACCAGATCAAATAAAAAATGATAGTAAGACAAAATACTCTTTTAAAAATAAAATGCACAAGTTGTTACTAGAAAAATTTTCAAAATCAATATCAGACAAAACTTAATTCAAATATTTACTTCATTTAATATGTCTGTAGACTGGATAATGTGTAAAAACAATCCAATTTTAATAAAAATGTTAACCTCTTTTATATAAGGGCCTACGTCCAGCAATGGACTGCCACAGGCTAGTTAGTTACTTATGTGGTACGCTAATAAATTGACCATAATTTTATAAATGATGTGCAGAATATATATATATATATATATATATATATATATATATATATATATATATATATATATATATATATATATATATATATATATATATATATATATATATATATATAATGTTATTAAGTTATTATATAGGTATATTATTATTAAGTTATTACATATGTGTGAAAACGGGGGCTACATCTGCCAACAAACTGTTATACAGTTTGGCAGGGCTATTTTGTTAAAAATGTTATCTACCTACCTGAATAAACGATTTTATTATTATTATTATTATTATTACAAGTGTCACCACCCCCTATCTTCCCGTGGGTGTCGCAAGAGGCGACTAAGGGTTAACACGATGCAAATACCGTCTTTGCGTAGAGACGGAAAACTCGACATCAAACCCTATACGACTGCCTCGTTGGTCTCGCGGCATAAATGTGCGCGTGGGATCGGGAGGTCCCGGGTTCGATTCCTGGGTCGGGCGGTGTTATTGGGTTTTTCTGTCACGAGGTTCTCAGTAGCAGCACGGAGTCTGGAAATGTGCCCGGTACGGCAATAGGCTCGCCCCTTATTACGTGGGACTAAAGTATATCTGGCGAAAAGTGGGTGTAGAAATACACCTCTGCCTACCCCTTCGGGGATAAGAGGCGTGACATTATGTATGTATGTGTACTTTGAATTTATCCTTTTGGTTGCACGAATGGCGTAGTGGTTTAATCGGCATACTTATCGCGGCATACCCGGGATCGGCCCACCTGTTAAAAAGCCTCGTTATTTACTTTACGCTACTTATAGAGCTTCCATTGACGCGACGTCAACTTGTCTCAGAACTGATACTTAGGGGCGGAACATATCTGACGGAAGATCCGTCGCGTTTTATCCGTCGCGTAACGCCAATACATACAAATGTATAGAAAAACATTCAACCTTTCACACCTGACCGAATATCCGTTAGTACGTCGAGCGTACTGACGGATTATCCGTCGACGTCGCGCGCACCACGCACCACGTGAATTTTGACCATTGATTAAGGAATATACATGGAGAGGGCAAATAGTACATATAGACAAATTACATTATACACAGATATTTTTTTTTTCATAGACTCACGGCTAGTAGGTACGCACGGCGGTAGGCAGAGGTGTAATATTACACCCACATTTCGCCATGATTTTTTTATACACATATATGCGAAATCGACATAAAGCCACCAAACATAGTGTTGTCTCGTTTTGTCTTAGGGATATCTCTGTCAGAAAAAAGAGATAGCCCTAGTTTACTGAATAAGTTAATCATGACGATATTTTATTAGAAAAGTCATTCGTGCCATAGTCGCCATATTTTTTGCCAGGGTTTGTGGTAAATCTGCTGTGAAATCGTTGTATATCGAACATGATAATTTTGTTTTTGTGCATAAATATGTCTAAAAACCAGATGAATCAGTGCTTCAGGCTGTGTGTTTCATTACCGTATGTATGGTGCCATTCATGTCCGGTACTTTCTCAGCGACACAGTATCGATATTGGCTTTCAGAGAATATTTTGTTACATGTTTGATACAAGGGTCGTCCTTCGCTTTGCCATGTTCGCCCACATTTGCATTATGAAATAAACTAATCTGGCAAAAGATTTAAACTTACAAAAGTAACTTACTACAAAAATTTATTATTTTCCTCTGACCAGCTCCATATCGATATCGATTATATTCTGGAGTACAACCTAAATGGCAGCCATTTTAAATTGCTCAACATTTCGTAGGTATGCACGCTAATTTCGTAGGTATTGGATATGCCATATCCATGTCATTCACAGATCGGTGATTTTGAATGACGCGTAGTAGAGTAAGATTCCAGGGCCGCCAGACCTTACTTATTTTTTCAGAAATGAAATGTGTAGAATAGTGTAGTGTTAGTATGTGCTATGAGTGCGCATACTTGCTAGCCTGGATCGTGAGCCAATTTTTAGGTATGAGGTTCTAAAGGTCTATGGGAATTACTGCCGTCCTAATGAGTCTGGCAGAATTATTTATGATTTTAATAATATTTTCAAAAAAATACCTAAGAAGAAGAACCAGCACTGAGAATTTAAGAAAAGTTAGTAACATTAAGCACGTCATACCTAAAAGCTAGGGTCCATCATGCCATTATTATTAATATTTTATTGGCATGATGACTTTTGCTATGGGACTCCATGTACGCTTAAGATCAGGCGGGTTTGTAACCAAAACCCACTTTTACCAAAGATTCTACATTTACAGTTAATGCGACGTAGAGGCGTAGAAGTTAGAACCATGAGAAAGAACAGGCAATAAATCTCACGGCTACGCCTTTTAATTTCCAAACCTGATATATTAAAATACCTACATAGAAAACATTTTGTGTCATGCGCTGCAACTGTAACCCCTTCTATATCATTTGTATAAATTTTCTTAAAAACCGTAACCAAATCGTATCATCGTCTTTTAAATTTTGAACCTCCATTCCTATATAGGAAATATATTCAAGTAACGCTTGTTGGCTACTATAAAAATCTCTTAAGTCCGACATATTTTTAATAGTCAAACTCGAATTACAATATCAATAACTACCGGACTTCAGTGACTACATAACATCAGGGAACACGAAAAATGATTAAGTAAAAGAATATGACAGTAAAATATTGAGCTGCCCTGAGTACGGCCCTGCACGAACAAACTTATATCGCACACCTAGCGGTATAATGACACATCTACTTTTTTCTTATTTTACAGAAATGAGGGTCAAAGATTTTACAAATGTTTGAAACGAAGTTATGACTTCATTTTACGTTATATAATGAATTTTATGGTTTTAGCAACTAGTATAGACCTTAATAGATACTTAGGGATAAAAAAATACACTTCAGGTTTCCAGGAGTTGCTTCATAACAGTCAAAAAAGAAGAAGAGCCATGCAATTGTGCCGTTATACTTTTAAAAACTTCCAAAAATGTCATATATGCCCCCAAAGCCATTTTTAAACAGGATTTGAAAACCAAGAAATAAAGACATTTGCTTAATAGAAAACAACAGTTTTTATTTGAAATCAACATGCCTACATGGGCTGCACTAAAAGTATCGGGAATGGAATATTTCCACTGTTCCTGTCATATTAAAATATTTTTAATTGAAAACTCCTTTGTTTTAAAAATCGTATACCATTTATTTATTTAAAAAAAGATTCTCGGTCTTGTCACAAGGTTTTGTCAAACTTGTTTAGTCGTTGAGAAAATGGAATTGATTCGAGAAAATTCAAGAGCGATGATTTATTATGACTTTCGAAGTGGTTTAACACAAAAACAGTGTGTTGATCGGATGATTTCTGCATTTGGTGATGAAGCCCCATCCAAAACCACAATTTATCGTTGGTTTGCTGAATTCAGCAAACCAACGATAAATTGTGGTTAACGTGGACGTGTCAAGCTCAGTGATGATCTCCGTCAAGGTCGTCCAAAAACTGCAGTCACCCAAGAAAACGTTGATGCTGCGCGTAAGCTGATTGAGGAAGATCGACATGTGACATACCGCGAAATTCAGGCAACTTTAGACATTGGCATGAGTCAAATAAAAATAATCTTGCATGAACAATTAGGTGCATAGGGTTCCCACCAAGAACTTAGGGTCCCAAGCCAACCTCACCTGCAAGTGGTGCACCTGCCGATCAACGGACGAGGCTCTGGCAAACAAAATATCCCGATAAGCGGCAATAGGCTCGCCACCTATTACGTGGGATCAAAACACTGGCGAAAAGTGCGCGTTTAATATGCCTCTGCCTACCCCTTCGGGGAAACAGGCGTGACTCTATGTATGTATGTAAGTATGAACAATTAGGTGTAAAAAAGTTGTTTTCCCGATGGATACCGCATTCGCTCTGTGAAGAGCAAAAAGCGGCTCGCGTTACTTGGTGCGTCGGAACTCTCGAAAGATTCCACACAGGATCCTCAAATGCTGTATACAACATCGTATCAGGTGACGAATCCTGGATATACGCGTACGAACCCGAAACAAAAAACCAGTCACGAGTTTGGGTGTTCGAAAATGAGTTAAAGCCAACAAAAATGTTTCGTTCACGGAGTGTTGCAAAAAAATGGTGGCCACGTTTGTCTACAAAACCGGACACTATCCCTCTTGAGGGACAAAGAACGGTTAATGCAGAATGGTATGCTAGCATTTGTTTGCCACAGGTCGTTTCTGAACTCCGTAAAGAGAACTGCAACCACCGCATCATCCTCCATCACGACAATGCGAGTTCTCACACCGCGCACAGAACAAAACAGTTTTTAGAGCAAGAAAACAGAATTATTAGACCATCCGCCGCACAGCCCCGACCTAAGCTCTAGTGATTTCTATACTTTCCCTAAAATAAAGAATAAATTGCGTGGACAGAGATTTTCATCACCTGAAGAAGCTGTGGACGCCTACAAAACAACCATTTTGGAGACGCCAACTTCCGAATGGAATGGTTGCTTCAATAATTGGTTCCATCGTATGGAAAAATGTGTCAAATTTCGCGGAGAATACTTCGAAAAGCAATAAATACATTTTTAAATAGTAATGTTGTGTCACTTCCTTGATTCCCGAAATTTTCAGACTTTTTTAATATTCGTATTTGTAATTTTATTCAAATAAATTAATATACTTACTTACATAAAAAGTTTAACTAAAGTATTATAATAACCTATATTTGGCTCGTGAAACGTTAAGAAATAGTCATCATCAAACTATAATAAATAAAATAAAGAATAATCACCAATCTTCTCTTAATTTTATTGTAAACGTAGGAAATAATCATATTTGTTTTATCATCATATTATGGTGAGATAATTACTCTCCGTTCTAAAAACAAAAGCACTTAAAAGTTTGGCAGTTTAAGTTTAGATAAAGGTACGATAGTGAAATCCAGATCCAAATCAAGGTTTACCTTACTGCTCCGAAATTTTAAGGAAGTTTACTTTACCTTTAAGTATCTTTATTAATTAACTAAGCAGTAAACAAAACTATAAGCATTGCAAGCTTTGTCTCTCTGTAGTTAGCTGTGAGTTAGATTTGCGCATGGAATAAATAGCGATGTCACATTCCTTTGTCTAATGTGCCATTTTGCCAAATGTGTTTTGAAATTTTTTTTAATGTCTACTAACTTACTACGTTAATAAAATGTCACATTTGCCACTTACGCCAAGACAGATTTAGAAGCGATTGCACCTCGCCCGGCACAACTGACAAATAAGCCGTTGTTATGCGCGGAAGCGGGGGGAACGTACTAAGTACTACATTGACACTTAACGCCCTTTCTCAACAAATAGGAAAACTAACACCGTGCCGTTTTACCACTTTATAAATTAAACACTTTTTAACACTTAGGCCATAAAAACTCAATTTCGCTTTTTTGTAAATTGTGCCATTATACTGCTAGGTGAGCGATATGTGTGCATAATAGCCACGCTTTTAGCAAATGTGTGCAGATACGCTCGACGCATTTTCCGTCAGATGTGTACCGACTCATTTGACGGAATATACGCGACCGAAGATACGTTCGACGGATCTTCCGTCAGATATGTTCCGCCCCTTAAACTTGTCTGGTTCACAGATCACTACTACTTTTGACAGCCCTCAATACTATTACAGCATAACCTCAGAGCAAAATTGTATTGAAAAGCTGCCTAAAGTGTCGTTCTTAGACAACTTCTAAATTTCGGCGCTAAAGCGGAGATAATTTTTGCATCGCCAATATTGTCAACTTCCTTTTCATAAATGTACTAAAGTGGCTGTCCGGAAGCTGCCAAAACAACTGTACCGAAAACAATTGTAAAAGCGGTACGCATTGATCTCGGTCACAATGGTCTTTGCACGTTTGCGTAAGGCCTGTAGCAGACGACTGCGTAGTTCTATACAATAAAGCTCTAACTGGGAAACCTGCGTGGATGTCGAGTCGATTTCGTCTTCACGCGTAATAGCATGTTATTGCAGTCGCGTGCAGCTTCGACTGCCTTAAACTTTCAACCAATATTTTATGAGCTTATTCAAAAATACTTCCCCAGCCGTCGCTAGCCTACGTGATAAAATGAACCCACTATCCAAACTTGAGTCTAGCTTCAGTTGTTTGGTCTCTGCGATTATAATTATACCAGTAACTCATGTTAGATTAATTTGTCCTTAATACATATCAATGTCAAAATCATAATAATTATTGGATAATAATAATAATTAGGTATTTTTATTAAAGTAAAACCATGGTACATTTTAGAAAGCCCACCAAACTGCAAAATATTGAATGAGGCGCAAGATAAAGAAGACTATGAATCAGTACTATAAACCTCCTTCATAAAAATCATTGAGTTGTCAAATATTATGAAAAACAGAAAAAGAAATCAATTTGACATAAACTAAGGCCCACTTGCACAACGATTCTGAAATTGAATTAAGATGTATTTAACGAGAAAAAAATATTAAACACCACTTGCGTCTTGCACAACGAAAAATTTGTCGACTAATATGATTTAAGAACTGTCAAAATTAATTACTGAAAATCGGCTGTTTAGTGGCTAATTTTATTAAAAAATTGTCACACTGACGTTGGCAACTTGTCATTAGCGACGAAAATTAACTATAATTATATGTATAACTGGACCGGACGACGCATCGGGGGTAGGCCTCCCAGACAAGGTGGACCGATCTGGTGAAGAGGCTGAAATGATGATAATGATGATGATGACATAACTGATAACAATGTACCTACTTGTGTTCTTGTTAACCCTAGAATCCTACACTATCTGGCGCACATATTATTCCTACACTGGGATGCTGCAACACCCCATACTATAATGACTGTAATTCTAAAAATAAAAAATAAACAATTAATAAAAATACGTTTAATTATAAATAATCAGTAACTTGAGATCACAAATCAACCTTATTACACAAAGTTAAACTTAGTTTGAGCACTTTGCACAAACTTGTACCTGATGCTCCACATACCATCTACAAATATCAGTATTCAATTCATATAAGAGTATTGTTTTATTAAATAAGATATTACATACAAATCCATCAATCGTAATAAATAAAATAACTTACGATTTTACTACAATGGGGTACTGGCATACCCCACAGCACTTACATAGGCGACTACATGACGCAGCTGTCGTCACGGTATTGGCAAGAGGTTGACACCAAACTAAAATAATCTGACGCGTGAATTCGTGGACATTAAATAAATTGAGATATTTAGAAAACAAATCGGTGTGGGGTGCACCTGCACCCCATGTAGGGTTCTAGGGTTAATGCTCAAACGTTTCAAGTTATTATTTGTCAATTGTCATTTCGTTGCTAGGCGATGACAATGCGTTTTGTTTTATGATATATAGTCTAAGGTTTTATGCAAAAGCATACGCATAACATCATTAATATCGTAACAAAAAGTCATCATGCCATGAAACAAAACGTAGAAACTACTTTACCGACCTCAAAAAATGTTTAACTAAATCTAAGCGTCGTTGTTGTTGTGCAAGAGGATGCTAAATACTTTTAAGTTAAATTATTTTATGCTGTTAATTCTGTTCAACAAATTTAAATTAAGGAGCCATTTAAATCAAACGTTACGCAAGTGGGCCTTAGTCTACGATCTCAGTTGTCTCCAAAAATATGGCAGAACTACATCTTCATGAACTTTAAAACCAAATAACATCCAATAGTACAAAACACAATCTCAGATTGAAAATGAAGAAAATGTAAGACAACGTAACACAGCAGCAATGACTCCAATCCATTTCCATTTATCCGTATAACAACTCAAACGCAATAGAAAAGAAAAGGACCCTAAACTTCATAAACAAAATACAAATATGTCGGCAAGAAAAAGCTCTTGGTCTAATGAACACGTGTGCCTACCTCCAATAGATCCTTGTAAACTAGATATATCTAATAAGAAAGACCCATGCGCGGGAAAGAGAAAAAAGAGCAAAAAGAAGATGGAAGATATGACGTATGAAGAAAGATGTGAAGAACACAAACTTAGAGCATTAGAGGCCAAGACATGCAAAGAATATCAAGCAATAAAAAAGAAAGAAAAAAAGAAATAATTATAGTTGTAAACGCCAATAACCAATAAAACCGTACTTAACCAATTGTTTATTCTTTATTTATGTTATAGCAAGGCATTAAAGAAAAGTATGAACTTGGTGTGAACAGTTTGAAAGGGTCTGGAAAGGGTCTCAATTTAATAAGTAAAAGTTTGTGTGTTTTAAGTTTGACTAGTCTGTTTGTGGCACTTTACGTGGCATCAATTCGATGACTACCTATATAATTTTTTACTATTTATCTGGCTGACCCTTTCTTTTTTTTCACAAACCACTTTTCCACAACGATGTTACAAGTAAAAAGAAGTAGATACGTTATAAGCGTACCAAAACCAGGACGCTAAACATACACCAGTTGGCAAGTCTGAAATATGTGTATGAACAAAATTACCAAAGCCACTTAATAAAAAATTTCAGAGTTTATAAAGGTACTTGATACTTGATTGCACGGGCTGTTTCCGCAACTCCACGTCTTGGCGCGTATTTTGCGTGCGGGTGGGAATGGTGTCTTCATTCGGGCCACCCCAGCTCTTCGAGGAAGGCCAGCAGACTCTTGATGTGGCCCACTGCCTCCCTCAGGGTGCTGTATCTCGTCAGGTACTGCTGCCTGTACTGTGCGACCTCAGGGCAGTCGAGGAGCAGGTGGGCTGCCGTCTCGTCTGCTGCCATACAGGCCCTGCACAGCGGGCTGTCGGTGATACCTATAGTAAATAGGTGTTTATTAAAGAATCCGTGTCCTGTGTAGGCGGCCGTGACTGTCCGCAGTTGTTGTTTGGACAGCCGGAGGATTTGTTTGGCTATCTTACCGTCTACTGCGGGAAGAGCCTCCTTGGCCTGCCTACATGTTTCAATACCAATCCAGGACTGGTTGTGTTGGGTCCTGGTCCTATTTCTTACCAGGTTGCGATAAAAACCAGAAGGGAGGGGAATAATGGGCTCGGGTCCCACCACCTCTAAAGTGGCCCCTCTTCTGGCAAGTATGTCGGCTGCGTCATTCCCTCTTGAGCCACTGTGGCCCTTGATCCATTGCAGTGTTAATTTGTTTTGTTTACCTACCTCTGTTAGTTTCTGGTGGCATTCAAGCGTGAGTGCCGAAGTGATAGTATGGCTTTTGAGGGCTGAGAGGACCGCCTTACTATCTGAGAGGATCGTAATGGATCGTTCCCTTACCTCACGTGCCATGATTGCTGTGGCAGCTAGGATTATGCCAAAACATTCGGCCTGGTAGACCGTGTTGTAGGCTCCCAGTGGTGCTGCGATGTTGATGTTTAGGTCCTCGGAGAATACTCCTGAAACCGTACCTGTATCCGTCTTAGACCCATCTGTGAAGATCGTGAGCTCGTTGTGATTAACCGCTCCTTCGTGCAGATCCTCGAACAGTTGGATTTTGTACTTCTTGTCGAACACAAATTGTTTCGGTATTTGGTCGCCAATGGCTTGTGTGAGAGGAACTTCTTCAAAGAGTGTGTTTATAAAGGTATACAAACAAACGAAACATTGATTTTTGTATAGATAGATGCCCCAGCAAAAGTATTTTATTTTTATTTTATTTTATTTTAATAAGCACACCAACAATATAATTACAAGACATATTTTCAATACAGTATTTTTGCCATATAAATTATATTTTCTAGGGTAGAAAAATTAAGTAACTTATTGTACGTGAGGATGTGATAAATGAGCGATAGAGGCAGATTATTGATCTAGAGATGTGATAAAATTACTAATATGGCTATAACAAATTGAGGTTGGTGCTAAAACGGTGAAAATTAAGGCCGACCTCACATTATGCGATATTATTCTTACTATCGGTTAAATCGCAACGTTGTGCATTTGTAATCTTAAAAATTGTTGATATACTTATTCGTTTAAATACTAAGTTCTAACTATATTCAAAGTGTATTGTTGAGTATTTATTGTAATAGAACAAATTATCAGATGGTAATCGCAACAGTGTTTATGAATTAACACTCCCGAAAAGAAAAGACATGTTAACAAACTAGTCTAATATATAAAATTCTCGTGTCACAGTTTTCGTTCCCAGGAGGAGTATCCTCCGAAACGGCTTGACCGATTTTGATGAAATTTTTTGTGCTTATCCGGTATCTATGAGAATCGGCCAACATCTATTTTTCAAAAAAAAAAAAAATATTTTGCAAAACAACGTTTGCCGAGTCAGTTAGTTTATACATATTATTTATTAAGTGCCTAAATTCAACTAAAGTGCATTTATGATTAAATATTTATTGTCATTCCACCAAACAGGTACCTTCTGTGGTGCTGCACATAAGTCATAGCCAGTTTTCCTCCTTATCATTCAGTGCCTGTGTAGTTGCATCATATAAAAGCATCAATGCAAGCAAGTATTTCAATATTTATATATGATGTAATGTTTACTTCATGTGGCCACGCTAGGACGATGTGAGCCGGGACCGTGGAGCCCGAGGCCTGCGCTGCGCCGCCGCCTTTGTCCGAACGGATAGGTACCTAAATTAAATTGCGAATAGCTGGCAAAGCCAGACAGATAGGTGCGTGCGAGCGAAAGCGGAGAGTCCGGTCCGGTAGGTATCAGGTGCACAATAACTTATTCACTCAGGCAGTTAAAATAGGCTTGCAGCAATATAACTATAGACACTTATTTATTGCAGCACTCACTATGTCACACTGTGTAGAAATATTTATCTCTATTTTACGGAAATATTTACTCATAATATGTATAATTTTATTGTACCTATACAAGTTTCATGCTCACCGCGTCACTTACGGTGCGCAAGGAAGAACAGCGATCGTGTCGCCACGACCGATCACAAGCTGATTGTGAACCGTACTGGCAGTACTGGCACATCGACTGCGACGTACAGTACTCGCCAAACTTTATGGCCGCTCCGAACCTAGCGGCATTGCGCTGCGCAGAACACAAAATCAGGTATCAGCGGGACGTACGCGGGGCGTGGAGGCAGGGCACGCCCGCGCGCGCTGTCTTCCACCCGTTAGCGTCCTCGCCTCCCGCGCGTTAGTGTGAGTGCTACGTTCGTACACGAATCACACATTCGCTGAGCTCTGACAGTATCGTCGCGTTCAGAATAGTTTCATAGTGTTACTTCTTCGTTGTTTCTCGTTGCTATCGTTATTGTTTCTTGTTGTTATTTGTACTGATATAGTTACCATTTTCATTGATCATGCCTCGCGATCGTTTTAATGTTTGAGAATGAAGATTCCGAAATAAGTGAAGAAACTGACGAAGAAAGTTCTTCAGATGAGGAACCTTCTACGAGTATGGAATATGTTTTTATGGAAGGTGTAGCCCCATTATAAATAAATATAAAAAAACAATTGTTTTGTCGTAACCAATGTATTTTTTCATTTAGAAGTCCCTTGACCCCTTCACCTAACTGAATTTACATTAATCGAATTCGATTGAACATGTAATTAAACAATATAATATAGCTAATCTAACAACGTAACTGAAGATTTTAATTTTCAATAATTACAAATATTTTTTCTTGGTTATGAAATGTCCACCCGACTGTACCATGCGCAAGTTCGTACCAATGGCTACATTCAGAGCGGCCATAAAGATTGGCGAGTACTGTACAGTCACAATGCAATATTGATGTTTATGTATTATATGTATATTATGTCATAGCTGTGCTTGTATTTGTTGTATTGTGAATTGTATACCTAGCTGTTTGTGTTTTATTTTTTGTATTGTGCGTTGTATTTGGTGTGTCAATAAATTGCTCATTTGGAGCGACAGTGACGTATCTGCAAAAAAATGCAAAACTGACCTAATTATAACAAAATGATCCCCATAGTCATGGACGTTAGGAGTGAAAACGCTACATTTGTAAGTTTAAAAAACAGCCAGTAGAGGGCCAAAAGACGTTGTTGTAATATTCCATTTTGGCGCACTAATTCCGGGCGGTAACGGCCGAACAGACAGTTGCGCGGGGGACCCCGTTGAATGTGTACGTGTCTGAGAGCTACATCGCCACTAAGGTAAATATGACAAATGTTGGTATACAATATTGGTGCTACAATGAAGCAACTGTATTTTATGACATAATTAACTTGAAATGACTATAATTTTAAGACTCCAATGACTTATCTTAAATTAAATATAATTCTCTTAAATTATAATAAGGGCCCTAATTATGTAAACAGTGGCTGACATTGTTTATTATAATTCAAATAAAACTAATTTTGTTGATTGATTAAATTTGGTTTCATTTTTTAAAAGACACTAAAGGTCATAAGTACACGATTTTTATTCCTAGGATAACAACGACGCAACTGTAAGTCTTACAACGTATTTTATTTTTTTCGGTTTGATTTGGATTGGGTATTGAAAAAGACATGCGCCTATTTTCAAGCCCAAGGTTTAAACTACAATAAAAAAATAAATAAATATTCATTAGCTGTAAGAATAGTTAAGAATCTTCATTAGTGTTCCTAAAAAATCTTAAATATGGCGTAGTGTAAAATTAACAGATTTGCACTTGTGCCACTGTCGCTCCAAATGAGCGAAATGTTTTACTTACTTTTACTTACTTACATTGGGCGTCAGCGTTTCTCGAGCGTACGCCTAGCGTGCGCTCGGCGTTCACTCTGTAGTACAAAGTGAACGGCAGGCGCACGCCGAACGGACACCGAGCGTACGCTCAAGGAAGGCTCATGACCAATGTGAGGGAGGCCTAAGGGTTTTATGTATTTTAATGCAATATCATAAAAAATAAAAAATTAAAAAAATGTCCACAAAAATTAAAAAGTAAGTATATGTTTGGGTTGGACCACCCTCATGTCTTAGGGCTTTGAACAATAAATAACAACCGATTCTCAGACCTATAAAATATACATACCTACAAAATTTCATACAAATCGGTCCAGCCGGGGTGCATATGGTTCCCACCAAGAACTTAGGGTCCCAAGCCAACCTCACCTGCAAGTGGTGCACCTGCCGATCAACGGACGAGGCTCTGGCAAACAAAATTTCCCGATAAGCGGCAATAGGCTCGCCACCTATTACGTGGGATCAAAACACTGGAGAAAAGTGGGCGTTTAATATTCCTCTGCCTACCCCTTCGGGGAAACAGGCGTGAGTCTATGTATGTACGGTCCAGCCGTTTCGGAGGAGTATTTCGCAAGATCGTCACTGAAAGAATCTGACATATTTTGTGGCCATGGCTATACATTACCCGTCAAAATAAAATATCATTTAAACATACTTCCTTCAGGCAGACATTTTGATTTATTCGTATAAACATTATTATTTTATCGATAATTTTATTTTACAGACTACATAGCTTCGACCCACGGCTTCGCGGATAGTGGGTGATAGTTATGCAGCAAACAACTATTTAGCCATGCAGGTTTTGTCGTGATGGTTTCCTACATCATAGCAAGCGATAATTAATCAAATACATGCATGCACATATCTTTCAAAAGTCAGGGACATGGGTTTGAAATTTTATTGCCAGTCAAATTAACAACACGGTGTCTGATAGCAACCAGGTATTAAAATTACTAAAATTCAATATCTGGCTTCCGCTTGACAATCAGCTAAAAACACAAGACTTGATTACATAAAATAATAATAATAATAAAATCTTTATTTCCATTTGAGCCTTACAAAAATAATATGCAGATCTTAATTTGAACAGGTTTAATAAATCACACAAGTGTGTGTTACTTTGTTCAAATGTATTTATCGATTTTCTTATGACATACATGTATTACAATAAAATTAAACTACAAAAACTTAACTATCTTAAAATAACGAAAATCAAAAGATGCAATAAAACTATGAAGCGTCAAAAAATTCCTCCGCAGCGCTGTCGGCTGGTAGCGTGCCTAGAAGGCTGGCAGCATGATCACGTTGTATGGCAATGCTTATTCTCTCTGCGAAATACAAACCAGCCTTCTGGTCACGGGAAGCATCAATCAGCCTTCTAGCGATTTCTTTATATAGAGCGTGTGCACTAGGGCCCCATGGCCCCAGCGTTTCGGCCCCAGGCGGCTCAGAAAAGTAATTACCCGCTAGGTTTCCATATTTGCGCCGTTTGAGGGCCTCCGCCGATGCAGCAGCAGCGCCCGCTGATCCAGCTGTACTTGAAAGATGTGATGGCGCAAGGGGATCGACGCATGTTGCGTCCCACAACAAAGGCCTACCCATCTTCCAAGGTAATAACGTCAAACCGTCTGGTCTCTTCCCATCGTCGCGTACCAAGCCATTAGGTTCAAGATGAGCTGGTACTCCGGCGGTGACAAGAGCTCGACGGAGTATGTCATTAATATGGGCATGTTGGGAAATACGCCCAGCACTCCTGCTGCACGATAGGCTATGGTGGCCAAGACTGTCGAGGGTTTCACCACAGTGACAGCAATGCGGAGACACGCAAACAGCTCTCAAGCGCAAGCAAGAAGCGATATTTATGTTTCATGCATAATTATCTTTATTTTACATATCTTTATCCGAGAATTTATCAACATTCTATTGCAATGAATTCCAAGTAAACCAGATCTTAGAATTTATTTAAAACATTATCGATATCCTCTCGATATTCATTATGAGCGAGCCCCTCATTTGTCAAATTAGAATTATTTTTATTTTGTATTTCATTTGTATACCTACGTACACAAGAAATAATGAAATAATGTATAAGTCAAAATGAAGTATTCCGAATTCTCAGTAGTAGCAAAGAGTATACAAATACTACGTAAGAAGAGGCGGATGTGCCATAGATCATGCGAGACTTTCAGCTTTGTATGAAACGTGCAGGGAGAACTCGTACCAACATAAAGAATAATAAAGATACTAATTGACATCGTTTTTAAGTTGTCAGCATTGTCATATTTGTCAATATAGGGATGTTCCCTCTAGTGATTAACGAATATCGATATCGATAATATTCGGTAAGAAATAATTATAATTATGTTTCGACTAGAATTATACTTTTCCAACACAAATAAAAGATGTATTTAATATTTGTGTTTATTCAAACAAATTAGCCTATTCTATAAATCTATTCTAGATTAGCGAAGAAAAATACGCAGCACTAAAAGATATATGTATGTACATGTAATGGAAAGGTTTTCAACATTTCTTCTGTAATAGGATTTAAAGAAATGTCTATTTTTCTGACTTGAGTTCCCTTTTTTTTAAGTCATTCGGCTTAAAATGCTTGCCACACACATAGTTCAGCTGATGTAATTTTTCAATGGGCACATAAATCAAGTCTTGGTTTCCAGTTGCAGCTACCCATTTTTACATCTAAAAAGAAAAAAAAAAGAATAGAATTTTTAGTCCTTGTGCCAATTTCTAATAACGGATTATCGATAACTGACAGGCAGCACTATTGTTTACCTACAAAGTAGGTACTAGGATATGAAACTTTAGAATATTTCCTTATTTTTTATATTTCATTGAAATATATCACATTATATAACATTATAAATATTCATAGATCTTTATCTAGGGACATTTTGCCATAAATACCTACCCTTTTTCATTGCTTGACCGGCATGTTGTTGTATGCCATATTTCGCACGTTATTTTGCTTGTTTTCATTGCGCTCCTTTCAATGCTAATCAAATAAATATAGTAACACTAACACTAGAAGTGTAAAATCACATTTATTTGGTATACACAAAGCACTTTTACAGTTCTTGTTCGTTAAATCTGTGTTTTACAGTATGTTTTTTACGTTTTATAAACAAACTACATAACGCGGCAAAGTTCAATCTGGATAATAATGTGACAGTTGTGACATTTGGCACTATTGACAGCCAAGGCGGTGATGTACGTATAACCCGTCAAACTTTGAAAGAATACTGTTCCAAGGGTACATAGTGAAGGATGTTATCTTCACGTTTTATACATATAATAGTAGCCATTAAAAAGATAGCACGTTTCATACATTCGGTTTTTTCTTAGGAACTTGCGCCAGGCTGGTAGTAGCACGGAGTCTGGTGATGTGCCCGGTAACGGCAATAGGCTCGCCCCCTATTACGTGGGACCTAAAAATTCATGGTGAAATGTGGGTGTAATATTACACCTCTTCCTACCCCTTCGAGGATACAGGCGTGAGCCTTTAAAAAAATGAAATATATAAATTTGGCAAAACTGCTGTTGCGGTGCGGTTTCTACTCGTATGTATTTTCCTTATTCTAAGCCAGCAAAATTCTAGGCTATGATTTTAATCTCGATAGCTCCTTGCGATTTGAGTTCATCCCTACCTTATTTACAAAGGTACTCTGTGATCCCTACCAAAGCGTAATCTGTGGTCTGCTTGGTGATATTTGACATCTGTCATTTTATTAATTTCTCGGCAGAATGTTTGTCTCAATATTCTTGTTATTTAATTAAACAAATTGAACAGAATGATACAGATAAAAGCTATACCTAGAGAAATCTTCACTAACATGTAAGGATGTTACATTTGATATTTATAATTACTCATATATAGTATAATAATAAAACGATTGACTCCGCCTACACGCGGTGCGAATCTGGCGCTCCAGAACAGACCATGAGTCACCTGCTGGAGTGTCCTAAGTGTCCGCACAGATGTTTGGTGGCCGATTTATGCGAAGCCACCGACAATGCCGTTGCTGTGGCCACATACTGAGCTGGTGCCATTTGATATCTGTACCAACGACTCGAGAAGAAGAGGAAGCAGTATAATAATATCGACGACCAATAATATACGGTCATCTGATCTCAAACTATGCAGAGCTTGTACTTTAGCGATCACTGATAAACATACCCATAAATTCTTAAGTAGAAACGTATTGTAGATATAATAAACGTAGAACGAATAATCGTGCTCATCATACAAAGATTTGTTCTAGGTGTAAATCGAAGCCACGACCCTTGGCTTAGCGGTTAGGGTACCTAACCACAAGACGAATAAGCCACTAAATTATAACCGAGACCTGACCGCAGCAACGCCACCACATTTTTTTTTATTTAACCATTTCTTCCCAATCCCGTGGGAATTTCAGAAAATTATTTCTTAGTCCTCCTAGAATTTTATTATATACCTTAACCTTCCTCAGGTAGCATTTTATTTAGTAGCGAATTCGTACAAAATTCTGAAAAATCGCGTCCATGCAGAGAGACAAGACGTGGTGGGGACTTAATTTTATAACATGTATAGATAGATGGGAATATACGAACACAGATCTGCAAGTAGTTTTAAATTAAAATTTATAGAACAACCAATTTTATTGTAGAACTAGAGGACGCCAGCAGCTACGCCTGTATTTTTTTTTAATTTACCCGTTTTGGCCGATCCCGTGGGAATTTCGGGAAATCCCTTCTTAGTGTACCCCTACGGTCTCCAAGGAACATACATGCCAAATTGATGGAGAGCCATGGCGAGAACTATGTTCAGCAGCAGACGTCTTTCGACTGAGGCCATGACGTATCAGCGCTTTCTACCAAATCGACCTCATCGGCCCAGTATATACAACCCCACTGCATGGCACGGACCTCTTCTTACAATAGTAAGATACAACAATTAGAAGATACAGGAATGGTTGTGTGCTATAAATTTTAATATGATTTCAGAGAGAAAATCGGCGTTAAAAATTATGAATGAGACATTTGAAAATATATACCGGGCTCTGCCAGAAAATAGCCATCCGAGAAAATAAAACGTGAAACTGTAAGAATATATATTACTTTTTAACATTAAATGTTTGCCAATTCATGGTATTTTGACAAATACAATCATTTATGGATAAGTTATTAGTAGAGGAGACGTGGAACATCGACCTTCACCGATCTGATAACCAGATGAGACGTATTTTTTATGTAATATAATTTATAAACAAATATGCCTATAATATCTTGCCTATCAAAAAGTGCTCATAGCTATTTTAAATTTTAGTTAATTGTAATCAACCGCAAATATAACTTTGTCGTTTATACAAACACTATGGAAAACAAAGTTATTTTTGATAAATGAAAAAGTGATAGTGATATTTGGATAGGTGAAGATAAAGGGTATGTTAAGTGTTAAGGCTGATGCTAGTAATTAATAAACGAACACGGAAGCAATATAGCAATAAAGATCAAACAATTAGATTAAGTGCGAGTCTCGTAAGGGTACCGTAGTTCAGGTATCCACATAACATACCCTTTATCTTCACTTAACCAAATATCACGATCGCTTTTTCATCACCAAAAATAACTTTGTTTTCCGTAGTGTTTGTATAAACGACAAAGTTATATTTGCGGTTGATTACAATTAACTTAAATTTAAAATCGCTATGAGCAGTTTTTGATAGGCAAGTTATTATAGGCATATTTGTTTATAAATTATATTACATAAAAAATACGTCTCATCTGGTTATCAGATCGGTGAAGGTCGATGTTCTACGTCTCCTCTACTATATGTTTTTTTTCTAAATTTTCTGATAGGAAAACTTATTGACGTTCTGTCATTTTAATATCAACTAAATGTCAAATTTTCTATAGTGTCTGGTGTCTGCTATAACTTATACCAAATATGTAATTAATTCAAGTACCTGCTTGCAATAAAACACCCAATTACCAGTGCTAATACATTAAAATAATAAATAAATTATAATACATTCCATCTACGCAATGTAACGTATTCAAAATGTAACTTGTGAACTTCAATAGTATTTACCATAAATCAGTATCATTATGCCATCAGAAAACCAAAGATTTGACACTTGCAATCTTAATACAATCTACTGTATTGTATGCAAAAATACGCAGACCGATGACGATGATTCAAAATACTCTGTAAAATCAAATAAATTACCTCTTCCACGTGACTTAGAACTGGGTCAAGCAGACGTTAAAGTGGAAACTTATGGTAACAAAATATACAATCTTACTCGTAACTGTAAACAACAGACGAAGAGATCGCAAGCTTTCGAAAAAAACAAAACTCACTTGACGACAGACTACAAGCACACTGATCTCAACAGTGCATGTTTAACTCTTGAAGTAAGAACTTTTAACACTAGCCAAAAACAATCAAATGAAGAAGGGGCAAACACCGTAAATAATGACAATAACCAAGGAAAGGTCCATCAAAATTTCATGGACGAAGTAAATACTGACTACACCGGAGATAGACGGTCAATTTGTTCCTTTAATACGTCACTATACTTTAGAGATTTTATTAGATTTAGTAAAAACCTACCTCGATCATGTTCTCATTTGAGTACTTTGGATAGTTATCGCAATGTAAGTAATGATGTAGCCGTAGCAGCAATTTGCGATAAGACGAAAGAAAGTGGAAATCAATTAGAAAACTCTTGTTTTAATCCTAGTAGAGAAATTACTCATAAAGAGATCTGCAGTAATGAAATACTAAAAGAGAAAAATAGTTCTTGTAAAGACATTTGCAACAAGAAATCTGATAAATTCATTCAAGATTATCTAACAAAAATATGCACTGAGCCTTCGAGACATAAATCACGTCATAGAAAAGGAAATTCTGATGCAAATGTTACAAAAATAGATAGCTGTGAATGTACTTGCAATGAAAAGCACTCCAGAAATACAAATGAAAAAAAATTTGAGAGGAAATTGATTGAAAGTCATTTTCGTGATAAAAAATCATGCAATCACGCAACACTGTATAAAGATCAACACATGAAAAAATGTAGTCAAAAACCTCTCAAAGTAAAGAAAAGTGTTTGCAAAGGTATTTGTAATGAATCATACCTAAAAAAGGAGTGCGAAGAGTACGTTCGCAAAATGTGCTTAAGAAACCGTTTACTTGACGAATCAGCTTCTTGTTCGAGTATTTGTCCAGGCAGGAAACATTCCCACAAAAGCGGCGACAGAAAGTATAAAGAAAAATTAAGAAATAAATGTTCTTGCAAAAATTCCAAAAAGCATTCAAGGGGCAGGTCTAACTCTCATTCTAGTATATGTCCAAGTGTTAATAAAGATGATCCTAGACAGATTTCAAGTAATAGAACAAGAAGTGTTCATAAAGATAGTACATCCAAGAGAAAGTTTTCTTGTGAAGGTAATGATAAATACCTATTAAAAGAACACCTACGCAGACAGTTGTACAGGCATAATTTAGGAGATAGGAAGTCACTCTACAGCTCAAGTCATGAAAATAGCTGTTCTAGAAAAAAAAGAACACTTAAGAAAAAAAGTTACTGTAAGGGAAAACATCGAAAAAGGCTAAGAAGGCATTTTAGAAAACTACCCACAGACAGATCAGGTTCTTGCTCGAGTATTTGCAAAGTCATAAAGAGATCTCATAAGAATATTTCTAAGAAGCACCCATATAATGCCTTAAAAAGAAAAAAAGCCCACAGAAACCTTTGTAGAACTTTTTATAGGCCTTCGAAGAGACCTACAATAGAAATGCTAACCGGATACTCAAAATTAGACTTGAATCCAAACATTAAAGCATCTAGGAATACCAAAAACCCAGCGCAGCTATGCTCATTATACCCGTGCAAAAAACGGATAACACCCATATCAAATAAAGAACACAATCGAATTACACTTAAGAAATCAAATTATGAAGATCAATTAAAAAACAATCAATCTGTTGTTTCAGGTAAAAAAGAAAATCACTGTTCTCCCCAGATTCAAAGTATCTGCCCCACAAACTTAGACAATATAGAAAACAAAATATTGGAAAACTCCTTAGCGGTACATCTTAGATCTGATACATTTGATAAAACGGCTACAAGTACAATCTTATCGAAATCGGCTTTGGCATCAACCAACAAGTTATTTATGTTCCCAAGAAAAACTAGCATGCCTACAGATAAAGAAATAGAATCGGCTGGTTATAGTAGTAGTTCTAGATCGACAATGAGATCTATCGAGTCTTCTACTATAAGTGTTACAAGTTCAATCGATTCCCTAGAATATTACTGTCCCTCATCTTCAAGAAATAATGTGTTGTTGAACCCTGATAAGAGGAGTAATCCACATCTCGATCATGAAACGACGAAAGGTCGACCTATTGTGACAAATATATCTGGAGATTATTCAAAACCAACTACCAAAAGAGCAAAATCGATAGTAGAAGCGCATAGTGAAACAATGGCTACTATAAAGTGTGCAATGAGGGATCTCATTTGTAAAGTCTATACGACAACTTGTGATGCTATATCTGTAATCCAGACAGAAAGTGCAAAACAGTTAGAAGCAATAAAAAATTTTCGTTGCGATGATGACGTACCAGGTAGCAAACGGAAAAAGGTTAACAGTGAGAGTAAAGAAGGGATTCTAAAAAATCTTGTTAATGTGATAAGGAAAGATGATTCAGAAGACGTGCCTACTGGCCTGTTGAGAAAAAGTAAAACATATGATGAAAATTCTCAGGCTGATGAAAGGAATCTTGTAACTGAATTATCAAATGTGGTAAATACTACATCTATGTCTACAAATAATATGTTCTCATCACTGAAAACTAGGATCTTATCCATTTTCTCTGAAAAAAATACCATTGACAAAGATTCTAGTGATGAATCTAGTACATCAATTTCAAATACCGAAACTAATGGAAATAATTAAATGCCGCCCATAAAATATAAAAAACATGTATTTCAAAACCTGAGTTAAAAATAAGGTATAGTTTATCTATTACATAAAACGGATTATTTAATAGTTACTAATACATCAACTCAGAACACGAAACCTATTATAAAAATTAATTTTATTGAGGCCATTTTGATATTACGTGTATACTGTGCATTCACTTTAGCATATGTGTTTTTAATGAACTTCAAAATAACAGTCTGATATTTTTATGAACATTTCAGGTTTCTTTTAAGACTGTTAAAGCAAACTGTGACATTTGCATGCTTAAGAACTAAGCAATATGGATTCAACTTCAAGCAAGAGATGTTATACAAATCCAAATAAAAGAGACGTGCCTACACGTTCAGAAATCGATATCTCAAAATCGAAGGATACACTCACTCATTCAGACACACCCAGTGAGACGAGTTTAGGATCAACAAAAATTTCTGTTGAGACAATTAATAAAATTTCTTCTAACAATTTAAACTTACAATCTACACTTAACACCAGAAAGACGCTTGTTATAGAACGTAAAGATAGAATACATCCTGACAACGACGTCATAAGGAGTCGACCTTCTCTACAAAATGTTTCACGATGTTGTACCTGCAAACAGGGCACTACAACAAAAAAACCAAAATCGCTAGTCGATGCTCATTGCAAAACGATGGCCACTATTAAGTGTGCAATGGCAGATATTTTCTGTAGAGCATACGTGAAAACAACAGAAGCTGCTGCAGCATTCAAGACCGAGAGCTTGAGGCGACTATCACAAATTAGGAAAGCAGCTTCTGAAGATAAGTGTATTTGCAAACCACCACCTAAAAAGTGCACAGATGAAAGGACTGACGATACTAGTATACCAAAGTTAATTCATTCAGTCAGCAAAGATAAAGTAACAGACTCATGTACCGATGAAGTTTCAATGCCGTATAAAATATACACTCAGATTGCTGATAAAGTTTGCTCCGCGATGTCACTAGTTGGTTCTTTACCATTAAATAGTCTGGTGCCAAATTTCAATGATGAAAGTTCAAAGTACGATAGACCTGATCCGAATATTCGTAATAAGAAAAATAACCCCAAAGATGTATCAAATGTTGTCATCACACCTGAACCGGAAGAACCTATCTCTACAGAAACCATATTTTCGTCTCTCAAAACGAAAATACTTTCCATATTCACATCTAGTGACGACGGTGAAAAAACTCCATCTAGTATAGCATCCAGCATATCAATTTCTGAAACATCTATAAAAGATGGAGAAATTGCTGAAAATTACAGAAAAAAATAAAGTAAATTAATTTTATGAAAAGACAAAAAAAAATTGCAAAATAATATTGCTGCATGATACCACTGATGGATTTTCACATATGGAAAAGATTTTTGTGATGCCCTACGCAAATATGATCTCAAGCGTAGCCTTATCAAATTATATCTACAGAAATATGTGTAAAATCAAACAGTATTTTTAGCCGTATAAATAGTCATTTTGTGGTTAACGATGAGTGTGAGATTAACAATAATAAATAGAATTTCAATTATATACGTACAATAACGGAATGTGGGTGTAATATTACACCTCTGCGCTACCCCTTCGGGGATACAGGCGTGAGTCTATACAAATAATATAAAAAGAAAAACGTACACTAACGTACAATGTCATCAGTGACAAAAGCTAAAAAGATGTAAAAGATATTTAGCGTTGATTTAATTACGCTCAACGTTTATTCTTCCTATGACATGATTCTATACCTAAACCTAAGCAACTAGCTTATGTTTTACAAACAACTATGGGAAGACAAAACTCGTTGACATTCTATGTAATTTGTCTCGAAGATCACCTCTATTAACAAGCAATCATTTTTACTAGCAAATTACACTATTTCCTATATTCTTGTACTTACGAAATTATGGCTTTATTAATTAAACCAATTGCCAAAACTTAGTCTTTTTATTTTCCCCACAAATGTAAGTATATAACTTAGTAATATATTAATATTGGTATGAGCAGCGATAGCGTAGTGGAGATATGGCAGATACCAACAGACTGACATGCAGAGGGTATCAGGTTCGAATTTAGACGAAGTCGAAGTTATTTCGACTCACACACACGTAATTTCAGATTTTGTTAATTATCGCCATGTTCCATCGATGCAATAGCTTCATGCGCTCGGTTTTGCCCTACAAAAGTGCTAAAACCATGTGATAACTGACAAGTGACGCCATCGTCACGAAAAGAAAATCGCTTCATAAAGTAGCTAGGTATTATAATCGCTTATCCCATGCCTCGCAGAGCAGGTTGGTCCCGGCTCTCATGAAGATCTTTGACAGATGTTAAAGGGAGCTAGTACCCTCAAATGAACGTACACTGATCTAAAACATGTAATATAATATAAACATATATACATCCCTTTGGTTCATGGAGGTCAGACGCAGTCATCCTGTGGCAAAGCTGATAATCTGGCAATTTTATATTACTCATCATCATCCTCTTAGCGTTATCCCAGTTTCAATCTGGGGTCCGCTTACTAGTCTAACCGGATTTGGCTGAATATTAGCTTTTCCACGGAGCGACTGCCTGTCTGACCTCCGCAACCCGAAGGGATAGCGATATTCCATGGTTTAGACTAGTGTCAGTTTATTTAGAAGGTACTGACGCCCTGTAACGACTGTCAAAGATCTTCATGACAACCGGGACCGACGGCTTAACGTGCTCTCCGAGGCACGGGACAAGCGATAATTAACAATTCAATACGCACATAACTCCGAAAAGTCATTGGTGCGCGCCGTGGATTCGAACCCGATACCCTCTGCATGGCAGTCTGTTGGTATCTCCACTCGGCTATCGCTGCCGGTACAATTTTATATTACTATCACATGGAATATCGCTATTCCATTGGGTTGTGGAGGTCAGACGCAGTCTTTCTGTGGAAAATCTCTTACATATCTGGCTTGACTAGTAAGCGGACTTAAGCATAGATAATATACTATATCCAGTGGCTCAGAGGCTCCATGGCATAAGTTTCGCAACCCTACCACACAATACGAACTAACGTAGAATACGCTCGTATGGCCTTTTCACTGTCAGGCGCACCTGTATAGTATATATTAGAGGTCAGTGGGCATGCGTGTTTCAGCGCGTGCAAGCCAGACACGCACGCCCTCAACCTATCGTAACATACTACTTAACGCACTATGCATTAAGTTGGAATGCGGTCAGCTCTCCGGTTAACTGCAAGCGGCACCGCGGCGCTGTTGCTAAAGGGCTTCACACACAGCAGCTAGAATGTAAAGATGTACATTATAGCACGATACATCTCATTACATCTTTCCATAGAAATCGTCAGGAGAATGTATATTAATGTACATTACATCCCGGGATGTAATGAACATTAATATACATTATAGCTGCTGTGTGTGAAGCGCTTAATTATCAGTAAAATATTCACCGTCAATGGCGGGTAACCGCAAACTAGCACTATCCACTGTGACGTCGCGATGACACCGTTCGCCCAGTCCACTTGGCTGGCCGCTGCCCTCCCCCTCACCTCAGACACCACACCTCGGGCTCCAAATAAATACGGAGGCGTTGGGAGCGCTCGTCCCTTTTGGATCGGCTGAACAGCGGCTAGCAGAAGCTAAGTACACCAGCTACTCTTCCTGAGCGACCCCGGAAGCGAATCCCCAACAAGATCCCTTACTATCGTCGAATGACGCGACCCTGGTTCTATAGAATTTCCTTAATGATGTTTAAATTAGTGTTTTGCTAAAGGATGTGTTTAATTATTTAATGAATTAAACCGATTTTTCATTGTAACAGCAATTACGATTTTCATTTAACTACACCTAAGTAGGAATAACGTTACACCGTAGTGTGTATAGCAACCGTCCGGCTGGCCGCAGCGCTCATAACAACCGGAGCGGTTGACCCGCAGCCGCATTGCAGTGCGAATAGAAACTAGTTTGTCGAATTGTTTTTTGTTGCGGTCAGCCACACTAACGCTGTTAGTATACTTACGCATTCGCATGTCGCTGCGAAACTTTATGCGAAACTATTGTGGCGCCAAAAATCAGTGCAAAACTGTCAAAACAAGAACAAAAAACTTAAAACGTCTGTGCATCGACGATTTCGCCGTTATTGCGGTACAGTAGTGACAAGGATGCAACTAATTAATCTAACTGTATGATAGAGTGAGACGTAGCATACACGAAACTCTTCTATACAACTGACAGATTTTTTTATGTTTCGTTGCCGCATTCGAACGCGGAAGTGTACTAACAGCGTAAATGCGGCTAACCGAATAGTGCGTAGGATCTAAACGGTTTCTACGTTTGTAATGACTTGATTCCAAGATTAACAAATGTAGAAACCGACTAAGTGATTAAATACACTCGTGTGAAGACGTCGTCAGTGTTGTGTGTAGAAGTACTTACGGTACCGCTGACAGAACTAATTGTGAAGACCAAGTGAGGGTAGGTGGCGAAGTCCACACTTCACGGAGAAGGCGCGGCAGGAAATCTCGTGACCACGTCTGGTGTAACCCGAGCCGAAACATCGAGGAAAATATCAGGTATTTTATCTATATTTTTAAATAGGTACGCGACATAGACCCGTCACATAAATATTACCTACTATATGTTCAAGACGCGAAAGTTTATAAGAATATACATACATAGACTCACGCCTGTTTCCCGGAGGGGTAGGCAGAGACTACGGAATGCCATTTGCAACGATCCTGACATATCTATCTTGCTTCATTCACTCCCTTCAGATTCCTCATGCATGCTCTTCTGTTCAGGGTACTTCTAACCTGTTCTGTTTTTAGGATGTCTCCAATCTGGTTAGAGAACGTCCGCCTAGGTCTTCCCCTTCGTCCTGTCCCATTCACAGTCGCCGTATATATCTGCTTGGTCAGTCTTTTGTCATCCATCCTCTCCACGTACTCAAACCACCTTAGCATTTTTCTCGATGCTTGTCACTACATCTTCTTTATAGTTTATTACTATTTTATTAAAATTATTTAAAAAGTGCTAAAAGTTAGATGTTCTCGATTAACATGCCTGCTGTGTGGACCAAGCATTATATACCTATTAAAACTATAAAAACTCAAAGAAATATAACCTTAAGGCTAAACGTCCAACCTCTCTGTAAAAACTCTCTAATAAAAACAAAGCACTGGCCGGAAAACTTCTTCCTTTCTTCTAGACCATTGTTGACAACACCATCAAAATTATAAAATCAAATACATCAGCCAAAACACAAAGAAAATGTTTGCGAAGTAGATATTCCAACCAAATAAATAAAAATGTCTGACCGGGAGCCTTGCAACGAAAATTGTAAGAAAAATTCCTGTATTCCGTGCTTAGTACCAAACTCCAATGAAAATGCCGTCGACGTAAAAGCCACTCCTAAGAACAAAGAGAACCCAGAATCACCATGTCAATGTAACCCCAGTCAGCCTTGTTGCGAACCCCAGAAGAAGACCTAAGGATAATACCAGAATCCACTTGCAATCGCTAACATCTAAAATTTAGAAGCCTGTGACATCTGTAAGTCCTGAAACTTTTTGATGTCATTTTATTTATTTGGATCGCCAGCAAATGACACAGATTTCTGATATTTAATTATCATCATCATCTCCTGCCATCTGTACTAATAATTTATAATCATGCCTTTGTGCTTTGTGCTCATTCATCATCATCGTCATCATCATGTCAGCCTAGAGACGTCCACTGCTGGACATAAGCCTAAGTGCTCATTAATGAATAATAAATATGACAATCTACTAACTACGTCGGGTTCATGCTGTTGCCAACTCTGAGAAACTAATTATATTCGTGGATCCAAGAATTTACTCCGTTTACGTGAATGAAAAACCGGTCCTTTGATATTAGAACCAGCAAACTTTGCTGGTTCTAATATCAAGGGAATTTAATGGTTGACAGGTTTTTCTACAGCCATAAAATAGAAATATGCTCAGCTCTCGGGCATTTCAACTGCCTGATGTAGGCTGTAGGCAATTTTCTTTTTTAATTTTGACTAAAATATCAGCAATATGAGGTCTGATCTTATAATCCATCACAGACTTACAAGATTGAAAATATTTTAAACAGGAGGATGCCGGCAGCTACGCTCGCACATTTTGTTTTAATTTAAACGCTTCTTCCCGATCCTGTAGGAATTTCAGGAAATCTCTTCTTCGTGCACCCCTACGGTCCCTGGGGATAGTTTTGGCTGTGAGTTGTCTGTCAGTCAATCAGTTACGCAAGAATTTTAAATATACAGATTATTAAATTTTAAATCGTTTTTACTTTCTTTAGAATCAAAATGCCTGACGCGTTGATGGTCAAGTATTGTCTTGAGAAGGAACCGCAGCATCCTTGCGACACGCCCCCTGTATGCAATCCATTAGAGGAGGTGTTGGGAACGTGCGAAAAACCATATTTATGTCTCGAACGGTTGAAAAATCCGGCAGGCAAAGATGAAATAAGTAAGTATTTTACTATGGCCTTCTAATATTATGTTTACTTTGGCTCGCGACTCCGCCCCTGAAGGTTATATTATGGTATGATATGATAGCACGGGCTGTTTCTGCCATTCCACGTCCTGGCGTGTATTTTGCGTCAACATCATCAACCTTTAACAGTCTACTGCTGAACTAGGCCTCTCTTTTGAAAGGAGGAATTGGCCTACTATACCACGCTGGCCAACGGGTTGGTATAGGGTTTGTATTAAGTTTTCCTTCTCTTACAGTGCTGTTCTCTGCATAATATGCTCCCTCTGTCGGCTCTTACGACACCCATGGAATGATATGGGTTGGTGACATTCCGTATTCTTAATCCGTCACCACCCGAACATATTTTGCGTACGGGTGAAAATAACTGCGTAATTTTTTTATAGTTTACCTATTGTTCGTTTTTGATGGCATTCAGTGGTAGTACCGAGGTGATAGTATGGACTTTAAGGGGCGAGGTATCATAATCGATCAGTCCCTTACCTCACGTGCCACGATTGCTGTGGCAGCTAGCAATTATGCTGAAACATTCCGCCTAGTAGACCCTGTTATAGACTGTCAGCGGAGCTGCGATGTTGATGACCAGATCCTCAGAGAATACTCCTGCGAGGATTATACATCTAAGACTTTTTCAGGAATCCATGCTTCCTACTGGCAAAAGCCGAACAAAAATCTGTTCGGTATTTTTTGTGGTTATCGCGTTCATACAGATAGACAGGAAACTATTGAAACTAAATTGGATCGTGAAAATAGCATGTCACTGCACGGCTTGCGTAGTGGTGGCCTCGCCAATTGATACTACGAAGGGTGTTGTGGGTTCGATCCCCGTACGCGTCAGACATTGTGTGACCACTAAATAAAATATTTGTTTCTAGTCTGGGTATCCTTATTGTCCGCCAGTAATTGAATGTATTATATCATAATCGGCTACAATAAATTTGCTTAATTACGTGTAATTGTGAAGTACCACCTTTTTGGTTGTTGCATATAGGTTTAATGTCAACTGTGGTTACTATTTGAAAAAAGAAGAAAAACAATAACAAGTGAATAGACTTATGATCACCCGTCAATACTTGTATCTTACGTATTCATTGAGATAATATAGTTGTTATACAGATCAATGTTTTGTATTTCTATAATAATATATTGTGTTGATTCAGCCTCAAATCACTTTTATTACTTTACAGTAATAGCTAAAACATATTTGGCTAAATTTCTGTATTTTAATTTTTTTATAGCGTAGCACCTTTATCCCAGAAGGGGTAGGCAGAGGTACAGATTTCTGATCATCATCATCAGCCCTTTAAACTGTCCCACTGCTGGGCACGGACCTCTTCTCACTATGAGAAGGATAAGCCCATAGTCCACCACGCTGGCCAAGTGCGGGTTGGCAGATTTCTGTTATTACACCCAAAATTCGTACTATGAATTTTAGGTTACTTAGGTCCCCCGTAATAGGGGACGAGCCTATTGCCGTTACCGGACACATTGCCAGACTCCGTGCTGCTACTGAGAATTCAAAACAACTCAATATAACACTTTTGCCCGACCCGGGCATCAAGCCAAGACAAAAGTAAATTAAATTATCATTCTGTATTTTCAGCAAGATGTTTGCCAGGCCCCTTTATGAACGCTAAGCAGTGCGAATCCGGGGATCCAGATCACCCCTGTGATGGCTTACGACCCTGCAGTGAGATGGGTAACAAAAGAAACTGCGTAGATCCAGTTCTATGCTTCCATAGAATCAAGAATCCAGAAGTGCCAAAGAAGCCGATTACCAGCGATTGCGATCCAACTAGATAAAACTCATTTAAGCCCTGTTCATTAAGACCCTAGCCTCGGAGCCCTGGGTCCGCTATCAAACTAAACAGATCCATCCTAAGAAAATCTGACGAAATAAAAATTCAGTAACAACAATAAATTGGTTTTATTTTATCATTTATTTTTCTCATGGTTACACCAACTCAATCCGCTTGAACAATTAATATTTTGAAGGAACTCTCGAAAACAAAACATCGTATAAGGCCTCCTTCACATTGGATATAATTATCGCCGTTCCCGGAGAATAAAATGATAACTACAAAAATGCAACTTTACAGGAAAAATAAAAAACATGTTTTCGTCGATTGCTCCTTAAACACTGGACGTAGACAGATGATTGTAAGCTTTTAAAGAAGGTTATTTTTTGTTTATTCTAAATGTTTTAGTGAAATACGCCTTAGTATCAAAATAGAGATATTATTTCAAAAATCAAAGGTTAGTCAAAATTAGCCATCATCTAATTTGTTTAACGGTGATTTATAATTTTATTCTCCGTACAGCCTGACCTGAACCAAATATTGTACTCTTCACTTATCATTTTTCAAATCCACAACAGTCATATTACAAACACGTCTTATACAGAGGGACTGGATGGTTTTGAACGAGAATAAAATAATAAATGCATTTATCATTATCTAGTCGCATATTTTTTTCATAAGAACATAATTCTATGACTGTTTATCATACTAACAAGTGGGAATAAATTTTGATAATACTTTATTAACACTTTATTCTCGTAATTTAAAACTTGTTTTAAATCTTTGAATACTATTGTAATATTTTGTAACTTCGTAAATAACTGTATAAAAATTAGGAAAACAAATGAGCAGATATATTAGCACCCACAGATCCCAAAAATGACATAACACTAAAACTAAGATAATGGCAGTTATCATTTTATTCTCCGGGGACGGCGATATGCTCGTTACTCGAGCGTGCGCTCGACATGCGCGTGGCGTTCACTTTGTACTACAAAGTGAACGCAGAGCACACGCTCGAGGAACGCGCACAATGGAGCGGGGAACCAGAGAGGTTGGACGTTATATTTCTTTGCGAGGAACCATTTATGCCATGTCATTGCCGCCATAACGTTTCGTTTCACGTACAGTTATTTTAATATATGCAAGCCCAAATCGCACAGTATTTTATTTTTTGACGTGCCATGTATGACCCGTCAGGCCTCAGCTTAATGATAAACTTGAACTTCCAACACTCATGGTGAGCACCAAAGACTTTTGAAGTCATGAACAATTGTCGTTTGAAAGACTGAGACCACAGGGTGAGTTTAACTTCATACCTGAGAGTGTACCATAAGGTTTTAAAAAGATAGTTATGACAATTCTGCCAACCCGCATTTGGCCTTAGTGGTGAACTATAGCCACTATAACCTAACCATGGACTTAACCAGCAGAGGAACAGTTTATATACAGGTCTGATCCTATCGAAATATTGTACCCCTGATCCTTTGATGTTGTGATGTAAATGGGTGGTACTTTTATGGAAGCAGATGATTTGCCGCCAACAATGCCTGTAAAACCAAAAGGAACATACATACATACATAGACTCACGCCTGTTTCCCCGGAGGGGTAGGCAGAGGCATATTCAAAAGGAACATATGCCGATATAATCAGCATATGCTCTAAAATCACCTCCTATACGGAGAAATTGATAATTTTCTAATAAGTCATAGAACCCATTTGAGCGACAACAACGGCAAATACTATCTACAACGACTTCTTTAAGTTGGATAAGGTAAAGTTACCTAACTGATAGCATAGCTGAATTTAACTTGCCAATAAAATAGTAGTAGCCACCACAGGTAGCCACGTTAATTAAATGTCCATAAAATAAAACATCTTATACGGTTCTGACAATTTATTGGTAACGAATCAGGCAGGAGGCTTTATGAGAAGGAAAACACATGAGGTGTTGTCGCATCGTAAATTTCTTTTAGTATTTTCATTAACGACCTAAGCCATTGTGTATTTCTGTTAGTGGTTTGAGACCATGCCACAGGTTTAAGTAATGACCATTGCCCATGGCCTTTTAGAGTAGGTACATTCCTGAATCGTATCACGTTGTTTGATTACACGGGTGTTCCAGCGGCGCGCAGCGAATAGGATGCCACAGTCACAACGAAAACAAGTAAAGTAACTGAACTTAAACTACCTACTGCGTTGTCTTGTACAGGCTTGTGGTTAAAATGCGTGCATATTAAAAAGTATATACACTCCAGATAATATACATAGTCTTAGCTTATTTTATCTCCTTGCATAAAACTTCTTACTACCTTGCTACTGACAGCAGAGGAGTAAAACATTGACATAATTTTTTCGAACGAGAATTAACAGAAATCAAACACAATGTGAAATTAATGTGAAATCGTAATATGTTTATGAAAAAATGTACCGTCGAAAAACTACCGGAGCCGCCCCCACCTGATCCATGTAGGGAACAGCGAATCAGGCAGTTAATAAAAGCCGGTAAAAAAATATGTCCTAAACCACCCATCGTCCAACCACCTCCACCGCCTGACTGCTTTGGTGTGTGTATCGAAAGAATAAAGAATCCTCCGCTACCACCCAGAGAAAACGATTGCGACTGGCCAATAGTCTGCACGGTCGAAAGAGAAGTTACAACTACGGACAGGTGTGACGAGATTTTGAAAACAAGCTCCTTAAAAGAGGACCTACCTTGGCCTCGCTGTCCACCTCCACCTCCCCCACCACCACCTCCTGTTCGAGACCCTTGCGAAGAGCAAGAAAGAAGGAGAAGAATCGCTTTGTGCAAAGAAAGATATAAAAGATACTACGACTAATGGAGATAGACAGCAACGATAGTTCATCGAGCACTCACTCGCTCTTAGACAAGCTGAAATTCGAAGTCAATGCAGACACCAAGGACTCCGAATTCAACAAAAGAATGTTAACTATTAATGCACCAAAAGATCGGAATGACCCCAATAAAGGTTTACCACACGATATTGATAAAGAGATAACTGATTTAGAAAATCTTATAAAAAGACTTCAAGTAGAAATAAATCAAATGTCTATAAATGCAAGCAAACCATTAAAAGATTATGTGCTTAGTGATAATTGTAATGGCTCCGAGTTGAAAAAAGAGATCATGACGTATCCTGTACACAATATTTCTAATAACTCGATGCAAGGATTAGATGATGTTAGAAGGACTTTTAAACTGTTATGGAATGATAATAATTCGGCAACTACAAGTGATACTCCAGAATTAAATCTTATCAACGAAATGGAAGAAGATGTAGACGACGACAATCTGAATAATATTAATACAGAAGACTCCTCCAATGATTTGAAAATTCACATTTTGAGAGATTATATAGCTGCAAAGAAAGCCAATATATCTACTTCACCAAGTTTACTACCAATAGAAAATATATCAAACGAAATAAGTGATGATAACAAGGCAGCCCTTGAAATAATTTCTCAAGTGGAAATATCAGATGATACTAAGCCCAAAATATCGAATGTCAACAATCCACACACTAATGAAAATAAACCGGATCATACTATTAGACTTGGTATCTTAATGCATGTATTTGGTGACAAAAGTCAGAATAAAAGTGACACCGACAAAATTCTTGACAACGACTCAAAAAGTAAATCAAACTCTTCCAAAGATTCAATTAATCTCGTGAAAAGTGACAGTAGCAACAATCTCGATACAAACAGTAAGACGCCTAAAACTGATTTCAATCAAAATGAAAATCTAACTAAAATAGATAAAACTGGCACTAGTAACCCTCTTGATGTCAAAAACAGCATAAATACAAAACTAATTGATTCGAAGACAGAAACACACAATAAATCACGTAGAGATAAGCGTCTCAATAATCAAGATCAATTTAATGACACTCTTGTTAAGCCTTGTATGACTGATGAAAGAGATATTTCAAAAGATTCGACTACTAACAGTTCTGTAAAAATTGATGGAAACAGTTCTTCCGATAAACAGAATCATCGTCATTCCAAACAATCTAAACATCCATCAACACGATGTAGTAAAACAAAAAAATTGAATATAAATTCATCTAAAGATGGCTTAAACAAAAAAGATTTGAACATTTTGCATGGATTACAGGAAAATTATGATTCAAAAACCGATGTCCCGCGAAGATTAAGTATCATAAATATATACTTAGACTCACAAAAACCTGTCAGTAATGTTATTATTCATAAAAAACCTAAGTCTAACGTAAATATCTCTAGAACACGTAGCCGAACGCCTTCACCTTCTGACACTCTACAGAACGCAAAACAAAAATCTGATGATACTATTTGTAACTTAGTTGAAATAAAAAAAAAATCATCGCAACGTGATGAATCTTTAAAAGATTGTAAAACCTTATTAGATCTGGATCCTGACAATAATACGTTTCTGAATTCTGATAAAATGGAAATGTCTGAACATATTAAAAAAGCGTATCAAAATAAGTGTTTAACCGATGCTTCTATAAGATCTACGGATCCTAATTCTGTTATAAGTAGCAATCCAAAATTGTTAGATCATAACTTATCAAAATCTTGTATGAGAGGCATTAACAATACAGGATTAAATGAAATGACAAGTCAAAAAGAATGCAAATGTGAAGAAATCAAAAACATTAGTGCAGCTTCTGATCCAACTCTGAGTAATATAGAAAATGTTGTCAACGAGGATTCTGTTGCAATAACTAATAATATTAAAGATTTAAATAATGTTACTATCATATCCGAAAATAAGCCAACATCGATTACTGTGGAACCTCTTGAACAAAATGTCAACATTAAAAAGACCTGTGTAACATCACCAAAATCAACAGATAGTAGCGTCGTTGAATCCTCTCCACCGCCAAAAGTATTAGAGAATGCCATCATCGATCACAGTCAAATTTTATCTGCAGACAGTATTAAGACTAAAACAATGGAGAACATAATCATTGACTCGAGTACACCATTCGATAATGCGTCACCTCCTAAGCCATTAGAAAGCAATGCCGACGATACCAACGAAACCGAAACAACAGATGACAAAGTGCCACATGAAACAATAGGAGTAATCGATGTTGATCCCAGTAAAGTCACCAATGCTGAATCACCTGTTAAGCCAATACAAAATGTCATCACTAAGCCCACATCTCTTGACGCTTTTAAGAACCCATCAAAAGATCTTATTCCGGCAATCTCAATAACACCTCTTTCACAACTTGAATCTAACACAAAACAGTCTACAGACGTGTCTCAAGATATGTTCAAGCAAACCTCAAAAGATACATACTTAGTCGGAAATTCATCGACTGATCTCGCAACAGAAATGTCAAAACAAACTGAGACAGATTTGAGTTTGACAGTTTTTGAAGATATAAAACATAAAGTAACTTCCACTACAGAATCGATCTCTATTACAGAAAATACAGAAGAAACAGGCAATATGAGTATGGAAACTTTGAGTTGTGGCACTGAAGAAATGACTGATGAATATGAAAGTTTAGCGGACGACAACGAATCTGCTGCTACTGACGACAGCGCATCAATCGATCCACGCGTTCTTATACAAAAGACAGAAATAACGATAAACAATGGGGACACCTTTAGTGACGTGTACGAAGATTCGCAAGATGTTATTCGTGATGCTCCACAGGAAGTCAACGTCAGACAAGCAAAAATAGATAAGTAAATGATGGTGCATAAATAAAACATTCGCATAATATAAAATTTTGTTTGTTATTGTATTTATAGAAAACCACTGCAGAATAAAGCTCTCAACTTCTTAAACCCATCCGGGACCCGAACCGCACCGTCCCTTGCCTTGTTTTTGATATTGACTTTTCTGAACCCAAAATTGATAACGCCGCCCAAGCGCGGACAGCGAGTCGTTATCTAGCCTGTCTATCTAGTGGTTACTGATACTGGCTGGCAGTCAAAAGCTGGATGTCACCGGCTCCATTTCCACCTAGGACAAATCTGTGAATTAAAAATCGTGTTCATACATGATTATTCAATTTGTCGTGTGTCTGTGTGTAATTCATCTAATCCAGTATTGGATATTGTCAATAAAAGTGTTTATTTAGTCTTACTTTCACGCTGAAAACTAAGAAAACAGATTTATATGCCATTCTGCAGTAATAGACATTGTTTTAAGTATATAAAAGAAAAACACAGGGCAGGTACCTTTTGTCGCCGACATAGCCGACATGCCCAGGGCTATTGGCAACACCTAATGGTTTTTTAGTTGCCATAGTAAAAGCTTTGCTTACTTTAGGATTATATAACATAATCTAGTATCATAGATTTATATGTACTAACGCAAATAATTTTATTACTATCATGTATCCTAGGATCAACCTCTGCAAATGCCTAGCTTGGCAATGTTTCCGAGCAATGAAATTACTAACTGCAAGCGCACAGAATTGTAAAATAAACTGCTTCTTGATACTTCTTGTAATGTGTGCAAGGGTTATTAAATAAAAATACCGAATATTAAAATCCATTTCAACAATTTATTCACAATAACAGGTATATTTCCATACAAAATACATCATTTAAAATATTTTATATCATTTTCATACTAAATAAACATTCAAATTAAACCAAAGCAAGCATTTATGACTAGATTTACTCAAAATAATACCCATACAACTATACATATAATAATTTCATTTAAATACATTTTATATCAATAAATTAATTCATTTATAGCATAAAAATAGCAGTATTCATTTTAAGGCGATAAAAATATTTTGGCACAATATTTTTTCATATATTTCGAATAAATAAGGCACATAGCCACTTGATTATAGTAATTTGTATACATATTTAAAATTCCATTTAAAAAATCACTCCTTATCAGAAAAAACTTACAATTTAAAAACCCCATAGGGGATATATTTAGAAAAAATGGGACCGAATTTTTAAAAGCGTGTAGCATTCTCCTTTATTTACAAAATATTATTCGAAAAATCTTTATTTCTCCTCGGAAGCCTTCTAGGCCGGAGTATTCAAACCAATATGGTAGTCAACCATAAGGGTAGAACAAAACCGAACTAAGTTCGTATGGGGGTTATTTTTTCCTCGGGGGAGGCTGCATTGGAGGCTGATAGAAGGGATGATATTGCCTTAACAATATGCTCTCCTGAAATAACAGAAATTACATATAATATTGCTAATATAGAAGCACGTCGAAGGGTAAACCTAAAGAAAATCGTCGGTTTAGTTTATAAACAAGGACTAAAATAATGTAATACCTATTAGGCTCAGCCCTAAATTTATACAATATAATTCATGTATCCTGTAGGTCGTTATATACTTCAATTTGACTTTTATACCAATCAGGCGTACCTCTGGTACATCTGATCGGATAGAGTGTGCCCGGTCAGGTATACTGTCCAGGTCACCTAGCCTGGTAAGAAAATTGCCCGAATTTCAGGAACACCACAAATTGTTCTTTAACGAGTTCTTTATAAAGGAATATCAATTATAATGTGCATCAAAGATTTTTCCTGATTTTTGCCCAGCCTGCAACCAATGCCATTGATGTTAACAAACCTCGTATTGAGATTGGTTGAATTGAATATAATATACTACTCAAAACAGTCAAAACAAAATAAGGGATACTACGTATTTTTATGATTTCAGTTAAGTTATTCACATGAATGCAATGCTGTGTGTCTGATACTCATGATTCGTTCATTTTACGTGTTGACGAATGGTATTTGAGTATACCCAGGGCAAAAAATTGCTAAAGTGGGTACATTTAGACATTACATGGTTCCAAAGAATCATTAAATTTTACCCTTATTTTAGTGCATCGTTAAGTTTAGTCTATGTTTGGTATTAATCGTGAACTGTTCAAATATTGTTTACCTATCGTCTTAATTGACCCTTTGCCCTGTATTCGACGACATATGGACTTGCCAACCATAACTAGAGCTGTAACTTTAATGCAAGAAGGGCATTCACAGCGTTCAGTGGTTCTACAGCTTGGCTATTCACGACGAGTAATCCAAAATGCTTGAAATTGTTTTCAAGAGGCGTGAACAGTACCTAGAAGACCAGGATCAGGCAGAATTAGAGCAACCATCGCACAGGAAGACCGATATGTTTTCTTGACTGCGCGAAGGGAGCGTTTTCTCACTGCTCGCTGCATAAAAAATCACTTGCGGCAAGCCACGTATAGCCGCGTTAGTGATCAAATGATTAGGAAGCGGTTGCGCGAAGACCAGCAGTTCTCCAGGAGACGAGCAGTGAGAATTACCACTTACAAATTCTTATCGTGCAAACCGATTAGCGTATGCAAGGCAACGTCTTGACTGGGACATAAGTGTTGGAGTACAGTGTTGTTTACTGATAAGGTGAAATTATTTAGTGATGATCGGCGCGTTAGGGTTTGGAGACGAGGTGAGCGATTTTCGGATGCTGGCATCCACGAAAGTGAAATATTTGGGGGAAATATCGGGTGGAATTGAGCTTGTTATCCTCAACGGAGGCATTGTAACAGCTCAACGATACATCGAGAAGGTTATCAGACCTCATGTGGTGCCATTTGCGCATAGAGAATCGGTGCACGATTAAAGTAGATGCGGGACAATGCACGCGCACACACTGCTAGAGCCACCAGAACTGCTCTAGAGGAGGCGAACAGTCCTAACCTCAACCCGATAGAACACATGTGGGATCTACTCAAACGAAGCGAAGCGAAGCACTGAGCGACCCGTAATTAACGAGAGACAGCAGATGAAAGTGCTCGAATCAAGCTGGTACTGAATACCTGATGGAACACTGCGACACCTGATTGAAAGTGTGCCTTCCGCCTGTTCTGATTCAGGAAGGCGTCAAAAATAGGTTTGAAATTTGGAAGAAGCACACGGTACAGAAAAAGCAAAAAAAAAAAACTTCACAAATGTTGACAGTGGTTGATTGTTTTTTTCTTCAAGTGAATATTTTGCTAAAAATGAGTACTTGGCTAAAAAAATATTTAAGTAATTTTTTTGTATACATTTTAATTAAATTTGGAGTTAATTACATTAAAAAATGATAAATCTAATGACCTAAATCATTGCCTAATCTCAAAGTTCAATAAACACATGAGTATCATTGAAAATTTTAGTGGTCCTTATTTTGTTTTATTTTCGGAAATATCACACTTATAATTTTTGTTCGATTTATGACCTCTAGCAACATTCAGATTTTTCTTAGGTTATAGAAGAAATTGAAATGTAAATTTTAAACCAAGAGGTACTCACCACATCACTTGGTCTGCTTTGGGGCCCTCCCATTCTCCTCTCTTGTAAAATTATTTGATTAGCAGCGCTGTAAAATATTTCATATATTAGTTCATCCTTTACATATCAGTAATTAGTTGGTCAGAAGATTGGTAAGGATAGTCAAGTATAGGATAGATAGATAAGATAGTATAGATATTTATAATATCGAATGCTCTATCATATTTAGTTTTTCGGCAAAGACACTCAAATTAATAAAGATAGTAATAATTGCCGTAACAAAATAATGATGAAGAATTCAAAGTATTGGTTATATTGATAGTCAACTAGAAATATTGAATCAAATCAAATGTAGTTTTTCGGCAAAGAAATTCGATTTAATAAATTTAGTAAAGAAATGCCGTAACAGAATTACGATTAGGTATGGGCTATATTAAAACTTTTAGGCGATGATATCTGATAAAATATTCATGAGATAAAATTAAGGAAAAAGGTGAAAAGGGAACAAATTTGGAGTAGAGGCTGTTGGGATGTTATAATAGGAATAAGGTGTTTGTGAATGATATAAAGCATAACGAAAACGATATCTATGTCCATGATCTATATAAGACAAAAAGGATGCACATGACAAAAGGAGATGTGGAAAGATAGAAAGAGGGGACGAACAGAAGAAGGAAAAGAACAACAGTAAAATTCAAGTATCAGACTGATTCTGCTCAAGCGGAAGATAGATCGTCGCCCGCGATTTTCCTCGAGGTGCTAGAAGGAAGGAGAAAGTAGGAAAAGGAGGTAGATATATCTCACGTGTCCATCTCCTCCTGAGTGAGGCCGAGCGCCTTCTGCATCTCCCTTGAGGTGCTAGAAAGAAGGGGGAAGAAGAAGAAAAGTAAGGTGTAGAAGAACAGAAGGAAGTAGAAAGAAGAAAAGAAAGAAGGAGTAAGAAGAGAAAGTAGGAGGTGGGAGTAGATATATCACACGTGTCCATCTCCTCCTGTGTGAGGTCGAGCGCCTTTTGCATCTCCCTCAAGGTGCTAGAAAGAAGGAGAAAGAAGAAGAGAAGGAAGGTGGAAGAAAAGAAGGAAGGAGGAAGAAGAAAAGAAGGAACGAAGAAGAAGAATGTAGTAGGAGGAGGTAGATATATCTCACGTGTCCATCTCCTCCTGTGTGAGGTCGAGCGCCTCCTGCATCTCCCTCGAGGTGCTCTGAATAAAGTCGCGGTCACAATACTTGCCGAGCCCCTGTTCCGTCAGTACCTGTGGATATTTGGGCATTTTCTTTATTATACACATTACACATATTATATTAACACGAATAACGGAGAATGCTCTGAATGACTAGTAAAACCAAGGATTTAAAAACTTTTCACAGTTAAAGTCTGAGTTGCGACCACGTTAGGTTTACAAAATCTGGTTGAATTATTTAAAATTTCTGAATAAAACCATTAAAAGTGAGACGGCAGCAAATATCATGAAGATGGAAAATGGGAAAGATGGGAAGAAATTTGATTACCGATTCCAAATTCTAGACAGATCACCTAAAGGTGCGTTTCGATGCTTGCCGAGGCTCGACAAGCATCCACAAGCCCCAAGCGTCCACAAATCTCGCTTGGCATTTGGAAGTCATTTACACGCTTGTGAATGCGGTGCGCTACGTAGATCCAAGCATGGCGGACACCGAACTTGTACCTATCGGCTATTAAGTTTGGTTTAACCTACTTTTATTTGAAACTACACTGGCGGGCAAAAAAATCGACTCACTTCATACTTTCGCACTCAAAAGTGCTCTAGTTTTAAAATTAAGACCTAAATCTTAACTTAGGTCTTAAATTCTTTAATTTCTAGATGTTGGCTTTAAAATGAGTACAAATACTCTGAACTTGTACTCATTTTCTTGCTAGTAGTACTACTAACTTTAGTAGAGTTAGAGTACTAAAACTTGAAAAATTAAGGGTAAAAAATTTAAAATAAAAGACATCATAACATTTTAAATAAACTTTATTACATAATGATTACCACTTTAATAACGAATGTTACCCTCTCTTGCTCTGATGACAGCTTCTAAACGGTTCCTCATTGACCCAATGAGGTGCTTCACTCTGTCTTGTGGTATACCCTCCCATTCCTCGGTCAGAGCCGCTTGCAGGTCAGCTCTTGTACCTAGTGCAGGATCTCTAGCCCGGATTCTTCTCTTTAGGTCATCCCATAAATGTTCAATAGGATCCAAGTCCGGACTACGAGCTGGCCAGTCCATAACAGCGATACCCACTTCTCGTAGGTACTGCCGCACGACATTAGCGCTGTGTGGACGGGCATTATCCTGCATCAGGATAAAGTTTTCTCCAATAAAACCAGCGTATGGGACGTGATCTTCCAAGATATCTTCAATATACCGATGTGCGGTCAACCCATCAATGAAAACCAGTTCAGTTTTTGCTTCCATTGATATGCCAGCCCACACCATGCAGGGACCTCCTCCGTACGCAACAGTTTCTGCTATGCAGCATTGTGCGTATCGCTCTCCCGGCCTTCTGTACAGCCTTCTCCTTCTGTCGCTACCATGTAGGCATACTCTGCTTTCATCCGAGAAGAGAACAGAGCGCCGTTGATCCTCAGTCCAATCGACGTGTTCTCTTGCAAAACGTAGCCGGGCTGCTCGATGACCTGCAGTCAATTTGGGACCCGTTGCTGGTCTTCTTGGAGTGAGGGTTGCTGCCTTGAGTTTTCTTCTCACTGTCCAAGAACTTACAGCTACCCCACGTGTTTCTCAGAGCTCCCGTTGAACTTGGACCCCAGTGAGAGAACGATTCCTCAGCGAAGTACGGACGATAAAGCGATCGTCTGCCTCCGAAGTGGACCGATTTCTACCGGAACCTCTTCGTCGGAGAAAGCCACTAGTCTCCCGGTGCCTTCGGTATATTCTTGATACCGCTGACTGGCTCATCTGCAAAGTACGAGCCACTTGACGTTGACTCAGGCCCTGTTGCAATAGGATAACTGCTTGAGCCGCTGCTTCCGCTGTTGTATCCATTTCCGGGAAAATTTCTTGCTTGGAGATTGACGAGATATGTACCTGTTGACGTTTTACGGTCAACTGATAAGGGTAAAGGGTTACGTCACCTTTTATACGCCCTAAGGTCGCGCAATGCTAACTGAGTTAACGAGTACGAAATCATACAGTGACTGTTGTGACAATGTCTAAAAGTCAACACTGTAGTAATTGTCATTTTTTTAAGCTAACATCGAGAACTTAAAGAATTTAAGACCTAAATTAAGATTTAGGTCTTAATTTTAAAATTAGAACACTTTGAGTGCGAAAGTATGAAGTGAGTCGATTTTTTTGCTCGCCAGGTAGATTTGGCTGCGGTTACATCCGCGTTATTTAAGGCTACTGCTCCGCTCCCGTGGCTCATAGCGTGATGTTATAAAACCTATAGCCTTCCTCGATTAATGGGCTATCTAACATCGAAAGAATTTGTCAAATCGGTCCAGTAGTTTCTGATATTAGCGCGTTCAACCAAACAAACAAACTCTTCAGCTTTATATATAAGTACCTATTAGATTAGGTACAAGTAAATTAAAGCTAAAGCAAGGAACAAACAAGCAAAAGAAGTTCGACCAGCCACTGATTTTGAGACAGAACTAGACGTCCGTGTAGGGACACACAGGTATCCTATTTTGTATACGTTAGCATAAGATATGCGGCACGCCAGTCGGCACCTAACCTTTGTACTATATGGTTGTATGCAATAAATATTTATCTCAATTTCATTTACTATCCTCAAATATACACCCACACATAACATTGGTGGTGACCCCTGACATCGAAGACGCAACCTTCGGCACAGCTTCGGCAACGCGGCATCGACGCACGTGCACATGGTCAGCGGAATCAAATAAGCGCATGTGCAGCGTGGCAACAGCGTGCAGCCAAGCAGCCTGGACACGGAGACAACCTGGACTCATGGGAGACGACTCGCCCTTTTCACTACGACCGAAAGGGCTTACGACCTAACTGCGGAGAACACCTGAGTCAGGACACGTGGAACCTAAAAGTGGAACATACAAAACCATGTTATGTGTGGGTGTATATTTGAGGATAGTAAATGAAATTGAGATAAATATTTCACTTGCATTTATTGGCATACAACCATATAGTACAAAGGTTAGGTGCCGACTGGCGTGCCGCATATCTTATGCTAACGTATACAAAATAGGATACCTGTGTGTCCCTACAGTAACCTCCCTCTTTTTGAAAAAAATCCAATGTTACACATCATTTAGCTAAAGTTTTAAAACAGAAATTATAAACGTTCATAAAAGTGATCAAAGCTACGAGGTTTATCTATATGTTTACAATAGTAAGCAGTTCTGTCGAGCGATGTTATTCGTAACTTGAAACTGTCTCATACTAAACATGATACTTGCTTATAACTCTGACACACCTGCTAAGTAATAAAAAGAAATATGAACAATAATGTTATAAATTGTTATTGTACCTAAGTACGTTAAGAGTTTTATATAATAACTAGAGGACGCCAGCAGCTACGCCTGCATTTTTTTTTTAATTTACCCGTTTTGGCCGATCCCGTGGGAATTTCGGGAAATCCCTTCTTAGTGCAACCCTACGGTCCCCAAGGAACATACATGCCAAATTTCAGCGTCCTGCACCCAATAGTTTCGGCTGCAGCGTGTCTGTCAGTCAGTCAGTAACGCAAGGATTTTATATATTAAGATATTTAAGGCGAGGATTTCCCAAAATACCGTGTTATCTAGCGTGTCCAAACGCGTTTTATTTGTAAATAACAGAGATTTAAATAAAAAAAAAAAAAAAAATATATGTTATTCTACAGCATTAGATCTTTATATTTCGGCCATTCGAAACACGATTACTGTCATTTGATACGATAGAAAATAATCGCGAATATAGGTCTGTTTAAACAACTTTTCCCGTTTCATTTGAGTTGTATTGGGATTAGAATTTTCAAAAGTATACCAAAAGAAAGGTCATGTAAAAGCGGATGGTTCTCGGCAATCACATTATGAATTTTAATGTATACAAAAATATAATACCGAAAATACGTAATTTCCTACTGCCGACGCGCTCTCTCCGGCGTCGTTCAGTCCCGAGCGGGATGTAATGGAGACAGGACGTATCGCTAGTTTGCAGAGCGCACCGTAGGATTACGAATTATTTTATCGTCAGTTACGAATGTCATCATCACTTATTGATAAATATATTACATCTAGGTTTAGTTTGTAAATAGGTATTGTAAATTTTTAGTAAGTAATAATAGTGTATATAAGTAAGAAGTATAGTTTTAAAAATATCGTTTTGATTATTGGACAAGATAACGACTTGATAACAACAGCATAGTTAGGTAACAGTACTTTAGAAAAATATTGATTTGTTGTATATTGTGGATGATTTATAGTATTATTGTTGTATTGGGTACCTACCTAATACAATAATTCACACTTTTATTCTGTGTACCTATATACGGAAATAAAATGTGAGATGTACCTAAAAGCTATACAAGCGAATTTTATAGGTACCTACCTACCTAAATAAATACAAATATCCGCAGTTACCTACTTAGTGGTATTTATGGTTACTGCCCCACCCTCGTGGGTAGTAGCGTGATGTTATTTGGTATAACCTTCCTCAACAAATGGGCTAGAGAAGCAAATAAATCTTAGAAATTGGCCTGCTAGTTCCTAAGACTAGCGCGATCAAAAACAAAACAAAAATGAATTTCCGTCTATTCAATAATTCTATTGACTATTTCCACCAATAATATCATTGATTTCCACACTATTACCAAACACGGAACAATGGACACCTAATAATATTATAGTAATTATTTATCACGCCGAGGAAGTATGCACTGAGGGCCAATTCTGGTAATTATATTTGTTCAAATTCCAATATCGATCTAGTCTCGGCGTCATAAATGGTATTCTCGTAACTTAACTGACACTTGAATGAGATCGGGACTACATCGAAAGTTGAACCAAGTGTGAACTAGTGTGAACGGTATTCTGCTAATTATTAGTAGAGCAGGTAAGGTATTTCTAGTTTTAATATACATTTGTTACCAAGGACACGACGTGATGACGTGATTTATTTGACATTCCCAACGATACCACTAATAGTGTTGAATATTTTTCTGGTAATATTTATGATCTATTTTGCTAATAAACATAGGAATCGCCTTTAGCTATTATGTGCCACTAGTTTTACCACGGGGATAGGTATCTAAAATAAGTTTAAAAAGAAATTGTGTAAGACAAATTCATGTCTACAAAACAAATGACTATAAAATGATCAACCATCGATAGGGCTTACAAAAAACAGGTGCATGCGATTTTCGACCTTATTGACAATTCATGATAAACTTCTTTTTGGTATTTTCTTGCTTTCTGACATTGATACGTTATTAAAATTATAAATTCTGAGTTACGTCAATAAGGTCGAAAATCGCATGCACCTGATTTTTGTAATCCCTATCGATGGCTGATAACTTTCTGATAGTCACTGGACAGCTTACAAGTGACGGCATAGTGCTGAATCTTATTATTTTATGCTCTTATATCGTCCTATATACGTCACCTGGTGGTTCATATGACCCATCCATTTTGGACATGGGCCTGTAGTCTAACAGTCGTATCCTCGCTACCTGCCCTGCCCATAGTCTGGTGCGTGATGGCTTGGAACGTCAGCGTCTCTTTCTGTGAGGCAGTAATGCTTATCAATCAGATATTTCGCTCTTGGCTTACTAACTGTCATTAACTGATGCCATTTGAATTGCAACATGCACGTTATTTTAGGCAAAAAAAATAACAGTAATTACTTAGGATTTATTTTAGGAACAGAATAGATTCTTTGAGCTGGAATATGATCTCACAGATTGCACTTAGAACCTTAGTGAAGTAATAAAAAATGTTTATTTCGTAATATTCTATAAGTTTATTTTAGTTGGCCGGCACCATTGACATATATTTAGTACATAGGTATATATCGATGGCCGGCACTTTTAGAATAGCCTAAATTTGTATGGGGCTGGGTGATCTCCTTTATTATGCATGCACGTGTGTTTGCATGAGTATATATTGCTATAACTATTGCCCTGTAATAAAAATCTTGTGTATTATTGATCTTTTTCCGGTACTTTTTTGACAGAGTAGTATCTTAGAGATTGCATAGTTAAAATAAATATAACAAAATGTAATTATTGGTGATTAAAAGTAGCTATGAGTATCTTACCCTTTATGTGTATTATTGGTTCTATGCCGTTGTTTTGCTGACAGTAGCAACGAATTAATTAATTTATATTAATCTAATCCTTTTCTCTAAGATTGATATCGAACAAGCGATACTTTCGCATTGCGAGCGATCATAAGTTTTTTTTATAATTAACAACAAACATAATGTTCATAAAATATTATCCACTGATTACTATTGTCATTATAAACAAAAGCAATTTTGTAAAACTACTTTCGAATTTCATAAAGGTTTATTCAAAACAAAAACTTTGCAAATTATTTATACTCGATAAGTAAGTTTATATTTCAATTGATATACTGCTTCAATTTTCTATACTGTGGCGCGAAAGTGTTATACCTACATAATATGGCGGTAGGTGCGTCGCATCTCGCGTCGCGATTGATCGTAATTATACTCGCGAACTGGGGAAGAGGGGAGCCTCAAAAGCTTTGAGCGCTCGGAAATCCTCGCCTTAAGTATTTACCTATCTTATAGGTACAGTTAAATACACATAGTTACACACAGTTAAATATAATATAAAATATACATACAGTAGATTACACGAATCCATTACATGCCTCTTGTACAGTTTGCACCTTAGGTGTAGGAGCTGTTTGAGTAACTTGTCTTACAGTGATAGGGGTTTGAGCGGACCTCTCAGCTCGCATTTCCTTCTGTAACCACTTGCGTATATTCTTGCGACAACGAACAAACAAGAAATAGGTGAATGCAATTACCATAACTGCAATAACAACAAACAGTCCTGCAGTATAATACTGTAGGTTTTCTAAGTGATTCATGGCTGTTTGGTTAATGACATTAACTTCCTTTCGTTCTTCTTTAATAGAATTATTGCCCATGATTAGAACACTAAGACAAGACAAAATACAATAGAAAATAAGTAAAATAGTTGTTTACTCTTAGGCTGTTTGCAACCAAATAATTATTTTATACATTAAACATTACAAGAAAATTGGCAATTAGGCAATAGAATACTGAATTCGTGACACATCAATTTACATAACTATAATGTACTAATAACATAGGTACACAAAATTTTTGCTATACAGCGTTAAAATTGCTTATACCTTATTTCGTCACATAAATCGTACCGGACGTTTTATATTTCGTCCACTACGGGTTGTATGTTTAATAACCGGTTCATTTATCGGCATGTTTACGCTAGGTATATTCTTATTACTATCATTTAAAACTAATTTTTCTTGAGAACAACATTTATCGGGTACGGATAAAGTGTGAAATGAGATGTCATCATCGTTAAGTACGTACGCAGGTTTCAATCTGTCTATAGATATATTCGCTTGTCTATTAGGTAAAGAAATTTTATAAAATTTTGGTGTTCTCTCTAATAATTCGTATGGACCAGAATATGAAGGGTCTAACGAAGAGCGTTCGACTTCGTTCCTTAAAAAAACATATTTAGTAGTTTCTAAAACGGGATGTACGAATATATTCTTTTGTGCTCTAGCTTTCATAGGTGTCGGCTTAATCTTTTTAAAACTATCTCTAATTTTTGTAACATATTCCGCGTCTGTATAACTATGAGTTATGTTTGCTCCACAAAACTCTCCTGGTAACCTTATTGTAGTACCATAAACAATTTCAGATGCACTTACACCGTTATCACTTCTAGGAACTGTACGTAAACCATATAAAACAGTAGGCAAATGATCTACCCAGGTACTACCTATTTGATCTAATTTCGCTCTTAATGCGGTTTTTAATGACCTGTGCCACCGCTCAATAATTCCATTACTCTGAGGGTGGTACGGGGTTGTTCTAAGTTTCGTAACACCTAAATATCTTAATAGCGAACTAAATAATCTACTCTCAAATTGGGCACCTTGATCTGTACTGACCCTGATTGGAGTCCCAAAACGTACGATCCAACCTTCGTAAAAATATTTTGCTACCGTACTGGCTGATATGTCTTTTAGCGGATATGCCTCGGGCCATTTAGAAGCTCTGTCAATTAATGTTAGTAAATACCTATAGCCTTCCGATGACGTAGGTAGGGGGCCCACTATGTCCAAGTGTACATGATCAAAGTGGTTTGCATGTTGAAATTCGCCAAACTTAGAAACAGTATGTCGCGTAATTTTAAGTTTTCTGACAATGAATACAGGTTTTGGCCCATAGACCTACATCTCTATTCATATTCGTCCAAAAATATCGTTCGCTTACTAAACGTCGTGAAGCTTTTATACCTGGATGGTTTAAATTATGCAAAATATCAAAAACAGTTCTTCTAAATTTTTCTGGTACATATGGTCTCAATCGGTCCAAAGACGTTTCACAATAAATCATATCTTTGCAACCTGGCAAACAAACTTTTTTAAGTTTCACATTATCCGAAGTTGACTTTAATAATTCTAATAACTCTTTATCATGTTGTTGTTCTGAAGCGATTTCCGAGTAATCTATAACGGTTGGGAATGTGATCGTCTCTATTCGAGATAAGCTGTCTGTAACGCTATTCTTGCTACCTTCTACGTACCGTATGTCCGTTGAAAATTCACTAATAAACATTAAATGTCTTATTCGTCGCGGCGTATCTTTTTCGCTCGGCTTTTTATTAAATGCATAAACTAATGGTTTATGATCTGTTAATATTATAAAATTACGTCCTTCTAACAGGTACCTAAAATGTTGGATAGCCTGATAGATGGCAAGCAGCTCGCGATCATAAGTACTATATTTACGTTCCGTTTCAGACATTCGCTTCGAAAAATATGCTAAAGGTTTCCACGAACCTTGGACTTTAGTCTGTAGCACTGCGCCTACGCAATCATTTGACGCGTCACTCATTAAACATAAAGGAGCGTTCTCACTTGGATACGTTAACAACGCTGCTTCTTGTAAACTTTTTTTACATTGGAGAAATGCATTTTCTGAACGATCGTCCCAAATTATTGGTGATCGATCTTTTTTCTTAGAACCGTGCAAAAACTTATTTAATTCTGCTTGATGTTGAGCGGCTCTCGGTAAATGTGCCCTATAAAAATTAAGCATACCAAGAAATTTACGTAATTTATCGACTGTTTCTGGTTTCGGATAGTCTACAATCGCTCTAACTTTATTCTGTAAAGGTAAAATTCCGTCCTTAGAAATTTCGAATCCTAAAAATTCTATTTTAGGTTGACCAAACACACATTTTGATAAATTAATAGTGACACCAAATTCGTCTAGCCTTTTTAAAACTATTTCTAAGTGCATTTTATGTTCTAATTCCGTTTTACTAGCTATACAAATGTCGTCAATAAAACAAAAAATAAAATCAGTACCGTATGTAACCTGTCCATTAGAATCGATTACTTTTATGTCATGCAATACAGAGTTGACCATGAATCGTTGAAATGTTTGTGCACTATTACGAAGACCAAATGGCATGCGTGTAAATTCCATTAAAGACCATGGTAAAATTACAGCAGTCTTTTCTATGTCTTCGGGATTCATAGGAATATTATGGTAAGCTCTGCACAGGTCTAATCTACTAAATATTTCTTTATTGGCTAACATATACGTTACATCATGGACTCTCGGAATCGGATAACGATCCGGTTTTGTTATGGCGTTAAGCGCCCTATAATCTCCGCAAGGTCTTAATTGCCCTCCAGCCTTAGGCACTACGTGTAAAGAACTAGACCATGCTCCCTTAGATGGACGACAGATACCCATCTCTTGCATTATTCTAAACTCCTCTTTAACTTTTCTATACCGGTCCGGTGGAAACGGTCGAGCGCGCGTAGACACCGGTCTGCTAGTAGTTTCAATAAAATGCATAACGGAATGAGGAGCATTGTTTTTAAAATTAACGCTTTTAGTTATGTCAGGATATTTCAGCAATAAGTCACTATAAGGGTGATTTGACTCGATAGTCCTTAACGATGGTTCATTCCAATTCACTATAGATCCTATAACACACATGTTTGTAACTTGATCAATTAGTTTACGACCTGATAAGTCTACTAATAACTTGTGATACTTAATGAAATCCGCACCGATAATAGGTTGTTTTACATCTGCTATCACGAAAGTCCATATGTATGGTCTTCTTAATTTTAAATTTAACATAAGCGTTTTAACACCATAAGTATTAATTTGAGAGCCATTGGCTGCAAAAAGTTTATATTTAGACAATGGTAAATTACATGCTTTAACTAACCTGTTTTTATACGGCAAAACTGACACATTAGCGCCTGTATCTATTAAAAATCGTAAACTAGTCGCCTGATCTGTAACAATAAGACGGTTATTAATAAATTGTGTACAATCGCCCGTCGCCGACTGTACCTCTACTTGTTTTCCGGCTGCGTTCCGGCAGCAGTCACGGTCGAACTTTTCCAGTTGCATGGAGCCACGCACTTATGAGCCTTTGTGCGGTAACGGTGGTGGTAATAGCATAGCCAATTGGGGCTATTGGGAGTGCGCCTTCCTCTGGAGCTGGATCTGTTCCGTTGCGAATTCCTATTATAGTTGTTGTATCGTGGTCTTGAACGTAACGTGTTTGCTTGCATTTCATCTAGTCTCGTGTTAATACGCGCGATTTCAGCGATTAAAGATGCAACTGTATCGGTACCGGTACTCTGAGTTACTTCGGTAATTTGCAATGGCCGAATATTCTCGACGACCTTGTCTGCCATCTTCGCTAATTTCTCGAGTTCCGTGGTATCTGCCACCGTCAATAGGTACAGCACGCACGGATTCTGGTAAATGCCCTTGCCAGAGTATTCTCAACGTTTCACTACTGATTTTTCCACGAGCTAAGTCGGTCATTTTTGTGAGTAATTGTGAAGGCCTTTGATCACCTAACTCCATTTCTCCGATTAATTTCTGTAATCTCCGTGTCTCAGTTTCCTCAAAAATTGTAAGTAGGCGTTCCTTCAGACCTTCGTACTTTTTCGTCTCCGGCGGCTTCAAAAGGTAATCGGTAAGTTGGGCTATAACGTCTTTACCCAATTTCGTTATGGCTAAGTTATATCTAGCTTCGTCTGATAATTTCTGAGGCGCCAATATCGCATCCATCTGGACGAACCACAAGCGAGGCTGGTCAGTCCAAAATTCGGGGATCCTTGACGCCACTGTAATTTGTGCCATATCGCCATACATCAGAGTAGAACTTTCTCCGGGTTTTCCTTCGCTAGCAGATGTCGTCATGCTTACAAAACGCTGTATTTTACCTCAGCCGTGCATGTCGCGGAGGGAGTCGGCACGATACGATAAATTCACAAGGTTCGTATATCACCACTTTTCAACTGTCCAATTCTATCCACATACACCACTAATTGTAAAAATGTTCACTTTATTCACCGTTCGGGGTCACCAATGTTATGTGTGGGTGTATATTTGAGGATAGTAAATGAAATTGAGATAAATATTTCACTTGCATTTATTGGCATACAACCATATAGTACAAAGGTTAGGTGCCGACTGGCGTGCCGCATATCTTATGCTAACGTATACAAAATAGGATACCTGTGTGTCCCTACAGTCCGTTCGTTGCGAGATCACAGCGGCTACTAAACGAGCGCCAACGGTTGAAGGCGTCGCCGGCGTCGCAAGCGCCCTTTGATCTGTGTCCAAAAACCGACACTAGACCGGATCCTGTTCAAGCGTCCACAAGCTCACGCAAGCCAAGCCCTCTTTACAAGCTTGTGCTTATGGACACCAAAACTTGATAGACATTTGACACACAGCTTAGTGGGGTCGCTATAGAGCTAAGAGCGAGATTCATGGTGAAATGGTAAGGTTGTATAGGCCTCTGTATTATATAAGTTTAGTAACAAACTAAGTAAACTTACTCGAGTAATAAGATTCTCCGCTAAATTCTCTATGCAATAAGGCACGTTGTTGTTCTGAGGGTCTAGTACCAGTTGCACTCGATCGTCACGATGGACGATAGCCTATCGAACGGGAACAATTTTCCATACATTTTCTAAAAGCGCCCCTAGGAGTGAGTAGCAAGAACGTCACCCGATGGAGCGACTTTCAAATCGCGAGTATAAGTGTCATTTTGATCGACGAGTCGACGACGATGATGGACGACGATAACAAAATAGGCAAATCCGCAGTTTAAGTTGCACTTTTGACAAGTCAAATAAAGCATATCGAGTCCATTGTCGAAGCAAACGAGCATTCTATTGTCACTGAAAAAACTTTGGTGAGCCCGTGTTGTGAGTAGTGTAATAAATAAAGGAAAATCATTATCTTATGTTATTTTGCTTGAAAACTTATTGTAATGGCTCAGGAAGATGATGTGGCTGAAGTGTGACTCTGAGAAAGAGCGAGAATCGAAGATAACGTACAAAATTGTCTTCAACCAACCGTTTGTTAATACCAATATTATTTTGGGTTCTACAAAGGAATGTTAATGAAGGTTGAGTCATAGAGTGTTATGAGAGGCTCATAACATTCCCAGAACTAACGCAGGTGAGTAAAAATTGTTTTAATATGTATATTAAAAGTTACTTCTGAAGTGATCAAATCTTAACATTTTCTGTTATACAGGCTCTCTAAACATATCTTTGTCATGTCTACTTTGCTAGCAACGTAAATATATACCTAAATATGTAATGGACTTAATTAAAATAACGGGGCGGTTCACAACAAGTTAATTACAACAATAGATCCTTTGTTTCGCAAACTTTTAAGTGGATATTAATTGTTTAGAGGTAGGAAGGTAGGTATCGTTGTGTTAGTTCCATAAACTTAAGAAGGAAATACGAGAAAAACGATACACTACATCTTTATACTTAACATTTAGTAGGTACCTATTATCTAAAGATGATAACTATAGATGTGGACCTTGAACATTATTATTATTATTTCATAATAGGTAGTATTTGAATAACCTAATAATAGAACTTACAAATTATGGATCTATCTAACCTAACTAACATTGATGCACCAAAGTTCAATGTAATTGTTAATCTTTTTATGTTGAAAAACGTTTTCTAAATTGTCAACAGGGAACGGTTATTTTTATTAAGATGATAGCTACAGCAATTCAACACATCCCTATACTCAAACCATTCAATCATTAATGTGATGGCACACAATTGAAAATAATATTTTCATGTTCTTGTTATGTACCTAATATATGTTATGAGGCATCAAATGTTCATATTATCCTAGTTGCATTACATCCAATTTATATAGGTACTATGCACACTATGACTCATTAACATTTACTCCTTTTTACTAAATTTCAAAAGTTAGTTCACCTAACTGTAAATAATAATTGCTGATTATAGGGAGTGTAGCTACCTTTGTCAATTATATTATATCATTAAATTTGAATATTGTTTGTTACAGAACAATTATCAAATCAGAAGAAGAGAAATATCATCTAATGGGCACAGGCAAATTGAAATTTGCATCAAGATTGATGAGCCGTTGATGGCTCATGGCTGTTTACATGATATGACAATTCATGTCTCTATAATCATGTTATGTATATGGCAGTATAGACAGAGTAACAGAAAGGCAGTAAATGAGTGGACCAAACTGCCACAAGCAATTACTACATCTCACTGCTTGAGGCAACTTATGTTTTGTTGCAGGGACAAAATGAAATCATGTAATCTGGACAAAAATATGTATATTTTGATAAAGAAAAAACAACATACAATATACAATTTTTTTATTCTGTATAATATGTGTTATGCATTCACTAAATATATTTAATATTATGCTTTTCCTTTATTTGAAATACAATAATATTTTATAAATACAAAAAAACCATGTAAGAAGTAAGATCTTGGAAATATTTTACATAAATTGAGTATATTTATGAAAACACATTTTCCTTTATTTGAAATACAATAATATTTTATAAATACAAAAAAACCATGTAAGAAGTAAGATCTTGGAAATATTTTACATAAATTGAGTATATTTATGAAAACACAATTAGACAGTCCTAATTAATGATGTCTTTTAATAATAAATGATTAATTAATTTTGTTTATACATTCACACAAACTATACTTGTTGCATATTAAGTCCAGTGATTAAACATAAAAATGGTTTCTGAAAAGAACTACAATACAATACACAGGCACATTCAATACCTAATAAACTTGTAAAGCTAATCTCTGCTACTATAAACTCAAGTGATCCATAACATGCTACACTGAGACATGTTAAATTTGTAAACTCCTTATTTGAGTACTAATAATGCCACAGACTTCATATTCTTGCTACACCGAGGCATGTCCAATTTGTAAACTCCTTATTGCAGTACTAATAATGCCACAGACTTTACATTCTTGCTACACCGAGACATGTTCAATTTGTAAACTCCTTATTTCAGTACTAATAATGCCACAGACTTCATATTCTTGCTACACCGAGACATGTCCAATTTGTAAACTCCTTATTTCAGTACTAATATTGCCTCAGACTTCATTTTCTTGCTACACCGAGACATGTCCAATTGGTGAACTCATTATTTCAGTACTAATATTGCTGCAGACTTCATATTCTTGCTACACCGAGACATGTCCAATTGGTGAACTCATTATTTTAGTACTAATATTGCTGCAGACTTCATATTCTTGCTACACCGAGACATGTCCAATTTGTGAACTCATTATTTCAGTACTAATATTGCCGTCGACTTCATATTCTTGCTACACCGAGACATGTCCAATTGGTGAACTCATTATTTCAGTACTAATATTGCTGCAGACTTCACATTCTTGCTATTCTTGCCTACTCTCGGTTCTTGAAGTCTGCCGTAATTAGCTAAAAACAAGAAATTATTGAACATTGAAATAAGTAAAAAATACATGACTTTATTTAATGATATTTTTTATTACCTACTCTTGTATTTATCAAAATATATCATTTCAGTTTGCCAACAAATTATATATTTATTAAGACTATGACAGACTTAGAGGTTACCTATAATTTTTTTATGAATTTTAGTAGAATTACTGTAAAAATTTTCTGAATATTGTTTATTTTTAGACTGACTTTAAAACCACATGCATTTAGTAATTTGAAATACTGGCTTGGGAAAATATCACAAAGTAACTATAGTTTACTAACCATTGGTATAAATACAGAGAAAAATAACATCATAATCTTTAGAATACACACCCAGTGGTTTGTATATCACTGCAATTTGTTTATTGCGCGACATCTTTCAACATTTGTCAATTTATTCAAAACTTCTTAGTGTTGAAGTCCTTTTATCCACATGTCTTATGATCTAGTTGCTTCTTACACTCCTGAGACGTTCCAAACTCGATCTGCGCACTATTTCAGCTAAACTGAACACGAAAGATCTGAAAGAGTAAGTTTAAGAGAATTAAAGACAAATAATAGGATTAATAGGATTGGTTAACTATGTATCTAGTTGACAACGAATAGGTTAACGATGACAGAATAATACTTACCCGGCATAATGTAGGCGAAATAATAATTTTACATTTAAGTTTGAAAGAAAACAACAAAGGTAATAATACAACTGACGTATCGTATCTGACTTAATCTGACATTTATAATGTCATTTTAGTGATGCCAGATGCAATTTCTAAATTAGTATTATAATGCTGAAGAGTTTGTTTGATTGGACACGCTAATCTCAGGCACTATATTAGTTGCCGTTTATATTCCGTGAGAGCGTAGTATTTCCTTTGATGGGTGGATCACGGCACAGAAAATCACTGTTTTGTCTGTTCCGTGGGGACGATCTACTCGTGATGAAATCAGTGTCATCCGTATAAATCCGATAGAATACCTCAACCGATAAACTGCATAAGTATATAAAATAGATGAGCGTAGTTGCGGCATCCGCTATTATTTGTATATCTATATTCTTTTTATAGGCTCACGCACACCTGTATCCCTGACGGGGTAGGCAGAGATGTAATATTACACCCACATTTCGCCATGAATTTTTAGGTCCCAGTGGTCCCACGTAATAGGAGGCGAGCCTATTGCCTTTACCGGGCACATCACTAGACTCCGTTACTCTCTACTGTGTTATTATATTTATATTTCATACATATAATAAAACACTAAAAAATAATATTTTTGTACTTTGAATACGTTAAAAAAAATACTCTGTTAGGCTAAGAATCAGTAAAGGAGCATGAATCTAGAAAATAAATTCTGTCTGTTTGTCCGTTTGTCTATTTGTACGCGCTAATCTCCGAAGTTACTGGATGGATTTGAATGAAACTCTTTTTGTAATATTGCTATTAGGTCTGGGTCAACATAATTATAGTCTATAATTGATTTTGGAAAGTGGAACACCTGATGCAGTACCACAACAGCCCACAGTGTTCGCCGTAGAACAAACTATGTGGACAAAAGTCATTATCAAATTCCCGGAATTAGGTACTTTCTACCTGTAAACAACACCCCTAAGCCCCTGATTCCAAGAATTGTTCAGGTACGTGTAACATTCCATACTGATGAGTAATCGTTTATCAAAGTAAGCTAATGAGGTAAATGCAATTAAAGAAATAGGTCAGTGGCATTTTTGCTACACTTGTGCTAACACCTCATGGTGACAGTTCTTATTTTGTTTAAAGTTTCAGTGATAGATTTTACTTCTGAAGGTATGTATTTTCTTGTAAGAATCCTTTTAATGTGTCATAAACATACGTAAAGTAGACTAACTATGAATGCACAAAAAAAATGATGTTTTATCTTTGTTTTCGAACTTATCAAGCTTGGAAAAGCCATGTATCCTCTTGTATCCAGGCTGAATTTTTGATATGTTTTAGCTGCATGACTATGGACGATTATGGCATATATTTTACGTAGCACACTTGAGTACAACTACTTTTTTCTTTTTTTTCAGAAAAGCTTTACTCTATTAGTAAAATAGAGTTTTTCGAAAAATGGCTAAAGCACGAAAAAGACGAAAGAAATGATCGTTTATTTCATCTAAGTTTGATTTCTCTGACATTACTGAAGAATGTCAAAGGGAAATTAAGATGAAATTTGCCAATATTTCTTCGAAAATTGCTACAAAATGGGTTTCTTCAGGAAAGTCAAAAGAGCGTTTCCTTAATAAGAATAAGATGTGGCTGAATGGCGATGAGATAGTAATTTGTATGCAATCGACTCAACCACAGCCTTCTACCTCATCCGCTGACCTTTCTCGGCCTGGCAGGCCTAAAAAGTCTTCGAAGATAGAATTAATGACTGCAGAAGAGGTAGCTGCACGGTCAACTTAACATAAGAACGTTGCCAGAGTTATAAAGAACATTGGCATTGATCCAGCTTCCGTAAGTGTATATATTGGCCTTCAACAACCAAGTGCTGTGCAAAGTAATAGACCGCTAAGTAGTGACGAGGCATTAGCGTATTACATTGATTCAAAATCAACAAGTCACTCATACAAGCAGACTAGGACATGGACTATGAAAGTCGGACATCACGTGTCTCCATCATATGAATGAATTGTTATATAAAAAAAAGCGTGTTATCCTTCCGAGAATCACGTTGTTGTGACACAATCTCGAGCAGAAATTGAGCTACAAGCTATTTTTAATAAAACTGCAGAACGGTTAGTTAGAAGCTCAGAGAGAAGTTGTCACAAGCGTGCTCCACAATTCCTCGTTTACTATTATAAGTAAATGGGTGGTCTATCATCTCATAGTGGTTATAAACAGAGATTTGACAATAGCGAAGACACTGATGAGTTCCTTTTCGTTTTTTCATTTGTTTCTCTTAGGTTAATCGACGAAGGTAACAACATTATCTGGCAAAATCCTCATCCATCGTCGATGTTTTGCCGTTCAATTAAATTCATTTTTGCCAAAGAAACTACGGCATTAACAAAAATCGAGACTAATAAAGTTTTGGAACAAATAAACAACTTGGAGCCTACATCTTGTGATCTTGGTGGTTCTTTTTATATTTATTATTTGATTTGAATTGACTATTATTTTTTATAAATATGTCAGTTAATAATTTTTGTATAAATATGTCAGTTTGTAATTTTTGTATAATATATGTCAGTTTATAATTTTTGTATACATACATAACGTCACGCCTTTTATGCCCGAAGGGGTAGGCAGAGGTGTATTTCTACACCCACTTTTCGCCAGATATACTTTAGTCCCACGTAATAAGGTGCGAGCCTATTGCCGTACCGGGCACATTTCCAGACTCCGTGCTGCTACTGAGAATTTCGTGACAGAAAAACCCAATAACACTGCCCGACCCAGGAATCGAACCCGGGACCTCCCAATCCCATGCGCACATTTATGCCGCGAGACCAACGAGGCAGTCGTATGGGGTTTGATGTCGAGTTTTCCGTCTCTACGCAAAGATGGTATTTGCATCGTGTTATTCCTTAGTCACCTCTTACGACACCCACGGGAAGATAGGGGGTGGTGACACTTGTATTCTATGCCGTCAACCACACGGCATAATTTATTTAATAATATAGTATTATATATTATAATGACTGAAAATATATTTTTGTCCACCTGGCTTGTTCTACGCCGAACACTGTGCAGCCCGGCGAAACTATAAAACATAAAAATGCGGTTTGGCAAAAAACATTATGCCTGATGAGCATTTTCTGATGGGAGATTATTTGAAGATCTCGAACATCTGATGCGGAGAGCCCAACTACGCTAAAACATATACAGCCATGACGTGTCAGATAAAGTTATTCAGTCTGATGAGCATTTTCTGTTGCCTTATAAAAATCAGAGATCTGAAACATCTGATGAGGAATTATAATATCCCATCTGCACTATACTATAATTATACAATATACAGACTCGACGGCTAAGCAGTAGTTGTCCAATATTAAGAGGATTTCTTGTTGAGAGATCTATATTCATAATTCTTCGAGCAATTAAAGACCCGAGGAAGGACATAGTTTTTATCGCGATAACCGACATCCACGCGGGTGGAGCCGTGAGCGACAGCTAGTATTGACATATGTATTTTGTATGGATCTTTTGTCAAATATGCCTCTCTAATCTCCAAATACATGGATATATTGTATACATAATATAAGAGAGACAGAAACTTATATTAGAGAGACTTGAGTTCGAAACCATAGCGTTTTTTTTTTATTTTGTGGTTATTATGTGCTGCAATGTGAGTACGTTAATCCGTTGGTTCCTGCTGTCATAAAGATCTTTGACCGTCGTTGTAAGGAGTAAATAGCGGCAGTAGCTTGAAATATCCTGATTCTGGTCAAACCCATATTATCATTTTAAGTTGCGGAGGTCAGATGACATATGAAATAGGTACTTAATCGAGTCGTATATACAATCGCGATACCTAGAATAAGTAACTTTAATATTCAACTTTTCTATTCTTCAATCAGATGATTCTATTGTTCAATGATAGCAAATAATGAAGAGTTTTGTTGTTTAGTCCAATGAATGAAACAAACGGCTTAAGTTACTAATCTATTACCAGAATATACAATATTAACACAGTAATAGATTCGCAATTAGCCTATTAACAATTTGACATGAGGCTACGAATACGTTGGTTCTACTATTTCACTAATTCTGTTCTTATATTATGAACACGACTTCATGGCCATTGCATCAGTATATCCGAGTGAAATTATTCGTCTCATACATCCACTCGGGCGGAGCCACGTGTGACAGCTAGTTCATAATATTATATTTATAATATATAATTTATAATAAGACGTTAATTTTTACAATATGTGACGCGGAGTAGTGACTTGGAGTTCATTTCAGATATAGTCATGTATATCTCAAAGCATATTGGTTCTACCATCCATGTGGTACACATTATTTGCATTAAATTGTGAATCAAAACCATTCTCAAGTCCTCTTGAACACACACAAAAAAATTCATCATAATCGGTCCAGTCGTTTAGGGGGAGTTCAGTGACATACACACGAACACAAGAAATATGTATAATATATATAATAATAAATAAAATAATTTAATAAAGATAAAGATGTACCTAATTAAAAGTTAAATTCCCAAAAATAATTGCCTTTGGCAACATTAATTAAGACTTCTGATTTTACAGTGTTGTTACATAAGATAAATTGTTAGTCGTGTATGGTCGTAAAACAAAATTCCATATAAATTACATTACATTTAATAATAAGAAGATTTTGTTAATTTTATTGCAGGATTAATTTCACGTTGCAAATAAAACAATTAAATAAATAATCAAAATAATTCATGACTAATTATATTACAAAAAAATATATTAAAGTTGTCAACACTCATGTATTTTAAATCTGGTATTCTGGTTTACCATCTCCGTCGTGTCAAAAATGTCAAAATGAATGCATATACTTCATCTCTTTCTTTCCGAGTAGTTAAAAAGAGAGAGAAATAGAGGGCGTGGCCTATGTGCGTATGTGTGCAGATGATCGGAAATGGCCTGCCCGCCGTGCCATTTTGAGAGCTCGTACTGCGGATCAGTCGAAATGGAGTGAAGCACATCGAGCTGTCCATTCTCTACAACGGATAAGTCGTTGGAAAACTCGTACTAGACCCTCTGTATCTGCGTTTTGTCACGATCTGGAAACGATTAAAATCTTGATTAGCTACTATTTAACATAAGTAGGAAATAATTTTTATTTCTCTTATCAACCATCCGGGGTCTCGAATGTGTTGTATTGTTTAGATATTGATTTAATGTAGATTCATCACATATCGCCTCCACTTTACAAATGTTTTGTACCAACTGATAGCAAACTCATTGCAAATAGGTACAAACCGAATTGTATTTGTAATAACATTATTTTTTTTTTGGTTTTGATAAAGCCGTAAATACTCACACATGATTTCTTAAAGCCATCTATTGGCTAAATATGAAAGGTAAAATTTTTGTCAAGTACTGCAAATATTGTACACAGAAGTAAGTTGAACAAAGTTGCATTGCAATCTCATCCTCAAAAATAAAAGGAAAAGATAATTTTGTTGCAATAATGACATAAATGACAATGTTAATAAACGCGCAACAAATAAAATTAACAACAATAAAATAAAATAAATTACCTACTCGGTATTAGTAAACAACTAAAGTTTTACAATCAATATAAACAAACCATGCAAATGAAATTAATTTTTCGTATATAAATATAAATAGGTATGTATATAATATTAATACCAATAAGTAATAAATAAATAAAATTATTCACAATCACAACACACTAAAACGGACTTACAGTTCTTTCTCATAGTCTGCATTAAATCGTTGGATGTTTTTCTGCGAATATTATTTTCAGTTATTTTTGTGTATGAAAAATATTATACAGAGGGTCTAGTACGAGTTTGCACTCGATCGTCACGGTGGACGATAGCCTAGTCGATGGGAACAATTTCCATACATTTTCTAAATGCGCCCCCTAGCGGTCTCTATCGGTCGCTACTCTCCGTTAGGGGCGCTTTTACAAAATGTATGGAAATTGTTCCCGTCGACTAGGCTATTCCACCGTGACGATCGAGTGCAAACTCGTACTAGACCCTCAGATGCATTTTGCAAAATCTTATTAAAACAGTTAGAGCCATCTGTTGCTTGCTATCAAAAACTTACAGCACATACCTTGCCCTCAATACTGCAATGGACTAACTAGTTCAAAACAAATTACAAAGATGGCGTTCTACAAAGTTTACATTGCATCAGTATAACATTTTTAGAATTTTAATGTGCCATGATTTTATACAAAAGAAAAATAGATACACTGATCACGACACAGAATATTAAAGTAAATAATCAGAAGCTTCTAGTTTTATACGACAGATATGTATATAAATAATCATAATGTAATAGCTTTAATGACTTATTCGATGGCTTTGAATATCTTTTCGGAGTCCTTTCCGTGAAGAAGAGGCTGCATTTGAATTTCTTCGTCACTTTGATTTCCGTCACCAGTTTTGCTGTAACACAAAATTATTCTTTAGCTTTATTATTACACTAGCTGAGCCCGCGGTAACACTCGCATTATTTACGGCCCAGTCACGGCCAGCGGCGGGCGACAGTGGCGAGCGTTTTCGATGTACGTTCTTTTAGATCTCTTTGAGCCTAAATAGTTCCCATCATCCATTAAATTATGTGTAACGTTATATAAAACTAAGTATTCATAATTATTAGTGTTTGGTTTTACACGACACAGTAAGGGTTGGAAGTAAAGTATTTTCATATACTTTATTTGTATACAAAAGTATGAAGTATAATTGCCAAAAACAAACTAGGATACGTTACCTATCATAAAGTTGACAACCCTAATAGAACGACCACACACAAGTAGCAAGTTGCAACCCGCGGTCAGCCGGCGGCCTACTCGGGCGGCCATGCCGGCGGCTCATTCGTGCGGCCATGCCGATGCCGCCGGCCGCCGGCCGCCGGCACTGTTTGTAACAGTCTTCAGAGTATACGCGCCATGTATGTCGCCCGTGCCGCGCCGCTCGCCGCTTAGACTGATCTCGTGATGGCTCATAGCATAATGTTATATAGCCTTTAGCCTTCCTCGATAAATGGGCGATCCAACAAAAAGGAATTATCCAAATTGAGTTAGTAGTTCCTAAGATAAGCGCGTTAGACCAAACAAACACTTCAGCTTTATAATATTATTATAGAAAAGGACATTCTCACTTCGAAACGCATCTTTTTTATGACTAGGCCCCAGACTCAAACTTGGACTAGTCGAACTATACTTTAATTCGAGATTGATTGAGCTATGAGACGTTTCTCGATGGCCACAATTTCCATACACTTGCTAAATGCGCAACCTAGAGGTGTCTTTTTTTATTGACTCACGCCTGTATCCCTGAAGGGGTAGGCAGAGGTGTAATATTACTCCCACAGTTCGCCATGAATTTTTAGGTCCCACGTAATAGGGGGCGAGCCTATTGCCGATACCGGGCACATCACCAGACTCCATGCTACTGAGAATTCGGAAAAACCCATTAACACTTTTGCCCAACCCGGGAACCGAACCCAGGACCTTCAAACAGCATACGCATACGGTATCCACTGGACAGCGGAGGCTCCTGAATGGAAATTGTTGAAAAGCCACTTGCATCTCGATCAAACTCAAATTGGAAAGGAATGGTCCACGCCGTCCAAATCGTCGTGAACCGTAAGCTCGGTAAACTTAAGTCGGTCTACTAAAAGTAGGCCGTAGTACGTAGATCTATTTGTGCTGGAATCAACATAGCTGTTTTACTTACAGATACATTTCTTCCTCCGGTATTTTGCCGTCCATACCGAGCTCCCGTCTCATCATGTTGCCCAGTGACGGACCTTCTTGTTTGTTGCCATCTGCGAAAAACATTTAAATACTTAATGTTATTATTAGTAAGGTGCAGCGAGTGCCTAGTGGAAATACCAACAGACTGCCACGCACGCGGTATTGGGTTCGAATGCACGGCGCGCACCACTTACTTTTCGGAGTTTTGTGTACTGAAATAACTTAGTTATCGCTTGTCTCCGCGAGCAAGTTAAGCCGTCGAACCCAGCTGTCATAAAGATCTTTGACAGTCCTTGTAGGGAGTCTGTACCTCTGAATAAACTGACATAAGCTATGGCTTATGTCAGTTTATTCAGAGGTACAGACTAATAAAATATCGCTATCCCTTTGGGTCGCGGAGAACAGACTGAACAGATAAATATTCAGTCAAATTCTGTTGACTAGTAAGTGGACCCCGGGTTGCAACAGAGTTAGCGCTAGAAGAAGAAAACGTTTACTATTGTGCAATTATTTAAAGGATGATTGTTCTTACCAACTATATGTTCAGGGTCATTGCAAATGCAAAGGCTAGATTATTAGGGATAACTAAAACGACTGAATGTTGGATAAACACTGAGTATATTTGGATAGAGCAACATATTTTAATAGAGATTACATACATAGAGATTTCATATACGTCATAGCTTAAGTACTACATCTCACCTCCCCCGCAAAAGAAAAATAAAATAAATGTAAATTTATTTTATTTTCGTTCCTTTAATTAAAAAAATGGTTAAATACAGGTTAAATATGATTGCATAGTGTAATATAAATGTTAATAAGCAATAAGTAATTACCCCAAATTAAAAAAATAAGAATACACATTACATATCGTTTTCTTACAAATAAGAACAATCTAGTTTACAGATTAATTAGAACTAGCTGGTGTATACAATTTGGTCCTATTCTTATGTACTAAGTAACTTTTATTATTCTTAACTTAACAATCTCTACATTAGGTGAACTTTCCTTAATAACGATATATGGACCTGAATAAATACTTTGGAATTTATCACCTGTCTCATTTTTTAGTAATATTAAATCATTGGCCTTATATGATACTGGGTTAATATTACGATCATATTTAATTTTTCTCATTATTTTACTATTAATTAAGTTCTCTCGTGCCTCTTTTTGTGACATTTGGATTCTGTATTTCAATTCTAGAGGGTAACTATCAAAGTTATACACCGGCTCAACTTTACCTGAGTTCAAGTTTGATGGCAAAATACACTTTTTTTCCAAAGACTAGCTCAAAGAGCGTAAATTTTGTTGCACTATGAACAGATGTATTATGGGAAAAACACCAGAACGGAAGCCAAGTACTCCATGACTCAGTATGCTTTTCTGTTTGTATCCTTAAATAGTTACCTAACTGCTTATGAGAATTTTCCAATGCTTCAATAGACTGGTAATGATATGCTGTTGATTGTAACTGTTTTATTTGCAATAGTTTACTTACCTCATTCATGGTGGACGATACAAACTCGGTCCCCCTATCGGTGGCGATTTCTTTCGGGATGCCGTATCTAAGAATAAAGTTATGAACAAAACTCCTAGCTACCTCCGTAGTTTGCTTAGAAGTTAAGGCCTCGCGCGCACTAGCGATTAAAGTTGGCCGATAGTTTGATCGGTCAGTCGGATCAGTACAGAGTTATATGGCAGTGCGCGCACTTGATCAAATCTTCAAGTGCGCACACTGCCATATAACTCTGTACTGATCCGACTGACTGATCAAACTATCGGCCAACTTTAATCGCTAGTGCGCGCGAGGCCTAACGGGTATGCTTCAATATATTTGGTCAATTCACACTGTATAGTCAATATGTATACGTTATTATTATAATCTCTTTCCAGCGGACCTACCAAATCCAAATAAACTTTTTCAAACGCCGAGTGCGCTGTAGTGGTTATAATCATAGGCTCTTTTGTATAGTGTGATGAATGTTTTTCTCTTTGACACTTGTCACATTTCTTAACAAAAGCTGTCACGTCAGCTTCAATACCTGGCCAAAAATAATACTTTTTAATATTTCTGATCATTCGCCGTATTCCCGCATGACCGCTGGTGGGTAAAATGTGGAAGTCATTCACTATTACACGTTGATCATCCTTATTATTTACTCTTTCTACATCTTTTAAAATACAAAGTCGTGGCCCTGACCAATTATTTATTTTACTTATTTCTGATACCAGCTTATGTACAAAAATATTATTATTATTGTTTTTTATAAAATACTAGACGACGCCAGCAGCTACGCCTGCATTTTTTTTTAATTTACCCGTTTTGGCCGATCCCGTGGGAATTTCGGGAAATCCCTTCTTAGTGCACCCCTACGGTCCCCAAGGAACATACATGCCAAATTTCAGCTTCCTGCGCCCAATAGTTTCGGCTGTAGCGTGTCTGTCAGTCAGTCAGTAACGCAAGGATTTTATATATTAAGATGACGGCGCATTAACAGCGCCTCTTTATTATTTTACGTCGGAACAGAAATTGCAGATGTCATGAAACGTCATCACGTCATTAGTACAGTTTTTAAACGAATCGGAAGTGCTCCCGGCCGGTTGTGACGAAACGAATTGCGGTCCAGTGGCGGGGGGCACTGACGGTGTTCATGTGGACTTGTCTGGCGGACTGCGGGACATTCAGTCGGGTCGCCTGGTTGACGGTACACCATGAATCCGTCTTCGGTTCGTTAAAAGACTTGCAAGTGAAAAGTGTTAGAATATAATTGTTAAGATAGTGCCTTTCGTGTTTTAAAGTAGATAGTGTATTTTAGTTTGTGTGTATTCAATGCACAATAACCCAGCTGCGCCCACTTAGTAGGAACTCTGAACACTCTGAAGTGATTATATCGGCCAATAATCTAGTTACCCGCCTACATCAGAAGTGGGATAAAATTGTGCAATAAAACGTACACACAAGACGTGAGTGAGGACGATTGTGCTGCTGCAGTGCTGGCGAATCAGTTGATTTCTCAACTGCTACCGTGGTGAGCGTATTCTATCTAATTTTTCTATTGGCCCTGCAAATTTTATTTGGTGGCGGTAGTTGTAAAACGTTATTGGTTGGCAGAATACTGCTACACGTTTAGTAACCTTAGGATTGTGGTGGTGAGGTCGCCGTCACATCACTAGCCGCTACAGCGTTATGGGTTCGATTCCCTCGCGAGACACGAAATTGTGGTTAAAACAGGCGTTTACTGTGAAACCGGTTGAACTTTACGGTATCGTGTTTCCCATATCATGATCTCTTGGATAAGCTTCTTTTTTAATAGCTTAAAGAAGGAAAGAAAAAGAACAAATTTGTGGGTAGTAATGACTGATTAAATAGCGACCCCATTGTTGTATTTTATACTATCGTATGGGTGCCCGACTACTACTGTGACCTAGCTATAGCGCAGATATCGAAAAGACGTTTTGGGTTCGATACTTGGGTTAAAAAGAAAACGATTGCTTTTATTACTTTTTTTCGTAATAAAACTTGAGGGTGGCTTGCGATCACGAACCTTGTGAACGCAAATACTCTCTGATCGGCGTGCAGCCGTTTGTGAACATAGTATGTAACGGTAACAAGACTGAGCGTACAGGCCGACTTGCATTAGAGTGAAGCGTGCTGGTTATTGTTGTAGTGCAGTTGTAATTTTGGTTTTAGAACCAAAACCCAGCTTCGGCTGGTGTTCTGCTAAATCTAGAACAATAACTCCGGTCTAGACTGTCCTTCGCAGGGCAGCGGCGCTAAATGGTAGATTCGCGTTCGACTAATCGAATCGTACATACTAAGTTCATAGTATTAGACTGTGCTGAGCTATTGCAAAGCTATTTTATGTGGAACTGATTGTAGCGTTTGTTTCTTAAATGGACGTGTGACCTGTAGTGCTGTTTAGAACTTTAGACGTGTAGTTGGTTGGTTGGTGTGGTACCTAACCACCGTAGTCGAAATTAGTTTTGGTAGATGTTACTAGCGCGATTATTTTACCGACTCGAGACGTTTTGAATGCCTAACGGTATTGTTTAAACGTGATTGCGGCTTAATCAGGGCGAGGCAGGTTTACTCCTTGTAATTCTGTTTCGTACAGACAATCTGTTGCATTTAAACCTGCTTCTCTTTGTGCGTGATTTGTAACACGTTAATGGATGGCACTGCTGGTATTTAATTCGATCTTAAGATTGTACGTGTAAAAAAATACATACTGTTTTTAAAAATTAGTGTGATACGCTGGGAATCTTCACCAATTGCCCCCGATTCTCTCTCCAATTCCAAGTTACGTTTAGGACGTTTCGGAGTGATTCAGTAACGAAGATACCTTCAGTACAAGGTTTTTAGTAGAAGCTGTTAAACTTGATTATCAGATGTAGAAGAAAATAATTGTTATCATTGTAGTGTAATGATAATCATTTTGAATGATTTTAGTTTTCATTGTAGGTAGGACCACGTTAGGGGCCATTAGTAATGATTGTTTGCTTAACCTTATTCCCAATTGAGTTGCGAACCTTGTAAGTCGTTGTTGTGATGTTCTTGTTCTTCATACCCTCGTTTCCGTTGCTGCAGATTTGCAGAAACTGAATGAGCTGTCTGTGCGGCGACAAGCTTTTATGTTAGGAGGCATAGTTTCCATTGGTGCGTAAGCAAGACAAGCCCTTGTTGCGCTGTCATAGTACCTATCACTAATGATTGGGTTAGGATAAGTATTTCGTACCTATTTAGAATCAACCATTAAGTTTAAACTAGCAACTACGGGCTTTGTTTGAACGTCGCGTTCTGGTGTACTTTCTGTAATAGCGAGTACCTACGTATTGATGAATTCACCATGAGTTTAGTTGACACCACGATAGTTGTACGCCTTAGTTATGAGCAGGTCAGAAGTTTGTTATAAACCATACCTTAGGGAAAGCGGGTATGTCTAGGGGTACAAAGGTTGTTATTAAGGCTTCATTTTATTTTGCTTAGTAGCATACTCGCTAGATTTGAAGTAAAAGTAGAGCCCATCTTACAAACAATGCTATGAGAACGAATCTGGCAAAGCTATTTCAAAAGACATTGATGTTATGACCGTTCTGCTGTTGAGAATCAGAAAATTATTGTTATCAAACATGTTAAAGTCGCTGTCAAATATGCATACCTAAAGTACACTTATGATCTTAGGAATGTTTCCGAGTTTCAAGTACCAACGATGCTGACATAGTAAAGAAATGACATAGAGTGAAGTGGTATTGTCTTCATGTCTTCAAGCAATATTGGAAACTGCACCGGAGTATCTTAGCGGTAGCCCCTAGAAAGCGGCATCTGGGTGATAGTCTCATCTAGCCTTGTAGCGAGGACCATAGCGTGGCCCGGCATTGCCTACTAGAGGGGAGTGCATAAAGATGTGGGGTTTGGACGTAATCATGGATACAGTGCCACTTAAATGGCTTTAATTTCATTTATGTTCATTGATTCTATATTAATCGCTAAAATTGTGTCAGTGGTGCTCGACCTGGCTTCTGTTGTATAAGAGAAGCGCGTTGCAAGAATCGGAAAGAACTCGTTACAGTCGATTGACAATCTTAGTAGTCGTTGCGTTCGCGTAGACAAAAGTAAATCAATTTGTTCAACTGTAACTTACTAGTATCAGTAATATCAGTCCATGCGCGGTTTACATTTAAGCAGCTTCAGCTTATGTTGGTGGCAGTTGGTTTCAAATTCAGGTTTGGATGTTCTGGCAGAAAAGATGAACAATAAATAATTGAAAGTTGCGTTATTATCATCTTTATTCTTGAGCAGAGAGCCAAGTACCCAGTGAAGTTGTAAAAGATTTTGATAATCACTTAAGATTTCGATGTACGGATATTGAATTAGTCTGAAAGGAACAGGGTCTCCAATCAGTGGGTATACCATGCGAAGAATCCTTGTAAAATTCAGTTGGTAGATAATTTCGCGTGTGTGACGCGCGGCCCGTGAGTGGCGCGCATCCTGTGCGCGACTTTGAGGTGCCTCGTAATCGGTATAGTTACAACCTATATCGCTTTCTAGCAATTAAATTTAAGGTAGTTTATTAAGGGACTTTGGTTAAAGGTTGAGTGAAATGGTTTTATGATAGAAATGACTGGACCATAAATTGATTAACGATCAATCGATCAAAAAAAAAAAAAAAAGAGATGACATCACTGTTCTTTGAAATGTTAGGGTCATGATGGGTTAGTCGAAATTAGTACCAGCTTATGGAACGAAGAGAAGGCCGAGACGGCGAAGATTGATGTAGAACTCGATGAGGATTATCCTCATAGACTCGGTAGATGCGTAACACATCGGCAGGCTCCTATACTATTTCAGTAGCATTTGATACAATCACAGCAGGATCAGATAACCTTTGCATCAACTCAGACCATGAGCCAATTGACCTCGAAGTTCAAATTCACGCTGAATACGACAGTTCATAACTGATAGGTGAGGTTAGGCTTGACGTAGCATAGGTTTGTAAGGCAGGGTCTACTGTAGCTGAAGAGGTCCAGAGGTGCAGAGTAAAACTTCCGATGAGTGTAGAAAACGAGTATATTTGCAGCATAAACTTAGCCTATTTATATCTACAATTTTAGTGCTACAAGAAGTTACACATTAAGGGAGCTTACATTTGAAATCAGCCAATCACAGAAAAGTGCAATTTTAATGTAGTTAGTTTCTAACTTGGGTGCGAGCATACAACGCACGCGGCTCGTATAAATATTGGCGCCACTTAAATTCACGCCAGTTTGCGCTCGGCGCCGCGGTGAGCGGACGTCTATGTCTCTTTATGTAATGCAGCTACAGTGGTCCTCCCTTAGCGAAGCGTACCGGAGTCTTCACAGCTCTGCCAGATCTCGTCCTGAGTTGCAGATCTTCGGATTGCGTCGGCGTCGGCGTAGGCGCTGAGGGAATATCCATGGCAGGCGTGCAGTCGCTGTTATCAGTGTTCAGTGTATACGCCGGTTTCAACCGATCGATGGATATGTTGACAGTGCGTGTAGGCAATCTTATTTTAAAATATGTTTCGTTTCGCTCCAGGACTGGATACGGGCCTTCGTAGGGACGTTGTAGTGGTTTCCTTACGGAGTCTACACGTAGAAATACAGATTCACACGTACGAAGATCTCTGTGCACAAATATGTTCTTTCTGTTGCTATGCGGTAGGTACTTAGGCGTAAGCTCAGTGATAACACGATGTAGTTCGTCGACGTACGTATAGTCCATCTTCGTGCTTGTAGGTGATGGTGTAATGAAATCTCCCGGTAGTCGTAGTGCTTGTCCGTAGGTAAGCTGGGCTGCGCTTGTGTTAGTGTCGGTGCGAACTGCAGCTCGAAGTCCCATCAGTACTGTGTTTAGTTCACTTGTCCAGTTGCTACTTGTTGATAGTCTAGCCATCAGTGCAGCCTTTAGCGTGCGGTGCCAGCGTTCAATAACCCCGTTACTTTGCGGGTGGTAAGCAGTAGTACGGGTTTTCTCGGCGCCGACCAATCGCGTTAATTCGTGAAACAGCTGACTCTCAAATTGTCGTCCTTGGTCCGTTGTTATGGTAACGGGCGAGCCGAATCGTGTTATCCAGAACTCGTACACGGTCTCCGCGACAATTTTTGCTGACATTTCTCGTATGGGCAGTGCTTCCGGCCAGCGAGTCGCGCGATCTATCATAGTGAGTAGGTATCGATGACCGTGCGCCGACGGTAATAGCGGGCCAACCAGATCAATGTGTAGGCATTGAAACCGGGCGCTTGGCGGGAACGTTGCGAGTTCGCTGTAGGTATGGCGTTGAACTTTGGACTGTTGACACGCAGTACATCCTTTAGCCCAGCGACCGATGTCCGTGTTAATTGCAGGCCAGAAGTATCTCTCTTGCATGAGTTTTCTTGTAGCGCGTATCCCGGGGTGGCTTATGTTATGTACGGCGTCGAAAGCGATTCGCCGAAAGTCTTCTGTTAAATAAGGGCGTATGTTGCTTGTAGAAGTTTCGCAGTATATTTGTTTATCAGACGTAGGTATAGTGATCTTTTTGAGTGATATGTTTGTTTGTTTGAGTAGTTCGGGTATTGTCGTATCTTGTTGTTGAGCTGCGGCGAGTTGTGTGTAGTCGATCGAGGTAGGTATTTCGATCGTTTCGATTCTGGATAAGGCGTCGGCGACTGTGTTGTTTATCCCGCTCACGTGACGTATATCCGTAGTGAACTCGCTTATGAATGATAGTTGGCGGGCTCGGCGTTGCGTTTCGTTGTCCGACGGCAGCTTATGGATTGCGTAAATGAGTGGTTTGTGGTCCGTGTAGATAATGAGTTCTCTTCCCTCAAACATTTTTCTAAAATGTTTTACGGCCATGTAGATTGATGTTAGCTCTCGATCGAATGTACTGTATCGTTGTTGTGCGTCAGAGAATCTCTTGGAAAAGTAGCCGATAGGTACGTATTTGTTGTTTATGCGCTGTTGTAGTACCGACCCAGCGTTTTTTTGTGAGGCGTCGCACATGAGAGACATCGGATGATCGGCGGATGGCGACGGGTGAGCGAGTAAAGTTGCGTTTTGTATGCTGACTTTACAGGCTTCGAATGCTTCAAGGGCTTCCGTAGTCCAGTCGATTTTTGATTTGTCGCGTTTCTTTGAGTTGTGTAGGTATGCGTTGAGCGGGGCATGAATGAGAGCGGCGTTCGGTGTATTGTCACGGTAAAAATTAACCATGCCGAGGAATCGTCATAGTTCTTCCACGGTCTCTGGTTTCGGGTATTCGGCGATGACCTTGACCTTTTCGTACGGCGGCTTGATTCCTTCGCTCGACACGTCGTAACCGAGGAATTTTACTGTTTCTTGAGCGAATACGCATTTTGATGGGTTTATTGTGATCCCGTATTCGTCTAATCTTTGAAGGACGGTGCGTAGGTCTTTAGAGGCCGTTTGAAGGCTTTCATGGGCCAAAATGACGTCATCGATGAAAACGAAGGCAAAATCGAGTCCGCTGAGCACTTGATGTATAAATCGCTGGAATGTTTGTCCGGCGTTCTTGAGGCCGGGACACATTCGCGGGAATTCAAATAACCCGAACGGTGTGGTGATAGCGGTTTTGTCAATATCAGGGCCGTGGACGGGCAGTTGCTGGTAAGCTCTGTTCAAATCTAATACCGTGAAGACTTTCTTGCCGTGGAGTAGGTATGTGAAGTCCTTTAGTCGAGGCACGGGGTAGCGGTCGGGTTTGGTTACTGCGTTGAGTCGTCTGTAGTCGCCACATACCCGTATATCGCCGTTTTTCTTGGGAACTACGTGGAGCGGGCTTGACCAAGGGCTTTTGCTTGGACGGCATAGGCCCTGTTGCATCATGGTTTCAAATTCTTTCTTAGCGGCCCAGTAGCGGTGGGGCGGTAACGGTCGGGTTCTACAGTGTAGCGGCGGGCCGGTTGTTTCGATGTGATGTTCAACACGATGTTTAGGTATTTGCTTCATAGAGGACGGTCGGATGATGTCTGGGTACTCGGCAAGGATTTTATGAAAATGTTGTTGATCGTCGATGCTTCTGACGGTTGGCTCGTTGGAATATGAAACTGATGTCTTGACGGATAAGTTCGTGACTTTATCGATGAGGCAACGGCCACGTATGTCAACAAGGAGGTTGTGATATTTCAAAAAATCAGCGCCGATGATGGGTTTGCTGACTGCGGCGATGACAAATTTCCACGTGTAAGGTCTTCGTAGTTTCAGATCTAACACCATGGTTTTCTCGCCGTATGTAGGTATTGTGGTGTTATTAGCGGCGTACAGTTGAAACGACGTCGGAGCTGTCTTCGTCCCTCTTTGCTTCGGTATAACAGATATGTTTGCGCCGGCGTCGATAAGAAAAGATAGACGTGAGTTTCTATCTGTTACGAATAGGCGGTGTGATGCGTGGTTCGCGTCGGTTGCCGCCTCAGCCAACGCAGCGGTTAGTTTTCCGACGTGGGTGACGATTCTTCGAACTTGCACGGGCGCGTGCAACGGTAAGCTTGTTTACCGAATTTGCGGTGATAATAGCAGATACTAGACGAATCGGAGCGCTGCGGAGTACTACTGCGTGGCGGACGTTGATTGCTCGGCGATCTTGATTGATTAGGATGGTTGTTCCATTGCTGACGTCGTGGTTGGTGTTGATAGGTTCGTCGTGATTTCAGCTCTTCTATTTCTCGCGTAAGCTGTTGGGCTTTCAAATCAGCTAACTCTCTCGTAAGCATGTCAATCTTCTCGTGTAGCGAGCGTAAGTCGTTTGAGGTAAGTTCAGAGTGACCTGACTCGGTTTGTGAGGTACGGGCGACTTTCATTTGTGGCGAGTTTGATGATGTGACGGAGGTCGTGGCGATGGCGGAAATTTCGGGGCGAGAATGTTCGAGAATCTTGTCGGCCATAGATGCGAGGTCGTTAAGATCGGATTTCTTGGCGATATTTTCGCTTACGGCGAGGACGGCACGTATAGATTGTGGAAGGTGGTTAGTCCACATGATACGGAGCGTAGATTCTGAGATGTTTTCGCCAGCGAGGTTCTTCATGCGCCGAAGTAGTTGGGAGGGTTTCATCTCACCTAGTTCCATCTCAGAGAGTAATCGCTGTACTTGGCGTTGCTCGGATTCTTCGTAGACGTGTAATAGCCGGCTTTTGATAGCGTCGTATTTGTTATTCTCCGGGGGCCGTAGGATGATGTCGGCGATCTCGTCGATATCTTGCCGTTCCAACTGCCCAACGACGAGTTCATACATCGCCTTGTCGCCCTTATTGTGTGGTGAAACGATGGCTTCAAACTGAGCGAACCATAATCTGAGTCTATCGCGCCATATGGGTGGTATGCGGAGGTTTGTAGACACGCCGGAGAGTTCTTGGTCGGAAACTGAGTTACTTGCTGTTGCCATGATGGTTTTGGGGATATTGGAGAGAGTTTCGACGAGGATTTGCGGTTCTTGATGGTTCAGTAGGGGTCACCAATGTAAGGCAGGGTCTACTGTAGCTGAAGAGGTCCAGAGGTGCAGAGTAAAACTTCCGATGAGTGTAGAAAACGAGTATATTTGCAGCATAAACTTAGCCTATTTATATCTACAATTTTAGTGCTACAAGAAGTTACACATTAAGGGAGCTTACATTTGAAATCAGCCAATCACAGAAAAGTGCAATTTTAATGTAGTTAGTTTCTAACTTGGGTGCGAGCATACAACGCACGCGGCTCGTATAAATATTGGCGCCACTTAAATTCACGCCAGTCAAGCACCTGCGAACAAAAGCGAAGAGCTCCAGTCTCGGAAGTGTTGCACGGACCGCGACGTTGTTTGTTTCGTGCAGTACATACGATTTTCGTATGTGCTGTACAGAGCAAACACCATCAAGAAACCCAGCGAAGACAACATAGTCGCCGAGCGGTCGCAGCCGTAGCGCGACCCCGCTATGTCGTCGTCGCGTCGTAATAGCCCTTCTCAGGGCTCACGCGACGACGATGACGAGGACGAGAACATCTTACCGGTGTCCGAAATGACACCGCGCTCACCATCATACCGTCCAGTAACCGCAGACCACCACCATACCATCAGCGTTACCCATGACCATCGAGGTAACCACAGACCATCTGGTAACCATAGGCCATTAGGTGACCATAAGCCATCAAGTGACCATAGGCAGGCTGACTCCGCTGTCGCCGCCTCCGCGACCGCCGCCCCCCCGCGCCCCGGGGCAGGCCCCGCGCACACCCGCCCGCCTGCGGGTCGTCCGAGTGCGCGCAGCGCCGCCGTGATGCAGGCGCCCGCGAACCCGCCGCCGCGACCGAGCGCCGCCGCGCGAGACCGGGCCCCCGCGACCCGCGCCGCCCCCCGCGCACACCCGCCGCGGCCCGCGCCGGCGTCGAGTGGCTCGTCCGTCGCGAGCTCTCCGCCGCGCGTCGCCACCGCGCGCGACTACGTCGCCGAGTCGCCGCGCATCGTTGCGAAGGATTCCCCCGCGCCGCGCTCCGCCTGTTCATCCAGGAGTGGATCGGAGCTGTCAATGACATCGGCGGACTCAAACCCGAGCGCCGCGGACAATTCAAAAGCAGACCTGGTGCTTCACATTAAGCGCCGCCGACACACCATGTGTATGTCGGCCAACCTACAACGGGCTCACTCATTGCCATCTGTGGCAATGGACATTGACCAGCCAGCCGCCCGCCCTTCACCAGCTAGACGGAGGAGGAGCCCCGACGAGGAGGAAGAAGAGGAGGAAGCGAAGAGGCTCCGTGCCGACTTATTGGGTCAGGCACCACTACCACAGCGCGACCCCCGCCTCCACCGCCCACCGCCCGCAGCGCCCTCTACTGCCGCGCCGGGGAACTACTCACCGCGCGCGTACACGGACGTCGTCCGCTCGCCGCCCGCTCCCCGCGCGACCGCCGCCGCGCCCGCCGCCGCCGCCGCGCGCCCCGCCGCCGCCGCCGCGCGCCCCGCCGCCGCCGCCGCGCGCCCCGCCGCCGCCGCCGCGCGCCCCGCCGCCGCCGCCGCGCGCCCTGACGCGACCGCCGCGCGCCCCGACGCCGCGCCTGACGCCGCGCCTGCCGCGACCGCCGCCGCCGCCAGCAAGCCGCGCTACCCTCCGGTGATCGTGGAGCACTTCCCGAACTGGGCACACCACCTGAGGGAGATCAAGAACCAATTAGGAAGGACCGCCAATGCTCGCCCTTTCGGAAAGGGCATCAGATTTACCCCGAGAGAGGAGGAGGAGTACCGTCTCATCCAGCGGTACCTCACGGAGCTGGAAAAGACCGAGAAGATCTCTTGGTTCTGTTACTCCCTCCCAGCAGAACGCAGCCTAAAGGTGGCCATACGTGGTCTCCCATTTAATACGACACCGGAGGAGGTCGAAGAAGAACTCCGCGAGTTGGGGTACGAGCCCGAATATGTGCGGAACATTCGGGCCCGCCGCGACAGACCGGGGTGCATCCTTCTCGCTATCATTAGGAGGACAAAGGACGTCACACCGGGGATCTTCGAGGTCACGGAGATGCTCGGTATCCCCGGTGTAAAGATTGAGAACTGGCGCGGGAAAAGGAAGCCTGCCCAATGCCACCGGTGCCAGAAGTTCCGGCACTCTAGCCACCAGTGCCACCGTCCCCTGGCATGTGTGCGCTGCGGCGAAGAGCACGCCGCCAGAGACTGCCCGCGCCCACTCGAGGAGCCTGCAACCTGCGCCAACTGCGGGGGGACGCACCCCGCCAACCACGTCCACTGCCCGGTCTTCAAACGGGAAGCGCGGAATAAGAAGGCCGGGACTGTCGCGCTTACCGGTGAGCCGCGCAAAGTGCCGGAGCCGGTAAAGCCTCAGCCACTAGGGGAGACCGCGCAAGGCGCGACGCTCATGGCTGAGGCAAATGACCCCACAGCTCGCGGAGCCGCGGTCGCGGCAAAGAAAAAGAGAGGGCGGAGAAACCGCAGGCGAGGGAAAGAAGGCGCGACTGCGCCCGCCGCCGCGGAAGTACCCCCAAAGGACCCACCACCAACCCAGGGCGGCCCAAAGAAACCGAGGAAGCCGAAACGCGACCCGGCGCCTATACATCAAGCACCCCAGCCGTCCGCTCACCCGGTCGCCACCCCCGCCGAACCAACTGCGGCCAGGGGCAAGAAGGCGAAGGCCCCACAGAAAAGTGAGGGACCAAGGAGCGGCGGCAACGCAACTGTTCAAGCTGCCATTAAGGTGTTGCACGAGGTGCTCACCGCACTAAGCGCCGGGCGCGACAAGCAGACAATCGTGTCCATTATCCTCAAGGGCCTGGCGGACCTCTTCATGCATGACAATGAATAGGCCCTTGAGGATCATCCACTGGAATGCCCGCAGTCTCCAGAAGAAGGCCGCCCTGCTCCGCCCTCTCCTGCAGGAACAGGACATCGACGTGGCGCTGATAAGTGAGACGCACCTGGGACCTGCAGACCAACTACGATTCCCGGGTTTCCTCATTTATCGGAGGGACGTACTTACGCCGGACGGTACACGCTACCGCGGACTGGCAGTGCTAGTCAGGCGAAGAGTCGTACACCAGCCTCTACCTGTACGAACGCAGAGCACACTGTACACGCTGGGTGTAGAGCTGCACCTAGGCGGTGCACATCTTCACCTCTACGCCGCATACAAGCCGCCCGCAGTGAACATTGACGTCACCGAACTACGGACTATCCTCCAAGCACCTCACCCGGTTGTCATTGCGGGCGACCTCAATTGCAAGCACCCAGCGTGGAACTCGACGACCACCAACGCACCGGGTGTACGACTCTTTAACGATGCCGAAGCACACGGTTACATCGTTGCGGGTCCGGAGGTACCCACACACTACCCGGACACGCAAACCCACATGCCTGACGTCCTGGACATCGTCGTGCACAACGACTCGCGCTGCCAGTTATACCAGGAAGTACTCGACGACGAGCTACAGTCGGACCACCAGCCAGTACTCGTCGTCGCACAGCAACAGCCAACCCGTATCGTCCCTCAAGCGCCACGTCCAAAACCGGACTGGACCAAATTCAGGGACACGATGGAGACCACCACACCGACTCGCCCTATCAGCTCCGCAGCCGACGTCGACGCGCTCGCGTCCGAACTCGCCGGCGCTATTAAGTCCGCCCTTGCCAGCTCCACACCACCCATCAACACCCAGAGGAGGCTACCCCCTCTGCCGGCACACATTTCCAAACTGATAGCTGACAAGCGGCGCCTACGTAGACAGTGGCAAGCTACGCGATGCCCTACCTTGAAGACGCAACTCAACCGGCTGACGGAGAGAGTGAAGGGCGAGTTGAGAACTCACACCGCCGAGAGCTGGGAGAGACTTATCGAGGACTCTCGCGACGACTGGTCGTCGATCCATCGGCTATGTCGTCGCCTCACGAACACCCCAGCTCCGGTGCGACCGCTACTACACGCCGACGGAACACCGCGCTACAAAGCAGCAGACCGAGCAGCTATTCTAGCCGACCACCTCGAGGGCCAGTTCAGGCCTAACCCGATTGTGGACGCAGAACACGCCGCAGCAGTAGAGACACACCTTCGGGAATACTTCGCCACGCCGATAGCTCCCGAGGAGGACCCAATTTTCTTCTCCCCCGGAATGGTGCAGCGCGCCATACGGCAGACCCAGCCCCGGAAGGCTCCTGGGGCGGATGGGATACCAAACGCAGCGCTGCGCAACCTGCCGCACCGTACCGTGGCAGCGTTAGCGCGCCTGTTTACGGGGATCGTCCGCACAGGCGCCTTCCCCGCCTGTTGGAAGGAGGGCCGCATCATCTTGCTGCCCAAACCGGACAAGAACACTTTGAAGCCGGAGAGCTATCGGCCGATCACTCTCCTGCCCACGATCTCGAAGGTGTTCGAGAGACTCCTGCTGCGGCACCTCACACCGCACATAACACCCAGACCGGAACAATTCGGGTTCAGGTCTGAACACTCCACGACATTGCAGTTGTCGAGGGTACTGCATCGGATAACGGCGGCGCGCAACAAGCGCGAGCACGCCGTAGCAGTATTCCTCGACATCCAGAAAGCGTTCGACCGAGTGTGGCACTCCGGTCTGCTGTACAAGCTGACAACGTCCACAGCGCCTCGCCGTGTAGTAAAGGTGGTCTCCTCGTTCCTGCACAACCGGACTTTCCGAGTGGCAGTGGAACAGGAGCTGTCTGACGTCCGCAACATCCTTGCTGGAGTCCCGCAGGGCTCATGCCTCTCGCCTGTGCTTTACACCAGGTTCACCGACGACATCCCCGTCGCCGAGGGCGCCGAGCTGGCGCTCTACGCTGACGACGCGGCGTACATCTCGACCAGCGTCAACGCCGCCCACGCCGCCAAGAAAATGCAGCGCTCCCTCGACCTGCTCCCCCACTGGCTATCGCAGTGGCGACTGTCGGTGAACGTGGGTAAGTCACAGGCAATTCTCATCAGCAGCAAACAGCTCCATCCACTGCCGCTCAAACTCCAGGGTGAGTTCATCCCCTGGACCCGGACGGTGAAGTACCTGGGGGTCACCATCGACCGCGCCCTCTCCATGAGGCCGCACGTCCGCAACGTCGTCGCACAGGTACGCGCTACCAGAGCTCTGTTGCGTCCAGTGCTCTCCTCACACCTACCACTACGAGCGAAGCTGGGTGTGTACAAGTCCTATGTGCGCACCCGGCTCACCTACGCCGCGCCCGCTTGGTTCGCCCTCACGAGCGAGTCGAGCCGCATTCGCCTCCGCGCGCAGCAGTCACTGTCGCTGCGCGCCGCCGTACAAGCTCCTCGCTACGTGAGGAACGAAGTTATCCAGCGGGACACCCACATTGAGAGCCTGGACGCCTACATCCGCCGTCTGTCCGTGGGGATGTTTGAGCGAGCCGACGCCTCGGCCTGGGACCACGTCCGAGACCTGGCCCCCTGGCACGCTCGCCCCCCGGACAAGAAGAAACTGCCTCGCGACCTCATCGCTACCCCCGACGACGCTGCGGACGAGCCGGTTGCCCCGGGTAACCGCCGTCCACCCCTGACGTAACAACCCTGTTAGCCCTCTGTTGCAGGTGGCCGCCCCTTTCCGCGCGACATCTGCGCGTATCGCTGCATGATACGCACATCATGCGCGCGCGCGGACGACCACCGCAACAGCGCACGCCCAGGAGACACACTCCTGACCTCGACGTCGGCGTCTAACCAGACGCCGACACATCACCACCACCACCACCTCACCACCCAGACCTCCGCAGGCCGCACGTAAGTCGCCGTCCGTGTCGCTGGCTTCACGGAGCTGGGCCTCCCTCGGTTCGCCGGGGGTCTCACCCGGCTCGTGTTGACCGCCCGGACGGCGTGAAGATCTAGCGGCCTGCGCGCACGCGCGTACACGCCTACCGGTCTACACCGCCTAAGGGCAACTACTGCCCGCTCCCAGGACCTGCCCTTATTAAAGGGCAGGACAAAGAACCCGCTTGCGGGGGGCTAAACTGCCCCGTACAAGCTACTGCACGCCCCTTACGGGGCGTCGCGATGAACCACGTCTCTCACGCCAGTTTGCGCTCGGCGCCGCGGTGAGCGGACGTATATGTCTCTTTATGTATTGCAGCTACAGGTTTAGTTTAGCTAGGCGTAGGTTTGACCTCACCTGCGGCATGCTACATTATTACTTCTTTGATCAAATTACACACATTCACATCACATTTAAAACTTACATTACACATTTATTACTTGGGTATTTAAATTTAACTGTAGTCTGAAATAGATAAGCTGGACGAAAGGGCCAGTGCCGTCCAGTCCATGCCTTGTTTGAAGGATGGTTGAAAGGGCGCACTCGTCCGGTCCAGACTTATGTTTAGAAAGTGGTTAGGTAGGAGGACAGTGTTGTCCGGTCCATGCCTCGTTAGGAGGATGGTCGAAAGGGCACACTCGTCCGGTCCAGACTTATGTTTGGAAAGTTAGGAGGACAGTGTTGTCCGGTCCAGACTCATGTTTGGGAAGTGGTTGTGAGGAGTCCTCACTGTGGACAGTGTTGTCCGGTCCATGCCTCGTTAGGAGGATGGTCGAAAGGGCACACTCGTCCGGTCCAGACTTATGTTTGGAAAGTTAGGAGGACAGTGTTGTCCGGTCCAGACTCATGTTTGGAAAGTGGTTGTGAGGAGTCCTCACTGTGGACAGTGTTGCCCGATCCAGACCCATGTGGAAGGGTTGGTGGAAAGGGCGCACTCGTCCGGTCCAGACTTATGTTTGGAAATCGGTTGAGAGGACAGTGTCGTCCGGTCCAGACCCGTGTGGAAGGGTTGGTCGAAGGGCTCACTCGTCCGGTCCAGGCTTACGGTTTGGAGAGTCTGGTACTCTGGTTGTCAGGGTGGACGAGCGGACTGCTTTTCAAGGTAAGCTATAGATAATTGTGTGATTGATACAAAATTGCAAAATGAAGCGCCCGAGGACGGTCGCAGGTCAGTCTGGCCGTGACGGCGCATTAACAGCGCCTCTTTATTATTTCACGTCGGAACAGAAATTGCAGATGTCATGAAACGTCATCACGTCATTAGTACAGTTTTTAAACGAATCGGAAGTGCTCCCGGCCGGTTGTGACGAAACGAATTGCGGTCCAGTGGCGGGGGGCACTGACGGTGTTCATGTGGACTTGTCTGGCGGACTGCGGGACATTCAGTCGGGTCGCCTGGTTGACGGTACACCATGAATCCGTCTTCGGTTCGTTAAAAGACTTGCAAGTGAAAAGTGTTAGAATATAATTGTTAAGATAGTGCCTTTCGTGTTTTAAAGTAGATAGTGTATTTTAGTTTGTGTGTATTCAATGCACAATAACCCAGCTGCGCCCACTTAGTAGGAACTCTGAACACTCTGAAGTGATTATATCGGCCAATAATCTAGTTACCCGCCTACAAATATAACTCACTTATGCCAATTTTTATACAAAATTTACTCAGCTCTCTCACAAATTCGCCTGGCGATAATTGTAATCGATAAGCCAGATTAATAAAAATATAATTTTTTGATGGTACAAATGAAAAGCATTTGCTTTGATATTCTATTAATTTCAAGTTATAATATTGCTTGTATTCGTCATTTTTTATAAAACGTAATTCAGTAAAATATTTAGGCTTACTCTGCACTTCAACAATTTTCAACTTATCCGTTATCGGTTGATTATCGTGAATAACCCTAGCATCTTGTGCTTGTTTAGCCCTCTGACCTCGCGTCATTACATTTATACTAATACTTCGATTCATTTCCTTTAGATCATCAGACGTTACGCATATGCGCGACAGTGCATCAGCAGCTGCATTATGTTTTCCTTTTAGGTATTCTACTGTAAAATCGTATTCTTCTAAAATTATCCTAAATTTCATTAATCTACTTGAGGGATCCCGCATACTGAATAAAGATATAAGCGGCTTATGATCAGTTTGAATTTTAAACTTACGGCCGTACAAATAAGGCCTAAAATGTTTTATTGCCCAAACAATCGCAAGCAACTCTTTTTCTATGGTCGGGTACATTTTTTCTGCTTTGTTCAAACTTCTACTAGCGTATGCCACAGGTCTACTATCGTTATTACACAAAACTGCGCCTAAAACGTGACCTGAAGCATCTGTTTGAAAATAAACTGGTTGGATTCCGAAAAATTAGGGTACTGTAACACGGGGTGAGAAATAATGCTTTGTTTCAATAAATCGAATGACTTTTGACACTCGCAGTCCCATTTAAATGTTACGCGTTTTTTAGATAAGTTATTTAATGGATATGCCTTCTCTGCAAAATTTGGAATGAATTTTCGGTAATAATTTACGAACGCGACAAAACGCTTGACTTCGTCAACATTTGTAGGTACGGGATAATTTTTTACGACACTTATTTTGTTTGGATCTGGTACCACACCCTTGGCAGACACAACATGTCCTAAATAAAGCAATTCTTTCTCTAAGAAGCTGCACTTCTGAGGATTTAATTTTAAGTTTACTTTGCGTAAGCGCTCAAATATATTCTGTAAATTACTAATATGTGTGGTTAAATTTCGGCTAAAACATACAAGGTCATCTTGGTATATTAAACATTTTTCATAATTTTAGCCTGTCATGGCCATTGTCATCATCCTTGCAAAAGAACTCGGACTAGTTTTAAGTCCCATGGGCATCCGAGTCATTTGAAACTGTCCCGAACAAAATGCAGTGTACTTGCGACTGTTAGGAGCTAAACTGACGTTGTAAAACCCTTGATGTAAATCTAAATGCGAGAAATATATACTACCGGATAACGAATCTAATATTTCCGTAATATTCGGGAGTGGAAACTTATCATTCTGTATGTTATTATTCAATTTTCTGTAGTCAATCACTAATCTCCATTTTTTATTTTCGTTATCTGATTTTTTAGGCACCAATAAGATAGGACTTGACCATTCACTTTGACAGGGTTCTATAATGCCTTCTTTTAACATATTTTCTATTTGATTATTAATTTCGTTTTTTAATGAATGGGGTAACCTGTATGGTTTTGAATATATGGGCCTAACATCTTCTTTTAGCTTTATTGAATGTTGATAAATGTCTGTCGTGGACAATTTGTCGCCTTCCAAATAAAATACATCCGCATATTTTGCACATAAGTTTTCTATATTAATCTTTTCTTCTTTATTCAAGTGATTTAAATTTAATTTCGAAAATAACTGCTTGACGCGCGTTGAATTATTCGAACACTTATTAAAGGCACAAGTATTGTAATGCGATGCACTTTGTGTATCGAGATTTAATTCTGATAAAGTTACGTCATGATCCGTGGAATTTAAAACGCGTATTGGTATTTTACCATTAACTGGTGACACTAAAGAACTTGCTACGAAAATTCTTTGTCGTATTTCTTTCGCACAAACTATGAAATCTTCGGTCAGATTTGTTTTAACATAATGTATAGATTCTGACCTAGCGGGTAACTTCATTAAATATTGTTTTAAAATAGTAAGCGGTAATATAATTTCTTTTCTATTATATAATAATCGTAATATATTATTGTTGAAATCAATAACAGACCTATACTTGCCGAAAAAGTCTTGGCCTAAAATTCCGTGCGCTTTCAAACTCAAACTCAAAATCATTTATTCATTTAGGCCACAAAGTGACGCTTATGAACGTCAAAAGTTAAAGTTAACTACTAGATGATTCTACATTTACATTTACTGCCACGTTCGCAATGCAATAGGTAGAACCACGAGAAAGAACGGGCAATAAAACTCGTGGCCACTCTTTTTAACTGCCAGTATAATGGTTTTACATGTTATATTTGTAAGGAGCTGCAACTGTTTCACATTGTGAGTTATCTACTATTGCAAAAGTTAATAGTTATTGATATCATACTCAAGCAATAAATTATGTTCATTTATTAAGCCTCCCAAAGTGAATATGGTGAAACAGGAGCATCCACTTACGTCTTTTGATGTAAGCAACTCGTGAACATGACTGTTCTGATCTATGGTGGAACAGTATATTCCGAAAAGTAATGCAGCAATTTACAATCTATTAGTTAGCAGTTCATGACCACGAGTTACCCTCACCTTACAAATCCAATAAATTATAATAAAAGAGTAGAACAAGAATGCAAATGTAGCATAAAAAGAGAATACGGTAATTAACTACACTATAAAACTGCCTATTGACCTAATAATAAAAATAAATTGACCTAATAAAAGAATATTTATTTCCAAGCGTACTTGTCGTCAAAATACTCATTTAAACTATAATATGCCTTTAGTAAAAGATTATTTTTAATAATTGTCTGAAACGACCTTAAAGGCAAGTCTAAAATACTACTTGGTATTTTATTATAGATTCTTATACTAAGCCCAATAAAAGAGCTATGCGTTTTGTGTAAACGGAAATATGGTACACATAATTTGTGCCTGTTCCTAGTATTAATATTGTGTATGTCACTATTCATTTTGTAAGAATTTATATGGAGTCGTACATGCATAACACTGGCATAAATATATTGTGATGCTACAGTAAGAATACCAATAGTTTTAAATTTTTCTTTAAGTGAGACTCTTGTCTTTAACTGGTAAATGGCCCTAACTGCTCGTTTTTGTAATATAAAAATATTTTCGATGTCAGCGGCCCTACCCCATAATAATATGCCATATGACATAACACTATGAAAATAGCTAAAATAAACCAATCTAGCCGTATCGACATCAGTCAGCCTACGAACCTTCTTAATGGCATAGGCAGCTGAGCTAAGTTTCCCTGCGAGATATGTAACGTGCGCACCCCACTGTAATTTCGAATCAAGTGTTATTCCTAGAAATAATGTAGATTCAGATGTTTCGAGAACATCGTCATTTAGAGCTATACTAGGACCAAGGTTTCTGACATTAGGCAGAGCAAACTTAATACATTTTGTTTTTTTGGCGTTCAGTACCAGATTGTTTACATTAAACCATTTAGTTACTTGAATGAGCGCACTGTTTATTTCGTTAAAATGTTCCTTATTTCTATCTACTTTGAATATCAAAGAAGTATCATCAGCAAACAGTACAACGTCACAAATGTTTTTCAAGTAAAAAGGTAAATCGTTTATGTAAACAAGAAACAGGAAAGGCCCTAGGATGCTGCCTTGCGGCACTCCCAAATCAACAGGTAAGCCACTGGATTTTGAGCCGTTTATTTCAACACATTGGATTCTGTCACTTAAGTATGACTTAATGACTTCCAATGCTTTAGTCTGTACACCGTAATGTCTAAGTTTGCATAAGAGCGTTTCATGGCAGACACAATCGAATGCTTTCGAAAGGTTGCAAAACACACCAATAGCATTTTGGGCATTCTCCCATGCACTGAATATGTGTTTAAGTAACGCTACTCCTGCATCTGTTGTCGAGTGACCCTTGGTAAATCCATATTGCTCACTATGAAGGAGGCTGTTTAGATTAAAATGTCTAAGTAATTGCTTGAGTATGATCTTTTCAAAAATCTTACCAAAGGCAGGTAGTATCGATATTGGCCTATAATTACTAGGATCAGTCTTACTGCCGGATTCGAAAAGAGGTATTATCCTACTGTGTTTCATAAGATCGGGAAAAACACCTGATTCAATACACTTATTAAATAAGTTGCTTCAATAAGGAGCTACTACATCAATTATACTTTTTAAAACCTTAACAGAAATGCCCCAGAGATCACCTGTATTCTTAGACTCTAGAGATTGAAAAGTACTTATAATGACGGTAGAATTAATACAATGGAACTTAAATAATACATCACATTTTCCTACACTAGATTCTAATAGGTTTTCTGCGACTATAGCTGATGATTTTAATTCTCTAGTAGTAGTAATCGGTATGCTAGCAAATAATTTATTAAATGTGTGTGCGACTTCTTTGTCATTATGAATAAATTTGTCACTATCAAATAAACTAAAACTATTACCTCTAAGTGTTGTCTTACCTGTTGCTTCATTAATAGCTCGCCAGGTTGCCTTAATTTTATTCGAGGATTGTTCAATTTTGTTCCTAACGAATAATGCCTTAGCTGTATTGCACACTCTTTTAAATATCTTGGAATAATTCCTAACATACTCAGTGAAGTTCGAATCAGAATTGTATCTCTTCATACCGTACAACTCGTACATCTTTGCTCTGCTTTTGTAAATACCTGCAGTAGCCCACTCACTAAAAGCTCGAGATTCCTTAACTACTTTCTCCTTAGTCCTAAAAGTATTCTGAAATTCCTTGTTAACTACATTAAATAAATTATTGAAATTTTCATTTGGCGAATCAATCTCCATTAAATCAGGACTCATAGCATTCATTCCAATCAAAATTTTATTCCGGAATTCATTAAACTTATGCCTAGCCTAACTAACACTTTCTGTATAATGCTATCACTATAATATGGAAACCTTGCTAATTGACCACAGTGATTCGAAGTTAATTCAGAACTAACTAATTTATTCAACACTGTACAATTACTAAATATATTGTCAAGACAGGTGGATGAAGTTGCTGTAATCCTAGTTGGTTCAAGGAACAAATTTTTTAAATTAAATGATTTAAATAGATTTAAAAATCTACTAGTCATTACTGAATGTTCAAGAATATTTACATTAAAATAATACCTTTCTTATTGCTCCTAATTTTAGTAATTGCATCTTCAATAACTGATTCAAACAAGCTAAAGTTACTTAACGGTGGACGATATACACATATGATAATATGCTGCTCAAGTTCTACACATGACAGTTCCACGGTGCGTTCTATAGACAAACTTGCTATGTCTTTCCGTTCTTTACATGTTAAGCTATTTGAAACAATAATCAAGGATTTACCATGAATAGCGTGTTTCCTAGAGAAGGCACTGTGTACCGTGTATTGCGAGTTATTTAAGAATTTAATTTGGTACTCTTTTAGCCAGTGTTCTGTAATACACATAACTAGTATTATTTATACTGTGATTCTCTAAATATAAACTTAATTCTAAATCCTTGCCAGATAGACCTTGTATGTTTTGATGTGCTACATTCAGTTGAATTTGTCTACCCTTTGTCTTAGTCTTAAGTTTAAAGAACTTGTGTCAGTATATTCAATAGAAGAATTATAAAGATAGGAACTATTTACAGAAGCTAAATTCTTGGATACCCTATATGTACCTGTGTCATTTTGTAAATTAAATGCTAGTAATTTAGCAACTTGTCTTCTATAAAATAGTGGCAGATACATAGTATCTTTGGTCAATGTAAAATTACTAATAAAATTGTTAGTGTCAAATAATAAAATAAAATCTTTATATTGCCATGTCAAATTTTATAAGCACAAGTTGAGTTCATGAATATAACTATTCATTGTTTCATTTAAGCTATAAGAATAAGGCAAAGCAAGAGTTATAAATTTGCATTCAAATTTCCTGTGAAGCGATAACATAACTTCTGTCAAAGTAAATATATCCTTTTTAGTCACCGTTGGGCTATCACCATATGTGATAATTATTGTAGACTGCCTATCAAATATTGTTGTATTTAATGTATTAATTAGATATGTAATCGAAGACCCTGGATAACAATAATTGATAGTATTGTGTTGTGTCAGCTCACAATTTATTAAACTACCTAAACCTACACCAAGCCTATCTGAGAACATATATAAACTTTATTTGTGCCAGAATTCTTACCTAAAGAAGACTTACCTGTTCTATTATTCACTGAACAAGTACTTTTATCACTATCGCAAATAATCTGCGACTCATAAGTGGGTAATGTTGGTTTTATGATATTCAAACAACTATTGGTATTTGTTACATATTCTAAATTTTGCCTCCCCACTTGTGCAATCTCATCATATTTCATAATATACTCCTGAACCTGATTTTCATATTGCGTGTTCATTCTACTTATTTGAGATTGTAAGAAAGTAATTTGACTTTTAAGATCCCTAGTATGTTTGTCATATAAGATTTTGCCATTAATCAACTCTGCATTGTAATTGTCTAACTCCATTAACAAATCTGAACGCTCAGAAACTAAACATTTATATTGCTGAGATGTTATCTTAGTTTTCCTATATTGCTTTAGACTATGAATGAGTTTCCTAATATGTTTATTTAATTTATTATACTTTCAATGCCGTTTCAGACAATTAATGTTTATTTTTAATTGTTTTGAATCTAAGCCTAATCTATTACCTACAACCTCTGAGTAAAGGTTCTGAGTTTTATTACTGTTTAATATCTCGACAGTTTGTTCTAGTGATTTAATCTTAGTAAATGATTGTTCTAAACAGCATTCTAGTTCCCTAATGCGACTCATAGACCATGAATGGGCATCATTGTTAGCGGTCAATAAATGGATTTCTTCCTGTAACCTATCTCGCTGGGCCAGTGTGTCCATATACTCAATATGGAGTTCTGCGAGTTGAGCCTTCAGGTTGGAAACCCTATTGTTGACAATCCTGATGTCCTCTTCACAGTCTGCACGCTCCCTCAGTAGATGGTTATTCTCCTCCTGGCACTTCTTTAATTCCACCAAGGTTACTCTCAGCTTGTTTTCTAGATCCTTCGCTGTGGCCTTCCTGGTCATCATAGTGCTCATTGTGGAATGGCTCATAGCCAAGGATATGCCAAACACCTATGGACAGAAAAATAATCAAGATGTTAGAGAAGAGATAAAACAGTAATGAGTAGAAGTTTATAGATAATAAGTAAATAAATATATATAAAAATTAATTATACTATAGCTAGAAGGACAGTAGATAAACAACAGAAAGGGAAAATATATATAAAAATTAAAGGTGTTATTCTTTTTTTTTAATGATGCAAAATATGTAGGTAAGTAGAAAAAAAAATATAATCTTGTGAAATTTACTAATTTATATAATTTCTTTACTAACTTATATATGGGCCTTGTCAAAAATATAAACACTTAAATTAATGTGAAGTGTTAAGTGTAGTAGGTGTTTGTATGGGGCGTTTGTTCAGTCTTCGATTTTGCTTCCACGTTTTGTCAAGCAAAAGGAGACAGAAACTATGCCAGTGTGTGATGGACGAAGCTCACGTTGGTGTGAGCCGAGTAAATGTGTGATGAGGAGTGTAAGTTAATAAGTAAAATACTCCCCGGGTTTAAAGATGATTTCAAATCCGTCCGTTGACAGCTGGTTATAGATCTGTCCGCCAAAAACTGTTTGTATCGAGGTTTCAAACACCAAACTGAATGTCTTTCACACTTTACTATTTACTTTCTATTTAACAACAATAATGAGATATAAGCATTAAATATTCATTTAAAATTAAATAAAACTTTTAAAATTACGGAGCTACGTAATTTTACGTCTCCTCCTTTACAAGGCAAGGAATTAAAAACATAGAACTTATGATTAATACATTGTTCATTTAATGACAACTGTAAATAAACGTATCCAATGGCTCGGACTTCGCCTCCAATTCCATTTATGATTATGTTTTCTTTATGAATTGGGACATTCAACTGCATTACGTGTTCATATTTTAAGGCCGATATGGAAGCGCCCATATCAACTAAGAAACTACATAATATACTAGAATTATCGATATAAAGTTCTACGCAATAACTACTTTCACTAGCTAAAACAGTATAAGCTTTAGCCTCGAAAAAACTCATTTTCGCTCTCTTCACGCTGCTCAATTGTACCAGATTGTGTTGGTATCGATTCATTGGCTGAGGGTTGTGATTCTTCAGTCGGTAGCCGAATATTTCTCCTGAACGGGTTATTATATGTAATATTATTACTAGAGTTACCTCTGTAATAGCCTCTACCTCTGGGTACCACTTGTGCTGCCGGCTGCTGCCACTGCTGGCACCATTGCTTGCCCTCGAGGCGCAGCTGCAACCAGTGGCCCGCATGGCCGTGCGGCCGGGGTCCGCTGTGATACGCACCTCTACCGTAGCCTCTCTGCGTGTTGTAAAAAGTTGTCTGCCTGGAATTGTTAGTAAACTTATTGTTATTCATAGTACCACGCCTCATAGGGAACATTTCACCAGCTGAGTTTGATGATGAGCAATCCTCATCGATTGCTGCTTGAATTGCATTCTTGAGGTCATCAAATTTCTGAGCTGCAATAATGGTGCCAATCCTGCGATTACGCAGACCCTCACAAAATTTTTTGATAGCCTGATTTTCATTTATAGATTTTAATACGTCATATGTTACCGAATCACCACCGGCCTGTGTAATCGTAAGATCGACAAACATTTCCGACAGTTTTTTCCCATAATCATCTATAGATAAGTCGTTCTGTCGAAAGTTTAATAGTTGTTTTTGTAAAGCGCTAGCTGATTTTTGTGGTAGTAAAACACGCCTCATGTCACTCAAGAGGGCATCCACAGTTTCATAATTTTTAGATAATTTTAATTTGGCATGCTGCGATAACCTGCTTTTCAACACAAATGTAATCAATTCTTTTTGAGATTCAGCGTCAATAACAGAACTATAATACTCAATGCCATCTATAAATTGTCTTATATTGCAAACCTCATCGGTCATCGCAGGTAATAAATTCAAAGCAACTTTTAGGTCGAACTTGCCCATTTTTCTTACAATATGTTTTTCCTGGCACAACTTAACTATTTCTGAATAAAGTTTATCAAAATGTACACAATACTTTGATAATAAATGATCTCCTCTTATATTTATGCTTTTACTTAAACTATCAACATAGGAATTATATTTTTGAATAATACTCTTAGCCTCACTCAATTTTTTCTCTAAAATATTTCCAGTCCTATGATAAGGTCCAATTTTTATTAAATATTTTCTTATTTCTAACAACTCTTCACACAACTTTTGTAAAGTTGTTTCGTCCATATAGAATATAATTTTAATATTAATCACTTCATAAGTACTAAGTAGTAAAGTTTACCAATAGAAACGAACGTAAGTACCTTAGTTATATTATTTAGGTAAAGTTAAGAAATACGCACCTTATTGATTTACTTGATAATAATTCCTTCCATTCTACTGTTTACTTACATGACTGCGTAATGAATGCTTATATAATATATCATATTATGCTATACTTATTATCAATATTGCAGCTGAAATGAAACAAAACGTATTATGCACGTATAAAAGTTATATAGAGCCGTAGAAACCGCACTGTACATACCACAAGTTCGATGACCTTTTCACGACACACATTTTATATATTATGGTTACACTTGAATATCACACGTCGGCGTCATTTATCTTCATATCTGGGTACGCAACACGTCTACGAAAGAACGATCCTCTACTTGCGCTATTCTGGAATTCTTGGCGCGCCCAGCGCAAGTGGCATTTCCGATATATGCGAAATGCTAAATAGAGTAGTACGCAGGCTGCTATCAAGACAAAAATCAACATCAGTATATTTGTCGTCGATAAATGGTATCTCAAATCTTCCAGCGTTGCTTGGTTCTGGCCTCCTTGTGCTGACTGAGCAATTACAACTTCCTTAGACTCAGTCTTACCCATTTTTTGCAAAATGTATACGTGCTGCACACATCAACAAAGACAAAATCAATTATAATGAATTCAGACATCATTAAAACTTGCACGAATACATTAATGTTTATACAATACTGCGTTCCTTATTAGGACACCCGTCTCGAATTCGCGTGCTCTACATGACACCTTTAGTCACGGTCGCCATGCAAAGGCTAGATTATTAGGGATAACTAAAACGACTGAATGTTGGATAAACCCTGAGTATATTTGGATAGAGCAACATATTTTAATAGAGATTACATACATAGAGATTTCATATACGTCATAGCTTAAGTACTACATCTCACAAAGTCAAGAAAAAATAAACGTCATACACTTTGACGTCAAAGTTAAATTTTGTAGTAAAACAGCAGATTTTTGTTATACATCTATCCATCCACACAAACTTTAGCATACATTACAATATTAAAAAGTATAGAAACGCTGATAAACACAATACTACGTAAATATAATGAACACGGTAACTCGGTGTACTCACTGCCATTCCTGGATGTCTGCATAGTAACCCGCTTGTCTCTTCCGTAGATGCTCTCGCGTCCATGTTTCTTGATACTGGTCCACACAGCGCCGAATAACGTGTGGTTACGCTGTAGACAACCATTTGTTTTACCAACAAATATAATTTTAAATTTGATATAAACGATATCCAAAGAATGACTGTGTTTATTTGTAACGAATGAACCACAAAACGACGAATCGATTTTAATACCTCATTTAAAAGTATTTAAAGGTCATGGCAAATTCTGTAGCGCGCTTGCCGATCGTAATAGGTCGACAAAGTTAACCAACGCTAGCACAGGTCGCCACTTGGATTGGTGATCGAACGTCAGAACGCTACCGTGCTTTGGAGGGCACGTAGAGCTGTCGGTCCCGGTTCTTGTTTCAGGCACAGAATCGTTAGGCCATGTCAGAGCCCTTTGGGCGGACTGAAACCTCCGACAACAGAGGAGGCCACAAACTCACAAGAGAAAGAAGATGCAACACGGTAACAGCCTTAAGCCAAAGAGCTCAGATATTATATATTATTCATTGCTTAAGCCCTGAGGGCCTAGAGAAGTGACATTCGCTTCCATTGACTTTCGCTTCTCATTTATACTATTGCTATCGTTTGATTGCCATCAACGATGTTACAAGTAAAAAGAAGTAGAAACGTTATAGGCGTACCAAAAGCAGGACGCTAAACATAAGCCAGTTGGCAAATCTGACATATCGCTCATTTGGAGCGACAGTGACGTATCTGCAAAAAAATGCAAAACTGACCTAATTATACCAAAATGATCCCCATAGTCATGGACGTTAGGAGTGAAAACGGTACATTTGTAAGTTTAAAAATCAGCCGGTAGAGGGCCAAAAGACGTTGTTGTAATATTCCATTTTGGTGCACGAATACCGGGCGACAACGGCTGAACAGACAGTTAAGCGGAGGACCCCATTGAGTGTGCACGTGTCCGAGAGCTACATCGCCACTTAGGTAAATATGACAAACGTTGGTATCCAATATTGATGCTACAACGACGCAACTGTATTTTATGACGTAATTAAGATGAAATTACTATAATTTTAGGACTACAATGACTTATCTTAAATTATACATAATTCTCTTAAATTATAATAAGGGCCCTAATATGTAAACAGTGGCTGTCATTGTTTATTATAATTCAAATAAAACTCATTTTTTTTATTGATTAAATTTGGTTTCATTTTTTAAAACACAATAAATGTCATAACTACATGATTTTTTTGTCCTAGAATAACAACGACGCAACTGTAAGTCTTACAACGTATTTCTTTTTTTTTCGGTTCGATTTGGATTGGGTATTGAAAAAGACATGCGTCTATTGTCAAGCCCAAGGTTTAAACTACGATAAAAAAATAAAAAAATATTCATTAGCTGTAAGAATAGTTAAGAATCTTCATTAGTGTTCCTAAAAAATCTTAAATATGGCGTAGTGTAAAGTTAACTGATTTGCACTTGTGTCACTGTCGCTCCAAATGAGCGAATTATGTGTGTGACGTTTCGAGCCGGCGTCATAGTGAAACTGACACATCTTGTCAACCGAAATTTAAATAAAATATGTAGTTATCGATGTGAGCGTTAGTGTACCGTTTCTACGGATTGATTACTACGTAGGTGACGTATCTACGACTTTTCTAATATCACTGATTGCCATAGTAACATAAGCAATTCGGTCTGCCTGACAACGTTACATTTCGAAAGCCTAGATGTTTATCACTTAGCGAATAGCGATAATGCTAATCGAATGCTAATTGTCTGCAGGGCCTGTTCTACCCAGCCATTATAAATTTGTCATTTAGATTTGACGATTAGGTAAATTGTATGTTGTGTAATATAATTATTTCATAGCGTTAATATAAAAATCTTAAGGTAAAAAAAGGCACAAAAAAAGTTAAACCAATTTTTGTAAGTGTGAACCAAAATAAAACTCAAAAAGTGTCTGCTAGACGGTTAAAACCCAAAATTTTCCAAACATGTTTCTCTTTTTTGAACTTACAACCATTTGCCTAAATTCTGATAATCAGACGGGGAGATGACATAGGTTATAAGAGTATTTTTTATCATGCATAAACAATGGACATACTCAAAAGGATTTCAATCAACTCGAAAGACAAAGAAAAAAAACTGGAAGGACCTTTGTACACTATCCATGACTTTGACTTCTTATTTCATAGAGACCTGGTCTACACTATGTAAGACCAAGTATCCATTTGCTAACAAAAGGTCTGAATACGAGTGTAATACAATTTGAGCTATATCTGTTTATCTGCCTCAGAATATAGCATCTCAGGTCATAGTGCACGAGGTCCCGAAAACTGTGTGTTTAAGCAAGTGATTGTAAATACATGGACGCAGGAAACATGCTTTGGAATTGTCAAAATTGTCGTAAAAATGATCATGCTGGGAAAAAAATATTTTTAGAAATATGCATTGGACTCAGTAGTAAAGAAAATCTTGAGGCGGGAAAGCTGAAATAAAAACAAATGTAGAGAATCATACAATCATCAGTTTTGTACTAATAGTGAAAATTATTTACTGCCACGACATTGTTCATGACATTTATGACGTTAGTTTGATAAAATATCATAGCCTTCTTGGAAAATTCGTCACTGAATTGAGGGGTAATTAAGATTGCTAGCGTCATCTTATACAATACTGACTTTAACTGCTGACCTCAGAAAACAATATCTAGTTTTGCATACCACATATTTTTATCATTAGTATATTACCAGTGATAAAAATAGAACGCAATGTATTACCAAACAACTAAAAAAATAAGAAAATGATTGTATAATTCTACAGTCTGTAAAAGGGTCATCACATCATTCACAACCAAAATTCAAAGGGAAAATCTGTCAAGCAACACCCTTGGCTGGAAACCAGTACTTTGCCAAGTACGAAAGCGTAAATACAGCGTAAAAATAAAATCTTCGAATGTTGCTTAGTACTCGTGAATCGACATACACATGGTTCCTATAAAAATAGAAATTTTGATGTTAATGATTGTGAATTAAAAATAAAAGGTGACCTATAACGTGATGATAATCGGATGAATCTACACAAAACTTAGTATAAATGACAGAATAATATCCTACTTCCTTACTTTTTTGCACAATGATTTTACGAAGAGCTGTTACCAAATCTTAGTAGGCACATAATTATGTTTAAAAATAAGTAACAACCCCTATTTTAAGTATGTATAATATATATATATATATATATATATATATATATATATATATATATATATATATATATATATATATATATATATATATATATATATATATATATATATAATAGTATAATAACAAATTTTAAATATAATCTAACCTATTTGCCAGTAGCTATTACATTTAGACTCTAATATAATATTAATAAGTATATACTTATATCTTGACGATGTTATGATGTACTCTCAAATCTTTTAAAAGCAAATGAAATCTCCAATTTCAAAAAACTTTCACTAAACTTCTAAAGTAATCCTGTATAAGGAAAGTGGCGTAGAACTTTCCTACTGTGATTTCATTGGGATCGCCTGGAGGTGGTGGTACCACCTCCAGGCGATCCCAATCCCAAATCCCAATTGGTCCAGCAGTTTAGGGGAAGTGCGCTTCCAAACTTTCTTTATGATGGCACGGAGTTCCGTGTTGCAGTCGTCGATTACACCTGATAGAATAACCAAACTGATGAACAGAGGGCCTAGCCAAATGGCATTCAGGTCTGATTTCTACTTTTGCTAACGCTTGGTTGCCGTGGCAACATAAGGATTCCTTCTTCGTTGACCACCTGATAGATTAAAAGCCTATTTCAGTTCCATACATTTTTACACTTAGCGGTTAGCATTATCGCTAATCGAATGCCATTTGGCTACAGGCCCAGTTGAGACATAGAGATGATAGTACTTCATGAACAACTCTATTTCTGATTCTTTTTTGGAATCTCGGAAAAAACTACTGCTGTCTCACACAAAATTGAGTACGCAGCAGATTTTTTTGAGTGCGCTATACGTAATGCAGATTCTCCAATAGGACCACGACTCTCTGCTGCAACCTAAACAAAGTTATATAGTTAACTGTACGCTGAAGTCAGTTCATTCTCACTGACTGCCACTTATCCAGAAAACCTTATGCAAAAAATCTATGAAAATTTCGCCCAAATAATTGGTTTACTTAGGTATGCACCTGACAATAAGGAATTTTTCATTACACAAACAAAATAAAATAAAACGTAGGTATTCTAAAAAACATTATACCTGTAGTTTTAAACTGCAACTGCGTCCTTACAATGGCAAACAGAGTCGCATTGAAGTTGACGGTGCCATCCGAGTTGAGTGGCATGTTCATAGACACAAGACGCTTGCAGGCCGTACGGTGAGGACAGAGCTTGCCGAAACCTGTACAATGAATAGCAGTAGTAAGTTTATCATCAATATCATTATACATTTTTCTACGGGATATATACCACCGGATTCAGTTCACGATTCGGCTCACAGATGTACACCGTTAGTACTGACGGAGTACATCTGTGAACATGGCGCTTGCACTAGTGCCGAAATATCGGTTACTCAAAACAAAGGTACGTGGTATAATATCCCGTTGAAATAGTAAAAAGTAATGATAGTGACCACGAAAGTTTAAATTCCTAAACGTAAATTCGTAATACGTTTTTAGGAGATGTCACGTTGTTCTCGCAAAGAGGCGAGATATTCTCACGCCTTTTTTAACAATGGAACGCCACTTGCTTCTATCTTAACAAACCTCACGCGCTTCCTTTAGATTCATTACTCTTTTCATTCATTTCAATATCTTCGTATTTGTCAAATAGGGTCAAAAAATGTCCTTACATCATTGAACCTAAATTGCTGAGGCCAGACCGCAATCGAGACTTTTACAAAACAAATTTCGGCAGACTTCTTACATTGATCGAAAGCTTTTTCTGTCCATCCGACAGAAAATTTGTGTGCTTAGAAATTTAAAATAATCTCAAACAAAATAGATAATTGCAACTATACGCATTATTTCAAAAGTTGTATTTTCAGATAAATCGTTAAAATATACTTTACAATACTGAAATAATTATTATTGATATTATTGTCGTGTAAAATATGGCAAACATAAATAATTACAAATGTATTTAAACAAATCTTACCCAGAGGAGGACTGATTTTTCTCAGCAAGTTGACTACGTCCAGATGTTTGATCCTGCCTTTCGCATCGGGGTCATATTCGCTCCATAACCTAAAAACAAAGGGTCAGTAATAAATTCACAAAGACAACAAATTTTCTGCCTCCGTGGTCCAGTGGATAGCGTATGCGTCTGCTGATCGGAGGTCCCGTGTTCGATTCTCTGGTCAGGCAAAAATGTTACTGGGTTTTTCCGAATTCTCAGTAGCAGCACGGAGTCTGATGATGTGCCCAGTAGCGGCAATAGGCTCGCCCCTATTACGTGGGACCTAAAAATTCATGGTGAAATGTGGGTGTAATATTACACCTCTGCTTATCCCTACGGGGATACAGGCGTGAGTCTATAGAAAAATAATAATAAAAAAAAAAACTAATTTTCTAGTGCTATACTGAACATAGGAAATGAATAAATTTTACTGATCTATGAGCATGGCGCTTGCATCACAGCCAAAATATCGAGTATCTTCGACTCAAAGGGACATAGCTGATCACGAAAGTTTAAATTAATTTTATAGAAGATGCGATTGTCGGCGACCGTGAGCAATACTTAAATTTATAGTCCTTTTAGACACCGCACGAAAATTTTAGTTACTCAAAACAAAACGTTACGTATATTTTAAACTCGCTAGAATAAACATATAGATATAAATAATTTGAAAATATAACAGATAACAAGTACATAAGAAAATGACAAAGAAATCCAAAAAATACAAGGCTTACTATGTGTCTATCACACCTCTCTACTAAGCCCAAATTGAAATATCGAGTGTAGAAGGGAAACCTTCAAAAGGATCTCAATCACGAGTCTAAATAAGAAATAAAAATGTCATACCTTACGAACTCATCAAGATGATGTGGTCCCAGAATAGACCAGTCTCTCGTGAGATAGTCAAAGTTGTCCATAATGACGGCCACGAACAAGTTGATGATCTGTAAATTGAATGAATTCAACTCAATGGGGAAAGATTCTCTAATTAATAAGTAGTTTTTTCAAGCAATATTTATTTCCTCCATTGATAAAATACTGCAAGATCAGATATTCTGAAACATACATGGGAAATAAAAGTTAATATAGAGACGGGTAGTGTCTAGTCCTTAGAGCATCTAGAAAACGAAGTTATCATCTTCTCCTCATTTCATTTTTGTGTTGCTACGTCGACAACAAGTGGTGGAGACAGTGCTGATGGCCTAGACAAATGGCAACGCCTCTGATTTTTACTTTCGCTAACGCTTGGTTGCCGTGGTAACATGAGGAATTCATTCTTCGTTGACCATCGGATACATCGAAAGTCTATGTCGGTTCCATACATTTTTGCATTTAGCAATTAGCGATCTTGCTAATCGAATGTCACTTGGCTAGAGGCACTGGTCGGATGGCGGGTGGTTATAATAAACTGTACTAACCTAACCTGTTGGTGCATCAACTGAATTGAAAATGTTTCTCTTTTTCGCAAATGTCGAAACTGAGCAGTATGTTTTCACTTTGCCTTAGTTTATTTATGACGATTCATAACCATGTTTCATCCCATTATTTCATCCCAACACTGGGTGTAAGGAACGGCGTACCGAAAACTGATACCAGCGGTTCAGTACATGCAATTGAGGCTCTTGGCGGTGGAATTATCCGGTAAATTTTCATGAATCTTTCGTTTATTTTTTTGGCATTTTTTGCATATAATATAATGAAATAGTAACTATTGTCCGACAACTTTTATTTTTTTATTAAATTCTAAGAATTAAACATGTACATGCCTAGTTTACATGTATATCGTAATCACTGCCGCTACCAACCGCCGCTTTAGGGCCGTAACAGCTGATGACGTGTTCATATTTTCGTAACTTTTTTTTTTGAAAATTGTTTAAGTCTTATAATTTTTCCAAAAAAAATTCGAGCGGCCAAGGTAGCCTCAGTATTATGTGCTGAAACACTTGTGCCTATTATTTTTCGGTACGCCGTTCCTTACACCCAGTATACGATCTATCCATGGATTTAGAGGTTAGAGATACACATTTGAAATCTTAATATATATAAAATCCTTGCGTTACTGACTGACAGACACGCTACAGGCGAAACTTTTGGGCGCAGGAAGCTGAAATTTGGCATGTATATTCCTTGGGGACCGTAGGGGTGCACAAAGAAGGGATTTCCCGAAATTCCAACGAGATCGGCCAAAACGGGTAAATTAAAAAAAAATGCTGGCGTAGCTGCTGGCGTCCTCTAGTATTTTATATGGAGCTTGTGTCAAATATGTATCTCTAATCGACGAACCCATGGACAGATCGGATATTGAATTCGGCGGTAAATCTCATACCGTATGCTGTTGGATGGAAGGATGTAACTTCATCACTTACCAAAAACGTGCAAAGCAGTGAGAACGATATGAAGTAAGGGAACGCCATCCAAGTGCTGCAGTTCCCCTCCTCGAAGTCCATGTCGGCGTTCCAGCGGCCCGTCTTGATGCAGTGGATCGGGTCGTGCGGACGTTCGTCGATGTTTGAAGATAGAGCCATCATGATCTCTTGCCATGCTTCGCCTGGAATGAGAAAATGTAAAATTCCTTCGTTACTGACTGACTGACAGACAACGCACAGCCAAAACTACTAATAACTGATGCAAAATAACCTTTTCAAAAATTTTACTGATTGCAGGCAAGATAGAAATTGGCCGAAAGTTACTAGGGTCGCTCTTCGATCCTTTTTTGAAAAGTGGTATCACCTTGCTGTGTTTCATTAAATCAGGAAATACGCATCTATTAAATATTGCAGCTAAATATGGAGCTATGCTAAAAATGATTTGGTGAACAAGTTTAACTGAAATACCCCATAACTCAATAGATTTCTTAATATTGATGGTCTTGAATGTCTTGAGGATGTCATTGGTGTCAATTTTATTAAAATTAAACAGCACATCACACTCATTCACATTGCCCCTAACTAATATCTCTGCTTTGCTTGGGCATGAGTCTTAATACTTGGCTGTTTTCACTGGTATGTTTATAAAGAAGTTGTTAAAAGTCTGAGCAACATCAATTTTCTTTGTAACTATTTCTCCATTACATTTTAATTCTTAGCTATTATCTACTAACTTAGCTCAACCAGTCTCACTGTTAATAATGTTCCAAGTTGTTTTTATTTTGTTCTTGGATTCTTTAATTTTATTACTTATAAATATAGACTTAGCTAAAGCACATGCTCTCTTAAAAACTTTTGAGTAATTTCTTAAATATTCAATAAATGAAGGATTAAAATTGTATTGCTTCATACCATACAGATCATACAACCTAGATCTACTTTTGTATATTCCTACTGTTGCCCAATCACAAAATTTAACTTTAGAGCTCTTGGCAAATGTCTTCTGCTTAAAAATTTTACTGTACTCATTTTTATTAACATCAAATAACCACTTATATTTAAAGATAGATGGCGCTAGCTGTCACGTTAAGATCGGCTCTGTATTAATTTAATAAATAAAAATATTACCGAACGTTTTAGAAACATTAAAGTGACAAATATTGTTCCTAAAGACCCAAAGTATTAGTGAAAGTGTTATCCAGTGTTAAATCTTTAAAATAATAACGCAGAACTCAAATAAAAAAACATTGACGCTAACCAGTGACAAAACATAAATACAACATTACATGTACAATTATTCGAAAGCAAATCCATAATATCGCCTAAATCAGTGCGCGTGGTGTAATGTACAATAAAAATAAATCAACATCTAACGTAAGTGTTTTAAAGTGAGTGCAAAAATGTGGCCAGAATTTTTTTACTAATGAGTCAACCTAACGACTTTGTTTAAATTTAAAATTTGCGCGCTGGGAAGAACATCGCAAAATTGGACAAATACATTACAGTGTTCGTAGTCGCTACAGAACGTTTACGACTGTGATAACAGTGCTCAAGCTCGATTCCCATTGAGAATTTTACTTTTTGCATTTTGTGGAGATTTTACTTTTATTATATGGATTTTGGAAATTAACTCACCCTAAAAGTGTCTAAATTGTGACAAAATAGTTGCTAGAAAGCGTTTGCAACCAACAACCTTATCTAACTTAAATTCAACAAAAACTGAGTGAGTCAATAAAGAACATTATTTTTGCAAGTTGAAAGAAAAAGTTTTGGAACTCAATATCGAGTGGGTTACATACGACAGATAAACAAACTGAAAACAGCGGTATCTATTGCGGAGTAGCGGTATTACGCTGAACCGCTGACACCTACGTTCGATGATTTACTACTGACAATCAATAATAACGCCATCTAGTTAAAAGTGATAGAACCAGGTTGTACGCACAATACGCACCGAAAGATAACATGTCGTCATCCAAATCTACGTCCACACATAGTTCAAACAAATGCCACAAGATGTCAGTACTAGTAGTATGTTTCAAATGTAAAGAAAATGTTGACATAAAAAAAACTGCGCTGTGCTCGACATGTCACAACAGATTTGAACCGGACTGCGATGGTTATCCGGAAAATACATACAGATTACTGAATCAAAAATCCAAAAACAAATGGCGCTGCAAGATGTGTATTAAGAAAAAGAGTGTGTATTCTACAGAGTCATCTAATGTAACAATGAGAAAAACACCAACGTATCCTACTATGAAAAAGCCTCAGCAAACTTGCACAAAACATTCGTCCCCTGACCAGGATTCTCATGTACTGACCGATTGCGATACTTCTTACGAAATTGACACTACACCGAACAAACTCTCAAAGAGTGTAGATGGTACTACGTCTAATATATTTTCAGTGTCTGAGATGCAAGATACAATAACTCAGCTGACTATAAAGTTAGATAGCACGGAGAATGAGTTGGAAAACACAATATTAGAAAACAATGACTTAAAAAGACAAGTGAGTAAGCTAAATCAAGAAATTAATGTTTTAAAGTCATTATGTCATTCCTTTACAGGTAAGGAAAGCAGCCCTATAAGCACTGATAAAAAGAAGAGACACTCTCGTTTGAGTCAAGTCGTGTTTTCAACTCCCTCTTCGCAAAAACCCACTACAAATGTTGAACGCAATAATAACTTTATGTATTTGCATCTGGAACAAAATATCTTAGCCTTACAAAAAGAGCTACAAATCGCAGAGAATGAGATAAAAACACTAAATATGCAAATACAGGTTTTGAACAAATCTCTGAGTACTACATCAAAACCAGAACAGAGCTTTTTAGCCAATACACCATTTAGCCACACACATAAAAAATACAGATTTGAAAAAGCAATAAGAATCTTTGGCGCGCAACAATGCGTCGGTCTGGCTGCTGCTCTTATACATTCGAGAGAGACTACACAGTTTGAAAAATATGAAGTCCTCGCCCATACGATGCCAAATGCACCGAGCGACACAATAACAAAAAGCTGTACTAACATAAACCTTAAACCAGGTGACAAAGTTGTATTTTCTTTAGGTGAAAATGATTATAATATAGGACATGTACTATATCAATTAAAAATTTTATTAAAGACATTTTCTAACAATAGTATAATAATATTAAACATTGTAAAAAATAACCATTTAGATGTCGGAAAATTGAATGATCGTATCAAAAATATTTGTAAAAATAATAAAAATTGTCATTTCATGAATTCTGTTCACCACAACTTATCTGACATATGCAAAACAATAAATTACTTAATAGATTGTGAATATTATGAACAAAAATATTTAAATCCAGCTGAGCTTAGGAAACACCTTGCGAGTAGCAAATCAAGTTCTTTACCAAAAATGGAGACAATTGTACCCAAAAAAGGAACTATTCCCTTTTATTTTAAAAACAGCAATAAAAAAGAGACTGGGAAAAATGTTATCTCTCATATTCTTTCTGCAGAGCACAGAAAAGGCACAATACCATATTATTTTCCCACGCTTAAAAAAACGATACATTTTTTCGTACCTAAAAATATAACACCTATATCACACAACTTTAAGATACTACACCAAAATATTGCAAGTGTTTTATCTAAAAAGGAACTGTTGGAGTTAACATTACAGGAAATGCGTGACTTATATAATGAACCCCATGTGATTTGCCTCTCGGAAACATTTATTAAAAAAGGCCATGAGAATTATCTCAAGTTATCGAACTTTGAAATGGCTACAAATTTTTGCAGGGAAAAAAGTAGAGGCGGCACATGCATTCTAGTCAGAAAGGGTCTACACTACAAATAATTACAGTTTATAAAAACAAATGCATCGGTAAATACGTTTGAGGCATGTGGTGTAGAGTTAGAAAATAAAAAAATAGTAATTCTTTGTTTATATCGAACACCTTAATCTGATCCAAATCAGTTTTTAATTAAATTAGATAGAGTCTTACATAATTTACAAAAAAAAATATAAATCTAGTACACGTATAGTTTTGACAGGTGATTTCAATATTAATACCTTTACAAGAAGCAAAATCACTCAAGAATTTCAAGACTTGGCAAACAATCACAATATAAAAATTCATATTGAGGTAGCTACTCGGAAGCTTTTTTGTATAGACCATATATTGAGCAATATACCTGACGCAATCCCAACAGTGCTACCACTTCATCTATCTGACCACGACACAGCACAAATGTTAAGCTTCCCTTTAAGACTTCAAACAGCAAAAACTGCAATATACCATATTTACAAAAGAGACTACAGTATACATAATATGCGTAAATTCATGGAATGCTTACAAAATCTATTCTGGACAGATGTTTACATGGAAAACGATGCAAATACAGCATTCAGCGTTTTCCATGAATTAATATGTTTATTTTATAACCTCTGTTTTCCAAAAGTTAGAGTAAAGATAAATTTAAACAATAAAATGAAACGAACGTTGATAAGTAAGGGACTTAAACAAAGTTCTAAAACGAAGCGTTTCTTACGATATCAGTATTACAAGAATAAAAATATAATGAATAAGAGTAGATATACTACATATTCAAAATTATTACAAAAGTGTATCTACAAGGCAAAACGAAATGCTAATATAAAGTTTATGAATAATAATGACAACAAATGTAAAGCCGCATGGACAGTCGTACAAAATGATGTCGTACTTAATACAGGCTGCCAAGACAACATTGAATGCATTAAAATTGATAATACTGTACTTACCAAACCAGTAGAAATAGCGTCTGCCTTCAATAGTCATTTTACTAATTACATTCCCAATCAAAATTGTACAAATAGTTACCGCAGCGATACCCTAACAGCTAACTCGATGTTCCTTACACCTATTACCGAAAATGAGGTACGTAAACACATTTTATCATTGAAACATACCAATTCTGTAGGTTATGATGAACTTAATACCCGAATTATTAAGATGTGTGTTAGTGAAATAAGCGGAGTGTTGACCTATCTCATTAACCTGTCCTTTTCACAAGGAATCTTTCCTGACGCTTTAAAAATATGTATTGTTAAACCGATATTTAAAAAGGGTGAAAAATGTGAGATGAATAATTATCGCCCCATAAAACTAATATCCATTATGTCAAAAATCTATGAAAAATCCATGTATCAAAGAATAGTCGACTACTGCGGAAAATTTAATATTATAAGAAAAGAGCAATTCGGCTTCCAGAAGCACAAGTCTACATCCCTAGCCATCTTTTTGCTTCTGAAAGCGATATTGACTAATATAAATAACAAACAGCTAACGACAGGGCTATTTTTTTATCTGTCTTAGGCATTTGATCTCGTGTCACATGAGAGACTATTAAAAAAACTTGAGGCTACTGGTATTAGAGGACTGCCACTCCAATGGATATCGTCGTACTTAAATAGCAGACAACAGAAAGTCACTATTACCAAACTTAATGACAGTAGGGACATGACAGATTATTCGTCTGAATTTATAAGTACAAAATGGGGCGTCCCTCAGGGTAGCATTTTAGGCCCTATCTTATTTCTATTCTATATAAATGACATAGTTAATGTAACTAATCATCAATGCTTCCTTTTTGCCGATGACATTTCCATAATTGTTACTACCGACAAAAAATATAAAACAATTGCAGATCATGAAGTGGACATAAATAATACAATAGAAAATCTAATTAGCTGGCTAAATAATAATAATTTATCAATTAATCTTAATAAATCAGTATATATACAATTTAATCAATCTTACAATAATACATTTAATTTTAACATGGACATACCGAAAATTACACAAGTGACAAAAACTAAATTTCTAGGAGTAGTAATTGACGAACATTTAGACTGGAAAGCACAGGTCGATACTGTATGCAATAAAATAAATAAATTTGTCTACGCTTTGAGACAAATAAAAAAGTTACTAATATAAAAACGGCTGTGATGACGTATCGCGCATATGTAGAGTCCTCACTACGATATGGACTAATTATGTGGGGAAATAGTACTGACCTCAATAGAGCATTTGTTGCCCAAAAGAAATGTCTACGAGCTGTATACGAGATTCCATCTGACGAATCATGTCAACCAATATTCAAAGAACTTGGTTTGCTGCCGTTACCTTCATTATATATATATGAAGCATGCATGTTTGTTCGAAAGCACTTAGAATTGTTTAAAACAGCAGAAGAACTATATAAAAGCTATCGAAGTCGGCGTGGTCAATACAGGCTTGTGCTGGAAGAGCTACCTAGATCAGCAAAATATAATAAAAATTCTTTGGCTATGTGTATACGACTGTATAATAAATTACCAGATATGTTTAAAACATTAAATTGTAAGCAATTTAAAATTCAATTGTATAAATGGCTCAATAATAACAATTATTATAGTATTAATGATTTTTTTAACATGAATTTAATTTAATGTATTTCAATTTTATAATATATTTCTAGTTAATAATTTGCACGCTTTAGTTTTAAGCAAAACATGTTCGAACTTTATATTTTCAATAACATTTTTTATACCATGTTTTATGCAAATAAAATATCTTTATCTTTATATTTATATAATTCATCTGGATCATCGTGAGTTAAGTCAATGCTCGCGATCTTAGCAGCAACATCATCGATTCGATCAAAAACGATTAAGGTATTAGTTGGAATTACAACCTTTTGTCCACAGTGATCCGATGTCAAGTCACTCAAAACAGCTTTACTTAATTACAAACAATTGCAAAAAATATTATCTAAGCATGTAGAAGAATGTGAGGTAATTCTGGTTGGTTCAGAAAATAAAACATTCAAATTAAATGACATAAATAAACTAACTAACCTAGTACAAGTTGGTGATTGTTCTAACAAATTAACATTCAAATCACCACATACGATTATTGACTTCCTGCTAGAACTTAAGTGTTTTAAGACGTCCTCCATGATGCTTTCAAATTGGCTAAAGTCACTTTGCGGTGGTCGGTATACACAGACTATGACGTGTTGCTCAATTTCAACACAAGATATCTTCATCTTCAGCGGTGCGCTCGATAGAAAGTTCGGTCCTTTCGTTCTTTACATTTAATGCTATTACAAACATATAATATGAGAGCGTCACCACGAATAGCGTTCTTTCTTACGAATGCACTTATCACTGTTTAAATTCATTATTAAATATTAATTGGTCACCTGTTAACCAATGTTCCGTAATGCATAATATATGCAACGTATGTTTCTTTAAAAATAAATGTATCTCTAATTCTTTGCCAGATAGGCCTTGTATGTTTTGATGAGCTAAGTTTAAAACACATCAATGCCTATTTGTTGCCTCATCTAGTAGTTTAAACTAATAGATTTGTCAATACTACTATTGGCATAACTATTATCTACCAAATTCCTAAGTACTCTAGTAGTACTGCGTTCACTATGTAAATTAAATGCTAATAATATAGCAAGTTGTCGCCTATATATAAAAGAGATACATTGTATCTTTTGTTAAAAAGAAATTACTAATAAAAATATTAGAGTCGATAAATAAAATATGGTCACTATGACTACAAATGCTATTATATAATAATAGATTCAATTTACCTATCTGGTTGTTTTCTTTATAAGATAAGTTATTGGAATATGGTAATGCACAGACAATAAAATTGCACCCCACTTTAGAAGTTTGTTCTATCATAATATCTGATAAAGCTAATATTTCTATCTTGGTAACTAGTAGGCTATCCCCATATAAAATTATAACTGTAGAATGTTTATTTAGTCTAGCATACTTTAATTTATTAATGAACATAGACATTCCTTCTCCTGGTGAACAAATATTTTGTATTGACCGATCCGTATAACTATTAATCAGGCTACCCATACCAATTCCTAATTGGTCAGAAAAAATTAAAACATTGTTATCTAAAACCTTATTATTTTCATTATGTAATAATGTGTCAGAACCTGAACCATGACATGTTTTCGAAGGATATTCATCTTGAAAGTCACTATATAAATTGGTTGTACAATTAGGTGAAGCCTCCAACTTATGATTTGAACAATTTAAACAGTTACTGTTGTTGGTCATAGAGAGCAGTTGTTTTAGATTTTCTCTACCATCTCTACTAATTTCATCATATTTCAATATATATTCCTGTGTTTCACTTTGATGATCTATTATCAATTTGTTGAGCTGTGCATTTAATGATGTGATTTGTGTTTGCAGCTAACATTACGCTATAAGCCACGAGTCTCTAACAGTTGCCCTAAATAACACGGCTGTAACCGCGAAGAAACCCTCAATTTTTTCAAAACCATGGTAGACAAGCTATTATTGTTACTCTATGTTCGTCACTGGATGCATCTCGTATAGCTTGACCTATTCTAATCATATTTGTTTTATGTAATAGTCGGCAAACAAGCAGACGGATCGCCTGATGGTCACAGATTACTATCAGGCAATCCACCCATGGACCCAAGCAAGGCTACGTGTATACTAAAGAATCATATCCTGCAGTATGACCAACATAATAACATGTATAATATAATAGGCCAATAATGTTGTAAGACATCATCATTGGTTCTACTGTTATCCCAGTTGCTTTTCATCTTAGGGCCCAGGATACGTTCCCTGGTGTAACCAAACTTCACAGAATATTAGCGTTACTACAGAGCAACTAGGTACCGTCTGACTTCCGCAATCTAATCTTAATATATAAAATCCTTGCGTTACTGACTGACTGACAGACACGCTACAGCCGAAACTATTGGGCGCAGGAAGTTGAAATTTGGCATGTATGTTCCTTGGGGACCCTAGGGGTGCACTAAGAAGGGATTTTCCGAAATTCCCACGGGATTGGCCAAAACGGGTAAATTTTAAATCTAATAATATAAAGCTGAAAAGTTTGTTTGTTTGTTCGTTTGCTTGAACGTGCTAATCTCAGGAACTATTGGTCTGATTTGAAAAACAAATTCAGTGTTAGAGTGCTCGGCCACAATGAAAGACGGGCGCGGGTGCGGGCGCGACGTGGGAAACTCAAACATATGGAGCTCTTTAGAAGTTTCCGTAGTGGGCGAGCGGGGCGGTGAGCGGTGCAGCGCGGGGAATACGCGGGCAACTCAAACCATAGAACTTTCATACAAGTGTCCGTAGTGAATGCGCGGGCGGCAAGCGGGAAACAATGCGGAGCGTGCGGATCTCAAACTTTTATGAGCAATAATATTATGAGTAATTATGAAATCAAGTGCGAGTCGAACTCGCTCATCAAGGTTATCGTAGTAGAGGGATTCACTTAACATAAGCATAACGTAGCCCCCGGCCAAATATCACTATCAATTTCTGGCCGGCAAAAATAACTTTGGTTTCTGTAGTGCTTGTGTATCGATATTGTTTATTGGTATTGAGCACCAATAGAATAGAATAGAATAATTATTTATTTGCTAGAAACATGGTAGATACAGATGGTACAGTTATAGTTCAGTAATTTAGTACAGCATGTTTCACCTCTCAATCAGCATGCAAAAATTACACTTACAATTACATAATGCGAGCAGTCAAACTATTTCTGTTAAAATACACTTGTTAAAGATACCAATTGAAATGTAAATTACTTTGAATTAAACTTTATAATGTTAATCAATTACATAGTACATTAGAGGGTATTGGGAAGCAAAATTTAAATTAAAAAATCTCCATAGGCACCCCGCTAGTATAGGACAGATATTTTTTTTTGTATATAAATCATAAAGCGGTTCACAGAATACATCTACTTACCAATTTTGAAATTTGTAGTCTTAATAGTTTCGGCATAATGTGGCTGTGACATAGAAACGGATACATAGACAGACATGGCGAATCTATCAGGGGTTCAGTTTTAAGCCTCCTAGCCTTTGGCTAGGGAATCCTAAAGATAGGTACTTACATTTCAGTCAATCTTCAGAAATACTCTACTAATATTGTAAATGCGAAAGTGTTTATAGATATATATTCGGTATATATAATGATAGATAATGTCATGGATACTGACCGAATTACTTTGTACTCTATAGAGTTTCTGAACTCTTTAGACTAATCAGGAGTCTCACACAACTTGAGACTGCAAGTAAATTAATGTTACCCCGACTTCAACGCGCGCGAAGCCGCGGGCAAAAGCTAGTATTATATAATGTTGAACTTAAAAATGCAAAGTATCTATATAAATTCTAATTTGTTTTATTTATTTACATTACCACATATCTCTTTTTAACCCTTCCAGTCGTTCCTGAAGTTACTAGAATTTTCCAATTTTTATTCAAAATATTATTTTTATTTTTAATATTTGCCAAATATTTATAAAGATTTTCCAAATATCATAAAAACCAAAATTATTATAAGCGTTATGAATGTGATTTGAACCCACGCCCTCAGACCGTGAGGCGGTTGTATTATCCGCACGGCTACAGCCTTGTTATCAGTTAGTTGCGAATTTGGTGAACAATTGACATAGTGTTGCTATGGTGAGTGTTAACGTCATCTAACTGAAAATTCATATTAATCTAGCCGCAATCCTAAATTTGACAAACACTGTACACCGCACCCGCAAACGCGCCACGACGGACACATGAAGACGCGCGCGGCGACGCGCGCGGCCCGCGCGCGGGCTGCCCGCGCTACTATGGCCAAGCACAGATAGTCCAAGAAAGCTACTGCCCCGCTCCCGTGAGCGGGGCAGTAGCCTTAAATAACGCAGATGTAACCGCGGGCTCATCTAGTCCAAAGATATAGTGACACTCCAGGGCTTAACCGTTCTCAGGACGCTCAAGGGTAAAACTCCATAACGACTGACAAAGATTCTCAAAACATCATCATCAGCCCTGTATATATAAACTGTCCTACTGCTGGGCACAGGCCTCTTCTCACTATGAGAAGGGTAAGGCCATAGTCCACCACGCTGGTCAAGTGCGGGTTGGCAAACTTCACATGTCTTTCAAGAACATTATGGAGAACTCTCATACATGCAGTTTTCTTCCCGATATTTTTCCTCGTAGATTTGGAAGCGATAATTCATCATACGCATTTCGAGAGTAACTTGAGGGGGCCGTGGGTTTAAATACGATATCTTCTGTTTTTTTCTTCACTCCTGCCTCCGTGGTCGAGTAGATAGCGTATGCATCTGCTTATCAAGAGGTCCTGGGTTCAATTCCCGGGTCAGGCAACAGTGTTACTGAGTTTTTCCAAATTCTCAGTAGCAGCACGGAGTCTGGCAATGTGCCCGGTAAAGGCAATAGGCTCGCCCCCTATTGTGTGGGACCTAAAATTTATTAGGCGAAATGTGGGTGTAATATTACACCTCTGCCTAGCCTTTCGGGGATACAGGCCTGGGTTTATAAATAAATTGAAAAATAATCTTCACTTATTATTAGGGCTATCGTTGCCTACTCTTGTTATCTATACACGTAAATAAAATTAGAGTGTCTGTTTGCAATATTAAAATAACCGCTTTTTACTAAATACATATGGATGTATACACGGTACATATACCGAAATTACATTTTTTGTCTGTCTGTCTGTCTGTTTGTGCCCGCTAATCTCTAGAACGGCTGGACCGATTTTGACAGGTCTTTCACTTGCGGATAGCTGATGTACCAAGGAGTAACTTAGGCTAAATTAACCGGCTATGCGAAGTAGTTCCCTCAGGACGCAGGTGAAACCGCGGGAAACAGCTAGTTGTAAATATCACTTACTTAATGTGTTAAGCCCAGCACGCGTTAGACTCCCTAGTGAGCGCGCCAGGGATGCGTTACTCGAGATTGACTATTATCCACATAAAAGACAGGCTTTTAAAAACATTTATATAGGTACCTAGTATTATTATAGCCAATGTATAACTTGTTAACTACTAAATCAAATCAAAACGTGGCTACGTGAGAGAACCGCACATGAACACGAAAAACAGTGGGCAAACATAAAAAAATGCAGACAAACAAAAGATGCCATCCCCTGCTTGAACAAGCGACTCTCACACAAGCTGCTGCATTCTAATAGGAAAACACTAAAGCATCTGACGGGCATAATAACCGGCCACTGTCCACTCAACAAGCACCTATTCAACATAGGCGTTACGGACAGCCCACTGTGCAGGGGCTGTATGGAAACCGAAGAAACACCCGCTCACGTCATTCTGCACTGTGCAAGTGTGAGCGATCAACGGGCAAAGCTGCTGAACAACCCCAGAACCATGAGTGAAGCTTTAAACGACACCAGCCAACTAATGGCTTTCTGGAAGGAACTAAGGTGGTATGAGTAGTCGGCGTCAATGAAGTCGCCACATACGCACAATGGCCCAAATAAGTGGCTAAGTGCGGAAAACCCACGACCAACTAACTAACTAACTAACTTGTTAACTACGCAATTTACTTAAGAAATAACGTATCAAAAGCTGTTTCTATTTGCCTCGAAACATGCAATTTTAATTTCAAATTCAATTAAATCCGCAATTTTAGTTTTACGCTGCCTTGTATGTCAGTCCGTCAATATGGTACAATGTCAAGTCTTTGATTATAAGACCAGAGTCGATATTTTTAAAAGAAATTAAATTATAGTAGGATGACATCCACTTCGCATCCTCAGATCGCCCGTAATTTTTTTTTCACCACAGCTGCTCAAACATGCCGTTTTTGTTGCGAGATAACAGTGAACAAAACACGATTTTGATTCAAGCGTGAGGCAAAGTAGTTTTTTAATTTTTCAATCTTCAGTGCCACGGATTAACATTGTTCAGCCATAAATTTGAAACATTCGAATTTTACTGTGCTCTGTCTCTTTCACATGCATATAAAATTCCCTTCGAAATTCGATTTTGGAATTCAACCTCAAAGAAAACACGTTCGGAAACGCGTAATACCCTAAAATTTAAAGATATTTGTAATAAAGAAATAACGTAATTTTTTTAAATGTTATTTTTATATGATTAATTTATTATTGGATTTTAATAAAATAAGTCTAATTAATAGTTTAAAATTGGTATTTCACCAATACATTTTATTTGGAATTTCAACAATGATACATTTGAAAAATAAACATCAGGGACGCGGTATCAAAACTCGATTTAAAAAAATAGCGAGCATAAAAATTTCGCTGATGCTGATTGCTGATAGCGTAACGTGTTAAACGCTATTTCAATCTATTCCTGTTCATTTCCGTCTCTAAGTAATATGACTGTGTTCTCACTGCTAAGGTGAAAAGTTATGTGTGCTACACGATAGCAAAGTTTTTTGCATCTCGAGCTGTTGAGTCCCTCACTACACTCAGGATTCTAACTTTGAATCACTCGCTACGCTGGTGAATCAATCATAGAATCCCTCGCTTGCTCGGGACTCAAAATCAGCACTCGAAACAAAAATCAACTTTGCTCTCTTGTTGCACAAATAACTATTCTTTCATTTCTCTTATATTCTTTTATTTATTTAACTTTTTGCACAACACAAAAAATATGTGGTACATAGGCGGACTTATGCCTTAGGCATTCTCTGCCAGTCAACCTAGGGTGATGCAGAGATAGTTGATAGTAGGTGCGTGATTATTATAAAATTATTATCTGGTATTAGATAATAATTACTACATACATATATAAGGAAAATAACTACTTAAACTATAGATATATATTTAAATATATACATTTTATATATAGGTACACATACCTAAATAAATAAATACTTGCAAATTATAAATATATACACATAGACTAATGATTGGTCTCGCTCTGCTCTATCGAAGCGATACCAATCTTTTGTCTAGGTATATACATAAATAATATATAAGTCAGTAAATCCAGTCAGGATGACATTATCCTGCCATTTTACTCCTTACAAACTCTCGAGCCTTTAACTTGAAAGTGAGCCGATTGTTTGCCATCCTGATTTCGAGAGGGAGCTATATTCTCTTCATTTTTGAATGGGTTTCATCCTACTATTATTTTTTATCACTTTTTACCTTTTTGAAACGTAACACAACGATCGCGGTTTTAACAAACTAACGATTTTTGCTGATCTCATCATCCTCCTAGCGTTATCCCAGTTTCAACCTGGGGTCCGCTTACTAGTCTAGCCGGATTTGGCTGAATCAGCTTTTCCACAGAGCGACTGCCTGTCTGACCTCCGGAACCCGAAGGGATAGCGATATTCCATGGTTTAGACTAGTGTCAGTTTGTTTAGAGGTACTAACGCCCTATAACGACTGTCAAAAATATTCATGACAACCGGTGCCGACAGCTTAACGTGTTCTCCGAGGCACGCGACAGGCGATAATTATCAATTCAATACGCACATAACTCTGAAAAGTCTGTGGTACGCGCCGTTGTAAAATATAGTCTAAAAGACTAACATTAAATCAAATAAGAAGTAAATCAGAGAAGTAGGGAATAAAAAGTAATAATATTGTAGCAATGTGGGGATGTGTTTTACACTACAGAGAATGCAAATTAGATTGACAATTCAACAATGATAACTGAAATGGACAGAGCGCATTGCCAGCTTAACGTGCCATTTTACTTTATACCATGAATAGGTATATCTAATAAAGGTAGCTCATAACATTTTACTCGAATAATTCATATTAAATACTTTATAACTTTCATCCTTTGCAGTACACAGTAAATTTTATTTATTTAACATTCAAATAAGAAAAGACAGGTATCTCCCATTATTCCGTTCCATTATCTGAATCATAAAGGAAATCCCAAACGGTTGCTTGGGATTACGAATATGATTCAGATTACTAATTTTGGTCGATGAAATAAACAAATTGCATTTTGTAAGTGCACAATTACTGACTTTTCAAAATTATCATCAGTAACATTTTTACGTCCAGTCTTATAATTACTCATTATTTTTATCATCATCATCAGCCGCATATTGTCCCACTGTTGGGCACGGGCCTCTTCTCATTATGAGAAGGATAAGGTCTACTGGTTAAGGTACTAAGGTACGATAAGGATAAGGTACTGTCCTTGGCAGATTTCACATGTCTTTCTAAAACATTATGGAGAACTCTCAGACATGCAGGTTACCTCACGGTGTTTTCCTTCACCGATAAGCAATCATCGTACATATTTTTTTATGTAGTATATATTGTTTCAATGAAACTATACAAACAGTAAGAGGACATTATTACAATGCTTTATAATTTTAGAATATGATATCACAGTTTATTTGTATTTTACATAAAATCATATCACTACATTTAGCATTTTATTGTGTTCATATAAAAGTAAACAATATGTAGCAGATAAAAATATTTTCATTATGAGTTAAAAAATAGCTAGGTTAACAGGAAAGAGTGGTCTATTGTAGGACCGATGATCTAAAGTAAATTGTTGTCGTTAACGATTGTTAATGTTATTCTCGAAACATTTTGTATATCTGTATTTATACATGGCTCAATCAACAAGTGTACAGATAGACCATTTTTATTTTTTATTTATGACTCACGCCTGCATCCCCGAAGGGGGTAGGCATAGGTGAAATAATACACCCACTTTTCGCTATGAGTTTTAGTGTCCACGTAATAGAGGGCGAGCCAGTTGCCGTTACCGGACACAATCACAAGACTCCGTGCTGCTACTGAGATTTCGGAAAAACCCAGTAACACTTTTGCCCGACCCGGGAATCGATCCCGGGACCTCCGATCAACAGACGCATACGCTATCCACTGGACCACGTAGTAAAATTTATATTATAATATAGTAGGTATATAAAACGAGAATGACCAAATATTTTTATTACAAGAACTACCTAGTGTTAAGTGCGGATTTGTCCATCCTTAGCATTCATCCCTAAGTTAAAAATACTCTTGAAAATAACCCTTAAACATTTAACTTGCAAGTTGTACACAGTAACTAAAAGTTATGTTATCGTTACACAAACCGTGGTCACGGCATGACCGAAGCAAGTGTAACACATGACAATGTTTTCTACACCATTATAGCCATATACATGGTGAAAAAGGCCTGTAACGAAAATTGAAACCCCATATTGTATCTATCACTACGAACATTTTTTACTTCGGCACAATACCTGGGAAATTACTGGTTCAGGTGATAATGAGGCTCAAACGTCGCCATTTTAAGGGGTTGTGAGTGGTTGGGGGGAGTAAAGGGGAGGGTTCGGGTCACCCTCACCATTTTCAGCCGCCGGAAATACTTGGTTCCCTTAGAAAAAATAAAAATTATATGCTCTCCAAACATCAGTGTGTATGTTGGTGCCAACTTCCACATTCTTCACACTAGTTGAACAAACTGAGGTTGACGGAGCCCTGCTTCGTAGGGCTCCTATTTTCGAATCAAGGGTCAAAAGAGAACCTAACATAACCTATTTAGTTACTTCAATTACAGTCGCACCTATTTTTTTTTTTTTTTTGCGGGGGGAAATCCTCATGGACTACCTCCGCCTGGGGAAAGGCGGAGGGGCGTGCCGGACTCTTACCGGCTAAAACCACCCCGGTGTCTCCTCGCACGTGCGTGCGGGGCCGCGGGAATCCAAATTCTTCCGCAGCCCCACACTAGTGCTGGCCGGTCTTTCCGGGCCTCGTCTCCTGCACGGGGCAGTGAGGTGTTGAACTACCCCGTGCATCGCCTCAGAGGCGCGCGCCGACAACCGCGCGCGCCTTGCGCCTCGGGTCCATCGAATAGGGGGCAAGGACTTCCCCAAGTCCCTCGCCCCTGGACCCATTCATGGGGGCCGGAAAAGGGCGTTGTCCACCCTTCTCCTGCGCCCGAATTACAGTCGCACCTAGCCTAACCCTAGGCACTCGAAAGCAAAGGAATGACGCACAAATTTGACATTAGCTGTCAATATCATCCATCCAGGATGGCGGGCTGCGTTTCGTTTCACGTTTTTGACATAAAACCTAAAAATTACATTTGAAAACCTGTACTAAAGCATAAAAATTACGTTCCGTTTTGCATAATTGCCAAAGTGTTTAATAATTTTTGGAAATTCTTTAAAAATATTTAGACGCAGCCAAAATTATTTTGAGGCGATTAAGACTAACTCCCTTAAGCCTCCTACACCACCAATACCCTCAAATTCAGGCGACTCGTTTTAAAATCCAACCCCTCAAAGGCTACAATACAATTTTTCTAATTAGGTACAAAGTCGATGCATTTACCCCGCCAATTACATGTCCTATGCACCCATGGATAAGTAGGTATTACAAGCATTTACGCGCGCACTTCTAATTGCGGCTTAAAAAATGTGAACACTTTAAAAAAACTCGTTTCCCAGGTATTATTTTTGCTTAGTATGACTTGGCATGATGTCCAAAACAAATAGACGTCGGCTTGATGATGGGTCTTGTGACACTCTGTAAGTTAAAATTCGCCATTATTACAATTTATCTCGTTGCGATGGCTCGACTTATATGTGACGTATAATGAAAGTGTGATCTCGGCGCCCATTGTATGAACTGTCGCTGTTTAATTCGGATCCTAAACACGTAAGATAAGTGGTCGTTCGTTATTTGTCAGTTATTGTAAGTTTAGGAATGCGCTTATTCAGTAATGCAAGAGCAAACAATAAAATTTTGGGTTCAGGATATACTTATTATAATATATCTATAGAATCCCATAACAATAAGCAATTTTTGATAATAAAGAACTTTTAATAGTTCATGTGTCTAAGTAAACTAAATAAGTAAAATACACGACTACTGGCGTAAAAAGTAAGCTGGTATAACATTTTTATTACACTTTAGATAAGAAAACATATTTTTTTTCCTTAAATTGTCTTTTCCTTATATTATGCAAACACCTATTTGTAACTTAGCGTAAACACACTGATAGATGACCACTGATATAACAATAATAACACAAATAAAGAAGATAGTATGTAATTAAATGTGTACAAGATAATAATAAATAAATAAAGCTCATTGATAAAGGTATCGCTTGAAATACAATTAGGTTTTACAGATTCGCAGAAATTGAATACTGTTTTAAGGAAAATATAATTATAATTTTGATCATTTAGAACAGGTTATCTTTTCTGTTAATAGTTCATGTGTCTAAGTAAACTAAATAAGTAAAATACACGACTACTGGCGTAAAAAGTAAGCTGGTATAACATTTTTATTACACTTTAGATAAGAAAACATATTTTTTTTCCTTAAATTGTCTTTTCCTTATATTATGCAAACACCTATTTGTAACTTAGCGTAAACACACTGATAGATGACCACTGATATAACAATAATAACACAAATAAAGAAGATAGTATGTAATTAAATGTGTACAAGATAATAATAAATAAATAAAGCTCATTGATAAAGGTATCGCTTGAAATACAATTAGGTTTTACAGATTCGCAGAAATTGAATACTGTTTTAAGGAAAATATAATTATAATTTTGATCATTTAGAACAGGTTATCTTTTCTGGGAACAAGTATATAAAAATATTAATAACACATGCAAATACAAAGATTACAAAAGGAAATATGAATTATTTAAATTAAAACACTTATATTATGTAACTTTGGTTGCCAATGCTATCAGGGAAATTTATTGTACAGTCTCACGCCTGTATCCCTGAAGGGGTAAGCAGAGGTGTAATATTACACCCACATTTCACCATGAATTTTTATAGGGGCGAGCCTATTGCCGTTACCGTTATGTATAATAATATATGACAATGGCAACCAACTTCACATTGGTCGTCATCCATTCTGATATATTTATGTACATCGACGGTATATTAATATTATTGGTAGTTTAGTCTGTATTCCGGCACTAGTCTTATCGACTGTATCTCACATTTACCTGTTAACTGTGCCATCCGTTTTAACCATAATTTTAATATCATGGACACATTCCAGTGTAGTATGTGCGAAGAGGCCCTGTATGTTGGTGTGATTTGTACGAAATGTTATCGGAAAATGCATTTTCATTGCGCAGGAATATCAGAAGCTGGATATAGGAAGCTCGGAGATTCAGGATATTTGTGGCGATGCAGTAAATGTATGTCAAATGTCATTCATCCAAAGTCAACAGTTACAGCAGTATCTGCGCCCAGCAAGATGGAAGATATAAAAGCCCTTTCCGAGAAGATAGAATCCCTTGAATCTTTGAAAGCAGATATTTTACAACTAGAGAAAGAGTTTGCAAAACTTAAGTGGAAATATTTTATTTCGGCAAACGAAACAACTCAGGCAGTGAAAGACTTCGATTTGAAAGTCCAGTATATGGAATGCAGACTAAAGAAAGTTGGTAAACTTGACGATCAAGTAAATTTCATTGAAGCTCGTATGAGGAAAATTGAGCAAGATTCAAATGCAAACGACCGACGGGTAAAGATGAATTATATAGAAATAAAAGGCGTACCTTACACATATCAAGAGAATCTATTCGATGTTGTGTGTAATCTCGGAGTGAGGATGAATTTTCCTATCCAGAAAACACAAATCAGTTATATAACAAGACTACCGAGACGTGAAAAGGGTCAAATAAAACCGATTCTTGTGTGCTTCTGTAACCGCTTCGTAAAGGAGGACTTCATGGCTGCCGCCAGACTTATCACTAAAACTTCAACTTTAACGCAAAATGTATAAAGTGATTTGAACTTAAGCAGAATTCTTCAGATATCACTACTTAAACTATTCTGTTTAAACCATTAGAGGAACTGAATTTCGAAACTTGGATAGTATGTTAAATAATTAATATAAAATGTAGCATGTAATGTTAATCTACATTAACATTACATGCTACATTTTATATTAATTATTAATTAATTATACAATACGATTAAACTAAATAATATAAGTATTCCAAAATTGCTAGACCTTAAGTATTCTGAAGTAAACATTAAACACACAAGTTTCCAACCTTTAATTAATTATAAAGAAAATTTTGATTTACTAAAACAAAAATTTGAGAAGATCATTGAACAACCAAGCGTCCAAACTTATGGACATTACTATGTCCCATTCATATCCTATTTTGTTTTAGCTTGTATTTCTATTTTATGCTATAAATTGTATAAATGCTACTATGTAAACCGTTGCATTCCTCCCTCTCAATCACTCAATATCACCAATCATAATTCTCCTACCGAAATTGAACTTACCACTCCTGAAGAACTCCCTCGGCTCCGCATCTTAACATAAACTTCACCTTAGGGTGTAAGTTTAGTCTTAAACGGGGGGCTGTTACAGGCCACTCTAACCACTGAACCTGCTATCCCTAACAGTTAAATCCCTTACTCAGCATGCCTGTTAGTTATCGTAATAGACGCTACCATAATCCCCATTTTGTTTAATTACACTACTGTAATTGCAATTATGTTTCTTTTTATATTTAAATGTTGTCAAAATGGCACGGTCTCATCAAAATTTAAAAATTAAATTATACAGGTACGTTATGTGTTATAAAGGCCTATCCAAACCTGAGCGATATTCGCTGCCGCTGTGAGCCGGCGCGGTATGTACCTCTGTACATACCGCGCGGGTTTCGCTCAGGTATTTAGTATCAAGTACCGCGGCTAGTTCTTACCTCTCTGAGTGAAACTCGACTACCGCGCTGTTACGATGCGACTTGAGAAAGCGTTTTTAAAAAACAGTTTTTAGATTTGAAGATGATTTATTTTGTCCTTGACAATTTAATACAATAATTACAATGGTGAGAATGATTTGGGACTACCGCGCACCGTGGATGATAGGAACGGACTGATGGGGATTATGGTAGCGTCTATTACGATAACTAACAGGCATGCTGAGTAAGGGATTTAACTGTTAGGGATAGCAGGTTCAGTGGTTAGAGTGGCCTGTAACAGCCCCCCGTTTAAGACTAAACTTACACCCTAAGGTGAAGTTTATGTTAAGATGCGGAGCCGAGGGAGTTCTTCAGGAGTGGTAAGTTCAATTTCGGTAGGAGAATTATGATTGGTGATATTGAGTGATTGAGAGGGAGGAATGCAACGGTTTACATAGTAGCATTTATACAATTTATAGCATAAAATAGAAATACAAGCTAAAACAAAATAGGATATGAATGGGACATAGTAATGTCCATAAGTTTGGACGCTTGGTTGTTCAATGATCTTCTCAAATTTTTGTTTTAGTAAATCAAAATTTTCTTTATAATTAATTAAAGGTTGGAAACTTGTGTGTTTAATGTTTACTTCAGAATACTTAAGGTCTAGCAATTTTGGAATACTTATATTATTTAGTTTAATCGTATTGTAATCTAAATCTATATGTGTTAAATTTATTTTAATATTTTGTTTCGATGGTAACTGTGTGTTTTTACAGTAGCCAATACAGCCATCTGGAATATTAATTATACCTGTGCCATTTATATTTGTTTCGTAAACATGATCATTTGAACAATCAAGTGTGAATTTTGTAATTTTTGACATAACAAATATATAATTACTATCGTACAGTTCTTGCCAGATTTCGATGTTACCTTGCACATATTTCGTTTCACATTCTTTGGGATACATAAACAGAGTTTTAGATACTATTACCCTCTCACAAATAGGCTGAGCTACACTGGATAGAATATTTATCTTATCACAAATATAGTATTGGTTCATAGATTGACATTCTTTAGGGTTATTTACAAGACAATATTGATTCTTATCTCTAGAGAACCCTATGTGTGACGTAGTGGGAATAATAGTTATATAAGTATCATTATACTGTGGTATAGGTAAGGGTAATGTATTATACAAGTTAAATTCTAAAGGGTTAACTAATGGGATCTTAATTATAAAAATGATCTTATTCTCGGAATAGTATGAGCTTATTCTAGACATTTGCATAAGTACATGGATGTTACTTATACTTAGGACAATAGGCAATTCCTTAGAGCTAGGCAATAAACGAAAGTTAGCAACTAAATCCTTATACAGTTGTTCAGGAGAACATATAGCGGGATATAGTACAGTATTTTTACTAAACATTAAGCCATTACATATATCTTCTAACTTAAAAGATAAGGTAAGTATACTATTCTCTAACATGGTTATAATCTCCATTATTTTAACCTTAATAGTTAAATTTTCAGATATATTAGTCAAATTTACAAGATTATCAGATAAGAAGTTGATAGCGCTATTCAAGGACTTTTCATTTTCAACGAGTTGATTAATTGTTTCATTAAATGCAGTAAGCGTTGAAGTTGTTAATAATATATTTTCTTTCATATAAGTAGCTTATTGTTTTTGATTATTGTTAAGTTCTTGAATGGCGTTATTATATTGAATAGCGTCGTCCTCGTCCATTGTGCCAAAGAGATGTTTCATAATGGTACCGACGCCGCCAAACCATGAGGATCGTTTTACTCTCTGAGTGAGCAGGTGAGAAATGGCATTAAAGTCTCTAGTCATATCAGTATATCTGACTCGGAGTGGTTGAATAATTTGATTACATACTGAAGTATCGAATACATTACTTTGAATACATATATTGTCAATTGAATGTAAAATATCATTTATATTATTGAGGTGAGGGCTAATAAAAGATACATCTATGGGTACCACTACACTTAAATGTCCATTAATTATTTTCACGGAACCAATCGGGTCGAAATAGATTCCGGGACCATTCTCTACTGGACGTATTATATCCGGAAAGCTCTTAGCAATGGTACTGTAAAAGATTACAACTATTATATTATACAATACTTAAGTTTCTATAATTAAGACTAAACTGATCTAGGACCTATATGAGCTAATTTTAGCTCGTCAAAGTGGTGTTTTACATGTTTCTTATTTATTAATAGGGATGCATTATTGTTGCCATGCAATTTAACTATCTTGAACGGGCCTTTCCAAACGGGAGATAATGCTTTGCCCATTCTCAAGTGGTTTTTTAAATAAACATAGTCACCTATTCTGTAGTTGACGGGACGTGTCTGACTATCATAGTAGTTCTTAGATCTTTCTTTTGATCTCTGGATGTTCTCAATAGCCTTTTGCTGCGAATACTGTAATCGCTGTTGAAGTATTCTCACATACTCAGGGTAAGTTGCGTCAACATTATTCTCATAAATTGAATTAGGTATATATGGCTTTTTTCCAAAAACAGGCTCGTGGGGTGTAAAGTTTGTTGTGCAATGAATATTGGTATTGTAGGCTAACATAGCGGTATATACATATTTTGACCAGGATTCTGGGGTTTGATCAATGTATGACTTAAGTTACTCCTTCAAAGTGGAGTGGCTTCTCTCTAAGGCACCTTGTGTCTGAGGATGGTAAGGAGTCGACCAAATTTGTTTTATTCTGAGGAAAGAGCATGTTCGTTTAAAGAGTTCGGCAGTAAAGTTGGTTCCTTGGTCTGATACTATATATTTAGGGATACCGAATACGGATATGAAATGTATAAGACATTCGCTGGTTTCTTCTGCTGTCGTGCTCCTAATGGGATACGCTGCTGAGTATTGCGTAAGGTCATCTTGTAATGTAAGGATGTATTTTAGCTTAGCACTACCAGACTCTGGTAATGGACCTACTATGTCAAGAAATACCTTTTGGAAGGCTGTGTTTGCGGTACTAGTGATCTGCATGGGAGCTCTATTCGTTTGACGAAGCGCTTTATTACTTTGGCATAGTTGACACGATTTTACATAGTCCTGTATGTCTGATCACATGCCCTTCCAGTAGTAGCGTTCGGCTATTCTACTATACATTCTAGTCGATCCTACATGACCAGCAACAGGTAAGTCGTGATTGTCTCTAAGAATTTGTTTGATTTTGCTTAGTGACGGGTATTGAATGTTATTATGGTAAATATGTATTTCTATGCCAGTGTTATTAAATAAATACAGAATAATATTATAGATTTTGGTGAAATAGTGCTTATCGAATGGATTTTTGAAATCAGTAATTGCTATAGATTTGACTTCGTCGCTATGGCAAACTATTAGTTCATTTCTAAGGTTTTTAAGGCTTTCAAATATATCTGAATAAGAGGTTGTGTCGAAATGATTAATTTTTGTAAATAGGAAGTAATATTTTTTATTATGATCTTGGTGAATTAAGGACGAATAAAGGTTTCTATCGCGTGCAAGAAAGGTATCCTTGTCGGCAAGATTGGATATTATGTTTTCTACATAAGGGATGGACTCATCCATATCGACTGAGGTAGGTACAATGATATTCTGGCATGTAGTTTTGAGTAAGCTTTCGTTATGTTCTATGATCGCTACATTAGATTGAAAATGTTTGCTACTAATGACTTTAAGAAATTCAGTGTATGTTTCAGATCTAGCGTTTGGGCTGTCTATTGGATCAGCGAGAGGAGGAGGTTGCGGCTGAGGCTGATTCACTAAAGGTAAGTCATCATTTGAATTATTATTACTATTTGGACGTTCTGAGATTTCTAGGTCGTCGAGATTTATGTCTCTAAGGTCATCGGGTAATTCCACTAAGTCTTGAGGAGTAGGGGATAATGCTGGAATAGCATTTGGATCTAGGAGGTCGTCAAGGTCACGCACATCATCATCCGAATCAGGAAATATAGGATTGTTATCATCAGCCCATGAAGGGCCTGGAACTGGTTGTGGAGCAATTGGATTTATAAGCTTAGTGTCTTCATAAGGGTATCTAAAGAGAGCGTCAGCAGCATTCAATTTGCCCTTTCGGTACACTATCTCATACTCGTACCCTTCGAGTTTCAACCGCCATCTTTGTAGTTTGCTACCAGGGTTTTTATGATTGAAGAGCCATTTTAGGGGTCGATGGTCAGTGACAATTTGGAAGGTCCTGCCGTACAGGTACGGACGGAACGTTTTGCATCCAAACAATATAGCAAGCAATTCCTTTTCGGTGGTGTTATAGTTACACTCACTTTTATTTAAAGTGCGGGATGCATAGGCGATAGGTCTATCTTTACCCAATTCTCCCTGGGATAGTATCGCGCCTATGGCGTAATTGGAGGCATCCGTAGTTAATATGAATGGTTTAGAGAAATCGGGGTAAATCAATAATGGTGCTGACGTCAGTCTGTGTTTTAGGGTATCAAATGCAAGTTGATGTTCGTGTTCCCATTTAAATGGAATATCTTTCTTGAGGAGATTAGTCAAAGGTTTGGCTATTTTAGAAAAATCATGGATGAATCTACGATAATACGAAACGAAGCCCAAAAATGATTTTATATCTTTCGGGGATTTTGGAGTAGGGAATTGGTGGACTGCCTTTATTTTATCTCGGTTTGGTTTGACTCCTTCGTCTGTGATGATATGTCCTAGGTAGGAGACTTCTTTGCGCAAGAATTCGCATTTGTCTGGTTGCAACTTCAAATTAAAACTACGGAGACGTTTAAAAACGTTAGAAAGGTTTTCGATGTTAGAGGCAAGGTCAAATCCATGGATCACAATGTCATCTAAATAAACAAAGCATTGCATGCCTTGTAAGCCGGAGAGAGCCGAATTCATTAAACGTTGAAACGTAGAAGGGGCATTTTTTAAACCAAATGGCATACGAGTGAATTCATAATGGCCTTGAGGTACGGAGAATGCTGTTTTAGCGGCGTCTTCCGGTTTCATTTTAATTTGGTGAAAACCGGAAGCAAGATCTAAAGTACTAAAGTATTTGCTTCTGCCAAGTTGATCTAGGATTTCGGATATGTTCGGGATGGGATAAGAGTCGCCGATAGTTACATCGTTTAGCTTTCGGTAATCTATCACTACTCGCCACTTTCTTTCACCGGAAGCGTCTAATTTTTTAGGCACCACCCAGATGGGTGATGACCAGGGCGATACGGATGGTTTAATAATACCTTGGTTAAGCATTTTTTCAATTTGAGAGTTAACCTCTTTTTTATGACATTCTGGGAAACGGTATGATTTAACATGGATTGGGACTGAAGTAGAAGTTTTAATTTCATGTTGGATGGCATTCGTGTAAGTCAATTGGTCACCTGGGAGGTGGAAAATGTCTGAGAATTCGCTACAAAGATTTAGGAGTGCAGAACTCTCTTCGGTATTTAAATGAGATACGCGAATTTGATCAAGCACCTTTTTCGTGCGGGAATAGGAATCATCGCGGCCACACTGCATATTGTCAGTCTGAAAATTGCAGATTCGTTGAACTTCTTTGGGGTCGTAAGGTGTTATTTCTAATTTTAGGTCAGGATTGAAAGATAAGGGATGTTCTGAAACATTTACTTCGGAAATATTAATACGAGAATTGTTTTTTACTTTCACTACACAATTAGCTATAACCAGTTTTTTTATAGGATTCTGGTCTAATATAAAGCCTTCATCGACTTCCGGATTCGAGACACTGCATTCTATTACAGTTTTGCATCTAGCAGGTATTACACAAACAGGTTCGTTGAAATGAAGTTTGAATGCTAAATTTTTCAGTAATAAGCATTGTTTGGGATAGTCAATATTACCGTTCATGGAATCAAAAATATCGCTGCCGATTATACCGTCATAGAGTAGATCAACGCCTTCAACGACGTGAAAATTAAGTTTTAATGAACCGAATACTATAGGGATGTGACCTAGCGTAGACTTAGTACCCGAGGAGTCAATGCCTTTAAATTTAATAATGGATTTAGTAATTTCAGGCATCTTTTCAATACAGGACTTTGATATAAGGCTGAATGATGCACCTGTGTCAACTAGTAAAGATAACGGCTTCGAGGATACGGAGGTAAGTATTTTTATATAAGGTAAGAACTTATGGGAAATATTTGTTGTGTAGTTATAGATTTCAGGATCTTGAATTGATTCCGAATTAATTTTATTTTCTACAATACTATTATTTGAATTATTAATTTTATTTTTTTCAGGAAGGGGGCTCGAACGCGTAACTGATTGTTGACCCGAAAGGTTATTCTTCATGGTTAACGAAGATTTATTTCTATTCAAACGGTCTTATTCATAATAAATGCTTATAAAAGGCTTAAAGCACTCATTAGTTATAGTGTTCTATAAGCATATAAAACGTTCTATAAAATTGTTTATTCATAAACGTCCCATAAACCTTCCATAACTAATATGGCGTTATAACTCGTTTATATAACGAAATGTTGCCATTACAGTGAAGTCAGCCAACAAATTTGCCAACATAGGTGCCCATAGACATTATTACGGCCTAAAAAGTAGCTTATTGTCTACGACACGGTGATACCCGAGCCAGATTACGTCATTGTTATTGTTACAGCTCGTACTTTGAAAGCATCTGTGTTTGAAAGGTTTAATAATGTGTAACATTCGCGTAAACCCCAGAAAATATTAGGTTTAATAACTTTAAATAATATTTAATATTACTTCTATACCTTTCTTCAAAGCTGACTGTTTTCAATTCCATCATTCGTTTCTATATCATCTAAACTTTGTAAGGCTTGCATTTTAATTATAAACGAAGTTATGTAATAGTTATTATAAAGTTCAACTTCAACTTTTTATTTATGGCTATTGTAACGTACCTAAATTGGAACCGAAAGTTTGATGTTTACAGAACTGACATTAAACAAACATTTCAATCCGTAACAACAAAGGTCAAATGTGATTCTCTAACTGATCAGCTGTTGAGAGTCGGCCATCTTGGCGTTATAGTACTGTTATAGTAGGGGTCTGGGCTCTATAACTTTATAGTAAGCTTATAGAGCGTTTTAGTGCTAAAATGCGTTTATGAATAACACTTTTTGTGAATCTTACTATAGCGAGCCTTTAAACGTGCGATAACTTTTTATGAATAAGACCGAAAGGATATAGTAAGGATTTAGCATTAAAATTGTCATGGCGTGTCTTTGTTGCGGATGCCGTTGACCTTGGATTTGGTAAGTATTTATTAGAGTAATTATTTATTTTATCAACATTTCTAGGATATAGCAAGGATTTAGTACTAGAATAGTCATGGCGTAGCCTTGTTACGGTTGCCATTGACCTTGGATTTGGAAAGTATTTATTATTTAAGGAATTAGAATTATTATTTTGGATATAGCAAGCAATGTCGGATTTTGGGATGCGGTGGCCCGACCGACACCAACGCGGGCCTCGATTTAGTTTAAAGAATCAGTATTAGTGTCAACAACGTCTTCTCCTTGATCCACGAAATTGGTTCGATTTTGAGTTTGATTGCTCTGTAAATTACCGAACCTTTTATTATTGTATTCCCGTTTACGGCAGTTTTCAATGACGTGACCAGGAAACTTGCAGTATCGGCAATAAAGTGGGTAAGCTCGCGGCTTGTTTTGGAAAGCGTTATTAGGTCTAAACTCCTGTGACTTACTTTCAGGTTTTGGAAATGACCTTGGTCGTGAAGGTCCTGAGTCGGCGTTAGGGTGTGATTTCCTGTTGACAAATTGCAGAATTTTTTCCTCTGAAACGGCTGCGTTAATCGCCTCATTCAGTGTTTTCGGGGATCGAACCCGAACATTGTTTGATATTCTTGGGTGTAGACCAAGGACAAAGGTGTGAAGGGCTACTTCCTCCATTGCACTAGTTTTGCCAGGAAGCTCTGATTTCTTGGAATTGCTTAGATTAATTTCAGTTAACAACTGGGATAAACATGTCTCTAAACGCAGGGAATATTGTGTAACCGTTTCTGTGTTCACTTGCCGACACTCTTGAAGGTCGGTTAGTAAATGTGAATAGCATTTTCGCTCGCCAAATTGAGTATTTAAAAAGTCTTTAAGTTGATCCCAATTAGTAAAATCTTTAATGGAACATGCAGTTTCCGCTCGTCCTTGGAGTTGGCTTAAAATATACCTAAACAATATAGTTTTTTGGTTCGTAGAAGCAAGGTTGTATGCATTTGAACAGTTAGTTACAAAAAGTGTGAGTTTGTCCCTGGAACCGTCATAAGGTTTTATGAACTTAATTAAAACATTTAAATCAACAGAGTCAGATTGCACTGCAATAGGCTTCTTGAGTTCTTCCTGTGACATTGTAGTTTAATAATCGAAACAGGTTAAATAAAATCAAGGTTATAAGTATTGGCAGTATTCGTTACAATAGAATGGTAAGTAACAAAGAATAGTCAGACACGAATTCTACGAACTTAAGCGAGCCTTATTGCTTTGTTATGACTGCGAGTGGACGGCGCTATTCTTATCTCGAATAAGTCGTCTAAATTACATCCGACGAATGAGTCGAAATTATAGTATCGGATATTAAGTTAGTTAGTCTAGTTTATTATAAAACGTATGTTTTGGATCACTGTAACACTGGAAATTGCACTGCACTGAATATGGTTTGCACTGGTAAGTATAAATGGTGAACAGTTACTCACATTGAAGTCAGGAACACACCCAGCAGGAACATATTATACAGCATCTTCTAGCAGTACTTCTCTCGTCTAGCAGGACGAGATATATGGGATAGCACTCTGGATACGAAGTTGGTTTGTATGTAAGAAGAACGCGAGTCACGTTCGCGGTATAGTACTATTGTTTCCTTACTCGACTTTAACTCTCACAATCAACTCGAATACACTTTTCGAGTATGTCGCGGTTTTGATTTGGAAATGGTAAGTATGGATTTAGAATTATTATCACTTTTCTCACTGCACTGGAATGTAGCTTGTTTAACGGTACGGTTTTATGCACTCGGAGGATACCTGGGATTTTGTTATCCCTTTACGCTGCCACCAATGTTACGATGCGACTTGAGAAAGCGTTTTTAAAAAACAGTTTTTAGATTTGAAGATGATTTATTTTGTCCTTGACAATTTAATACGATAATTACAATGGTGATAATGATTTGGGACTACCGCGCACCGTGGAGGATAGGAACGGACTGATGGGGATTATGGTAGCGTCTATTACGATAACTAACAGGCATGCTGAGTAAGGGATTTAACTGTTAGGGATAGCAGGTTCAGTGGTTAGAGTGGCCTGTAACAGCGCGTTATTCTACCCACAAGGATAGAGAATACCGCTTAGGTCTGAACAGTAATATTACCGCATACCCACTGGGTTTTCTCTGCCGCAGACGGTAGCGAATACTGCTTAGGTCTGAACAGGCCTTTTATTCTTCACGATTTCGGTACATATATAAAATGAACCTCATCATCATCAGCCTTTAACAGTCCACAGCTGGACTAGGCCTCTCCTTGGAAAGGAGGAATTGGTCTACTATATCACGCTTGCCAAACGGGTTGGTATAGGGTTTGTATCAAGTTTTCCTTCTCTTACAGTGCTGTTCTCTGCATAATATGCTCCCTCTGTCGGCTCTTACGACATTTATGGGAAGCTATGGGGATATATATAAAATAATTTAATCTGTCTATTAGGTATCCACCTTGAAGCCAACAAAAGCGATAACTGTTGATGTATAAAATAAATAAGAAGGCGGATAGGAATGTCGCAAATCTACAAAAAATTTTGAGAAAATGAAACTTATCACGCATAACCTAATATATATATATATATATATATATATATATATATATATATATATATATATATATATATATATATATATATATATATATATATATATATAATGTAAATTTAGTGCATCAGGGATGTTTGCTGAAGTACGAGTGGATGATTTTCATGCCATTTTACGTAAAGCAGCATCGCTGATGCGAAGGGTGAGGTACAGTCCTAACAGCTACCTGAGAGTCATAGCAGAACACATCCATAGTCCAATCTGGAAGCAAAAATACACATATCGTAGCATGGTACTTGTTTAACAACATAATACAACACATACAACATCTTATGCCCTGAACAAAATGGATTTCAGAAGGGCAAGTCCACATCATTAGCCACTTTTAAATTGATGGATAGTATTGTAGAAAACGTCAACTTAAAAATACCTACAACTGCCCTATTCTTTGACATGAGTCGTGCATTTGACTGTGTTTCGCATACCCTTCTGCTTCACAAGTGCGAATCGTATGGAATACGCGGGCTCGCAAATGATTGGCTGAATGGTTACCTCAGCAATAGAGTACAGTATGTGGAAATAATCACCTGCAACCAAAATAGGGAAGAAACTGGGGTTAGATCACATACTAAACCTATAACAGTAGGAGTGCCACAAGGGAGTATATTAGGGCCTTTGTTATTCCTTCTATACATTAATGACTTGCCCACTGTCACTAAATACAAATGCACTCTCTACGCAGATGACATTTCCGTCGTGGTACCTAAGAATACCAAAACAAATTACTCGGAGCAAATAACTGTAACAATACATGGTATTATAGGATGGATGAATGATAATAACTTAAGTGTTAACATTTCTAAAACGAAATATACTCAATTTCGTAATAAAGGTGCCAAAAAACAAGAACTTGTTCTTAAATACGGTGAAAAGCAATTAACGGAAATAGAGGAGTCTTGCTTTCTGGGTATAATTCTTGATGCCCACTGTACTTGGAAGCCACACGTAGACCACATTACTAAAAAACTAAATAGATTTGTATATGCGTTATGGCGACTTACTAAAATTACAAACACACAAACTGCACTAAAAGCATATCATGCATTGGTTGTCTCAAATCTAAGGTATGGCATAATGTTATGGGGAAACTCAGTGCAGATAAATAAGGTATTTGTTACTCAAAAAAGCTGCATAAGAGCGATATGTGATGTACCACCTTGGGAGAGCTGCAAACCACTGTTTGTAAAGTTGTCATTGTTAACAGTTCCATGTCTGTATATATTTGAAAGTTGTATGTTTGTAAAAATGAACCCTGACATGTACATTACGAAAAAAAGTGTGTGTAATTTTAATACAAGATATCCCAATAAACTAGTCCTACCAAATATAAGAACAGACATATCCAGTAGAAATAGTTATGCAATGTCAGTTCGGATGTATAACCACCTACCTCAAAGCCATAAGGATTTATCCGTCACAAAGTTTAAAAAGCATCTGATTAGACTTTTGATTGAAAAATGCTTCTACTCTGTGGATGAATTTTTAAATTGTAAAATGTAATTAATTATAAAAATAATATATAATGGGAATACAATTAAATGCTACAAAATGAATTATGTTATGTAAATTATGAATTAAAATTACCAATTATGTAAATTATGAATTTAGAGATTAAGAATAACTGACACTAATTATAATTTTATTAAAACATTCGTATGCCTCAGACGGCGAGATATGATGTACCATAATTAATTTGTAACATCCAATTAACCATGTCTTACACGAATAAATTATCTTTCTTTCTTTCTTTCTTTCTTCTTTCTTTGTTTCTTTTTATTTTTGTTTGTGTGCTGTAGGTGTATGTGTAAGTTACTAACATAGTTTTAAGTTATCTCGATGTACCTACTACTAACATTTTAGGGACTGAAAAGTCTGAAATAAATGATTTTAATTGAATTGAATTATTTATCATTATAACCAAAACTGAACTTAACCAATGTCAACCTTTGATCTAATCATAGAGATAACATATAACATATCTTCACGCCTTTTATCCCCGAAGGGGTAGGCAGAGGTGTATTACACACCCACACTTCGCCAGATATGTTTCGGTCCCAATGTAATAGGGGGCGAGCCTATTGCCATCTACCGGGCACATTGATAAGCGAGCGATAATTAATATTTTAATACACACATAACTTCGAAAAGTCATAGGTGTGTGCCCGGGGTAGCTGGGGATCGAACCCGAGACCATCGTCTCGGCTCGGCAGTCCGTTACGTACACCACTGGGCTATCGCCGCCTATCATAGAGATAAAGTACTAAAAGTTAAAAATAATATCATAGTACAAGTCAGCATACTATTATCCTCATCAATATAATTATTAGCTCGCTGGTCGAAGGTCGTTTGACCTTAACATAAATACCTCCCGCTATCAACATATGAAGAGTGTTAGAGTATTTCGGTAGAAAAGAAAAGCGCAATGGCTACCGGCGGGGTTGAGCTCATGAGGTTAACAATGGCGGATCTAATCTAGGATCTACATGGGAGCTAGACAGGGCACTTGCCTCGGGCGGCAGCATCATGGGGCGCCAAAATCATGTCGCGACATAGAGCGAAATAATCGAACTGGTTGGGAAACCGTTGGGAGGGGGTGCCATTATTAAGATTTGCCTCGGTTTGAAAAAATGTAGATCCAATACTGGAGGCTAAGAAGGCTTGGTCCTATTAGAATCTAATGATGAAAAAATGAATTTGATTAGATGATCAAATCAAATCCGAGCTACCCTGGACAACAAACTCCAGTCACTCTCCCTTCTGCCAAAGACGACAAAACGTCTCGCATAAGATGATCCTATGACCGAGGAATGACGCATATAAGTCTGCCGTCAAAGAGCCCGAGGTCAGTCTCCTGGACTAAACAGATTTAACAGTATATTAGCTACAGATCAATCCAAATGCCAGATATTAAAAACCACTTTATGCGTCAGTAAATACGTAGTATATTTAAAAATATTGGCAGATGATGAATTTACAGATCTTTTTTCCTCTACTGATAAGACTAACAAAATTCATAATAAAACATCGACATTATGCATATCATACAGATAAACGGTAAAATAATTACCTAATGATAACAGTTGTCGATTTGTACTTATATAAATAGAGGTTGCATCGAATGATTAAGAACATTGCAACAGCAAACTTCATACAGTTGTCACTACTCGTCTAATTCAGAATGGCAAATCTCATTTTTTGTGCTCTTCTGCTATCAATCTCGTATCATGTAACGTGTGCGTGGGAAGGTCTCGTCGATCTTGATGCTGGCGGCAAATTCACACTGCACAGACAAGCTGCTACTTGGGAACAAGCATTTCAACAGTGTCGCAGCGAGGGCGCGGTGCTTGCGTCGCCATTGACTCACGAAATGCGGCGAGCAATAAAGAATGTCTTGGAGTTGGAAAATGTTGCATCGCCTTGCTTTATTGGAGCCAAAGCGCAGGGCACCTCCGGCGATTACGTGTCTGTAGAGGGAGTCCCGTTATCGAGTATGCCAGTTCAAGACATGTACCAGCAGTTGGCGAAAGAACAGGGACAGTGCCTGAGCATGAGACCCAATAATCTGAATGTGGTATCATGCACAGCTCGCTTACCATACATATGTTTTAAACCAGCTTCGTGTGACTCTACTGATTTGGGATATCATTTTGAGCCGACCACACGAAACTGCTACAAAGTGCACCCAGAACTACGAGTGTGGGACGAGGCGAACTCGGTGTGCAAGTCGGAGGGTGGCTACCTGGCCATCGTGCGCAATGAGGCAGAGGCGCGCATTATCTCTTACATGATCCCTGAAGTACCGCTACCTTGGGCACTGGACAGAGGATGGCAGGGTGTGTTCATAGGTCTACGTGATTGGACTGGCCAAGGATTATGGTTAACCGGCGACGCGCAATCTACAGAGAACTTGTTTAACAATTGGGATAAGGACCAACCTGACAATGTTGGAAAGGCAAATTGCGGCGTTTTGAACCGTCACCAAAAATTTGACAACATCAATTGTGATCGAACGGCTCCATTCGTTTGCCAAAAGCTTGGAACTTTACATTTTCTATAAAAAAAGAATTAAATGTTTCTACATTTTATGAAATTAATATGGTAAAAAGTAAATTTAGTAATGGTACCTCTGTTGAATCTTATGAGTTATGTTCCCTTTAATATAAATAAAAACCATTTGTTATTTTAGAGTTTGTATCACTATCCTTTTGCTAGCTAATTAACAAATAATTTCAAAATAACATTAGGTTATTAAAAATAAGGCATTCAACATCTGGGATTTTCCGACCGTCTCGGGACTGTTTATAACTCAAAAGGAGATGCTAGTAACGACTGGTTAAATGCCATTAGATAGCGGCTTAGCCAAAATACTAAAGACATAAAATGCTATATTTGTTAAATATCCGATGTACGATCAACCTGAAGGCAACCAGTCGCAATCTAGTTCTCTTCGTCTTTGGCTCCAAGAATAGTTCTCAGAAATCTATGTTATCTAAATAAGTGGCAAGTTGAACATCACTGTCAGATCCTTACTTCTAAATGATTACAAGCCGAGTTTTTTTATGTATATAAAGATATTTGTATATTCGATAAAACTAAATGATTTTATTTCGTGCGGCAAGTAAGGTTTCTAAATATTGTTATGTTCTGTGCTTACGATTCTGAATAAAGATCTTAAAACTAACGCTTCTTTTACTTAAGTGTTTCCCTTTCTCTTCTTATAATTCAGTGAGATCTCAAATTACAATATTGTGCGTTGTATTTGAAAAGACCAGCAGACTTGGTTTGGTCTTCGGGCTGGAGTGAAGAACATTGGAAGATATTATTATATTATATGTACATAAGCCTAGGGTTTGAGTCTCGGGTGTCTCGTGTCTCGAAGTCTCGGGACTTTTTGTAAATTTAGTTGCCTCGTGTCTCGTGTCCAAGGACATTTCAGTCGAGACTCGAGACAGGACTCAGTTGTTGACATTTTATTGTATTAGTGCGAGAGTTGTATTTTTTTGAATAAAATCATATAATTTAGACAGAAATTAAGCTTAAAACTGTTAGGATTCCATTTGGTATTTCATGACTGTTGATTTTCATCAATAACTTAATTTTATTCACACATTTATTGTATTGTATTTTTTTTGTTGACAGCGCATGCTTCTTAGCAGAGACTTCCTAAACCCTACCTAGCACTACATATTATTTTAATTAATGATTTTGTTTATTTTTATTTGTTGTTATAAAAGGCATTCCCGCACTTTATAAATCTTGTACGACTTAGACGACCGGTTGGCGCCGCGGGAGTCGCCGAAGGTCGCGGGTTCGATTCCCGCTCAAGTCAAACATTTGTGTGCATGAACTTGGATGTTTGTCTTGGTCTGGGTGTTTCTATATATAATATGTATGTATATACAAAAAAAATATACCTATAATATGTATGTTTATCCATTATCTAGTACCCATAGTACAAGCTTCTGCTTAGTTTGGGACTAGATGGTGTTGTGTGAATGTGGTAGTATATTGTTAAATTATTATTAATAAACAACATAACAAACGTTCAATCAACAGAATCGAAAAAACAAATATATGGGAACACACAATACCTGCGCAGAGAGTATGACAAGAGATCCGACAGAGAACCAAGGTAATCGACATAGCTCAGAGAATTAGCTCGTTGAAGTGGCAGTGGGCTGGTCACATCTGTCGCAGAACCGGTAACCGTTGGAGTAGTCATGTTCTAGAGTGGAGACCGCGCCTTGGCAAACGTAGTGTATGACGCCCTCCGGCTAGGTGGAGTGACGATATACGCAAAGTGTGTGGCAGCGGCTGGACACGAAGAGCCGAAAATCGGGCTCGAGAGGAAAACCCTAAATTCGAGAAAAGTCAAAAGTCACTGAACATTAAATGAAATCCTTTTTTTCTTTTTTTTCTTCTAAAAAGATAACCCCGCGCTAGGAATAAATCCTGTAACGCTGAGGTTTAACCAACATTCAAACAATAAACACAGAAAAGAGTCACCACCTACTATTGATAACGATAGTAATAACAAGTATTAACTGACTGTACACTGTAGTGATGTAAGGTGACGCCTTGCCATTTAGCACTGCACCAAATATTCATCATCATCATCAGCCTGTCGTATTCCACTGCTGGATATAGGCCTCTCCAATGGCACGCCACTGAGCCCGATTTTCTGCTCTTCGTGTCCAGCCGCTCCCACCCATTTTGCGTATATCGTCACTCTACTTAGTTGGAGGGCGTCCTACACTACGTTTGCCAAGGCGCGGTCTCCACTCTAGAACACGACTACTCCAACGGTCATCGGTTCTGCGATAGATGTGACCAGCCCACTGCCACTTCAACGAGCTAATTCTCTGAGCTATGTCGATTACCTTGGTTGTCTGTCGGATCTCTTGTCGGATTCTCTGCGCCAAGTATTGTGTGTTCCAATATATTTTGTTTCGAGTCTGTTGATTGAACGTTTGTTAAGTCCTCGCTAGTACAAGATTTATTTTAAGTGTGGGAATGCCTTTTAAAACAACAAACAAAATACACAGAATCATTAATTAAAATAATAGGTAGTGCTAGGTAGGGTATTGTTGAAAATCAACAGTCATGAAATATCAAATGAAATCCTAACAGTTTTAAGCTTAATTTCTGTCTAAATAATATGACTTTCTTCTAAAAAATACAACTCTCGCACTAATACAATACAAAACTCGACTGAAAAGTCATGGAACTCGAGGCAACTAAATTTACAAAAAGTCCCGAGACTTCGAGACACGAGACAGCCCGAGACTCCAACCCTAGGCTTGTGTGCACATGATGTATGATTACCATTTATATAATTTTGACAAGAGCGTATAATGTCCAGGATTTCTCTAGAAGTGACATCAGACTAACGACTCAAGTAGATGGACTTATAATAATAATTGAGTGCGTCTTCCAATGTTCTTCACTCCAGCCCGAAAACCAAGCCAAGTCTTCTACTTGTCTTTTAGAATACAACGCTCAATATTGTAATTTGAGATCTCACTGAATTATAAGAAGAGAAAGGGAAACACTTAAGTAAAAGAAGCGTAAGTTTTTAGATCTTTATTCAGAATCGTAAGCACAGAACATAACAATATTTAAAAACCTTACTTGCCGCACGAAATAAAATCATTTAATTTTATCGACTATACAAGTCTCTTTATCAGTTTTTTCTTTGACAGTCGTTATAGGGCGTCAGTACCTTCTAAATAAACTGACACAAGTCTCAACCATGGAATATTGCTATCCCTTCGGGTTGCGGAGGTCAGACAGGCAGTCACTCTGTGGAAAAGCTAACGGTCAGCAAAATCCGGTTAGACTAGTAAGCGGACCCCAGGTTGAAACTGGGATAACGCTAGGAGGATGATAATACAAGTATCTTTATATACATAAAAACTCAGCTTGTAATTGAGAAGTAAGGATCTGACAGTGATGTTCAACTTACCACTTATTTAGATTACATAGATTTCTGAGAACCATTCTTGGAGCCAAATAAGAAGAGATTGCGACTGGTTGTCTTCAGGTTGATCTTGCATCTAACAAATATAGCATTTTTTGTCATTGGTATTTTGGCTAAACCGCTATCTAATGCAATTTAACCAGTCGTTACTAGCATCTACTTTTAAGTCATATACAGTTCCGCGACGGTCGTAAAAACCCAGATGTTAAATGCATTGTTTTTAATAACTTCATGTAATTTTGAAATTATTTATAAATTAACTAGAAAGAGGATAGTGATACAAACTCTTAAATAACAAATGCTTTTTATTTAGATCAAAAGGGAATATAAATCACAAGATTCAAGATAGGTACCATTACTAAATTTACTTTATACCATATTAATTTTATAAAATGTAGAAACATTTAAATCCTTTTTTTTATTGAAAATGTAAAGTTCCAAGCTTTTGGCAGACGAATGGAGCCGTTCGATCACAATAGATGTTGTCAAATTTTTGGTGACGGTTCAAAACGCCGCAATTCGCCTTTCCAACAGAGTCAGGTTGGTCCTTATCCCAATTGTTAAACGAGTTCTCTGTAGATTGCGCGTCGCCGGTTAACCATAATCCTTGGCCAGTCCAATCACGTAGACCTATGAACACACCCTGCCATCCTCTGTCCAGTGCCCAAGGTAGTGGCACTTCAGGGATCATGTAAGAGATAATGCGCGCCTCTGCCTCATTGCGCACGATGGCCAGGAAGCCACCCTCTGACTTGCACACCGAGTTCGCCTCGTCCCACACTCGTAGTTCTGGGTGCACTTTGTAGCAGTTTCGTGTGGTCGGCTCAAAATGATATCCCAAATCAGTAGAGTCACACGAAGCTGGCTTAAAACATATGTATGGTAAGCGAGCTGTGCATGATACCACATTCAGATTATTGGGTCTCATGCTCAGGCACTGTCCCTGTTCTTTCGCCAACTGCTGGTACATGTCTTGAACTGGCATGCTCGATAACGGGACTCCTTCTATAGATACGTACTCGCCGGAGGTGCCCTGCGCTTTGGCTCCAATGAAGCAAGGCGATGCAACATTTTCCAACTCCAAGAGATTCTTAATTGCTCGCCGCATTTCGTAAGTCAATGGCGACGCTAGTACCGCGCCGTCGCTGCGACACTGTTGAAATGCTTGTTCCCAAGTAGCAGCTTGTCTGTGCAGTGTGAATTTGCCGCCAGCATCAAGATCGACGAGAACTTCCCACGCACACGTTACATGATACGAGATTGATAGCAGAAGAGCACAAAAAAATAGATTTTTCATTGTGAATTAGACGAGTAGTGACAACTGTATGAAGTTTACTGTTGCAATGTTCTTAACCGTTCGATACTACCTCTATTTATATAAGTACAAACTGACAACTATTATCAATAATTATTTTACCGTTTATCTGTAAGATATGCATAATGACGATGTTTTATTATGAATTTTGTTAGTCTTATCAGTAGAGGAAAAAGATCTGTAAATTCATCATCTACCAATATTTTTAAATATACTACGTATTTACTGACGCATAAAATTGTTAAAATTACAGATTTTATAATATTATTTTTTCTGAAATGCACCTAACGGAAAAGACTTGATACGTCCCATTCCCTTTTTGAATCCAGCTTGCACATCCCAAATGTTACTATCAGTTTCAGAGGTCTCTCTTTCAATCAGTTTCTTTGAATACAATTTGCCAATAACACTCAGGCGGCTTATACCGCGATTTTTTTGCATTCAGGTTGAGACCCTTTGCCCTTGCAGCGTGTAGCGTTTGCCCTAACATCACTGTCCTGTTCCAGTCACTTGGTACGTGACCGGTCCGCTAACATTTATTAAACAGTAGGTACAGCAGGCTTGCAGCGATGCCTTGAGCATTTCAGCAGATATCCTGTAATATCCCGCAGCTTTAGCCGCTTTTTTACTTTTAAATATTTTAAGTTATAATGCAAAAATCTATACTATTTATTTAATTACTGTTACATATTTTCTAAATTTGTCCGATTGGTGAGGGATGTAAGAGTAACGTTCGGGGCCTGCCTGACCATCTGGCGGGCCAATACCCGTCGGGGGGTAGCGAGGAATTTTCCAACCCGACACCAAAAAAAAAAAGAAAAGGGATGTAAGAGTTGAAAGTGGCACTATCCGATTTTATTCCGTGAGCGACGTAAAACGACGGTAGGAAAATACACGAAACAAATAGTACATTCGCGTAGACAAATTAAAACTCTACAACCCATACCACTCCTATATTTTTTTTTTTTTTTTTGGGATTTTATGACCTGGTAACTGGACCTTTAGGTCAAATCTTATTTTATTTTAACGGACACTGCACATTCACTTAATTTTTAAATTGTTTTAACAGTATTTTTAATGTATTTATATATCGGTTTGTAAGTATTTTTGTCTTTCAATAACTCTTCGAGTGGCGGCGGGCGGGAGAAAGAATCGCACTTAATGTTCACTTCACTGAGTTCACTAGCCAACACTAATCTGTCAAGCAGGAAGTTTTGACAGTCAAAGATAAGATGTGCAACGGTTCCTTCAGTTCCTTGAGTTCCTTCTTGAGATTCACAATGTGGGCATGTATTGCTTGTAATAATGCCAAGTCTAGCAAGGTGTGACGGAGCAGTATTATGGCCAAAGCGCAATCTATTTATCGTAGTGATAAAGTCTCGGCTGGCTTCCTTCAATCTATTGTACCAGGGTCTAACAGGTAATTCTTCTTGTATACGGCCGTAAAAATTTCCTTTAGTGTCTTGGTCTTTCTTCCACAATTCTAACCATAAGTTACAAACATTTTCATTAATACATTGCAAGAAGTCAGTCATAGGAATGTCCATTGCATTTCTAACATCAATAGCATTACTACCTTCATATGCGGTTTTATCAACTATTTCATTGCCATAGATACCTCGGTGTGAAGGTACCCACAGAAAAGCAATGCTTTTGTGCTTGAGGTAATATTGATAAATTATTTCTTTGATGAAATATAGAATATAATTTGTCTTAAAAGAAACTGTAAGGTTAGTTAAGGCTTTAATCAAACTCAGTGAATCAGAAACAATCAAAAAGTATTTGCTATGGTTAATTTGGCGAATATGTTTTAATGCCTGATAAACCGCATATGTCTCTGCAGTGAATATGGTGCATGTATTGTGTAGAACAAAGCTTTGAGAGAATTGAATTTGTGGATCATATATAGCAGCACGCACATAATCACTTCCTTTACTGCCATCAGTGTAAATAACATAATAATTCTTATTATCTGCCATAAACTGTAACATATCTAAATTGTTATTGATGGGATTTTGCAATTCTTTGACGGGATGTTTGATACACTGATAAGAGAAGGAGTAACATGGCCATGGGCATTGTTTTCTAATACCAGTAAAACTGTTTTCTGTTTCCAGCAATATTTTGGACAATGTTGGGGATTTACCATTTAAGAGAATCTCGCCTGTTGTTAGAGGTCCAGGATTTCTACATACAGAAGGTACTATTTTGTTTATTATTTTCTTGTTATCTGCAGCGATTAATTTAAGACAGAATCTCTCTGCAAGTAGAATGCGTCTCAAAATTAGGGGCATTATTTTAGTCTCCACTTCCATGGCCCTTATGGGAGTAGAGCACATTGCACCAGAAATTGTTCTCAAAGCCCTGTTCTGCAATAGATCTAGTTTATTTACATGAGTACTATTTATATACACTAATGAGCTATAATCAAAATGGCTTCTAACTATACTTTTATACAAAGTTGACAATATTTTCGGGTCAGCTCCCCATGTAACGCCTGCAAGACATTTTATTATATTTAATCCTTTAAGAGCATTTTTTGATATGGTTTTAATATGTTCCTCAAAGGTTAATTTCTTATCTAATACTATGCCTAAAAATTTCTTAACATTCACTGGATTTATAAATTCTCCGTTATATATTACTTTTGAATATGTGTTCTCATTTCCAAATATCATGGCACTACTTTTGGAGGGATTAATTTTTAAATGTAACACATCATTGTAATAGTGAAATATTTGGGACAATGCTCTGTTAATATTGTCTATTGCAATTTCTACATTATAATTACTACTGTACAAAACAATATCATCAGCAAACTGCAAAATATCTACATTACTATTTACAAATTTACAGATTTCACTTGTATATATATTGTACAACAAAGGAGATAGTGTAGCACCCTGCATTGTACCTTTAGATGCACATTTTGGACCATGCAATGTATTATTATGCCTTACATAAAGTGTTCTACTATCCAAAAAATTATATATCCATTTACATAGTTGACCAGGCACACCTAACCTAGACATAACTTGTACAAGTATAGCCGGATCTAGACTGTCAAAAGCACCCTGAACATCTAAAAATACACAAACAGTGTTTAACTTATTATCTTTTGCATGTTTCAGGTCTGAAATTAAGGAAGTGAAGCTGTCTGCACAACTTCGCCCTCGACGAAATCCATATTGTACATGCGGAATGATGCCGTTAGATTCCATATACCAATCCAAACGATTTTTAATCATGTTTTCAAATAGTTTACCTAGACATGAAGACAGTGATATTGGTCTATAAGAGCTGGCAAGCTCGAGAGGTTTATCTGGTTTGAGTATCGGAATGACACATTGTGTTTTCCATGATTGTGGAATACATTTACAATGCCAAAGTAAATTAAGAATATTAAGAAATATTTTTTGTGCTGATTCATCTAAATTTTTAATAGTACAATAGGGGAAATCATCTAAACCAGGTGTAGTGTCTTTCCGAGATAACAAACTCATTTTAAATTCAGACCATGTAAAAGCATCTAGCAAAAATTTTGAATTTGGATTATCATTATTTAATTCGAAAATATTGCCTAAACTATTAATATTATTTAGATTGCTATTGTCAGATAATTTATCTAGAAATTGAGAAATAAACTCATCTTTATATGATTTATTACCAGCTCTTATACCTTTGAACATTTTTAGAAGATTCCAAATCTTACTTATAGGAGTAGTTCTATTAAAAGTGTTACATAAGCTATTCCAACATATTCTCTTTTGTTCTGATATGGTTCTTTTTTTAAGTGCATCCTTTCTTTTATAATCTAAATAGTTCTCCATAGTAGGATCACTTCTATATAGTTTCAATGCATTGTAAGAGGCAATAACACTTTTTTCACAAATGTCATTCCACCAAGGAGCTGGAGGTCTACTTTTGAAATTATTTGGTTTATTAAGTTTAGGAATTGTCATAACTTTTAAATTATCCAATCAGGAACAAAAATCATTATAGGTTGAAATAGGATCATATAATTTTAGAACTAAATCATTAAATATTGTTTTAGAAATAGTTTTAAACTTTTTCCAATCTGCTTTGTTATATATAAACCTATCAACAGGTGGATTAATATAATATTTATCTATATGCAGTGAAATCTCTGTTATTGTTGGGTAGTGATAGCTGCCCATGGCATCATCATGTACAGACCACTCGCATATTGATGCGAGGTTAGCACTAATAAAGCTTACATCAATTGCAGACGGATTTCGTCTCGGGTTGTTAACAGTTGTAAAACTACCATCATTTAATATACATAAATCCAAGTCATCAATGATATTAAATAAATCCTGACCTCTGCTCTTAGTGGATAGACAACCAAAAGCGATGTGGTGTGCATTAAAGTCACCACTTACAAATATAGGCTTTGGAAGATCATTGATAATATTACGTAGTCTATTGATCCGTATATGTCTACTAGAAGGAGGACAGTATACACAAAGAATAGTCAAGCTACCATGCACCGTAGATAAGGACAGAGCTACAGTTTGAATTTCTTCATAAAATCTAGTGTTTAAAACTTTGTACTTTAAATATGGCTTAATTAGTATTGCTACACCATTATGAGTATTTTTAGAATTTTTATTATAAATATTATATCCAGGTATTCTAAAACTATTGTCTTTAAACCATGTTTCGTTAAGTAAGCAAATGTCAATATTTTGTTTTTGTAAGAATTGAATCAGTAAGGGTTTTTTATTTTTAGCACTTTGAATGTTATATTGAGCAATACGTAGCTTAGACATTGTATGACTTGGATCCATTACTTGAGGTTTTTAATAAGTGTTTCTCTAATGGTATTTACAGTGGTAGGCGTATTATCGCCCTTATTACCCAGTTCCACCAACGTCTGTACCAGGGCCTTAAGTACATCGTTGTTGGCAACTATTTGGGCTTTGATGTCTACTTTAGGAGAGACATCTCTAGAGTTATTTACACTATGTACAGTATTATTTACAGATGTATTTACAGACTTATTTACAGATGTATGTACAGACTTATTTACAGATTTATTTACAGTGTTAATTGGTTTCATTTTTGGAGGTGGCAAGGGTGGAAATTCAATGTTATCACTTGAGTGTTGTTTTGTGATTGTAGCACTTGCATATGTTATCTTATTTTTCTTTTCTAATATTTTATTTAACTTAATTGGACATAATCTCGAAATTGCAAGATGAGGCCCGCTGCAATTGCAACAGCAGATCTCTGTTGGTCTATCACATTCTTTATATAAATGCTCACCTCCACAAATGGAACATCTTTGTTTGCCATTACATATCCTAGCGGAGTGGTTAAATTTAAAGCATCGGAAACATTGCTGTAATGGGGGTATATATTCGAAAACTCGGTATGAAAACAAATCGTATTGTACATTGTCTGGGAGAATATTCGATAGAAAAGTAATGCTAACTGTTTGTAATGGTACTCGCTCTTGTCCTACCTTCTTTGTGAATCTTCTTATAGCTATTATTTCATAAATTGATGATAATTTTGTGTATAGTTCTTTGTTCGAAATGTTTGCTGGTACAAATCTAATTATGCCTGTTTTTTCTATTTGCGCAGCCGGAATAAATGCTTTCAAGCCATGTTTGTTATGAAAAGCACTGTTGTTAATAAAGTTATTGGCCGTATTATACTGTTTAAATATGACTGCTATTTTATTTCCGTTGATTCTCTGTATAGCCGTCACTCCTTTTATCTCACTTGAAAATATGTGATTGAGATAGATAGGGCTCTTATTGCCTATTCTATCTTTATTGTTTGTAGCTTCTATAAACACTTTAAAATCTGTACAAGTTGCATTTTCTGGGTAAAGTCTTTTATAGTCTGGTTTTGTATAAGGTATATAGTCATAATTCTCACCGCCGCCGCCATTACCACAGTCCTTCTCTGTCCCGCCGTCTCCAGCCTCAGGCCGAGGACGTTTATGTGAGGTGGGCGGGTTATCCCCGCCCCCCTCATTTCCCACCATTTCCACGGGTTTGCACACCTATCACTATTGTTTTGGATCAACTTTTAAGCAAAAACCACCGAATATTTAGTAAAAAATTAAAATTAAAAAATTTTCTTATCCGCGCTTTTTTAAGGTTCCCGCCAGAATCCCACTCCTATATCCCTTAGCCTTTTAGAGGAGTTCGGTATTGTCAACCTTTTTCTATTGCAATAGTTGGGGTGGTCAATCCGAGGGTGCGTGGTGGGTTCCTCTTTCCTTCCATTAGGTTAAAATGAAAACTCGACATGATAGTCTATACCAACCCGTCTGGTCAGGGTGGTATTGTAGGCAAGGTCCTATTGTCTCACAATAGTCATAATGTTATTAGGATGCAAATTAGGAGAGGCATATTATGTCCAGCAATGGATTGTGGAAGACTATTTTGGTGACTATTACGTATGGCGTAGTGGTTTAAGCATCGCTGTTTAGCTCTGCACTGCGTGTCGTGGGTTCGATGCCCACACGAAACAACACTATGTGTGGTCGACAAATTGCTGTTTCGAGCCTGGGTGTTTTTTGTGTCCGTTGTTTGAATGTTTGTAAAGTTGTTCGCGATACAGGATTTATTTTTAGTGCGGGAGTCCTGTAGGAAAATACATTTTCATAAAATTGTGTGATTCACTAATATTACAAAGCTGAAGAGTTCGTTTGTTTGTTTTCTTGAACGCCCTAATCTCAAGATCAACTGGTCTAATTTGAATAATTCTTCGTGTTTCATAGTTCATTTATCGACGAAGGCCATGATAGTATATATAACATTATGCTATGAGTAACGGGTGCGAGGCAGTAGCCTTAAATAGCATAGGTGTAGCCACGTTCTCAGGTAGTTATTCATAAACCTATTTTTCTTCTCAACGTTATTTAATTTTATATGTAACTTATAAAAATTGCGTGGGTATCTTAAGACGCGACTAAGGAAACATGAAGCATAGACAGAGTGTCACAAGACCCATCACCAAGCCGAAGTCTACTCGCTGTGGACATCATGCCAAGTCATAATAACCAAAATAATACCTGCGAAACGATTTTTTTTGTAAGCTTTAATTTTTTTTAAACCGCCAAAAAGCGCGCGCGTGCAATGCTCGAAATACCTACTTATCCATGGGGTCATAGGGCATCTAAAGAACATATTGTATATATATATAAATAACATGGGTAAATGCATAAATTTTGTACCTAATTAGAAAAATCCATACTGATTTTGAGCCGAAATATCTCCTGAACGTAGTAATTTCCCAGGTATGGTGCCGAAGTAAAAAAATGTTCGTAGTGATTGGTACAGCATGGGATTTCAGTTTACGTTAAGGGTCTTTTTACACCCTGTATACTTTACGAAGATATGGAGAATCACTACATCAAACTCCATACCAACCCGTCTGGCCAGCGTGGTTGTATGTCCAAATCTTCCTATTGCCTCACTGCTACCGTGATGCACATGTCCGGCAGTGGACTGCGAAATGCTGTATGTGAATAAATGGTATACTTTTTAGTTTTATGTAGGTAGGTACTTAAGTAATTCATTTCGCAATACAAATTTTGCCCCAGTTTACTTTTATGCCGACGTTAACGAATCAATCTATTACCTAATAGCTGCCATACAGTACGCAATTACAGTAACATTGTCGCGAAAATATAGGAATATAAAGCCATGGATTACTCCAGGTCTTCTCCGCTGTATTAGACACAGAGATAATTTAGACATAAAAGTTAAAAAGGCACCTAAAAATGAGATTCTGGCTATAACATATAAGCGATATAGAAACTATTGCAACAAACTTCTTAAAAAACTAAAGGTCGACTACGATAAATCTCAGTTGAATAAAGCAGGTAACAACACTAAACTAGTATTGAAATTCTTAAAAAGGCGTTCATTTACTTCAAAATCATTTGAGCAACCCTTAGATTTGCTCAAAAACCGATCAAATCCTACAGCAGCACTAGATGAAATCAACACATTTTTTCCGACGTTGGCAAAAATCTAGCAGACAGAATCTCTTTTTCCGATCATTCATCTACTCACCATGCTTCGATCACCTCACCTATTTCTAGGCTTAAATCTTTTGTTATGCTGGATACCGATTTAGACGAAGTTATTCAAGTCATTACTGGGTTAAAAGATACTTCTGCGATGGGATGGGATAACATCCCCACAAACATAATTAAAAGATTTAAGCACATTCTTGCACCGCCACTAACACACATATTCCAAATATGTATGTCTGAAGGAATATTTCCAAAATGCTTAAAAAAGGCTATTGTGATACCTGTACACAAAGCAGGCGACAAGAGCAGTGTAAATAATTATCGGCCTATATCTATATTACCAGTGCTGTCTAAAATATTAGAGAAAATAATAAATTATAGACTAATAAAATATCTTGAAACCAACAACATTCTTTCAGACAGACAATTTGGTTTTCGGCCTCACAGGTCAACAAGCCAGGCAGTTGAGCAACTGACTAACCACATTACATCTAATTTAGATAGTGGACAGCATGCTATTGGGATATTTCTAGACCTTGCTAAAGCTTTTGACTCTGTATCGTCTTCTATACTGCTAAAGAAACTTGAAATTGTCGGTATACGAGGTAAGCAGTTAGCACTGTTTACTGATTACCTCTCTGACAGGTATCAAAGTGTTTCTTACACATTGATACCATAGGCAACAACATAAGTAACGATGTCCCTAACACTAAATTTGGTGTACCCCAAGGAAGTATATTAGGGGCTACTCTGTTCTTGATATATATAAACGACCTTTGCAACCTAAAACTTCAAAATGGTGTCATATGCAGACGATACAGCACTTATTTTTACTGCAAAGTCACTTGATGAGGTATATGAACTAGCTCAACATGGCTTCAACACCGTCAACACTTGGCTATTTAAAAATTTACTGACCCTAAATGCACATAAAACAAAGTACATTAATTTTACAATGAAAAATGATAGCAGACACAACTCATCTAACTGTTTAGTGGCTCACAACAAGTTTCATTCAAATGCTGACACTGCATGCGCTTGCCCTACTTTAGAAAAAACAGGTTATATAAAATATCTAGGTATTACGCTTGATACTAATCTTAATTTCCGCTAACATATCGAATCATTGTGTAAAAGAGTACGGCAACTAATTTCCATATTCAAAAATGTACGCGACGTGGTAAACTTTAAATTGTTAAGACAGGTTTACACTGCACTATGTGAATCAATGATCTCATACTGTATAACCTCATGGGGAGGGGCAGCTAAAACGATCCTACTGCCTTTGGAACGAGCCCAAAGAGGTTATAAATAAAGTAGGTACATACGCCTGAATGTACCACAATTTAACATAAGCACTTATCATAGACATTATACTTAATCATACAATTTTATTATGATTAATGTAATACTTTCCTATGTTACATGTGACGTTTATTTTATTGAATAAAGTTTATTGTTATTATATTATTATTATTATTATTTCCAGGGCCATTGTCTACATTTTCATTTGATGCACCCTCTTGCCAAACTTTTAAATTCGTAATATCTTTTGAATGGCATGTTCAATTTAAATAATACAAAATTTAATCCTACAGGTATTGAAACAGTCTTCTTGAACATAAAATTATTTATTTCATTATTATAAATCTCATATAATCGATCGTATCAAGCACAGAACAATCTTAACTGTTCTGTGGTATCAAGCGAATCTCGTCCCGGTGGAATATTGGTATGCGAGCGGTGAATTTATTTTCTTCCGCATATTTTTATTTTGCTATATCTTCTTTAAAATCCTTGCGTTACTGACTGACTGACAGACACGCTACAGCCGAAAAAGTGATGGGCGCAGGAAGCTGAATTTTGGCATGTATGTTCCTTGGGGACCGTAGGGGTGCATTAAGAAGGGATTTCCCGAAATTCTCACGGGATCGGCCAAAACGGGTAAATTAAAAAAAAAACAGGCGTAGGTGCTAGCGTCCTCTAGTATACTATAAAATCATTAACTGTAAACGACAATTGCTCTCTACATTAAATACACAACATATCTAGTGAATTTAATTGGATGAGATTGATATAGTCTTGCCTAGTCCAGCAGTGGACTGTTAAAGGCTGATGATGATGAGATTGATATATTATTTAATGACGAAGAAAACCATAACGGATATCTAGTGTTTTTGAGTTTGGCTTTGTAACATTGAGAAGTATACCCCATACTTCTCAATGTTACCCATAAGATGTTGTAAAACTTTATTTTATTATTTACACCCTTATTTCGCCTTATGAATTTCCTTTAGGTTCGAAACAACATACTACCTATAGTATACTACTACAGTCTACTTACCTACATTATATTTGTGATATAATATAATATAAACTAAGTTGGAGCAGGGCTCCTATTTTTGGGTTAAGGGTCAAAAGAAAACCTAACATAACCTATTTAGTTACTTGAATTACATACAGTCGCACCTAACCAACCAAAACTAGGCACTAGGCACATTGTGGTCCTAAGCCTAGTCCCACATTATATGATATGGTCCTTTTTATATTTCAATGAAATTCGAATTTGTGAAGTAAACGTTTTAGGAGTAGACGTTTTGGGAACCAGTCGTTTTGGCAACTAGTCGTTTTGGGAAAGTGGACAAAATGGGAAATTGACATTTAGGGAATTACCATTTTGGGAAGTGGACGTTTAGGGAGATTGAACATTTTGGGAAGTTGACGTTTCGAAGCTAAAGGATGAATTTTAGGTCCCTAGTAATAGGGGGCGAGCCTATTGCCGTTACCGGGCACATTGCCTGACTCTGTGAGGCTACTGAGCATTTGGAAAAACCTAGTTATACTTTTGCCCGACCCGGGAATCGATCCGGGGCCTCCGATCAACAGACGCATACGTTATCCACTACTGGACCACAGAGGCAGTGATCAAATTTACGTAGACCAAATATAGTATAGTATGCAGAAGTTTTGGAGACGCTCAAGTTTGTTAAGCTGCCCTCAATGGGCTTAATAAAAAAGCTGACATCAACGTAGTCATGAATAGAAAAGACTGAGCAAATGCGATCTAAGTACCTAGTGATTGGAATATAATTGCATATCTTACGTATTAATGTAATTATTGTAATATTATGTTTCACCGTTTAATTACCCGCTTACGGCATATAAAAACAAGAAGATGATTTATAAAGTTAAACAGTTCTATAAAAACCTTTTTATTTTGGGAAATAAAAATATCGATCTTTTAGTATTACATCTTGTTCCGATTTTACTAATAAAATACGTGGTCACATATTTAAGCCGCAATTAAAAGTGCGCGCTTGCAATGCTCCACAGGTGCATAGGACATATACATATAGAAAAAATTGGCGGGGTGAATGCAACGAATTTACCCCGCCAATTTTTTCTATATGTATATAAGGGATGATATGCGTGCCAATCAACTAACCACCAGGGATGCTGAAGCCCGTGCGAAGTGAAGGAGACACAGCCGGAATGCGGACCCCGGACTCCAAGGCGTGGGTTTTGGAACGCACCCGGGATGATGATGAAATAATGCAACGAATTAGTACCAAATTAGAAAAAATGTATGCTCACTTTGAGCTTCAATATTATTATATGCGATAATTATAGTGTTAGGGAGATAAAAATAAATAAATAAAAAAATAAAAAATCTCCTGAACCAGTATTTGCCCATTGGTATGGTGCAGAGGTAAAAAAAATCTAAATGATTGGTTCAATATGGGATTTCAGTTTTCCTCAAGAGTGTTTTTACACCCTGTATGAAAGATTTTGTCCTCACTGACATCATCGAAGAGCCCTAACTACTAAACTGAAGATAGAAACATGAAATTCGGACACCAGGTTCCTTTTATGACGTAAGGAATAAATACACCACGCGGGTGGGTAAATTAAATATTATACTAATAATATGATATATAATATTCTACCACATACACAATTCACCATCTAGTCCCAAACTAAGCAGAGCTTGTACTATGGGTACTAGATAATGGATAAACATACATATTATTATATACTTTTTTTTGTAAATACATACATATTATACATAGAAACACCCAGACCGGGACAAACATCCACGTTCATGCATGTTTAACTTGAGCGGGAATCAAACCCGCGACCATCGTAACAGTCGCTTACACTCCCGCTGCGCCAGCTGGTCGTCAAATTCGTATAGAAATAGTATGAAATGTTTTCCTTAAAAAAATTTCATCTTTTGCATCAAGGAATACCTATATGTAATCTATGTTAACACAGCGATAAGTGACCTGGGTTATTATCATAATTATAACAAAAATGAGGAAAAGGTGACAATATGTTTACAAAATTATAAATAACATTCGTTGATAAATGTATCGAGACGAGTTGTTGTTTTTTTATGCGACATTTTTAAAGATAATAAACGCAGAAAATACATACAATTGATTTTGAATTTAACGCTCAAAATACATGAAATTCAGACAAATCTCAGGGCAAGTCCGAACCAACTGACGATGTGTTTTATTAAACTTTATAGATTTAGTTTTAATACAAAAATAAAAGTCTAAATGAATCATTTACTTAATAAACATTGTGACACTTATGAACAGCTTTGCAGAGCAATGTCTTAATTCAAACGTCAAGTTTAGTTAGCCTATTACACTAAATTCTAACTTTAATCAAATTAAAATATTATTTAAGGTAAAATGATTAAACATTAAATAGGTACGTGATTTCAGTTGAAAATATGCAAGGGTTCTACAATTCCTACAGATATATTTAGAAATCCTCGCGAAATGTTAAATATCGCTCGCTTAATAATGTGCTACTGAGAATTTGGAAACGGAGTCTGGTGATGTGCCCGGTAACGGCAATAGGCTCGCCCCCTTTTACGTGGGACCTAAAAATTCATGGCGAAATGTGGGTGTAGTATTACACCACTGCCTACCCCTTCGGTAAAACAGGCGTGAGTCTGTAAATAAAAAATAAATAAAGAACAATGTGCTCGGTAGATGGCAATAGGCGCGCGCACTATTTATTACATTGGGACCGAGAAATAGCTGGCGAAGTGTGGGTGTGTAATATACCTCTACCTACCCTTTCGAGTATAAAGGCGTGAAGTTATATTATACTGGCAAAATTCTTCCTGTTGGTATATCGCCCATTTTTGGATACAGATTTCTGCCATTCATGTGTCTGCAGCGTGCGGAATTGTCAACTGTTCGCCTGACAAGATGTCCACCATATAGTTTCTCTTACTACTGCTGGCAATCATTGACGGTCTACGGAAATTGGCTTTAGATGCTCTCTATGAAAATATTTCTTTGGTACAATAAAGATGATTAAACATATTTCAATTTTTTTTGTACGGCGTAGAAACTGGAAAACCCATTTTTACCACTCTTTTCAAGATGGCGGCTGCAAGACAGGGGCTGCGACCCCACAAAATTGGATTTAACATTGTACTACTACTAACCCGCTCTAGACATCTATAAAATAAAATTGCGTCCACTGACAAATGCACGCTAAGCTCAAAAAAAAAAGTAACGTTTCAATGGTCTAATTCTAGTATTTAAGTATATAAACTATGCTAAATAGTTGCATACATAATGAACTTTCAATGAAAATTATAACAACTCTTAAGCATTTAGTAATTAACGAGTTAGTTCCATTATTTATCCTTTGGACGATAGATAAAGGCTACTACGTAACCCTACATTTTGCGTGGCTTGAAATGCACTTGGCCGTTTTAGAATTGCTCAATCGTCCGTTATGAATTATGATCAAGCCGGTGAGAAATTCGATAGTGCATAATACCTAAGTATCTATACTTGTCAACAATTCTTTATTCTTTCTATTACTTTTTGAGGAAAAAAAATCCTTAACCAATAGTTTACCAAGAAAAACAAGGAAAAAGTTACATTCTCACACATATGGGTGAAGCTTTACGATAACCTCAAAAGTCATAAAAATAAAAATTGCGTCTTCAGAAGACGCAATTTTAATTTTTATGACTTTTCAATTATAAGGAAATTAAAGTATTACCTTTCAATTGAATTTCTGTTATTGTTATTGATAAGATATTCATAAAATTGTTGTTAAAAACATTGTCTGTAATTTTTGTCTTGTATAGATAAACGGTAAGACCCACTAATGATAATCTTAGCTCATTATAAATACTGGGTGCATGGAACGGTCAAAGTACATTGCAACAGCATTCTTCGTACAGTTCTCACTTCTCAACTGAACACAATGAAAATTCTCATTATTTATGCTCTTCTGCTAACAGTTCCGTATCAAGTAGTGTGTGATTATATCCAAAACGCAGAAGCTGGTGGCTCGTTGTCACTGAACAAGGTCGCCGCCAATTGGCAACAAGCGTTTGTACAATGTTACAACGAAGGAGCAGTGCTGGCTTCACCTGTAAATGGTGAACTGCGGCATGCAATGCAGTCCATCATGGAAAACAACAACTCTTCGTTGCCCTATCTCATTAGAGCTAACGCGCAGTTCACCACCGGCGATTACGTATCCATCGAGGGAGTCCCGCTATCGAGAATGCCAGTTCAAGACATGTACCAGCAGTTAGTGAAATAACATGGCAACTGTCTGCCCATGAAGGCCAATATTCTGGATGCGGTATCATGCACAGCTAGCTTTCCATACATATGCTTTAAAAAGAATCCAGCATGTGGCACTTCTGATTTAGAATATCATTTTGAGCCAGCCACCGGCAGTTGCTACAAAGTTCACCCAGAACTACGAACGTGGAACGAGGCAAACTCGGTGTTTTTTTCGGAGGGTGGCCACCTGGTTATCGTGAACAATGGGGCAGAGGCGAGCATTATCTACAGCAAGATCCCTCCAATGAGAGTAGCTTGGCAAAAAGACGCCGGATGGCATGGTGTGTTCATAGGTCTACGGGATTGGACTGGCAAAAGATTAAGGTTAACTGGTCATGGGCAATCTACACAAAAACTGTTTAAAACTTGGGATGCAAAACAACCTGATTCTATAGGAAGAGCAAATTGCGTCGTTTTAAACAGACACCTGAAATTGGACAAAATTGGGTGTGATCTTACAGCTCCATTCGTCTGTGAAAAGGATCCTATCAACAATGGTTGTCCAACCAAACAAGCAGTCGAATTCAAACCAAAGCCAGTAACTTCGCAAACCTATGAATACGTGGACGGTGTGTGGCGACCTGTAAGTCAATAATGATGTGTTAGAGTTAGACATGCATGTCTTCTAAATTACAAACAATGTTTTTTATTTATATTATGTGTTTATGTAATATTGATATCTCCTCCTCTCTCCTCGTACGTAAATTTTTACACTACGGCCGACGAATGATGGCGGGTCTGAAGCTAGCCTTTGCGAATTACCGCGCATGTATACTCGTGTAGAAAACTGTTATTGCCAGACTTTATATAATTTATATACAAGTAGTATTTTATTATGAATGCACCTCACCAGATAATAGTGGCAGATATTTTAACCTGTTCCGGGTTACACAATATTAAAATTAGGTCTAACAGTACTGGATACGATGGTGTATCAACTAGGATACTGAAAACCGTGTCCAATAAAAAATCAAATCCAATGAGCCACATAATTTTCGGTATTATGCAGGGAGTAGGCCCACGGAATTAAAAAGGACCATAATAAAACGGCTCTTTAAGAAACATGATAAAGATAGTATGACTCGTTACAGACCTATAGCCTTGATTCCAGTCATATCAAAAATATTTTAGAAGGTTATCCATAAGCCTGTTGAACAATCGGAAACAAAAGAAACATACCTGAATGCTGCCGTTTTTTTTTAAATTGCTTTGACAAACATGATTTGTCTTTAGGTAGACACATCTTTTAAGCCGCAATTAAGAATGCGCGCGTGTTGTATTCCAAATAAGTAGGTACTTGGAACGTGACACGCATGGTATGCATCCAAGAATAAGTATCCATGGGTGCATAGGACCTCTATAGATCATTATCTTAAGATATATGTTTTATATATTTGCATTATGATAAAAGTTTTACAACAAAAATCTCGTTCACATATTCTTTGTGTGGCCAATAGTTTACCAGATAATCAAGAAAAACTATCTGCATATGCACTCTTTCCAAGATGGCGGCCGAGGGACGGACAAGAGGTACGTCCCAATAAATTTGAATCAAGCTTTACAATAGGCCTTTCCACATATCTGTAAAATAAAATTGCATCGTCTGATAAATGCAACCCCAAATGTAACTTTTCAATGGACTATAATTAATTTTGTCATCGTCTGTACTCAAGACAGAGATAGTAAAACGAATACTAAGTTGTGACAGAGACACATTATATCGCACCGAAAACTTCAAAAATAAAAAAGAGATGTCAAATGTACGTGTTTGACGCTCAATTTAATCGATTTTATTGATATCGATTAAAATTAATTAGAAAAATTATACGTGTATCCAATTACATATAAAGATTGAAAATGTGTTCCGACTCTTTTCATTTATGTCATCGTTAATAGATAACTGATATAAGTAAATCTGGTCTTTAAACCGAGAAAATAAATTTTATTAGAATTGTATTTTTACTAAAAACAAAATCAGATAAAAATAAAGTTTGACGTCCGAAGACCTTTATGAGAGAGTACATCGATTCTTTCACCTCGTCTGGTCGCTAAATGTCGCTACTTCCGTTTCCTAGATGCACCTACAGCGCCATCTACCGCTTCTGGTCTGCAACTAAACTACCTCCCAAATACAAGCCGCCATCTTTGTCATTGTTGCGTCGTTTTTCGAACCGAGCCGTGGTCGTTACGAAAAAATCTACATTTATTAGATTAATTTTGTCGCAAAATTTTATATTATTTTAATTAGTTTCGAGATTTAAGTAGAAAGCTAATTTCAAACATTATTAGTTTGTCTTCCGTTACCTGTAACCTCTTCGATAAAAATGAGTGATAAAGAGGTCATCGCTCCTAATTCAAGTGAGAGTGATAGTGATAATTCTTCGGATTGTTCGTCGGATCAAGAAGGGCCACCAAGAAAACGACAAAGGCGTACCGGTCCACGGGATCTGTAGGAAAGGTTTGACATATTGTCACAACAATTGGTGAGTCATTTGAATATTATTTTAAGGCGCTGTCCTAAGCGACTGTTTTGGTAAATGAGGGGGTGAAGCAGGGGTGGTGAAGGGAGCTTAGCTCCGTCTACTGCGGGGCGCCCCCCTTCATTCTCATCGCGTGCGGCCGTATTCTGGCGACATCCGTATTCCAATATTTCAAAATCGCAAGCAAATCGTTTTAGCATATTGAATTGAGATACTGATATTAAAATTTATATAACATACATCAATCTGTTTGTACAATATAGGCATAGCGCAATTTTTGTTCTCAGTGCAGCCATGAGCAAAACTGGTTTACATTAGACATTATAGGTATTTAATGTTGACGAAAGTACGTAAATACCTACGTGCCGTAACATGATAAAAATAATTAAGTCAGTTCCATGTATGGAGAGGTCATTATTATGTTTGTTTTGTTTTTGTATAAAAATAGTGAAGCAGTTCATAGAATACCTACATCTAATTCCATTCCTGCCAGTTTTCAAATCTGTTTTGCAATAAATTGGCTGTGACATACGGGCGGACAGACAGACAGACATTGCGAATCTATAAGGGTTCCGTTTTTACAATTTTTGGCTACGGTACACTAAAAACACAATACTGCTCTACTAAGCGCAAAAGCCGTATCTCAACTAAAGCGAGTTACAAGATTATTGAAGTTTAGTAAAAGTTGATTTCTTTTATTTATTTATGGATGTTTATTGTTATTATAGGTATAATTATTATGGCAAAGGTTTCGAAATACGCCGCCGCTTTTAGGGGTTGTGAGTGATTGGAGAGAGAGCAGGGGAGGTCTTCAAACCCCCCTCACCATTTTCACTTGCCGGAAATACTTGGTTTCCTCTGAAAAAAAAAATCTCCAAACGTCGGTGTGTATGGCACTGCCAACTTCCACATTCATCACACTAGTTTAATAAACTAAGGTTGTCGGAGCCCTGCGATGGGCTCCTATTTTCGGATTAAGGGTCAAAAGAGAACTTAACATAACCTATTTATTTACTTATTACAGTCGCACCTAACCCAAGGCACTCGAAAGCAATGACGCACAAATTTGACATTAGCTGTCAATATGATCATTCCAAGATGGCAGTTTTGCGTTTCGTTTCACGTTTTTCACATAAAACCTAAAAATTACATTTGTAAAACTGTACTATAGTATAAAAACTATGTTCCGTTTTGCATAATTGCCGAAGTATTAATGAAATTTTGGAAATTGTTTAAAAATATTTAGACGCAACTCCGGCAGCCAAAATTACTTTTAGGGGATTAAAACGAACTACCTTAAGCCCCCCTACATTACCAATACCCTCAAATTCAGGCGACTCGTTTCGAAACCCAACTCATTATTATTTTTCAAAATAGATGAAACATCAAAAATATAAGTGGATATACCTTATTCATGAGATACTGCTATGTCGCTTAGAAAATTATAGAATTAGAATTTGAGTTACTGCTTTTTCGTTAGCTCTCGTCATATATGTTTGTATGGAAAAATATAAAAAATTTCTTTCGCTTCAAATATGTGTTGTTTCAAAGAAAATAAATATTAAAAGATATTTATTTATATTCATTTATAATTTATTAACGAAATACAGAGTTTACAGCTCATCAAAAGTTAGCTGTCTGCTACAACCCGGCAGGTTTTCTTTATTCTCATCGAATGTTAAAGGCAGTGTGTGAGGTGATAAGACTTATTATTTGCTGTTGTTCACGAGGCACAGTTTCATTTACTTTCCTTTTACGGCTTGGTATTGTAGAAATTTCAAGCACTTATGAAACATTTTCCTCTCCGTGATCTCGCAATGCCATCCCTTGAGCTTGACGAGAATCAACAATTTCAGGCAACTGCCAATTCATATAAAACGCCACAAGCTTCTCCCAGAAAACATCATCTATTTCTATAATTTCTATTTTTAGTGGTATACTTTCGCCACTCCACACAGCAAATAAACACTTTTGTTTGCGTGTAACGTGGTGTTGCCCCTGAATTTGGTAATAACAATTACAATATTTGTTTAGACTAGTCGGTTCACTTTTTTATCATGTTTCCATATTTGTATTTTATTTGCTCTTATACTATTAAAGATTAAGATTAAAGATTTATTTATTTGTTCAAAACATGTGTTTTACAAAAGATGTTCATTTAAAAATTAGGTACTTATAAACATGTTTTGCCATAGATGGCATACAAATATAACAGGCTTGAATTTAAATACATTAATAATGATAAAACAATTGAAACAGTCATAATAACAATAAAATAGTATGTGAATTAAATAAAATTTAAAAAAAAAATATGTCATTGTAAATATAGTAAAAAAAATGCATAATATATTAATAATTATAAGTGGATTAAATTAATCTAACTACATAATTTCACTTTATCATTTAGAAAATCGTGCACATTATAAAAAGCTTTTTGGGATAGCATTTCTTTAAGTTTGTGTTTAAACATATTTATATTTAATGATTTATACTCTTTTGGCAGCTTGTTGAAAATTTTAGGTGCCATGCAGAAAATGCTTTTGCTCATAAGAGCAGTTTTGGCACTGTGCATACATAGCCTTTGACTATCTCTCCTGTTCCGTTGGACAATATCCGAAAGACGTGGGAACAATTGAGGATTAGTTTTGACAAAAATACATACTTCCATAATATACAAGCAAGGAAATGTCAAAATTTTGTAATTAATAAAAAATGGGCGGCAGCTATCAGTGACTTTCAGTCCAAACATGGCACGTATGCAGCGTTTTTGTAATTTGAACACAACTTCCCTATCAGTCGAGTTGCCCCAGAAAATTACACCATAGCGCAGAGTAGACGCCACTAGCCCATGATACGCAGTGAGTAGGGTTGCAATATTGACAGATGGAGCAAGCATAAATAGAGCATATGAGGATTTACTGATTTTATTGCTAACATATTCGATATGACTTTTCCAATCTAATTTCTTATCAATATATATTCCAAGAAATTTGGCAGTATCTAGTTGTTTAATTAATTTATTATCATATATAATGTTTATTTCTGATGGAGTCTCGGTGCGTTGTTTAAAATGCATGATGTTAGTTTTATTCAAATTTATTTTTAAATTATTATTATCTAGCCACGAAATTATTGATGTCAAGGAATTATTGATGTCATTTTCATAGGAATTAGTGCTTCTGCATGCAACTGTCAGTGTGCTGTCGTCAGCAAAAAGAGTCATTGGTTGGATTGTCGAATTTGGAAAGACATTTATATATAAAATAAATAAAAGTGGTCCCAACACGCTCCCCTGCGGAACACCGAAGTTTAGAAATCGTTCACTAGATGAGAATGTTAATTCTGTTTTTGTCCTAATTGTGAAATGGCCGTAATTTGTTTTCTGTGGGATAAATATGATTCTAAAAGTTTCAGGACATTTCCTCTTATTCCATAACAGTCTAGTTTGTTTTTAAGGATATTATAGTCAACGTAGTCGAAGGCCTGGGTCATATCGCAATAAATGGCACACACTGGTATTCTTTTATCAATATTAAGCATTATATTGTGTATAAAATCATAGACAGCCATATTTATTGTAGAATTTTGACGAAAACCTTTTTGTTCACGACAGAGTATGCGGTTTTTTTCTAAATACTTATATATTTGATTATATATATATATATATTTTTCAAATACCTTGGATGTGACTGATATTAAAGCAATAGGTCTATAATTATGTAATAATTCCCTGTTATCTTTTTTAAAAAGCGGTTTAATTATGGAAGTTTTGAGACTCTCAGGGAAGGTACCATTTACTATACATAGATTTAGAAAAAAGCTTAGGTGATGGCAAATCGAATGTCCCACAGATTTGATTACTTCTGTTGCTATTTCATCTGGACCGACACTTCTTGTATTTTTTAGTCCTTTTATAATATTTAGGACATCTTGAGGTAGGCTAGGGTTCATAAACATTGAGTCCCGTTGATGTTTTATAAAGGAAGTAACTTTATTTCCGTAACCGCGCATTGGAACAACTTTTTCAATAAAATAGTCATTAAATGCGTTTGCTATAATCAATGGATTACTTAGATATTTATGGTCAACTTGTATTTTATGTATATGGTCTTTAGGTATATTATATTTATTACTATTAATAATTTGCCATGTTGCTTTAGTCTTATTTTTTGAAGTATTTATGTTAAAACAATTTTGAGCGCTTTTAGTTAAAGGATCATGGGCATTTTTGTATGAGAGCTGGGCGTAAAACCAACAGAAATAAAATGTGTTGTAATTTACTTTATTGTACTTCTATATGCCCCCTAAATACTTTTTAACCCCGATATCGACCGGGTATCACTGCAAAAAAATCCCAAAGATTGGTTAAATAAAACACACATATTTGTTAAAAACTTCTATATATTGATACATTTTATTTAAATATCAATGGTTATCATCAACTATAACATCTAATAAATGTTCTGTGGGTGCAATGAAAGGCTCGTACCATTCTAACCCTAAAAACCACAAAACTGAAACTATGTGGGCACAACTTCCTACTGTTCTTCTGCCTGTTAAGCAAGTGCAGTAATGCTCAACTATCGCATTTCTACCGATTTGGTCTCTATCGATCAAAATGTAAGTACTATATGTGCGCATGCGCAATCTGATATGCCGCGACTGTATTTTAATTCGAAGCAACCACACATAAGTTTGCAGGATATTACATCTGTTTAAATCATCTAATGACTCCTCTCTATATAATTCAATTAAATAAACAAACACCATCGCGGACCATTGCACTTAAGAAAAACAGCAGAACACAAGTTGCGATAAGTTCAGTTATATAACAACAGTCCAATCAGAAAGCGATAACAGGTCAAGAAAGCGATGGCAGGGGTCAGAAGTCGTGAAAAAACATAAACCAATGATAGCAAAACGTGAGCAAATAACAAAATATGAATATATGAGTCTTTATTCATATTTGTCTGCTATTCATATTTGGCCTGCCCGCATGCTTTTTTTTGGTCGGCGACTGGTAAGAGAGAAGTTAGAAAGGGGTGGAATGTAGTAATTCCGTGGTTACCAACCAATAGATTGGTTTCTTTGGCCTAGCTCTGCACAACATAGTGTCGTGTTATCTCCGTTGTATTAGAGATTGTTTTGGATTCTATAAAAAAATACGTTTCAATATCACTGAATATCTCTGCTCTCCGGTTGTTTGGGTGATTGCCGTCATAGTATAAAATTAAGTAATGGTCATTAGCTTTCACAAAAAAATTATTTTATAGCTGTTGGTTTTACGCCCATTTTGACCATAATTTTTTTAAATAGTTTATTGTATTCTTTGAATTTTTTTTTTATTTGTTTGAGTTCCTTTATGACGATAGGTCCATAAGAGCTGCCTTTTTGTCTTGCTACATATTTTTATGCCTCGTGATATCCATTTCGGCTTCTTGTTAATATTTATAGTAATGACATGGAAAGGAAAACATAAATTATAGAATAGTTGGAATTGGTCAATAAAAAGATCGTAAGCTACATTAGCATCATCAGTCTCATAAATATCAGCAAAAGATAAGTTTTTTAAACAGTCTTGAAATTTTACAATATTGTCTTTAGAATAATCCCTTTGCTCCTTACGCCAATATTTAAGAATACATTTACTTTTCACTGGACATTTAAGTAGCTGGGCAGTATGATCCGATAGCGCAAACTCTATAATTTCAGCCCTGCATGTTTTAAAGAAATTATGTGCAAAATTATCTATGCATGTTTGGCTTATAATACGTGTTGGTTTATCCAGTGCTAATTTTAGATTGAAATTTGTCAATAAGCATCTGAACTCTAATGTTATGCAATTCTGTTTTAAGATGTCAATGTTGTAATCACCAGCTACTATTATTTTGGAATATGTTTTCTTAGTAATTAATATCAACAGTTGCTCCATTTTTTGAAAAAATATATTTAAATGTTCTGCTTTAGGTGTTCTATAGACGCATATAATCACAGTTTTGTAGCTTATCAGTTCCACGGCGCAACATTCGAAAATACCCATAATTGACAAATTCGCAACCTCTGGCAACTCTTTACATATATGTCCCCTCTTAACTAATATACATGCGCCACCTCTTTTTTGGTTAGTCCTGCTGTAACAAGCCGCCAAGCGATAATTTGGTATATTAACAAGAGTTTCATAGCCTGACATAATAAAATGCTCAGTTACGCATACAATATCCACGGGTTTATTTTGTTCTGACAGTTCATCAAGACAAACAGTTAGGATGTCAGATTTTGAAAATAGACCTGCTATATTTTTTTGCTATATTCTCCAGGCCATTCTTATAGGCAACTTTAGAACATTAAATTTCCACAATCGTGTTTGGACCTATTAATCCATCTGGCGTGGCACCAATAATCGAATAATCCACAAGGCTCGATTGTTACATTTTCTTGCTTCGCCAGTTGTTGCAAAGCCAGTTGTTCATTTTAGATTCCATGCGCAACTGATTTTACATTGCAAATATTTTATTTGTACAAAATATTTTTTACTAAGTTGGCTTGGCTTTACTGCTGTTATCTCTTCTTTTTACCACTATACAAAAATTTCAATCTTTCAACATATTATTCTTACGCAATTCGAACCAGTCACCGCTATCCCTCTTGTAATTTTTGCTTATCACTACGGAATTAGAGTCAAATTTGTTAAAAAAATTGTTTGGCATTTCTTGGCTAGCTCTTGAACAGATCGTCTTAGGAATGACTGAAGTCAAATGTGTGTAAGACGTTGCAGAACTGTTATCTTTAACTTCACTGTAATTACAATAATGATAATTAGTTACGTACTTTATTATTAAAAAAATACTATATCTTGTGTTATAGCAAACAGAGAAGTCACCTTCTTACTTATAAATGATTGATTTTTGAAATTAAAAAGATATTAGATGTACTGAGACATACCTAATAGTTTATGAATAATCAAAGTTTTACCCGATGTACCTAAAAAGGTTTATGTTCAAAACACAATAATACAACATTCGTTACCGCTTGTGTGCGGATTGCGGAGCGCCATATTAGCGCTGTCATCATTATTGTTCGCCGTGGCGGCATGTTAGCGCTCCAGGCGCTCTGACAAGCTAGTGAATTTGAAATATACCTAGGTACATAAAATGATTCTATTTTATGTTATTACTCTTTCAAAAATTGAAAACTGTGGCAGCTATGTATTGTGAGAATAATTTATATAATTATATTATGCATAATCGATAATATTTAAGTAACATAGTTAGTCATAAAAGACTCTTATGAAAATAATTTGTGTAAAAATTTTACATATTTCATAATCACTTGGCCATGGATGAATTTCTATTTTATTACGACGCTTTCTTGTACAAATCCTTCGTAGAACTTCATTTCTCTAATTGTCCATATTTTATTCTTCTAATTATATATTTATAAGCACAGAAACAATAACATATTAAACGCAACAAGAGTATAAACTTAGGTCCTAATTATATGTGCCCATAGTTACATGAAAAGCCTATTTGATTCAAAGTATTCAGTCTATAACATAAAACATGAAATTACGAACTCAAATCGGCGTATTATAATAACAAACAGATTTACGTAAAATTTCGTGCAGCGGAGACGCAAGCGACATGACCTATCTCTCACAGGGCTCATAGCCGAATGATGAGGTCTGGGCGGGGTGTAAACTAGCAACTGACACTCAGTACACCGCTTATGCTAATAAGGTTTAAATTGCTGAAGCGTTTGATATTGATGGGATCTACCGAGCGTCAAAATCGTAGACGTTTGGCAGATTTTATTTAATTTTACAAAATATACACGTATAATATGAAAATAAATAGGGTAATTCTTTAGTTAATTAGATTTCCTACAATATTATCAAAAAAAATATGACAGCTTACGATAAAAATATTGCAAACAGTGAGACGAAAGATTATTTTCTGCCTCGATTTTGTGATTTTTTTACCGTGATTCTATTTTACGTACATGAAAAATTCTTTCAAAAGTCTTTTGTTCAGACTTTTGACTTTAAGCTCTAATTTTTGCTAGTTTGTAATATGTACCGTTATGGCTAGATGCGCGACGAAAAATTAGGTGTTTCACGGCTTCTGAGGTATAACAGCGCCTTAACGGCCAAAATCACTTCATCTACGGAGGCCCCACCGTTAGGGGCGGAACATATCTGACGGAAGATCCGTCGCGTTTTATCCGTCGCGTAACGCCAATACATACAAATGTATAGAAAAACGTTCAACCTTTCACACCTGACCGAAGATCCGTTAGTACGTCGAGCGTACTGACGGATTATCCGTCGACGTCGCGCGCACCACGCACCACGTGAATTTTGACCATTGAGTAAGGTATGTATATTACATGGATAGGGCAAATAGTAGGTACATATAGAAAAATTACATTATACACATATATTATTATATTTTTTATTTTTATAGACTCACGCCTGTATCCCCGGAGGGGTAGGCAGAGGTGTAATATTACACCCACATTTCACCATGGTTTTTTTTATACACATATATACGTACATACGTACGGTCGCGGTCTAAAAATGTTTACCACTTTTCAAATTACATTCTTTGTCACGCTGGGTTCAGCAAGGTCTAAAATGCTATATCTGAGTACTTATTACTTTTCAATCATTGGTAGGTAAGGCATCGATTCAAACCAGAGAGGTTGGACTAGTAAATTCAAACCAAACAAAAAGAGTATGAATATTTTTAGGTTGATGAAATATTTTACTGTTAAAGTTCTGTATTTTGATATTATTATAAAAACACTTACTTATTGTAATAAAATGGCTGATCAGCATGCGCTTTAACGTGACTAGCATACCATCCACTATCATTATAGCTCACAGCCTGACCGCGCCCTGATTTTCGATAGACGATATCATCATCATCATCACCCTAGCATTTTCTTGTTGCATCCCAAGCTTGCGCTTCGGAGCCCAGGGCCTGCTATTACTGGTCTACCGAGATTTGACTGAATATCAGTTTTTACACGGAGTGACTGCCATCTAACATCATTTTAAGGGTAAACCAGTAGTCAGTAGGTATATTTGAGGGCACTGACTTCCCACTAATGACTGCCATAGATCATGACAGCTGGGACTGCTTAACGTGCTTTCTGATGCACGGGGTGAAACACCGCCAACTTCGGGCTAATTATTAAGAATTTCTTGACAGAAATTCCTAAGAATTTATCACTAAGAAATTCTTTACAGAAAACCTTAGCAACATTTTCCGAGCACGACCCGCGAATCGAACCCGAGACCTCATGATTAGCTGTCGTATGCCCTACCGCTAGACCAACGAGGCAGTCTTACGCTAGACGATATAAATATTGTATTTTCTTCAAAAAGGTTTTATATTCAGGATGTCGTCTTTTCGCCATCCCTTTCATTATAATCTGTAAATGTAAAAGTCATTTGATAAACTTATTAATTACAAATACCAAAATCGTAAATAGCAAGTTTAAAATTACATTATTTGAAGACTACAAATATTTTAGTTTCAGTGTAAATATCACGCTTGTAATTAAATGAACGTATATTATAAATGTGGAATAATAAATCGTTATTGACACCAGTTGCTACGCAACGCATGTTATCATAGATTGGTTGCCTAGTATAATATCGTCGTCCTTGTGTCATTGATGTGTTCATGCAATTATAAGCCTTAAGGTGGTAAACACTTTCAGACCGCGACTGTACATACATACATAGACTCACTCACTCACTCACAGGCATATTAAACGCCCACTTTTCGCCAGTGTCTTGATCCCACGTAATAGGTGGCGAGCCTATTGCCGCTTATTGGGACATTTTGTTTGCCAGAGCCTCGTCCGTTGATCGGCAGGTGCACCACTTGCAGGTGACAACCTCACCTGGGCTTGGGACCCTAAGTTCTTGGTGGGAACCCTATGCACATATATACGAAATCTACATAAAGCCACCAAACATAGTGTTGTCTTGTTTTGTCTTAGGGATATCTCTGTCAGAAAAATAGAGATAGCCCTAGTTTACTGATTTTATTAGAAATGTCATTCGTGCCACTGTCGCCATATTTTTTGCCAAGGTTTGTGGTACATCTGCTGTGAAATCTAATAATAATTTTGTTTTTGTGCATAAATATGTCTAAAAACCAGATGAATCAGTGCTTCAGGCTGTGTGTTTCATTCTCAGAGAATATTTTGTTACATGTTTGATACAAGGGTCGTTCTACGCTTTGCCATGTTCGCCCACATTTGCATTATGAAATAAACTAATCTGGCAAAAGATTTAAACTAACTAAAGTAACTTACTACAAAAATGTATAGGTTTCCTCTGACCGGCTCCATATCGAGATCGATTATATTCTGGAGTACAACCCAAATCGCAGCCATTTTAAATTGCCCAACATTTCGTAGGTATGCACGCTAGTTTCGTAGGTAGGCACGCTAAATTCGTAGGTATTGGACATGCCATATCCATGTCATACCCAGATCGGTGATTTTGAGTGACGCGTAGTAGAGTAAGATTCCAGGGCCGCCAGACCTTACTTATTTTTTCAGAAACGAAATTTGTAGAATAATGTAGTGTTAGTATGTGCTATGAGTGTACGCATACTTGCTAGCCTGGATCGTTGGCCAATATTTAGGTATGAGGTTCTAAAGGTCTACGGGAATTACTGCCGTCGTAATGGGTCTGACAGAATTATTTATGATTTTAATAACATTTTCTAAAAAATACCTAAAAACCAGCACTGAAAATTTGTCTGAGTCTGAGTGTTCATTTTGTCCGTTAGTTGTATGTTTGTAAAGTCCCCCGCGATACAGGATTTATTCCTAGTGCGGGAGTTGTCTTATTAAACAAAAAAAAAATTGAATATAAAACATGAAGAACACGATTTGTAACGAAAATCCTTTTTTACCAAAGATTCTACATTTACAGTTAATGTGACGTAGAGGCGCAGAAGTTAGAACCATGAGAAAGAACAGGCAATAAATCTCACGGCTACGCCTTTTAATTTCCAAACTTTATATATTAAAATACCTACATAGAAAACATTTTGTCTCATGCGCTGCAACTGTAAACCCTTCTTTATCATTTGTATAAATTTTCTTAAAAACCGTAACCAAATCGTATCTATCGTCTTTTAATTTTGAACCTCCATACCTATATAGGAAATATATTCAAAAAATGCTTGTTGGCTACTATAAAAATCTCTTAAGTCCTGATAAATAACTATCGGACTTCAGTGACTACATAACATCAGGGAATACGAAAAATGATTAGGTAAAAGAATATGACAGTAAAATATTGAGCTGCCCTGAGTACGGCCCTGCACGAACAAACTTATATGTGTGCATAATAGCCACGCTTTTAGCAAATGTGTGCAGATACGCTCGACGCATTTTCCGTCAGGTGTGTACCGACTCATTTGACGGAATATACGCGACCGAAGATACGTTCGACGGATCTTCCGTCAGGTATGTGCCGCCCCTTTTAAACGTGCAAATACCTTTATTAGCACAGCATGCCACATACTTCGTTTTTGATGAACATTTCACTACCAATATCCAATGAACAGTTTTTAAATCCACCCAAATTAGATGCGGGTAGGTCAACTTGGACGTTTCTGTCAAAAAAACCGACCGTACCAAAAGCAAATCAGACACGTGTCTAAAAAATTTAGGTTACGCAAAGATTTGACTCACCCGTTTGGAACGCGGTTCGGTATACAGACGTTCAGAAAAAGTACGCGGCTTTTCCGGCTTTTACCGAATTAAGAGTAAATGAGGAGCTGCGACGTTTGAAGGACCTTCTTGCTCCTTTACGTTGGTTTCAAATGGAACGTAGTTTCGCAGCGCTATCCAATGCAGAAATTCAGCTTAATGCGTCCTCTACTTATGAAAAGTTAAACAGTTCTTTGGTAATGAAAAATTCCGCCGTCTTGCGAGTACATGTTTGACTCCGGTCAGTTGTCACAGCCCCCATCTTCTACCCGAACCCGGCCAAAAATCGCCAGAGCCCTCGACCTCCACTGCTGACGCAAAGCCGTTTCGGGGTCAGCCGAATAACAATAATAAACCCAAACGGGCCGAAAACAAAGATACCGAACGATTCATTCATGCCGACGAACCACGTCATCACCGACGCGTCACAATAACTCGTCAGCTAAGAAGAGGGAGGGGGCGGGTTTTAGAACTCAACAGGGTTATTAGGCGGCAGTCTAAGACGCTTTCAAAACACTTGGGGCTTTTTTGTTTTTTCAATCCACCAAAATCAATATGAAAATTTATAACAGGTCTCAGAATACCATTCAGCAAGACACCGTCTTTAATCTCGCCTCTATTCATAATTCCGAAATCCAACGGGAAAAGTCGAAAAATTTTCAATCTCAAGGCATTTCCATCTGTTCCACCATCACCAAGTGCCAAATTTTCTACAACGCGGAGATTGGATGGTGAAACTGGACTTAAGTCAGGCCTATTACCACCTGCCAGTAAAAGATCGACACAGAAGGTTCTCCGGATCAGCTATCAAAGTCAACTGCTACAGATGACGTGTCTACCGTTCGCCCTGCAGCAGCACCACGGATTTTCGCCTCGGTAACGAACTGGACCGCAGAAATACTCCGCATAAAAAGGACTGAGATTAGTGGTATATTTAGACGATTATCTGGTAGTACATCAGGACAGAAATACGCTTACAGCACAGATAGAAATCGCAATACAGTTTTTGACCAGTCTGGGTTGGTGGATAAATATGGAGAAATTAGTAACAACACCAACGAGGTTAATCGATTTCGGAGTCACGTGGGACACGGAATGGGAATCACCCACCGGGGAAGGTTGCATTGCCGTTTACTGCAGCGACACAGCAAAAAGCTCATGAAGTCACGTGGGACACCAAATTCAACACGAAGTCCCTACCCTTAGAAAAAATACATCGAATTCGTCAGATGTTGCGAGTGCAACTCGAAGCCGGCAGTTGGAACCTAAAACAGGCGCAACGCCTATTAGGTATCTCAACTTTGTAACCTTCATCACCCACCGGGGAAGGTTGCATTGCCGTTTACTGCAGCGACACAGCAAAAAGCTCATGAAGTCACGTGGGACACCAAATTCAACACGAAGTCCCTACCCTTAGAGAAAATACAACGAATTCGTCAGATGTTGCGAATGCAACTCGAAGCCGGCAGTTGGAACCTAAAACAGGCGCAACGCCTATTAGGTCATCTCAACTTTGCAACCTTCATCACCCACCGGGGAAGGTTGCATTGCCGCTTACTGCAGTGACACAGCAAAAAGCTCATGAAGTGTCCACAGTCGCAGATTCAGTATCCAGAAGAGCTACATACAGAACTAAAATGGTGGATGGAGAATATCAGTCAAAAGTCAGCGATTCATCCCCAAAGAATGCCGACGAACCACGTCATCACCGACGCGTCGGACATTCAATGGGGAGTCCTGGTGAACAACGACATGATAAAAGGCCTATGGGAGCAACACCAGACAAAATGGCATTGCAATCTGAAGGAAATGTATGTGGTGATAGCCGCTATATCAGCCAAAGCAATGGAGCTCCAGAATTCTACAGTGATTCTTCAGAGCGACAACAAAACAGTTGTCTCCTATATAAAAAACGAAGGAGGAACACGATCGCGTCAATTGCTAGATCTGACCCAACAGTTGCTGGAACTGGTGGACCACCTCAATATTGTGCTTCGGCCTCACCACCTACCAGACCTGTGCCACACCTAAGCAGATCACCTCTCACGAAATCGCACCGCAGCCGAGTGGCACCTCACAGGTGAGGCAACATCGAGACTGTTCGCCATGTGAGGCATGCCAGAAGTAGACCTCTTGCGTCACAGACAGCACATGTCGTAGCAAACTATGTTTCGCTAGACTTGTCGGACTCGAACGCTTACTTTCACGACGCGTTCAGCAGATCCTGGCATTACCGACTTGCATGGCTGTTCCCGCCACCCAGCCACCCACCCAGTACCCAGGGTACTGTATCACCTAAATTCAGCCTCAGGTCAGTACATTCTAGTAGCACTCAAGTGGACGAAGCCTTTTTGGAGGCCAGACCTGAAGAATCGTGCTCTGAAACGTCCCGTGAAACTCGGAAACCTGGAGAAGACGCTGGGACACAGCGACAATGCTACCGCCGGCACAAGTTGGAAAGTTACACCTGGAAGCCTGGCTCATTTCGGGTGGGATGCCCTGACAGATACATGGACGCCGCAAGAGAAAGTTATTGTCATCGTGTTGGAGGCAGTCTACAATAAAGACTTATGTCACTTAGACTTATGTTCCCTATTTGGAGTAAATGGGTGAGATTTTGTCAAGGAAATAGCATTAATTTTCGTTTACCGTAGCCAGAAAACGTAGCTAGGTATCTCGATTATCTATTTTTGACCAATGGTCTTTCTTACAGAACGATTCTTGTTCATAAATCGGTTATTGCATCCGTTTGCGAAGCAATATCTTATGTTAAAATTACCGCAAATCCGATAGTAAAACACATACTGAAAGCTATTTCCATGGAAAAACCGGCGCCCTCTCAATTACCGATTTGGGATGCAAGGATTTTGATCAGATTCTTAAAGAAATGCAATATAAAGTTAAATAGTTTATATCAAGTATACACACAGCTGCTATTCTACTGGTATCTTCTGGCCGTAGAGTACATGATCTTACTCTTTTACATACTGATAGTCAACATTTTGTAGGTAACACTAATTCTATTACCTTGTTCCCCGCTTTCGGGTCGAAAACCGAGTCATCCTCATATCAACAATCTAGCTGGACATTTTTAGCCGCACCGGATAAAAGCATCGATGCAGTATATTGGTTACGTACACTAGTAAATATGACACAAGGGACCCGGGAAAATATTACAAATTTATTCTTAGCAACTAGAAGGCCTACAAGGCCAGCTACTGCAGCTATGATGGGTGGTTGGATAAAGAGGCTTCTAGCAGAGGCTGGCATTCAGGCTTCAGCTGGAAGCTGTAGATCAGCAGTCTCATCTTTAAATTGGGTAGAAAATTACCATATTAATGATATCTTAGCTAAGGCTAATTGGCAGCATTATATGTACTTTTAGAAAGTTTTGAAACAAATCAATAATTCTAACAGGGAAATTAGGTCAGAAAAATCTCTATCGCAATATTTTCAACCTGATTATGAATCAGGTTGAAAATACCTATAGAGAAATGTTTTGATTTGTACCTAGCATCTTCGGCAATGTGCATTTAAATTCACATTACATTTATGTTCAATCACATTGTTGCGTTTTAATGTCAATATCAAAAATACAAGCCACCAGGACATAACAAACACTCTCTCATAAAGGACTTCGGACGTCAAACGGAACGCATAATATTAAAATTTTACCTTCCAATAAAATTTGTATTATGCTTCCAATGACGTCCGAAGTCCCAGTAATGTCTTCCTGGGGCTATACCATTATGAACCGTACAATGACAAAGATGGCGGATTGTATTTGGGAGGTAGTTTAGTTGCAGACCGGAAGCGGTAGATGGCGCTGTAGGTGCATCTAGGAAACGGAAGTAGCGACATTTAGCGACCAGGCGAGGTGAAAGAATCGATGTACTCTCTCATAAAGGACTTCGGACGTCATTGGAAGCATAATACAAATTTTATTGGAAGGTAAAATTTTTATATTGCTTGGTTTAATAAATCTATTTCATTTTATATTTTATAGTACTTTTATTATTATAACAAAAATTAATTAACTCAAAATCTTTATAAAACTAATCGATTTAAATTTGTTATTGAATAAACTATTAATTTGTGTTTACATAACGTGCATCACTGGCCTAGACTACCGCCCCGCGCACCCCGCTTCTTGCCACCGCGTTGTTCCTGAAAAGGGTTACTGCGCCGCCTTCTGCGCGAACTTCAGACTCGCCATCGTTAAACGGCCGTACTGTATTTGCAAAACAGTAAAATATACAGTAAAGCGTTCCAAAGATTCAAATTGAACTAAAATATACATTTGTTGTTGCATCTTTGGAAATTTAGTGTAAAGGTAAGTGTAATGCATTGTTTTCTTAACTACGTTAAAAGATTTTGAAATATTAATATTTTTTGAGATATTGTTCATAAAACATTTTACTTCGAAGTATAGGTGACACCAGTTGTTGCATCTTGCACTAGCAACATAATGCCTCACCGTCTAGTTACAGAAATGTGTGGTGTATGATAGTACATTGAAAAATTAAATGCGAAAATAGCCTTCTGGGCACGCTACCAGCCGACAGCGTTGCGGAGGAATTTTTTGAAGCGTCGTAGTTAATTTTTCTTTTTTTTAATTGGTTTTTCTTTTCTATTGTTATTATTACTTATTTGGTTTTTGTAGTTTAGTTTAGGATAGTTAAGTTTTATTAGTAGTTTTATTTTGTTTGTATAATATATGTGTTATGATAAATATTTGTTAAATTTAGTGCATAATAAATTAAAAGTTTCATACAAATTTTTTTCTATTCAAATTCAATATAGCTTTGCATTGCGCAGTTACTCATGCAAAAATGTTTTTGTTTGTTTGTCCTTCTTTCACGTCGTAACGAAACGATGTTATTTTATTTTGTGTATGGTGATAGTAAGAAGGGTAGACAGTGACTTAGTGCGGATGCAGAGCTACAAAGCAGGACATGCTACACTTGCTGTCCTGTCCCTCCTGTCCAGCTAAGTGTTCGATGGCCGAGCTGTACAGGGCTACTAATAACTTTTATTAGGTCGACTTGTATGTAATGGAATCTAAGGTAACTAATTTAACCATCATCCAAGGGTAATGAAAATTGGCAGCTGTAAGTAGTTCTGATGAAAATACAATAATATGGTACTGAACCAATAATGATGAATACTGAACTGATCTGATGATGGAGCTGAAAGATATGAACTGGAACTACCTGTATGTAACTATGTAATGGAATCTAAAGTAACTAATTTACCCATTTTCCAAGGGTAGTAGCATAATGAAAATTGGCAGCCGTATGTAGTTCTGATGACAATATATGGTACTGTCGAACTGATCTGATGATGGAGCTGGAAGATATAAACTGGAACTTCATGATGGAAAATCGTATCATAGCTGTTTTGGATTCTTTGGCCACGATTAGGTTTCAAGGTCTGATGATGAAGCCAGAAGATAGGCACTGGCATTCCATGATGGAATATCGTATCATAGTCGTGTTTGCACTTGTGAGAAAGGCCACGTAATGGACTTTGAACACGATCAGGTTTCAAGGTTATAACATACCTATTATACAGGATGTCACAAGACCCATCACCATTCCGAAGTCTAACCGAACAAGAAAGTCTTTCCTGTTCCAGCGCTCCACGCTTTTACAATAAAATATTATAATTAAAAGCACATAGTTTTCACTTCAGCCCAGAAATAGAGACAAATTTTGGGGCATTACATTACTTTTGGGGCATTTCAATTAAAATTTTAAATATAATAAATGTTGAGACTGTTGCGCCTTACCTATCTATAATTTTTAATCAATGCTTTGACCTAGGCGTATTTCCGGATTTGATGAAATTAAGTAAAATTATACCCTTATTCAAATCTGGCAGTAAAAATGAAATTAATAATTTTAGGCCCATATCTATCTTGCCGGCATTTAGTAAAATATTTGAAAAGATTCTTTTAAAGCAGCTACTAAACCACTTTAATTTAAATAGTCTGCTTCACAAGGATCAATACGGATTTACTAAAGGTAGATCCACTACTGATGCGGGTGTTGCTCTCATAAAACACGTTTATAGTGCTTGGGAGTCATCAAAGAATGCTATTGGAGTGTTCTGTGATCTATCTAAAGCATTTGACTGCGTTCAGCACGACACGCTACTGCGTAAGCTCCGCCACTATGGCGTAGAGAAACCCGCACTTAGTGTTGTCGATTCGTACCTGCGGCAGAGATTTCAGTGTGTCGATGTAAATGGGACTACATCCTCTAAATTACCTATACAGCTAGGCGTTCCACAAGGCTCAATTTTAGGTCCTTTTCTATTTCTTGTATATATTAATGACTTACCTTTTTATTTAAAAAACATCTGTGATGTTGTACTTTTTGCAGATGATACTTCACTTATTTTTAAAGTAGATAGGAATAGAAATCAATTTGATGATGTAAATAATGCACTATTACAAGTTACACAATGGTTTACAGCAAATAACCTAGTACTTAATTCTAGGAAAACTAAATGCGTTAAATTTGCTTTACCTAATGTAAGACAACTGGGACCTAATATTATGCTAGATAGGGAGGAATTTGACACAGTAGACTCTACAGTGTTCCTAGGTATTACACTAGATAATAAGTTACAATGGGGTGCACATATAGCATGTCTTGCAGGAAAGCTAAGCTCTGCTGCGTATGCCGTCAGAAAAGTTAGGCAACTTACTGACATCGACACGGCTCGTTTAGTTTATTTTAGCTATTTTCACAGTGTTATGTCCTACGGCATTTTGTTATGGGGCAAAGCTGCGGATATTCAGAATATCTTCGTTCTACAAAAACGAGCGGTAAGAGCAATATACATGTTAGGTGCAAAAGATACTCTTAGGGAACGCTTTAAGTCTATAGGAATTCTTACAGTAGCCTCGCAATTTTTTTTTGCTAATATTTTGTACATTAGGCAAAATATAGGTTTATTTACCACAAAAAGCGATATACATAACATAAATACTCGAAACAGGCATAGGTTATATGCCCCTTATCATCGTTTACATAAAGTTAATAATTATTTTGTAGGGCTAGGTATTCGTATTTACAATAAAATACCAATTAGTCTTTTAGAATTACCATTTAGTACATTTAAAACTAAAATAAAAGACTGCCTTATTAAGAAAGGTTATTATACTATTAATGATTATTTCAGTGATAAGGATAGCTGGTCACTTACGCTAGACAACTCATGATCTTTATACCTAATTAGAATTATATAGATACTTTGCATTTTTCAGTTAATCTTTATATAATATTTCTAGTTCTTTTAAATTACTGTTCATGTATTATTAGGTCATTCAACTTAGGTACTACATTTACATTTGCATTGTTGTTCCACAAATTTTATTAAAGTTTTTCTGCACTGTAAGATGAAGATAACTCGTGATTATGGGCTGTAAACTAATGTTTTAGTAATTTTGTTTATTCATATACAGTCACTTCTGTAATATATATTTCCACCATATAGTTATGAACATGGTCGCGAGTTGCCTACATTATAAGACGTAAGTGGATGCTCCTGTTACACAATATTCACACTGGAAGGCTACTACAGCAGTTAAATTGGTAACTGCATTAATTATTTAAGTATTATGTATGTTCCTAATTACCATTTACAAGTAATTAATTACAATGTGAAACAGTTGCAGCTCCTTACAAAAACAAAATATGTAACATAACACTGGCGATTAAAAAGAGTGGCCACGAGTTTTATTGCCCGTTCTTTCTCGTGGTTCTACCTATTGCTTTGCGAATGGGCAGTAAATGTAAATGTAGAAGCATTAAGTAATGTACATTAAAATTTGACGTTCATAAGCGTCACTTTGTGACCTAGATGAATAAATGATTTTTGACTTTGACTTTGACAACTTGAACCATTGAGATAACAATAGATCAATGACTTGAACGATCCATAATTTATTTTTTGTTTTTACGTGCCTTTATAGAAGCGTGTTTTCCAAACATTAATTTATTACCTCGGTAACCGACCTCTACGTTGGAAAAGCCGCAGGAAAAGTCTAGTCACAATATACTTTATTTACATTAAACATATTATAAAACTCATTCAAAATGATCTTCATTGGATTTAATACAGTTGTCTTGACCTTCGATCAACAATACTAGACAATATGACGGGTCACGTACAAAATCTTAGCTAAAATCTGTCCGATGCTGCCACCTAATTAAAGCACGTTATATTTATCATAAAAGAGGATAACTTTGAACCTTATAGTTTCACTGTGTCCATGCCCGTCTGTCCGTTCGCGGCCATACGCTAAAACTGTAAGCATTGGCAATCTGAAATTTGGCATTACATTACATTGTCACCAAACGGACAAACCTGTACGATAAAATTTTGAAAAATATAGGAATTTAAATTTTCGTGGTCATTAAAACTTCATTTTAAATTGTCTCTCGGGACATAGTAAGTACTTCTTCAGTACATCCGTGAACATGGCGCTTGCAACAGTGCCGAAATATCGGTTACTCCAAACAAGGGTACGTGGTATAGGTATTTCATAAACACTAGGGGTATACTTAAACCGTTTTTAATTCGGAATCCGTTTCTGAAATACTTAGGAAAACTAAGAAGCGCAAAATTACCCCCTCCCCCTCTGTTTGAAATAGAAATATTGTCTATGATAAGTTATATGGATTATATCAGTTTAGTAACATGTTATTTTGTCTATTGTAAATTTTGACTATGGTCACACTATGAACTGTCAAATCTTTGCTCTTTCTGCTTCCGGAAAATTTCTTGGGTCCATGCCGTTTTGGTTTTATCGCGTGATTTGTAGAATTGAATAAAATTGTGGATTAACCTTGCAATTGTCGCTATTGGATTTGCCCGGCAAAAGTTGTGAGCGATTGATAAAGTTAGTGATATATATTGAAAATCACTCTTTACTTGTCTTGAAAAATTACTTAACACGTTTTGTCGTCTCGTGATATATCGCCCTTTGAAAGCACATGGTTAAGCCCGCTTCGCGAATTGCATTGAATAAATACTTGTAATTGCCGCTTGAACTTCGGCAAGGTTATAATAAATTTGTGAAATATTGAACATTTGTAAAATTGTGTGTCAGTTTGGAGGAACAGCTAAGTGGATAATTCATTCAGTCTAATATTGGCCAATTTTAGATCTGTGTGTGGGTCTAATTTAGCTCCAAGCCTGACATCCAGAGAAGATCACCAGGTAAGTCATACCTTATAAATTGTCATCACTGTGAAACACAGTAAATATAATTATGTTAGACTCCTTGCTTGCCATAGTCAGGTGGATGTAATACAAACTTCCACTGCCATCTGCAACACTTTCCCACTTGCCTAAGGCAACTCTGAATACCCTCTCTATATTTAGTCCATTGAAAAGTTACATTGGGGGTTGCATTTATCAGAGGACGAAATTTTATTTTAGAGGTGTGTAGGGAGGGCTAGTGTAAAGCTTGATCTAAATTTGTGGGGGGAAAGAGAGCGGGTGCAGATGGATTTTCTTGATTATTGGTAAACTATTGGCCGCACAAAGAATATGTAAAAAGAGCTTTTTGTTGAAAATTAAATTTTCTACAACTTTGGTCTTGAAACTTTTGTCGTGAAGCCAAAAATAAAAAGTTACTTATATATTTATTATTGTTGTATTTTGGCAAATTTTATGTTTTCCCACTGTATCCGTGTCTCCAGTCTTTGAGATGAGCCAGGCTTTGGCACAGGATCTGATTAAGTGCCAGTATACTATTTTTTATCAATAAATTTAGAGGTTCGCCGTGTGGTTGACGGCATAGAATACAAGTGTCACCCCCTATCTTCCCGTGGGTGTCGTAAGAGGCGACTAAGGGATAACACGATGCAAATACCATATTTGCGTAGAGACGGAAAACTCGACATCAAACCCCATTCGACTGCCTCATTGGTCTCGCGGCATAAATGTGCGCGTGGGATCGGGAGGTCCCGATCCCACGCGCACATTTATATATATATACGCGATACGGCAATAGGCTCGCCCCTTATTACGTGGGACTAAAGTATATCTGGCGGAAAGTGGGAGTAGAAATACACCTCTGCCTACTTCTTCGGGGTTATAGGAAACTACGTATGTATGTATGTAAATTTAGAGGAAATTCGCTTTTTGTCGATAAATTTATCATTTTCTACTATAAGTTTTGATGTTTCTAATAATTTTTTGCAAGAGTCCCCAGAACATTTAGGCATTGCAGAATCCTCTGGCTGGGCAGATTAGCAACTCCGGATGCCCAGAGATAGGGTTTGTCTTTTTTTCAACCTCAGTTTTTAAGGTCATTGTCATGAGTGAAAATTGGTCTTTATGGTACTGCAGAGTCTCAAGTTGGAAGACCAGGTCTTGTTTGGAAGAAGAAAAGACAAATTAAATGTATTATTTATTGCCGACTACGAACAAATTATAAAACATTGAAATAAAAATTTGTTGCAAATTTAAATCAATTTTCGTTTGAAACTTTGTTATCTTTGCTACGGAATCAAAGTTGTAGAGAATTTAATTTGCAGCAAAACATATTTCCTCCACCCACATATAGACCCCACAAACTTGGATTTAACATTGTAATAACCCCCTCTAGACATCTATAAAATAAAATTGCGTCCTCTAACAAATGCACGCTAAGCCCAAATAAAAAAGTTACTTTTCAATGGACTAATTCTAAACCGGTATTTAAGTATACAAACTATGCCAAATAATTGCATACATAATGAACTTTCAATGAAAATTATAACGACTCTTTAGCCTTTAGTAATTAACGAGTAATACCAATTAACTTAAAGTTGCATTATTTATCCTTTGAACCCTACATTTTGCATGACTCGAAATGCACTTGGTCCGTTATGAATTATTATCAAGCCGGTGAGAAATTCGATACTACATAATAAGTATCTATTGTCAACAATTTTAGTCAGCCAATTAATTACTTTTATAATCGATTTTAAACTTTCGCGATTTGTATACATCATACAAAATAAATTAGCGGGTCTTAATCGCGTGCAATTAACTTATTTAAGGTATAAATACCTATTTGGTTCCGACGTTTCGCTCGTCTTGCACCGAGCGTGGTCGCGGAGACGCGTATGATGAATTACTTTTTATGTAAAAAATACCTTAACCAATAGTTTACCAAGAAAAACGAGGGAATAAAAGGCCAAGTATAAAAAAGTTACATTCCCACACATATGGGTTAAGCTTTACGATAACCTCAAAAGTCATAAAAAAAAAATTGCGTCTTCTGAATAAAGACATTGAACTATTACCTTTCAATTAAATTACTGTTATTGCTATTGATAAGATATTCATAAAATTGTTGTTAAAACATCGTCAGTAATTAATGTCTCGTACAGATAGACGGTAAAACCACTAATGATAATAGTTGCTCATTATAAATACTGGGTGCATGGAACGGTTAAAGTACATTGCAACAGCATACTTTGTACAGTTCTCACTTCTCAACTAATTCACAATGAAAAGTCTTATTATTTGTGCTCTTCTGCTAACGGTTCCGTATCAAGTAGTGTGTGATTACATCCAAAACGTCGAAGCTGGTGGCTCGTTGTCGCTGCACAAGGTCGCCGCCAATTGGCAACAAGCTTTTGTACAATGTTACAACGAAGGAGCGGTGCTGGCTTCACCTTTAACTGATGGACTGCGGGATGCAATGCAGTCGGTCATGGAAAACAACAACTCTTCGTTGTCATATCTCATTGGAGCTAACGCGCAGTTCACCACCGGCGATTACGTATCCATCGAGGGCGTCCCGCTATCGAGAATGCCAGTTCAAGACATGTACCAGCAGTTAGTGAAAGAACATGGCAACTGTCTGATCATGAAGAACAATATTCTGGATGCGGTATCATGCACAGCTAGCTTTCCATACATATGCTTTAAAAAGAATCCAGAATGTGGCACTTCTGAATTAGAATATCATATTGAGCCAGCCACCGGCAGTTGCTACAAAGTTCACCCTGAACTGCGAACGTGGAACGAGGCGAACTCGGTGTGTATTTCGGAAGGTGGCCATCTGGTCATCGTGAACAATGAGGCAGAGGCGCGCATTATCCACAGCAAGATCCCTCCAATGCAAGTAACTTGGCAACAGGACAACGGATGGCAGGGTGTGTTTATAGGTCTACGGGATTGGACTGGCAAAGGATTATGGTTGACTGGTCACGGGCAATCTATACAAACACTGTTTAAAACTTGGGATACAAACCAACCTGATTCTATAGGAAAATCAAATTGTGTCGTTTTAAACAGACACCTGAAATTGGACAACATTGGATGTGACCTTACAGCTCCATTCGTCTGCGAAAAGGATCCTATCAACATTGGTTGTCAACCAATCCAATTCAAACCAAAGCCAGTAACTTCGCAAACCTATGAATACGTGAACGGTGTGTGGCAACCTGTAAGTCAAAAATAATGTGTTAGACATTCTGACTTTAAATTACAAAAAATATTTTTTTATTAATATTATGTGTATATGCAATATTGATATCTCCTATGTAAATTGTTATGTATCTGCAAAACGGCAAAATATACAGTAAAGCGTTCTAAAGATTCAAATTGAACTAAAATATACATTTGTTGTTGCATCTTTGTGAAATTTTTTGTAAAGGTAAATGTAATGTATTGTTTTCTTACTAAGTTAAAAGATTTTGACATATTAATGTTTTCTGAGATTATGTTCATAAAACATTTTACTCCGAAGTATCGGTTACACCAGTTGTTGCATCAGACAACTGTGACAGAAATGTGTGGTGAATAGTACACTGAATTTAATGCGAAAATAGCCTTCCGGGCACGCTACCAGCCGATAGCGTTGCGGAGGAATTTATTGAAGCGTCGTAGTAAATTTTTAAATTTTATTGGTTTTCCTTTTCTATTGTTATTATTACTTATTTAGTTTTTGCATTGTTTAGTTATATAAGTAGTTTTATTTTGTTTGTATATGTGTTATGATAAATATTTATTAAATTTAGTGCATAATAAATAAAAAGATTCATACACACTGTAACGGGTTCTGGTAGTAAAACGCAGTAGAGGACCTAGATGCGTTTATTTGCCGAGTATTGTCTCACTTCCCTTGCCACGAGTATGGCCGACCAACAACACGACACTGGCCTGAACACTAAGGGCTGCAGTCTCCCACGCTGTTCCCTCCGGTAGTGTGTAGGCAGGCTGCTCGAAGGCTGCGCGTAGCGGTACAGGCCCTCGCTGACGTTGGCTCAGCTGGCAGACGCCGGCGGTGTGTGTACGATGAGCAGGGCAGGCCAGACTCTTCGGCAGAAGTGACGCCGAAGGCGATGCAGGAAGTGTAGCGGTCTAGGAGCGTAGCCGAAGTCTTAAGGTGAACATGGAACCCGTAGCTGGGAGCAGGATACACGTAAATACGACGTAGGGTCAGTAGGTACGCTTAGTTATAGTAGAAGCGACGTTAGAGTAGCGGTGCCGGCCTCTCTGTCGGCCCCTTTATATACCGGGCCCTCCATCAGGCTGAGAGTACGTTTATGACCATATTTGGTCAGGCTTTGCGAGTGCGGACGATGGCTTTCTCTGATTGGCCGAGCGTATGGGCGGTACTGTGACGCAACGCGGTAAGTACCGGACATACGTTACAACACTTTTTTCTATTCAAATTCAATATAGCTTTGCATTGCGCACTTACGCATGCGAAAATGTTTTGTTTGTTTGTCTTTCTGTCACGTTGCAATGGACGAGCGATGTTATATTATAATATCTGTGTATGGTGATAGTAAAAAGGGTAGACAGTGACATAGTGCGGATGCGGAGCTACAAATCAGGACATGCCACACTTGCTGTCCTGTCCCTCCTGATACAAAATAAATTAGCGGGTCTTAATCGCGTACAATTAATTTATTTAAGGTATAAATACCTATTTGTTGCCAAAGTTTCGCTCGTCTTGCACTGAGCGTGGTCGCGGAGAGACTGATGAGAGCTCAGCGCCGTCTTGTGGAAGTGCAGGTTTCGGAACCTACCCTCACTTGGTCTTTATTTAAGTTCGTACTCCGACACACTACACTAACGACGTCTACGCACTGTTGGATTTATCACTGCGGCGGTGTTTACATTAGCTGATGACTGGATTCCAAGTAGCCGAAAATCTATATCCATCCTCCCGGTTGAAATTGTTATATTTCTTGATTTCTACCGCTTCACGTACTATCCTGGAGTAATAGTGACAATCGGTGGATAAGACTTGTGATTGATGCAGTTCTATCCAGTGGTTTGGTCCAGACTCTAACAAATGCTCAGCTATAGCCGACTTATTAATATGTCGGTACCTCCTGTCCAGCTAAGTGTTCGATGGCTAAGCTGTACGGGGCTACTAATAACGCTATAGATGTGGCAAATTACTGGTCACATATGACCTAATCGCCATTGACACGACAAGAAGAAGAAGTGACATAGCGACTTCTTTTTATCACGCTTTTATTAGGTCGACCTGTATGTAACTAACTATGTAATGGAATCTAAAGTAACTAATTTAACTATATTCCAAGGATAGTAGCGTAATGAAAATTGGCAGCTGTATGTAGTTCTGACGACATCTTTTTTCCTTCGCTGGCAACACTAGCGAGCAGTTGTCATTTCAATACGTGTATAATAATTTAAATGATAAAAATAGTTTTATGTTGTTTTAAGTATAAATTCCATGTTGGAAGTGTAGTGTATACCCATAAACCTGACCAATAATTGTTGGTGTATCTACAAATCAAAGGACTACTGACAAAACCTCGCTAGAAAATTTGTGGCGGACTAACTGTAACTGTCAAAGTAACGGATAACGGAGACGAGATTTAAAATCATCTGGAAACCCGGGGAGTATTGTTTTCATTATTCTTTACATAATCCTGTACCGTTTTATTGTATATACCACTAACAAAAATACACTATACATCACATAAACACTGCTCATTATATGTGAGCGACGTCAATTACAATACACAGCGGCACCGTTTGTCTCCTTTTGCTTAACAATTTGTGGAAGCAAAATCGATGACGATAAACATTTGCCTCAGACACCATTATACTACATGACACACTATACACAATAAGTAATTACTGATTATAAATTATATTAATATTTACTTAGTACAGTAGTGTTACACAGGCCCATTTATTAAAGTACCTACATTCCAGTTTTATTGATATTTCAAACATTACCAATAAGTGATACTCACCTTGTTAATTACATATTATTGTTTTATAAATCTATCAAACTTTTATGTTCATTACTTTTCTCTGAATTGAATATCAAATTCCCCAATACTTAGTACCTATTTAAAATAAGCTGTTCCTAAATTTATTCAATTTTACTCTCTTTTCATTTTTTTATGATCTACCTACAATATTTCCTACTCAACCTTCTATCCACCAATTTCATAGTTTCCCTCAGCTGACTTCACTCACTCTCCCTTATATTTCAGGTGCCTACGGGGTAGGTCTGTGGAAATGATGACCCGCAGAATGGCAGTTTTGGAGGACAAACTACAGACCACTCTTAAGGAATTGGAATGCTCAAAAATCCTGTGTAACCAGCTGCTACAGGAAAGGGAGGACAGCGAAGAAGAAGTTAAAAAAATTATAGACAAGAACACTGAACTCAAGGCACAGCTGGCTGAAATGCACATTCACCATCACGAAATCCTAGAACAACATGAGCAACTTCGACTGACGGTGTCCAACTTCCAACAGTGCATGGACACTCATGAAGAAGCTCTGAGACGTGTTGCTGAACTGGAACGTGAATTGAGTGAAGCTCATAACACCATCTCCAACATTAAATCTACTAAACACAGTGAACAGATTGCGAATACCTGCAGCCTATATCATGAGTTGGTTAGTAGTGAGCCTGATCATGTGTGTATTAGGGAGCCAGCTGTGACAATAGATCTGACCAGGGAGGATACCATTCTTATGAGACGCAGCTTTTCTAGTCATAAAAAACTGAAACGCTACATTAAAGTTAATAAATTAATTTAAAAAATTCATAAATCTATAAGGAAATATAACATGCATAGGTTAATTTAAATCTCAGAAAACAGCACATTAACTTAGTTAATCAACTATCTGAGTACTCTAGAAATTTGGAGCAAAGTAGGTTAGTGTATGATTCTGATTCTCATCGCTTGAGGGAAGAACTGTTACTTAGAGAAAGCACCTTAAATGAGATTTTCAACAAATACCAGGCTTCTCAACAAGAGCTGAGCAAGCGTATAGTGGAGGCAGGTGAGCTTGTAGACTTGGTGAGATGTAATGCAGAAATGTATGAGTCTCTGACCAATAAGCTCTCGTGTCCTTGTACTCACACTCTAATCCCAACAGAGCCATCGAGTACTATTATACTACCTGAGAATTTTTCCAATAATTTACAAAACCAATCGCCTTTGCAATCAAATATGATTAAATCTAGGCTTTCTACAGCAACTAATAAAACCTACATCTTTTCTGATAGACTAGGTCATAATTTTGGTAGTCTTCTCAGTGAGTATACAAATCAGTGTGTAATAAATTATTGCAGGCCAGGGGATAGTTACACTAGTTTAGTGAATCAGATTAGGGTACACCCCTTAGATGAGAATAGTACAGCCATATTATTGTTTGGTAACAGTTTAACTGTAAAGAGACAGGATATAATAGAATGTGTTGAAGTGTTACTAGGACTTAATTCAAAATGTAGGTGTAAATTTATTTTATGTGCTTTGCCATACTCAAATAACTTAACACATACAGAAAACATGCACATACACACATTAAATATGTTATTGTATAATATAACTTGTCGTCATAGTGACGCAATATTCTTTTTTGACACTAATAAATTTATTAGTAAATTTACTTTGACAAAAGATACAATGTATCTGCCATTTTATATTAAGCGACAGATTGCTAAGCTATTAGCATACAATTTACAGCAAGGCAAAAAGCCTTGTGTTTACAATTTATTTGATAGGGTTAGTACATGTACTAACAACGTTTTTATTGACACATCTTGTGATTTAAACTCCAAGATAGGACAACAGTTAGGCTGCAGTATTTGAATATAGTACACCAAAACATGCAGGGCCTATCTGGCAAAGAATTAGAATTAAGTTTATTTCTAGAGAAATATGATGTTAAAGTATTGTGTTTTACTGAACACTGGTTAAAGAACCATGGGATTATTGTCATTAATCAATATTACACAATGAGAGCGCATATATAAGAAAGCAGGCTATTAGAGGCGGTTCTCTCATAATGACTTCAAATTTATTAAAATGCAAAGAACGTAAAGATATTGTAAACTTATCTATTGAGCGCACTATTGAGTTGTCCTGTGTGGAACTAGATTTATATATTGTAATTTGTGTATATCGACCCCCTTCTGGTGATTATAATCTATTTGAGACTGTTATGGAAGATGCTATTAATAAAATTAAATGTAGCAGTAAAAATATTATAGTTTGTGGCGATTTTAATATTAATATTTTAGAGAACTCTTCACAGTGTACTAGATTTCTGAATTTTTTTAAGTCATTTAATTTAAGTAACTTATTCTGTGAACCTACTAGAGTCTCAGCAACATCTTCTACTTGTTTGGATAATATATTTAGTTCTTGTGTTGCTAAAAACCCAGTAGTTATTAGTTCTCTTCCTTCTGATCACCGTGGACAGATAGCTAGTTTTTCTTGTTCAGCATATAATAAATCACATACAGTACAATGTAGGCCTCAAACTACCAATCGTCTTATACATTTCAAAAACAATATTATCGCAAATCTCAATCCTTCAATATTGAACTCAGAAAATCCAAATAAAATTTATAATTCACTTTTTGGACTAATCATTAATGAGTTTCAAAATACTTTTAAGAGTAAAACTGTAACACTAAAGGGTACTACCGGATCTTTTAACCAGTGGGCCACTAAAGGTATATACAGAAGTAGAGCCAAGTTATTTGAATTATATGGTTTGAAACAACATAGATTTGACACACCGTTTCTAAATTATGTAAAAAGCTACTCAAAAATTTTTAAACAAGTTTGTATTATGGCAAAATCAAAATTTATTAGTGGTAAAATTAAGCAATCGACAAATATAATTAAAGAAATGTGGAGAATTATAAATAATGAAACTGGTAGAACACGACAACGAGAAAACCAATTTGAAATCAAAGATAGCAATTTATTAGTCACAGACAAATCTCAAGTTGCGCATATGTTCAATAACTTCTTTGCAAGCATACTAATAACAACTACTAGTTCCTTACAATCATCGTCTTTATACGCTGGAAATTTGTTGCTTAGCAGTGTACCTGAATGCAAGAACGTGTTTAGATTCGAGCACGTCACTCCGCAAGATATATTGATCTCATTTAATTCAATTACTATTGAAAATACCGGCGACTTTTGGGGCATTTCAATTAAAATTTTAAGTACTATAGTTGAGACTGTTGCGCCTTACCTCTCTATAATTTTTAACCAATATTTTGACCTAGGCGTATTTCCGGATTTGATGAAGCTAAGTAAAATCATACCTTTATTCAAATCTGGTAGTAAAAATGACATAAATAATTTTAGGCCCATCTCTATCTTGCCGGCATTTAGTAAAATATTTGAAAAGATTTTACTAAAGCAGCTACTAAGACACTTTAATTTAAATAGTCTGCTTCACAAAGATCAATACGGATTTACTAAAGGTAGATCCACTACTGATGCGGGTGTTGCTCTCATAAAACACGTCTATAATGCTTGGGAGTCATCTAAAAATGCTATCGGAGTATTTTGTGACCTATCAAAAGCATTTGATTGCGTTCATCACGACACACTAGTGCGTAAGCTCCGCCACTACGGCGTAGAGGAAACCGCACTTAGTGTTGTCGAGTCGTACCTGCGGCAGAGATTTCAGTGTGTCGATGTAAATGGGACTACATCCTCTAAATTACCTATACAGTTAGGCGTTCCACAAGGTTAAATTCTAGGTTCTTTTTCTGTTCCTTGTATATATTAATGACTTACCTTTTTATTTAAAAAACATCTGTGGTGTCGTACTTTTTGCAGATGATATGTCACTTATTTTTAAAGTAGACAGGAATAGGAATGAATTTGATGATGTAAATAATGCACTTATACAAGTTACACAATGGTTTACAGCAAACAACCTAGTACTTAATTCTAAAAAAACTAAATGTGTTAAATTTGCCTTACCTAACGTTAGACAGAACAGAACAGAACTTGAGACAGTTGACTCTACAGTGTTTCTAGGCATTACATTAGATAATAAGTTACAATGGGGTGCACATATAGCATGTCTTGCAGGTAAGCTCAGCTCTGCAGCGTATGCTGTCAGAAAAGTTAGACAACTTACTGATGTTGACACAGCTCGTCTAGTTTATTTTAGCTATTTTCATAGTGTCATGTCTTACGGCATTTTGTTATGGGGCAAAGCTGCGGATATTCAGAATACCTTTGTTCTACAGAAACGAGCGGTACGAGCAATATACATGTTAGGTGGTAAAGATACTCTTAGGGAACGCTTTAAGTCTATAGGAATTCTAACAGTAGCCTCGCAGTTCTTATTTGCTAATATATTGTATATTAGGCAAAATATAGGTTTATTTACTACAAAAAGTGACATACATAATATAAATACTAGGAACAGGCATAAGTAATATGCCCCTTATTATCGTTTACATAAAGATAACAATTCTTTTGTAGGGCTAGGTATTCGTATTTACAATAAAATACCAATTAGTCTCTTAGAATTACCATTTAATACGTTTAAAAGTAAAATAAAAGACTGCCTTATTAGGAAAGGTTATTATACCATTAATGATTATTTTAGTGATAAGGATAGATGGTCACTTACACTAGACAACTCATGATCTACTACTTATTTAGAATTTATATAGATACTTAGCATTTTTCAGTTTATTATTATATAACATTTCTAGTTCTTTAAATTATTATTCGTTTATTATAATTAGGTCACTCCACTTACTACATTTACATTTGCATTGTTGTTCCACTAATTTTATTACAATTTACTGTACTGTAAGATGTAGATAACTCGTTATCATGGTCTGTGAACTAACGTTTTTGTGATTTTGTGTATTCATATATCGTCACTTCTGTAACATACATTTCCACCATAGTCCTGAACATGGTCACGAGTTGTATACATTATAAGTCGTAAGTGGATGCTCCTGTTACACAATATTCGCTGTTCGCATTGGAAGGCTTACTAAAACACATAATTTAGTAACTGCATTAATTACTTAAGTATTACGCCTGTAACTATTACTATTTACAAGTAATTTAGTACAATGTGTAACAGTTGCAGCTCCTTACAAAAATAAAAATATGTACCATAATATTGGCGATTTAAAAGAGTGGCCTCGAGTTTTATTGCCCGTTCTTTCTCGTGGCTCTACCTATTGCTTTGCGAACGAGGCAGTAAATGTAAATGTAGAAGCATTAAGTAATTTAATTTTAAAATTGACGTTCATAAGCGTCACCTTGTGACCTAGATGAATAAATGATTTTGACTTTGACTTTGAAAAAATACAATAATATGGTACTGTCGAACTGATCTGATGATGGAGCTGGAAGATATGAACTGGAACTTCATGATGGAAAATTATATCATAGCTATTTTCGATTCTTTGGCCACGATTAGATTTCAAGGTCTGATGATGAACCTAGAAGGTAGGCACTGGCATTCCATGATGGAATATCGTATCATAGTCGTGTTTGCACTTGTGAGAAAGGCCACGTAATGGACTTTGAACACGATTAGGTTTCAAGGTATAACAGACCTATTATACAGGATTTCACAAAACCCATCACCAAGCCGAAGTCTAACCGAACAAGAAAGTCTTTCCTGTTCCAGCGCCCCACGCTTTTACAATAAAATATTATAATTAAAAGCACATAGTTTACACTTCAGCCTAGAAATAGAGACAACTTGAACGATCCATAATTTATTTTTTGTTTTTACGTGCCTTTATAAAAGCGTGTTTTTCTAGTGTTTTTGAAACTATTAATTTATTACCTCGGTAACCGACCTCTGCGTGGGAGAGGCCGCAGGAAAAGTCTAGTCACAATATACTTTATTTACATTAAACATATTATAAAATTCATTCAAAATGATCTTCTATAGTGATCTAAACACAGAGATTTTTGACAGTCGTTATGGACAGACATTGCTCTTGAATACACTGACAGTACTGACACTGTCTAAGCCGTAGAATATCGACAAAGAGCTCAGATATTTACATAGAGGAGCATTTCTTGTAGACGCTCTGAAGACAAACTTTCTGTCACGCAAATTGCCGCTTAGCGGCGTGACAGTCGCGCTGTGACAGCTGTCTCTACGAGAGCAAGAGAGACGAACGTTCCTCCTGTGTTTCTTAACTACGAGAGCCAGATAGATGGAGAACGACGCTAGCGCCGCCCACGGCGCCAACTACGAACTAAACTGGAGACAGTCCCCACTTGGAATCGGTACACGGAATACTTAAGAACTGCGCTTCTATGTAAATCTGTATTCATTGATATCGATTTCACGACATGCAGACTTTTGTAATGGCATTCCATCACTCTCCAAGATTATAAAGTTTGGGACATTAATTGGAGAATACCTATTAGTTTTATACTTAAGTTATAAAATAAGTAGTTCATCCTCCTAGCGTTTATCCCAGTTAGAGCCCTGGGTCCGCTAGTCTAACCGGATTTGACTGAATAAATAAATCAAAGGGATAACTATATTCCATGGTTTAGACTAGTGTCATTTATTTATAGGTACTATGTAATATGTAGCGAGACTTGGCTTGCCGTTCGTAACAGATCGGCAAAGTTAAGCAACGCTTGCACAAGTCACCACTTGGATGGGCGACCGTGTGTGGCATTTTCATCTGAGGCTGTCGGTCCCAGTTCTTGTCTAAGGATAAGGATCGTTAGGCCATGACGAAGGCCTTCGGGCGGTCTGAAAACTCCGACACCAGAGTTGGCCACACACTCACACGAAAAACAAACAAACTTATATGTAGGTGCTGACTTGATCTTCATGACGATCGGGACCGACGGCTTAACGTGCTCTTCGAGGCACGTGGCAAGCGATAATTTACAATTCAATACGCACATAACTTCGAAAAGTCATTGGTGGATTCGAACCGCGCGCCGTGGATTCGAACCCGATACCCTCTGCATGGCAGTCTGTTGGTATCTACACTAGGCTATCGCTGCCTAAATTCGTGTCATATAGGTATAATTCATTCATATCTGCTTACTGGTTCAAAGACAAAAAGATAAATAAAATGTAAACAGTATTATTGATAACACTGATATGGCAAAATAAGCACATTTTAGGGTACCGTAATAAACTTTAAAGAACCGTCATAGTTTCGCGTCCGTCCGTCTGTCCTTCTGTCGCATTTATGCAAAAACATTGTAACCAAACTGTATGAACATTTTAGAAAAAGAAAGCGCTCATTAAATTTTTCTATATCATTGTATGGGGTATTTTTAGAAAGGTATTCCAAAAGCGCTAAAGGTTTTTATTTATTGGTTATTTATTTATTTTAAGTAGAGTCCGTTTGTAAATATCTTCAACTTTTACTTGAACTTCGACTTTTAAGCGATAAAATGAATATTGCACTTAAAGACATATTTATTTACGCATTTTGGTTGTTAAACTTATACAAGTCAAAACCCTATTTTAGATGATGCCGGCTTTTCCTAGCTAAATGACTTCTTGAGAAGAAAGGCCGAAACAAACTCAGAGTCATTGTTTTTTTTAATCCTTAGGTCAGGGTGAGGGTTACTACGGAACCCTATATTAGACAAGTGTGGCTTGACATGCATTTGGCAAGTTTTTAGTACCCTAAAAGATCATAATAAATATCGTTAGGTCGATTTTAGACTTTCGCGATTTAAATACGTTATATATTACAGTCTCACGCCTGTATCCCCGAAGGGGTAGGCAGAGGTGTAAATATTACACCCACATTTCGCCATGAATTTTGAGATCCCACGTAATAGGGGGCGAGCCTATTGCCGTTACCAGACTCCGAGCTGCTACTGAGTATTCGGAAAAACCCAGTAACACTTTTGCCCGTCCCGGGAATCAATCCCGGGACCTTATATCAGCAGTCGCATACGCTATCCACTAGATATTTTTTATTAGGTACTTTTTTTCTTCATATATTCATATAATTTTAAATTAGTAAGAGTATTAACTACGGACTAGTTAATAGTCTTACTAATTCCTCTTCTCTCATAGTGAGAAGAGGCCCGTGCCCAGTAGTGGGAAAATATATAAACAGGGCTGATTATGATTGTGAAGCAAAAAAAGACAACACGCTGAATCACTCGCTTTTACATTATCAAGGAAATACGTATGAAAATATGTATTATGAAGGCGTATTTATTTTATAAGGTTACGCATATTTTTGCAACATACATAATAAGAGTTTTATGCCAAACTGTGTATAAACGGATAATCTAGAAACTGCAATTATTACCATCTGACGTTTCGGCTACTTTACAGCAGCAATGGTCACGGAAGACTGAGATGTCATTTGTCTTGTCTTTGACTTTAATGGAGAAGTTATTTCAAAGTAAACAAACTTTTTTTAACTACACACACTTTTTTGTCTTTCCTCTTCAGGTTTTATAAGACTAACGACAAGTCGGAGGAACTTTAAAACCATCTTCCCCATGACGTCCATTGAATCATCATCAGCCTTTAACAGTCCACTGCTGGACTAGGCTTCACCTTTGAAAGGAGGAATTGGCCTACTATACCACGGTTTGTATCAAGTTTTCCTTCTCTTACAGTGCTGTTCTCTGCATAATATGCTCCCTCTGTCGGCTCTTACGACACCCATGGGATGATATGGTGTGGTGACATTCCGCATTCTTAATCCCTAACCACACGGATAGTCCTTTGAATATAAAAAAATAATTTTTATTTGTATTCTTTTTTAATATTTAATTGTACTTAGTTTTAAGGAGTTATAATTGTTTTATTCTAAAATTAATTTAAGACTGTAAGTAATAATAAAAATTATGCTGTAGATTGTAATAAAAACTTTCTTCCCAATTGAAATTAGGATGTTTTTTAATTTCAATAGCTTCATGGATCATCCTTGGAAGAAAACGGTGTTCATTTGCGAGTATCTGTGGTTTATCATACCGTAAGTATATACATAGACTCACGCCTGTTTCCCAACGAGGTAGGCAGAGACTACGGAGCGCCCTTTGCAACGATCCTGACGTATCTCTCTTGCTTCATTCACTCTCATCACTCATGCATGCTCTTCGGTTAAGGGTACTTCTAGCCTGTCCTGTATTAGGATGTCTCCAATCTGGTCAGTGAACGTCAGCCTAGATCTTCCCCTTCCTTCTGTCCCATTCACACTTGCTTTACCTATATAACTACTTGGTTGATCAAATCACAGGTAATCGTTGGTTCCTAGTTGTACCTCATTTAATTCGGTAGTACAATCACACATAGCACAATATGTAAAATGAACTCATATTCGCATTTTTACTATTTGTCAGGATACGCTCTATAAGAGTTACTAATAATCTTTTGACACTTACATATGGCAATACAAAACAAAGTAATACCTATTTGACTCCCACGCATTATGAAAAATCTATTTCCGTACGAGACACGATTCGTAGTGCAAGCCAGAGACAGTATTGTCTAGGTCTATGATTCATCTATACCTACATCACAGACGTATAAAAACCTCGATATAAATAAAATTGAAGTGTTTGTCAGTAATAAGATAAATATGATTTTCACCTCAGCAGCTCAAACATGCCACTTTTGCTGCGAGTCAACAGTGAACAAAACGCGATTTTGATTCGAGCGTGAGTAAAAGTAGCTTTTTAATTTTTCAATCTTCAGGTTCACGAATTGACATTGTTCAGCCATAAATTTGAAAGCATTCGAATTTTAGTGTGCTCTGTCTCTTTCACGTGCATATAAAAAAGCGAGTGAAAAAAACGAACCCCTTCAAAATTCGATTTTGGAATTCGACCTCAAAGAAAACATGTTCGAAAACGCGTAGTACTTTAAAATTGAAAGATATTAATTTGTAATAAAGGAATTACGTTTTTTTTAGTGTTATTGTTTATATGTTTAATTTATTATTGGATTTTAATAAAAATAAGAATAATTAATAGTATAAAATTGATACTTTACCAATACATTTTTATTTGGAATTTCAACAACGATAAATTTGAAAAATGGACATCAGGGACGCGGTGTATCAAAACGCGATTAAAAAAAATTGCGGGAATAAACATTTCGCTGATGCTGATAGCGTAACATGTTAAATTATATTAATATATAAAATAATCTAAAAAGATGAGCAAGACTAGCGATGATGACTGTCCTTTAACACCAGAAGAATTAAAACAACAAGTGATTAATGCAGAATTAAGTTTTCAATCGATTCCTGTTCATTTCTATGTCTCCTAAGTAATATGTGTTCTCACTGCTGAGGTGAAAAGTTATGTGTGCTACACGAGAGCAAAGTTTTTTGCCTCACGTGCTGTTGTGTCCCTCACTACGCTCAGAATTCTAACTTTGCTACACTCGCTACGATCGTGAATCAATCATAGAATCCTTCGCCTGCTCGGGACTCAAAATCAGCACTCGAAACAAAAAACAACTTTGCTCTCTTGTTGCACAAATAACTATTTCCAAATGCATATACTTTGTTACACGATATCAAGTCATAAGCAACTTTCTAAAAATTTTATCTGACTGTCTGTCTTTCTGTTTGTCCAGCGTAATCGAAACGGCAGAACCGATTTTAATAGGACTTGCCCTGGAAGATGGAAGACTTTGTAAGACTACTTGTAAGAATTATAACAAGTCCAATTTCTTCATTTTCTCACTCACTGACCGTTCATCAAAAGTCTAAGGCACTTTTAGCAGACATAGAAGCTTCAAATTTAGAATACAATTAGTGTTTGGTATATGAATCAAGAAAAAACTAAAATATTTTCTAATTTCGGGCCAGTTTTCGAGATAAATCAACTGCATAACTAACTTTGTAATCCCAAATAAATATATAAGATTACAAAGTTACATTTGCAGTTAGGGCCTTAAGAGTATTTCGTTGTTGGTATACAAGAAGTAGAAGGTAACGGAAAGGAGAAATGTAGGACTATCTACAAAAATAAATGAGATCCCAAAAAAAAACAATACTTGTAAAAAACCAAGTCTCGCAACTCAGTTCTTCTACTGTAAAAAGTTCTGAGATGCATGTAATACCAAGTCGGTCATTAATACGTTTTAATAAATAGATTGACTTGGCAATCGCACTAAACAATCTAATTTATATGTGAATAACTTGTGAGTTATTTTGTGTTTTTTTGCGATGGCCATGTCAAAATATCTATTATAAACGTATTAATTACCGACTTGGTATTACATGGATCTCACATTTTACAGTAGAAGAACTGAGTTGGGAGACTTGGTTTTTTTACAGGTATTGTTTTTTTGGGATCTTAATATTTCTAGCTAAAATCTAGTCAGTGTGGTTGTGTAATGGACCTCTGCCTAGCCCTTTGGGGATAGAGGCGTGAAGTTATGTATGTATGTATGTCAATCTAGTCATTGCATCTCTTTATCGCCACTAAGCACACTCAAGGTTATCGGCACCGTCTGAATCGCAATTAAAAAGCTATTAATTGCGTTTGCGCAGTTGTACTGGCGCTATAAAAGTTTACTGTGCGTTTGCTTTGATGTACATCCATGTAACATGTAGTTGACGGTAAATGTACATGACTTACAATAATCGTCTCATCTCGAGGTTTAGATAGCTAAAACCATAAATAACAAGATTTCTTCTACGAGTTTTGATAATCATCATCATCAGCCCTATATAGAAACTGTTCCACTGCTGGACACGGGCCTCTTCTCATTATGAGAAGGGTAAGGCCATAGTTGATAATATAAAAAAATAGAGTGACATAATTATGACCGATAAAAAGGAATAATTCTGAGTTTGTATCGGTTTTCCTCACAGGTTTTCTTCTTAGATTATATTCCTTCTCAAGAGGTCATTTAGCTAAGAAAAGCCGGCTTCGTCTAGCATAAGGTTTTGACTTTTATAAGTGTTGTAAGAAACGAAAATACATAAATAAATATGTTTTTATGTCTTTAATTTTTGTACGGCAATTAATATTCATTTAATTTAGCCTACGAAAAAACCGGTACGAATCGCAAGATTGGACTTACATGTATGTCCTTTATGTACATATATATATTTTTAATAGGCCCACGCCTGTATCCCCGAAGGTGTAGGCAGAGGTGTAATATTACACCCACATTTTGCCGTGAATTTTTAGGTCCCACGTAATAGAAGCCCCGCTACTTGAAGGGGGTTAAACGTCAAGGCGAACGCCGCGTGCGCGCTGCGCACTCGCTGCACACACGTCACATGCCGGCAAAACGCGGCGCTCACGCAGCGCGCTCGCGACGTGCGCGCGGCGTTCGCGCTACTCACACGCCCGAGGGTCACGCACGTCTAATGTAGGATCAGCCTAACGATTCCTTTAGGCGTCCATCACATTGGTCATGAGCGTTCCTCGAGCGTACGCTCTGTGTCCGTTCGGCGTACGCCCAGCGTTCACTTTGTACTATAGAGTGAACGCCGAGCGCACGCTAGGCTCGAGGAACGCTGACGCCCAATGTGAGGGAGGCCATACTGGTGCGTTTCGTTTCTTGAGTGAGAGTGCCGGAGGCACATCCCTCATTCCTTCTCCCTCATCCCACTCATCCTCCTATTCCTTTCCCCACCACCAGAGGTGGTCTTGGTGGTGCTTTTGTGGGTCGGTACCCACTGGTCCCCAAATATTCGTCTCCCGGAATAAAAGTTGTAGATTGACCCCTATTTAGGTGCCCATTGGTACTCCAGTAAGGGACCAGATTATTTTAATTATTTTTTCAGCTACCCACTCGTGCCCAGGAACAAAATTAAAGATTCGGCACCTACTCAGGTGCGTTTTGGGCCCCTAATAAATACCATTTTAATTTTTAGGTAAAAAGTATTGTCATCGTTGTACATTCGTGTATAATATTGTTACGATATTATTAATATAACTTAATAATTAGGATTATAACTTAATAATTGAGGATATGGGTGAGTGGAAAAAGGAGAGAGTCATGGATGACGACGACCATATGACAACTGACGTTGTCACAGCCCACCGCCTTGGATTTGATAGACAGGACCACTTTTTTGATCTCATCCGACGGAATTGAAGAAAACTTGAAAGAATTGATATTGGAGCGTAATAATCCGGACATATAGTCCAAAACTAAACGCTTTGCAGTGGCATTCAGAGTGGTAGCAGTGGTAGTAAAATGACGATTGATTTCAACTAGCCCAATAATTTTAGGAAAGTCCATATGCCGATGCTTCCTAATACCAAGAGTACCCAAAAAGTTCCAAATATTGGCAGGTGAAGACGACTCAATATTTTCTAGAATGTGTCAGCGTTTAGCATTGCGTATCATCTGGTTGCACAGATTCCTAGCCGTTTTAAAAGAGGTCCAGTTCCGATCACAACGATCTCTTCGGTATTTTGCGAAAAGCACGGTCCCTGGGTCTCATAGCCATTCGAACCCCCTCCGTCATCCATGGCGCTGCACTATGGAAAATGGTAGAACAAGCGCATATCAAAAATGCTTGTTACGAATATCATAATTTGGCTAATATGGCTATTTTATTAGGTCCTCTAATAGTCAAATTATAATATTCATTAGGATTTTTTCACTTAATACGCGAAATTATTATTTTTTTCATAGATAGAAATACATAGAAGACAGAAGTACCAAACTCGAGTCTTTGCGTATACATGTTTCAATACCATATTGTGAAAAAAATACTTGGTACAGATATGCAGTATACCTAATACATTTTTAGAAAGGTTTTTTTATGCTTTTTGCGTTATCTTAAGTTTTTACTTAATAATTAATATCATATTAATTATTAAGTAATATCAATCATTTAAAGTATGTATTATAAAATAATCAAAACATGTAAGTAGTATTTTTTACACTAGTTTACATAGGTCATATACTAATAAACACACAGTTTATATTTTTCGGAGCTAGTTTTGAATATGTATTGGTAAAACATTTCAAAAATCGATTTTATGAAAGGTTATGAGAATTTTTTCTTGTTTCGTATCTTCGTACGTACACATAATATAATACTTTTCTCTCAGTAGCTGTAGTTTGCATATCTATACAGGGTGTACCAAATAGGTGTGTTCATATTAAAATATTGTAAAGGTAATGTGTATAGTGTAAATCCTGCATATAACTGAGTAATTTTATAAGTAATATAAGTTTCATATAGAAAAAGCTATTACAATTCATCAGGCGATCCGCCCGCTCATTTGCCGCTAACATAAAAAAAATATCACGACGGTAGAGTAAAACCGCCATGTGCATGTCTAGCCATACACAATGTAGGGGTCCGTAGCACCCTTTACCCAGTGATTCCTTTATCAAAACTTACTCGTATGTATATCGTTTTTCTCCAAGTGAATTCAGACATGCAGTCATATAATTAGTTAAACTACTCTTTCAGGGTAATCAAACATAATGCTACTGGTTCATAATGCTACAGACAATTTGTTTTTCTTTGGGTATTTGCTCCATACAATGTTTCCCATGATCTTTTAAAAGCCAATTTATAAGGCCATTATTAGGAATAACTCAAAAAAAAATCAGAAACGAAGCAAGAAGCACCACAAGAAAAAAAATATCATCCAAATCCCTCCACCTAGTGGTAAAAAGTTTGATGGTAGTCAATTTAAATATAAATGCACTTACTCCTCCTTTTTAAAGTCGTTTAAAAACGCAGATTATTTCTGTTTCTCGTAAGACCTTTAAACAGACAGATAGTGGAGCCAAAAATAAACCAAGATAAAATCCGACAGAAGTAGGCAATTTGAATCCGATAAATATTTACAATTACATGATCGACGCATCCGCATAACAGTATTATTTAAAATTCCTTTGACATATCATAACATGGGTTCACGCTTTTATCCCCGAAGTGGCAGGCAGAGGTGTATTACACACCCACATTTCACCCGTTAGGTTTCGGTCCCAATGTAATAGGGGGCCAGATTATTGCTATTTACCGGGCACATTATTGTCGAACCCGAGACTACCGTCTCGGCAGTCCGTTACGTACGCCATTATTCTTATATGATCGATATGTATAAAATTATTGCGTTACTGACTGACTGACAGACAGCTCACGGCCAAAACTATAGGGCGCAATAAGCTGAAGCCGGGGATCGAGTAGAAGCTGCTAAAAAAATGTATATCTGCAAGCGTGGCTGCGGGCTTTCCTTTAGTAAATCACTACATAGTATAAAACAAAGTCTGTCTTCTGTCTGTCTTTCCCTATGTATGCTTAAATCTTTATAACTACGCAACGGATTTTGAAGCGGTTTTTTTAATAGATAGAGTAATTCAAGAGGAAGGTTTATATGTATAATTTTACCCATGCGAAGCCGGGGCGGGTCGCTAGTTATTAATAAATATATGATTACGTAGGTATAAAACATGCGTAATTTATATATAACATATTAAAGTTTGTGTCTTCCATAATCCTGCCATCTTTCGCATAGTAAGTATAGCGGGATTCACCTGACCGCTTGTAATTAAATATTAACCTTATAAGGGCATTGCTGAATAAAAAGCCAATAATACTACTTTTCTAGTCTGGACAAGCTTTATTTAGGCAACCCACTGGCGATATATTTTTAACATGAAAAATTTGGTATATGAAGTACTTTTGATCCAATAAGCAGATCGGTGAAGGTCGTTCTTTTACCGATCTTAGACCATAACGGCCATTAGTCAGGTCGAATCTTATACTTATTTTTATACTTAATATATAAAGCTGAAGAGTTTGTTTGTTTGTTTGTTTGGTTGAACGCGCTAATCTCAGAAACTACCGGTCCGATTTGAAAAATTATTTCTGTGTTACATAGATCATTTATCGAGGAAGGCTATATAACATCACGCTATGAGCCACGGGAGCGAAGCAGTAGCCTTAAATAACGCTGGTGTAACTGCGGGCGTCATCTAGTATTTCATATTTTAACCTTTAATTAGGCGCGCCAATAAACTAACATTGTTAGTCGCACGGGGTCTGCAGTTACCCCAAATTGATAGGTATGAAAAAATTGGGCATGTGCGAGTCGGACTCGCTCACGAAGGGTTCCGTACCATCATCTATAAAAGAAAGTCACATTCGTTGTATGTACCTATTTATTCCTACCTATTTATTAAGATCGAGTAACAAATTGCTTAAAAATTACGTTTGTTGTATGGGAGCCCCCCTTTATTATTTACTGTTTTTTATTAAAATTTTTATTTTGAAAGGTAATATACAACTACATATTCTGTGAAAATTTATAGCGTCTACCAGTTACAGCTAGTAATTTTAAGCAAAAAATACTAAAAGAACACGTTTTTTGTATGCCCACCCCCTTAATTTTTTTTAGTATTTGTTTGTTGTTATAGCTGCAACCGAAATACATAATTGGTGAAAATTTCAGCTTTCTAGCTATCACGGTTTATGAGATACAGCCTGTTGACAGACAGACAGACGGACAGACAGCGGAGGCTTAGTAACAGGGTCCCGTTTTTTACCTTTTAGGTACGGAACCTAATAAAAACATAATAATTAGTAATCAACTTTAATTGTTTTTATTCTACTTATTTCTTATTAATCTTTTAGAAAAATAAAAATAAAATCTAGGAAAGATTTTAGAACAATAGAAAAATATGTTTTCCGTAAGTAATATAAAATTTTAACAATTATCACAAATTTGCTTTGTATGATCGCCACAGATAAATTTATTGCACTTATTACACTTTGCGGTCGTTTTCCTGTCGCCTTTTCGTGGACATCAGATGTAGCACCTTCCTCTTTTTGTTGAGTGTGTCAGAATCAGGGAAGCTTCCTATAGTGTAGAGACAGTTTTGATAAATAAAAGAGACAACTATCAAATCATACTTTCATTTATTCAGTTTGGCACAAGGATATATCTTTAGATTACGTCGTGATTCTACATTTACATTTACAGCCCAGTTCGCAAAGCAAAGACATAGAACCAAGAGAAAGAACGGGCAATAAAACTCTTGATCATTCTTTTCAATAACTATAATATAAAAATAATTAACAAACAGTAGTACAGCCAATTTATATCAAATATCAATGTTGTGGGTAGTTTTATATTACTAGAAAGGTCTGTCTTACAACAGAACATAATAAGCATTATTTAGCATCAATACAATTTACTAAATGTTTACCACAGGTATATACCTAATGAATCTCATTGATAAGACTTGGTCCACAGTATATTATTCCATCCTATATTACAATCTATAATATCTCACAAACGATCAAACTACCCACAACACAATATCAATAAGATAATGATTACACTATCTTACATTGTTTCCTAGATGATGAAACAAAAGAACAAGCAACACAGAATATTGGAACACAGTGGCAATTAAATAGTCAGAACCATATCGTACCTGAGCCGTCGTCGAAGGAGAATAGGACGAGCTAGCCGAGCCTGTCGACTTATATAGGTAGGTACACCTTATTTACACGTTTGACAGTTTAACTGTCAAACGTCATGTCAGTGTCATTTCGTTGCCACTATCCTCTTACATATTATGTATAAATACTTGGATATCAGTAATTTCAGCCCAAAGCCTAGATATTATTACATATCTCTCACGGCCAGACTGACAATTACTTCGTCCTCGAAGTACAATAAATTAAACAACAGTTTACTAAACAATCGCCCGACGGGCGCCCTGTATTATTTAACAATGAATTCTTACCATATTGATTAAAGCCATCTAAAAACTATAGTATCGTTACGTCCGCTACGGCTATACTGACTTACATCGTCATCTAAGTAAGTTCAATTATAAGAATAGTATCACAACAATCCATTTGTACGAAACAATTACACAAAAATAAACTGGACTCATATTTACAGTAATTACAGTTCCATTTTGCGAGTCTAGAAATAAGTTCTGTGTCAGCTGCTTTGATACCATTGTAACAAATTGTATTTACTATTCTATGAAGGGATCATTAACATTCACAATACACATGTTACACAGAAGTACAGTTTAATTTTACAATATTACACCACTGCATTATCCATCCACAAATTGACAAAAATAATATAGTACAAAAGGAGCCACTACGAAGCATAAAAATTAAAGTAAAGGTTTTAAGAATAAAAAAATAAAATAGGTAATTCTGCTTATGGCTGATAAATAAATGAAATAAAATAAATAATTTAAATTCACAACCGAGTTAAATAATTAAATTCGATTTCACTAATTTACAAGTATACAGGTACCAACTTGTATGATAACAGTAGTGTGATACCAGGACAATACTTTAATTCTAATACACTCATTGCCATTGCCTTTCCTTTCACATTAAATAGACAAGTAACAACGGTCAATCTCCTTGATACTATCTAGCCCCACACCTGCTGCACATGAGTCCAGGCTAGAACAAGGCGAAAGACTTCAGCAGTTCGTAGGCAATATGATCAATATCATCAACATCTAAATGATTATCAAAATCATTATCAAAATCATTATCAAAATCATTATCAAAATCATTATCAAAATCATTATCAAAATCATTATCAAAATCATTATCAAAATCATTATCAAAATCATTATCAAAATCATTATCAAAATCATTATCAAAATCATTATCATAAAGACATAAAGACATAAAGACATATTTATTTCTGCATTTTGGTTGTTTACAACACTTATACATGTCAATACCCTATTCTAGATGAAGCCGGCTTTTCCTAGCTAAATGACTTCTTGAGAAGAAAGGCCGAAACAAACTCAGAGTCATTGTTTTTTTTTTTGTCACTTCAATTTCTTTAGTCTTTTCTTCATCTTTTAAAGTCCAGACAAAAAAGGGTTTAGTATGCAAGTACAATGCAGGAAATTATCTGACGCTTTTGACTGACTCGGCCCACTGATGGCCCGCATTCAACAGCAATCGTACGGCTCAACCTTAATTGAGGGAGCCAGTACGATCTGTATCACTATGCCTCCACGCCATCAGAAGGTGTATGCATAAGCATGTCAGCCTAAGCCATCAGACAGGTTGCCATAACTATTTGTTTATATGTTTAATAATGCCCACATCGTACTCACAACTTTACATGCTAATACACAGTAAAATACATGTTGCAAACAATAAGTAAAAATAATAAAAATTTAAACAATAAAATGTCATATATTTAAAATGTCGGAAAATATTATTAAATGTCAAAAAATATTATTGAATGTCAATTTATGAATAATAATATATTACTTAAGTAATTTTAAATGTCAAAAGGAAATAAATAAAATAACAATGTCAAAACCAAATAAATAAAATTACAAATGTCAAATTAAAAATGTCAAAATGTAAAAATATAAGTATTACAAATGTAAATAAAAATATCATGTCACTAATTTCAAAATGTCAAAATTCATAATTTTAAACTCAATTCCAGGCATTTTTGTCTGCTAAATAATCTTTAACTGTGTAATAAGCTTTTGAACACAAGCTCTGTTTAATAAATACTTTGAATTTATTAATACTTAGTTCCTGAATATTGCCTGGAATTTAGTTGTAAAAACGTATGCTTTGACACTTGTATGAGTTACTTATTTTTTGTAGTCTAGTTGAAGGTAGAACAAGTTTGTTTTTATTTCGTGTGTTTAAATTATGAATGTCGCTGAATTTAGAAAACATATTTATATTTTTCCTGACATATAACAAGTTCTCATAAATGTATTGAGATGCGACAGTCATTATCTTGATTTCTTTAAATTTTTCCCTCAGTGAATGCCTTGAACCAAGACTGTAGATTGCACGAATAGCCCGCTTCTGCAGTACAAACACAGTTTGAATGTCAGCTGCGTTGCCCCATAATAAAATGCCATATGACATTATGCTGTGGAAATAACTAAAATATACTAATCTGGCCGTATCTATGTCAGTTAGCTGACGAATTTTGTAAACCGCGTATGCTGCAGAGCTAAGTCTATTCGACAACTGACCTATATGTGGGCCCCACTGTAGCTTAGAATCTAAGGTTATGCCTAAGAATACGGTGTTATCTATAAGATCCAACTCTTCTCCATTCAAACATATGTTAGGTTTAACTTGTTTTACATTCGGTCTTGAAAATCGTATACATTTTGTTTTTTTTTCATTTAACAGTAAATTGTTAGCTGTAAACCATTGAACTACTTTAGAGAGAGCGTTATTTACATCGTCATTATTTGATTGTTGTCGTCTTAGTTTAAAAATAAGTGATGTATCATCAGCAAATAACACTATCTCTTCATTATTTTGCATAATGTATGGCAAATCATTAATATATACAAGGAAAAGGAATGGACCAAGAATTGAACCTTGCGGCACTCCCATTGTGACCACTGAACCCATAGAAACTTTTCCATTTACCTCAACTCTCTGTATCCTATTACTCAAATATGATGTTAGGAGATCCAAAGCAGTGTTCTTAACTCCATAGTAATGTAATTTCCTGATCAATGTTTCATGAAACACGCAATCAAAAGCCTTAGATAAGTCACAAAAGACTCCCAGAGCATCATGCGACTCCTCCCAGGCATCAAAAATACTATCTAAAAGCTCAACTCCAGCATCGGTAGTTGAGCGACCCCTAGTAAAACCAAATTGTTTTGCATGTAACAGCTTGTTGTTATTAAAATGAATTTGAAGCTGACCTAGAATTAATTTTTCAAAAATTTTACTAAACGTGGGTAGCACAGATATTGGCCTATAATTTGTGGGGTCAGATGTGCTACCTGATTTAAATAACGGAATTACTTTACTACTTTTCATTTGATCAGGAAACACACCACAGTCAATGCATCTATTGAAAAGCATTGCCAGTTCCGGTGCTACTGTGTTGATTATAGATTTCGTAATCACAACAGAATTGCCCCAAAGATCACTAGTCTTCTTCAAATTAAGGGTATTAAAAGTTTTTACAATATCTCTGTCAGTGACATAACTAAAACTAAATTCAATGTTACACCTATTAACATTTTGTTTCAATAGAGATTCGGCGTCATTAGGGGACGAGTTGAGGGATTTAGTGGTTGAGACTGGAATGTCTGTGAAGAAATTTTCAAATGCTGTGGCAACCTCAAAATCTGACTTTAATATCTTTTTATTTAATTGAAGAGTGTAATCGTGATTTTTAATCTTGACCCTTCCAGTCTCATTGTTTATAATATCCCACGTTGCTTTTATTTTATTGTCACTGTTTTTAATTTTTGATTTTAAATAAAGTGTCTTAGCTTCACGACAAATCTTTTTAAATAACTTGGAATAATTTCTTACATATTGACAAAATTGTTCATAATTTTTATTAATTACTTTCTGTTCATATAATTCGTAAAGCTTATTTCTACTTTTATAAATTCCAGTGGTTGCCCATTCACTGAAGGATGTAGTACCAGCAACTGAGATCCTCTTAGGGACAAAGATAGTATTGAATATAGTACAGTACATGTCAAAGAAAGAATTGTACAACTTATTAGGATCGTTATTATAGCATAAGTATGGTAATGTACTTGTGAATTTATCCTTAAGTCCCTCCAGACGACGCAAAGTTTTTGGCACCACACTCAATTCCTTTCTACCTACTTTTTTAGACTGCATAGCAAATGTTATAGATTGTCCACAATGATCTGATGTTAATTTGTTAATTATTTGCTTTCTAACTGGTACAATATCTGTAAATATATTGTCTATACAAGTAGATGTCGTGGAAGTTATCCTGGTGGGTTCCAAAAATAAGCATGCAAGATTATATGACTTGAACAAATTCTTAATTTTGTGGCAGTTCAGGGAATCTTCTAGTAAATTAATATTAAAATCGCCACCTACTATTATAGATTTATTTTGTTGGCATAGCTTCCGTAACACATCATCCATGACACTTTCAAAGTTGTCATAGCAGGATGATGGTGGCCTATACACACTCAAAACAAGAAGTTGGTCCAACTCCACACAGGCTATTTCAACTGTCCGTTCAACAGAGAAACTAACAATGTCACTACGATTCTTAAATTTAAGCAGCTTGTTAACTAAAATCAACGATCCACCATGTATTGCATTTTGTCTGCTGAACGAACTACCAACTAGATGGTTATTAAAATTGCACATGAACTGGTGATCTTTAAGCCAATGTTCTGTTATACACAAAATATCGACGCATTCACCGTTTATGAACAACTCCACTTCTAAATCTTTATTTGACATACCTTGCATATTTTGATGTACCAGTTTTAATACTTGTGAATTTCTAAATGAATTATTAGTTGGATTGGGCTTATTCGTACATACCAGCCCATTATAAATGAAAGTGTCATTGCAAGAGGTATTCTCTTTTGTCGAATTATTTAATTTAAATTAATAGAAATGTCAAACTGTGTAGCCAAAATACTCGCTGAATCATTATAAATGTCATTTTGTTGCTGTATAGGGGCAACACGTTTATTAGCCAAATTCTTGGCTGAAATGTCAATACAAAATGCTAGCGCCTCAGCTAGTTGTCTCTTACAATAAGAATTCAGATAGCAAGTATCTTGCGTCAAATGTAAAGCTTTACTAACATAATTGTTAGAGTCAAAAACATGAAATTGATCATTATTGTATGACCAACTACACAAATTTATATTAAGACTATGTCTAATATTATTTTCTTTCTGTGGCAACCCTTTACTGAAAGGTAAAGTGAGCATAATAATTTGATTTAAATTTAATTCACATAATTTACTGTAATAATAGAATAAAAGTCTTTTATTTAAAGATCCTCTTTTACCAAGTAGGATCAATAAAGTTGTATCCTGGTCAAAATTGAAGTTTATAATTTTATCTAAAATAGCAATGGAACTTAACCCAGGCAAACAGTAGTTCATCACTAACCCATCACTATATGTATTCGCCAACAACTGACCCATACCTTTTCCAATCTCGTCACTAAATATTATCACTTTATTTTTGTTTTGTAATATAGTGTTACTGCATAGTTTGTTATTTTTTAATTTATTTAGAGTATGTTTAATATTTGAATTTGTATTGTTTAGAGAACTATTTGGCAAAACCGGGTCACATGTTGGCAATGAGCAAGCTGGCGAGTGTTGGTGGTTGAACGGAATGTCATTGTTCAATGGTATTGAGCATTTGTTACTATTTGATGCCACCAACTCATTCATTGCCAATATGTACTCTTTCATTTGTAGTTCAGAGCTTTTATATTTATTTGTCATTGATACTAATTTGTCACTAAGATTATTTAATTCTACCTGCAAATTATTTATTTCTAATTTATGTTTCAAATTATTTTGGTGATATTTCTGTGTGTATATTTTTAATTTTTCAAGAGCAAGTAATCTTTCCCTATTTAACTTAACATTTTTTATGAAAAAATTTTGTCTGTGAACTAATTTTTGGGTCTTTTTTATGAATTTGTTTATTTTGACATATTTCTTAATTCTATTCCTACTACCCCTAATCAATTTTATTGAATTATTTGATTCTTTGCACACTGAGAGACTATTTGGAAATGATGCTTTAGAATGATTTATATCAGTAATCATGCTTGGAGCATGAACCACCAGCTCATCGAACAGACTTTGATTTGCCGTTGTAGTGATTTGATCTTGGGTGAATTCTAGATGAGTTATTCTACTGTTTGCCTCGTGTAACTGTTTGTCTAAGAACTGTATACGGTCAAGTGCTTGTTCATACTGCAAGCTACACTCGGCAAACCCGTCCACAATGAGCTGGAGTCCATCCCGAGCACTCATGGCATCAGAGAATTGAGTATGTAGCTGAGCCATTTCACATTTTAATATCTTATTTTTTTCCAGTAAGTTCAACATTTCTTTCTCGTTATCTTCTCTTTCCTCTATCAGTTTGTTACACAACTCCTTAGAGGTCTTTAATTCAATTAAAGCCAGTTGGAGTTTAGACTCTTCCTGGCGAGCCAAAGCTTTACGAGTCATAATCATAGTGAAAAGAGAGAAATACAAGTATAAAGAAAGTTTTGTTCAAAAGTAAAGGAGAAGATTGAAATACGTAATAATAGAGTTTAAAGCTAAATATTATTGTAAGAAAGAACAGCTGATCTCGTTGAAAGTTGTGTAACCAACTAACAAGGTTTAGGTTATGTTTATGTATTTTTACTACTTATAGGTGGTTATTTAGGAACTTGATAGCACTTTTTATTCGGAAATATACTAAATAAAACTATTTTATACGTATAAGTCGATTTTAGATAGTAGTTACAATGTTATACCTGTTTGTAAAATGACAATGCAAATTTAGCCGGTAGATTGGTTGTCAAAAAAGAAATCACAATAAACTCACCTTATTTTCACAGAAAACACTAATACTTTTATAGATTATTACAAGTAACACATTTATTAAGTAATTAACTTGTCATAAGCTTTAATTATTTGATTATTTTATATTTTTATTTGCAAAAAATACGGGATAAGGTCGGATCAGCTGTTAACCTCAGTGTTGCCACAGAGCGAAAAATATCAAAATCATTATCAAAATCATTTCAAAATCATTATCAAAATCACATCAACATGGTCATCATTGCCAGCATTATCATCAACTTCTTAACCATCGGTAAGTTAATCATCAATAATAATTCAATCATCGTCAACTATTTAATCATCAATGAATAAATCGATGTTATCGCATTATTATAGATATTTACAGCTACCTTTATCATCACTGCTACCTACATTATCGATCCTCGTTTAGAAGAAGTTTATATGTAATGCTGTGTATGGTTATCAGAACCTCTAACCTATAGTAAGACCGCCCTTTTATTTTCTTTGTATATGTATTTTAAAATTTAACTTAAATACTTTAGTAAGAAAACAAAAAAAAAATGTTATCTGTAAAAGCTACTATGTCATCAAAGAATATCTAAACGTTATTAATCTTTAAATCGTAGCTATCTAAAAGTACAAAGTTCTTTATTATATTCCACAAAAATTAACTGTAGGAAAATTTATAAATGTAACTTATCATAATCAAAATTGATATCTATATTAATAATACACTAAAATGTTATCAATTTAGAATAATAAATGCAGCAGACCCTATTAAAGCATGTTACTATAAAACATCTTTTAACTATAATTTATCAAATGCACCTAGGTATAATATATAGACTATTATAGTATATTACTAAACTGCTCCTCTCTCCTAAAAGTGTTCCATAATAATTGTTTCCTAATTGTAAGTCTACCACCCGTAAATGTACAGTATGGAATGCTATAAACTGAATTGACCTGAATGTATTGCAGGTACAAACAGTACAAAAGTATAAATAAATAGCTAGTAATCAAGAATGAACCAATTTAGTTAATAGTTTATTTATGTTTACCAATAGTCAGTGAACTGCCTAAAGTTAAACTAGACGCCAATGCCAGTAAAAGTACTCTTGGTAAGAAACGGTATAATAAATAGTCGTGTAGAAAGTCAAACCAGACACTAGTTAGAATTCGGACCAGTCGGTTAATATTTCAATATCTATAAGTCAAATATACATACCTAGATTTATTAATTTAGGTCGCAACACTTAAAAACATCAATGTACTTGTACAAATACTTATTATATTAAGCAGAATATCTTATTTAATTTCATCAATTTCAGTTTAATTTATCAATTGTATCATGTGATTGTGGCTATTTTCATTTAGTTTACTCAATCAGAACACTGACATCGTTTTTAATTCGTTTTTTTTTTACGTATTTTAAGTTAGGTATCTGGTTCATTCAGTTTCATTATAATTAAGATTTGACGATTCGTAAGGGGTTTGGTATAAAAATAGTAAGCTTACATGTAAGTAGGTATAAATAAACAAAACCCTTCAAGCACCTAGAATGATTAAATAGCATTTTAATCATTATTGCCATGGTCTCCTACAATTGAACCACACAAAGTACATGTACACATATATCTTTGCATAAAAAATATCTCTAAATAGCTTATCTATCGCAGTGTTTATACCAGAGATACTAAATTGATAAGATAGTTCATTACCGAGAGCTAATCCTAAGATTGATTATTACTATAATTATGGTCTAAATAGTTTTACAGTTTAACACATGGCACTTCATAATAAAAATACATAATTTCAATGAATAAAAGCAGATAAAAATAAATACCGTCTCATATTTTATTAACTTATTGAATTTATTTGTATTATTTCCGAGAATGGATAAATAAACTATGAGAATGTTTTCGAAAAAAAATCAGTGATGTAATTTGGAACTATTTTCAAATTGAATCAATTTAGTTGAATAGCTTATTTCAGATCCATTTAATTAGACAGATGTCTGCATTTATTACACATTTCATTTTAACTATTTTATCTGCTATTATCGTTATAAATAACAGGAAATTATCAACGAAAATAACACTACTTGAAAATATTGGATACACTGCCATCTAATAGTGCCAGACATAAGCAAAATGATGTCACTTTCTTTAACAAGTCAATTTAATCCTATGAAATATAAAAACATTCTTCAATAACTACTTTTTAATAAAAATACCTTGAGCTATATATTTAGACGTAGCATATAATTATGACCCATCAGGCCTCAGGAGGATGAGGTATGTTTAAGAAATAAAAGGAAATAGTTACTAAACGAAACTATCATTTTATCGATATGATCTAGCTAGTCACAGACCCGCTTGATATAATATAGAATATTTCTGTACATACACACAAAAGTTCGCTTGTAGTAATAGTTATACAAAACTCATAGTTTATCTTTACAACATGTCATTCAAATGTGGTGCCATTTGGTTTTGTTCTTCCAATAGAAATCAAAGTGACAAAATCATAAGTATGTCTATTGCAAGTAAACTGGTGGAAATTATCTGGGTACATGACAATTACTCACTACACAATTATAGAAAGTGCATTATTAATTGTAATTCTATACACTTGTGCCATAAACAATTATTAACCAGTTAAAAATACGAGTAAGTATATTTCAAAGATATATTGAAGATAAATATATAGTTTCGTATTCTTATCTCCAGGGCAACACATTCAAGAGCTTAACATTAAAATATTCTTATTTTTTTTTTCTTTCGTTATAGTTTGGATCCGATTTAATAAAACTATATAGCATGAACTGATTAATTTGGTAATTGTGGCGAAAATTTAACAACAGCTTATGGAACAGAGCTAAGGCACATTCCTACACCGCAATATTGGTCTGTATGTAATGAATACACAGCCAACAAAATTAATGAAGAAATCTCTGAAATGTATTCTACCTACCATCATTTCATATTCGACTTGTAATGAAAATATTCTTCAGAGCACTTAATTCTTGGAATTCTAATATGCAGGACGATTACGCTAATCAGTACTAACACTAGAAAGAGTTATCAACAAAGCACCACACAGCCAATGCTCATACAGAGTCTCAGTCAATCACTACAAATGTTGCCTATTTAAATTCCAACAGATTAGAACAATATCGGCTACTTTAAAAATCTATTATACATTTTCTGTAACTTTTTCGCTATTACCTACATAGTTTTATACTCAGATACATTTTTGATGAACATGTTAAAATAACCTGGTACAACAGTCATATTTTTCGACCATTCATGGCTATATTCTTGGTGGAAGTACATTACCAGCGTTTTCAGTTGGTTGTTGCTGTTGGCTTCAGCATACTGTTGCAGATCGTTAAGATATGTAGTCGGTACTCATCCACCGGCTTGCTCTCGACAACGTTGCTACTGGATCGTAGGCAATCGTTCTCCGTCGTCAGCTGAACGGTGCAGTGACGGGCTTAGGCATAATCATGGCATCACGATGAGGAGACTCTGGAACTTGCAATTGGATGTATTAGTATTGTGGGCGCAAATTTATCCCACATCTGATGTCAGAATCAGGGAAGCTTCCTATAGTGTAGAGACAGTTTTGATAAATAAAAGAGACAACTATCAAATCATACTTTCATTTATTCAGTTTGGCACAAGGATATATCTTTAGATTACGTCGTGATTCTACATTTACATTTACAGCCCAGTTCGCAAAGCAAAGACATAGAACCAAGAGAAAGAACGGGCAATAAAACTCTTGATCATTCTTTTCAATAACTATAATATAACAATAATTAACAAACAGTAGTACAGCCAATTTATATCAAATATCAATGTTGTGGGTAGTTTTATATTACTAGAAAGGTCTGTCTTACAACAGAACATAATAAGCATTATTTAGCATCAATACAATTTACTAAATGTTTACCACAGGTATATACCTAATGAATCTCATTGATAAGACTTGGTCCACAGTATATTATTCTATCCTATATTACAATCTATAATATCTCACAAACGATCAAACTACCCACAACACAATATCAATAAGATAATGATTACACTATCTTACATTGTTTCCTAGATGATGAAACAAAAGAACAAGCAACACAGAATATTGGAACACAGTGGCAATTAAATAGTCAGAACCATATCGTACCTGAGCCGTCGTCGAAGGAGAATAGTACGAGCTAGCCGAGCCTGTCGACTTATATAGGTAGGTACACCTTATTTACACGTTTGACAGTTTAACTGTCAAACGTCATGTCAGTGTCATTTCGTTGCCACTATCCTCTTACATATTATGTATAAATACTTGGATATCAGTAATTTCAGCCCAAAGCCTAGATATTATTACATATCTCGCAAGTGCAATCCAGTGTTAGACATTGAAGGTGTCGCAACTTCAAGTTCTGACAATAGTTTTTCAAAGCACTGGGCAGGGACGGAACGAAAAAGCCCCTCCGTGCAGTGCGTGCCATCAACTCCGCGGCGCGAGCGTCACTGAATCGCGTAGAGAGTAAAGAGTTAGAAAGCTAGCAAGAAATTCGGGTTGCCAGCATTAATAGGTAAAAAAAATTAATTAATTTAAAGATCACTTGGGATCGCGGCGACCCCGCGCGCCTAATTAAAGGTTAATAGTATTTAGATAGGTACTCTTGGCCTGGGTGTTTATATATGAATTTACAAAAAATATATATGCATGTTTATCCATTGCCATTATTATTCTATTATTACTCTTTGGTCATCATTATCATCTTAGCGTAGTCCCAGTTGCGAACAAGGCACTCGCCATACGATCAGTCCCAATATTCTACCTATCCATAGATTTGACCACTAGAGATACATCTATACTACATACATACATACATACATAACGTCACGCCTTTTATCCCTGAAGGGGTAGGCAGAGGTGTATTTCTACACCCACTTTTCGCCAAATATACTTTAGTCCTACGTAATAAAGGGCGAGCCCATTGCCGCACCGAGCACACTTCCAGACTCCGTGCGGCTACTGAGAATCGTGACAAAAAAACCCAAAAAAACTGCCCGACCCAGGAATCGAACCCGGGATTCCACGCGCACATTTATGCCGCGAGACCAACGAGGCAGTCGTATAGGGTTTGATGTCGAGTTTCGGTCTCTACGCAAAGATGGTATTTGCATCGTGTTATCCCTTAGTCGTCTCTTACGACACCCACGGGAAGATAGGGGATGGTGACACTTGTATTCTATGCCGTCAACCACACGGCATCTATACTAAATAATATTATAAAGCTGAAGTGTTTTTTAGCTTGAACTCGCTAATCTCAGGCACTTCTGGTACTTTATGTAATTTTTCTACACTGTTAGGTAGCCCATTTATCGAAGAAGGCTAAGCTATACAACATCACGCTTTGAGCCAGGGGAGTGGAGCAATGGTCCTAAATAACGCAGGTGTAACCGCGAGCTCATCTGAATTTTTAATTTATCGCTTGTCCCGTGCCTCGGAGAGCACGTTATACCGTCGGTCCCGGTTGTCACGAAGATATTTGACAGTAGTGATAGGGCGTCAGTACCGTCTAAATAAACTGACACCAGGCTAAACCATGGATTATCGCTTTTCCTTCGGGTTGCGGAGGTCAGACAGGCTCGCTCTGTGGAAAAGCTACTATTCAGCCAAATCCGGTTAGACTAGTAAGCGGTCCCCAGGTTGAAACTGGGATAACGCTAGGAGGATGATGAACCGCGAGCTCATCTAGTATTTGATTTATTTCGTATGGAGCTTATGTCAAATATGTATGTATCTCTATAGGCCAAAGCCCTATATAAATCAAAATACTGAGACCGGCCGGTCTCAATATAAAAGAGAAAGTTCAATCAGAAGCTCTTATGACGCTGCACTTAATTCATTAGCTACCTATACCGCTTCCGTGCATTTCATTGAACTATTACACAACATTTAAAAGCACGATTATAAATACCCCATGGCCCCATTCCATTCCTTCGTCTATTTATGGTGAAAATGCCCGACTATGCATCCGACCCCGTTTAACGTAGATTATAAATAAAATGTTTCACCATCTCCGTAGATTTATGGCATTCGTGAAATAAGTGTTTTCTTTCTTTTTGATAAAGTACTTATACTTTTTTATATTGACCAAATTGGAAACACCCTAAAAAAAGGACAAATCAGAAGTACCCTAAACAGAAGAGCATGCATGAGAAACTAGATTGGGGTGAATGAAGCAAGGGAGATATGTCAGGATCGTTCCAAATGGCGTTCCGTAGTCTCTGCCTACCCCTCCGAGAAACAGGCGTGAGTCTATGTATATAATTATGTATGTACTTAAACCTGAATAGGCAGTAACAGAAATTGTGGTCAATCAACAATTGATTGAAGAATATGATTACGTCCGTCTTTATTGTTATAGACTCTACTTTGCCCGCGGCTCTTACCCGCGTGCATTATACCTCGGAACGTTCCTTAAGAATCATACTATCTCTAAGCGAAAACCGTACAAAAATCTATTCAGTAGTTAGACTGCAAGAAAATGGGATTTCATTTTATAAAATACTAGATGAGCTCGCGGTTACACCCGCGTTATTTAAAGCTACTGCTCCGCTCGTGTGGCTCATAGCGTGATGTTATATAGCCTATAGCCTTCCTCGATAAATGGGCTATCTAACACTGAAATAATTTTTCAAATCGCACCAGTAGTTTTTGAGTATAGCGCGTTCAAGCAAACACACAAAAAAATTCTTCGACGAGGCTTTTAAAGCTGTTAATATTAGTGACATACGAATTACCAAGGCCAGAGCAAACTTCAGTCAGTACATTTTTGAGAACTATTTTTATCATTTTCGCTTGTTGCTTTACGAGACTAAAAGCCCGTGACGCACTCAACGGAGATCGATTTAAAAGCAATATATTCTTGCCACCTTCATGCATAAACGTGAATATTATTAAACAAGCCAAACACGCGGTTACACCCGTGTTTTCCATAGCTACTGTAGTTCATTGGGTTCCTTGTTGTTTACTACAGAACCCTAAAAACAATATCAACAAATTTATAGACTTACGCCTGTATCCCCGAAGGGGTAGGCAGAGGTGTAATATTACACCCACATTTCGCCACGAATTTTTAGGTCCCACGTAATAGGGGCGAGCCTATTGCCGTTACCGGGCACACCACCGGACTCAGTGCTGCTATTATTGCCCGACCAGGAAATTGAACCCGGGACCTCTGATCAGCAGTCGCATATACGTGGACCACGGAGGCAGTCAAACAACGTCAGTTAAAGTCAAAAAAAATATATTTTTGGTATTTCAGGGAAGAGTAATAGTAATTAGTTTGTCGAATTCATAAAAAAAGATAATATGATAAGTAGGTATGTATCTAAACCAACACTTAAAAATACTTAATCTAAAGTAAGTTCATCCAAACAAACGAACCAACTTTTCAGCTTTTTATTATTAGTACTGATTTTCACACCTCTCCGAGGCTCGTTTAGGCGCTGTTATACCTCAGAAACCGTTAAACGCCTAATTTTTCGTCGCACAACTAGCCATAACTGTACATATTACAAGCTTAAAAATTATGTAACGGGTCTGAATCGTGTTAATAAACGAAAAGAAAGATGAAATACCTTTCTATTTGTCCCGACGTTTCGGCATGGGTCACACCAGCCGTGGTCACGGGATGACTGATGTTCGTCAGTGCTGCCTCCGAGAAGTGCGGGTTTTGGTACCTACCCGTGTGTGGGTTTTTGTTCAGGTTTCCATTTTCCTTCACCTTGATCTTCACATCGAGGAAGGCTAACGATCTGTCTGTCTCCATTTCATAAGTGAACCTTATATTAGGGTGTATGGAGTTCAAGTGATCTGCTAATTGTTCTACAACCTGTTTGTTACCCTTTATAATACAGAACACGTCATCGACGTATCTTTTCCATATCTTTAGGTGGAACGCTTGTAGTTGGATCCTTTCTTCAAAATGTTCCATTTAAAACCGACAAACCACCAAGTCGGCCATAGCTGAGCATTTGTTGGAGTCAGGATCCAATCACTGGATTGAGCTACATCGGCCCCAGGTTCTGTCCACAGACCGACACTATTTTTCAAGAATAGCACGGGAAGCGGTTGAAATCAAAAAGCACACAAATTTCAACCGGGAGGATGGTTACCGTTTATCTACATCTTGGAATCCTGTCATCAGCAAATGTAGACACCGACGAGGTGATATTACGCGCCAGTGTGAAGATACCATTAGTGTTGTGTGTCGGAAGTACCGACAGTTCTGAACATATAAAAGTTAATAATTGTGAAGATCAAGTGAGGGTAGGTTCCAAATCCCGCACTTCTCGGAGGCAGCGCTGACGAACATCAGTCATCGCGTGACCACGGCTGGTGTAACCCATGCCGAAACGTCGGGACAAATAGAAAGGTATTTCATCTTTCTTTTCGGTTATTAACACGATTCAGACCCGTTACATAATTTTTAATATGTGTACAAATCGTGGTAGTTTAAAAGTAGATATTACAAGCTAGCAAAAAATAGAGCTTAAAGTCAAAAGTCTGAACTAAAGACTTTTAAAAAAATATTTCATGTATGTAAAATAGAATCACGGTAAAAATATCACAAAAACGAGGCAGAAAATAATCTTTCCTCTCACTGTTAGCAATATTTTGATTGTAAACTGTCATATTTTATTTAATAATATTGTAGGAAACTTAATGAACTAAAGAATTACCCTATTTATTTTCATATTTCTTAAAATCTGAAAAAACGTCTATGATTTTGACGCTCGGTAGATCCCATCAATATCCAACGCTTCGGCAATTTAAACCTTATTAGCATAAGCGGTGCACTTAGTGTTGGTTGCTAGTTTACGCCCCGCCCAGACCTCATCATTTGGCTATGAGCCCTGTAAGATATAGGTCATGACCTATATCTTACAGGGCTCATAGCCAAATGATGGTTATATATTGAAGTGAAAATGCCCGACTATGCACGCGACATGTCGCTTGCATCTCCGCTGCTCGAAATTTTACGTAAACCTGTTTGTTATTGTAATACCGCCGGTTTGAGTTCGTAATTTTATTTATGTTATAGACTAAATACTTTGAATCAAACAGACTTTTTATGTGACTATGGACACATATAATTAGGACGTAATTTTATATTCTTGTTGTGTTTGTTGTATGTTTCTGTGCTTATAATATATAATTAGAAGAATAAAAATGGGCAATAAGAGAAATAAAGTACTACGAAGGATTTTTATGAGAAAACGTCGTAATGAAAACACAAATTCATCCGTGGCCAAGTGAGTATGAAATATGTAACATTTTTACACAAATTATTCATATTCATAAGAGTCTTATGACTGACTATATGTTATAGATTATCCATTATCCATAATATAATTATATAAATTATTCTCACACTACACAGCTGTCACAGTTTTAAATATTTGAAATAGTAATATCATAAAATTGAATCATTTTATGTAGGTACTCATCTTACTTACTTACACCTATCATTGCAAATTCTTTGGCTTGTCAGAGCGCCTGGAGCGCTTAAGATGCCGCCACGACGAACAATAAACAGCGCTAATATGACGCTCCGCAGTCCACACACAAGCGGTAACTTATATTGTGTTGTGAACATAAACCTATTAGGTACATTGTGTAAAACTTTGATTATTCATATACAATTAGGTATGTCTTAGTACATCCAATATTTATTTAATTCCTAAAAAAAAGGAGGAGAGAGATGGGCCCGCTTCTCCTCCAACTCCATTTTCTATCTAGGCGGGAAACTCACTTATGACTCCTCTGTTGTATAATTTAGGACCTTGTGAAAACGATGGTGCGTAAAATAATTGTAATAATTATATACTTACTCATTTCTTTTCTTTTTCAGAGAAAATATTGTAGGCGACCTATACTCTATCGAAGCCTAAGAAGATGTACGACCTGAACCAATACAAGGCCGAAGAGTCGTAAATATACCATATTTTATCCAGCAGATTCAAAATATATCCAGCCATAGTTCTTTATTTAACTGTAATTTTAAAGACATGTCTCTGATAGGAGAAACTAGAAATGGTTTATTATCAAAATATAAATTTATATGTAATATGTTTAAACAAGAATTAGTTATCGCAAATGAAGATTATGTAGAGAGACATAGTGTTACTCACTAACTTATATCAAACTCCAGGACACTGTCTATGAAAAATGGGAAGCAGCTGCCATTCAATTTCTGCCATTCATCTATGGAAAAAGCTGCAATACCTGAACGTGATGCCGCTATTGCTGACGGATATAGGAATAGCAGAGACTGGTTCGAATTGCGTAAGAATATGTTGACAGCTTCAAATTTTGGTATAGTGGCAAAAAAGAGATAACAGCAGTAAAGCCAACTTAGTTAAAAATATATTGTACAAATCAAATATTTGCAATGTAACAGGAGTTGCGTATTGAGTAGAAAAAGAATGACTGGCTTTGCAACAACTGGCGAAGCAAGAAAATGGAACAATCGAGCCTTGCGGATTATTCGTGAACAATGATTATCCGTTTATTGGTGCCACGCCAAATGGATTAATAGGCCCATATAAATAAAATATCCAATGAGAATGGCGTGGAAAATAGAATAAGAGCAAATAAAATATGGAAACATGCGTAAAAAAGTGAACTGACTAGTCTAAACAAAAATTTAAATTGGTATTACCAAATTCAGCGGCGTTACTCGCAAACAAACATGTTTATTTGCTGTGTGGAGTTGCGAAAGTATACCACAAAAATATAAATTATAGAAAGAGATGATTTTTCTGGGAGACGAAAATGAAAGAAAAGCTTGTGGCGTTTTGTATGAATTGGCTGCTGCCTGAAATTGTTGATTCTCGTCAAGCTCGAGGGATGGCATTGCGAGATCATGGAGAGGAAAATGTTTCATCAGTGCTTGAAGTTTCTTTGATACCTCGCCGTAAAAGGAAATATTCCTCGTGAAAAACAGCAAATAATGAGTATTGAAGCCTCATCACCTCGCACACTACCTTTAACTTTCGATGAGAATAAAGAAAACCTGCCGGGTTGTAGCAGACAGGTACCTTTTGATGAGCTGTAAACTCTGTATTTCGTTAGTAAATGATAAATAAATATATTGTTTGCCCTTTATATCGTGTTTTACTTAATATAACATTCATACATAGTCACAGGCACAGGTTTAAAATGATGTAACGTCGTCGCTGACGCCGTCCGCCACTACTCTCGGCTTGCCGCTCGCCCTCCCCCCAGCAACCTATATATACCGTGGCGCAGAAGTGACCGGTTGCTTTCGCTGGCTGTGCCGCATCGAAGATAAGTGGTCTCTCTTCCCTGTGCGACGCCGGAGACCGCCGCGGACGTCGAGGCGATCGCACGTGCCGCTCGACACGGCTCGCTCGCTCACCAACGCTCGGGCGCCTTTGTTTACATTCCATTGCGAAACACAATAATTTTATAAGAAAATTATTTCTGTTTGCGCCCAGTTCTGTCGCAACAGGATCGTGCGGGAAGTGCCGCCAACTTGATTGCCGGCGTGGTGGTGCCCTCGCCGTGTGGAAGGGGTCGGTCTGGCACCAGCGCCAAGCCTCGATTCCCGACCGCGCGGTGACTGGCATCCAGCCACCACGCTTAGGCGCCGCGTGACGGCACTACCACAAGATGGCGGAACAGAACCAAGGATGGTCAGGAATGGGGGCTTAAACCACCCCGGAGCTGCAGCCCAGGCGTGCGGAACACGAGGGCGACCTGCGTGCTTTCAACGCCCTTCGTGCGAAGGGTGGCATCACGCGAGGCCTGCAGCGCTGGGTCGAGGCCTACTTCCGGGCGATGGATGTCCTGTTAGGGGAGAGGAGGAAGGAGGAACTCACCCCCAACAACTTCAAAGCCATACAAGTGGTCCAGGCCGTGTTTCAGTTTAAGGACGGAGCGTTGAGCTCTCTCAATGCGTATCATTGTACCCTTCGACGCATTTCCCCAGCTACCAATACAATATGTGATCAATGACTGGGTCAAAGCAAGATAAACAGTTCGTAGTATTTTGTTTTTTGGTGCTGAGGAACGCAGAAGTCGCATAATATTCGCTGTCTTCCGTACTCTACTCGAAAGGGAATTAACATGTGCCATAAAATTTAGGTTTTTGTCCAAAACAACACCAAGGTATCGCATGGTGTCCGTTTTTTCTATATGTGGACATTTACATACGTTCGGCGGTTGACACTAATGTAGTTTTATTTTGTAAGTGTCATCTGGAGTAGTCGCTGCAGTCTTTTCAAAACATATATATTTTGTTTTACCGGCATTGAGTGTCAGCAGATTATAGTTCAACCAAACTGATATCTTTCTCATGCTTTTCTCTGCTTTTTCAAACGTTTCTGCCCAAGTGGAACCGTCAACTAGCAAAACAGTATCGTCAGCATAACATATGATTTCTGTGGGGATAGTGTCGTGTATGTCGTCCATGTACATTATGAATAGTGTAGGTCCCAGTACACTGCCCTGCGGAACGCCAAAATCCATTGAGTGTAAGTCACTTTCATAGTTGCCAATTTTGACGTGCTGCTTTCTCTCAGTCAAATAGCTTTTGAACCATTCAAGTGCTATACCTCTAATACCAAAACGCTTTTCGAGTTTCTGAAGCAGTAATGGAATCGAAACGGTATCAAAGGCCTTGGCTAAGTCTAAGAAAACACCTACGCAGTGTCTTTTGTCATCTAAAAGTGACGATACCGAGGATGTCAGCAATACAACAGCATCATCAGTCGATTTGGCCTTCCTGAAACCATACTGCTTCGGCGAAAGAAGGTTATTGGTTTCAATGTAATGCATGAGTCTACGATTAACCAACCTTTCCAACAATTTTGAAAAAGCTGTTAACAGAGAGATAGATCGGTAGCTGTCTGGGGAGTCTTTGCGACCACTTTTATAAATCGGCATAATACGCGCAATTTTCCATGCATCAGGAAAGGTGCCAGATTTTAAGCTTAAATTGAAAATTTCTGATAGCGACGGAAAAATAATATTTCTGATCTCCTTCAGCACCGTGTTTGTTAGACCATCTGGAGGGCGGAAGCCCGTGCAGGTCAACTCATATTTAACACCTCTGATCTTCACTGACTTCTACTCCCTTCACCTGAGTCCGGTGTAGGGAGTGGCGAATGGTCTCAGGGGTAGCGCAGGTCGCGATGATCCCTTAGGCAAGGCTGGTGGACTATCCTTCTCGAGGTTGCCGCCCGTTCTTGGTCCAGTTCCTTCAGAAATGGATGCAACCAAAACCTCCAGCCGAAACACAAACAACAGGCACATTACACAAACACATACACACATGCGCGCACACATCCACATACAGGAACACATCTCTTCACCACGCCCCTTCGTGGTCGGGTGGGTGTGGGCTCGTAGTAAAAAGTCACGGGTAAGAGAAGCTGACCACCTGCGCTGGGACCTGCGCAGTCGAGCGCCGTACGCGGGGATGACGGAGTCCTGGGGGGTTGAGCCGAGCGGCGCTGGTGGTAATGTGACCGTGAGGCAACACGCCCTCTTTGGTCCTGATTTCACGCTAAACGGTAGCCCCCGCTGTGAGCCGCAGCGGGGGAAATGGCCATCGTGTCCCGTCAGAGGGCCACAGACTAGGGACGTAGGGTCCACATCAGCAGTTGGAATTTATTTCGGCTGTTGATGTGGTTGGTGAAGGCTATACGGAGGGCGCAAGCGAGGGATGACGGCTAGAGTTGGTAACTCGGCTCAGGCCGTTGACCCAAGCGGGCGCCCGAAGTCGTGCTGTAAACCAGCCCCGCGTTCCTATATCCCTCTGGTAATCCTAACGTCCGGATGACGTTCCCAGTTGCGGGCTCCATCGAGTGTGGGAAGCCAGAGGGATGAAGTCTTAGTAAACTTGTATGGATACCGAAATCCCTTTAATTACCCCAACTGCGACGGTGGCAGCGAAAGCTGTTCCCGCCGCATCAACTAAACAGATGGTTGACGCCGTGGCCTCGGCTGCAGGTGTTAAACCATCCCCCAAGGACGAGACTTCAGCGCTGGCTAACGCTAGTACTGGTCCCGTCCTTACAATCGTCAGCCCGTTTGAAATCAAGCGGGAAGACGACTCCTCCTTCGCAGGCTGGCAAGTGGTAAGTCACCACAAGGGCAAGGGTAAGGGCAAGACCACCAATCCTGCCCAACACCCGCCCACCACACAACCGAGTGCCCCGCTGCTACCAGCTCTGCGAAGAAGAAGAGGGCAAACAAAAACAAGAGACAGCGCCTGGCAATAAGGCGGAAGGCGGCACAAACCGCTGCCGCAGCCGGTGCTGCCTCTACAAAAACAGCGGTGCAGGTCGCTGTCGCAGGTCCCAGTAATGTGACCAGCGCGCAGCCTGCGCTCAGCAGTAGAGGGTGCACAAAGGCCGGAGGCAGTACGGGGAAGCCGCCTGCCGCCAAGCGGCGGGCTGGTCACCCTGGACGGCATCTAGCCCCAGCACCACCAGAAAACACGGCAGGTAAAACTGCCGGAAACAAGTAAAGAGGTGAGGCCAAACGCGCTCTCAACGAGACCAGCTCGCCTCGAGGGGAGCACAAGAAGCCCCGCCTCGACTCCTCCACTATACAGGGTAAGTCCTATGCACAGGTCTCCAAGGCATCTCTGGACGTTGCAGTAACATGCAAGCGCACAGAGAACTTGCCGAAGGAGTTCGTGGACCGGATACTCACGGAGATTCAAAGGAAGATCCTGAGTGACGCCTGGTCGACTAAAACCCCAAAACGCCCCGCCCCTGCGTTCACCGGGAAACCCATGTACGCGAACGGGGTCCTCAAACTCTGGTGCGCCGACGAGGCAACGCGTACCTGGCTGACGGAGGCGGTCTCTCTCCTGGTCCCACCACCGGGCTTCGAACTGGAGGTCAGGGGCCAGGAAGAGGCCCCGAAGAGAGTGCGGTGCGGCGTTGTCGTTCCCAACGAACAGGGGGTCTGGGACGACGTGCGCGACGTGGGTGGGGCTCTGGAGTTCCAGAACCCCTGGTTGGCGGTCGACAAATGGTCTCTGCTGCACTCGGAGAAACAGTCAGGTGGGTGGTTCCTGGTCGTGGGCGTCCCGGAGGAACAAGTCCCGGTCCTGGCGCAGAACGAGCGCCGCCTCGCGTTGGGGCTGGGTGCAGTCTACGTCCGGTTCCGGGACTCTACAGGAAAGTATGTCGACCATCCTCCGGGATGCAACAACTCCACACAACAAGCCTCAAACACCCAGTCAGGGTGCTCCGCGAAATCCGGCCTGTCAGAGCCGGCCACGTCTGGCTCGGGGGCTGGCCCGTCAGCCGAGGGTAACTCGGAAGATGAGAGCTTGCTCCTGTGTCCGGTGCGGCGGGATGACGGGGTGGAGGCTGGCGACATCCTGGCTGGCCTAACGCAGCTGAAGGTCGGGGAGGAGGGGACATCACCCACAGATGAACCCTCTGCCTAGTGACGTCAGCTGCCTACAAATCAATCTCCATCATAGCCAAACGGCCACTGCGCAACTGCGCAAATGGATGGAGGTCCAACATTCAGCCATCGTGCTCATCCAGGAACCTTGGATAAGGGGTGGCCTCATTAGAGGCCTCTCCAGCCTGGGAGGTAAGATTTACTATTTTACTGACCACACACTTCCAAGAACCTGCATACTTACAACTAAAAACATCAGAGCCCAAGCTTTAACGGAGTTCTGTTCCAGAGACATCACAGCAATACAAATTGAAATAATACAGCAGCCAAGGAGTATAGCGGTCGTTTTCGACCCGCCTCCGTTCGACCTCACGCGTCTGGTTAACCAGTGCGAGAGAACCAATACGGAGGTCGTAATAGGAACGGACTCCAATGCCCACCACCAAATGTGGGGCATGGACTGCAACAATAACAGAGGTAAGTCATTGGTAGAATACTTATTCACCACTAATCTTACCCTAAACCCTAAACACAGGTACGGAGCCCACCTTCGTCACTAAACGTAGTCAGACAATTATCGACTTAACTCTCGCAACAGAAGGAGCGGCTGAACGCATCAAGGGATGGCACGTCTCGAAAGAGGCATCATGCTCAGACCACAGATGGATCAGCTTCTCCATGAAAGTCGATATACAGCCCACACAGCCCCGCAGGAAACCACACAACACTGACAAAGCAAAGTATGTCTCACTACTTAATGAGAAACTTACCCTGACGGCCACGCCGCCGGTACTGGGTGACACTGAACAGATCGACGATCAGGTATGTATACTGACGCAGTCGATGCTAGACAGCTATTATGCAGCTTGCCCGGAAACCACTCCGCCTTCAACCCCGGGGAAACAACCCTGGTGGGGCGCTGAACTTGAACGTAAGCGCAAGAAGGTAAGAAAGTCTCTAAATAGGGCAATGAACACAAGCGCGGACGCAGATTGGGACGCTTATAAAGCGGCCAAATCAGACTACAGAAAATGCCTCAGATTCAGACGCACCATGGGATGGAGAAAATTCTGTGGGAGCATTGAATCCTGCCAACAAGCAAACCGGGTAAGGAAACTACTGGCCCAGCAACCGACGGTTGCACCAGGTACTCTCCGTAAACCGGATAACACATACACTACATCGGAGGAGGAGACAAGACGCGTCCTACTCGAAACACACTTCCCAGGCTGCGTCCTCACCCCGGTAGTAACGTGGCACGATACACCAACAGTGGCGACCGAACACGAATGGAGACATGCAAACAACGTGGTCACAGAAGAAAACCTCCGATGGGCCATCGATAGCTTCCACCCCTTCAAAGCAGCCGGACTGGATGGCATCTTCCCAGGGTTATTACAATGGGGAGGGGAACCTGTCCTTAAAAGACTCCTGGCAATCATGAGGTCTAGCCTGGCCCTCAGATATGTACCAAAAAGGTGGAGGGAAGTCAAACTAATCTTCATACCAAAACCAGGCAAAACAGACTATACCCATGCAAAGTCCTTTAGACCAATAAGCCTTACCTCCTTCATGCTTAAAGCCTTGGAAAGGCTTTGCGAGAGGGAACTAAGAAGTGGGGCTCTTAAGCACCTACCCTTACATGCCAACCAACATGCATACAGCTCAGGGAAATCGACGGAATCGGCCTTACATCAGGTCGTGGCCCAGATAGAAGCTGCTATACAACAAAAAAGCATCTACCTGGGCACCTTCATCGACATAGAAGGAGCCTTCGACAAGACAAACTTTTCTAGCATAAGCAACGCCCTAGCCAGGCATGGTGTGGATCAGATGCTCATACAGTGGATCCAAAACATGCTTAGCAAAAGGGTAGTGCGCCTGCAAGGCGACAATCAGACAGCCTTGATAACTAAAGGGTGCCCGCAGGGAGGTGTACTCTCCCCGCTATTGTGGAACTTAGTCATCAATGAACTCATAGACAAACTCAACGCGAGATACTTCTATACAATAGGTTATGCAGATGATCTAACCATACTCACCTCAGGTAAGGTAACCAGTACAGTGTACGACCTAACTCAACAAGCCCTACGCATAGTAGAGTGGTGGTGTAATGAGTACGAATTATCTGTAAACCCGACCAAGACCGAACTAGTTATGTTCACACACAAACGCGCGCTGGGTACTTACCGATTGCCCAGGTTATTCGATACAGAGCTTAAGCTGTCTACCGAGGTCAAGTACCTAGGTGTCACTCTCGACAGCAAATTGACATGGAACAGCCACATGGAAAATAAGCTCAATAAAGCCAGCATCATTTTCTGGCAGTGCAAGAAGATGATAGGAAAACGCTGGGGCCTATCCCCCAAAATTGTCTTATGGCTCTATAAGACAATAATACGTCCGATGGTAAGCTACGGCGCAGTAGTGTGGTGGCCTAGGACCAACCTAATAACGGCCGCCAACAAGCTTCAGAAGCTTCAAAGACTTGCATGCCTAGCGGCCACGGGCTGTATGAAAACAACGCCAACAGCGGCACTTGAAGTGTTGCTGGATCTGCCTCCATTGCACCTGTTCATACAACAGGAAGCAACGATGTCGGCAGTCCGGCTGAGAGCCCTGAAGCTCTGGAAAGACACGAATACACCGCACACTAACAACTTAAATACACTCTTTAAAGAAGTTCCTATCACACAAGCAATAAGCGACCGCATACCGAAACAATTTGTTTTCGACAAGAAATACAAAATCCAACTGTACGAGGATCTACACGGAGGAGCAGTTAACCACAACGAGCTCGCGATCTTCACAGATGGGTCCAAAACGGATACAGGTACGGGTTCAGGAGTATTCTCCGAGGACCTAAACATCAACATCGCAGCACCGCTGGGAGCCTACAACACGGTCTACCAGGCCGAATGTTTTGGCATAATCCTAGCTGCCACAGCAATCATGGCACGTGAGGTAAGGGAACGATCCATAAGGATCCTCTCAGATAGTAAGGCTGTCCTCTCAGCCCTCAAAAGCCATACTATCACCTCGGCACTCACGCTTGAATGCCACCAGAAACTAACAGAGGTAGGTAAACTAAACAAATTAACACTGCAATGGATCAAGGGCCACAGTGACTCAAGAGGGAATGACGCAGCCGACGTACTCGCCAGAAGAGGGGCCACTTTAGAGGTGGTGGGACCCGAGCCCATTATACCCCTCCCTTCTGGATTTTATCGCAACCTGGTAAGAAATAGGACCAGGACCAAACACAACCAGTCCTGGATTGGTATTGAAACATGTAGGCAGGCCAAGGAGGCTCTTCCCGCAGTAGACGGTAAGATAGCCAAACAAATCCTCCGGCTGTCCAAACAACAACTACGGACAGTCACGGCCGCCTACACAGGACACGGATTCTTTAATAAACACCTATTTACTATAGGTATCACCGACAGCCCGCTGTGCAGGGCCTGTATGGCAGCAGACGAGACGGCAGCCCACCTGCTCCTCGACTGCCCTGAGGTCGCACAGTACAGGCAGCAGTACCTGACCAGATACAGCACCCTGAGGGAGGCCGTGGGCCACATCAAGAGTCTGCTGGCCTTCCTCGAAGAGCTGGGGTGGCTCGAATGAAGACACCATTCCCACCCGCACGCAAAATACACGCCAAGACGTGGAGTTGCGGAAACAGCCCGTGCCATCAAGTATCAAGTATCAAGTAGACCATCTGGACCCGGAGCCTTGCCACTATCCAGTGAGAGTATAAGAGACTCTATTTCCGCGGGGTCAGTAGGCTTCAGAAAAAAAGAGTCCTTCAAATGTTTGCTTTGAACTTTACCAGCAATGGCTTCCTGGGTCATTTGTAGATTATTTAAAATACCATTGGCAAGGTTATGACCGACCGTAGAAAAGTATTTACTACATATGTTGAGTGAACTAACAGCATCTACACTGCTTTCTAGCGATAAGAGTTCAGTTGGTGTGTTTTTGTTTCCGCCGAGATGACATACAGTTTTAATAGATTTCCACATCTTTTTCGGATCTTTTGAGTTGTTGGATAGCTCTTTGCTTTCATGCTCTATCTTTAATTTACGCAATAGGTCATTACAAAAATTCCTATATCGGGTGTAAATTATTCGTAACAGCTGGTCATTAGGAAATCTTTTTAATCTCATTTGCAGGCGATCCCTGTGACGCATACATCGAATAAGTCCTTGTGAGATCCAGAGTTTTAAATTGAACTTTGAGTGACTTACACGTATTTTAATGGTATGTTTGTTGACAATCTCAGACACCCGGTTGCACAAATAGTTTGTTGCTTGGTTTGCATCTAAAGTACTGATCCGAGGTAGCCATTCAATAGTTGAAAGCTCTTTTTTAATGGCTTCAAGGTCTCGCTTGATAGTGGTTCGGTCTAAGCTTCTTTGTTGAACTCTATTAGTAGCCAAGCCCAATAAAACCATCTCATGATCTGTTATATCTGTACAGCAAATAAAGCCTACAACATTTTTTACAGTGTTGATAAAAATATGATCAAGACAGGCATCCAGTCTCGTCGGTTTTGTTATAGCGGGAAATAAGCCATGTTCCGCAGTTAGACATAAATATTCCAGCTCCTGATTTGTTGCAGTGGCCAGAATGTTGATATTTAAATCTCCCGCTAGAATCAGTGTTCTGGATTTACCTTGATACATGTCAAGCATTTCATGAAGGGAATCTAAAAAGCAATTAATATTTTTAAATGATGGTGGGCGATATATACCAAACACTGTTATATTGTTATCTAAATCCAGCTGGAGACAATCCGACTCTAAAATATCCGGCTCAGATACACCAGCATTCAAACTATCGCGAACGTAGATCACAACACCGCTGTTTTGATTAATATATTTTTGTGTTCTATAGCTAATATACGACTGTAGTTGAGGAATCACTGTTATGTCATCTAGCCAGCACTCCGTTAATATAATAATATCAATAGAAATGCTAATTCTTTGAAGAGTAACAATCAAATTATCGAAATTTTTATTTATGCTCCGAATGTTAAGTGACAATACTGTAAAGTTGTACACTGATGTAATTGCTATGTCACAATGCTCAGGCGCTTCTATTGTGTGACATTTTATAGCAATGGAATCTAACTCTTCTACAATTACATTATCAATCATTTGGTGTCATATAACTTATATAGCAATGTAGAATATCTTGGAAATGATGTTATATTTATTGTCACACTACACCGGTAAACCAACTTTACCATGGGCACACAATTTAGACAAGCTATAACTGTCAAATTATATGTTTGTACAAATATACTATAAATTAAGTTAAAAACTAGGATCTTTATTTTGCATCATGTACATGTGTTTGTTAGTTTAGCAATATATATATATATATAACAAAAGAGAAAATTCTGCATTACGACACAGAAAGTATTTCCTTGTTTCAATGTCTATAGATTTATTTTGAATATAATAATGATACAATGTTATAATAAATAAATATAATGTATGTGTAAATCTATAGTAAACAAGTGCAGAGTTTAAATCTACTACAGGCAGCAAATATATATATATATATTATTAGTTTTATATATTCTATTATTATTTATATTATTTTATATATATAAACTTGTTTTTTATATGTCATTTAAGGATTTTGACAGTGACAGTGATGACTTTTTCTCAGCGAGTTCCGACAACGATAGTTTCGTTAGTGTCCCTTTTCTTGCAGATAATCTGGAATCTGCATTTTCTGATGTTCCCAGTAATTTGAATGTTGTCCATATCAATGCACAGAGTATTCCGGCCCATTTCCCTGATATGCTGGCTAAATTTGACTGTAAGAACATCCATGCTATTCTTGTACCAGAATCATGGCTTAAGCCATGCCTTTCTTCTGCCTCCTATTCTTTACCTGGCTTTCAGCTAATTAGGAATGACCGAATTGGCAGTGGTGGCGGGGGTGTTGCTATTTATCTCCGCTCTTATATTGACTTTTCAGTGGAAAGCATGTCTGCACAACCGCCTCCACCCAATGCTGGTGAGCATATTTTCTTGGAGGTTAAGCTGCACCACACCAAAATCCTTCTTGGTGTATACTACTCTCCTTCTTTACGTATTAACTTCTTTTCCTCCTTTGAAAATCTTTTACTTAACTTTTCTCCTTCTTACAGTCAAACTATAGTTATGGGTGACTTCAACACTTGTCTCCTTAAGAACGACTCACGCTCCTCATTTCTACATTATATTTCAGTTTCCAGTAATTTACATATTCTTCCCCTCAACGCCACCCATAATTTTCCCAATTCTACTCCTTCACTTCTAGACCTCATCTTTGTCTCATCACTTGGTTATGTTGCTAAGCACGGCCAATTTGATGCAGATTTTTTTTCTTATCACGATCTCATTTTTCTCTCTTACAAAGTCCGTCCTCCCAAGGCTAAGTCTAGAATTCTCTTGCTTCGCAATTTTAGTAGAATGGATAGCGATCTCTTGCGTGAGGATGCCAAAACTATATATTGGCAACGTACAGTCTTTGGATGATAAAGTTCAATCTTTGGATGATAAAGTTCAATTGTTTGAGAGGAACATTATAGACCTCTATGACCTTCATGCACCTATTCGAGTAGTAAAGCTAAAACATGCACCGTCGCCTTGGCTTACTACAGACATAAGCTTACGTATTCATAAAAAAGCGACTGCAGAATACAAGTACAAGTCTAAACCCACGGAGCTTAATAAAGAAAAGTACATTAAGATAAGACATCACTGCAATAGGGTGTGTAGGGATGCACAACGCCGGCATATCCATAATTCTGTTCAAAACGGAGATCCAGCGAAAGTATGGAAATTCCTTAGATCATTAGGGGTTGGAAAGCAGAGTCAGAATACAAAATCCTTCAATATTAATATCAATTTGCTTAACAAGCACTTCTCTGCTTCGTCCAATTTTGATAGGACAATAAAAACTGATACTTTAAATAACCTTTCGTCGCTCTCAACCCCTGATCACCCTCCTTTTGTCTTTAGTCAGTTTACTGCATGTGATGTTGAGAAGAACATTTTATCCATAACTTCCAATGCAGTTGGTAGCGATGGTATCACTCGAAATATGATCCTCCCCTTCCTTAATGAGATCCTTCCTGTTATTTCCGACATGCTTAATTACTCCATTTCTAGCGGCATCTTTCCAACTTCTTGGAAAAGTGCCCACGTAGTTCCTCTCCCTGAGAAAGCTAACCCTGTATCCTTCTCTGAATATCGACCTATATCCATCTTACCCTTTCTTTCCAAAGTCCTCGAACGTCTTATCCATAACCAACTTAACTCTTTCCTCTCTCGATATAACATCCTCAATCCCTTCCAATCTGGTTTCCGTACGGATCATAGTACCACTACTGCGCTAATTAATATAACGGATGATATCAGGTCTGGTATGGAGAATGGCAAGTTTACTATTCTCTGTCTGCTAGATTTTAGCAATGCGTTGAATGCCGTCGACTTTGATGTTCTCCTTGTCATTCTAAGCTCTCTTAACATATCTCCATCAGTAATCGATTGGTTTCGTAGTTACCTGTTTGGCCGCCGGCAGCGTGTCCATCTGGATGAAACTTTTTCTTTCTGGTGCGATAATTCTGCGGGTGTACCACAGGGCGGCGTTTTATCTCCTTTGCTCTTCTCAATTTTTATTAATTCTATATCCTATAATATTTCTTCTTCCTACCATCTTTATGCTGATGATATGCAAATTTACTTTCAAGCAGACTATGAAAATTTGTCGTCGGCTATTTCCACAGTAAATAACGATCTGGCTAGTATATCAAATTGGACCAAAATGTACGGACTTATGATTAATCATACGAAGACCCAGATCACAATTGTCTGCAGTTCTAGACTGATGTCTAAGGTGTCTTGGTCGTTGCTTCCCCAGGTATCTTTTGGTGGCGTCTCAATTCCTATTAGTAAAGAAGTGAAGAATCTGGGGATATACACTGACAAAACGTTATCTTGGACTGTCCAATTACAAAATATAAGTCGACGACTTTTTGCTGCCGCTGCATCACTGAGAAGGTTACGCAATTTCCTTCCCATACCTACTAAAATTGCACTCGTGCAATCTATTCTTCTTCCCATTCTGGACTATGCCGATGCCAGCTATCTAGATCTCAATGAGGACCAGCTAGATAAACTTGAGCGCCTCCAAAACTTCTGCATAAGGTTCATATATGGTTTACGTAAATATGACCACATCACTGAATATCGTAACAAGCTCAAGTGGCTGCCAATCCGCCTTCGACGGAATACTCACATCCTTTGCCTTCTATATAATATACTTTTTAATCCTTCATTCCCTCCTTATCTTAAACGACGATTCGAATATCTACATGACACTCATTCAAAGTGCTTGAGATCATCAGAGAATCTCAAATTGAAGGTCCCTACTCACTCCACAGTTTTCTTTCAAAAATCCTTCACAGTGCAAGCTGTACGTTTGTGGAATGGGTTACCCGAAACAATCAGACGGGCTCAATCTCTCCCTGTATTTAAAAAACTTGTAACAAATCATTATCATGACAGTTGTAGGTATATATTAATAAATATATTTAGATATATATAATTATATATATTTGTATATATAGCTTATATTATGTATATTATAATGTTTAGTATATGTGTAGTTTATTTATCTACTGTATATAAGTATTGTTTTGCCATTCAGTAATTTAGTATTAGTATTATTATATGTATTGTACGTAGGTACAATTTATACGTATTATATGTTTTTACTTATATAACATTGTTTTGACATAATACTGCTACTAATGTTTCATTATTTTACCTATTATGACACTGTTCTTCATTGTACACCTTAACCCACACTATAATACTTTTATTCATTGTATTCCAAACTAAGTTGTCTGGAAGAGATCGCATTTTGCGATAAGACCTATTGTGCTACTAGTTTTAAGTTATTTAAGTAAATATTGTATGTCCTCATGTATACTGGTGTACAATAAAGTGTTAATCAATCAATCAATGCCATCCGTAATGCTTCGATTAATAATGTGTTGAAGTGGGGATGCTATTACATCCTTCGTGTATAATAACCTTTGTGGATATACCGTCATATCCGACAGTATTCGTACATTTTAGGTTATTAATGATTTTAATTACGTCATTCATTGTTACAGGTTGCATAAATAAAGAATTTAATGTCAAAGAATTAAAATAAGAATAATTAAAGGAAATGTCAGAATTTTTATTATTTTCAATTTCATCAATAAAATAATTATTAAATAAATTAGCAATAGTCAGGGGATGTGTAAATGTCTTATCATCTTTTTTTATGCACGCTATACTTTCGTGAGGTAGACGTAGTTTAGGTTTATTTATTATTTGCCAAGTAGCTTTGGATTTGTTTTGTGATGTAGTAATGAAATGATTATTACGCGATTTTTGAGTTAATTTTATAATTTTCTTAAAGAGCTAAGTATATTTTTGAACGCTGTTTTATTTTGTAAATTTGGTTTTAATCTGTATGTCCAAAGTAGTTGCCTTTGTTTCCTACTACACAATTTTATGCCGTGAGATAGCCAATTTGTTGCCTTATTAGTTTTTATGGTTATAATTTTCTGTGGAAAGCACAATTTATATAGTAGTGAGAAATCATCCATGAAGTTGTTGAAAGCTTCATCTGCATTTTTTGAATTGTATACTTGCGCGAAGGATAAACAGCTTAGATGAGTTTCAAACTTTTTTAGGTTTTCTGTTGATATGTCAAATTTCTTTGCATTCCAAAATTTTAATTTATAACTTTTGTTAACTGGAACTTTAAGTATTTGGCTTGTATGATCCGAAAGAGCAAGATCTGTTACTTTTGCTTTGCACTCCTTTCGGTAATTATGTGCAAAGTTATCGATGCACGTGCGACTACTTAATCTCGTGGGTGCATAAAGAGCCAATTTTAAATTATACTGCGTGAGAAAGTGTTCTAACTCTAATGTTATTTTGTTTCTTTTTAGAACATCTATATTGTAATCTCCGCACAAGATGACTTTTCGATTTGAGTGAAGACAGACTTTCTTAAAAATGGTATCTAACTTTTCATAGAATACTGTGTAGTTATGTTTAGGTACTCTATACATACAGATAATAATAATTTTGTGGGGTATCACTTCTATTGCGCAACATTCAATGACACCTGAAACTGATAGTTTTGCAACATCGGATATTTCTCTGTATTATAGTCCCGATCTAACGAGAATACATGCTCCACCTCGCTTTTTATTCCTAGAAAAGAAAGCAGCCGGGCAAAAATTTGGTACATGTAACAGATGCTCATATCCCGTTTGAACAAAGTGCTCCGTAATACAGATAATATCTATTGTAGTTCCCTTGTTATATAGTTCCTCCAATTTGATCGTTAGTGTATCCGATTTACTCATTAAGCCTGCTATATTTTGATGGAGTATATGAAGGTGGTTAAAGAAAAAACTCTCGATCACCTTGTTGTGAATCAGTAGGTAAATCCTGATCGTCAGGTAAGCAATCAACCTCTAGGGATGTGGTATTCAAGTTTCGATTTCCCAAAATCAGATCTTGTAAGTCTGATATTACAATTTTAAGATCATGGTGATTTAAAGTGTCATATTTGTTATAAGTATAATAATCATAAGGTAAATTTAGATTAGAGTCAAGAATAAAAGCATAATTGAATGAAGTTACATCCATGTAAAGTAGATTATTGAATATTTCTATACGACTGTTAAACACAATATTTGCATTTTTCATGTATTTGTATGTGGGTAGACATATTACAAATTTTGTATGACTTAATGGCAATAGTTTTTGTTTGATGTATATTACAAGGTCTATGTAATTTTGGGTAATTCGAAAGTCTTCCTCACCAATATATATAATACAGTAGTCAGAGACAAAGAAAGATAACCTTAAGGCATAAAAGTAACACTAAATAACAACAGCGGTTGCTATGATTGATATCTTCTTTCTAATGGCACATGCAGTATGATAGAAAGAGCTGTCGATAGGTTTAGCAGCACGCTCTTATAGCAGCCTCGTGGCAGGCAAACAGTAGACAAAACATAGAGTTAGGAAACCGAGTGTTGTTCGCAACAGTGATGATTCATCGATAAATATTTTTGGTCAAATGTCTAACTTTAGTATGTGTCGATATATTTAAGCCGTAGAAGTAAACAACTAAAATATTGAAATTGTAGTTTTTGCTGTTGACGCCAGTGCTTTGCCAGACAGACAGTACTAAAAAAATTCACGTGTTTAATTGTTCGTTTTAGCCATAAAATCTATTGACAAAAAGTATTCATAAACTAATGAGCGATGCGTTGCGATGAGATGCTAAGAAACTGTCACTTAGATTATGTATTGTACGAATTATACCAGATTGGCTAATGCGGCAGGCTTTGGCAATTTGTGTGTGTCGCATCATATCACGTTGCTTGCTATCGCTTACGTTGGACACTGCTTGATATTTTTCGAGTTGTAGGTAATCCGATTTGTGATCCGCCAGCACAAATGATCCGCCAGCACAAATGATTCGCCTTTATGTAAATATTAGTACAGCAGTGAACTACTTTGACAACCCAGTTGGCGTGAGTGTAACCGACTGCCACGCCGAAGCTTGCGGGTACGATTCAGTTTTACATTCATGTCCGATAGTTTGTTTCCGTATTTATCCCTCATTCAAAAAACATCGATATCTCCTTTCACTGTCAAATCCCATCACTCCTTATTGATAGGATTTGACAGCACGGCTATTTAGAGAATGCAGTCAAAGATATGAGTCTGTAAGGAGTCTATGTCTCTTTAAATGAGACGCGTAATTTGACGTTATGATTAACCAACTAAGACCAACTGACATTACATGTTGCACGTTCGGTATAAGGAAATATGGCGAGCATGCTCTGGTCAGAGACAGTAAAGTTTTCTACTTTGCCCTCAATTCCGTTTAAAATTTGCATTATTCCACATTTAGGTACACGATAATGACATATTTCATATTTTTTGTATAGTTCTGTATTTTCAGCAAGTTTATATAACCTGTTTGAGGTTTCACCGCTTATTAGACAGATTTTATGTTTGGTGGGTGAAAGTTGTGTAAAAATACCCTCTTTGTATTCAGTGATCTTGAGTTAATTCTGCCCCCGTTATTGTAATTACAGTAGGTAAGTGACAAAAAGTGCAACGCGGGAAATTACAGTTTTATATCATGATTTTTAAACGCACATATCTCTGTGATTATATGAGATAAATGAGATATTTAAACGGATTTAAAAAGGTAAACTTGCGTTCATTAATCCTAAATATATTTTTTATGTCTGTCGCTGCAATTTATTTTTAAATATAATGAATTGTTATTATAATTACCACTTTTATCAACCCATTTAACACTTCTTTAAACATTGTTACAGTTAAGCTGCGCGTCCACCGGATCGGAATCGGAGCGTACAGAGCGGACGGAGCGTCGTCATTTACAAAATGCCGATGGGGTGCGTCCACTGCATTCGGATTCAGCATCGGCAATCTAGGTATTTTTAAAGCAGGAGGATAGTGACGAGGATATTGTTGTAGATTAATTTTCGGAGAATATTATACATTTGATGAATATCATAAATAATGAATATCATAGATTTTGGGGTACATTCATATGACTCTACTAAAGTAATTAAAACATCGTCGTTCGTCGTGAATAAGTATTTTTGCCTACAGTTTAATGCCGCAAACACGTCAGAACTTGAAATGCTCGGAATCCGAATGATGCGTTCACTGCGGATGACGTCATCAGCACAAATACCGGTCTCTGACGCAGAAATGCCGATCCAGTGCACGCAGTTTCATAGAAATTAATACAAAGCAACAAATCCTTCCGCTCCGTACGCTTCGATTCCGATCCGGTGGACGCACAGCTTTAGTAGGTAACATACGGTATATATATTTAACGATATATCTTGTTAATGTGAGTTACTGTAACTATGTATTAGTATAATAGCTTCTAAACTTGTAAATATTATATCTGTGTCCGTTTCTTCATCAATCTTCAAGTGTTTTAAACTAACTAAACTATGTATGAATTTTTAATGTTTTTGAGAAGTATAAAAACAGGACAGGTGAGAAGTACCCTGAACAGAAGAGCATGCATGAGGAATCTGATGGGAGTGAATGAAGCAAGAGAGATATGTCTGGATGTCTGGATCGTTGCAAGTGGCGTTCCGTGGTCTCTGCCTACCCCTCCGGGAAACAGGCGTGAGTCTATGTATGTATTTATGTATAAAATGAAACGGCAAATTAAAGTGTAATCTTTATCACGTTAAGATTTTTAAGTATTAATGTTGATTCTAAAAATTATTAAATGAATAAATTTCTTCGTGAGATATTCTGTTGAAGTCGTAATACGAGTGTGCAATAAAAATGCCGATGTCGGACATACGTATGTCAGGTTGTGTATAAGTCTGACATACGTATGTCCAACATCGGCATATTATTGAAATTGTTTAGGGTTAAGAAAATTGAAAAGATAAATATAATATTAATGAAAATAGTCTTTATTTATTAAAATCTTAAGTAATAATCAGTCTTTTAAACTAATTATAATTCTGTCTCCATGTTATTACTAACAATAATTGAAACAGCTTTACGATTGTAAATAATACAAAAATCACATTCTTAGTACTCGTATAATTAGAATTGAAAAAAATATATACCTACTTATTCGAATTAAAATCTCCCACTTACAGGAACTGTGGAAACATTTTAATGTCACTTCTGATTATTATCATAATAATCACTACTAAACTAGATGGCATATACCAGTTACCTTTGTTTACAAAGTTAAAGTTTGCAAATTGAAAATAAAATATCAAAAGCAAAATAAACGATCAAGTGTAATTGAACACATAAAAACATAAAAATATAATTTTCATTATTAATATAATTAACGGGACAACCCACTTTCGACAGTTATTGCTGCTTCGCGACAATATCTCAAATAACTACGTCAAAGTAGAAAAAATAAAAATAAAACAAATCATAGTGCATATCCCGTTAATTACAATAATAGTGTTAAATTTGTTAACAAAATTAAATCTGTAAATTTTTAATCAAAACATTTCTTCTAGAAGATTTGAAACATCAGAACATGGTATATTGTACCAAAATGCTCGCCTATTTTCTGGCATCAACTGAACTAGCTTTTCTATTATGTCTTTCTTCTTTTCCTCTGTTATACCTCTAGGAGTTGTTTTAGGTTTAAGTTCAGGAAATTATCTATTTTTATTACTTTATTTTGTAAGAAGTCCAAAGTGTAAAAATGTTGTTCATTATGGTCCTTTTAAATTTCAACTGAAAACGCATGTTAAAGCAGAAAGAGGCTGCTTTCGGCTTTAACATGCGTAGTGTCTTTCAAGTAAATACGTGGCGATATGTTTCATATTTTGTGTTGTGATACACATTCATCGTACTCATAAAATTCAGAACAGACCATTTCTTTGACGATTGTTTTCATGGCATTCACACTTTTGACACGTCCTTATTTTGCAAGCGCACGTGCTCGAATGCGGGAACGTCCGGGTTTAGAATTGGACAAGATGCCTTACCCCGCACCACCCCTTGCGTTTAGTCGCGATTAGATCAAAAACTTAAGCATATATATAATGATTATTTGTTTTTTACGCCTGTATGAATTTAAAATAAATAAGATATGTGGTCTTACTTCTATATCAATAAAAATTGTATTAATTTTATGTTGACGGTTTTTAGCATAATAACAGTAAGTATACACGTATCGACTCACTTGCTTGAAGTATACTTACGGATTGCATATATTTTTTTGGAAATGACGCAAATTATGAATACTGTAACTACACTTACTATGAATATGTGTAACTCAGATTCCAGATTTGAACAATAACATTCAACAGTAACTTTAATTACTGCAAATATGGCAACGAAAATATAAAATAATTAATATATGTAAATAAGTTTTACAAAAGTAAGTCTGTCTACTGTTATTATTTTAACAAACAGTCATATTTTCATAACACATACTGTGATTATGCTTGTCATATCTTTGTCAAAAATGTAGATATAAAAAAATGAATAAATATTCCATGTAGCTCTTGACTTTAAGATCACGATATTGTAAAAAAAGTTATAAAACTAGTAACTCGACTTACTGTAATTATGGCAACGGGGGCAGAATTGTAGTCGGCAAGTCTTCGAGTGTGTCAGATGTTTGTGTTTGCCTTGTTTCTGTATGTTTATTTGTTGTCTTCTTAGGTGTTTTGTTTTTTGCTGGACTGTTGACAATTTTTTTATAAATTTTATTCTTTTAATTGTATTCTTCATTTATTTTCTTCAACGTGCTGTTCTCTAAAGATAATATTTCAATTTCTTTATTAGCGCTATTTAACTGTGACGTAAGCCTATCGATCGCGTCTTTCAGGATTTTATTTGTTCATCATTTTCATCTTCAGAGATATCTGGTAAACTATTGGTAGTGCAATTCAATGACTGTGAGATAATGTCGCTCTCGTTATTACTTGTTTACGATCGCGTGCGAGTGCGTCGGAACGTTATATTTAAAGACTCCAAAAATATTTCCAATTTATTAAGTGTAGTATGAATAGGCTGCTTTATTGTCTTTGGTCAGTCGAGAATATCAGTAATTATCGAGTTGGTATAACCTTATCTGTAGTACTATTTAGTCTGTGGTGTTCTCAAGACTGGCTGTCAAAATTTGTTGATCTGAAGTTGCGTGTGAGTGAGTGTATACATACACAGCAAAAACAGCTGATAAAAGCGATTACGGGTGTGTGAGTCGTTTTCAAAATTGTCTGTAACGTATGTGTAAGTGTTTGTGAACTCACTGTTTTATCCAGGTAATGTTGATGTTGTATTAAACCACACATTTATAGGTGATGCGTATTGGGCTCTTCATAATAAAAAATACAGCTATGCTCTTCCACAATACTTTTAATGCAATATTTGCAATATTAAAACATTACAAGTAGAATTAGGTACGTTAAAATATATAGGCAACGTCGCGCGCAATAGAAGGTGTGTGAGTGAATAAAAAAGGTGGGGCGCACGGCGCGCCGCCACGAGTGTTGGGAACCGGTTGGCGGTCCGTTCGCGACGTAGACAACACACGGCGCGAACATACTGGGGGCCCTTGAAGACTCAGGTCTTCAACGGTGTTTCTAGTTCATCCAGTAAAGGGCGGAGGTACTTGATACCTCGTCTATAAGTGCCGGTAATCGTAGCAACACATCGGCTACACGAGAAATCCCGTCTGCTCCAGGAAATAGCTTCGTGATACGTCCAAGGCGCCAGTGTAGAGGTGGTGCATTCTCTTCTTTAACGAGGACCAAGTCGCCCACTTGAAGACATCTGTTAGGAACGCGCCACTTGGTCCGTTGCTGTAGCTCTCCAATGTACTCCAACTGCCAGCGTTTCCAAAAATGCTGCCTCATGGATTCAAGTCTCTGAAACCGATCTAATCTGGCTTCGTTAAGGCCCGCCAAGGAATGCGATGGCAGAGACATCAAGGCACGGCCAATGAGGAAGTGACCTGGAGTCAAAGGCTGGAAGTCATGAGGAGAGGATGAGATAGGACATAAGGGATGACTGTTCAGGATAGCCTCTACCTGGCTAAATAAGGTTGCTAATTCCTCGAAGGTAAGATGAGAATTACCTAAAATACGCCTTATATGGAATTTCGCGGACTTAACTCCTGCCTCAAATAGACCGCCGAAATGTGGAGCATAAGCCGGCTGGAATTTAAATTTAATACCCTCACCAGATGCAAAAGAAGTGATAGAAGAAGAATTTGTCGTTATAAAATCGCTAATTTCTCTGGCAGCTGCAACAAAATTGCGGCCGTTATCACAGACGATCTCGCGTGGCTTTCCTCATCTAGATATAAAGCGGCGTAGGGATAAAATAAAAGCTTCCTTTGAAAGCTGACTCACGGCTTCTAAATGAATACACTTAAATCTAGTACAAACAAAAATAGCTAAATAACATTTGGTAATTTTACATCCCCTACCCTTCCTATCAACTATAAAAAATGGTCCAGCGAAATCGACACCGACACTAATAAATGGGTAATCAGGAGTTACGCGCTCAGAAGGCAGCGCACCCATGAGCGGAGTGGCGGTGCGAGCAGCGAAACGACGGCACGTAACGCACTGTCGCGAAACCGTACGCGCTAGGTTGCGCCCGCCGACAGCCCACACGAACTCCCTGATTGAAGCAAGTAGTAATTGGGGACCAGCATGTAGAAGTCGCAGATGCTCCTGCTGAAAAAGTAGTCGCGTGAGTCTATGCTTGGACAGTAAAAGCATGGAATGGCACTTTTCGAAAGACTAAAACGATGAATTAATCCGACCACCCACGCGTAGAATACCTTCGTGATCTAAAAAGGGATTTAAGGCCAGCAGGTAATTTTTCGAATTTAGACTTTGCTTATTGCGAAGAATATTTAATTCTAATGGAAAACTATCAGCTTGAGATAATTTTATTAAATGTTTGAATGATGATTCTAGTTCCTCAGGCTGCAAAACACCTAAAAATTTGTTGTTAGGATATCTGCAGTTATGTACGAACCTTAATAAGTATGCGAAAAAACTTTGTATGGTTTTTAGCTTCGAATATTTATCAAAATCAATTAAATTTACGCTTGTCTGATTCTGCTCAACTAATGTAAAATGAATCTTTAATTCAGGAATTTCTTCAATTTTAATATTGTTACTGCTCAATTGAGGCCAATTATTTTTAGATTCGTACAAAAATGAGGTACCGTTCCACCAAACGTCTAGATTATTTAATTTGTGCGCGTCAACACCGCGAGAAGCACAATCCGCGGGGTTTAGCGCAGTGGGGACGTGTCGCCACTCCGAACCTTCGGTTAACTCTAAAATGGTTGCTACTCTGTTAGATACAAACGTTTTTAATTTAGTATGACTAGTGTTAAGCCACGCTAAAACGATCGATGAATCAGTCCAAAAGTAGGATCGCGCTATGTTACAACGAAGCGTGCGGACGACCGCGGCAGTGAGCTGAGAGCGCCCAGTACTGCAGCGCAAAGCTCCAGTCGTGGTATGGTCGTCGGCGCGACGGGACTCACGCGCGCCTTCGCACAAAGGAGCCGGACAGTGTCGCCGCCTTGATTGTTTGTCGACTTTAAGTAAACACAGGCTGCGTACGCGTCGTTGCTACTGTCACAAAAACAATGTAATTCTATAGAAGCAACCTGAGTCGCATAGCACGTATCTAGGTATACGGAGCGTTTTAATTGATGTCAACCCATATACAAACTGTTGCCAGGATTTCTTGATATCCTCAGGCACGGGTTGATCCCAGTTAATCTTGGCAAGCCACAGCCTTTGTATTAATATTTTTGGCACTATAGTTACCAAGCTTAACACACCTAAAGGATCGAAAATTTTACACGAATCGGACAAAATTGATCGTTTAGTGGGACTATCATTTCTTGGCGAATACTGAGTGGGGAAATGTATGACGTCAGTGTCAGAATCCCAGCCCACTCCGAGTGTGTGTGAAGAGGAACTAAGTATAAGGCTACTTTGGGTATCAGTATTTTGACTGTCGTTTAAAATTAAGGACGAGTTAGAACGAAACTTACTCAACGGAAAACAACCAGTTGACAAACATTTCTCAATCGATTTTTTATGTATAATAAAGTAGGCTCTGAGTCCGCTCCCGTGAGCAAATCATCAACCAGAAAATCGTTCTGGATAATATTTTTAATATTTGAGTCTGCGCAATCCTCACCCAACTGCCATAAACAACGCGTACTTAAAAAACTAGCACTTGAATAGCCATAAGTAACTGTATTGAGTCTTAATGTTTTTAATCGGTCGTTCTCATTGTTACGCCATAAGACTAATTGTAAATCACGATCACACTCTTGTATTAATACTTGTCTGTACATTTTTGTGACGTCACCAGTTAGAACGTATCTATATGTCCTAAACCTGAGCAATATGTTAAAAAGAGAATCTTGTATGCATGGTCCAATCATCTGGAGGTCATTAATTGAATAACCAGACGATGTAGAAGCACTGCCATTGAATACAACGCGAAGTTTTGTTGACTCACTAGTGGGTTTGAGTACTGGGTGATGCGGCACAAAAAATGCAATGCTAGGGCGTCGAACCTTAGACTCAGAAAGATGGCCTAACTCGGCATACTCGTCAATGAATTCTTTATACATTTTTTTAAGTTCTGGGTCTTAAATCGCTTTTCTAAACCAATAAAGCGTTTTTTAGCCAATCGATACGAGTCGCCTAAGCAGTCGGGCTCAGTTATCAATGGAAGGCGCACACAAAAGCGGCCGTCCTTCTCGCGGTATGTATGAGTGACAAAATGTTGTTCACGTTCAGCATTTATGTCGGTGAGCTGTTGAGTAGACTGAGGAATCTGTTCTAGCTGCCAAAACTTCGTCATTAACTCATCTAAATTATTATGCGTTGAAATATGATTGCATTGAATAAATGAATATTGTTTAGAAAATTTTTTATCATATATAGGACCTGCTAGTATCCAGCCAAGTCTTGACTCGCGCACAATGTGTAAATTATTACCTAACGTAATTTGCTCGGACCCAATTAAATGCCAAAAAATGTCAGCACCGATTAGAATATTAATAGATGCGGGCTGATTAAAATGGGGATCTGCGAGCTTGATGTTACGGGGAATTTTTAATCGCGAAACATCAATATATTTGTGCGGCATATCGCCGGTGATAAACGGTAGTACCAATCATGACACATTTAAGTTAAGACTGTTGTCATGTTTTGATTTGATCACAATACTACAACGCTCAGGCATACCTGTTATTGGAATATTACCTACACCGACTACGCTTGTGTTATTAGGCTGAGAAGTCAACTGCAGCTGTTGTTTCAAGCTATTAGTGATCGAAGAAGTTTGACTTCCGCTATCTAAAAGACATCTGACGGTTAAACAAGCGCCGGTATCGGGATTACACACATTTATAAGCGCCGTAGACAGTAAAATGTGATTATTGTCAAAGGTCGCCATGCCGGTCGTAACCTGAGGTTCCGATTTCGGTGGCGGATCTAATGAGAGATTTGTAGCCTGAGGATACTCCCTATGCAAGAGTGTATTATGACGTTTTTTGCACTTAGAGCAAGGACCCAACCTACAGCGATGGGAAGAGTGACCCTTGCGTAAACAATTTAAACAAAGTTTCAACTTTACCGCCTCAGTAATCCTATTATCGGCGGACTTGGACAGAAACGACGAACAATCGTAGATACGATGCTCCCCGCCACAGAAGACACACGAGGCAGTAATGGCAGAGGCACCGTCGGCGGCGGGAGCGGCTGAAATTTGAAACGATTTCGCGGGTGACTTTCGTGAATTAGAGAAAGCATGTTTTGCATTGAGAGCTACCTTCTCCGACTTACTTCGCTGGACCGATTCTAAAATATCGGCGCGACCCTTTATAAATTTAAAAAAGTCAGTGAGTGAAGGAATCTCCTCAAAACTATTTTTGTATTCCTCCCATTTAAAATTAGTGCTACTGTCGAGCTTCGCTGAGATTATGTGTATAATTAAAGTATCCCACTTGTCTGTGGGCTGGCCCAAACTATTCAAGGCACGCAAATTTTTGGACACATGATCAATTAAATATCTTAGGCCTTTGGCTAATTCTCGTCCCATCGGCTGAATGTTAAAAAGGGAATTAAGGTGATTATTAACTAACTGTTTTTTATTGTTATACCTCTCGCAGAGGAGATGCCAAGCTTCCAAATAATTGGTCTCTGTTACTTCCAAATTACTTATAACTTGCGATGCCTCACCCTCTAAATAAGAATTCAAATAATGGAATTTATGGATCGGTTTTATACGATCGTTAAAATGAATAAGAGAGTTGAAGGTATCCCTAAACTCGAGCCACTTAAAATAAGTACCATCAAAATTAGTGATTTTAATAATAGGCAATCTAAAGTTGATGTCATTGTGGTGACTACAATGCGAATATGTGTCAGATTTCACACTAACCTTGTCGTTTGAGTTATCCACCAACCTTTGGGCGATTGCAATTAAGGTAAGAAATTCTTGTTCAATCTCCTCTCGCACATCAATTTCAGAGTCCATCGAATCAGGATTCGAAATCTCAATTTGTGTCTGTAGTTCATCAAATTGGCTAAAAAGATTACGAAATCGATCCAGCCTCAGTGTGAGTTCACTTGTTTGGTCAGACGAAAGACCGTCACAATTATTTAATTTATCAAGATAATTTTTAAATTTAGTTACACGTCCTTTAATGGAGCTTCTAATAATATTATGTGACGATTTCTCAGTCATCTTGCACAATTATTACAAAAGAAACAAGAATTGCACCAAACAATTAAACAAATAAAAATGTACTTAACAAAAAATACGTAAATTGCTCGGCTTATGCTCCCAGACAGCGCGGCGGCGCAAGTGACGACCAGGTGTCTTGTATTGTAACGGTAAATGATGTACTTTGGCTCAGCTGATCGAACAATAGGCCGGGCACGAGCCGCCGATGTGACGTACGCAATTGTAAGTTTGCACTACACAGAAAAATAGTATAATATTAGAAAAATGCTTTGAATTTATTATAAAATTACCTATAGGGATTTATTGAATGGCAAACATAAAGGCAAAAATTGCTTAAATATGTAGATACTAGTTTATGCTAATCGCAAACAATGTAGGTAGGTATTTAAGAACACTTAGGGCGTGGCCCGTTTAATTTCTAGAGAATAAATCACCAATTTGAATGTGATTAAAACGTAATATTCAATTGAAATAATAAAATATAGAAAGAAGCAACCCTAATAGTCACGTACAAGGGGGAAAATTATAGAAATAGGTATAGAAAAATTAGGAATAGTGCACTTCCCTGGCTAAACCTTGTGCTGCGGTGCGTTAGGCTGACCGGCTGGCTTGAAGCGAGGGTTAGCTGGAAGCTGCGTCACTGGTCCAAGGGTCGCATCAAGGTCACGGAGTCCAAACTATTTGACGGCGGCAGATGCAATCTTATAAATCCGTAGCCATGTATCATCACAGCTGTTGAGATTCTTCTTCCTCTTGCTCCACCGAAAGTCGTGGTCCGAAACGATGAATATAAGTGCGTGACCCTTTGTCCTTCACGAAGCTCAGCTTGATGTGCAGTATGGGCGTGTTTGCGATCACGTCGGGGTCACCATATGATGCGTATTGGGGTCTTCATAATAAAAAATACAGCTATGCTCTTCCACAATACTTTTAATGTAATATTTGCAATATTAAAACATTACAAGTAGAATTATAGGTACGTTAAAATATATAGGCAACGTCACGCGCAATAGAAGGTGTGCGAGTGAATAAAAAAGGTGGGGCGCACGGCGCGCCGCCACGAGTGTTGGGAACCGGTTGGCGGTCCGTTCTCGACGTAGACAACACACGGCGCGAACAATAGGTTATGTTGACTGTTCTGAACACTTTTGTCACTGTTTTAAAACTCAAAATTAGCTAATTTCAATTTTAATTAATTTGATTCACAGAAGGACTTGTTTACGTTCTCGGCAGTGTTGCCAATCTCTCTCTCTCAGAAAGTGTTAGTTAGGCCATTACCTAGGCATAAGTTTAATGAATTCCGGAATAAAATTTTGATTGGAATGAATGCTATGAGTCCTGATTTAATGGAGATTGATTCGCCAAATGAAAATTTCAATAATTTATTTATTGTAGTTAACAAGGAATTTCAGAATACTTCTAGGACTAAGGAGAAAGTAGTTAAGGAATCTCGAGCTTTTAGTGAGTGGGCTACTGCAGGTATTTACAAAAGCAGAGCAAAGATGTACGAGTTGTACGGCATGAAGAGATACAATTCTGATTCGAACTTCACTGAGTATGTTAGGAATTATTCCAAGATATTTAAAAGATAGTGCAATACAGCTAAGACATTATTCGTTAGGAACAAAATTGAACAATCCTCGAATAAAATTAAGGCAACCTGGCGAGCTATTAATGAAGCAACAGGTAAGACAACACTAAGAGGTAATAGTTTTAGTTTATTTGATAGTGACAAATTAATTCATGATGACAAAAAAGTCGCACACACATTTAATAAATTCTTTGCTAGCATACCGATTACTACTACTAGAGAATTAAAATCATCAGCTATAGTCGCAGAAAACCTATTAGAATCTAGTGTAGGAAAATGTGATGAGTTATTTAAGTTCCATTGTATTAATTCTACCGACATTATAAGTACTTTTCAATCTCTAGAGTCTAAGAATACAGGTGATCTCTGGGGCATTTCTGTGAGGGTTTTAAAAGTATAATTGATGTAGTAGCTCCTTATTTAAGCAACTTATCTAATAAGTGTATTGAATCAGGTGTTTTTCCCGATCTTATGCAACACAGTAGGATAATACCTCTTTTCAAATCCGGCAGTAAGACTGATCCTAGAACTGATCCCAGTGGCTTACCTGTTGATTTAGGAGTGCCGCAAGGCAGCATCCTAGGGCCTTTCCTGTTTCTTGTTTACATAAACGATTTACCTTTTTACTTGAAAAACATTTGTGACGTTGTACTGTTTGCTGACGATACTTCTTTGATATTCAAAGTAGATAGAAATAAGGAATATTTTAACGAAATAAACAGTGCGCTCATTCAAGTAACTAAATGGTTTAATGTAAACAATCTAGTACTGAACGCCAAAAAAACAAAATGTATTAAGTTTGCTCTGCCTAATGTCAGAAACCTTGGTACTAGTATAGCTCTAAATGACGATGTTCTCGAAACATCTGAATCTACATTATTTCTAGGAATAACACTTGATTCGAAATTACAGTGGGCTGCGCACGTTACATATCTCTCAGGGAAGCTTAGCTCAGCTGCTTATGCCATTAAGAGGGTTCGTAGGTTGACTGATGTCGATGCGGCTAGATTGGTTTATTTCAGCTATTTTCGTAGTATTATGTCATATGGCATATTATTATGGGGTAGGGCCGCTGACATCGAAAATATTTTTATATTACAAAAACGAGCAGTTAGGGACATTTACCAGTTAAAGACAAGAGTCTCACTTAAAGAAAAAATTAAAAATATTGTTATTCTTACTGTAGCATCACAATATATTTATGCCAGTGTTATGCATGTACGACTACATATAAATTCTTACAAAATGATTAGTGACATATATAGATAGATAGATAGAAAATTCTTTATTGTACACCATATAGAATACAAATGCTACATATAATGTTATACAATTTTACAAATGTACAATAGGCGGCCTTATCGCTATAAGCAATTTCTTCCAGGCAACCTTGGGATGGACTAGAAGAGATCAGATAAATAAAAACAGTGGTGTAGTCATAAAATGAAGTAAGGATCCATATATACATACATAAGTACATCAAAATAGTATATCATAAGTACATAAATAGATAAATACATGAATACATAAGTACATAAATACATCAATACATAAATAAATATAGTATACATATAGCTATACAAAATACATAGATACATTGAACTAAATAGAATATAAAAATTCAGTTACATAGCCAAGTAATGCTATTTTATGGCGCTTTTGAATATGCCAAGCGAGTTTGCTTGCCTAATTTCTATCAGCAACGCATTCCACAAGCGTATTGCTTGCACAGTAAAGGATTTGTCATAAAAATTTGTGGAATGTGTTGGCATCTGCAGCCTCAGATCCTTAGACGACCACAGAAACTTTGCATGTGTGTCATGAATGAACTTAAAACGTTCTTTGAGATACGAAGGGGTGTCCGGGTTGAATAGGATATTATACAGTAATGTAAGAATGTGAGTATTCCTGCGAAGACGATTTGGGAGCCACTTGAGTTTGCTACGCAATTCTGATACATGATCATATTTACGTAACCCAAATATGAATCTGATACAAAAGTTTTGGAGACGCTCAAGTTTATCAAGTTGCTCCTCAGTGAGGTCAAGATAGCTGACATCAGCATAATCGAGTGCTAGGAGAAGTAATGACTGTGCAAGCGCAATTTTAGTGGACGTTGGGAGAAAATTCCGCAGCCTACGCAACGAGCCTGCTGACGCGAATAGTTTTCGACTAGTCTCCCGCATTTGATACCCCCAGGATAAAGTTTTATCCATGCATAACCCCAAATTTTTCACGTGATCAGTAAAAGCTAATACGTTGCCGTCGAATTTAATCTCAGGCAGCATTGACCAATTTAACTTAGAGATCATTCTGGGACTGCCGATAAGGATTATTTGCGTTTTAGATGCATTAATCTTGAGCCCATACTTTTTACTCCACTCACAGATTTGTGCTAAGTCCGAGTTTATATCAGAAAATACATCTGCTACCGATTCTAGTGGTGCCTGCGAGTAAATTTGTAAGTCGTCTGCATAAAGGTGGTAGGACGAAATTAACTGTTGAGAGATAGAATTTATAAAAATTGCGAAAAGTAACGGAGATAAAACGCCACCCTGTGGAACACCGGCAGTCGTATTACACCAAGAAGAGTACGATTCCTCAACGCGTATACGCTGTCGCCGCCCAAACAGATAACTATGAAACCAGTCAATCACCGTTGGAGATATGTTAATAGAGCGAAGTATGCCAAGCAGGATGTGGAAATCTACGGTGTTGAAAGCATTGTTAGAATCAAGTAGGGACAGAAGCGTGAGCTTTCCACTAGGGAGGTAAGGGATTTAGGAGAGCGTTCTTAGTGAGGAATGTGGAAAGTTGTTTATGTATCAGACGCTCAAGAACTTTGGACAGGAATGGCAGTATAGATATAGGACGGTAATCGGAGAAGGAAGATGGTTTCGGATTCTTCGGGAGAGGAATTATTTGCGCATCTTTCCAAGCTGAGGGAAAGATACCGGTAGTTATAGAATAATTTAGAATATGGCACAGGATAGAAAGGATTTCATCAAGGATAGGAAGAATCATGTTTCGGCTGATACAGTCACTACCAACGGCATTGGATGAGATTGCAATTATGCTCTTTTTAACATCACAACAAGTAAATTGCTCGAAAACAAAAGGAGAATAACTGGGAGTTGGGATTTTTGAAAGATCTAGTAAGGTATTTGTTTTAGTGGTCCCATCAAAATTGGACGAAGCTGTGAAATGTACGTTTAGAGAATTTATATCTATGTCTTTAAGATGGACTTCATCGCGCGACTTGCCGACTCCCAGTTTTTTAAGAAATTTCCAGACCTAAGACGGATCTCCATTTTGAACAGAGTTATGGATATGCTGGCGTTGTGCTTTCCTACACACCTTGTTGCAAAGATTTCTTACATTAACATATTAAGTAGGTCGTCGCTTGTATCTCGCTTTGGCCGCAGCTTTTGACATACACAATATTAATACTAGAAACAGGCACAAATTATGTTTACCATATTTCCGTTTACACAAAACACATAGCTCTTTTATAATGGGCTTAGTATAAGAATCTATAATAAAATACCGAGTAATATTTTAGACTTGCCTTTAAGGTCGTTTCAGACAATTGTTAAAAATAATCTTTTACTAAAGGCATATTATAGTTTAAATGAGTATCTTGACGACAAGTGCGCTTAGAAATAAATATTATTTTATTAGGTCAATTTTTTTTTATTAATAGGTCAATAGGCAGTTTTATACTCTAGTTAATTACCGTATTCTCTTTTATACTACATTTGCATTCTTGTTCTACTCTTTTTATTATTGTAAGGTGAGGGTAACTCGTAGTCATGAACTGCTAACTAATAGATTGTAAATTGCTGCATATACCATTACTTTTCGGAACATACTGTTCCACCACAGATCAGAACAGTCATATTCGCGAGTTGCTTACATCAAAAGACGTAAGTGGATGCTCCTGTTTCACCATATTCACTTTGGGAGGCTTACTAAATGAACATAATTTATTGCTTGAGTATGATATATATAATAACTATTAACTTTTGCAATAGTAGATAACTCACAATGTGAAACAGTTGCAGCTCCTTACAAATATAACATGTAAAACTATTATATTGGCAGTTAAAAAGAGTGGCCACGAGTTTTATTGCCCGTTCTTTCTCGTGGTTCTACCACGAGAAATTGCATTGCGAACGTGTCAGTAAATGAAAATGTAGAATCATCTAGTAATTAACTTTAATTTTTGACGTTCATAAGCGTCACTTTGTGGCCTAAATGAATAAATGATTTTGAGTTTGAGTTTTGAGTACCTACTTTCATCAAATATGACAACAAAAATTGCGCTATTCCTGTATTGAACAAACAGAGATTTCATTATAATAGTTTTCAAAGTCAATATGATATATAAATTTAAATATCAATATCTCAATTCAATATGCTAAAACGTTTTGCTTGCGTTTTTGAAATATTGGAATACGGATGTCGCCAGAATACGGCCGCACGTGACGATTTGCAGGGGGGCGCCCCGCAGTAGTGCGCTTCACCCCCTCAATTACCTAAAAATTCGCTTTGGAGAGCGCCTTAAGGCTGAGTCAGAGCATACTAGTACTTATATTTATGTGATGGGACTTTACGATCGTCCCGACGTTTTAGCATGAGAAACACCAGGAACATCACAGGACCATATAACCACTGATTACTAGCTCCAGTTTATACAGAGGTACTGATTCTCTCTTGGGGAGGCCTATGTCCAGCAGTGGACGTCTTTCGGCTGATATGATCATGACTGAATCTCTATAACTACTGTAAAATATCTTCATGACAGCCGGGACCGACGACTTATCGTGCTCTCTGAGGCACACGATAGTCAACTATACAATACACATATTTTTTTATAGACTCACGCCTGTATCCCCGAAAGGGTAGGTAGAGGTGTAATATTACACCCACATTTCGCCATGGATTTTTAGCTGCCACGTAATAGGGGCGAGTGTGGGGGCGAGCCTATAGCCGTTAGATACCGGGCACACCACCAGACTCATGCTGCTACTGAGAATTTGGAAAAACCTAGAAACAGTTTGGCCAACCCGGGCATCGAACCGGGCAGAACTTCAGCATAGTGTGTTTAGAGACTTAATATAAACATTGATACAATTCTAAGCCTACACAATATAAAGCTCTTCCTGATTGTGTACCCCTAGTTTGAGTTTATATCATGACTAGCAGAGCCCGCAGTTACACCCGCGTTATTTAGCGTTACTGCTCCACACCCGGGGCTCTCAGCATGTTATAGCCTTCCCTCCTCGATAAAAAGGTTCTTCAACATAAAATAATATTATAATCGGACCAGTAGTCGCTGACATTAGTGCGTTCAACCAAACATACAATCAAACAAACTCTTCAGGTTTATAATGTTACTAGCTTTCGACCGCGGCTTCGCCAGCATGAAATTTTAATAAAAAGTAGCCTATGTTCTTCCCAGGGTTTCAGCCTATCCATGTCAAATTTCAACACAAACGGCTCTGTAGATTAGCCGTGTAGCATACATATGTATTAACAGATATTACTTAAAAATTACTTTTGTTTTCATAATCGTTGAACTTCAGGTAAAGATTAGATAGTATGTAGGTATATTATTGAAGTTATGAAGAGCTTATGTACCTACTGAATATAACAGCAGCTAAAATAAAAACTGAAAACATTACCACAAAGTACATATCAGACCGTCATAAGCGCGCTTTTACGTCATAGCTGCCAGATCGCACCAATCTTCTCATCAATCTGGGGTATTGGTTAGACAAATATAACATCGTTGGGCAAGTGAGATTTCTATCATAATGTTTATTCTGGATACGCTACGCCCAAAATTAAAATAAATGTTTTTTTTATTTTTATTTTCAAGTTTTTAGTTTTGTTGTTAGTTGACACTTCTCTATCTATTTTCATAGTGAGCCCTTTTCTACCAATCAAACCCTGTCATTCGATACCCATATTGAGTTATTCGTGGCAAATAGGTAATCCGCCATTTTGTGGCGGCGGCCATCCTGGATTTTTCATAGTGATGTCTATTTTACCAATCAAGCCCTTTCATTTGATACCCATATTGAGGTATTTGTATTAAATATGATATCTAGTACTGTAAAAGACAAATTTAATGTACATTAAATACTGAAGGCAATAAATTTATCAATTTTGAAAACAATTTGATAACTACTCTAGAATGAGCATTGTAAAAAATTAATATTTAAAAAAAAATCTAAATTTTTTTTTATGTTATACTGTTTTATTACAATATAAAAATGATGTAGTCAGGTTATGTACTAAAAGCTAAAAAGTAATTCGGTAAGTTCTAGCTACCAGATCGCACCAATCTTCTCATCGATCTGGGGTATTGATCAGACAAATATAATAAAATCGTTGGGCAAGTGAAATTTGTATCATAATTTTTACTCTGGATAGGTACCTACGCTACGCCCATATATTTTTTTAGTTAATTTTATTTTCATAGTGAGCCCTTTTCTACCAATCGAGCCCTGTCATTGATACCCATATTGAGGTATTTGTGGAAAATAGGTAATCCGCCATTTTGTGGCGGCGGCCATCTTGGATTTTTCATAGTGAGCCCTATTCTACGAATGAAGCCCTTGATGCCCATATTGCGGTATTTGTGGAAAATAAGTAATCCACCATTTTGTGGCAGCGGCCATCTTGGATTTTTCATAGTGAGGTCTATTTTACCAATCAAGCCCTTTCATTTGATACCCATATTGAGGTTGTTGTGAAGTAATATGTGATCCGCCATTTTGTATCGGTGGCCATCTTGAAATTACAATCATTTAAATATTATCTTTTAATATTGACTAGAGGACCCGTGCTGCTCCACAGCATATTTTAATATTATAAAAAAGCTCTTACATATAGGTATGATATGTACATTGTAGCCTTATCTAATAAGTAAAAAGATGATATTCTTACCAAAAATATATATATCACAAAACTTCTTTTCTCATAACATTGGTATAAGAATATTTTCGGTAGGAATAAAAAAAATCCTGGATTTTTCATAGTGATGTCTATTTTACCAATCAAGCCCTTTCATTTGATACCCATATTGAGGTATTTGTATTAAATATGATATCTAGTACTGTAAAAGACAAATTTAATGTACATTAAATACTGAAGGCAATAAATTTATCAATTTTGAAAACAATTTGATAACTACTCTAGAATGAGCATTGTAAAAAATTAATATTTAAAAAAAAATCTAAATTTTTTTTTATGTTATACTGTTTTATTACAATATAAAAATGATGTAGTCAGGTTATGTACTAAAAGCTAAAAAGTAATTCGGTAAGTTCTAGCTACCAGATCGCACCAATCTTCTCATCGATCTGGGGTATTGATCAGACAAATATAATAAAATCGTTGGGCAAGTGAAATTTGTATCATAATTTTTACTCTGGATAGGTACCTACGCTACGCCCATATATTTTTTTAGTTAATTTTATTTTCATAGTGAGCCCTTTTCTACCAATCGAGCCCTGTCATTGATACCCATATTGAGGTATTTGTGGAAAATAGGTAATCCGCCATTTTGTGGCGGCGGCCATCTTGGATTTTTCATAGTGAGCCCTATTCTACGAATGAAGCCCTTGATGCCCATATTGCGGTATTTGTGGAAAATAAGTAATCCGCCATTTTGTGGCAGCGGCCATCTTGGATTTTTCATAGTGAGGTCTATTTTACCAATCAAGCCCTTTCATTTGATACCCATATTGAGGTTGTTGTGAAGTAATATGTGATCCGCCATTTTGTATCGGTGGCCATCTTGAAATTACAATCATTTAAATATTATCTTTTAATATTGACTAGAGGACCCGTGCTGCTCCACAGCATATTTTAATATTATAAAAAAGCTCTTACATATAGGTATGATATGTACATTGTAGCCTTATCTAATAAGTAAAAAGATGATATTCTTACCAAAAATATATATATCACAAAACTTCTTTTCTCATAACATTGGTATAAGAATATTTTCGGTAGGAATAGTAGTTTCAGTATGAATGGTAGCTTTGATAGCAATCGTAAGTAACATTGCTAGCAAAACTACCATATATGTTCTACCAAAACTGCTATTTCTACTGCAAATACTATCCCTATCAAAACTACTATGCATACTACCACTATCATATCTAACAATTTTTTAAAACTACCATTTCTACCAAAACCGCCGGTGCTCTCAAAAGGACCTTTTCTCTCAAAACTACTATTTTTACCAAAGCTATAATTTCTACCATAACTACCACTTGTAATATAATTATATGACAATATTACTATGAAACGCTGTAATATCTTCCACATAAAAAAATAATTAAGAGTCCGTAATTTAAAAACACAAAAATTTTCCTAACATAAAACATCCCAACATTAGGCGGAAATTTTACTACATTCAGGGAAAATTCCTCGGGTCGCGGGTATACTGACGCCGTTACGGCGACCGATAGAAGACCACCGCGGTGTTTTAGTGGGTATCTAGGGGGAAGAGCTGAGCCACACACCCCCCTCCACCTGCCCCAAACTTGGTAGGTACCGAGTTGGCGGAGGAGTCTCTTTGAGGGACAGTCCGTAACTGGATTTCATCGCGATACAAAAAAAGGGGGAATATTCCTCAACATCAGAGATCAGTTCACCCAACATTATGGGTTAACTGGTAACATTCCAACTGGTAGCATACCAACATCGGGTATAATTTTACACACCACCACACTTACACCCGTATGAAAGTAAGGCAAGGTCACCATAAGCACGTCGATTCTGTAAAATTCAAACAAGAACTCGTATTTCACGTCACTATTCGCTCTCACTTCGCATAAGGTTCAAAATGACTTTGATTTTGAGTGCGAAGTGAGCGTCGAACTGACGGGAGAATTACTTTATAGTATGCCACTTTTTACGTCATCCCATACTTTATCTGTCAAAATCTCGAGGTCAATTTAGTTCATTTCGCAAACACGCTCGCAAGAGTAGCGCTAGTGTAGATTCGAAATATCAACCGAGTTTTCAGAATGTCAATCAAGAAACTCACAGCGGATTCAGATTCGAAGTTTACAATGAAGTCTTACAGAATCACACTGAAGGAGGCATAACGGTTTTTCCTGGCAGTTACCGCAAGGAATTTATTAGATGCCATAAAAATATTTTTGAATTTAGAACCGTCCATGTAGAGAGAAAACTTTCGTTTTTGCGTGAAAGAGTAACAATATCCATCCATCCATCCACCTATACATACATATTCACAAACTTTCACATTTATAATATTAGTAGGATAGGATTTGTAGGATTAGTAGGATAATCTAGTATAATAATTTTATTACTATCATATATCCTAGGATCAACCTCTGCAAATGCTTGGCTTGGCAATATTTCCGAGCAATGAAATTACTAACTGCAAGCGCACAGAATTGTAAAATAAACTGCTTCTTGATACTTCTTGTAATGTGTGCAAGGGTTATTAAATAAAAATACCGAACATTAAAATCCATTTCAACAATTTATTCACAATAACAGGTATATTTCCATACAAAATACATCATTTAAAATATTTTATATCATTTTCATACTAAATAAACATCCACATTAAAACCTAAGCAAGCATTTATGACTAGATTTACTCAAAATAATAACCATACAACTATACATATAATAATTTCATTTAAATACATTTCATATCAATAAATTAATTCATTTGTAGCAGAAAAAATAGCAGTAGGTATTCATTTTAAGGCGATAAAAATGTTTTGGCACATTATTTTTTCATATATTTCGAATAAATAAGGCACATAGCCACTTGATTACAATAATTTGTATACATATTTAAAATTCCATTTAAAAATTCACTCCTAATCAGAAAAACCTTACAATTTAAAAACCCCATAGGGGATATATTTAGAAAAAATGGGACCGAATTTTTAAAAGCGTGTAGCATTCTCCTTTATTTACAAAATATTCTTCGAAAAATCTTTATATTTCTCCTCGGAAGCCTTCTAGGCCGGAGGATACAAACCAATATGGTAGTCAACCATAAAGGTAGAACAAAACCGAACTAAGTTCGTGTGGGGGTTATTTTTTCCTCGGGGGAGGCTGCATTGGAGGCTGATGGAAGGGATGATATTGCCTTGACAATATGCTCTCCTGAAATAGCAGAAATTACATTACAAAACAAATTGTTACTGTACGAGTTCTTTATACAGGAATATGAATTATATTTTTCCTTTTATTTAATCCTCGTTTGGTTTAAAGCCTGAGACTGATGCCATTGATGTAACAATCCTCAATATCTATATCTTATTTTAGGTAATTGCCCACGCAAAGTCAAAATCGGGCTTAATTCATTTGTAGCAGAAAAAATAGCAGTAGGTATTCATTTTAAGGCGATAAAAATGTTTTGGCACATTATTTTTTCATATATTTCGAATAAATAAGGCACATAGCCACTTGATTACAATAATTTGTATACATATTTAAAATTCCATTTAAAAATTCACTCCTAATCAGAAAAACCTTACAATTTAAAAACCCCATAGGGGATATATTTAGAAAAAATGGGACCGATTTTTTAAAAGCGTGTAGCATTCTCCTTTATTTACAAAATATTCTTCGAAAAATCTTTATATTTCTCCTCGGAAGCCTTCTAGGCCGGAGGATACAAACCAATATGGTAGTCAACCATAAAGGTAGAACAAAACCGAACTAAGTTCGTGTGGGGGTTATTTTTTCCTCGGGGGAGGCTGCATTGGAGGCTGATGGAAGGGATGATATTGCCTTGACAATATGCTCTCCTGAAATAGCAGAAATTACATTACAAAACAAATTGTTACTGTACGAGTTCTTTATACAGGAATATGAATTATATTTTTCCTTTTATTTAATCCTCGTTTGGTTTAAAGCCTGAGACTGATGCCATTGATGTAACAATCCTCAATATCTATATCTTATTTTAGGTAATTGCCCACGCAAAGTCAAAATCGGGCTCCGTGGCCGGAGAGCCTATATCCAGCAGTGGACTATAGCAGGCTGATGATGATGATCAATTGCCTACTTATAATTTTTGTCTGTTTTATGTCCTCTAGCAACATTCAGATTTTTCTTAGGGTTTTTAAGAAATAATATTTGAAATGTAAGGTTTAAGCCAAGAGATACTCACCACATCACTTGGTCTACTTTGGGGCGCTCCCATTCTCCTCTCTTGTAAAATTATTTGATTAGCAGCGCTGTAAATATTGTCATATATTAGTTTACCTCTATATAACAATTTGCTTTAGATAACGTTACGTTTAATAAGTTAGTTAGAAGATTGGTACTTTTGATAGTTAAGTAGTAGATAATATCGAATGGTCTATCATAAGATTCATAAGTAACAGATGTAGACACGAAGACACAAATTAATAAAATTAGTTAATAATTGACGTTAGAGAATTTTATTCAAGGATGTATTGAAGATATCAGACAGTGATATTTGATCTCAAATCCATGAGGTAAAATTAAGGAGTAACGAGAAAAGGAAAACATTCGGAGTAAGGGCTGTGGGATGTTATAATAGGTATAAGGTGTGAGTAAATAATATAAAGCATAACCAAACCGATATATACATAAAATATCCATGATCTATAAAAGACGAAAAGGATGCAGAGGAGAAAAGAGATGTTGAAAGATAGCAAGAGGGGACGAAGAGAAGAAGGAAAAGAACAACAGTAAAATATAAGTATCAGACTGATTCTGCTCGAGCCGAAGGTCGATCGTCACTTGCATCTCCCTCGAGGTGCTCCAAAAAAGGAAGGAGAAGAAGAGAAGGAAGGAGGAAGAAGAAAGTAGGAGGAGACATAAGATATATCTCACGTGTCCATCTCCTCCTGTGTGAGGTCGAGCGCCTCCTGCATCTCCCTCGAGGTGCTCTGAATAAAGTCGCGGTCACAATACTTGCCGAGCCCCTGTTCCGTCAGTACCTGTGGATATTTGGAAATTTTCTTTATTATACACATTACACATATTATATTAACACGAATAACGGAGAATGCTCTGAATGCCTAGTAAAACCCAAGATTTAAAAACTTTTCACAGTTAAAGTCTGATTGCGACCACGTTAATTTTACAAAACTTGGTTGAATTATGTAAAATTTCTGAATAGGCCAAACCATTAAAAGTGAGGCGGCAGCAAATGTCATGAAGATGGACAGCGGTGTCTAGTATCAAAGACTTCTGCAACTGCATTCACCAATCCATCGGCCAAGCGTGGCGATTACTGCAAACACCCCCCAATAGGGTTTCCCATGCAAACCTCTGTGGTGATGTCACCAGACTCCGGGCTGCTACTGAGTATTCGGAAAAACCCAGTTACACTTTTGCTCGACCCGGGAATCGAACGTGGGACCTCCGATCAGCAATCGCATACGCTATCCACTGGACCACGGAGCAGGCTTAACTTAGCTTTGCATTTTGAATTTTGAATTGTCGAACTTTCCTAACTGCAAATGCTGCAGAACTAAGTTTGACTGCCAGACAGGATATTTGAGCGCCCCACTGAAGCTTACAATCTAAAGTTAAACCTAAAAATACAGTTGAATCAACTAGGTTAATTGTTTCGTTATTTAAAGTTATATTAAAAAGAACATTTTTGACATTCGGCAAAGTGAATTACACACATTTTGTTTTGCCAGAGTTGAGTAGCAAATTATTTCTCGTGAACCAATGTAGTACTTGCGCAAGAGAATTATTTACGCCCTCAATGTTATTTGTATTACGATCAACTTTAAAAATAAGTGAAGTATTGTCAGCAAAAAGAACAACATCACACAGATTTCTAACAAAGAATGGCAAGTCATTAATATATATTAAAAAAAGAAACGGACCAAGAATAGAGCCCTGTGGAACGCCCATTCCCACTGGCAAACCTTGAGACCTACTTCCACTAACATCTACATACTGAACTCTATCTCTAAGATAACTGGCAAAAAGATTGAGTGCGCTATCTTGAATACCATAATGGTTGAGTTTACGTAAAAGTGTATCATGTTAAATTAACGTGGTCGCAAATCAGACTTTAACTGTGAAAAGTTTTTAAACACAGAGGTGTAAATATTACACTCACATTTTGCCATGAATTTTTAGGTCCCACGTAATAGGGGGCTGGCCTATTGCCGTTACCGGGCATGTGCCCGGTAACGGCAATAGGCTTGCCCCCTATTAGACTAAAGGCGTTACACTTTAAAATAAAATAAACCTAACTTCAACAGTGAATATCTTTCGGTTGAAATGACTTAAGCTGTCTCCAAAGGCGTAGGTACATAGCACTCCCAGCTTTATACGCCGCAGCCGTGCTCACCCCAGTGGTTACCGATTCCAAATTATAGGCAGAAACTTCTCACCATTGTTTTATGAAGAACCTACCTACATACGGCAATGGCAGCTTCAAATCCTACCAAAACCAAAGAGCTCAGATATTTACATAGAGGCGCATTTCCTATGAGCGCTCCGAAGACAAACTTTGTGTGACCCAAATTGCCGCTTGACCCAAATTGCCGCCTTTACGAGAGCAAGAGAGACGAACGTTCGTCATGTGTATCTTAACTACGAGAGCAAGAGAGACGGAGAACGACGCTAGCGCCGCGAACGGCGCCAATTGCGAACTAAACTGGTGACAGTCTCCACTTGGCATCGGCACACGAAATCCTTAAGAACTGCGCTTCTATGTAAATCTGTATTCATTGGCAAAACTTGATAGGCATTTGACACACAGATCAGTTTACTTTAAAGATGGGGTCGCTATAGAGCAAAGAGCGAGATATATCTATGAGCGAGATTCATGGTGAAATGGTTAGGTTGTTATAAAAGTAACAAAATAAGTAAACTTACTCGAGTAATAAGATTCTCCGCTGGATTCTCTATGCAATAAGGCACGTTGTTGTTCTGTATCTGCGTTTTGTCACGATCTGGAAACGATTAAAATCATGATTACTATTAATATAATAATTATTATTTATCTTATCTGTCATCTGTGGTCTCGAATGTGTTGTATTGTTTAGATACCTATTGATTTAATGTAGATTCATCACATATCGCCTTCACTTTACAAATGTTTTGTACCAACTGATAGCAAACTGATTGCAAATAGGTACAAACCGAATTGTATTTGTAATAACAATTTAATTTTTTGGTTTTGATAAAGCCGTAAATATACACACACACAAGATTTCTTAAAGCCATCTATTGGCTAAATATGAAAGGTAAAATTTTTGTCAAGTACTGCAATCATTGTACAAAGAAGTAAGTTGAACAAAGTTGCATTGCAATCTCATCCTCAAAAATAAAAGGAAAAGATAATTTTGTTGCAATAATGATATAAATGACAATGTTAATAAACGCACAACAAAATATAAAATAAATTACCTACTCGGTATTAGTTAACAACTAAAGTTTTACAATATATAATTATATAAACAAACCATGCAAATATAATTAATTTTTCGTATATATATATAAATAGGTATGTATATAATATATATACCAATAATAAATAAATAAAATTATTCACAATCACAACACACTAAAACGGACTTACAGTTCTTTCTCATAGTCTGCATTAAATCGTTGGATGTTTTTCTGCGAATATTATTTTCAGTTATTTTTGTGTATGAAAAAATATTATACAGATGCATTTTGCAAAATCAAATTAAAACAGTAAGAGCCATCTGTTGTTTGCAATCGAAAACTTTCAGTACATGCCTTCCCACAATACTCCAATGGACTAACTAGTTCAAAAAAATTACATAGATGGCATTCTACTAAGTTTACATTGCATCAGTATAACATTTTTAGAATTTTAATGTGCCATGATTTTATACAAAAGAAAAATAGATACACTGATCACGACACAGAATATAAAAGTAAATAATCAGAAGCTTCTAGTTTCATACGACAGATAGGTATATAATAATTATAATGTAATAGCTATGATGACTTACTCGATGGCTTTGAATATCTTTTCGGAGTCCTTTCCGTGAAGAAGAGGCTGCATTTGAATTTCTTCGTCACTTTGATTGCCATCACCAGTTTTGCTGTAAGAAAAAAGTATTCTTTAGCTTCATCATTACACTAGCTGAGCTCGCGGTAACACTCGCATTACTTAGGGCTACTGCTCCACACCCATGGCTCAAAGAATAATGTTATATAGGCTATAGCCTTCCTCGATAAATGGGCTATCGAACAAAAAGGAATTATCCAAATTGGGTTAGTACATACATACATACATATATTCACGCCTTTTTCCCGTCGGGGTCCTCTACACTCATTACTCTTTTCATACATGCTCGCCGGTTTCGGGTACTTCGGACCTTGACGTTTTTTAGGACGTCCCCAATTTGATCGAGGAATGTCCGACGAGGTCTGCCGCGACCGACTTGCCCACACACATTTGTCTTATTAATCTGATTCGTCATTCTTTCTTCACTCATTCGCTCCACGTGTCCAAACCACTTCAGCATTCCTTTCTCAATCCTTATCACCACATCTTCTTTCAGTCCACTGCTCTTTCATATAGTTGCATTCGGAATTCTATCAATCAGTCTTACCCACGCATACTACGCAGTGATCGCATCTCAACTGCGTTAATTCTACTTTCATGCTTTTTTCTGCCAAACCTAGCTCTCACTTCCATACATCAACGTGGGGACAAGCACTCCATTATGAACCGCCAATCGCGCCTCTTTTGGCACAGTCTGGCCGTTCATAACGGCATACAGTGACCCATGTACACGATTGCCCGCAGTCACTCTCCTTTCAACACATCTTCCGTCCCTTGTAAACACGCTACCCAAATATACAAATTCTTTTACTTGCTCTACTTTTTCCTCTTCAATCGCAATATTACACTCAGTCAAACTTTCATCTTTTTCTACCACCATCACTTTCGTCTTCCTTGCATTAATTTTCATACCTTTAGCTTTAAAGCTCTCATTCATGCAGTCAATCATTGCTTGCAACTCATTCGCCGATGATGCAAGGATGACTTGATCATCGGTGTACAACAGGCACTAAACACGCAATCCTACCATATCGATCCCGCATTCAATTTCTCTCATAATTATCATTCATGCAGCTATCCATGAATAAGTTGAACAACCAGGGCGAGGCTGGACACCCTTGTCTGACACCTTTGGAGAAGACAATCATTATTTACCCCGCCGAAGAGAAAAGTAGTTGATGTTTTTTAACTCCAGATAATTAAATTGATAAAAGCGGTCTAAAGTGCAGTGATAGTGCAGTGAGTTCGCAAAAAGTTTAGTGCATCTCAAATACTATCCGTGAGTTTAAAAAGCCATCTCAGGGCTATTCTATGGGACCTATTTTCGACTAATATTATAACCCAAACACGAAGAATTTATTATCGCTATACCGACATTCTACTTACAACGCGAATCGTCCATACATTTGAATCGAACGCGTAAGTGACGCGCATTGCACGGCGCTTGCGACCTTTTGGCCGTGCACTTCGTCCGCAGTCGTGGAGTTGCTAGTCGTGTTGGGCATTTATTACTGTGCACCTAGTTAATTTATCTGCGCATTTTATACAGAGCATTTGAACGGTGAACTTTATTAGTGTCCGACTTTATAAAATATTATATTATTGCTTGGAATAATGGCACAACCGAATTTTATCTGGGGATGTTGTACAACTAATGATAAAAACGAAAAATATCTGCAATGTGGAGTATGTAAGAAGTCATTTCATCATGAATGCCTATCTTTGGAATCATCATTCAAGCAGTCATCTTGGATCTGCCCCTTCTGTACCTTAACAACTTCAAAAGGAAAAAATAATGACAATACCCCTGTCCGCTTTAATCCAAATGTTACTGTGCGCTCCAACAGAATGCAGCCACTACAGTCCCCACCTGGTTCAGAATCGTCCGAATTAACTGAAGATGGTGTGCGCGCTATTATTCAAGAAGCTATTGAGTCTCAGTCTAATAATTTATTGCAGAAAATTACTTCGACAATGCGCAGCCTGTTAAACACGGAAATAAAATCAGTGCGAAATGAAATTGAACAGCTAAAGGATTCCGTTGTTCACATGAGTGCACAGTATGATGAAATTCTGAAAGAACATTCAGAGGCGAAAAAAAAGATTAAAGAGTTGTCAGAGGATAACAGCAAAATGTCTACCGTGATTAAAGAAATGTCAATGCGCATTAATACCTTGGAACAGAATGCTCGCTCTAGTAACATAGAAATACAGTGTGTACCTCAGAAAAAAGATGAGAATTTAATTAATACAGTAAAACAACTGGCTAAGGTCATAGATTGTGAGATAAAGAAAGAAAATGTGTTGAATTGCACGCGCGTTATGAAGTTCAACAGCGGCTCTAATCGTCCTAAATCTATAGTAGTCCAATTCAACACACAAAGACTGCGTGATACTTTTTTGGCCGCTTGTATTAACTTTAATAAAAAGAAAAATTTCAACGACAAATTAAACACTAATAACTTTTACCCGCAAACTGAATAAGATACAATATTGTTATAATATTAACGGCGTACCACTTGGTCACGTAGAAACTGTCAGAGATTTAGGTGTAATACTTGACGCCAAACTAACTTTTGTTCCTCACATAGATGTTATTGTAAAAAAAGCGTCTAAAATGCTTGGATTTCTCATAAGAAACATTAAATCTTTCCGCTCTCCGAAAACTAAAATTCTTCTGTATAATAGCCTCGTAAGAAGCATACTTGAATATTGCGTCGTAGCTTGGCGTCCTCATTATGCTACACATAGCCTAAGAATTGAACGAATCCAAAAGCGTTTCTTAAATCATCTAGCCTACTCTACGTGGACAGCAAAAAAACAGCCAAGCTATTTGAAACGCCTCAAATATTTCAAAATTGACTCTCTGGAAAAACGTAGGAACTCTTCTGAATTGTTATTCTTGTTACAATTATTACACAATAACATTGATTGCCCAGAACTACTATCAAAATTTAAATTTAATGTTCCTCACAAATATCCCAGGAAACCAATTATGCTCTTACATCCTCCATTTCGAAGGTCAGTTTTAGGCTCCAACTCGCCTGTTTCACGGTTAAGTAAGATATACAATCACTATAGTAAACGAGTAGATATATTTGGAACAACATTTCAACGATTTAGGAACTAAGTCCATAATCTTACTATTGATTAACCGCCTACTATTTGCTATCATTTAAGTTTTCTAACAATTTTATAGTTTCCTCACTGTTAGGATAACTTTTGTCAATTGTTATTTTTTAAGATACCTACATTTAATTACGAGTATAATATGCATGTGGTGTTTACCTATATGAGTTGTGCACTTAGATTAAGATACTATGTTCTAGTTTGTAATGAATGTTTTAGTGTAATAACTACTGGTAAACCAATAAATAAATAAATAAATAAATAAAAAGACAAACCAGTCCGTATAGGCACCATTAATTTGGACACTTGCTCTAGAATCCCTATACAGGGATTTCAGAGCCCTTATTATACAGCTGTCCACCCCATACATGGATAACACCTTCCATAAGTCCTTTCTATTCGCCCTATCATAAGCCTTTTCCAAGTCTATGAACGCGCAATACACCTTCTGGTTTTTTGCCAGACATTTTTTGGTGACGCAGCGCAAGGAGAAGACTTGATCCGTACATCCAATTCCCTTCCGAAATTCCGCTTGCACGTCCCATATCTTGTCATTCGTCACATTTACTACTCTGTCAATCAAAATTCTGGCATAAATTTTTCCAACAACACTAAGAAGGCTGATTCCGCGATAATTTTGACATTCCTGCTGCGAACCTTTGCCTTTATATATTGGGATAAACACTGCCTTTGTCCAGTCATCTGGAACTTGGCCCTATTTCCAGCATAGATTAAAAAGGCGATGCAGCAGGTTAACTATGAGTCCGTCGCCAGCCTTCAACATTTCAGTCGTCACTCTATCACACCCAGCAGTCTTGCCTGGCCTCATACCTTTTAACGCTTTCATAACTTCATCCATTCCAATTTCATCACTAGGGCTCACAAACATATCTGTCATCTCTTCTTGTTCTATTTCACTCACATCTTTCTCAAATAAGCTCTCAAAATAATTCTTCCAGCACTCTAGTATCTTTCTTTCTTCATTCATGACTTCACCTCTTTCGTTCCTAATCACTTCTTTCACGCGCACCCCGCGCTTCTTTCACGAGTTTCCAAAAGAGATTTATATTCTCTCGGAAACTTGCGCCAAATTATTTCTCATATTTCTCCTTTTTCTCATTCTTCTTTCTCTCTATACATGCTTTTACTTTAGCTTTCACACATCTATATTTCATCTGCATTTCTTTGACATTATCTTCATTCATACCACCGCTCGCTCTATTCGTTGCTTCTTTTGCTAGAATATCCAGCCATGCTTTTTTCTTTTCATCATTTTTGATTAGCGCGTTAGACCAAACAAACACTTCGGCATTATAATATTATTATAGATACATACTCACTTCGAAACGCATCTTTCTTATGACTAGGCCCAAGACTCAATCTCGGACTAGTCGGACTAGGCTCTAGTTCGAGATTGATTGAGCTATGAGACGTTTCTTGACGGCAACAATTTCCATAAACTTGCTAAATACGCAACCTAGCGGTGTCTTTTTATTGACGCACGCCAGTATCCCTGAAGGGGTAGGCAGAAGTGTAATATTACTCCCACAGTTCGCCATGAATTTTTAGATCCCACGTAATAGGGGGCGAGCCTATTGCCGTTACCGGGCACATCACCTGACTCCGTGCTACTGAGAATTCGGCAAAACCCATTAACACTTTTGCCAAACCCGGGAATCAAACCCAGGACCTTCGAACAGCATACGCATACGGTATCCATTAGACCGCGGAGGCTCCTGAATGGAAATTGTTAAAAAGCGACTTGCATCTCGATCAAGCTTAAAACCCAGCGCACATATTATCTTGAAGTGGACCAATCCGTGTCGTTCAGCACTCAGATTGGTCCGCGCAAATCGTCATGAAACGTAAGCTCGGTAAACTTAAGTCAGTCTACTAAAAGTAGGCCGTAGTACGTAGATCTATTTGTGCTGGAACCAACATGGCTGTTTTACTTACAGACACATTTCTTCCTCCGGTATTTTGCCGTCCATACCGAGCTCCCGTCTCATCATGTTACCCAGTGACGGACCTTCTTGTTTGTTGCCATCTGCAAAAAACATTTATATAACGTTATTATTAGTGAGGTGCAGCGAGTGCCTAGTGATGTAACCATCAGACTGCAATGCATCGGGTTCGAATCCACGGCGGGCACCACTGACTTTTCGGAGTGATGTGCGTATTGAATTAAATAACTTCGTTATCGCTTGCCTCCCCGAGCACGTTAAGCCGTCGGTCCCAGCTGTCATAAAGATCTTTGACAGTCCTTGTATAGCCTGTACCTCTGAATAAACAGACATTATTCGAAGCAATAGAATATAGCTATCCCTTTGGGTTGCAGAGGTAAGGCAGGAAGTTTCTCAGTGGAAAAGCTAATTTTCACTAAAATCCGGTTAGACTAGCTCAAGGTAGTAGGAGCCTTGCTAATTTCAGCATGAATGGGCCGGCTCGACCTGGGTAGTACTACCCTCTCACAGAAAATCGACGTAAAGTAACAGTAGGTACCTAAACTGTTGCGTTTCGTTTGGTGAGTGAGAGTGCAGGAGGCCCTATCCCCTATTCCTTCTCCCTCATCCCACTCCTCATCCTATCCCTTTTCCCAACCCCAAGGGGCGGCAATGTACTTGTGACTCCTATGGTGTTGCTTGTGTCTATGGGCGGCGATAATTGCTTACCATCAGGCGATCCGCCTGCTCGTTTGCCGCCTATTACCATAAAAAATACTAGTAAGTTGACCCCGGGTTGCAACAGAGTTAACGCTAGAAAAGAAAACTTTTAGTATAGTGCAATTATTTATAAGATGATTGTATTTACTATTTGTCCAGGGTCATTGCCAAAGTCAAGAAAAAAGAAACATCAGACACTTTGACGTCAAAGTTTAATTATGTAGTAAAACAGCAAATTTTTGTTATACATCCATCCATCCACACAAACTTTAGCATACATTACAATATTAAGAAGTATAGAAACACCGATAAACACAATACTACGTAAATATAATGAACACGGTAACTCGGTGTACTCACTGCCATTCCTGGATGTCTGCATAGTAACCCGCTTGTCTCTTCCGTAGATGCTCTCGCGTCCATGTTTCTTGATACTGGTCCACACAGCGCCGAATAACGTGTGGTTACGCTGTAGACAACCATTTGTTTTACCAACATTTATATAACTTAAATTTTAAATAAACGATATCCAAAGAATGACTGTGTTTTTTTGTAACGAATGAACCACAAAACGAGGAATCGCTTTTAATGCCTCATTTAAAGGTAATTATAGGTCATAGCAAATTCTGTAGTGTAGAGTTAACCAACGCTAGCACAGGTCGCCACTTGGATTGGTGATCGAGTGTAGCATTCACGTCAGAACGCTACCGTACTTCGGAGGGCACGTAAAGATGTCGGTCCCGGTTCTTGTTTCAGGTACAGAATCCTTAGGCCATGTCAGAGCCCTTTGGGCGTACTGAAAACTCCGACACCAGAGGTGGCCACAAACTGACACGAGAAAGAAGATGCAAGCACGGTAACGGCCTTAAGCCAAAGAGCTCAGATATTACCTCTGTATTCATTGCTTAAGCCCTGAGGGCCTAGAGAAGTGACATTCGCTTCTCATTTCTACTATCGCTATAGTTTGATTGCCATCAACGATGTTACAAGTAAAAAGAAGTAGATACGTTATAGGCGTACCAAAAGCAGGACGCTAAACATAAGCCAGTTGGCAAGTCTGACATATGTGTGTGTGACGTTTCGAGCCGGCGTCATAGTGGAACTGACACATCTTGTCAACCGAAATTTAAATAAAATATGGAATTATTTAACGTGTGCGTTAGTGTACCGTTTCTACGGATTGATTACTATGTAGGTGATGTATCTACGACTTTTCTAATATTATTGATTGCCATAGTAACATAAGCAATTCGGTCTGCCTGAAAACGTGACATATCGAAAGCCTAGATGTCAGTTCCATACATTTTATCACTTAGCGAATAGCGATAATGCTAATCGAATGCTAATTGTCTGCAGGGCCTGTTCTACCCAGCCATTATAAATTCGTCATTTAGATTGGTCAATTGAGTCGTATGTCGTGTAATTGGTAGCGCCATCTACCTTCCTATCTATAACTAATCGCATCAACGTCAATCGTTCCACGCTTGTCTAGTGCGAGCGATACCATATTTCCGTCCCTGTCTCCCATTCCCTAAGGAGGGGCACGCCTTCCGCGGATTGGTCGCGGCGATCGTCGACGCGAGTGACAGTCCAGAACTTTCGAGAACATTCGTTTCGCAAAATACGTGTCCGCTATACCGTACCGCACCGCACCGCTCCCGCTATAATTATTACCGCTTATATAAACCGCTCGCAAGTGGAAGTGATTTGTGTAGTCAAGTGAATCAAGCAGCTTCATCCCTAAACACCAGGAGACTGCCCTTCTGAGACGAAGAAGATCGCCGTACAAGGTAAGTGCCCCCGTCCTTGGAATATCCTATACCCACTCACAATCATCTCTCCCATTCCAATCCTACATCCTTTTCCCTCATCATTTCCACAGAACTCGCCCTAATACAGCCCATTTTCCTTATCCAAATCGCCTAGAACCTACGGTTTCGGTGTATCGCCGAACCATTTTTTTGATCCATACGAGTCGGATTCATTTACGTTTTTATACGTTATATCGCTATACCTAGGCAGTTACAGCACCTAGCTATACTCCTAATATATTCACATAACCGTCACATGGTTGTTTCCGCCCGCATCAGTAGGTAAACTTTTATGTAGCTACCTACTTACTCAATTATTATTTCTGGAACTATCATAGTTGTCTTGTAAATCTCATATTTCGCGCAACTTTTAATTCCACAGCTCTAAAGTGTTGCCCACTTAGCCTACTTAGGTAAAATAATAGGTACATTAGATATTCTTATTTTGTTTCGTTCTCATTAGCTTATACTTACGTAAGCATGTCACAACAAAAGAAGTCACGCGTGTCGGAAGACAAAGAGATGACAATCTTAGAAGCAAAACGCAATATTTTATTTGAGCGTATTCAAAACATCTATGAACGCTCAAAAACCGCATCTATTTCCGACAGTAATAGCGAAGCATTTCTCAGTTATTGTGTGACAGTAGATAGTATTCGAACAGATTTTCATAAGTTGTTAGACGATTATAACGCAAGATTACTTTCTATCAATCCTGATAAAAAACCGAACTATCAGGCGTACACCTCAATCGAGGATCTTTATTGTATTATTAAGCGTATACAATCGCAATTGGAGGGTAAATGTTCAGCAGAGCCCGTTGCCCGCAAACCGAGATTACCGCCAATCGAGATTATGTCGTTTGACGGAGATATACGAAATTGGCCGTTATTCTATGCAAGTTTTAAGTCTACAGTGCACGATAATGGTTCTCTGACAGATGCTGACAGGTTGTACTATTTAATAGGTAAACTGTCACCGAAGGCCCAGTCCGTATTTGCAGGTGTCACACCCAGTGCTGAGAATTATCAGGTCATATTTCAGTCACTACTTGATAGATATCAGGACACGCGCATCTTATCGTCTACCTACTTTGACCAAGCTTTAAATCTTAAACTGTCCGGTGCCGCATCTGTCTCGAATTTCCAGCTGTTTATTGATTACTTCGTTACCGCGGTTAATTCTCTTAGGAACTTAAAATTAGAAGATCTTTCTGACTTTATGTTGCTTCAACTCGCTTTAAAAAAGTTTGACACTGATACAATTCGCGCATTCGAGATGACGGAACGCAATAATAAAATACCTACACTAGATAGTTTTATTTCGTTCATCAAAGATCAGTGTCAAATATTTCATAATACGCAGTCTGGTTCACCTGGCCCGTCTAACACTAACAGCAACAAACAAAGGTTGAATAAATCGCGAAATAGTAATAATAACTCGGTCCCTAATCCACAATCTTACGTAACATGCTCGGAGTCTAATAGTAATAATTCGCAGAAGTGTCTGTGCAGTAATATAGTGCACGACCATTTATACAAGTGTCCCGCCTTCGATAATCTAAATCCAAATGCTCGTTTCAAGTGCGTAAAAGATAACAAAGCTTGCATTAATTGCTTAAGCATAAAACATAAAACAAGTAATTGTTTTAGTAAGACAAAGTGTCGCTTATGCAATAGAACACATCATTCATTGCTACATTTCGATAAAGATAACCCGTTGTCAAGCCAAGCCGCTAACCTTGACACACTTACGTCGCAGGTGCAGGCCACGGTGACTTCCCCCTCCACGCCTCAGAATGAGAGTTCGTTGTGTACGACATCCATTGCGCGGGCGGCACACACGCGCGGACGGCCTTCGCACGCTTGTAGAGATCAGAGCAGTGCTAGGACGCAGTGTATGACGTCTAAGACTGTTCTGTTAGCGACAGCGCAAGTTATCGTATATGATGTTAATGGGTCGCCGCACATGGTACGTTGTCTGTTGTCTGCTAGATATCGCATCTCAGACCAATTTAATAACGTTTGAGTTATTCAAACGCCTCGGATTATGGAATAACTTCAAAAATACGAACTCAACCGTCAAAGGGATAGGCGGATCAGAAAAACATTGCAAGGGTTCCGTAGATATTAAAATACATTCGTGTTTTGATAGGAGTATTAATTTTCACATTTCTTCGCTTATCGTGGAGCGTATCACGGACGCATTGCCGAACGCTAATGTAGACGTAGCATCACTGACTCACCTCGAGTCATTGCCGGTAGCAGACGCGGAGTTTGCGAATCCGGCAGGCATTGATCTTTTGATCGGAGCTTCAATATTTCCGCACTTGCTACTAACTAACATAGTACGTAGTGAACGATATGATTTACCGCCCGCTATTGAGACGGTATTTGGGTATGTGATTATGGGTACCGTACCTACGTTACATACTTCTCATTGTATTACGTCTTGTTGTTGTTCTGTTCTTCAAGAGATCAAGGTGGGTGCTAAAACTGTGTGTAAGATAAAGCGCTAATTAGCTATGCTACGCTACGCTATGCTACGCTACGCTATGCTATGCTATGCTATGCTACGCTATGCTATGCTATGCTAAGCTAAGCTAAGCTACGCTACGCTACACTATACTATACTACACTTCCGCTTTTATATGGATGACATTGCCTGTAGTGTCATATCCGTTCCGCTAGCAATTTCGCTTTGTGAAGAGCTTATTCAGCTTTTCAAGCGAGGCCAATTTGATCTTGTCAAATGGACAAGCAATTCTAAGGAGGTTCTCGCACGCATACCAGATTCTCATAAAGCTTCTCCAGACATTGAGTTTGAGAAGTCTGTACCGCATAAAGTTCTCGGTTTACGCTGGGACAAATCCTGTGATAGTTTTCGGTTTGACGTCTCACCGCCAGATGATAAGTGCGCCAAGCGCGCTATGCTGTCCACAGTAGCTCGACTATGGGACATAATGGGTTTGTGGCTCTCACAATTTTGTACGCCAAGCTCTCGATCAACGAGCTTTGGCTATCAAAGTGTGAGTGGGATGAAACACCCCCTGACCATATTGTCGCCGCTTGGGGCCAGTTTGTATTGAGCTTACCGCGCTCAATCAAATTACTATTCCGCGTCATCTTGGGTTGGTAGGTGGATGTACCGTCAACTTCATAGGTTTCGCTGACGCCAGCGAGCGTGCTTACGGCGGAGTCGTATATCTGCAAGTCCGCATTGGTTCTAACTACTCGGTGCAGTTAGTTTGTGCCAAGACTAAGGTCTCGCCTGTTAAAACCATTTCGGTTGCGAGACTGGAGTTGTGCGCGGCTCTTCTGCTCTCTCAGTTGCTCCGCAAGGTTCAAGACACAGTTTTGCCCCACTACCCCATTAATAAAATACACGCATTTTCCGACTCCAAAGTAGTGCTCGCTTGGATTCATTCTTCTCTTCACCGCTGGCAGACTTTGTCGCCAACCGCGTTAGTAAATTGATTGAACTTGTTCCCGCTACTTGTTTCAATCACGTCCCGGGTTATCGTACTCGTCTTCAGGAAGAACTTTCCATAGATCATATTGACTGGAAGTTTATTCCACCAGCATCACCACATTTCCGTAGATGTTGGGAAAGCATGGTCAAAGTAATTAAAACGCATCTCTTCAAAGTTATAGGTCAGCAGATCCTCTCTTACGAAGAGCTTTTAACTGTCCTTGCACAAGTCGAGGCACTGATCAACTCGCGTCCGCTTCCAACTCAGTGTGATCTAGCCTGAAGTTGGACCTACCTCTTAGTTTAAGTATTTTGTTAGTAGTTTTCGCTATTATTGCGTTTGTAGTTTTCGCTAAAGTTAATTTAGATTAATTTTATTGTCATATCGCTGTCTTAGCCTATTGATGGGTTGTGCGGTAGTACACCCAACATAGCTAAGTTCAATTCTATTTTTTTAAAGGCAACCCTTTAGGGCCGGTGGGATATGGTAGCGCCATCTACCTTCCTATCTATAACTAATCGCATCAACGTCAATCGTTCCACGCTTGTCTAGTGCGAGCGATACCATATTTCCGTCCTTGTCTCCCATTCCCTAAGGAGGGGCACGCCTTCCGCGGATTGGTCGCGGCGATCGTCGACGCGAGTGACAGTCCAGAACTTTCGAGAACATTCGTTTCGCAAAATACGTGTCCGCTATACCGTACCGGACCGCGCCGCTCCCGCTATAATTATTACCGCTTATATAAACCGCTCGCAAGTGGAAGTGATTTGTGTAGTCAAGTGAATCAAGCAGCTTCATCCCGAAACACCAGGAGACTGCCCTTCTGAGACGAAGAAGATCGCCGTACAAGGTAAGTGCCCCCGTCCTTGGAATATCCTATACCCACTCACAATCATCTCTCCCATTCCAAACCTACATCCTTTTCCCTCATCATTTCCACAGAACTCGCCCTAATACAGTCCATTTTCCTTATCCAAATCGCCTAGAACCTACGGTTTCGGTGTATCGCCGAACCAGTAATATAATTATTTCATAGCGTTAATATTAAAAAACTTGAAAATCAGGACTGATTTAGTTATCACAATACAAACTAAAGAATCAGCACTATTTTAGATATCACGGCAAATAAATATATCTATTCTTTACTTACTTATACTTTACTTTTCTATATCTATCTATCTATCTAAAGGCAGTATTGCACCTACCCTGTGCATCGGTTCCACGACTTCTCCCACTAATTCATCCAGATTGCCAGAGATGGCTCGCTTTAACTCCGGTCCAGCTTCATGCAGTGTCCTCAGTCCAGCTTGCAGAGTCATCTGATTCGTCTGTACCGAAGCCGCAGCTTCTTGCTCCTTGCGTTTCCTGAATCTGTTCGAGTATGTGCCATGGAAGAGACATGTTAGCTGACTGAATTGAAGTTGTTTGTAGGTTTATGTGCAGTTTATTATAACTTACTTGAATGCCTTCAAAATTTACTTTAGTATATTGTGACGAATATTTTTGTGTCAATTATTTCAGTAAAATTTCAGTGATGCAACTAAATAAAAATAATATTCCACATATCGTCAGTTTTATGTGTGTATATATGTACAAATCTCAAATTATATCGCTTTATGGAATCACAAAAAGCCGGCACAAACAAGTTAAACCAATTTTTGTAAGTGTGAACCAAAATAAAACTCAAAAGGTGTCTGCTAGACGGTTAAAATCCAAAACATGTCTCCCTTTTTTGAACTTACAACCATTTGCCTAAATTGTGCAGTAATTTTTTATCGGACTGGGAAAAGATTTATGTTATAGGGGTATTTTTTTCATGCAAAACAAATGGACAAACAAGAAAGGGTTTCAATCAATTCGAAACACAAAAAAGAAAAATGGGAAGGACCTTTGCACACTATCCACGACTAAGACTTCTTATTCTATAGAGACTTGGTCAACACTGTGTAGGACCAAGCATCTATCTGCTTACAAAGAGTCTAAATATATTAAACAAATGTAAAAAAAATTAGCTATATTTTGATATCTGTCTCAGAATATAGCATGTCTGGTAATAGTGCACTAGGTTCTGAAAAGTGTGCTTAAGCAAGTGATTGCAAATACATGGACGGAGGAAACATGCTTTCGGAATTCTCAAAAATTGCCGTAAAAATTATCATGCTGCCAACAAAATCTTATTGGAAATATGCATTGGACTCAGTAGTAAAGAAAACTTTGAGAGGCGGGGAAGCTGAAATAAAAACAAATGTAGAGAATCATACAATCATCAGTTTTGTTGTACTTATAGTGAAAATAATACATTATCACGGTATAATTAATGTACTTTTACGACGTCAGTTCGATAAAATATCAGAGCCTTCTTACTTCTTAGAATTCGTCACCAGAACTAGACTAAGTAGATATACTATACTGAATTTGACTGCTGACCTCATAAAATATATTGGAGTATTACCAATATATTTTATAAGGCAATGCATTACCAAACAACAAAAATAATATGAAAGTGATTGTATAATTCTACAGTCTTTAAAAGGGTCATCATTCACAACCAAAATTCAAAGGGAAAAATCTGTCAAGCAACACCCTTGGCTGGAAACCAGTACTTTGCCAAGTACGAAAGCGTAAATACAGCGTAAAAATAAAATCTTCGAATGTTGCTTAGTACTCGTGAATCGACTTACACATGGTTCCTATAAAAATAGAAATTTTGATGTTAATGATTGTGAATTAAAATAAAAGGTGACATATAACGTGATGATAATCAGATGAATCTACACAAATCTTAGTATAAATGACAGAATTGTCTCTTACGAAAGCCTTTGATATAATATTCCTTACTTTTTTGCACAATGATTCTACGAAGGGCTATTACCAAATCTTAGTAAGCACATAATTATGTTTAAAATAAGTAACAACCCCTATTTAAAGTATCTGCGTATAACGTATAATAACCAATTTTAAATGTAACTAACCTATTTGCCAATAGCTATTACATTTAGACTCTACTATAATATTAATGAGTATATATATCTCGACGATATTATGATGTACTCTCTATTCTTTTAATAACATATAAAATATAATTTCGCAAAAAATGTTCACTAACCTTCTAAAGTAATCCTGTATAAGGAAAGTGGCGTAGAACTTTCCTACTGTGATTTCATTGGGATCGCCTGGAGGAGGTACCACTTGATCCAGCAGTTTAGGAGAAGTGCGCTTCCAGACCTTCTTTATGATGGCGCGGAGTTCCGTGTTGCAATCGTCGATTACACCTGATGGAAAAGACAAAATTATCATTGGTGGAGTTAGCAGGTTGGTCTACTCAGCATGGAAGATGCATTAAAACATCCTGTAACGTATAAAAATATGTCACGGAGTGATATGCCTTAATGGGCATGAGTTATGGGCGCGCTTCAGTCAGATCCTCTTGAGGTGAGTGCCAATACACTACAAATTTACAGACCCTCGGACAGAAACAGTTCTTCTAAATTTCTCTCTCTCTCTGTATATGTCAATTATCCTAAGAATCTTCTGATAAAAGTCTAAGAAAATACGGTCCACGTACCATCAGTATTTAAGTAAATAATGCGTTTATTGTGGGACGTAATTATCTAACATAAAGGATTTTTTTTTGACGAACAAAATAAAATAAAACGTAAGTATTCTAAAAAACACTGCACCTGTAGTTTTAATCTGCAGTTGAGTCCTTACAACGGCGAACAGAGTAGCGTTGAAGTTGACGGTGCCATCGGAGTTGAGCGGCATGTTCATGGACACGAGACGCTTGCAGGCCGTACGGTGCGGACAGAGCTTGCCGAAACCTGTACAATAAATAGTTTATCATCAATAATGTCCTCCCAACCGATTGCGGCCACGGCAGCTTGTCTTTATATGAGACTTGCCAACTGCATGTGACATATTTATAGAGCACAAGTGTGTGCGCAAATACAAGTGCACTCTCTATTCCCTCAAGCCGATGGGACGCCACAACCAACACGACCGGAGAGAGATTGGGCGCAAGATCAACGGCTTAACGTGCTTTCCGAGGCACGGGGGTGTGAAACCACTATCATCAATATTTGTCATATAGGGTAAAACAATGTCCTAATATCATTGAGCCTAAATTGCTGAGGTTGGAAACAATCGAAACCACTGGCCTCTTTTCTCTATGGCCCTCTCTGTGACTCCGGAGGTTACATTAGGCAACAGATCGCTATCGAAACGTTCACCAAACAAGTTTTGGCAGACTTCTTACATTGCTTGAAAAAAAATTCTAGTCCGTGGGCATAATCTACGACCCGATAGAAAATTTGTGTGCTTAGAAATTTTAAAATAAACTCAAACAAATAAAAATACATAACTGCAACTACGTATATCGCAGGATGTATTTTCACATACCACGTTTAAATATACTTTACAATAATGAAATAATTATTATTGATGATATTAATATTATTGTCGTGTAAATATAAATATAAGCAGTTGCATTGCAGTTTTACAAATATATTTAAAAGCTTACCCAAAGGAGGACTGATTTTTCTCAGCAAGTTGACTACGTCCAGATGTTTGATTCTGCCTTTCGCATCGGGGTCATATTCGCTCCACAACCTAAAAACAAAGGGTCAGTAATAAATTCACAAAGACAACTAATTTTCTAGTACTCTTTTAGACTAGGGAAATATGTGTTCATTTTATTGATATCTGATCATAGCACTTGCGTCACTGCCAAAATATCGGATTCTCGAAACAAAGGGACGAGGTGAATCACGGAAGTTTAAATTCCTTTATAGCAAGATGCAATCGTCGGCGACCGCGAGCAATACTTGAGTTTTATTGTGATTCAGAACTATTAGATTTATAGTCCTTTTATTACCGTACGAAAATTTAAGTTCCCTACTCAAAACAAATCCTTAAGTATTTATATTTGAAACTTACTTGAATTAACATTGCTAAAGAAATTGTTAATATAGCGAGTCAACCTTTGTCGTCGCGATTAGTTTACTAAAAAGACAAAAAAAAAAGACTAGTCACACATAACGAGACTAACTCGGAGTGTAGAAGGGGAACCTTCAAAAGGCTCTCAATCACGAGACCAAAAAAGAGAAACATCATACCTAACGAACTCATCAAGATGATGTGGTCCCAGAATAGACCAGTCTCTCGTGAGATAGTCGAAGTTGTCCATAATGACGGCCACGAACAAGTTGATGATCTGGAATTTGAATGAGAAAAGTTTATCTAATTATTATGACGTTCTTTCAAGTAGTATTCCTTTCCAGCATTGATAATTTACCTTACAGATATTTTAATACATATTTAGGAGCAAAACTAAACAATAATGTAGTTTACCATACGGGGGCTCAGTCTGATATAAATAAATCAACTACGGCAGCGAAAAGGTTTTCACTCATTGGCAACTCGCTGCACATGCCCATAGTCAAGATCCCAGAGCCGACAGACCTTACTTATTTTCTCAGAAACGAAATGCGTAGAATAATGTAGTGTTAGTATCTGCTATGAGTGTACACATACTTGTTAGTCGTGGGCCAATTTTTAGGTTCGAGGTGCTAAAGTTAGGTAAAAATAGTACTAACTTTTCTTAAATTCTCAGTGCTGAATTTTACGAATGTTTTAGAAAATGTGATTAAAAATTTTAAAATAATACTGTCGCACTCATTTCTGCGTCGGTAGTTTTTTACCAGACGCATTAAAGTTGCCAAAATATCTAGCAATCGGGCGCATTTAGAAAATGTATGGAAATTGTTCCCGTGGACCTTTAGCACCTCATAACTAAAAATTGGCCCACGATCCAAGCTAGCAAGTATGCGTACACTCATAGCAGTTAGTAACACTACATTATTCCATACTTTTCGTTTCTGAGAAAATAAGTAAGTTCTGGCGGCCCTGGGATCTTACTCTACCAAGAGTGATTCACATAAAGACATAAAGACATAAAGACATATTTATTTCATTTTGGTTGTTTACAACACTTATACATGTCAAAACCCTATTCTAGATGATGCCGGCTTTTCCTAGCTAAATGACTTCTTGAGAAGAAAGGCCGAAACAAACTCAAGAGTCATTTTTTTTTGTCACTTCACGCCATCACGCCAGGACGATGCGTCAATCGCTAACAGAGCAGGAATAAGTGGACCACGGGCTTCCACCCGTGGATCACCCGTTGGCCACCCGATGGTCAGGAGTTGACGACGCTGCGCCCACTAGTGGACCCCCTATAAATCTGGTGGGGTGGTGGGTGGCTGTACTAAGCTGTTTTAACCTATTGTTGTTACAAGTATATCTATGTTGCGAAAATGTTCCTCTTTATCGGAAATGTCGAAAATAATCATAACGTTTTCTCTTTTCCTTTGATATTGATGACGTTTCATCACATTAACTGCTGGTCCTAATATATGATCCATCCATGGGTTTGGAGGTTATAGATACATATTTGACGTAATATTTTGTATGGCTCTTATGTCAAATATGCATCTCTAATCAACGGATAGATCGGATATTGAAACCGGCAGTAAACCTCAAGCTGTGTCCTGTTGCTAAGTTTCATCACTTACCAAAAACGTGCAGAGCAGTGAGAACGATATGAAGTAAGGGAACGCCATCCAAGTGCCGCAGTTCCCCTCCTCGAAGTCCATGTCGGCGTCCCAGCGGCCCGTCTTGATGCAGTGGATCGGGTCGTGCGGACGTTCGTCGATGTTTGGAGATAGAGCCATCATGATCTCTTGCCATGCTTCGCCTGGAATGAGAAAAATGTTAAATTCTTGCGTTACTGACTGACTGACAGACAACGCACAGCCAAAACTACTAGGCGCAAAAATCGGAAAATCTTCTCTAAGAGGGGAATACTCGAATTTCCACTGGTTCAATAGAAAAAGGGTAATTTAAGAAAAGGTAGCTGCGTTCGTCCGCTAATTAGCAATATAAAAAAGTGATTTGATTTGATTTTAATAGGTACGGACGTGGAACTGACTGTGTAGCTGACATTGTAGTTAATGCAGTGCAGTTTAGCACTATGTCTAATATTGAGGCTTCGCTTCCAACACAAGACAAAATTGTATGTGATCCACATATTTTTGTTACGTTAGTTATGTGTCTTAAAAAAGAAACGAGACGTATTTAATTGACGTTTTTTATCGTTACCGACAAATTATTGGAGACATCCCTGCGCAAAAGATTTGTATGAGAATCATAGCTAATAAAGTCCTTTACGTTTCCTCTTCCACCGGTGTGAAATAAGTGAGAATTTATGATAACACGATTCTTACCTGTAGCCGATCTGAACAGCACCATGAGAGCGCCACCGAAAGTCTTGAAGTTATTATTCTTTGTGATGACATCCCCGTCAGGGTACATCTTACCAAACAGCTGGAAATGTAAAAAGGTTTCACAATTAATAAACTTATGTTTCGGCTTCGGTTATTTATATGATCGCCGTCATTATTGCTGATCGATCCAGAAAGTTAAGCTAATAACTCTGTCAAATCTGGTACGAGCACTAAGTGGACCTCGATAACATACGAAAAATCTTGGATGCAACCGAGATAGCGCTAAGACCATGACGATGATTATAATGATGATGATGTCTATGCCATTAATAAGTGCACTATTGTTTCATGACGGTATTCAGTTGCGCGGTTGCAGTTTCGTGTTCATATAGGATCTTATGTATGGTCCTTTTATTATATTTAATTTATTTATCCCAGCAGGCATTAAGTGTCCGAATTTCTTAGAGTCAAAACGAAAGAATATTTATATATTTACAGAATGTGAAGAAGGAAGAAGAAGAGGTTTGTTTAAAATTCAAGGTGTTGGTGCAGAACTCCTTTGATTAAAATAAAATTTAGCTTAATCTTACTTATTGCATGAGACCTAGGTTCGTGCCCGCGTCACCGTTATTGAGAAATAGGCACTCTTGTGGATTTTGGTTGTAGTCATAACCACAAAAAAAAGTGTTGTCTTGTAGAAATGAGAGTTTCGGAGACATACCTGCATCCCAACCACAGCATAGATGAAGAACAGCAGTACAATCAGTAGAGCGACGTACGGCAGCGCTTGGAAAGATTTGATGAAAGTCCACAGTAAAGTCCTGATGCGCTCTCCTCTAGACAACAGCTTTATCAGACGCATCGCTCGGAACAGACGGAAGAATGTTATGTACTTTAGTAGTGCTGGTCCCTGGAATATACATAGAAATATATTTTAGTTATTAAAGTTATGCACAATGACGGACTTAATGCTGAAGGAATGCCTTCAGCATTAAGTCCAAAGTTGACTGGTAGATAATGATCTACCAGTCAACTTTTTGGGTGATGCAGAGAAACCTGTTATAGGTGCAATTCCTAATAGCAAAAAGAAAAATTCAGAAACTTACTCATTAATACAAAATGATATATGGTACGTAATATACGTACTTACATAAATGTATGTTTATTTATTAATCAACACATAAATATATTCATAATAATAAATAAAACTATTTTCAAATTCAAAAAGTAATACTAATTCATAATTTCTGGTTTCAGTCCTTGTAGAAAATACCCAGAATTGCAAAAAATTGTGATTTATAGTATTTTTCCAATAAATCAACTATATCTAAATTTTAGGAGTTAGTCAGAATCGTTAACCCGTTTAATCGTTATCAGCTAATCGGTATCTCATTATGGTATTGTTATTTTTAAAAAGCCTCAAGTTGATACGACGGTTAATATTGTGTGAGAAAGTTAGTTCATGTTTGGTTTACTCTCTCTTACCTACCAAAGGCAAGTTAAAGTATATTAAATTAAATTATTTAAAAGAAATAATAAACTTGAAAAAGCTTACCTCTTTACTTGTCTTGTTCATGTACTGAAAATAAATGCAAAAATATAATTATTATAACAATTAAACTTATGTCAGCTTTTATGTATTTATATAGACTCACGCCTGTATCCCCGAAGGGGTAGGTAGAGGTTTAATATTACACCCACACGCTTTTATGTAAGAAACATTTTTAACAGTTACTTACAATTTTATTTTGTAAATGAAAACTCCTGCACCAGGAATAAATCCTGTGTCGCGGGAAACTTAAAAATACACCTAACGGACACAACGAACACCCAGACTCGAAACAAAAATTTATGAATCACACAAAGTGTTGTCTCGTATGGGAATCGAACCCACCACACACGGCGCAGTATCGAGCGGCGAGGCGGCCGCTTAAACCAGTACGCTAACCGTGGAGTTTTCTTTCTCAAGATCTCTGAAAAGTTTATACTTACCTCAGGTATAGGAGGTTTATTTTCGTTCACTTGGGTCACAACTATGTCTATTAAACTTCCCACAACGAGAATGAAATCTGTCGTGTTCCATGCGTCTCCGAAGTAATTCTAAAAGCATAAATAATACTAAATATGCGAAACAAAAGGGCTGGACACGAAAAGCCGAAAATCGGGCTCAGCGGCGTGCCATTAGATCCAACAGCGAACTATGGCAGATTGATAATGATGAAGCAAAGCAGTTTTTGATTCACAGGTGTTCATGTCACAATTCTAGTTTAACAGTTATAAGGTGTCAATTCTAGTTTCATAGTTGCATTAATAATAATGGCAGCTAAAATGTTTATGAGCCTGACTGGATTGTCACAAATGTATTCATCATCATGCACCCAGCTTATCTGGCCGTCAGTGGCACAGCCCTCCTAAGAAGGGTTAGCCACACATATCCAAACTTATATATGCTCGCACCGGTAATTTAAATCTTTCTCCTTATCAAAATTGGTATTTTATCATTGAACATTTATGGAGTTTAATATCTAATTGTTTAGCTGTCACATAGCTGTATTCGAAATGACCTGATAAATGTAATAAACACTGGTAATTTTTCTTTCATACGATAAACGTCGCAGCGATAGCCGAGTGGAGATACCAACAGACTGCCATGCAGAGGGTATTGGGTTCGATTCCACGGCACGCACCAATGTCTTTTCGGAGCTATGTGCGTATTAATTTATTAATTATCGCTTGTCCCGTGCCTCGGAGAGCACGTTAAGCCGTCGGTCCCGGTTGTCATGAAGATCTTTGACAGTCATTACAGGGCGTCAGTACCTTCTTAATCAACTGACACTAGTCTAAATCATGGAATATCGCTATCCCTTCGGGTTGCGGAGGTCAGACAGGCAGTCGTTCTGTGGAAAAGCTAATATTTAGCCAAATCCGGTTAGACTAGTAAGCGGACCCCAGATTGAAACTGGAGTAACGCTAAGAGGAAGAAGATACGATAAACGACACATGCTTGTAGAATTGAAAACTGTATTAAACTACCAGATTAACAAAAAATATCGAATATACATACCTTGAACTTAAATGCCGCCAATTTGAACACAAATTCCAGCATGAAAACTGTAGTTAACATCATATTGACAAAATCCAATATCTGAAAATAGAAAAATATTATTTCACATCTCACGCGGTGCAAAACTTGCAAACATCCAAGCAATGAACACCTAAGGACGTCCAGATATGAAACCACAACACCAAACGTGTTAAGAATGTAATCGTAGAAATTCGATAAGGTAGTCTTAAGATAAGATAGAAACTTTATTTTCAATAAATTTTGATGTAATTTTTATGTTATAAGAGCCAAACGAACAGATGGATCGCCCGATGGTAAGCCATCTATGCCAACCATTACACACATGCAACACCAAAGAAGGCACAAATGCGTTGCTAACTTGGATGGGAAAAGGAAAGGTAGGCGAAACAGGGTAAAAGAGAAGGAAAAGTGGATGGGTGACCTGGATGGGAAAAAAAACGTAGGAGGAACTTGATGAAGGAAAAGGAGTCGAGTCTCCGACATCCTCTCTCATCTAACAAAACGCAACAGTATTTAGATACTATTACTTTACGTTGGAATTCTGTGAGAGGGTAGTACTTCAGTACAGTCGACCCAGCACATTAATCCAGAAATCAGTCAATAAGATCCTCCTCCTCGACTCGTTCCTCTGCGTTCTTCTCATATAAAATAATTATTTATTTATTTATGATCACACAATCATGAGTGTGTCTGTACTTGTCGTCGTGGAGAGCGTCGTGCAGTTTGGTGTTCAAGACTGTGCGGACCCGGTCAGACCATGTTATGGGACTACGTTATTTTGGGCGCTTACCGTCAACTTTTTCAATAATCATTAGTTGTTCTAAGTTGTTACCATTTTCCGTGCAATATGGCCAAAGAACTTCAGAATCTGAACGTCTGAATTGTTTTGATGCCTACAGTTTTTTTTATAAAGACAACTTTCGCACTCCTGCAAACAATTAGGACTAAATCCCGTGCGCGATCGCAGAGGACTTTACAAACATACAACTAACGGACACAATGAACGCCTAGACTCGAAACAACTATTTATGAATCACACAAAGTGTTGTCTCGTGTGGGGATCGAACCTACAGCACACGGCACAGTGCGGTGAGGCGACCACTTAAACCGCTACGCGAACCGTGCAGTTAAATTACTTAGATGCTAAGTGATTAAAATTCATACCTTCTTGTATTCATTAGAAGAGCCGTGGAACTTCATCATGAGCGCCACCGTGTTGAGGACGATGAAGAAGAAGATGCAGTACTCGAACCGCTGTGACGTCACGAACCACCACGTCTTGTACTGGATACGGTGTTTTGGAATGTATCTGTGATTATAACAACATAAACATAATATAAAATATGCATAACATAACTTCACGCCTTTATCCGGAACAACCGCCGAGGAGGCTCCTGTATTTTTGTTAACAAGCGTCACAAATATAAACCGATTCCAGAAATCGAAAAACTCTCTGTGACGAATATTATAGAGTGTTCGGCTATTGAGGTCCCTGATCTGAATATTTTTATTGTTAATGTATATAGAGTTCCTGACAATAAAGCGTCTAGTTTAGAAATATTTTTCAGTCGACTTATAACTATATTTAATAAGTTGTGTAATAAAAAAGCGATTATTACTGGAGATTATAATATCAATATTTTAAAAACGAATAGTTTATCTACCGAATTTATAAATACGGCTCCACGTTTAATTTTAAATCCTTAATCAATGCACCAACTCGCTTATGTAGTGGAACCTGCATAGACAATATATTGTATAACATGAGAGGCTGCAAAGGTATGATTGTCGAACTAGTTCTCTCTGACCATACGGCGCAAATAGTTAGGTGTCCAGTAAAAAAGTTTTGTACTATTGATTATTGGTTTGTACACAAACGGGATTCTTCGAAAGAGAATGTATGTAAATTTAAACTAATACTCCAGCAACTAAGCTTTTCAAATGTATTTGATATTTCAGACGCCGATGCTACAGCATTTAACGAGTTCCACGAAATGTTTTGTCTATTTTGTAGTTTATGCTTTCCTATAAAGAGAATGAGAATAAATACAAGGAAACGTCAAACATGGATATCCAAAGGAATAAAGAAATGTTCTAAATGCAAAAGAGATGTTCTTTGGCATTTTAGAAAAGATCCTTCTCAAAAAATAAGCACATGTTTAAAACATATTCCCGTAAACTAGCTAAAATAATAAAACTTACTCAAAAAGCACAAAATAGCTATGCAATTAGGTCTGCAGAAAATAAATCTGCAGCTGCATGGAGGATCATTAACAGCATTAAAGAAAACTATCCAAAAGATGATGTATCAAAAATTAAAGTCTTAGGTAGAATAATAAGAGAGCCAATAGATATTGCCTGTGAATTTAACAAATCTTTCACGAAACAACGCACTACAATAAATTACCCAAATGCAAGTACGCATATAAAAAGAAGCTCCAATTCCATGACTTAATTTCGCCTGTAGTGGTCATTGTTTTCATAAAAAACAATGACCACTACAGGCGTAATTAAGTTAATAACATCGTTAAAGAACAAGAACAGTGTAGGATATGACAGTATAGCCACAAAAATAGTTAAAGAAGTATCACATATTATAGCGCCAATTTTATCTTATTTAATAAATGAATGCATAGAGCAAGGCATCTTCCCGGATGTCCTAAAAACTTCCATTATTAAGCCTCTATTAAAAAAAGATGACAAAGAAAACATAAAGAACTATAGACCAATTGCGCTTCAGCAAGTATTTTCAAAAAATTTTGAAAGCCATGTACATCAAAATCTGTATGATTTTTTCGAGTCTCATGATTTATTTGCAAAGCAACAAATGGGTTTCAGAAAGGGTAAATCAATCGACATGGCAATTTATGATTTTATGAATAAAGTTATGACATCTATGGACAAAAGGACACCAGTAATAGCAACATTCATGGATATTTCCAAAGCTTTTGACTGTGTTAATCACTGAATATTATTAATTAAATTGGAAACATATGGAGTGAGAGGCAATGTACATAGTCTAATAGAAACATATTTAAAAAACCGAAGACAAATGACTCAAATTAATAAAATATGTCGATTATCCAAAATTGAATCCGCATACATATCTGAGCCTGAAACGCCATGCTGCGGCGTGCCACAAGGCAGTGTGCTAGGTCCATTACTCTTTTTGGTCTATATAAATGACCTCCCCCAAGTCTGTTATCATCACATGACACTGTTTGCAGACGACAGTACGGTGCTATTCACCGGAGAAAATATAAATAAATTAGAAAATGACATCAACTTGACAACTAAATGTGTTATAGAATGGATGACATTTAATAATTTAGACATAAATATTGATAAAACCAATTTTATTAATTTTAATCAAAGACAAAACAATGAACTCAATTTAAATATTCATTACGGTGGACAAACAATATCTCAAACTGACATGACAAATTTTTAGGATTAATATTAGACAGTAAGTTGACATGGAAACCTCATATAGAGCAAGTATGCAATAAACTAAGTCAAAGTTGTTATGCATTATTCAAACTCGGTAGTGTAGCAGATCGCAAAACCGTGCTCACTGCATATCATGGATATGTAGAATCTATAATAAGGTACGGAATAATCTCTTGGGGCAATTCCACACACAAAGAACTGGCTTTTAAAGCCCAAAAGAAATGTATTAGAGCTATATGTCACATAAAATCTACTGATAGTTGCCAACCCTTTTTTCGATCTTTAAAATTGCTGACACTACCATGTCTTTATATATATAAAGCCGTGCTTTTTGTCAAAAGTAATCAAAATCTCTTTGAAAAGGTAACTAGAGCAAGACGGCGAGATATGCTGTGTTTGGTAGCTTCTCGGACGACCATGCTAAATAAAAGCATATTCTGTATGGGTCCTAAACTATTTAACAAATTGTCACAAAAATTACGAAGTGAAGAGGATATAAATTTGTTTAAAAAACATGTAAAATTATTATTATTAGACAAAATTTATTACAGTGTTTCTGACTATCTTAATGACAAAGATGTAAAATAATTATTATGATGTGTTTAAAATTATCGATCTTTTGTATTTTTTAATTTGACATGTAATATATTGTACACCGTCTAGTACGATATATCACAGAGATCTGTACTTTAGAATTAAGACCTTTCTTGTAATAATTTATATACCTGTGATAACAATAAACTAGGCAAAGATATTATATTACACCCATATTTCGCCATGATGAATTTTAGTTATAGGGTGCGAACCTATTGTCATTACTGGCTACTTTTTCCAGACAGTTACTGAGAATTTGGAAGAACCCAGTTATATTTTTTCCCGACCCGGGCAGCGAACCAGGGACCTCCCAAACACGGAGGACATAAATAGACTCACGCTTGTTTTCCGAAGTGGTACGCAGAGACTACGGACCGCCATTTGCAACGATCCTGACATGTCTATCTTGCTTCAATCATTATAATGTCTCCATCAAAAGGTTGCTTAGTAGCAATAGCTATTAGCTGTAAGCTCACCCATTGTACCATACTTTAATCGATATGTAAGAGTTCCCAAAATTGTACTATTGTTTTGGCATAATACTAGTCTTACATGGTCGTAATGCTGTTGTTAAGTTGTCGCAACGCTGTTCTAATTTTATCGTATAATGCTGACGTAAGACTTTCGTAAGACTTTCCTAATACTGCCGTTGTACTGTCCTCATACTGTCGTAATGCTGTCCTAAATAAACTGTAGTTAAATTGTTGTTATACTGTCGTAAAGCTGCCTAAACGCTGTCTGTCATAGTACTATCAAAATCGGTTAGTACGTTATCGAACTCCGAAGTAATAGACATTAAAAAAATTACCAACCGTATAGACAAATTCCTCTTTTTACGGTCGGTTAAAAAGAAACCCTCAGTACCTTCTAACAGGCTTCGCTTTGAGCGCGAACTCGATGCAGTTCCTCTGGTTCTTGTCCAGCTCGCAGTCCTTGAACTCCTGCTCACCCTCCTTCTGGAATGTTACTATGACGAAACCTACGAAGATGTTCACCTGTCAACAAATTTAAAAATACCTTTAAAATGCTAGCTTCGGCCTGAGGGTTCCAGATATAGCGATAAAAGGTTACTGCAAAATTTTATCAAAAATCGTTCAATAGGTTGCGTTGCGTTGACTCCGTGCTGCTACAGGCAATTCGGAATAAACTTAGTAACACTTTTGCCCGACCCGGAATTCGAACCCGAGACTGCCCGATCACCAGACGCAAACGCTATCCAGTGGATCACGGAGGCAGAAATTTGGTCAAAGTCACAATCATTTATTCATCAAGGTCACAAGGCGACGCTTATGAACGTCAAAATGTTATTTAAACAGGATTTTAACTTCTTCCAAAACTTGACAATACCGAGCTCGTACTGTTCATGTATAACTCGCGTTCAAAACATTATTTGTTTGAAGCTACTACTAACTACCTATATGCGTATTTTTTAGTATTACTCAAGAGAAACTATAATAAACATAAACGTAGATACATTACCATGAAGAACGCAATGACGATGATGTAGCTGATATAGAAGAATGCCACGAGAGGTCTAGAGTTCTCTATGGGTCCGTGACGTTCCTCGTTCGAGTCCATCGATGTTGACAGCAATCTGAAATACATATATCATCATATTTTTTATAGACTCATGCCTGTATCTGAAGGGATAGGCAGAGGTTTAATGATACACCCACGATTCGCCATATTATAATTTGTAGGTCTCACGTAATAAGGGGCGAGCCTATTGCCGTTACCGGGCACTTTGCCAGACTCCATGCTGATTCGGCAAAACCCAATAACACTATCATCATCATCATCATAATCAGCCCTGTATATAAACTGCCCCACTGCTGGGGTCTACCACGCTGACCAAGTAGGTACTGGTTTGCAGACTTCACATGTATATCGAAAACATTGTGGAGAACTCTCAGACATGCAGGTTTCCTCACGATGTTTCCTTCATTGTTCAGCAAGCAATTTATTAACTACTATACGATGCCCCGCGGCTACACCCTCACATTTTTTTTATTTTTTACTTAAGAGTTTTTCCTAATCCCATGGGAATTACGGGAAATCCCTTCTAAGTAGTCCTCCTCTTCACTACCAAGGAACATACATGCTAAATTTCAACTTCTGTGTCCAATAGTTGGCTGTGCGTTGTTTGTTAGTTAGACAGTCACGCATGAATTTTATTTATGTGCAGAATGGAAGCGGCCGTTGGTCTTTCTTTCTCGTATGAGTGTGTAGCCAACTCTGGTGTTGGAGTTTTCAGACCGCCCAACGGCCGCCGAAATGGCCTAAAGATTCCTGTCCTCAACAAATCAAGAACCGGGACCGACAGTTTTACGCGTCCTACGAGGCACGGTAGCGCTCTGATGTAAATGCCACACGCGGTCACCCATCCAAGTCGCGACCGTTGCTAGCGTTGCTTAACTTTGCCGACCTGTTACGATTGGCAAGCCAAGTTTAGCATAAGCACTACAACTACGGCCGTTGGTGATCTAAATAATCAAAATGCATCATACAATTTTAGAGACCCGGTGCGACAACGGCTGTTGCAAGACGGTCGAAACGTCGAAAAAACAGAGCTACTTATACTTAAAATTATTTATATATCGCAAAAGTAAGAGTCGCTTCAATGTAATTGTATGATGTATACAAATCGCGAAAGTTTGCAATCTATATATTAAAAGAATTTGTGTTTTATAATACAATTCGGCCAGCCCGTTCTACGCAACCGATTCGCATGATTGTTTTTTTTAATGAAAGCTCTCGCTACATAGATTTGTCATCAAGCATTAGAAATTACCTAACTTGCACATTCATCAAGTTATATGCAAAAACAGTTTTCTCCCATACATTTTTTACGTTTTCGTAGCCGTAGTCAATGACTTTCTGCTTCTATATATCTGGTTTTCATTGAGGTAGGCGTTTCGTTATAGGACTAAAACACGCGCTGAAAAGATCTCTTTCATTTGATGGTAGGCTCATTTAAATTGGGTAAGTTTAAAGGAAGATAGATGTGGACATTGAACTTATTTTTCAATATTTTCCTATAAGTATCTTAAGATTCCATTGCTTTCTCTCTACATGGACGGTTCTAAATTCAAAAATATTTTTATAGCATCTAACAAGTTCCTTGCGGTAACTGCCAGGAAAAAACGTTATGCCTCCTTAAGGTGACCTTGCCTTACTTTCATACGCGTGTGAGTGTGGTGGTATGTAAAATTATATCCGACGTTGGTCATATTATCACTAGAGTGAATTATCGCTGATGGCAGGTAATATTCCGCGAATGTTACCAGTTAACCCTTAATGTTGGGTGAACTGATTTTTTGTGTTTTAAATTACAGACTTTCTTCATAGTACTATTGTCATATAATTATATTATTACAAGTGGTAGTTATGGTAGAAATTGTAGGTTTGGTAAGAATAGCAGTTTTGAGAGAAAAGGTAGGTACTTTTGACAGCACCTATTAGATATGTATTCTCTCCTAATCATAAATATACTTAAAAAATTGGTTTTAAGCAAAAACTCGATGAGTGCACTAATTTGTCGCGGGATCTTAGACTATTATTTAGCTGGATAACAGAAATAAAGCCTATTTTCTTACTTATAAAAAAAGTCGTTTTTTTATATTTTTAATTTTGATAATAAAATATTGACAGATAAAGAAAAAAGTGAAGTTAGCGTAAGTTAGTTACTTAAGTTTCTGATTTAATAGCGTATTTTTGTGAGTAGTTGCGTTTTCAATTATAATGATGGTTCTTGATAGAAAATTGAAAAATGCTCAGAGAAAGTTTGAATAGAGAATCTTGGTCAATGACGACCCTCTTGGAGATTTGGTACCGGATGGTCCTCCTACTGCAAAAAAAATACGGGTGTTAAGGGTTCAGATTTGAATAATTCTACCATCAACAATTTTAGTTTCAAGTGATTTCCATTCTTGGTGACGGTAATTGCTTATTCCGCGCAATTTCTTATTGTTTATATGAAAGTTAGAATAAACATTATGAAATTCGTTTGGCCACTCTTGATAACATAGTCAATAAGTGGGATGTATATAGTAACTTCATTGTTGGGGACTAAGGGGACTAAGACCAACTGGCCAGACCATTACAAATGCAACAGATTAACGTGTGATGGGTGTCAATGGACTGTACGCAGGGCATGCTGAACTTCAGAGCGTAAGTGAGCTATATCCCGAGTGTCAATTCAGAGTTCACCTGGAAAACAGTAATACGATTACGTACTATGGTACCTACTGGCGAAATTGTTCATAACTTGCTATTTTCTGGGCACCTGGACGAAGGACATTACAGTGTCCTAATGGAAAGAATGGTAGGGCAGCACAGTCATATTAAAGAACTTTTTTTCGTCAATGTTCAGTTATACATATTATATATATCCCTATTGCGCGGCAAACCATTCTGTAATGGCAAAGTGGACATTTCACGATACCTAAGGTGCAACCCAAAGCCAATGTTGTGAGAAAAGAAGATATATTTTTGATTAGAATATCAACTTTTTACTTATTAGATAAGGCTACTATGTACTCATTATACCTATATGTAAGAGCTTTTTTATAACATTAAAATATGCTGTGGAGCAGCACGGGTCCTCTAGTAGATTATAACTAAAGGTGCAACTTGTTAAATTGTAAATTATCGCTTGCCCCGTACCTGCCGGAGGCCTTATCCCCTATTCCTTCTTCCTCATTCCACTCCTCATCCTATCAGGCGATCCGTATGCTCGTTTGCCGCCTATTTCCATAAAAAAACCTCGGAGAGCACGTTAAGCCGTTGATCCCGGTTGTCATAAAGATCTTTGACAGTCGTTACAGGGAGTCAGTACCTATAAACAAACTGACACTAGTCTGAACAATGCAATATAGCTATACTTTTGGGAGACGGTGGACAGACAAGCATTCTCTGTGGAAAAGCTAATATTCAGTCAAATCCGGTTAGACTAGAAAGCGGAACCGGGTTGAAACTGGGATAACGCTTGGAAGATGATGATGAAGTAAGACTCGTTTCAATAAAAGTGTATGATGTATACAAATCGCGAAAGTTTAAAATCGATGATTACTAAAGGTGCTTACCCTGGCCACCCCTCAAAGGTAGACACCGTGAAGAGTGTCAGCATCCCGTTGAGCACGTCATCGAAGTTCCACTTGTTTCTGATCCACTCTCGCTCCATCTGCTTCGGTTTATCGTTCTCGTATATCAAGTATGTGCCTCTGAAATTATTACATTTATGTTTTAAATTTAATGTTAACCTCTTCACAACTTGCCAAAACGCCTGTATCCCCGAAGGGATAGGCAGAGGTGTATTATACACTCACACTTCGCCAGTTATATCTCGGTACCTTCTCGGTACCAATGAAATAGGGGGCGAGCCTATTGCCATCTACCGGGCACATTATTTAGCGAGCGATAATTGACATTTTTAATACACACATAACTCCGAAACTCAGAGTTGTGTACCCGGGGTGGCTGGGGATCAAACCCGAAACCATCGTCTCGGCAGTCCGTTGAGTACACCACTGGGCTATTTAATGTTAATAACATAATATTCTATCTATCAGGTTAGAAAGCGAAACCCTGGCTCCATGATAAAATGATGTGAAAAGGCTGAGGCTTTAAAGACATTTCATTGTGTCAGTCTGACATGAAAGAAGAGCTTTCTTTTCTCATAGTTTTTCTGATACCGAGCATGATAAGAGCCCTTCACATTTTGAAGGGTTTCAAACAGTGCTTTTGGCAGTTGTCTCAGCATAAGCGAAGAAGCGATTAACTAAAAAATATTATCTCACTCAAAAAACTTATACAGATAACTAGAGGACGCTCGCAGCTACGCTCGCACAATTTTTTTTATTTTACCCGTTTTGCCCGATTCCGTGGAAATTTCGGGAAATCTTTTCTTAGTGCACCCTTACGGTCCCCAAGGAACATACATGCCAAATTTGAGCTTCCTGCGTCTAATAGTTTTGGCTGTAGCTTGTTTGTCAGTCAGTCAGTAACGCAAGGATTTTATATGTACAGAAGATAATATGAAAGAATGAGAAAAAAAATTATAAAGAACCATGTAAACAAATGAGATAATTATATTAATGGTAGAGTATGTGTAGGTACACAAGGTTTACAACCACGTGCGAGTTGTGCGAGTAATCACCCGTCTTACTCTCATACTTGCTATCGGCAAGTAAGCGGCAGCGGCAAAACTAACTGCAGGTTTCCATATTCGATCTATCCATGTATTTAGAGATTCGAAATACACATTTTGTGTTGAGCTTATGTCAAATATAAATCTTAAATCCAACAAAAATTGATACATCGAATATTGAATTTAGCGGTAAGAAAACTAAGACGCAGCTCATTTTTAATTGATAGCTCTAGTCGCTGGCAGTAGGTCTACTGCCTCACTGATGTACAGTACTCACTGATATACTTACATATACCTATAAATTATTTTGACGGTATTTGAAATGTGTAATTTATTACGTGGTAATCCGTAAATCCAAAAAAGCTAAAGGCAGCGATAGATAGTGTAGTGAAATTTTGGGTGTCCGATCATTTGACAAAAAACAAATAACAAATTTTCATTTGCAAAATAACATTTGACCAAATTATAATTGATAAATTTACTATTTTACAAACTATTGTTTAATAAACTACTCATAAGACAATATTATATACCTATTAAAAGATATATATTATGCTAAAACATCAATTTACAAATTGATTATTTTTTTAAACATGTTAGCTGGCAAAACAACGTAAAGCTTAAATAGCATTTGACAAAATGCATTGCTTGGTAAATATTTTATGAACCAAAATCTACGTTAATACAACAATCTTTGTGTAGAGTCAACTGAAACAATGGCTGGCTAGGTTAGGTTAGAATTGCGACCGAGAACTGAATTCTACTTATTTCGCTTAATTCAGGCAGTGTGTATTTTTTTTTAAACACTTAAGTTTCTATGGAATAAGTATTAATACAAAATTATTACTTGCCTATAAATAATCTGTCCAAGATAAAAATTGCAACCATGCAATTTAATATTTTCAAAATTGCGCGTAAGTATTGGTTAGAAATTAGTTATTTAAAAAAAAATATCTTCTAACTTTTTGTACAATCACCAATTTGGCAAACGAATTATTTAGTCATGTGATTATTTTTAAAATAATATTTTAACAGTTTAATTATTTCATAAGTATAACATTTGCGAAACCTGTAGTATGTCAAAAGATTAGTTTGTCAAACGTTGCTTGTAAAATGATCGTTTGTCATACTTATTTTGTTAAACAATTGTAAACCGAAATTTTGATAGACGAAGGTGCGCACCTTGGTTTGAAACCGAGAACATCTGTATAGCAGTGTTAGTATCTCCACTACGCTGTCTCTGCCTTCATAATACATTATTTTAAACCTTGAAGTAAGTGACATCAATAATCGTATTCTGGTAAATACTTACGCACATTCTTCTTCCGTAACTTTGGTGATATCTGTACATTTATAGAATTTACCCTGAAATCATACCAATATTAGAATATTCATATATTTACAATAAAAATAAACAATTTTTTATTTATATTTTATATAGTCGCTAAATCAATTATCTACATTTTCTTATGACGTTATATATATATTTTTAATATACTTTTTTATAATTTATTTTTAAATAAACAAAGAATATATTAAAATCACCTGACCTCGCTTTTATAAGCCGTTGAAGCTAAGCACATAAAACAATGATTAGTACATTTAAAGTAATCAATCAACATTTATCGGTGTTATGCTAGGTATGCTGACTTATGCTAAGTCTGCTGAGTTACGGTAAGTCTGCTGAGTTACCTAATTGTGCGGCGTTACGCTAAGTTTGCTAGGTTCTTATCTATCTTATAAATAACCAAGGTATTCGTGGCTGACATTTGGTCGGAGTCTCCGTTAACCATGTTGACACTATCCTGAATTTGAACGACGATATTTTGGATAGGGTGTATGTTCATTTCGTTTCCATAGAATAAAGCTATGAAAAGTAAGTTTGCTAAGTACAGCAATTTCATTTCTCATAGTTACCATACCAAAGCACGCCTTAATGTTGACTGATCACGAATGTTAAAACATCGCTGATGTAATGTAATACATAAACTTAATATTATACTAAATTAAACCATTTATAATCATAGTTTTCACCGAGTGATAATTTTAAATGTCGTTATCGGGAGTCAGTACCGTCAGTACTAGTTAATAACAAACTGACACTAGTCTGAACCACGGATAATTTACATGACAAGTGAATCTAGCTGGTGGTGTATCAACAACGATTAATCATAACACCTTTGTCATCAATGATTCGAAGTAAAACTCTTCAGATTGATGTGATTTTCGAAAGCGGCAACAAAGAAAATACAGGATTTTGCTATTTTAACCTTGATATTTTGTGGGTATATTGTGTTTAACAAATGTTTAAGCTCAGAGGTATTACAAGAAAATGGTGAGAATAGTAAGGTGCCACCCAACAGCTTGGTCCCGGTATCAGTGCAGTTTGGTCCCACTTCACCCCTTAATCGACTATATTTTTTTTATAGACTCACGCCTGTATCCCCGAAGGGGTAGGCAGGGGTGTAATATTACACCCACATTTCGCCATGAATTTTTAGGTCCCACGTAATAGGGGGCGAGCCTATTGCCGTACCGGGCACATTACCAGACTCCGTGCTGCTACTGAGAATTTCCTAATGGAATACCCAATAACACTTTGCCCGACCCAGGAATCGAATCTGAGACCTCCCAGTCCCACGCGCACAATAATCGACTAGTACCCTGGTTAACTGTGACTTCGGGGATCTGGCCCCTTTGCTATAAAAAGGTTTTTTAATTAATGAAGTCTCAAAAAATCTGTTGTCTACGCGACTTTCCAGCTAGCCGAAACCAATCGGTGAAAAACAGTTAAGTATAAGTTTTCTACAGGACAGTACGACTAAGTTTAAACTAAAATGATTAGACTTTTACCTTGAACAGCTGAATGCCGACTACAGCAAACATAAATTGTAACATGTGATTTATTACGAATATGTTTCCAATAGACTTAATAGAAGCAAACACACATTTTACCACATACTAAATCAATAAAGCACAAAAAAAAATGTTAAAGCGCAAAACCAATAACGTTACCCAATTGCAGTGTTTTTTATTATTTATTTCGCCCGTTTTGTCCCAATGTGCGTTTGTGTGGGTGTATGTGTAAATCAAATGCAAAAAAAGAAAAATGTTAGAAAACAATCGTCGCAAAAATAGGGGGTAAACGCCTACTTACATCGCGTTAGTCCTTGGTATCACAGAAACAAAAAACACACGTTTTACAGACACGCCAGTGTCCCGTTCTGATCGTGACGTAATCGGACAATAAAAAAAAACGTGAACACAGTAATAGACCAAGTACCTCACTCCTAGTTTTCGAGTGAAATGTCAAGGTAGGGCATACTGTGCCATTTGTGCAACTGAACACACCGAAGCACATAATTTTGAGTCCAAAAAATCACAAAATAAAACTGACATGAAAAAAAATCACACAACACCTTTGGGCTAATTTAAAAAAAAAAAAACATGAAGCATGCAAGCTCCTAGTTAGGAAACAAGAATTTTTTGGACCCACTGGCAAAGCGAAAATATGTTAGTAACTATTTTTGGATATGCGGTACATAAGCCTCACACAGATTAAGAAACGAAATCAGATGATTGTTTTTAGAAAAAAATTAAAGGTGCTGGAAGGTGTCTCGAGTGCTAAAATACTTACTTCCACAAACGTATGAGAGAATATGAAATAAATTGACCCAAAGGTGTCGGTCTTAAAACGAAACATATTTTTATTTGTGTATGGTTCCCGTACCTTGAACATTTGCACTCCCATTACTGCAAACATGAACTGAAGCAGGTTTGTCACCAACAAAATGTTGCCAATGGTCTTAATAGCGACGATCACGCATTGTACTACGTGCTAAAAATGGATAAAAATCATCTTATTTGTAGGATTCAACTTGGATATGATCAGGTTCAAGTAAACTATTGGACGGTAGTGATGTCAAAGTTTATTATTGATGTAGATATTATTTTCATTGAGTTCCATTACTGATTCTCTGAAGCGTCCGTGCAGAGACACTTAACTGATTACACAACGTATTTTGATCTGGCGGGATCCTCACAATCGGGCGTGGTACAAATTGGACTCATTTCTAAATTTCCACGAAAATCATTTGAAGAAGACTTTGAACATGACAAGGATTTTCAAAATTGCAAGATTCATAATAATGTTGAAAATGTACTGACCTTCAATCCTTTGGCTCTGTTGATAGCTCTCAAGGGTCTTAACACACGGAAGACCCTCAAGATCTTAATAAAAGATATTGTGCTTGACCTGTGTTGATAAACAAATAATGATTTGTAATGGTACATCAAAAAGAAGAGAATTATCAAATTTCAAAAAGGTAATGAAATATATTTCATTGACAATATAATTCACAAATAACATCTGGCATTCAATTTGTTTGCGAAAGTTGAATGGTTATCAGTAATAGAGGCTTATATGTGGTTCACATTTTAGTATAGACGAAAGTGCTTTAATGTATGCAAAAATTCGCTATGTCAATGGACATGAAATGTTTTCTTGATCCAGCTCTTTGATTTAACTATTGTATTTAGTAGTGTCTATATAAAAACAACATGATCAAACATGATGTCGAACATTATGGGATGCTCGAAGATACTCGACATAGGCTAGCATTTTTTGGCATTAGGCAAGAAATGGAACTTTCATCGAGGTCCTATTTGACCATGTGCCCTCTAAAGCTGATATTAATGCCATAACAAGCGTTCATCCATGTTATTTTTATGTGATAGGAGGCAAACGAGCAGGCGGATCGTCTGATGGTAAGCCATTACCGCCGCCCTTTCCCACCCTCATAATATCGTCTAAGAGGTGACCTCTGTTAACGCGTTCAACTTACGGCCGGTTCCAATATTTGATCTATCCATGGATATGGCTACTAGAGATACATATGTGACATATCATCATGGTCCTACCTCTGCAATCCAAAGGGATAGCGAAATTCCATGGTTTAGACCAGTATCAGTTTATTTGAGAGTACTGACTCCAATTTAACGACTTTCAAAGAATTTAAACATTCGTAGTCGTTTCGTGGCGCTTGCAACAGTGCCGAAATATCGGTTACTCCAAACAAAGGTACGTGGTATATATCCCGAAAGACAATTTAAATTAAGACTTTCAAAGATCTTCATGACAGTCGGAACCGACGATTTAACGTGCTCTCCGAGGTACGGCGTAAGCGATTAACAATTTAATACGTACATAACTTCGAAAAGTCATTGGTGCGTGCCGTGGATTCGAACTAGGATAGGGGAGTGTAGGAGCAACGATAGCCTAGTGGAGATAGTCCATAGGCTATCGTTGCTCCTACACTGCCATATACTCCGTGCAAAAGATGACAAAAATGTATCTCTAGCCAAATCCATGGATACTGGATATATGACTGACGATCTATTAATATTGCTAATTAGTAGCTAGATTAATGATGACCTAATGAGTCAAACTTACCCAGCCAAAGACAGAAGTGAGACGATGACCACTAGGAGATCGAGTAGATTGAAAGCCGATCTGCAGAAGGCGTCCTTGTGGAAAAGAAAGCCGTACGTGATGACTTTCAGCACCAACTCGATGGTGAAAACCGTGGTGAAGAAATAGTCTATCTTGCGAAGGATCTGTTGAAAATAAACGCATTTTGACAATGTACATTTATGTTTATATATATATCTATACTATAATAAAACTGTAGAGGTGAAGAAGTCTGTACAGTAATGATATTTTGGCGAAAATTAGCTAAAAAATCTAGGAAAATTCTAAAAATCAGTATTTGATATTTTTTAGAATTTGTCTGTCTGTCTTTCCCTATATCGCTAAAGATCTCTGAAATGGCGAAATTGATTTCAATAAAACTTACAGTCATGTACAAAGGATACTCAAACCTATAAAATAGTATATGTTACGACCCAATCGGTTAAGTGGTTTTCGGTGTACAGCTTGACCTCTCCTTTGTACGTAGTTCCAAACAAAACAGGGATCATCTAAAACTGGTTTAATATGTGGTGCCATCTATGATCATTATAAGTTTGTTAGTAAAATTATAATTAGTCGAAATAGGTACCTTCAAAGTGTTTTATGGCTATTTACCGACCGATAGATGTCACTATTTTCAAATAATTTTCTAGCAAAATAAATGTTTCTTGCAAAAGAGACAATAATTATGTGTCGGGTATCTTTCTATTATTAAAAAAACAATAGAGTATAATTTTCGGCACTTTCATGAAACAAAAAGTCTCTGTGTCAAAATTTACTACAATGTCCACTTAATTTAAACGGTCAATCTCATTAATTTCAAATTATTAAGTTTATATAATAGTTATCTACTTAATCATTAGGCTATAGATACTTTTTTCAATAAATTGTCGATTAGTCCATATTATTTTCTATCTCGGTCGTTTTATATATGTAAACATAGATGGCGTTGAATAATAATATAATAATAATAGACATTTATTTCAGACATTAGTCCATAGGTTATCACAAAAAATTACAAGCAACAATCATACTTATACAATTTAGACAAGCCAAAAGAGAAAAAAATAAAAACATTTTGAATTTGTAGGACAAAGAGAAAAAGCTGCCCACTTATCAAAGGTCAGTGTGCAGACGTATCTAGTGGCGCAGTAGTAGAGAGTCCCACCTATCCACGAACACGCTTAGCACGCCATTGTGGCTGGACCTGACACGATTTAACAGTGATGCGCATTGCTTTCTTATAACGGCATGAAAACCATCTGTGTGAGCTTCCGCAATCATGCTCGACGCGCTTCAAAATCGCGGCAGCCCCAATAGCACACTAAACGCGTTGTTATATTGGACACGTAAGGCGCTGTACGCTCCTAATGTATAGTTAACCCACAGGCTACATGTGTACAAGGCTTAGCAGTAGGATTTAAAAAGTGTTACTTTTACTGCATTACTGCAGTGTGCGAACCTGCGGACCAACATATTACACCGGACAGCTAGCGCCCTACGTGCCCTCTCTATGTACTTACTATCTTTAAAGTCCTCAGAGACCCAGTGGTCCAGATACTTTAAATGAGCGACTTTGTTAACAGTGCTACCAGCTAAACTAAGTGAAGGTACTGTGTAAGTTTTGCCCTTCGCTTTAAATAGTATCTAATAAGTCGCAAGCCTCCGCGTAACACTCACACATTTTCAACAGCTTCCGTAAAGCTCATATCGATGGACTCAGCAGTACCATGTCATCTGCGTAGCTTATGTTATTGACACTGACTCCGTCTATGTAGCACTCGATATTGGCACTGCTGAGTTCACCGATAAGTTTATTTATGTATAGGTTGAAGAGCCGTGTGGTTGACGGCATAGAATACAAGTGTCACCACCCCCTATCTTCCCGTGGGTGTCGTAAGAGGCGACTAAGGGATAACACGATGCAAATACCATATTTGCGTAGAGACGGAAAACTCGACATCAAACCCTATACGACTGCCTCGTTGGTCTCGCGGCATAAATGTGCGCGTGGGATCGGGAGGTCCCGGGTTCGATTCCTGGGTCGGGCAGTGTTATTGGGTTTTTCTGTCACGAAATTCTCAGTAGCAGCACGGAGTCTGGAAATGTACCCGGTACGGCAATAGGCTCGCCCCTTATTACGTGGGACTAAAGTATATCTGGCGAAAAGTGGGTGTAGAAATACACCTCTGCCTACCCCTTCGGGGATAAAAGGCGTGACGATATGTATGTATGTATGTATGTATGTTGAAGAGCTTAGGCGATGTCAGACCACCTTGCCTCACTCCGCACTGCAACCTGTACACATCCGAAAAAGAGCCTGCCCATCGTACACTGTTCTTTTGGTTATTGTTCCAATACTTAAAAATAGATACAACCTCCGTTGAGCAAATGACGTCATTTTCTGAATGGCGGTGTTAAGATTATCCGAGGATTGATGAGGTTCTCGGATAATTTGCTTTCGTCGTCGTTGGATTACTTAGATTGTATATATTTGACGTTACTTATGAATTTATGATTGTTGTATGTTATCGTGTTTCTTTGATTTTTTTTCGTTCGTTCGTGTTCTGTTCTTATACAGGTCTCATTGTCTCATTATTCCCAATTTCCCACTGCTCACGTCACGTACGTGGGGATCTTTAGGCGTGAGACTGAGGCCTGAATTCAGATACCTCTTGAATTACTCAACGGGGCTATCTTACTTTCGGCAGGGTTGGATATTCGTAGTCCTGTGTGTATTTTCTAAATAAATCGCAGGGACAGACGCTTAAAACAGCTGGAATCGACATCCGAACATGTTGTTTTTCACATGATCTGTTATATGTGGCATGTTCACGAGTGAGCGTTAAAAATAATTTACATGTTCTATGTGAAGATGGTAAAACAGTTAATGTTGTGTATAAAGATATTCTCTAAAGATATATATTACTTATATAATATACATATAAAAGTTATAAATATTATATACTCTTGGGATAAATGTCATGCTATTTAAATTCCAACATTTACGCGAACGAAGTCGCGGGCACAGCTAGTATATATATATATATATATATATATATATATATATATATATATATATTATCCGTGTGGTGACGGATTAAGAATACGGAATGTCACCACCCCATATCATCCCATGGGTGTCGTAAGAGCCGACAGAGGGAGCATATTATACAGAGAACAGCACTGTAAGAGAAGGAAAACTTGATACAAACCCTATACTAACCCGTTTGGCCAGCGTGGTATAGTAGGACAATTCCTCCTTTCAAAGGAGAGGCCTAGTCCAGCAGTGGACTGTTAAAGGCTGATGATAATGATGATGTGTGTGTGTATATGTCACTGAACTCCTAAAGGACTAGACCGATTTTGTTGAATTTTTTGTGTGTATTCAAGGGGACTCGATAATGGTTTAAATTTACAATTTAGTCCAGAAAACATTTAAAAAAATCTAGATAAATAAAATATGGCGGTTCGAAGTTAGGCGAGTCCGCTAGTGTGTCTATAAATATCAAATATCATTAAATATTGATTAGAACTTTTTGAACTTATAGTTAATAGCTTATTAAACTACAGCATAGAGATAAATATTCTTTTTTATAGACTCGCGCCTGTATTAGTACGCCGAAGGGGTAGGCAGAGGTGTAATATTAAACCTACATTTCGCCATGATAAATTTTAGATCCCACGTAATAGGGGGCGAGCCTATTGGCTTTATCGGGCGCATTGTCAGATTCCATGCTACTACTGAAAATTCGGAAAAACTCACTAACACTTTTCCCCGACCCGGAAATCGAACCCGGGACCTCCGCAGATTCATACGCTATCCACTGGATCACGGAGGCAGTCATTAATGATGAAGATACATGGCGAACATGTTCTTAATGACCTAGAGGAAAAACCATTTGCAGACATGACCTTCAGTAATGAAGATGCAAGTAAGAGGAAGAATGCAAAACCTACCTCAGTCTGCGCTTCGGTGTCTTTCGTACTGACAGGGTCCTCCATGGCCAACATGAGCGACGAAGCCAGAATGCAGATCAGGATCAAATTCTTGAACCAAGAGTTCTTTTGAATGTTGTAGCACGTTACGCGGAACCTAAACAAAACATTGGGTTTATTATTTAATTGGTATACTTGGGAGCTTAGGTATGTTAGGAATTAGAAGATGGAGGCATAATATATTAGTGTATCAATTCCAATTAATAATCCCGAGTAGTACAGGCCTTTAAACTTCTTAGAACTAAAATACTTCTGTCACTGCTGTTCGGCTATGGAATGCATTACCGTTTCACATAAGGCAGGCTCAGACGGTAACAAGGTTCAAATCTCTAGTTAAGGATCACTATCTATCATTATAACATTCCTTATATAAAATTATAAGTATGTATTAAATATTATTTATGTATATATAGTTATTTACGTATAAGTAGGTATATTATTGTACTATTGATTTTATATATGTATATATTTAAAGTAAATCATAATTTACTGGTACACTGACAACTACCATTTCTTTCCTACCAATAATATCCATCCAAAGGTTGCCTGGTAGAAATCGCTGTTAGCGATAAGGCCGTCCATTGTACTATGTTTGTAAAATAATCAATTTTTAATGTCCAACTTAGTGTACAATAAAGTGTTAAATAAATAAATAAATATGTGGCCTTTGACTTAAATTCATATACCCTTCACATTTATCTCTTTTTTATGTATAATTCCTTCAATATACTTACTTCTGATTTCTGTTGCCATTTCCAAGACTATTAAATAAAACTACACGTTTGCTAAAGTACTAGTAATGCGGCTACCTGTATTCCTGGATTTCAGTCCTACGAATGACCCCAAGAAAAATCTTATCATACTTCCAAGAAGTCCTTCTTTCATATTAAAATTCTATTTTATATTTTAAGTGACAGTTTATAAAAGGGTCTGATTATGATTTTTTTAAATAAAATCCTACGTTACCAGTTAGTATTAGAGAATATGAAGAAACTGCTCGCTTCAGGAATCGGTTTGTCTTCTGTTTTGATCTCAACTTCAGACAGTCGGCGGGGACGCGCTGTCATACCTCCCGGCTTGACTGGGCCACCTGGCTCTTCTTTCTTTATATCACCTGAGAAGCAAATAAACTAAGCATACCGCGCCATTGCTCACATAACACTAGAGAATGCTCGCTGCTACGCCCGCATATTTTAGAATTATTTCTCCCGATTCTATGAAAATTAAAAAAAATCCCTTCTGCACCCTTAGTTCCCAAGTCACATAGGTACATGCCAAATTTCAGCTTCCAGCGCCCAATCGTTTTAGCTGAGCGTTGTATGACAGTCAGTTACGCAAGAATTTTATATAAACAGTAACTAAAAGCCAGTAGGCGTCTTTTAATATCTAACTTAATAATAATCCTAAAGTTTTCGGCATATGAAAAAAACAAAATAACTTAGCTTTTAAATTTGGCCAAATCGGCATCTCTTTTTGCAAATTCGAAGTAAACTTTTTTACTGACGTATTCAAATAAAGGGGTAATAAAGTAGGTATAATAACCATTTTGCTTTTTCTCTGTAGTGACAAGCGTATCCTCGGCATTCTCTCTCGTTTCTTGTTCCTGTTCCTCAGCATCCTCTTCTGATCCTGTTTCTTCATATTCGTGATCTGACCTGCAATTTATATAATAATTGTCCAATAAATTAGCCATTAGTTATTTCCTGTGATGTGCTTATGTTTCAGTCTAAATATCGAACTATGGTTGCCACGAGTTGATTTTGCGTATTGCATTATACAAAAATCACAGCTTCTTTTTAAACATAATGTATTTCTCAAATCTCCTCGGAATTTATCAATAGGTTAGTTAGTACTATTTAATGGTTCTTTTTTGGTAAAATACATCTCACTTTTTTCATTTCATTTTATGTGCCCTAGAAAGGACAATCAAGTGGCAGACGACTTTCTAGCCTAATTTTAAGTAGCAACATTTTAGGATACTGCATATATCAACAATAGTGCAAACAAATCTATTATTAGACTTACCTGGGCACCATTTTATATTTCTTGTAAGGCCGGCTGTTATTGAAACGATTTTCAACATCAATATATAAGAACAAATATGATTAGGTAGTTAGTATAATATTTATTTAAGCAAAAGAAATAACGTATGCTTCAGAATCATGTAACCCATGGTAGATGCATTGAAAATGCCATGGGAGGCACGGATTTATGTTACGTAGAACTTGTTTAGTTTTGGTTTATTTTAATTTAGACTGTTAATTTATTTATATGTGATATGTGCAATATACATCATATAGTGATCGCAACTGTTAATTTGACAACATGCAAGAAGTAAAAAAAAGGAATTTTGTTGTAAGAGTAGGTATGAGTGATGTACATATTTAGTAACGTAGCAGAACTTTATGAAAGTTAATTTCTTTTAGTTCTGCTATTATTACTTACTGTTATGTTAGGACTCACCCTTCGCTGGAGTAACCTTCCTCTTCATTAACATATTCATCATCAGTTTCGCCTCGTTCTTCATCTATTTGTGGATTGCCAGCTTCAGGGTTATTTTCGGCTTCCTGAGAAATATTTGCTTATGAAAGTTTTGATTTTTACATTAATTAATTAAATAGTAGGTGTAATGTTTGATATTTGGCATATAAGAAGGCCACTTATGTAAATAACTTTAAGCATATAATTTACCTCAAGAAGATATTAATGTCGTTTTCTTTGTAATAAGATAACTTTAATTGAAGGTGAGTAACAACATCTCAAATTATTTGTTTCAGATATCTAGCAGCAAACATTATTATTAAATAGATAGGAATAAAATTATATTACGCTAGGTATCGATATTACTAAGTTATACATATAGGAATTTAGTTCTAGTTAAGAGAATCATGGCTACAAATTATCATCATCATCACAAGTGCCTTAGTTAACATGTTCTTCAAATTTGGTGAAATCCTGTCTAACAATTTTTCCAGTCTCATCTTGTCACTTCATCTCCCCCTATATACAAAGGTATTCTGTGCCTTGATCTTTAATAATCTTCCTTTTCTTTTCATTGATTGATGTCAACTAGATTATATTTATTTTTAGAAAAGTTTACCCACCTCTTTTTCTTTTTCGATTTCATCCATTTCCTCAGCATCTCCCAAGTTGTCGACGGCGATAGCCAAGAACACGTTTAGCAAGATGTCTGTTTTCTGATTAAGGATATTAAGAATAAAATGGGCTTATAAACTACTAATTTCTTTTCCATTTTTGGTCACAAAACAATAGTCTTAAATAGTTTTTTCTTTTGGAATAGCTGTGCAGTTATATACCACGAACCTTTGTTTCAAGCATTCGACATCTCAGCAACTTTCCAAGTATCATGTTTATATTTATAAACACTGAAGTACTAAAAACTTACCCTACGGCACCATTCAGACTATAAGTCTGTTTACCTAATAAGTCTTTATTTCTATCTTTATGTGTGAGTGTGGGCAACAGTGACGCTTTGAAAAGGATACAGTTACCACAGACGAATATGACGATGAAGTATATAGAAGCAAACATCCCTGGGGTCCCCACTCCGCCGTAAGCGTTGATACCGTGGTACATCACCACGTTCCAATCTTCACCTGTTAAGATCTGGTGGAACAAAAAACATAATCTAACATCTTAGCTAAGAGTTTGCAAGAAAATTAGATATCGGCCTTTATATGGGACATTAATATTAGCCAAAGTTGTTTTGTTTAGGTTGCATGGCACCAGCACCTTTTACATAACTCTTCAAAACATGAGAATGCAACACCTACATATCAAGGTATTATGCGATGAATCATAAAAATATCTCGAACTTCAGTACAACTGAGATTCCTCTTTAACATTTAATAATTAGTGCTTTTAAAATTAAAGTAGTTTAAATATTTTAAGAATAAATCTCACACTGTAACACATAGGTATAAGTACCTACCTAACTAGTTGAGTTCGATTGTTGGTGTAATAATTTTCTATTAAAAAAAAAAAATCACCTACTCTCTAGATATGAAAGGTCTATACTACGAAAAAGCTCAGAGGGAGAAAGGAAAAACCTGTGCTTAGTCCTGAGGATACGATGAAGATGGACGAATGAAATATTTAATATCTTCACAAAGGTTATGATGAAGGACTCTCGACTAGTGAAACTTATGGATATTCATAGTCTAAACAGCAGCTACTCCTAACTTAATTCTCTCACCTGAAACATGGTAAGCACAGCTTGCCAGAACGAGTCAAAGTTGTGCCTCTCTTTCTCCGCTTCAGGGTCATAGTCAAACCTGCCGCCGAAGACCTGCATGCCCAGCAGTGCGAATATCATGATGAACAAGAAGAGAAGTAGAAGGAGGGAGAAGATGGACTGGATAGAGTTAAGAAGAGAAGCGACCAGGTTGGAGAGAGAACGCCAGTATCTGGAAAAGATAAAAAACACATAACATAACGTATCTTTACGCCTTTATCCCCGAACGTAGGCAGAGGTGTATTATTACATACCCACACTTCGCCAGTTTTGTTTCGGTTCCAATGTATTGCCATCTACCGGGCACATTATTAAACGAGGGATAATTAACATTTTTAATACACACATAACTTCGAAAAGTCAGAGGTGGGTGCCTGGGGTACCTGGGGATCCAACCCGAGACCATGTTTCGATATTAATGATCATATAGCCTTTGTTGTTGTCCGTGTGGTGACGGATTAAGAATACGGAATGTCACTACCCCATATCATCCCTTGGGTGTGTCGTAAGAGCCGACAGAGAGAGTATATTATGCAGAGAACAGCACTGTAAGAGAAGGAAAACTTGATACAAACCCTACACCAACCCGTTTGGCCAGCGTGGTATAGTAGGCCAATTCCTCCTTTCAAAGGAGAGGCCTAGTCCAGCAGTGGACTGTTAAAGGCTGATGATGTGATAGCCTTTGTAATCCACTGCTGGCCATAGGCGTCTCCTTATTTGTGTCACAATAGCATTGTGAGTTGGCAAGAGTATTTGGCTTACTACTTAAATAGGTACATCCCGCCGATCAGACGTGTTTGTACGAGGTTTAATATCGAGTTTTCTTCCCTTCCCAAATATACTATTTGCTATGTGTATTGCCTTAGTTGTTTTATACGGCGCCCACCGAACGAAGTGGGCTGGTGACACTTTGTATTCATCCGATGATTCATCACCACACAGGTGAACATGTATTGTTTTATGTTCGAATACCAATATTTACTTTTCATTCGCGATTGGGCAAATACATGACTTCAAAAGACCAATCACCAAGCAAGCGAAGTCTCATCGTTTTGCACATCATACCAGGTCATACTAAGCAAAAATAATACCTGGGGAACGAAAATAAAAAGGCTTAAACATTTTATAAGCCGCAATGTTAAGCGCGCGTGTGCAATGCTCGAGATACGTACCTATCCATAGGTGCATAGGACATAGGTACAACACAAATTGGCGCGAGAAATGCATCCATTTTGTCATAATTAGAAAAAAAATGTGGTGACTTTAAGTCTCAATATCTCCTGAAGCAATAATTTCCAAGGTGTAGTGCCGAGGTAAAAACTGAACTCTACAGGATTTTAATTCTCGTTAAGGGTCTTTTTACACCGTGTATAAGCACATTAGCACATTCATCATCATTAGCCTTTAACAGTCCACTGCTGGACTAGGCCTCTCCTTTGAAAGGAGGAATTGGCCTACTATACCACGCTGGCCAAACGGGTTGGTATAGGGTTTGTATCACGTTTTCCTTCTCTGACAATGCTGTTCTATGCATAATATGCTCCCTCTGTCGGCTCTTACGACACCCATGGGATGATATGGGGTGGTGACAATCCATATTCTTAATCCGTCACCACACGTGAGCACATTCACATTTCTCCATTATAAAATGTACGTGTTTCAAAAATAATAACTTACTTGGTAACTTTGAAGACCCTGAGCAGCCTCACACAACGCAACACAGAGATGCCGAGCTGCGGGATCGTCTCGCTGATCGTCAGCGCCAACTCCACGATCGAACAGAACATGACGAAGCAGTCGAAACGGTTGAATAACGACACGAAGTAACCCTGGAAATTTAAACATTATTTTTATGTATGACTGGCTCCGTGGTCCAGTGGTTAATCAGGCTACTAGAAATTCATGTTTTACATAAGCTCGATACAAAATATGTCAACTAGCCAAAGCTTTAGGAGCCAAATCCATGAATAGCACGATTATTGAAGCCGGCAGTGTAGATACTAAGTGTCTCTATCCCACTTTATACCGTGGGTATTAGGGACTAAGGGAAATACACGAAGCAAAGAGGACGAGACGGGAAACTCGACATCAAGCCATTTACCGACCCATCTGGCCAGTCTTTAAATTCTCCTATTGACACTTAATGCTATTGTGATTTGCGGACGCCTATGTCTTGTAAAATGTGCCTATGTCATTCTTCTGCCTCTTAACTATCTCCACACACAAATTATATCAAACTATCGCTACGTGGCGACGTGACTGAAGATTAAGCAAACACATTGTGCTTACCATTTATAATACTAGACTCCCTCGCTACCGAAGCTGCAAGCAAAAGTGTTGGCAGACTCTGGTGTCGGAGTTTTCATACCGACCGGATGCCTCCGATGTGGCCTTACGATTCATGTCCTGAGACCAGAACTGGCTTCGATGGATTGACGTTTTGCCGACTTTACGTTCCCTCCGAAGCGGAGTAGCGCTCTGATGTAAATGCCTCATGCGGTCACCCTTCCAAGAGGTAGCCGGTGCAAGCGTGGTGTAACTTTATCGACTTATTAAACTAACTTGACCGTTCTTCCAAACCTAATTAAACATGAGAGAGTAGCGCACTTGACTTCCGGTCGGTTAAACACGATTTCCTTCCGTATTGCCTGACATTTTGACTCCTAGGTACGTCACGTCCTCTTTCCAATGGTGGGAAGCATACTTGTGCTGTGATTTGAACGAAGCACTAGGGATCATTGGCGTTTTGAATTTCGGTCGAAACGGTCGTGAGCCTAATAACTGTTAGCCTCACGAACCTACGAAATATATTAATTCTACATATAAAATACTAATCGATTGGTATTTATTGGCGGCAGTTACAGATTTAATTATTTTAAATAAGTGTATATTCCCTGGTAAGTGTTTCTAAAATTCTCTAACTCTGAACTATTGCCGTGATCAAATCTTTTGCGGCATACCTCCAATTTGAAATTATTTATCAAGTAAATGTTGAGTTTTAAATAAATGGTGTTACCATTCGTTTTTAGTGATTTTTTGATAGTTTAATATGGAAACTACCGCCAATGAGAACGTGTTGCCTGCACAAGCTACAGGAACAGAACGGAAGAGGAAGATCAAGGATGACTCGAGCAGTACGGACTCTGACAGCGCGTCATCGTGCTCTAGCTCAAGTGCTCCCGACATCAAACAGAGGCGCAAGTCAAAGGCTAAAAGGAAACGGCGCAACCGTAAGTTTGATACTTTATTAAAAGAATTTAAAGAAATCAAAAAGCATTTGGCTAGTACTAATCATTCCTATTACCAAAACCAAAGTGAACAGAGTGACGACACTTATTCTGACTACGTTAACCTTAATGCAAGTAATGAACTGTATGACGAAACGGGTACACCTCCAACGGAGAAACCTGTCGAATTCACTTTAGCTTTAGGCACAAAAGCTCAGGAACCTTCGGTTCCTGCGGCTAGCCTTGAGTACATACAGCAGTTGAAAAACATACAAAGATTTGATATGGAAGAATGGAATAGTGTTCGTTACTCGGAGGTACAGAAACAGTACCTACGCTCGCCGGGCTTCGTTTCTTTACAGGCTAATGACGAAGTGAAGCGTTATGAACCGTCACGGATGGACTATAGTTTGGAAAAAGCTTTCGCTGCCCTTACGTATGCACTGCTCAAACAACGTAACACCTTGCAAAATGACTTCACAAATTTTCTAACGTGGGCTCAAGAACAACAAGGATCATTATCATATAGCACAGTACATGAAAAAATTAACAATATTTTCGCCACCGGTGAATATTGTAAAGTGTACAATGATACGCTTCAAATGGTTTGTGGTTACAGAGCAGAAATCATACAGCGCAGAAGAGAAACTATTCTGGCGTCTGTAAAAGACTCTTATCACAAAAGCACGCTTCGCAAGATACCGCCGTCGAACATCAACCTTTTCGACGCTGACAAATTTAGCAGCGTGCTCGAAAGATCTGGTGGGTTGAAAAATGTGTTTTGGTCTAACCATAAGGATCGTAAATTTCGTCCGCAGAACGAGTCCAACGCTGGCCCATCCACATTGGAACCCTACTGCAAGGACAAAACGAAAATACCCACTCGACCTCGTCCTACCAGGGGCAACGCCCCGCGAGGTCCATCAAATCGGGGATCATTTCAACCATGTAAACACACCCGAAGCCGACGGGATGAAAGAAGGGCACACTCTCCCGTATCTCAACGAAATCGGAGGGGTCAGCAGCGACGACGCTATTGACAACCCAAGCACATTCTGTGCGGGACGCCTCCTCTCATACTACAAAAAATGAGAACAATTGGGAGCGCCGCCATACATACTAAAAATAATAAGCGGATATCACATACCATTCATTGCCAAACCGCCTCTTTGCCTGCCAGGCAAACTAAGCAGAATAACTCTTCCATAATTGGAAATGGACCAAGTCATACAAGAAATGTTGGAACAGGGAGTTTTGGAAACCGTATCGTTCTCACCGAGCTACATCTCCCCTATATTTTTGAGACCAAAGACAGACGGAACCTGGCGACCAATTTTCAACTTGCAGCACCTGAACAAGTATGTACAGGTCGACAAATTCCGACTGATAAATGTACATCGAGTACCAGATTTTGTACAACCCCAGGATTACATGGCAAAGTTGGACATTCACCAAGCTTACTTTCATTTACCTGTAGCGGCAGGTCACAGAAAATTCCTCCGACTGCTGTACAAAGGAAAATTGATGCAAATGACCTGCCTACCATTCGGTCTGAGCTCAGCGCCAAAGACTTTCGCGAGTCTGACAAACTTTGTCGCCGAATCCTTACGGAAGCGAGGAGTACGTCTTCTGGTATACCTGGACGACTTTGTTTTAGTGAACCAAAGTCAGCAGCTGCTCATGGATCATATCCAACTCGCTGTCAGTACCCTGAAATACCTGGGCTGGGTATTGAACCTAAAAAAGTCTGTAACCAAACCAAGCAAGGTTATAGAATTCTTGGGAGTTGTCTGGGACCCCTGGCAAAACGAGAAATACCTCCTGTAAAATCTGCCAAAAAGCTGAAAGACCAGATCACCAAGACGCTTCAGTCGGAAAAAGCAAACCTAACAGAACTGCAGAGAGTAATCGGTATCCTCAATTTTGCCAGTTTCGTTGTTCAGAGGGGACGCCTGAACTATCGTCATCTTCAAGAACAACTAAACAAGACTCGGCAGGTGGCTCAACAAAAGACGCTACCCCTAACAATTGGTGCTATAAGAGATCTCGAATGGTGGCAGCACAACTATGTAAAACGCAGCAAGATACACATTCATGCTCCTGTACATCATTTAGTAACAGACGCCAGCAACCATGGATGGGGTGCAAAACTGAACAACGACAGTCTTGTTGGTACCTGGTCTCCAAACGAACAACACCTTCATTCCAATATAAAAGAAATGATGGCAATCCGCAATGTCCTCAACGATCAAGGTCAGAACCTGGCCTCAACAGCACTTCACATTCAATGCGACAACCGGACAGTGGTCTCATACATCAGAAACGAAGGAGGTACCCAATCGCAGCCCTTGAGGGAACTAACACGGGAAATATTCACCTTACTCGATCAGCACAACATACATGTCAATATATACCACATCCCAGGTCAGTACAACTATCAGGCGGACAGACTATCACGAAACCAAAAACCATCAGATTGGCACCTACTACCATCATTCACCGAGGTTGTGTTTGCGAAATGGGGAACACCAGTTATAGATCTTTTCGCCTCGAGTCAAGCCCACGTAGTCGAATCATATGGGACACTGAACAGGAGAGACGGAAAAGCGTGTGTTTACGACGCACTGAGCGTAACCTGGGATTATCCCTTAGCCTGGGTCTTCCCACCCCCACACTTAATACCAAGAGTACTCGCCCACCTGAACCAAGCACAAGGGACTTACCTTGTAGTAGCACCACGGTGGGAGAAGGTATAATGGCGGCCGGATCTAAAGAGCCGCTCCCTGTCAGCACCGTTCACAGTGAAGAACCTCGACCGAGTACTAGTGGACACATTAACAGGTCTCCCTCCACCCAAAGTGTCAACAATGACCCTCGAAGTGTGGCGTTGTGGGGGTGGGAGAGGTACTTAACTGATTGGACTGACGAACAAAAAACCCTACTCACATCTAGCTGGCGAGAGTCAACCCTAAATACTTATCGCCCTGCATGGAAAAGGTGGACCAATTGGGCTCAAAGCAACCACATCAACAGACACGCCCCGTCGGGTGCTGACTTAACAAGATTTTTAACGGATCTACACCAAAAAGAAAAGTTTGCCCTTAATACAATCTTAGTTCACAAATCGGTAGTTTCTACCTTTTGTGACCCAAACATTCGGTATAAATTGAGCTCACACCCACTTGTCAAGCAGATTTTGAAAGCCATAGCCTTGAGCAAGCCCGTAAATAAAAAGCCACCTATCTGGGATATAAATAAGCTGGTTGACTATCTAGGAACCAAGAACCCTGATACACAAAGTCTTTACGAAGCTTCATGTCAAACAGCAACTATCCTTCTCCTTTGTTCTGGGCGTCGGGTACATGATTTAACCTTACTGAAAATATCCCCGGATCAATTCATCGTAACGGATGAATTTGTAATTCTCAAACCTAGTTATGGTTCAAAAACCGATTGCGCAACATATCAGCAGTCAGGGTGGAAACTGACAAGAAACCCTGACAAGGTTTTAGATCCAGTATACTGGATTCAGAAGCTTACAAAGCTATCTCAACAGAGAAGACTTGAAGCAAGGGATGACAGTCTCTTCCTTACAACAGCAGGCAAACCTAAGGCCGCATCAAGAGCTGTCATCTCAGGCTGGGTAAAACGCATGCTGAAGGAAGCTAAAATTGATGCATCTCCTGGAAGCTGTCGATCTGCCGTGGCTTCCAAAAATTGGTTTGAAAATGTCCCCCTCACTGAAATCTTATCCAGAGGCAACTGGAAGTCGGCCAATACATTTGCGAAATTTTATCAACGAGATATCGCTGATTCATCCGATATCGAAAGGCCATTGATCACCCGGTACTTCACACCAGCTGATTAAAAACTATCGTGATTATTAATTAATCTATTTATATTTGCCACTTATATGCTTTGTATAATGTACATATTATGCAAATTTGCTCATGATTCATAGAGGAAAGAAATATACATATTCTCTAGCAAATTTATTTTTATTTGTCACTACACATAGTTAATCACATTGACGTCCTCTTTCACCAGGCGAAACCAAACAAATCTCTCATGTTTAATTAGGTTTGGAAGAACGGTCAAGTTAGTTTAATAGGGACGTTTTACCTTACAATAAAACGTTTATTAAACATACTTACCTTCTTCCAAACCTAATAATTCTTAACTCTGCCTGGTGATATTAAACATTCGATCCAATGATCCCTAGTGCTTCGTTCAAATCACAGCACAAGTATGCTCCCCACCATTGGAAAGAGGACGTGACGTACCTAGGAGTCAAAATGTCAGGCAATACGGAAGGAAATCGTGTTTAACCGACCGGAAGTCAAGTGCGCTACTCTCTCATGTTTAATTAGGTTTGGAAGAAGGTAAGTATGTTTAATAAACGTTTTATTGTAAGGTAAAACGTCCCTATTACGAATGGCAAGTCAAGTCAAGCTATGAGCGCTAAAGCAGACATATATCATCATCATCAGCCTGCCATAGTCCACTGCTAGATATAGGCATCTCTGGCTAGGTGAAATGACGTAACCTACGCAAAGTGGCCGGCAGTGGCAGGACACGAAAAGCTGAAAATCGGGCTCAGTCCGCTCAGTGCCAGACATAAATATACATATATATTTTTTATAGACTTACGCCTGTATCCCCGAAGGGTTAAGTTAACCCATAGATAGATCGAATGATAAACTGGCCTTTAATTCGTCAGGAAACAAATCTAAATAAATACTTACTTGGAAGCCAAGCGCGTACATCTTAACCAACATCTCCATAGTGAACAGCACGACGAACAAATAATTGGCGTAGTTCTGGAAGTGATCCAACCATTCGGGTTGGCTGAAAATAATACAATAAATCAATATATAATACCTTTAAACGAGCAATTATTTTATAAACTGTAATCTGAATTTCGGAAAAGGTCCTACGATTGATATCAAATCTAGTATGCTGGAGGTTGCGAGGGCGATAATTCGAATCGCATATCCAGGTAGGTACATATTCATAATGAGTACCAATATTTGCAAATTTTTCACAAGTAGTTAAATTTATATAACATGGAATTTGGAAACCTAGGGGCCAGTTTAACTAATATCTGAAAAGCGCCGATTAATTTAATTGACAGATACAAGAATCTTTTTCATTTTGAATTTAATGCCTATTCAAAGGTGACAAAAATTGGGTCTGAGGCCCAGGTTGCTATCTCCGGGTAGGCCTTATCTTCCAAATAAGTTGGAAAGTCAGTACCTATGCGTTATCTGACAAATAAATTTAACAGGTACTTATCAGACAGTCAAATGATAAAGGTAAATACCTAGTTACTAGAAGTTTTTGTCGACGTCTCGACCGGCTTGCAACGGTCCTAGTCGTGGAGGAATGACGCAGGTTTTGAAGTATACTACAATTTGTCTTGTACCCATAGTATAAGCTTTTGCCTAGTTTGGGACTAGATGCTGTTGTGTGAATGTGATAGCATATTATTTATTTATTATTTATTATAACTTCCATCGACGAATCCACGGCATGCACCAATGACTTTTCGGAGTTATGTGCGTTTTAAATTATTAATTATCGCTTGCTAAACGGTGGAGGAAAACATCGTGAGGAAGCCTGCATGTCTGATAGTTCTCCATAATGTTCTGAAAAGACATGTGAAGTCTGCCAACCCGCACTAGGGCAGCGTGATGGACTATGGCCTTACCCTTCTCATATTGAGAAGAGGCCCGTGTCCCCAGCAGCGGGACAGTTTATGTATAGGGCTGATGATGATGATGATAATTTCAATACTTACTCGTGATGTTCAGTGGCTAGCACCAAAGTATTAAGGAATACAAGCACAATAATCGCCCAGTAGCAAGTCTGAGACTTGACCGCTTTCCTAGTTGCTCTTCGCAATCGACGATTCACCTGTAACAGAAAAAAGTATACTTGTTTTTTTTACATACTTCAAAGGATTATAGTTTGGGCAATACTGAATCGCTTTTAAGTCGTTCGTAAAACATAACTAAGAAACTGCACGTTTGGCTTAGTGGTTTAAGCGGTCGCCTCGCCGCTTGACACTGCGCCGAGTGTTGTGGGTACGATCCCCACACGAGACAACACTTTGTGTGATTCATAAATTGTTGTTTCGAGTCTGGGTGTTCATTGTGTCCGTTAGTTGTATGTTTGTAAAGTCCCCCGCGACACAGGATTTAGTACTAGGGCGGGAGTTGTCCTTAAAAAAAATTACATCCAGACATATTATGACAAATCGAAGTGCTCATCACAAAAAGAATTGTCTTGGATGGTATTCGAAACCACGACCTCTGGCCCACCACATTCACTATCCATTTCGTCAATAGGCAATTAAAATAAATATCTCCCCTAGACAAAAATATCTCAAAACTTACCTTATCAAACCTCCTGCAGTACATCTTACAAGTAGAAGTTTGTACTTGCTCCGTATTCACGTTCACATTACTCTGAGATCCTTCGTTGCTTTGTCTCTCTTTTTTACCTGAAAATGTATTGGTAATCTTAATACACTTCATATTATTATTCACATTCTATACTGGTAGACTTAATGCCAAGCGCATGTCTGGTGCAGAGAGAAAAAGTACGTACAAAGTACGCCATAAAGAAAACGTACTTATTTAACCTTTTGAGCGCCATGGTCACATATATGTGACAAGCGAAAACTGTTCCTGGACGCCAACGTCACAAATGCGTGACAGAAAAAGCGGTATACAAAAACACGAAATAAACAATTAGAACATTACTTGATTGCCTGTTTATTTATATTACCTTCAAATAGAAGTTCTAATGCTTGTTTATTTCTGCTAAACGAGTTAAATAGCATAATAGATATTGAAACATTTTACGTTAAAAAGTAAGAAATCAAATCTTAAAAAAGAATGTTCTCACACGCCACAGTCACAAATATGTGACCGCTAGTGATGTAGCGCAAGTTAGATAATATCAAAAATTTACATCAAAGATCGTTTTAAAACTTCCTTCTACAATGTATAATTTTAGATATAATTTAGTACGAGGATAAAACAGCATTAGTTTTATAGAATCAGACTTAAAAAGACATTTTAATAGCTACATAGTCGAAGATAAAATTGGCTGGGTCGAATTTCGATATTCGCTAATCTTGACTCAGGCACATCCCTAATACAACCTGAATTATCAGTGCCTTGTACGCCATGGTCACAAATAGACGACAGCATCGTGACGTCACAAGCGCAGACGATCAGAAATAGTGAAGAAAGTAAACATTATTAAAATATTTATTATTTATTTTATACTGACTGTTATAATGAGTGCGAATTTAATGACTACGGAGGAACTTCTTCGCATATTAGAAGGAGTTCCTGAATCCTGATGACGAAGGCTTTTCGGAAACAAAATCTTTGGACGACTATGATTTAAACTTGACTTTGACTTTGTTGTGAGTACGATGTGGGCATTATTAAACATATAAGCAAATAGTTGTGGCAACCTGTCTGATGGCTTAGGCTGACATGCTTATGCATACACCTTCTGATGGCGTGGAGGCATAGTGATACAGATCGTGCTGGCTCCCTCAATCAAGGTTGAGCCGTACGATTGCTGTTGAATGCGGGCCATCAGTGGGCCGAGTCAGTCAAAAGCGTCAGATGATTTCCTGCATTGTACCTGCATACTAAACCCTTTTTTTTGTCTAGACTTTAAAAGATCAAGAAAATACTAAAGAAATAGAAGTGACAAAAAAAGCAATGACTCTGAGTTTGTTTCGGCTTTTCTTCTCAAGAAGTCATTTAGCTAGGAAAAGCCGGCATCATCTAGAATAGGGTTTTGACAGGCCGGGCGCACTTCGCATTTTAGGTACAAACTTACAAGTACCTCGGCCGACCACGTCGACGTGGTTGGATTTAGTAGGTTGCCGCGCGCCGCTCACATTAGACGTCACGCAACGAGTGCGACCGCTCCGTATTCTCACGCGCCGTGTTCATACACTGTTCAAATTATAAACTTAAGGCGCTGTGTAAAGTACACTGAGTTCAGCTGTTGCTGCCACTGTCGGATTGTATACATAAGAAAGAGAAGCGCGATGACGACGGGACGTTCAGAACGAGTTATTTATCATTAAATACATTAATCCTTACAAATATCTTATTCCAATCGATAAATAAAAACAACAGTTCCTTTTATTATTATATATTACATCACTGTTATTAATATTATCAAGATTTGTTTATAAATAATACAGTTACAATTGCTACAATTTCAATTTTAATGGTTATTTTATGGGTTTTTTTTATCGAGAAAATTTACCGAAAACGTGTTTTGAACACAATAATCCCCCCATAAATATGATCAAGATTAACATATATTTTTTTAGCTGCTCTAAAATGTATACATTTGGCTAAAAAACTGTTTTGTGAAGCCTATTTTGACTAGGTACAGCGCCTTAAACGCCTTTAACAACAAAAATGTATCATCACAAGTCTAATGCAAAGTATTGCTTAATTAACTGTGTGTCGAAAGCGACTTGAAAATTTGATTTTATTTATATTACGATAGCAACTTGAAAATTTGATTTTTTGTTTGTTGAGATATCTCAACGATTATGGTGTCAAATTAAAGATTTAGTTCAAAAACCATTTTATCTGTTTGAATCATGTAAATCGGTCCACGCGTTTAGGAAATAACTAATAATTTGTATAGTAAAATGTAAAATACCAGAATTTTTGTGCTTTTGTTCTACTAGCTCCAATAGTGGGATAGGATACTTATAGGATAATTATTTATTATTAGGTACGTGCTCAAGTAGGTAGATAGACGATGAATAAATATAGTAGCAGCGCCAAGTCGACAACCCTAGCGCGCCACTCCGGGCCAGACAGCGACAGCGTTATGTGTTAGAAAAGAACGGGAACTGTTAGGTTAATATCGCATTAGGCACTGAGTGCTTATGCGAGCTGAATTGACCTTTATTGCTTAGTACCAAAAGTCGTAATTTCAATAAATTGGTTTGAAAAGTGAAGCTTCTGTACGTTAGTACTATTAATTATTCTGTGGTTTTGACATGTGTAAGTGTTGTAAACAACCAAAATGCAGAAATAAATATGTCTTTATGTCTTTAAAGGTACCTAAGGAAGTAATTTTCTTCTGCTTTTATTTTAAACAAAAATTAATCTTATTAAAAACCGAGATAATATCAGTAGGTATGTGGCCCAGTATTGGTGCTAGTAGACCGAATGTAACTTATTTTTGTTAAAAATAAGTTAGATAGGTACATTTGGGAATGTTCTTTTTTCGTGAAACAACTATAGATATTTTTTTATGTTTATACGTACCTATGCCTACTCATGTGCCTATATATATACACATATACATATACTTAAACTGTTTGAACATTCGGAATTATAAAGATTATAAATGTACCTACCTAATAAAAAAAAAACCGTTTTATTTATTTTAAAATAAATGGTACGGGAACACATCGATAAGCGAGATTTACGTTGCTACATCCTTATTTCGAAAGCGAAATAGTCATACAAATGGCGAGCCGACGCCATGGTTACAAATAGAAGACAGCAGATAAAGACTAGTGCTGTGCCTATAGTTATTACATTTAATTATATTGTCGTCTCATAACTGTTATTACGGTGTTATACAACTCTGTAAATTATATATAACTATAACTATAGTAGGAGGAAGTGTAATTAGGAATTAAATTTCAATGTTACAAGGACATTATATTCTGAAATCTGAGACGAAAATAAAAATACAATTAAATATCGATGTAGTATTGGTATCCCTTTTTTTTCGTAGGTATTTGCGCGAAATTTGTGGCTTGGCGTTAAGGGCAGGTTCATGTGTTTTTGCTCTGGCGTTCAAAAGGTTGAACTGCATAATCGGGATCGGCTCGTTGAACTCGATCCACGGACTTTTCGAACAACAATGTCTTTTCGAAGTTATGTGCGTAGGTATTAAATTATTAATTATCGCTTGCCCCATGTCTCGGAGAGCACGTTTAACGTTGGTCCCGGTTGTCATGAAGATCTTTGACCGTCGTTACGGAAAGTCAGTATCCTCAAGTAAACTGACTACCATGGAATTTCGCTATCCCTTTAGGTTGCGGAGGTCAGACGGCAGTCGCTTTGTGGAAAAGCTGATATTTTGTCATATCTGGTTAGACTAGTAAGCGGACTCCGGACATCAAAGTAGCGTGTAAGTCTTGGATGCAACCGGGATAACGCTAGGACAATGATGATATTGATGAATCATTCAAGAAAAGTTATAATTTATGATACAATATCTGACATAGCTAATAACAGCTTCTTTACCTGGCATCGGCTACCCTGATCTACATAATTATCCTCGAAGTACTTGACACCATTTGAAGTATATATACTTTTCAGCACACTTACCCTGAGAGTCTTGGTCATCTTCCTTCTGCCCCTGGTCATTCTCAAGGTCCAACTCCTCAGCCACAGTGATCCAGTTCAGATATCCTTTGAGATCTTCTTCGAACTGTTGTCTTTCTCGGGACTTCTGAAAGTCACCTCGATTCTTCGCCTTTTCTCTTTCTTTGGAGAACTCACTGGAATAGGGAATGGCAGTCTATTAAATTTTTGTTGCTTGAGGATATAAAAAATACTATAACTAGTATCAATAGCTTGTAATTTCACACGTGTTATGTTCTTGTTTGTTAAAATTACCTCAAACTTAGGAGACAATAATTTTAATGTCTGATAGTTTAGATATTTTATTTTATTATTTTAACAAGTTCACTGCGTTACGGGGCTTTTTCAACCTCGTACACTGCTGTAGTTCAGTGCGGACGGAAAAAATAGGGTTTACTCGCTGATGCGGGAGCTGTATCTTTGTAATTAATTACTGTATGAGAGAGATAACTATATATTTTTCATGTACGCCGATTAAAGAATCAGTTGATATTTTAAAAACATACGGGGTCTTATAAACCCGTTACGACAAGAGAGCAAAAAATACCTTCCAGTGCGATACGGGATTCAAATAACCCCGTATAAATTTTTGTGTTCCCGTACGGGAACGTGAGCTCATTAGCATTAATGCTGTTATTTGCACAAGACGTATGTTGGAACTGGCAAATATTAAAATGTTCGTGCCTAGATAGTATTTTCATTATAATAATAATAAACAAACTTAATACAACTTTATTCGGTTTCAATATATTAAGTAATATACATAACTATATGTTTGAATTTAGTGCCATAATGTTCTCTAGTAAGCTAAACTGTATAACTCCCACAGTTTAAATATTTTTGATTCACATATGTACCTGTAAAATGTGTAACCTAAGTTCCTAAATAAAGTTCAAGAAATTTATCGTTTCTTTTTTTTATGGTAGTAGGCGGCAAACACGAGCAGACGGATTGCCTGATGGTAAGCAATTACCGCCGCCCATGGACACAAGCAACACCACAGGAGTCACAAGTGCGTTGCCGCCCCTTGGGGTTGGGAAAAGGGATAGGATGAGGAGTGGGATCAGGGAGAAAGGGATAGAGGATAGGGCCTCCGGCACTCTCACTCACCGAACGAAATTATATATATTTCCCATCACTATAACTTTATCGATATAATTGAGTTCTGTGCGTTACGGGGCAGTACAGTCCCGTATTTTATTATTTCAAGTGCGGTACGGGGTTTCCCAGACCCCGAACAATTTGTTTTCGTTTTATTTTCGTCAATTTTTGCCAAATCTACTGGCGTAACATAGCTCATTTCATAATCTATCAGGCTATAAAATAAAATAAAAGTAAACGTAAAGTTTCAGTCAGTTAAAGACTAAGAAAGCAATAAGGGTGTACGGGGCACTTTTATACCCGTAACGCACAATGTAGTAGCACTTTACGGGGCGCATTCAATCTCGTAACGCACTCGAATTCGAGACGGGTTTTGAGCTCCCGCAGTGAACGTGTTAAGGAAAACTTACAGCTAGCATGGTACATATAGTATACAAATTACATAATTAAGGCCAATTACAAGTTTTACTTATATAATTTAAAAAAGCCATTAATAAATTACATAATTAAGGTAGTAGAGCCTTGCTGATTTCAGCATGAATGGGCCGGCTCGACCGGGGAAGTACTACCCTCTCACAGAAAATCGACGTCAAGTAACGGTATCTAAACTGTTGCGTTTCGTTCGGTGAGTGAGAGTGCCGGAGGCCCTATCCTCTATTCCTTCTCCCTCATCCCACTCCTCATCCTATCCCCATTCCCAACCCCAAGGGGCGGCAACGCACTTGTGACTCCTGTGGTGTTGCTTGTGTCCATGGGCGGCGGTGATTGCTTACCATCAGGCAATCCGTCTGCTCGTTTGCCGCCTATTGACATAAAAAAATATATATATTATATCTTTATAACAGAGCTACATAGAGCTTAGATACCTATTATACAACAAAGAAATTATATAATAAACAACAGAATTAAAAGAAAAAAACACACATAAATTAAATTATCAACATGATGATTGAATTACCTGATAATTAAAAAAATATATATTAAAAAAAAATTAATAGAAAATATTTTTTTTTAATTAAATGAAAATTATAAATAAATTAACTAATTAATTATTTAATAAAATAATAATAATCAAAATAATACTAATCTTTATTTAACATGATAATTTATTTTTTATCATTATTTAGTATTACCTGTACCTATTCCTTTAATAATTTGTGTTTATAATTCTGAAATATTTTAAACATGATTACCTATGTACTTACTTATCGTTTACCAAAGAATTATTAATAATTAATATTCGCGATCTAGGTGTATTTTATTATTTTCTGTTATGTATAGCGTCAATAGAAAACATACTGTATAAATATTTCAACTCTATTTAAACGAAACTTGAGACAGACAGACGGACAGGAAAGGGATTTTTTTACACTTATCATAAATCGAATACATTTCCAACAAAACCACTCGCGAAAGATACTTTACAATGCTATCGGCAAATCTGCAGTACCTAATAGTTATTTTTATTCTCATGTTTTGGGAGTTGTAAAAATTTATTCGAATCCATGCCTACTTTGTGTAACGCTATACACAGCAATTTGTTTCTCTTTATCACACTCATCATCGTCCTAGCGTTATTCCTCTTTATCACACTACTCGGTTTTAATATCACAAAATATTTTACTCCAATTGGCGCGAAAATTAGAAAACACGTCATGTTTCTTTGTTCATATAGGATGACAGATTCCAAATTCAAATGGAAAATTATGTTTTCTTTTAATTATTGTTGTATTAGTGGCCAGACTAAAGCAAAGCGTCCACTGATCGGTATCGTACGCATCGCATCAATCGCATTATTTTTACATACTGCGTCCACTGTATCGGCATTAAACGGATTGCCGACGCAAGTACCAGTAATCGTACGTGTATTTGTGAGAATGGAGGAAAGCGAAGACGAACAATTTGTCGTTATTGCTTGTTTGGTAGTAGAAGAGGAAGAAAATGCAAAAACATCTTAAAAAAGAAAACATAATGTCTGGATACACGTAATTCCGTATGTCGTCATCCGCACGCATCGCAAACGTTGTGTCTCGGAGCATCCGTGTCGGCATTGCCGATGTGCGATCCGTACGATGCGGATCAGTGGACGCATTTGTATGACTTTCTATACAAAGAATACTACGATCCGTAAAATGCGATGCGTACGATGCCGATCAGTGGACGCTTAACATAAATATTAGCTTAATGGGCAAGCTGTCCAAATTAAATATTAGGCTGCCCGCCCACGTCAGACTTTTTTTAGGACAGATAATCGGGCCGATTTTCCTCCGATTCTTAGGACCGATTTTTTGGACGACTCAACGCCTACGTCCGTCATTCTGTATGTGGCTATCGAGGGAGCAGCACGTCATGGACAGAGAGAATCTTATGAAAATAAGGTGGATTTAGAGAGGAAGGTTTGTCTTTGGCTTTTGAGGAACAGAAGAGAACGTTTCCGAACGTTCCATTTTTCACCGATAATCGGATCGGTCAGGATGCGCCGACTTTTTGTAGGACGTTGCACTATTGCTATCAGTGTGTTTTATTTTTCTCCTACAAAAAATCGGTCACCGATTATCGGACGTGGGCGAGCAGCCTAATGCGTTTTCTTTTTAACCGCCCAAATGCACCTCAGTGACTTTTGTCTCTTTGATTCAATATCCGTTGAGTAAAACCAAGTGACTTTTGTCCCTTTTTTGCTATAATAATGTATGCAAATTTTTAGAGTGAGCAATTGTGGTGTTTTTAGTTTTGTAGCTGTTTACTCTACGGTGACTTGACTTGTTCTTTGTTTAACTTCTTACTTCAATACATTTCCTAGTTAAAAAACATTGCAACAGTAATGTAATGGTTTATTTAGATTAAATAAACCATTACAAAAAAAGTAAATTGTTGCCGTGCGGTACGCGTTACGGCGCGCAAAGTTAATGATAGCCGTTTATGTTATTTTGGGTTGTAAATGCGTATTTTTAAGTAAATAACTTATTAAATGATAAATTAATAATATATTCTAGGTGTATGTAATCAAATTTTAAGCTAAGAGTAAGTATATTTATTGAAAACATACCAAGAAATGTTACACAAAAAAATGTTTACGCCGTTGGCAAAAATTTCGTGCCAATTGAATTACGTCGATAAAAGTCATAAAATACATATGTCACCGATTTACTTTTTAATATAAACCCGTTCAAAGTTAATATAAACATGTTTTCAACGTTCGTCAATGTTTGACACTAAGTATAATAAATTAGAAACCAAATATCAACAAACACTTGCTAACACTTGAACGAGGCATTCATTAGCTTTAAGAAAAAAATCACTTCAGAACAGATTCCTGTTACCTACGAGTCGACAAAAAATTGTTTATGTTATCGCGCGGCGGCGGCCATTATAAGCTATCGGGTTTCACCGGGCGGCAATTGTAAGATAACGGCGCATTCATCACAGCGGCTAATTGTAATAGTATTTATGGCCAGACTGTTAGCAAATTACGGGCAACCTCTAAGATCCTATTCGTCGGGAATGAAACCTTGATAACTGTCGTGGCACATGTGCGCAACCTAATAGTGCTGATACACTTGAGCATTCACTTGTTACAGAACAGAGAGCATTCGCTGTTTTTTGTTTTGCCGAACTGAACATCGTACAGAGCCGAACATTGCTACGAACATTTAATTTGACGATCTTTCTAGCGAACACTCTTATCAGCAAATACGTTAAGGAAAATTTACTGTCAATTCGCTAGAATGCTCTCCAGAACGTTCGCAAGAAGGCTGGCTAAAAGGCACTCGTTTGTTTTTCTGTTTTGTAACATTTGCAAGAAAGCTTATTAAAGGTTCATCATCATCAGCCTTTATCAGTCCACTGCTGGACTAGGCCTCTCCTTTGAAAGGAGGAATTGGCCTACTATACCACGCTGGCCAAACGGGTTGGTATAGGGTTTGTATCAAGTTTTCCTTCTCCTACAGTGCTGTTCTCTGCATAATATGCTCCCTCTGTCGGCTCTTACGACACCCATGGGATGATATGGGGTGGTGACATTCCGTATTCTTAATCCGTCACCACACGGACAATTAAAGGTTAATGCTCAAATATATCAGCAACATAAGGCGTTAAACATTTGGTTGAATACGTTCGCATTATACTTATTAAAAAACATATGACACACCAGCCGAAATTACGTTACGTTCGGCGTGACACCAAACCTAACGACAACAATTACATGACGCGGAGCGTTACTTGAGCAAGAGATAGCCACCGACAACACATATTGCCGCCCATAAAAGTCGCCGACTGTTCAGCACGTTTGGTATGTCCTGCCCGCCGAATGCTACGACCGAGTTCAGTTGCTGAAGTATCAGCGCCGAACTTTCAGCAGATATGTCGCTACCCTTAAATTTAAGAACCCTTTCGATAGTAAAACTTTTGCGTCACCCGTTTGAAGTACTTGTATTGTTAGGTCTCTTGTTCGCACAAGATTTACTGCGGCTAATTCGCCATGTGAAGGCACGATAATGAGCATTGTATTATATAGGTCAGTGTGGAAGCTTGTTGACATAAAGCGATGGGCGCGGGGCACACGGCGTTTTTTTTTAACTGTACGGAATGCTAGCCGTACGGTTAAAAACTGTGCCGTGTATAAGAGGCCTTAATGTTGTGTGTTTACTTACCCAGACAACACACCGAGAATAAGGTTCATGACGAAGAAGTTACCGAAGATGACGAGTGTCACGAAGTAGATCCACGGCCAGGTGTTGCCTTTCACGTCCGAAATCTGAAAATGTAAGGCAAATTGGAAGTTATTCCATTGGTATAAAGCTCAGGTTTCTTCATTTTGTATTTTGCAGATAGTTAGGCAGAAGCTAAGCACATTTACAGTAAAATGACACTAATGATATCTAATGGTGCATCCACATTACAGTTATTTTTGGTTGAGCAACATTTCAGAAAGTCAGAGCACAGCATTACTAGTCGAGTTATCACCATAGATTTCTGCTTAAAGTTATTGTATGTTACCAAATGTTATCGTGTTTCTAAATTTTGTCCAATAAAAAATAACTGGCATTTGGATGCACCATCATAGACTCCGATTTAATCACTTCACTATTAAATTAAAAAAAAATCCTTTACACAAAATAAATACATTCACATTAATACACTGCATACACATCATGGTTTATTTACATTTTGAAGATTTCTTATTCTAACGGTACTGAAAACTGTTTTTATTAGAGAGGGAATTTGTTAAAGAATAACATAAGATATGAAGCATAAAGATTCTGGAGTGGCGGCCATGCACTGGACGACGAAGCAGAGGTAGGCCTCTCGCAAAGTTGATCGATGATCTTAGTGCGATCGTCCGAAGCGGTAGAAGCGAGTGGCTGAAGATCGATCTATGTTTCAAGCTTATGTTTGTTTAACAGTGGACGTCTTTTGAAATATAGATAGATAGATTAATACTTTATTGTACACCAGTAAATAAACAATATTACAATACAATTTATCGAAGCCATAAAACTCGTGGTACAAGGGAGGTCTTATCACACATTGCGATTTCTTCCAGATAACCTAGAGAGGTGATGATGTAGTTTTTAGAATACTAAATCACGTAGAATTTCTCGAAGAAACTTACAGCATACATGATATCCGTCCACCCTTCCAACGTAATGCACTGGAACACGGTCAACATAGCGTATCCGATGTTGTCGAAATTGGTGATTCCGAAGTTAGGGCCCTCCCACCCAGTCTTGCAGACGTATCCAGCAGGGCACTGCGAGCCGACATCGCTGCTCATACTGCATGGACCGGGGTTTTCTATTCTTTTGCCTGCAATTGTAATTTAGACTTTAAGTCATCAAAGTCAAAGAATATAACAGCGTGCATGAATACGCCATCAGATTAACTTTCAAGTGTGAATTTATCTAATAGTATCTAGACTGCCTCCGTGGTCCAGTGGATAGCATATACGTCTGCTGATCGGGAGTTCCCGGGTTCGATTCCCGGGTCGGGCAAAAGTGTTCCTGAGTTTTTTCTGAATTCTCAATAGCAGCAAGGAGTCTGGCAATGTGCCCGGTAACGGCAATGAGCTCGCCCCTATGCCGTGGGACCTAAAAATTCACAAGGCGAAATTTGGGTGTCCACTTCGGCCTACCTCTTCGGGGATACAGGCGTAAGTTTATAAGCATGTTAGGGCATTGGTCAGGACCATCTACCGCAAATGTAGTATACCAACGTTCGCGGTAGATGGCGCTGCCCCAGGTGAGATCAAGTACGTGTCATACAAATATATGTAGTTACCGAGATCGCCACCTCTTATAATGGTTCGATGAAGACGACCCGTTGGATTTAGTGAAGTGAGTGCGTCTAACTAAAGGAATGCCCAGTCCCGTTCTAGCGAAACTCATCCGAGGGATCAACCAACTAACAAAACCGACTGCACGGTTGGCGTAGTGGTTTAAGCGGCCGCCTCGCCGCTTGACACTGCGCCGAGTGTCGTGGGTTTGATTCCCACACGAGACAACACTTTGTGTGATCCATAAATTGTGAGTCTGGATGTTCATTGTGTCCGTCGCTTGTGTGTTTGTAAGGTCCCCCACGAAACAGGATTTAATCCTTGTGCGGGAGTTGTCTTTAAAAAAAAATATTTTACAAACTTGTGCCGTTGACAAAGCACGTATCATGCAGGACCCCAGAGAACAGCTCCAGGCCGATGATGGCGTAGATGATGATGACGAAGAGCACCAGAAACGCGATGTGGAATAATGGCACCATGGCTTTCAAGATGGAGTTCAAAACGATCTGGAGACCTGGAATGATACACAGTCAAGCAGATTAGAGCTAATTTTGCTATAATGATGATGATTTAAAATTTTCGTATGCGTCAAAAGGTAATGCGACATATATTAAAATAACGAATAAAATTTAAATACCGACATAATAACATGGATGAGTATTGGAAAAGTGACACATGAGTAAATCAGCTTTAGCTGCTAAGTTAATAGTACAAGTTAAATTCTAATTTAGCTTATAAACAGACAGGCTAATCTCCGAAACTAATAATCCGATATAGCAAATATCAGATGTGGCAGAATTATCATAATCTTTTGCCCGTAACCATATTTCAAAATAGTACTTTCATCATCATTAGTTTGCATAGTCCACTGCTGGATAAAGACCTCATTACCTGCACGTTACAAGAACTTATGGACGCTAATGACGACGAAAATGCCATACTCGTAGCAAAGTTCTGGGCTGACACAATTTAGATTGCCATCGACACGCAAAGAAGAACAAGACCTCTATACAACAGTAAATCCTACTGAAATTAAAAGCACTTCTACTTTGTAGGTTACGTAATAATATGTTTGTATTATAATTAGTTAATCTTATACTTACTTGGTACTCCTGAGACGAGTCGCAACGGCCTCAGTACTCTGAAAGCTCTCAAAGCTTTCACGTCGAAGGAGTCTTTGGAAATATACTGAAGGATCATACTTGCTATACTGTAAAATACATATAAAGGTATTATTATTTTTACTGACATAGATAAAATTATAACAAGGGTTGGATAATTGAAAAAAGGCAAATTTTAAGTTTAGTTTTGAATGATAAAAAAGCACATCCAACAAAATAAATAACACAGAAGTGATAACTTAATTTAAATTTACCTATTTCATATTGACATTGTTAAACTTGTGAAAAGCTTAGGTTAGATGATCACTGTCAACAGTATATGTCAATCGCACAGTAGAAAGAGGGAGAAGCGTTTGTCCGAAATACAGCTAGCGCTGTGCGTTAGAGTAAGAGAGGAGTCTGCCTCCTACTGCCGTTTGCGTGAGATAAGGGAAGCCAGATAGAAGTTATCACTTCAAAAAATAATAAAAATACTTACCCTATAGTAACGATGGTGAAATCGAGGGAGTTCCACGTGTTCCTCAGGTATGCCCCGGGGTGGAACAGGAAGCCGTACGCGATGATCTTCATCACACACTCCCCGGAGAATATACCCATGAATATCCATTCTACTTTTTCCTGGAATTTGTAAAAGAAACATGTGAAGGCTTGTCTTTGTGCAAATGTATTATTTGACAACCTACAGCTAATATAAACAATGCATTGTTAGGTGTAAAATAATAAAAACCTAATAGGACATATTAATTAGTTAATTTCTATTATGCTTTTTTCTTTCTCTCTCTCATTCTTATAAGTGTACCATAGCCGGCAGGGTCTAAAATAATCAACATTGTGTTCCCAAGACACACCATAAAAGCACATCACCATTATTTTCATGGAGAAGATCTGAACCTGCTCCTGGTTCTGAGGCAAACCCCGTGCATCTGAAGGAGAGTTCCGGTTCTGAGGCGAAGGTCTTCGATCGCCACCACGACGTTGGAATGGTTCAAGGTATAAAAAATCAAATGAAATGGATACTCACCAATATTTGATTTGTATTGTTTGTGTCACTGAACGGATACGGTGTGAAGACGGCTAAAGCTATGCAGTTTGCGAAGATTGTGGTCAATATCATGTATTCGAACGGTCTGGAAGAATCTAGCTCAGGAAATTATCATAACAGTCGTATTGGGTACAGGGTAGTACAGTACAGGGTACATGGCAGTACAGTACAGGGTACAGGGTCGTAGGTAGTAGGGCCATGCTGATTTCAGCACGAATGGGTCGGCTCGACCGGGGCGGTACTACCCTCTCACAGAAGATCAACGTAAAGTAGCAGTACTTTTCTGCTGCGTTTCACTTGGTGAGTGAGAGCGCCGGAGGCCCAGTCCCTCCTTCCCATTCTCTCTTCCTTTCCTTTGGGGATGGCAGAGAGAGTGTGAAGGTTTAGGTGAGGGGGCGGTTACCGCAGCATACGTTGGACCAGTGAAGTATTAGTGGAGTCATTGTGTGGGTAGTGGGGGTCGACCCGCCGGCCAGGGAGACCCGTAGAAATGGTGGTGCCGCTGGCCGCCCGCGGTATAGTATAGGGGCCCAAATGGGACTAACCATCTGGGGAGGCTGCCCCACCAGGCCGCGCATAATCTCGGAGTGGCTCGTCGTGCCGGTTGGTGACCGGATGGTGGGACCCGGCGACCACTTCCGGGAGGGTATGGGGGCCCTTCCGTCCGGCGGATCGGCCACTGCTATTCCGCACAGTCCAATGACGAAAAAATACTCCACGCTTTGTCATGCGCTGCTGCGGTGACTGCCACCTCTTTTCACGCCCCTCCTTTCTTCTTCCACTCCACTATAGCAGCAAGCAATGGTAACGGTCACACAGGGCGTCAACCTTTCCCACCCACACGCTACTTGAGGTGGAGTTCGCCAACATCCGCGGACTCCATTCAAACCTCAACGCCGTCCACCACCATCTCGAGACGGCAAGGCCGGCTATGCTTTTTCTGACTGAGACTCAAATAAGCCGCCCTGCCGACACGACTTATCTGCAATATCCCGGCTATGCCCTTGAAGAGAACTTCTACGCAAAAGCCGGAGTATGCTTGTTCGTCAGGGCGGATATTTGCAGTCGTCGTTTACGCTGCCTAGAGGACCCCTCCTTTTCCGTTCTGTGGATACACGTAAATCTGGATTCATTAGCCGGGATTAACGTATGTCTATACCGTTCCCATACTGGAGATGCCGAGGCAACTCAACTTTTTGACTACCTGAGTCAGGCAACAGATGATGCGCAGGAACAGTTTCCGACCGCTGAGTTGGTCTTTTTGGGAGATTTTAATGCCCACCATGAGACCTAGTTGGGCTCAAAACAGACCACGAGGGAAGGGCTGCTCACGCATTCGCTCTCACGCATGACCTGACCCAGCTGGTACTCCAGCCCACCAGGATACCAGATATACAGGGTCAAACGCCCTCTTTGCTGGACCTTCTGCTGACGAGTCATCCAGAACAGTACAGTGTGTCGGTTCAAGCCCCATTGGGCTCTTCCGACCACTGTTTGGTCTGCACTTCAGTGCCAACCGCTGCGCTTTCACAACATGTGGACGTAAAGCGACGCTTATAGCACTACTCGTCGGCAGATTGGGATGGCCTGCGCAGTTATTACGCGTCCATTCCGTGGTCTCAGCGTTGCTTTGGTGAGAGGGATCCTTCGAAGAGTGCGTCTGCTGTTGCTGTGGAAATTTTGTTAGGTATGGAATATTATATTCCATCCACTTTTGTCACCAGCAACAGCAGACTTCGGCCCTGGTTCGATTGCGAGTGCGCCGATGCTGTTAAACAAAAACAGTCGGCGTACCGTGCTTGGATCATTACATTGCTAGCGAGATACGTAACCACTCCATTCAAATGAAATCCATTGATTCGTTTCAGTTTCTAAGTTCAAGTTTCGATACATTAAGTAAAAGTCTGACAGAAAAAGATTTTGTTTACTTATCAATGGAATTTAATCATGAAAACATTAATATACTAAAAAAGAAGGGGGTATATCCATATGATTATATGAACTCTTGGGAAAAGTATGAAGAAAGAAAACTTCCTCATAAAAAATATTTCTACAATACATTGAAACTGGAACATATTTCTGATGCTGAATATGAACACGCAAAAACTGTGTGGCATTCATTTAATGTATGTACTTTGGGCGAGTATACTGATTTATATCTTAAATGTGATATTATGTTGCTATGCGATATATTTGAAAATTTTCGTAACATAAGTCTAAAATATTATAATTTAGACCCTGCATACTATATAACAGCACCTAGTTTGAGCTGGGATGCTATGCTACTGTATACACGGGTTGAATTAGATTTAATTGATAACATAGAAATATATAAAATGTTGGAAAAGGGTATACGTGGTGGTTTAGCACAGTGCTCTTTACGTCACGCGAAAGCTAATAATATGTATTTATCACAATACAATGATATACAACCTTCCAGCTATTTGATATATCTTGATTGCAATAATCTGTACGGTTACGCAATGAGTAAGAAATTCCCTATTTCGGACTTTGGACTATTAAATCAAGAGGAAATTAATTGTTTTGATGTTATGAGTGTATCAGAGAACAGCAATTACGATTTTATATTAGAAGTCGATCTTGAATATCCTGATCACCTACATGATTCTCATAGCGATTTACCTTTTGCTCCAGAAAAATTTGTCCCTCCAGGAGGGAAAACAGCAAAACTAATTGCAAATTTTACGATAAGTTTAACTATATAATACATTATGATAATTTAAAACAATGTTTGAGGCATGGACTCATTCTAAGAAAAATACACCGTATTCTTACATTTAGACAAGAAGATTATTTAAAAAATATATTGATTTAAATACTAGTCTCCGTCAAACATCCACCACATCATTTGAAAAAGACTTTTTCAAACTATTAAATAACTCAATTTTTGGTAAAACTATCGAAAACAAACGTAAACAGGTTGATGTTAAATTAACCACGAAATGGATTGATACGAATAATATCACAAAAAAACAACTTGGTGCTGAACGACTAATTTGCAAGCCCAATCTGAAATGTGTTACTATATTTTCAGAAAACTTTGTAGCTATTCAATTAAAACCAGAGAAAATTATTTTAGATAAACCGATTTATATAGGTTTTACTGTATTAGAATATGCTAAGTCACATCTCTATCACTTTCATTACAATATGAAAAATAAATATATGCATAATATCAAGCTTTGTTACACAGATACTGATAGCTTACTATATTTAATTTATACAAAAGACATTTACAGTGACATAAGAAATAATTTGAATGATTTCGATACAAGTAATTTTGATTTTGACAACCTTTATTTAATACTACAAGTTAATGCAAAAGTACCTGGCTTATTCAAAGATGAACTAGGTGGAGATGTAATCAGTGAATTTACTGGCTTAAGAGCGAAGCTTTATTGTTTAATTACCTCACAAAATCAAATTAAAAAAGCAAAAGGTGTTTCTAAATCTGTCACAAATAAATTAGAGATATCAGACTACAACAAAACACTTTTTAATAATGAGGTCAGTTGTTTTAAAATGAATTTGATTAAATCAATCAAACACGAACTATATTCACAACATGTTGCTAAAACAGTGATGAACAGAAATGATGATAAAAGATATATATTAGCAAATAATATAGAGACATTACCTTGGGGACATTATAAAATTATGTTTTAATGATAAAATGTATTTATACTATTATGAATGTGTAAATAGGTATTTACGATTTCTTTAAATGTATAGTTATGCTTATATTATTATGATAATGTATTATGCTACTTACCAATAAAAGTTTATATTGTATTGAATCTGTATTTTTATTTATTGCCTACCTTTGTATAAATTGACATCAACCTAGCGTTGTCATGGAAATACATACACTTCAAATAAGACTGTATAATATATATATATGCATGTAAAAGCAGAAAATAAAAAAAAAAAGCAGCCCATATCCCTCTATGTTAATAATATAAGTTTAACTGACTCTATTGGCTACATCAGACATAGCGCTCTATTGCCAAATACCATTCGGTGTATAATATGCGGTCCTTCAAATTGTGGCAAAACGAATGTTATGATAAGTTTACTGCTGCATGAAAATGGACTCAACTTCAGAAATCTATATCTTTACTCTAAGACCTATTTTCAACCGAAATACCGGTTTTTGACAGAAGTTCTAAAAAGAGTGCCGCAGATTAACTTCTATGAGTTCAGTGATGATAAAGATGTAATTTTTTCAAATGAAGCTTTAACAAATTCTGTATTTATTTTTGATGACGTTGCGTGTGAAAATCAAGTTAATATCCGCAATTATTTTTGTATGGGAAGGCATAAACAAATCGATTGTTTCTATTTATCTCAAACCTATTCTAAAATTCCTAAGCAATTGTTACGTGACAATGTTTATTTTCTTATTATATTCAAACAAGATGATGTGAATTTAAAACATGTTTATGAGGAGCATGTTAGTTCTGATTTACAATGGAAAGAGTTCAAAAAAATTTGTCAAACTGTTTGGAGTAAACCTTATAATTTTCTACTTATTAATAAAGAATCACCATTAAATAATGGAAGGTACCGACAGAACTTTGATATGTTTTTTAAATTTGATTGATTTTATATACGTATATAAGTCATTAATATCCAAAATCAAATTCAGTATAATTTGATCTTTAACTGATCACAGTCAATCAATCAATCAATCAATCAATCATTTATTTATTGCGAACATGGGTTTACAGTTATGGTGTTACATTTTATAGAAGTTCTGCCATATTCTACCAGTAGGCATGCAATATATTAAAATGTTAACAAAAAGTATTATTTCGGTTTTAATTGATACATATTAAGTCAGCATTCTATTTTCAATTGTAGATATAATAACATATTTTAAATTAATAATAAATGTATACATTCAATAATTTAATGTCAAAAATAAATAAGGTATCACAAAGCAATCATAATAAAATTATGTCAATAATAGTATATATTAAACGACACATACAATTATATCATGTCATTTAAAAATCTGTTACAGAATAGTATGCTTTATTTTCCAAAAAAAGCTTTTAATTTGCTTTTAAAACTATTCATGCTCAAGTGTTTCCACTGTTGCGGTAAATGATTGTAGATTACTGGAGCCATACAAAATACACTTCTACGCATAAGTTCGGTTTTTGCTTGGTGTAGGCGCAGTCTACTATTATCACGTCTGTTTCGTGAAACTGTATCTTCTAACCTAGGAAATAAACTAGTATTTGTTTTGACAAATATTGCAATTTTCAAAATATAAATGCTTGGTAATGTTATATGTTTCTGAAAGTATGTTTTACAGCTGTCAGTGGTTTTTAGTTTAAAAATTGACCGTATGCATCTTTTCTGACACTTAAAAGCCATTGAGGTATTTGTTGAGTTACCCCAGAAAATTATGCCGTAGCGTAAATTTGAGGCAACTAAACCGTAGTAAGCGGTAATTACGGTTTCTATATTGACGACAGATCTTAAAGTATGTAAAGCATATGCAGAACTACTTAATTTTTTGCAAAGTGTTTCTATGTGTGATTTCCAGTCCAGTTTCTTATCTATAGTTAAGCCAAGGAACCTAGAAGTCATAACATTCTCTATACTATTATAGTCAATGGTTATATTATCGCATATATTACTATTGGGGGCGACCCGTTGACTAAAATGTATAATTTTAGTTTTATTTAAATTGATTTTTAGATTATTAATGTCAAGCCAGTTTATTATAGATGGCAAGGTATTGGAAATGTCATGTTTATATTGAGTTAAATCATTATCACAAGAGATTGTAACTGTGCTGTCATCTGCGAAAAGAGTCATAATATTGGCAGTACATTTTGGAAGGTCATTAATGTATAATGTGAACAGTAGAGGTCCCATCACGCTGCCCTGAGGTACACCGTATAATACTTCTCGCTCGTCTGAAAGATATATTTCCTCTCATTTAGTAGTGGGGTTTATTGTAACTATTTCTGTACGCTGTTTCCTATTTTCTAAATACGACTGAATTAATTTTAGGACATTACCTCTTACTCCATACGCGTTTAGTTTTTTAATTAATATATCATGTTTTACATAGTCAAACGCCTGTGTCATATCACAAAATATTGAGCACACAGGCGTCCTTTTGTCTACTTTCATCAAAACTTCGTGGAGAAAGTTGTAAATAGTTAAATTAAGTGTTCTGTTTTTTCGAAATCCATTTTGTTCATTGCATATTAGGTTATTTTTTTCCAGATATTGATATAATTGAGTATGCATGAATTTCTCAAATATTTTGGAGAATATGGGAATTAGCGAGATAGGTCTATAATACTCCATAAGTTCTCTATCCTGTTTCTTAAACAACGGTTTTACAATTGTTTGTTTGAGAGCATCAGGGAAAATGCCCGAAGATATACTTAGATTTATAATGTGGCATAAGTGACAACTTATTTCATTTGCCACAACTTTAATTATTTTGATAGTTATGCCATCATATCCAACACTATTCGTGTTTTTAAGCTTATGAACAATATTGACTACGTCTTGCGGGACACATGGTATCATAAACATGGATTTACTTGTGCTTAAAATGGCTGTAGTGTCTTTCAAAGATGTTGTTATGGGCTGTATTTTGTCGATAAAATAATTATTAAATTCATTCGATATTTGTATTGGATTTGAAATAATAATGTCATTAATTTTTATTCTAGTTATCAGAGATCTTGCTATATTAAATTTCACCTGATTGATAATTTGCCATGTTGTTTTATTTTTATTCTTAGAATTATTAATTTTATAACTATTTTGTGAACGTTGTGTTTGAAATATAATCCTTTTTAATAATTTTGAGTATGATTTAAAATTTGATATATTTTCTATGTTAGGTTTTAATCTTTGTAACCACAGTAAATTTCTTTTCCTTTTATTGCATTTTTTTATACCCCTTGATACCCATTTTGACTTTTTAATGATATTAACCTTGACTCTAATATTTGGGAAACATAAATTATGAAACAGTTGAATGTCTTCTATAAAACTATTGTAAGCAATATTGGGATCGAGGGTTCTGTATACTTCGGTAAACTTCATAGACTTTAAACAATTTTTAAACTTTGATAAATTCTGTTCACAATAATTGCGTTTAAACCTGTAATATTTGTCAATTATGCATACTTTGTCCGTCGGACATTTTATTTGTTGTTCTGTATGATCAGAAAGAGCAAACTCTATAATTTCCGTTTCACAAGGCCTATTAAAGTTATGCGCAAAATTGTCGATACATGTATGGCTCTTAATACGGGTTGGTTGGTTTATCGCAAGTTTTAGCTTAAAGTTGAGCAAAATATTTTCAAATTCAAGTGACTGGTAATTAGATTTCAAAATATTAATATTAAAATCACCAGCCATAACAATATTTTTATATCGTCCTTTAGCAACTACATGCAACACATTTTGTAACGCATCAAAGAATTTGTTTAAGTTTTTTAAATTTGGTACTCTGTAAACTCAAATAACAACAATATTGGATTTTACAAGTTCAACGGCGCTACACTCAAAGGTTTCAGGTATTGACATTCTTGATATGTTCTCAAGTTCCTTTCATTCATGTCCCTTTCTGATTAGAATGCACGATCCACCTCTGTTAGTGTTTTTTCTACTGTAATGTGCAGCCAAGATGTAGTTAGGTGTATTCAGCAGTTGTTCATAGCCCTCCATCATAAAATGTTCAGTAATGCATATTATGTCAACATCAATACAACTATCTGTTAATTCATTTAGACATACAATTAAGTTGTTGGATTTGTTTAGTAAACCAGCTATATTTTGATGCATCACGTAAATGTGTTTAGTTACGAAAAAGGTTGTTCTTCGATGTTGTGTTCTGATGTTTGACAATTTATTTGTATAATTATTCTTATTTTCCGTAGATTTTATGTCAGGAGATTGTATGTCAGGACCACAGAAGAATAACTGAAGCATGGAAGGAACGATATTTTTAAGAACAAATTGAATATAGCTACACTCTTCTCTCATATGATAAATTAGAGTTGCCAGAAGAAGATGGCACTATGTTTGTCAGTTAGGGCTAAAGACAATTTGAACACAAATATCGTAACTTTTTAATTTAATAGTGACTGAGCAAATCCGCTATCGATATCGATTAAAGTTTCAATAGGTATAGGTTCAAAATCAAACGGACTTGTGAAGTATATTATTTATATATTATACATTTTAAATTCCGTAACTTTATGTCCACAGCAGTCAGAACGCTAGTTGATGGACAGTCTTTAAATAATTATTACACAAACTTGCATTTTTAAACTGAACTTATATATTTTTGTTTCAAATGGGTACTCAGTAGCACATAGTCTTTCGAGGCGTTATTTTCTAATTTTCATGGTATTTTTCTTTACGCATCAACAGCCTTTTCAAGTCCACAGCTGGTCTTTAACCTTCCGTGGTGGAGGTTTGGCCTACTATAATACCACACTAGCCAGACGTATTCGTACAGGGTTTTATTTCGAGATGTCCTTCTCTTGTTTCTCTTAGTCGCCTCATAAGACACCCTCGGCATAAATGTTTATTTATACTTATTTTTAGTTAGCTTTTCAGCTGTAATGAAAGCTGTAAGTGGGATTAATAAATATTAAATAAATAAATCATCACCCCCTACTCTCTCTCTAATTTCAATAACATATTTTTATTAGAGAAAGCAAATAATTAAGATAAAAGCAAAACTCATAGCTTAAGCATTATGATAACTGAGAATGGCATATCCAAATTAATTCTTTACAAGGAAAGGAGATAGTCGACATGGATTTTATCAAGCAAAAAACATAAAACTTTACTTAAAATAGATAAATCAGACAAAACCTTGAATAGTGCCCAAAGGTTTGTTATTAACAATAATCACTTTATTGAAATTTTCTCATTACATAGTGTAGGTAATACAAATCTATGTGTAAAAAATGTATGTGCGGGATCGGACACTTTTCGATCATACATGTGACACACAGAATATTTAGAGAGAAAAAAATTGTGGCTAGACTAGCCCTTCGATTTTATCTTGGGATCGGCACATTATTAGTCCACTAGTCGAACAAGAACAACCAAGTTTTGGTCTCTGGGTAGATGACATTTAACAAAATTTCTTTCAAATGAAGATTCCCTTATTTTGATGCATATCCACTCAGTAGTCGTGACTATGAAAGCAGACAATTCTTATCAAACGTTCAAATTACTGTCCTTTAAATATTACTGTCTTTGTAAAGAAAGATTTTTTCTATAGGTGCATTAATTTTTTTTGTAATATGATGGATTCTAACAAGCTTCGGAATTCATTACTGTTGCTGATAGTTTAAATAATAGCAAGTAATTATTTAAGCACTCACACTGATATGTTTAGAAGGGAGGAGTCATCTGTCATTACTATAAAAACATTCCGCAGTAAAATGCTTGGAACAAATTCTATGGTGCTTTCTAGGCACCCAATTTTCTCCACGACATACTGCAGCAATCCACTTATTTTATAAATCTTTATCACGTGCACATATAATCTAAAAAAAAACGAGGTAAAAATATACGGTGGATAGACATATCGATAAGATTTTTTACAACACTTGAAAAGTCGATATAAATATTATACGACTAAATTCAAAATCATGATAGAACTGTTATAAAAGAAAAAATCACTAAGGTTATATAATTTGATGGCATAATATTGTCTAAATTGTATCTTACACGTCAGTTGACTGTGTTCAATTTGGGAGTACTAGGACGGTCTCTATGTATATTATCCAATCTCTTTGGTCAGGACACTGCATAGCAATAGAATGTATGTCAGGAGATTGTATGTCAGAAGATTGTATGTCAGTAGATCGTATGTCAGGTGATTGTATGTCAGTAGATTGTTGATAGGTACATTTAATAGCAGTAATCATGTCAAAGATGTCTCTAAATATTGTTATCATTCCAAAGTTATTAATTGCGCCGGTACGATAATCAAACATTGTGCCGTGATAGCATAGGTTTTTATTTGAATCTAAAAAGTACGCATGTTCATGCGTCAAGATGTCTAGGTACAAAATATTATTGAAAGTTTCTACTCTGGAATTGTACAAATTAGAAAATTTTGTAAATTTAAAAGTTGGTGTACATAAATATAATTACATTGGTGTGCGTAACCTCAAACAGTACATTTCTGATGTGTAATATTATGTCAAAATATATGTTAGTGGTCCTAAAGTCATCTTCACCTAGTAATATTACACAATAATCTTTCATTGTAAAATTGCATAGCTTTGTTTTCAAATTATTAAGCATAGTTTGTACATTTCCATTGGTTATTATATAATGGCACAATTCCGAATCAATTAGTACCTTTTTTGCGATTGATAATATTTTATTTCTATTATTTGTACTTAGGATACATATTTTATTCTTTGCTTGCTTTTCTTGCGTGTTGTTTTGAATAGCAGATCCTTCAGAACAATGAATCCGAGTAGACACCAATTACGTTTACTGCAGCCGAGAGTTCGAAAAAATACCAAAGTTACTTAGAATTAATTTAATTAAATATAAAAGAAATTACAATTAAATAAGTGAAACCTATTCGATGCGAGAATATGGAATGAATATATTTAATTATACATTATTAATATTGATTTGCTGCGTCTGTATAATCCATATACAAGTAAACTATGCGATACTGTGCAAAGCGGACTGTATTTCGCGTAAATGTGATATGGTTCGTTACAAAACTGTAAATTCCGACAAGCCTGGGCGCGCCCTTCAAAAAGTGTGTCTTGCTGTTTCTGTCAACCAACTGTCAGTGCATCCGCTTGTGCGCCGGCGCCCGTGCGGCGCGGCGTCCAGAAGGCGCGGAGGGGGGGGCGCCTAGTGCTGTGCGCAGCGTGTCATAGACATTCTGCCGGGCCGCCAGTGAGAGGGCATATCCGGTTAAATGCTCTTCTGATAGTGCCGCCGCTGGTCTTGATGTCGGCCACTCTTGTGACTCCGTCGGACCCCGGATGGAGCTGTGTTACTCGCCCGAGTACCCAGCGGGCTGGTGGGAGAGCGTCATCTTTCACGACGACCAGGGTGCCTTCTGTCAGCTGTCCGGACGACTTCTTCCATTTTGTTCTGATTTGAAGTTGTGAAATGTACTCCTTGTAGAATCGAGTCCAAAAGTGTTGACGCAGGAGCTCCACGCGTTTGTATCTGGGTATATGCAGCGGATTACAGTCAGCCAGTGGTGGCTGAGGTAGTACAGATAATGATCGACCGATTAAGAAGTGAAATGGAGTGAGAGCGGTGAGATCAGACGGGTCAGACGATAGAGGCGTTAAGGGCCTTGAATTTAAAATGCCTTCAATTTGACATAAGACTGTGTACATTTCTTCATACGTGAGATGTGCCAAGCCCAAGACTCGCCTAAGGTGATGTTTTGTTGACTTCACTGTGCCTTCCCATAACCCACCAAAGTGTGGGGAGTATGGAGGAATGAAATGAAAAGTGATGCCTTGTTCTGCCACATGGTTGCTTATCAAATTCTGATTCTTCGCCAAAAACCCCGTGATAACATTTGACGCCCCTACAAAGTTAGTGCCATTGTCTGAATATATGTGAGCAGGTTTTCCTCGGCGGCTGATGAATCTATTTAGTGACGCTAAGTAAGATTCCTTTGTCAAATCGGTAACCAATTCCAGGTGTATAGCTTTAACTGCAAGGCATACGAATATGCATATGTATGACTTTATCAACTGACTACCACGCCCCTTACGATTACTAATCATGATTGGCCCGGCGTAATCTACACCGACGTTATTAAATGCGAAATCAGAGTGCATGCGTGGCTCAGGTAAATTACCCATGATTGGTGTAATTGTTTTTCCTTGAAAGCGTCTACATGTGATGCATGATTGTACTGTCTTTCTGGCTAGATTGCGACCACTGATAGGCCAATATGTTTCACGTATGTGGGCGAGCAACAGCTGTGGACCAGCATGGAGAAGTTTTATATGTTGAGTGGAAAAAATGAGTTTGCAAATGTGATGATTAGCGTGTAAAAGCATTGGATACTTTTTATCATATTGAAATCGCGAATTAGCGAGCCTGCCGCCCACGCGAATAACTGCGCCGGCCCGATCAAAAAATGGATGTAATGAAATTAATCTGTTTTTTATTGGTAATGTTTTATTTGTTGAAAGTAACTCATATTCAAAAGAAAATGAATTTAACTGTGACATTTTTACTAAATTTAATTTGGCCTGATATAGTTCTTTTGTTGTTAATGAAATAAAGGTGTTTGAAGCTGAATTACTTGTTTGTGTTTTTGTTCTACAATTATGTATAAATCGCAATATGTATGCAGTTATGCGTGTTAATTTTGTGAAGTAAGAGTAATTGTAAATGAATGAATTGTTGTCTGTCTGTGAGTAACATTGAATAGTGTTTTTGTGGCTCTGGGGTTTTGTTTCTGGAAGGTCAGAACAACTGCTGTGCCCAGGTGATGTTGGCCAGCTGCTATCATCATCCCTAAGAAAGTCTGGACCAGAGAACCACAAATCTGAATGTATGAGTGTTGATGCTGTGACACCCCTAGATATGAGATCTGCGGGGTTCTGTTTTGTAGGTACATATCGCCATGTTTGTTTATGTGTTATTGTTTGTATTTCATTAATTCTGTGACTTACAAATGCATTTAGTTTGTGTGGTGGCAACTTTATCCAGGACAGCACAATCATGGAATCACTCCAAAAGAAACAGTCTGAAATTATGTGTGAATTGCGGAGAGAGTCAATGACCTTTTTGTAAAGGCGAACAGCTGTGAGGGCTGCACATAGTTCTAGTCGTGGAATTGTTAATGATTTTAGTGGTGCCACTCTGCACTTGGCTGTTAGTAGCCGTACGTACACTTCACCATCTGTGGTGTGTGTGCGCACATATACACAGGCGCCATAGGCGTGCTGAGAGGCGTCACAGAAAGTGTGTAGCTGTATATGTTTGGGTGAATCATAGAAAACTCGTCTCGGTATGACTAATTGTTTTAAAGCTGATAGTGATTGTATGAACTTTTTCCATAGTATTTCTATGTCATGAGGGACACTGCTGTCCCACTTTAAGTTTTGTGACCACAACTTTTGCATTATTATTTTGGCTTCTAAGACTGAAGGACTTAAAAGGCCCAAAGGGTCAAATATTTTGCCAATGATTGACAATATTTTCCTTTTTGTAATATTGTAATCAACCGAGTCTTCTATGTCTGTTAAGTATGTTATTGTATCTTGATTTTGGTTCCAGTATATACCTAATGTTTTTGATGGGTCTTTATTACCTAAATTTGTGGTACTGTGAAGTGAATCTGATGATAGGTTTGCTTTTTGTAAAATATCAGGACTGTTGGACTGCCACTTTCTGAGATGGAATTGTGCTGATTTTAGAGCTGCATTTACTGACATTGCTATTTCTATTAACCGAAACTTCCGGTCTGAGCCCGTAATCAGGTCATCACAATAAAAATCATGTATGATGATCTCCGACACGTCCTTGTCATGTTGGCAGTCCAACCCAACCTGTCTGATACAACGTGTAGCGAGGTAGGGTGCTGAAGCTGTCCCATACGTTACTGTATTTAATGTGTAGGTTTTCAGTGGTTCTGACTCATCGAAACGAAATACAATTTGTTGTAATGATCGTTGGTTTTCTACGATGGATATTTGCCTGAACATTTTTTCAATATCAGCTGATATTATGTATTTGTGTTGTCTGAACCTAATAAGTATAGAAATCAAATCATCTTGTACTACTGGTCCTATTGCCTGTATATCATTAAGTGATATTTTGTTAGATGTGCGTGCCGATGCATCAAAAACCACCCTGAACTTTGTTGTGGTGCTGGTGTTTTGTATTATACCATGATGTGGTATATAATATGAAGGTGTCAGACTGTTACTGTTTGTGTTTTTAGTCATGTGACCTAGGTCAAGGTATTCTTGCATAAAAGTTAGATATTGTTGTTTGTATGTAGGGTCTGATTTGAATCGTTTTTCTATGTTAAGGAAACGAATCTTTGCCTGACTATATGACTGGCCTAAGCACCCTGGCGATTGTTTGAACGGTATAGTGACCACAAATCTACCATCAGCATTGCGAGTTGTAGTTGATGTAAATATTTTTTCACATGATAGCTGAGTAATGTGAGGTGTGTCTGAAGGAGTAGATATGTTTTCTAATTCCCAAAATTTGTTTATATTATCTGAGATCTGATTCACAAAGAATGAGTTTTGAATTTTATTTTGAATATGAGTATTTGAAATGCAGCCTGATATCAACCAGCCTAAATCTGTTTGTTGTAGAACTGGTTGCTGTTTTCCTAATTCCAATCTTCCAGTACCCATGACTTCCCAGAATATGTCTGCACCCAATAATAAATCAATAGGGGCTGGAATGTTAAAGTCAGGGTCTGCCAGTTGTATACAACTAGGTATTTGAATGGTATCTTTGTTTATGTATGTATGTGGAACTGTACTGCAAATTTGGTTAATCACAAGACATAAAATGTCCGTCCTGTAATTTTTATTGTGTGCTGATTGAATGTGAATGTTAGTATTTTTTGTTATGTTTGTGCACTGATTATTAATACTAGTGACCATGGTGTCTATAGTTTGAATGGGTAAGCCCAGTTTTGAGCACAAGTGCCTAGTTATATAGCTTGAGGTGCTGCCATTGTCTAGTAGTGCTCGTACCATATGTGGTTTTCCTTGTTTGTCATATATTTTGACTTGTGCAGCTGACAGTAATATTGTTTTGTTCTGCGTGCAACTAGTTAATGTGACAGATGATGGTTTTGGTGCATCTAAGTGTAAAAGTGTATTATGTTTTTTGTTGCAGTACTTACATGTCCCTCTTCTGCATAATTTGTTGTCATGACCAGGTTTTAAACAGTTGGAGCAGATTTTTAATCTTTGTACCTCTCTGATTCTTTGTTCAATGGACATCTGTCTAAACTTTTCACAAGAAAATAATAGATGATGCTGTTTACACAAAGGACATGTGGGTACTTTTTGTGTGTTCATTTTTGTAAATGACTTTGTGTTTTGTCCCACTTGAGTATCTGATTTGCTATTGTTGTTAATAATTGATTGTTCTAAAACTTCTAATACATCAGCACGACCTCTTAAAAATTTATTCAGGCACTCAAGTGTGGGCATGTCTGTGAGTGTGTTTTTGTGTTCTTCCCAATATCTTAATGTGTTTGAGTCAAATTTACTTGACACTAAATATATTATTAAGTAATGTATCCCAGTATTCTATTTTTTCACCTAATGTGGCTAATGCGCTGAGGTTTTTCTGAACTGTGTCAATTAATTGTCTCAAACACACCGAGGATTCTTTTTCAATATTATTTAAGTTGTATAATGCATGAATGTGATTTCCTATCAGCTGTCGTTTGTTATCATATCTTTCACACAACAATTTCCACGCTACCTCAAAGTTGTCACCTGTAATTTCTAGTGATTTTATAACTAATGATGCACTGCCCGATAGTGAGGAACGCAAGTAGTGAAACTTTTGAATGTTATCTAATGTTCTATGCGTAATAAGTGATTGAAATGTGTCTCTGTACTCAAGCCAATCCTGATGATCACCCGAGAAGTGTGGCAAGTCAATAGTGGGTAGTTTAATAAATGATTTGGTCCCACCTGAATGATCCATGTCTGACTCTGGATTAGTTACCAGCTTGTCATTTAACTGAATAAGCCGGGAAGCCTGTGCCACCAACAACTGGTAATCATTTTCAAATTGTTCACTTTCTGGGTCTGGTTCATCGGTGAACTCTGAGATGTCAGCGTTCAATTCAATAAGTGTCTGAACGTCCTGGAAAGTTTTATGTATTGTTTTAAACTCCAAAAGTCTGTTTTTTAGCTCAATAACTTGGATATCTGTTAATTTATTATTGGGCAGAATGAGGTTAATATATTTTTTAAATAATGTGAGTTTCCTTTTAACAATGCCACGTTGTTTGATTAATTCTGTATCATCAGGTTTATTACCTTTAGTGGCCATTGCTGTGAATTAAGGACACACAATGTTGCAAAAGAAATAAGAAAAATATGAGCAGGAAATGTTATCACAGAATTTGTGTAGATAGTTGTGCAATACTTAAATTATAGCAGCAAGCGGCAGAAAGCAAGGCTGTGCAAAGTTTGAGTGCACAGCTAACACGTGGTGGGCGAAGCCCTAGGCCGCATGCGCGTGGGATGACCACGTGGGGGCTCCTTATTGAGGCAGGCGGCTGGCAATTTAGGCTTGGCAAGCTATCCAGATGCTGGGGAATGTTATTTTGGTTTTAGTATTATGAAAAAAGGGCTAATTTGATGAGAAGGATTGACATGAGAGGTTATGAAATGCTGATATTTTGTGAATATTTTTGCTTATTTTTGATTGAAATAAATTTGTACTTAGTTTGATAATGTAATTATCATGAAAATATGAGTCTGAAAAGTCTGATTCAGTAATTGCTGTAGCAATTTGAAAAAATCAGTTGAAAAGTTAATAAAGGAAAAAATAATTGGTCCATTCGAAGCCATCCATACGTGATTGAAGACCACCTATGGAACCATATCACATTTACGCGAAATACAGTTCCACATACATACATAAACAATGTATAATCCATATACAAGTAAACTATGCGATACTGTGCAAAGCGGACTGTATTTCGCGTAAATGTGATATGGTTCGTTACAAAACTGTAAATTCCGACAAGCTTGGGCGCGCCCTTCAAAAAGTGTGTCTTGCTGTTTCTGTCAACCAACTGTCAGTGCATCCGCTTGTGCGCCGGCGCCCGTGCGGCGCGGCGTCCAGAAGGCGCGGAGGGGGGGGCGCCTAGTGCTGTGCGCAGCGTGTCATAGACAGCGTCGACGAATTCATGCCGCGACGGACGTCATCGGTGGCGATGCAATTGCTGCGTCGGCGATTTTTGGCTATTGCTATTTCTTTCCAAATATACAGCGATGATGTTGATTGTGCGAGGTCCATTGGGGTTCCGTATATAACACCTCCATCCGCAGAACAGCAACTATTTTATCAAGTTGAGAGAAAATGTTGCTGGCAGTTCATTTCGTCACTTGATGTCCATGTCCACATCTTCGTATGTGTGAGTCTTGGAAACTTGTTGCTTCTCTGCATCTTCTTTTCTGGGGTACCAGCATCTGCGTTTTCTATATAATGTGATAGTGATGATTACTGCTGTGCACAAAATGAAGATATAAAGTGGAATAGTTGTATGATAGAGAGCAACTGATTGATTCTTCTCGATTTTTATGGGTTTTCCTAACATGATTTTGCTTTGGATGCTGTGAAGATCTTCTAAGTTTACTGAACTCGAACCGATATTGGAGATGATATCTGTTCGATTTATCTGGTTGTAGGGTATTTTCGATAACTTCAATGGCTGGCCTTTTATCTCATTATTGTCGTTAATGATGGTGAATTCTGTAGTCCGCATATAGCAGTCCATCGGTATGGTGACTAAGTAGCTTCCTTGTAATGTGTTGAAGTCCTTTCTTCCACAGGTAAGTTGTACTTTCGTTGGTTCCGGTAATGAGATAACGTAGTGTTGATCGTCTAATTTTTCAATTGCAACATTTGAAAGCGAAATCTGGGTGAAACGGCAAGTGTTCCTCAAATTTTGATTGACTATGAGGTCTTGAATACAATCTGGTTCTGTTCGGATCTGATGGCTAATCTGCTTTTCACAGAGATATATACTGCTGTACTTCGGGCATTCAGCCTCTATGTACACGAATGATTTCTCGTTTGTTGCTATAAAGGGACTGGGAGGAATAAGGGCTAGTTTTTTCTCGTTAGGTACAATGGATAGTCTATACAGATCATATGTATCTTCGGAAATAATGGGAATGCTATAAATGATTGCTATCCTATTATCGCTAAAGTAAGAGCCTGGCTTTATTAAATTATAATATTCTCGTAATTCTAAATTAGGAACTTGATTCTTATTATATATGGATCTTAACTTATCTACCATAGTTTTTAATACCTCTATATCGATCATCGAATGATGAGTGCTGGAGGCACGTATAAAAGCCATTATATTTTCAAACCTAATGATTTCTAACATTAAATCTTCTACATTATTACTTATAATTCCTAACATCTGGGCAAACTGAGCAGATTTGATTAAGTTATAGTCTCTGTATGCATCCTTTTGTAAGAGTGATTCTAAGGTCGAATATAATAAATAATTTTCTCTTGGTTTGCAACTAACTGATCTAAGACTCTATTGTACTGTGACATCCATTCTTTATTAATACTTATATGATTATCAAATTCTGAAACAATTTTATTTTCGTTATTCTGTAAGGTTTTAATTGCTTCATCATATTTTAAAGCATCTAGATAGTCTAAATTACCAGTTATACTTTTTATTACTGACCCAAGGCTATCTACTAGACCTCTTTTAGCTCTAATTGGTTCCAAAGATTTTACTTGATGTAATACCTTGTTAAGCTTATCATTAAGATAGTTAATCTGATATTCGTAAAGGGTGTAGGTTTCATTGTTAAGTCTAGTCTTAAATGTCCTAAATTGTGACTGTACAGAGGTTACGTTATCTTCAAAATCAGTTAATTGTATATATTGTACAAAGGAATGATAGTGAGTTGTTAATCTGGTCGGCCCTAGTTTGTATGGTAATAGTCCAGGTCCATCAGCCAAGGTTTCAAGTCTTATGGTCTGAGGTCGCGTCACGTGGATTGTCATTATCAGCAGTATCCTGTAACAATTTATTACTTTTAGGGACACGTTTCAGTCGTAATTTAGCTACAGGGCCGCGTTTTTTCGAGGTATAAATGTGAATTGGTAAATCTGCCAAAACTGTGTCTTGTGTGTAACGCGGTGCAGTTTTCTGACGGGTAGCAAGCGGATTTTTAACGAAAATTTGTTGTTGCGGTGTGTATTCGACTTGAGGCTCACGAGATTTATTCCTATTTTCAATTAAGGCTGTTCTGTTACTAAGAGATGACTCGTTAATTATCTCATAAACTTGTTTCATCTGCTCTCTTTGATTCTGAGCATACTGTTGCAATATGTGTTCTGTGAGGTCTATGTCAACTGGGTCTCGAGGGTCAAAATGTCCGTTCAATAAATCAAAGGGTCTACATTTCGTAAAGCTATGGATCGAGCTATTATATGCTATAACAGCGTACGGCATGAGATTAATAACGGGTTCGTCTTTATGTTGTAGTTTGAGGATTCTAATGTGTTCCAGTAAAGTTGAGTGAAATCGCTCGATGTTACCGTTATCATTAGGACAGTGAGGTAGAGTTTTATGGTGTATTATTTTATGGAGACGTATGAATTCAGCGAACAGTTGATTTGTAAATTCCGTGCCATTGTCGGTAATTATAGTTAATGGTAATCCGTGGTGAGTACAAAAACTTAATAATGCCTGTAAAATGCTTATAGCAGTGCCGTCTCATAAATGGTATGCTTGACCATACTTTGTAAAAACATCAATGAAAGTTACGTATTTTTCGTTTTGAACTGTAAAAAGGTCCATATGCAAAATTTCAAGTGGTTTAGTGGCTGGGGGCACAATATTAAAATGAGGTCTAATGGGATTTCTGTCGTATTTACTTTGACCACAAACGGTACATTCGTTAATAAATTTAGCGATGTGCTCCTTCATCTTCGGCCAATAGTACTTTCGTGACAAGGCTAGATAGCACTCGTTAATACCACGGTGATTGGTTTTGCCATTATGATAATGTTGTATAATTTCCTGTTGCCGTAGGTAGTCTTTAACATTCCCAAGTTCTGTCTTTGCTAGTACTAAATTAAGAGAAGAGCTTTTAAACTTTTCTTGTATAATCGGAATGATCAAATACATATCTAAAGATGGGTTTACTAGTATAGCGGTTTTAACTTTCGGATTAACATATTCTTTTATAGCGTTGATAACGTCGGTTTCTAAGTTAGATTTTGAGAGTTGGATTGCCATTCGCGTATGATTTTCAAACGGTTTAGTTACAGTCGGTCGTCGTTTTATGTCGCCAACTACGGTAAAGTGAATCTGTCTATGGAACTTATTGAGAGGTTCGTCTGTAATAGGGACTTCTAAAATAGGGTGCTCATTACTGGTATGTACTGTGTCAGTCGAGGAATTAGGCAATTGAGTCGGAGGGCTCTGTGAGGGATTATTAAGTGTAGGGCTTTCTGAAGGATTATCAGGATGAGGGCTTTCTGAAGGATTATTTATCATGGAACTAAGTTCTTTAATACTGTCAATTACAGAATTAATTTCGTCGATTTCATTATTACTAATCTCAATGCGGGAAAGGGCGTCAGCGTTGGTATTAAACCTTCCTTTTTTATAAATTACGGTAAAGTCATATTCACTTAGTCTGAGTCGCCATCTAGTTAGTCGTGAGTTAGGTTCTTTTAAATTCATCATCCATTGTAGTGGCTTATGGTCGGTAATAATTTTGAATTTCCTACCAAACAGATAGGGTCTGAAGTACTTTGTGGCCCAGACTATGGCTAATAGTTCTTTTTCTATTGTGCTATAGTTTAGTTCGCTTTCGTTAAGGGTACGAGAAGCGTAGCAAACAGGCTTGTCAGAACCTATAGGTCCCTGAGATAAGACTGCTCCAATCGCAACGTTGGAAGCATCGGTTGTAAGATTGAATTCCCTGTTAAAATCTGGATATTGAAGTATGGGGTCATTAGTTAATATGGTCTTACACTGTTTAAATGCATTGATATATTCGGGACTATGAATAACTTTGCTACCTTTCTTTAAGCACGCAGTGAGGGGTTTAGTGATACGGGCGAAATCAGGGATAAATTTTCGGTAATAACCGAGAAGGCCTAAAAATTGCTTAATTTCTTTAGGAGTGTTCGGCATGGGATACTTCTCGATAGCTGATATTTTATCGGGATTAGGCTTAATGCCATCTCTACTGATGATATGCCCGAGATAAGCGGTCTCTAACTTCAAAAACTCGGACTTATTCATCTGAATTTTGAAGTTGGAATCTCTGAGTCGTTGGAAAACTTTTTCCAGATTTTCCATGTGTTCCTGGAGGGATGTACTGTAAACGATAATGTTATCTAGATAAACCAGACATATGTTATTCTGGAGACCACGCAGGACATTGTCCATAACTCTTTGAAAAGTTGATGGAGAATTTTTGAGTCCCATGGGCATACGAAGGAATTCAAAGTGCCCGTGTTCTACATTGAACGCTGTTTTAGAAATGTCTTGCGGGTCCATTTCCACCTGGTAAAAACCACTTGCTAAATCTAAGGTCGTGAAGTACTGGCACTTCCCTAATTTGTCAAGGACGTCACTAATATTGGGTATGGGGTATTTGTCATCTATTGTCTTTTCATTTAACTTGCGAAAATCAACTACAAGGTGCCATTTCTGTTTACCGGAAGCATCTAATTTTTTAGGCACTACCCAAATGGGTGAGCTCCATGCAGAATCTGAAGGTCTAATAATGCCCTGTTGCAACATTTTTGAAATTTGGTCCCTAACTTCTTGTCGGTGTATGAAAGGGTATCGATAGCTCTTGGTATGTATAGGTACTTCGTCCGTTGTTCGTATCCGGTGTTTAATCTTATTAGTGAAAGTCAACGTTTCCCCGTCTATGTAAAACACATCCGCATAGCGAGAGCAAAGTGTTAAGAGGTTGGCTTTTTCCTCCTCATTAAGATGGTCAGTACGCAAACGCGATAATACGTCGTTCACACGATTTGATGTTTCAAGTTGCGTACACTTAATATTAAACAATTCAGCACAAGCAAGCTGATCTAACGAAAATATGACGTCATTGGGTGTGGGTTTTCTATCTCTACATATCCACGACTATTAGTTACAGTGGTAAGGCATTCATGAATAATGCAATTACAAAAGACTTGCTCATTTATTAAAACTTCGCCATCCGGGGCGTTAATAGGCATTCTAACTAATTTGGAATGTCTACCTGGAATGATGTCTTCATACAAATTAACGTTACGGGAGTTATATACTTTTATAGGATTAGTTGCAGATCGTGTAATCAATTTAAAATCTTTCAAATCTATTTGAGCTTGCCATTTGGATAATAAGTCTAATCCTATTAAGCCATCAAAATAGTTATGGAAACGGTATACGAATAATTTAATTGTATCGTTCTCACGGAATTCGGTAAAGCATGGTAGTGTTATGGAATAGTCATTTCTGCTAATAGCATGAACATTTGTAACTTCAAAAGGGTCATAGTTAAGGGGATAATCAGAGAAATATTTTTGTACGGCCTCGGGGCTAATAAACGATTGGTTAGCACCGGTATCTATTAGAAATTTTAAAGGGGGACAAGAAATTTCTATATATGGTAACTGTCTTTGTGTCTGTAAATTTAGATCTATCCTTGCTCTTCTGATATCTTGTCTAACTGATCCTGACTCTGAGGTGCACAGCTATGGCCTGGTTGGGGCTCTATGTCGCTTGTTACTTGATTGTCGTAAGTTGCGCTACCATAAGTCGGGTCTGAATAGTTATAGTCACATGAGTTATAATAGTCATCGTAGTTAGGGTAATAATCATAATCTGAGTTACAGTAATAGTCATTGGAGTCGTAAGAATAGTCGGGCATAGCGAATTCATTCAGATTTACTTCTCGTGACTTTAAATAGTTATTCGGTGGCGGGTTTCCCGATTTACGCCAATCATGACCTGACATCGCGGGTAATGGCTTAGGAGTAAAATACTGGACTCCGCTCATTGGTTTCGGACCAAAATTCTGTGAAGGGTTGGGTCTAGGCGGCAAACGGAAGACGTTACTATGTCGGCGGTGCGCGGAACATTTGCTGCGTACGCGTAGGAAAACGATTTTGAGGTACGTTAGACGTATTAAATTTAAAAGCTTGGGGCTGTGGTTGATTACTACGCGGTCCTACTGGAGCTGGCCAGTTAGGTACTGGGTGTCGCGGGACTATTGGCATGTTTAATGGTACGTTATGAGGCATCGCGAGTTTAGGAGTGCTTTGAGCTTTTGGAAAATCGTTACGCTGTTGCAAGTATAATATATTTAATTCCTCTTGCACGTACTCTAAAGCTTTTTCTATCGTTTCCGGACGCATACATCGAATACGCAATCCTAAGTGTTCCTTTAATCCACGTACAAATGCCTGCATAGTAACTTTCTTATAAAGTGTTCGTTTGGCTTCAATAGTCGTCAGTAAAGTCTCGTGTAATGTCACATATGTCATGATAGTACTGAACAAGGTTTGGCACTGGTCATAAAATTCCTGAGGGGATTTGTTACCTTGTGTAGCTAATGAGAGGTCATTGTACAAAGCCGTTTCGTCCCTCTGGTCTGAAAAGTTATTTATAAGAGCTGATCTAATGCCTGCCCACGTTTCAGGAATGCCGTTTGAATTAATTGTAGATGCGGCGGACCCTGTTACCTTATTTAAAATACCATTTAATAGACACAAGTTTCCTAACTCGCTACCTGGCTCAGGGCTCGCATATTGAGCTACTATCTGGTCACATATATTAATAAATCTAGTTAGGACGTTAGGGTTACCGTCAAATTCCGGCACAAGGCGTAAGGCCTTAAAAATAACGTCGGGATTGTGCGACATTCTAACTACGAATAAATCACTTAAGCTAATATCTAATTCACTATCTAGATTTCTATGACTATCTACTATATGCCGGCGAGCCTGTCTTGATGCAGGGTCCCGGGGACACGACTTTTCGTGTCGGAAAATCTTGGGAATAAAACTAACTAAGGATAGACAGGAAGCAACACGAGAAAGATTCAAGTGTACTCACATAAATTTCATCTCTGGATTTTCTCTCGATGAATCGATGTCTGGATTCTCCACCCGGCTCCGCAGCTTCGTAGATTCTGGATACTCGTACTGTAGCTTGATAGCTGCCCAGGCGACTCGCGAACGCGACTATCGATATGAGATAGTTCTAGTGCACGCGAACCGACTAGCGAGTATCCTACCGACTGCGCCAATTACGTTTACTGCAGCCGAGAGTTCGAAAAAAAACCAAAGTTACTTAGAATTAATTTAATTAAATATAAAAGAAATTACAATTAAATAAGTGAAACCTATTCGATGCGAGAATATGGAATGAATATATTTAATTATACATTATTAATATTGATTTGCTGCGTCGACGAATTCATGCCGCGACGGACGTCATCGGTGGCGATGCAATTGCTGCATCGGCGATTTTTGGCTATTGCTATTTCTTTCCAAATATACAGCGATGATGTTGATTGTGCGAGGTCCATTGGGGTTCCGTATATAACACACCTCTTCAGTTTGAGTCTGTTTTGTTTTTGTTTGTGTCTTCCTTTGCCTTTTTTGAGTTGATTTCTTCATTTTTGCTGGACTATTTGTGACTTTTTTAAGTAACTCATTTTTTTAGAAAGGTTTTCGTTTTGTTGAGTTAATTCACTATTTTTTAAATTTAGTATTTCTATTTCCGCGTGAGCACTCTGTGATTCGTTGGTAAGTTGAGCTATTTGTATTCGTAACTTTTGTATTTCATCGATATTCTCATCGTCTGATCTATCTGGTACACTTATGTTTGTATTGTTGAATGTTTGGTTTAATAGTACCTCACTGTCGTTTAGAATTGAATCAGACTTTGATCTAATGCGCCTAAATGGCATGTTTTCGAAGAAACTCATTATGAATTATATTAATTCAATCTCAAAAAGACAAAGCTTTCTCCGGATTTGATACCACGACCACTGTCAATGTTAAGACCACACCTTATACCAACGTGCCACGGCCCGTTCTTACTAGGTAGTCTAATTTGATGTTCTGTTGCAGTTCATGTACTCTCGACCCTCGTAGTAAATTATTTCATATGGAAGATCAACAGATGGCGTAGTTATGATGGTTCGAATGGTTCATATCTGGTTTGAGTAATTCTGCATATCACGTGGTTCAATAAAGAATAGATAGATGTCGCTGTTATCGAAGTTTTTGTCTGTCACATTTGAATAAAATAAACGATTTCTTGTTTTGATTTTAATGTTCTCACACAAAGATTAATCACTTTTATCTGGAGTTTTGTATGTTTTTGAATTAAATGTGTTCCGTTTTATATATTCACAGTACTCACTGCATTGTTTACGTTTGAATTTGCAATTTAGTAAGACTTTTATTGTGGTTTACATTGATATATTTTATTCACTAATAAGTTTTTGTCTCTTTGTTGTATAGTCTTGCGAACATTTATGCACTTGTTACTGGTCACTAAGTACTACTTTTAGACTATTTAACGATTATAAACGAACATAACTATTTAAAATGATTAATTAGCACAGAGCCTCTTTATTAACGTACTTGCTAGATAGCGCCACCTAGCGGGACCGGAATAGTTGTTAAAAGATGGAGAAAAATATTAAAATAGAATTATTGAAGTCCGTAGATTCCATAAAGAATAAAATAAAACAAATAAAGCACCAGGAACATTCAATGAACTTGTCGCTCGACAAATTACTAAAACCTGTTACAGATCCCCTTAAAACTCTAGTTGATTCAAATAAAACTATGAAAAAAATAAAAGATTTAGAAAATACAACACTCACTAATTCTGGGAATATTAAATTGGAAGACATTAATACTAGCTCATCTACAAAGTTTGAGGACTTTTACGAACCAAAACTAAATTGCGCACAATTGGTTAAAAAATCTCATAAAATAGAATTACCAGAGGATTTACAAATTTCATTAGATGGTGATGATATGTGTAATATTTATGATGGAGTAAATATACCGTTCGGAATAAGAAGTGAAAATAAGACTTTATTGATGGGAAACTCCGTAGTGTCATTTTCTAAAATTGATAGTCTGGATAACGACAGTGTCATTTTTATTAAAATTGACGATAAATCCTACATTTTAACTCCTGGCCTCAAACAACTTTTACTTCGAAAAAAACCTGATTTAAAATTAATATCAGGCAAAGATAAACTTGTCTACAAGGATATGTTGCATAACACAAATGCGCACAAGAGAGACTTTAATCCTAAAGGCCAAATAAAAGGTGATAAAGGAATAAAATATCGTGAAATAATCAAACCAATGTTTACCGAAACGTCAAACGATAAAAGTCTCGCTAAACTTGGAGGAAACTTGCCAAAGATAAAAAAATACAAAAACAATACTGATCTAGTATATTGGGACGACCCCAACGAATTAGTTGAGAGACTGAAACTATTAGTTGCTTCAAGAGATGCTGGCAATACGAACCATGATAATGAAATTTTATCTATAATAGAAGAGTTAAAAGAAGCTGACATGATTAAACAATAAATAGTAGCTATAACATTATTTTTATTTAGTATCATCATTGGATTCAAGACAAGTGTTAAAATGCAGAATTTTCAATATGAGTAAAGCTGAGGTGGTAAATGAAATTCATAAAAATGCGAGGGTAAACTTTCCACGAAGACATGTTATTATGAAAGATATAGACGACCTTTGGCAGGCAGACTTAATTGATATGCAATCAATTTCTAACGAAAATAAGAATTACCGATTTATTCTCGCTATCATTGATACATTTTTGAAATACGCTTGGACCCTTCCTTTGAAAAGTAAAACCAAAGATGTCGTATGCAACTCTTTCAAGAATTTGTTGGATAAAGGGCGCGTTCCCCGAAATCTTCAAACAGACAATGGCACAGAATTTTATAATAATAAGTTCCAAAAACTTATGAAATCTTATTTTATAAACTATTATTCATCCTTCTCGACAAAAAAGGCATCAATAGTCGAGCGATTTATCAGAACATTGAAATCTAAACTTTATAAGGAATTTAGTTTAAAAGGTAACTATAACTGGATAGACAATACTCTTGATAATGTTATTTATAAATAAAATCAAACCTATCATCGAACGATCAAAGAAATGCCAGCAAACGTGGATAATTTTAATAAAAATCACATATTGGAGAGATATTTCACAATGGTAAAAACCGGTAGTATAAAAAGCAAGTTCAAAGTAGGTGATTATGTACGTATCAGTAAGTACAAAGGAACATTTGAAAAAGGATATACTCCTAACTGGTCGACAGAAATATTTAAGATTAGAAAAATACAGAATACTACCCCTATTACCTACTTAATTGAAGATTCAATCAGAGGCCAACCAATTTTAGGTGCATTTTAGGTTCAAGAGCTTCAAAAGACAGAACATCCCAATTTGTATCTAGTCGAGAAAGTTCTCAGAAGTAAAGGAAATAGAGTTTTAGTAAAGTGGTTACGTTTGCCCTCTTCTGAAAACAGTTGGATTGATAAATCGAATATTTATTAAATGTTTACCCCATGGTGCATTAGTCTTATGATGGGTATTGGAGAGAGCAGTCTTCTAAATTGTCTCCTTAATAATTTACCATTTGAATTACATGTACCAGGATATAATTATTGCGGAACTGGCACCAAATTAGTTAAAAGGCTTACACGTGGAGATAAAGGCGTTAATAAATTAGACGAATATTGCAAAGAACACGACATTGCCTATTACAAGTCTTCAAACTTAAAGGACCGCCACACGGCCGATTTGGTTTTGTTAAATATGGCGAAAAAGCGATCAGTTGCCCCGGATGCAAGTGTGGGAGAAAAACTGGCAGCACGTTTAGTAAGCAGCGCTATGTCAACAAAACTTAAAACTGGTTCTGGTCTTAAAAAAAGTAACGGAAAGTGTTTGCAAAAAACCGTATCTGCAAAAGGGTTAAAAAATAAGTTTCGTAATGTCATCAATAAAACGAAAAGACATATAAAAAAATTAAAACCAAAGTGCAAAAAAGCGGCAATAGAATTAGCAGTGGCCGCTACCAGAGAGTTAGCTAATGATTCGTCTATTAAACTTCCACGTGTTATTCCTATACCAAAATCTGGTGGAGTATTACCTTTGATTCCAATTTTCGCGGGATTATCTACAGCGGGAGCCTTAGCAGGCGGTGCAGCTGGTATTGCTAAAACCATAAATGAATTTAAGATGGCAAAAAAGTTGTATGCTGAATCGAAGAGACACAACGAAAAAATGGAGGCTCTCTGCATCGGCAAAGGACTTCATGTTAAACCTCATAAAGATGGGCTTGGAATTTTTGTATCGAAAGAAAAAAACTAAGATATCGGCTACCCAATCGAGCTTTGAGTAATTTAGACATTTTGAAGTATGGACACAATATTCCCTATTTTAGAGGTGTCTTTATGAGAGATGAGCTCCCTAAACACCCATTTAAAAGAGAATGTGGAGTTATTAATTTAGATAGCTCTAAGAATCCTGGTTCTCATTGGGTAACCTATGCAAAATACAATGACTATATTGAGTATTTTGACAGTTATGGCAATTTAAAACCTCCAAAAGAATTGATAAAATACGTTGGTTCCAAAGTCTACTATATTTATGAAAATATGCAGCGTGATCTCCCTTTTAATTGCGGACATCTTTGTTTAAAATTTTTGAAGAATTTTTGGTATAGTACAGGAATAAAATAAACAGAATCTTACAAAAGCGTTCAGTATACAAGCATGTCTACTACGATTACCATCTCTGGAAATAAGTCGGAATTGGTTACATATTTTCAACCACCACTACATTTATCTGATCAATACGAGTGCGGTTTGCTATACTTCTCAGTATTAAATTTAAGACAAAATATCCCCATTATCAACAACAGTTTGTCCGTAATCAGAATCGAATGTGATCTAATTCACGGTTCGTACTGCAACAGATTACCGACTCATTATATTCATGAATTTGTATCTGATACTGCTCTAGGTCATCGGTGCTTGGAAAAACCGCAAAACGTTATTTACTTTCCAGTAAACAAAAACATAATTTCATCTATATCTGTTAAGATCGTTGATCAGTTTGGTCACTGTATTAACTTTGGAAAAGAACATATTCAACTACGTCTTCATTTAAAAAAAGCACAATGATAGTATACTATAAAAATACTCCAGTGAAAACAAATCGTCTTAGTTCTTCTACGATTACCAAGGTGCAAAGACGTAAGAAAAATGTTAAGAAATGAACTGAAGCAAATAAAGGTTTTCTTAAAGCCCTAGGGTTTAAAGTATGAATATACTACAGATTACTGAATTGCCGCATTTCGACACTTCGATCGAAAGTTATGAAGTCCATTCATACAATCCCTACAATAACAGCTTTAGACAAAACGATGAAATCAGAATTCCCATACACCAGCAAGACATATACGTACTACCATCAGCCAGTTCAGTCTATGTCGAAGGCCGAGCAAAGCTCTTCAGCAAAGATGGGAACCCAATCAAGAAAACTGTTAAGTTCACTAATAACCCTGTTATGTATATGTTTCAAGACATCAGATACGAAATGAATGGTATTGAAATAGACCGTATAAAAAATTCGGGAATAACGTCAACAATTAAATCATACATCTCATTAAATGAAGCGGAAAATAAAGTTGCTGCCTTATGGGGTTGGAACTTAGAGGGTTTTGACAGTGATAGACATTTTAGTGCTGTGATACCATTAAATAAAGTATTAAGCTTTGCAGAGGATTACAATAAAATTATTATAAATTGCAAACAGGAACTCATATTGACCAGAAGTAATTCTAACTTAAACAGTGTTATCCTTACAGATGATATCGCTCATTTTGAAATAGATATACAACGAGTTCAGTGGAGAGTACCACACGTAAAAGTATCAGATCGAGAGCGACTGACACTTTTAAAACATCTAGAAAGAGATAAACCTATTCAGATGGCTTTTAGAAATTGGGATTTATATGAGTATCCTTTATTACCAAAAACCACAAAGCATTCTTGGTCAGTTAAGACTGCTTCACAATTAGAAAAACCCAGATATGTAATTTTTTGCTTACAAACGAATAGAAGAAATAATAAAGCTAAAGATAGTTCACTATTTGATGATTGTGAAGTTATAAACGTAACGCTCTTTCTAAATTCGCAATATTATCCATATGAACCTTTAGGTATAAAGTTTTCCGAGAACAAATACAGAATATTATACGAAATGTATGTAAAATTTCGTCAGTCGTTTTACAACTGCCTAGTAGACCCGTTGCTCAACCTAAAGAACTTCAAGGAAAAAGCTCCCCTCTTTATATTAGACTGTTCAAGGCAAAACGATAGTCTAAAAACAGGTCCAGTGGACGTGCGATTGGAAATTGAATGTTCTACTACAATACCAGATAACACGACTGCATATTGTTTAATAATAAACGACCGACTTATGGAGTACAAACCTCTCAGCAACATTGTCCGCAGGTTAACATGATTGCTATTGTAGATATTCAAGGCTTTAAAATAGAAGGAAATGAATTTATATTAAAAGAAATCGCCATATTGTACAATAAAAAATTACAAGTATTTTTAATTAAACCGCCATTTCCATTTAACAATTTAACGCAACCAGAAAAAAGCAAGTTAGTTGGATTGAATGTAACAGAAAGATACATTGGCGGAAAGGATTTGTGTCTTATTGCAGTTATCAGAGTTTGATTACGGATATTTTAAGGAATAAATGTGTCTATGTCAAAGGCTCAGAAAAGGTTTTGTGGTTGAAGCATATTTTACAAAATAGTAATAATAATATTTTTAATTTAGAAGATAAAGGTTGTTCTAGTTTGATAAGTTTGTACGATCAATATAAATATTCTGAACATTTGTATAATTGTACTTATCATGACTCTGTATGTGCTTTGAAGAATGTATTATGTTTAAAAAAATGGTGCGATGACAATAAATTTTTTAAATAAATATATTCTTGTTTAATTTCTATAATTAGTTTAAAACGTATCTTTTACGAGATTTCTATCCCCCATCCAATACAATAACCCTTTCCAATCATTATAAGTTGTTGACAACACAGTGGTAATGTCATTATACGTTCATATTATTTGTCTGCATCAAGAACAAGGAAGGAAGGAAGTGCATAAAACATGTTTCAAAATGATTACGAACCTCGATATGGCATGTATGACACGTATAAAATGCGTGAATTGTCATTTAATTATTACTGGGGGACGATTAATTCAAAGAAAAGATTAGTGACGCAAATGGCTGACGCTGGATTCTTTTATTTTGTCAACAGGATAAATGATAAGGCGGCATGTTTCTCTTGTGGAGGGGTTATAGAAGATTGGGAGATCTATGACGATCCTTGGATGCAGCATGCTGTACATTATCCTCAATGTTTTTATTTGAACGCTGTGAAAGGAAGAGATTTTGTAATTGCCATGCGAAAATAATCAAATTGATATTATCTATATTAAGGAAGTAGAATACATTCATCATGTTTAATAGATAATCTGAATTATATTAATCACTTTAAATAGAGAGTTAAAGAGAGTAGGCTGCGATGGTATGGACACATAAAACGGCGACCTCCTGACTATATAGGAAATACTGTGATCGATATTCACACCACAGGACCCAGAAAAAGAGGGCGGCCGAAAATGAGGTGGACGAATATGATCACAAAAGATATGACCAGCTGCAATGTTTCTGACACTGACACGTCCAACCGAGCAAAGTGGAAGGAGAAAACAAAGAAAGCAGACCCCACAATCAGATGGGAATAATAATGCTTAGGAGAGAGAGAGAGAGAGAAATAGAGAGTATTGGGCTGCGATCCAGACCCTCAAATTCGAATAGAAACATTCCGAATTTAAGTGTCAACTCGAATAGAATAGAGGTAATAGACTTGGAAAAGCATAAGAAAGTAGAATACATTCATCATTTCTTAATAGATAATCTGAAATGTAATCATCGTTTTGAATCATCATTTTAAATAGATAATCTGAAATGTGATCATCGTTTTGAATAGAGAGTATTGGGGGGTCTGGATGGCAATCCAGACCCCCCAATACTCTCCTACTTATGCCACGCTATGCTATGCTACGCTATGGTATGCTACGCTTTGCTACGCTATGCTACGCTTTGCTACGCTATGCTACGCTATGCTACGCTATGCTACGCTATGCTACGCTATGCTACGCTATGCTACGCTATGCTACGCTATGCTACGCTATGCTACTCTATGCTACGCTATGCTACGCTATGCTACGCTATGCTACGCTACGCTACGCTACGCTACGCTATGCTACGCTACGCTACGCTATGCTACGCTATGCTACGCTATGCTACGCTATGCTACGCTATGCTACGCTATGCTACGCTATGCTACGCTATGCCACGCTATGCTACGCTACGCTACGCTACGCTACGCTACGCTACGCTACGCTACGCTACGCTATGCTACGCTATGCTATGCTATGCTATGCTACGCTATGCTACGCTATGCTATGCTAAGCTACGCTACGCTACACTATACTACACTGCCGCTTTGTATATGGATGACATTGCCTGTAGTGTCATATCCGTTCCGCTAGCAATTTCGCTTTGTGAAGAGCTGATTCAGCTTTTCAAGCGAGGCCAAATTGATCTTGTCAAATGGACAAGCAATTCTAAGGAAGTTCTCGCACGCATACCAGATTCTCGTAAAGCTTCTCCAGACATTGAGTTTGAGAAGTCTGTACCGCATAAAGTTCTCGGTTTACGCTGGGACAAATCCTGCGATAGTTTTCGGTTTGACGTCTCACCACCGGATGATAAGTGCACCAAACGCACTGCTGTCCACAGTGGCTCGACTATGGGACATAATGGGTTTTGTGGCTCCCACAATTTTGTACGCCAAGCTCTTGATCAAAGAGCTTTGGCTATCAAAGTGTGAGTGGGATGAAACACCCCCTGACCATATTGTCGCCGCTTGGGGCCAGTTTTGTATTGAGCTTACCGCGCTCAATCAAATTACTATTCCACGTCATCTTGGGTTGGTAGATGGATGTGCCATCAACTTAATAGGTTTCGCTGACGCCAGCGAGCGTGCTTACGGCGGAGTCGTATATCTGCAAGTCCGCATTGGTTCTAAGTACTCGGTGCAGTTAGTTTGTGCCAAGTCTAAGGTCTCGCCTGTTAAAACCATTTCGGTTGTGAGACTGGAGTTGGGCGCGGCCCTTCTGCTGTCTCAGTTGCTCCGCAAGGTTCAAGACACAGTTTTGCCCCACTATCCTATTAATAAAATATACGCATTTTCCGACTTGATCTCCTCACCGCTGGCAGACTTTTGTCGCCAACCGCGTTAGTAAATTGATTGAACTTGTTCCCGCTACTTGTTTCAATCACGTCGCGGGTTATCGTACTCATCTTCAGGAAGAACTTTCCATAGATCATATTGACTGGAAGTTTATTCCACCAGCATCACCACATTTCGGTGGATGTTGGGAAAGCATGGTCAAAGTAATTAAAACGCATCTCTTCAAAGTTATAGGTCAACAGATCCTCTCTTACGAAGAGCTTTTAACTGTCCTTGCACAAGTCGAGGCACTGATCAACTCGCGTCCGCTCACGGCATTGAGTAGTGACCCTGCAGAACCATCCGCGTTAAGCCCTGCACATTTTCTGAACACAGTGCCATTATCGTCATTTCCGGCTCCTGAAGCAGACTGTTCAAGCTTGCTCCAGAGACATACTCTGCTGGATAAACTCGTGCAGTCGTTCTGGCGGCGCTGGCGTGCGGAATATCTACACCAGCTTCAGGCTAGATCCAAGTGGAATAGTCCTGCATCCCCTATACAGGAGGGTATGTTGGTCGTCATAATACATGATAATGCTCCGCCGCTTTCATGGCCGTTAGCCATCGTACAGAAACTGCATACTTCCAAGGACGGTACAACCCGCGTTGTTGGAACCAAAACCCCGTGAAAACCGCGAAGGGGAGCTACGTGCGCCCTGTTATACGTCTCTGTCCGCTTCCAACTCAGTGAGATCTAGCCTGAAGTTGGATCTACCTCTTAGTTTAAGTATTTAGTTTGTAGTTTTCGCTAAAGTTAATTTAGATTAATTTTATTGTCATATCGCTGTCTTAGCCTATTGATGGGTTATGCGCTAGTACACCCAACATAGCTAAGTTCAATTTTATTTATTTTTTAAAGGCAACCATTTAGGGCCGGGGGGGATATAGTAGCGCCATCTATCCTTTCCATTGCTAGTTAATTATGTCAACGTCAATGGTTCGTCGCTGCTCGGCCAATCCGAGCGATCCTTTTCATGAATCCCCTCCCAAAACGCCTCGCTATTGGCCGCCCTGCTCAACGGCGACGAAGAAAAGAATGGAAGATTCGAGACGCTCGGAAATCATGTCCGCCGCATACCGCAGTCCGCACTGCCATATATAATTATTACCGCTTATACCAAAACCTAACAAAACCGCCCGCGAGTGAAAGTGATTTGTATAGTGGAGTGATTCAAGCAGCTTCAATATACTTGAAGATACCAGGAGGCCGCCCCTTCTGAGAAGAAGAAGACTGCCGAGCAAGGTAAGAGGCTCCTATCCACAACACCTTTTCAATTCCTCATTTCCTAGTCGATAAGAACCCAAATCCTACAGTCCACTTTGCCAAAATCGACTAGGAACATTCGGTTCGCCAAAACAACACCTATGTCTAACCCTTCGGGGATAAAAAGCGTGAAGTTATGTTTTGTTATGTATATAACGTGTCGAATCAAGTCTTTTGTTTTCAAACTTTGCTGAGCGATATAATATACCTTTGATAAACCTTTCATCTTTTAGTTATAAAATGTATACATCGTAAAACATAACTAGACTAGCGTTAGTGTTATTTGTATTCGTTGTAGTAACCAATAGGTGAATATCACATACAATAAGCCTTTTCATTGGAAAGCCGCGGTTTTCAGCAACTTTGACTGCAACAAGTGCTTACTATGGTGCCAGTTGCCGGCATTGACGATGGGTACCACAAAAAATATTTTTTTCAAGCCAAAATCAAAATAAATAAAATATTAATCGATTTTGACCTTTCGCGATTTGTATTCATCGCGGTCGTGGTCCCGCCGCGACCAGTTCCGCTGCGACCACGACCGTTGTAAAACGGCCAAAACATCGATAAAACTGAGGTATTTATACCTTAAATTAATTCAATATCGCCAGTAAGACCCGTTTCAATAAAATTGCATGAAATTAAATTATTGACTGCCTCCGTGGTCCTATGGATAGCGTATGCGAATGCTGATCGGAGCAAAAACTCAGTAACACTTTTGCCCGACCCGGAAATCAAATCCGGGAAAAAGGGCTACTGAGTTTTTCATTCTCGGTAGCAGCACGGAGTCTGGTGATGTGCCTGGTAAGGCAAAAAATAGGCTTTCGCCTATTACGTGAGATCTAAAAATTCATGGCAAAATGTGGGTGTAATATTACAAGTCTGGCTACCCCTTCGGCGATATAGGCGTCAGTCTATATTGAATTATTGTCAAAAGGATACTTCCACTCCACAATATCGTAACATAATTTTCTAATTGGGTTCTTGAGTCCTAGACAGAACAAGCTTCTTTTAGGTTTCTCTGGTTGTGGCTTGCCCCTCGGTCGCGCCTGCTTGCGGGGCGCGGGGGTCGGCGGTGCGTTGGGGTCCAACACACTGTCTGCCCCCGGGGTCTGCGGCCCCGTTGTCACCGGCTGTTCTGTCGTCATCTTGACCTGGAACGAGAGATAATGGCCTTAGTATTGTTGCGGAAAGTATTTAGGATTTAGGACTGCGGCTTGAATGTGGGAGAGACATCAGTATCATCTTCCAAGCGTTTCCCTGGTTGCATCCATCAAGTATTGTTGTGAAAAGTATTGAGGACCGCGGCTCGAATAAGGGAGAGATTTCATCATCATCGCCCTAGCGTTATCGCGTTTGCATCCAACACTTATACGCCTAGGAGCCCGAGGTACGCTGGCTGGTCTAACCAGATATGACAGAAAAACAACGAGGTGATTATGTAATAAGGGAGAGGCTAGTAAATGAAATTTCTGGAAACACAGAATTGGTGACATTTATTTAAAGTCAATCTTCGCATATTTTCAACTTTTTTGATATCTGTATCATCAATTACTCTAAACAATTTGGTTTTACAAAGGGGCGCTCCACGACCGATGCCGGTGTTGAGCTTGTAAAACATATCTTTGATGCCTGGGAGGATTCACATGATGCTTTAGGTGTCTTCTGTGATTTGTCCAAGGCCTTTGATTGTGTAGAACATGATACATTGATCTGGGCCTCAAGTCTGCTATTTTAAACACTTTCGTCATTCCAACACGATCCCATTGTCATTTTGACAAAAGTTCGTAGTCTGGTAATTCATCATGATAGTTCAGTGATCGATCAGTGGTCTCGTAATTGAATGGTGGCAGAATGGCATTGTTGTATTGCCATAGATAAAAAAAACCATTAGAAGAAATTATTTTTGAAAAACTACCATGAAATTTGATCATTTTTCATGCCAGATTTCATTTATATATTTTTTAAATATTCATTACTAGTGTTATAAGCACTCTAAAGTTGTAATAAAGTTCGTAAATAGCAAAAAAGCAATGAATTTAACCATTCAACTCAATAATATTTGTTCTGTTTAGCTGTCAAAGTCAAATCATGTTTTGACGTAAGAACTGTCAAAAGTTTTGTAAACAAAGTCCTACTTAGTTTGTTATATTTCTCAATAATCTCAATGCACTGCGTTGAATTGTTAAATACCGAGTAGCTCGTATGTTTCTCTTAGAGCCAAAACGAAGATATCAATGGAAAATGCTCTATGGATAACAAATTCCAAAGGAAATGATACAGCAAGGTTATGCAGTTCACACCTCAAAGAAAAGTGATTATATCGACAGGAGTAAATGCTATAAATAAAGATAGCGAGTTAACTACTAAAGGTGTTTATATTCGAAGAAGAATTGGCATAACCAAAACATAAAATATTGAAGATTGAGTTGGATCATAGATACATTCCTATTACAATTAAAATATTATTTGTGTTTCATGTGTTGTAACTGTATCAAGAAGGAAAATAAAACTCATAATTATGTGTTATTATTAACAATGTTGTTTTATTAAAGATAAATAATTTCTGAAGGTACATGAATTTATTAAGAATTATTGGTTCCAATTATAGACACAAAAATTGAACACTATTCTCATATACTAACTATCATAAATGTTCACTTTTGCATCTACTAGCAAAGCAACTTTCTTCATACTGGCTTTGTAGAATCCTCACATATATGTATGTCTCAAACAGATGGATATGAGCGGTCACAAAACTCATAAAGAAGTTGCCCGATTGCTTGAATTTTGTATCTGTAAGAGAGATAAGTAAATATTTATAAACTCACCACTCATTACATCATATTCTTTTATACTAAGATCTTCTATACTATGCAATTAATTTAAAAACACTTTTCATCATAATTCAGACATTATTTAATTGAATTATGTAGGTACTTAAATTCTTTACAAGACTCCATAGAATGTAGGTAGAATATATTGATAAATTAGGAACATTATATAAAGCCTGGTCACTATCTAGTCATCATTAACATAACTGTTCCTGTCAGGTAGGTATGGCAATATTAAAAAGCAGGAAGATCTTATTGTACTAATACTTCAAACTATCACATAGGTATGACATTATCATTTATTTAAGTACCAAACCACTTCTTATTGTACTAATACTTCAAACTATCACATAGGTATGACATTATTATTTATTTAAGTACCAAACCACTGCTGGTCACTATCTATATTCATATCATTATCTACTACTAACACTTCCATTCCCAATGTGTAAAAACATTACTCTTTCTTTTTAGCTCCGTCACTCAGATGAACTAAGTTCATCTGAGCTCTGCCATAGTTGGGTTAAAAGCACAACTACAACGTTTGAAAATATTTAATTTCCTGTTTCTTATGATTGGAATATGAGTATTTAGCTTTGACGTCCTTGTATATTTCGGAAGGCAGAATGTACATGTATAATTTGATGTTCAAGTAGACACTTGAACATCAAATTTGGAAAACCACAAACTGAACTAGGCGAACTATGATATTCCTTCCCATTTAATATATTGATGGTATATTTTATATAATGCCTCTGTAACTTCTTTAGTGGGCTGCGACACAGTAATTGGCGAAATGTCATGGAGGGCACCCTGTCCAATCAAGGTCTGGTAAGATCCTGATGCGTAAAATGAGTGCTACCAGAATCAGCAATAAAAATATAACATTAATTAATAAATTTCTTCTTTATAGTAGGTATCTTCTTTAACTTCAGTTTTCTCACCTTTATTTCTGCCGATACTCTATCGTTTTGACGCGGGTTGGCCTTAAGGGGAATGAGTTTTTGAAATAACTCCCTTACTGAATCCTTTCCTCTCTATGATGAAACGTTTTTACAAATTTCGCCTCGGGAATATCCGTAAAAGGGTTTGTAGTCATCCTCGTTAAGCGACGGGCTTGTTAATTAGCTCGAGAACATTAAGTTCGCAGTTAATCGCAGTTAATACATTATCTCTTTTTTGTAGTACATTAAACTTTTTGATTGTCTATCACTATGTTTCACAAGCAAACACTAGACAAAAGCAATGATTGCACGATGGCGTTACGATGGTAGGTCACTGATCAAAAGAACTGTCAAAATATTACCAGACTACCGCATACGTCAGTCATCGATTTGTCATTATGTACGAGACTACCAATCTATGCCATATCTTTCAATGGAGTGTCAGTGGTTGACCATCGGAAAATCATTATGACACCATTGTAACAGTAGACTACCAAACTTGTCAAAATCAACAATTATGAAGTCAGTGATTGACCATTTTGGCACTATTGTAATAACAGACTTGAGGCCCAGGTAATTACATCACTATGGTTTAAGTAGTTCTGCTCTGCATCTTCTTACTTCATATTTGAGTAATAGGATTCAGAGAGTTGATGTCAACGGGACGCGTTCGCATGGGTCTGTAGTCTGGGCGTCACACAGGGTTCGATCCTCGGTCCTTTTTTTATTTTTAGTTTATATTAATGACTTACTACACCTCGTCAATGACAAGCACGGGATAGTACTGTTTGCTGATGATACCTCACTTTTATTTAAATTAAAACGACAGCAAATTGATATGGACGATGTAAACATTGCTATCTCAGAGGTGGTTCGCTGGTTTGAGGTTAACAACCTGCTTTTAAATAGACTAAAAACTAAATGTATTCGATTTTTGATGCCTAGCTTCAAACAAGTGAACACCTCAGTAAAGGTTAAGGATGATGTGTTGGATCTTGTGGATAACACCAAATTTTTAGACATTACGCTAGATCCTAAGCTGCAATGGGGACCACATATTAGTAAATTGTCGAATAGACTCAGCTCTGCAGCATACGCAGTCAGGAAAATTCGCCAGTTAACTGACATTGACACTGCCAGGCTTGTATATCATAGCTATTTTCATAGTATAATGTCATACGGTATTCTCCTGTGGGGAAATGCTGCCGACATTCAGACCATCTTTGTTCTGCAGAAAAGAGCTATTCGAGCAATTTATAATATGGATTATGGGGCTTCGTTAAGGAATAAATTCAAGGAAATAAACATTTTAACAGTTGCAAGCCAGTACATTTATTCCAACCTAATATATCTATTCCAAAACAAGGCCTCATACTCAAAGAAAAGTGATATCCACAATTTGAATACTAGAAATAAGAGTAAGCTAGTAGTGCCGGCTACCCGGCTAGAGAAAATAAAAAAATATTTTCAAGTCCAATGTGTGCGCTTTTACAATAAAGTGCCAAGCAATATTCAAAATTTAAGTTATAATAAATTCAAAAAGATTATAAAACGTAAACTTTTTCAAAAAGGGTACTATTCAGTGCTAGATTATATTGAAGGTAAAAATGATTAGGATTAATTGTCTCGGTCCCACAGGCTACTTATGTTTGATTAGTGTTAAGTTTCATGTGAGTGTGAGTTATTGTGTCTATATTATGCTAGTTAGTACTTTTATATTATTATTAAAAACGCCTTATTAATTGACAACAGCATTATAGACACACCAGCTCATATACCTATGAAAAATTCAATGTAGTTACTAAGTTTTTAAATTGTATAGAATCAAGACGTAGAAAAGAGTGGCCCGGAGTTTCTTGCCTGATTCTTCTCACGAGGCTCTACTTTCTGAACAGGCATATTTTCAATGCTCAACTATGTTAATATGCATTTAAAGTTACTTTTTAATTTTTTTATTTGTATGACTTCCTGACGTGTCCAAAAAATTTTAACATTTTTATGGAAATAAACATATTTGAGTTTGAGTTTTAGTATCACATCACATCATCAGCCTTTAACAGTTCACTGCTGGACTAGGCCTCTCATTTGAAAGGAGGAATTGGCCTACTATACCACGCTGGTCAAACGGGTTGGTATAGGGTTTGTATCAAGTTTTCCTTCTCTTACAGTGCTGTTCTCTGCATAATATGCTCCTTCTGTCGGCTCTTACTATACCCATGGTATGATATGGGGTGGTGACATTCCGTATTCTTCATCCGTCACCACACGGACCGATTGCGATTGCGATTTCTATACCGGCGTACAATCGTGATTGCGAAGAGGAAGTCGTTAGTAAGCCGGTCGGAACGGCTGACATAATCTATGTTATTTTTACCTAAATTAGTTAGTAAAGACTGTTTAATAAACTCGTAAAAATCTTCGCATATGGAATAACTCCAGTTTCACCGTGTCACAGGGTGAACTAACAGAGAAAAAGAAGCTGAAGAAGACTTAAAACACTAAATTAAGTTAAAAAAAAATCAGCTTGGCTATCAGATTGCCTGTATATTTATTGTCATCATGTTTATATGTCTTGGAGGCATTGTGGAGAGTGCTACGCAGAGGGTCTCGGATTCGAATCTACGGCGCACACCAATGTGACTTTTCAAAGTTATGCGCCGGCCCATTAAATTCTACTTATCCCTTGCTAAATGGTAAAGTAAAACATCGTGAGGCAACCTGCATGTCTGTAAGTTCTCCATCTAATCTAATATCTAATATATAAAGCTGACGAGTTTCTGTGTTTGTTTGAACGCACTAATCTCAGGAACTACCGAGGCGATTTGAAAAATTCTTTCAGTGTTAGATAGGTCATTTATCGAAGAATATTACATCACGCTATGAGCCACTTGAACGGAGCAGTAGCCTTAAATAACGTGGGTGTAACCGCGGGCATCATCTATAACAAATATAAATGTTACATAAACGATCACCATTCCCAGTGCCATTGTGAACGTAGCTTAATTTTGCCCATCCGCTACCGCGTGAGTTTAAAAGATAGATAGACAGTGTTGTTCAGAATCGGAGAATTTGTGGTATATCTTGTAAGATTTACTCAAAGTTTTCTTGTTTTTGATTTGCATATATTTAACTAAATGAGGCGCTTAACAGATGTTAATTCAAAAATAGTTACCACGCCTGATCTTTTAAATACGTAAAACGTGTATTACAGAAGTCATAGGTTCATTTCAACTGTTTACGTCTTTTATTGTGTGTATTACGAACATACACCTACGATTATTTATCAAATAAACGAAGAGGAAAAATATAGAACAAAACATTTCGAAGAAATTATTTACAAGACGATAAAACGGGTCTCTATCGCGTTATTATCTACATATACATAAAATTGTCTGTGTGTAACTGAAAAATATCAATTTTTTGTCATACTTCGCAGAGCACGTTATGCCGTCGGTCCCGGTTATCATGAAGATATTTGACAGTCGTTATGGGTAGTTAGTTCGTCTGAATAAACTGACACTTGTCTAAGTCATGACAAATTCTCATCCCTTTGTGGGTTGCAGAGGCCAGAAGGCAGTTTATGTTCCACAATTGATGGTAGCGCTCCATTGAAAGGAAATATTCAGAAAACTCCGGTCAGACTAGTAAGCGGTCCTCGGATTGCGACGGGCCGATGTTGATTTTGAAACACAAGTTATTTAGGAAATTATTGTCATTGCTTTTTATTATGATAATATTGGTATGGTTCAATTATGTATGGAACAAAATATGGGCCAAATGGCCGCCGCGACCGCGGCGGCACAACTCCATCCGATGGTCCAAATTTTCGATGACGGTGAGGCATAATTGATGTTCTATGCCGTTAATGTGCCGAATTATCTCATCCTTTAGCTCTTGAATCGTTGCAGGCTTATCGCCGTACACCTTTTCTTTCAAATTCTATATTCTCCTTTCCTGTTCTTTCCTGTTCCTATGTGGTCAGAGAACGTCCGTCTAGGTCTTCCACTTCGTCCTGTCCCATTCACACTTACCTTATGTAATTTTGGGAAATCCCTTGTTATTGTCCCAAGGAACAAACATGCCAACTTTCAGCTTCTTGCACCCAATAGTTTTGACTATGCGTTGTCCGTCATTGGTGCGCGCTGTGTATTTGAACCGGAGACCATCTGCGTAGTAGTCTGTCGGTCTTACCACTAGGCTATCGCTGCTCTACCATAAAGATAATTATTATTTCATGTTTGTCTACGAAACAGAAAAGATTTCAAGTATTTATACGCCCTTACAGTTCTAAATAAGAATGTTTCAAAATAGCACCTTTATTGAGTCGTAAAAAATCTCTCTCTGTTTAGCGTGAGTTATAGACTTGATCAAAATAATGCTGGCAATACTAAAACTGCTTTTAACGTGAGAACAGCGGGATGGTATCTGTATTTCTATATTATAAAGCTGAATAGTTTGTTTAGTTGAACGCACTAATATTCAGAACTTTTTTGATTACCCATTTATGGATGCAGGCCATTTTTTTTAAATACCACTCCCGCATTAGGACTAAACAATGTGTAGCGGGGAATTTTACAAACATACATCTAACGAGGACAATTAACACCTAGACTCGAAACAATATGTATCACACAAAGTGTTGTCTCGTGTGGGAATCGAACCCACAACTCTTGGCGCAGTGTGAAGCGGCGAGGCGGCCGCTTAAACCACTACGCTAACCGTGCAGTCATCTATCTTCGGTATATATAACATTTTTTGTTACTGACTGACTGACATACAATGTACATCCAAAACCTATGGGCCACAAGAAGCCAAAATTTGGCATGTAGCTATGTTCCTTGGGAACCGTAGAGGTGCACTAAGAAGGGATTGTCCGAAATCCCCAATGCATCGGGCAAAAAGGGTTAAATTACAAAAAACGTGCGGACGCAGCTGCGATCATAATCAAAGACGGCAAAAAATTATATACACGGTGTATGAAAAGACCCTAAAAGAAAACTGAAATCCGATATTGCACTGATGATTACAAACATTTTTTACTTCTGCACCATACCTGGCAAATTACTGGTTCAGGACATATTGAGGCTCAAAATCGCTATACAATTTTCTTTAATACATACATACATAGACTCACGCCTGTTTCCCGAAGGGGTAAGCAGAGACTACTGTCTTTTAAATCTCATATTTCAAGCACCTTTTAATTCCACCGCCTTAAAGTGTTGCCTACTTAGGTAAAATAATAGGTGTTTTAGGTATTCTTATTTTGATTCGGTCTCATTAGCATATACTTACGTAAGCATGGCACAACAAAAGAAGCCACGCATGTCGGAAGACAATGACAATGTCGCTGACAATCTTAGAAGCTAAACGTAATATTTTATTTGAGCGTATTCAAAACATTTACGAGCGCTTGAAAACTGCCGCCGCTTCCGATATTGATAGGGAGTCATTTCTTAGTTATTGTATGACAGTAGATAGTATTCGAACAGATTTTCATAAGTTGTTAGACGATTATAAGGCAAGATTGCTTTCGACTAATCCTGATGAAAAGCCGAATTATCAGGCGTACACCTCATTCGAGGATCTTTATTGTATCATCAAGCGCATACAATCACAATTGGAGGGTAAATATTCAGCACAGCCCGTTTCTGCGGTTCGGACGCCGAGATTACCGCCAATTGAGCTCATGTCATTCGATGGCGATATACGAAATTGGCCGCTATTCTATGTGAGTTTTAAGTCTACAGTGTACGATAATGGTTCTCTGACAGATGCTGACAGGTTGTACTATTTAATAGGTAAACTGTCACCGAAGGCCCAGTCCGTATTTGCAGGTGTCACACCCAGTGCTGAGAATTATCAGGTCATATTTCAGTCACTACTTGATAGATATCAAGATACTCGCGTTCTAGCGTCTACTTACTTTGATCAAGCTTTAAATCTTAGGCTGGTTTCAGAGTCACGCGTTTGACCGGCGCCGGCCACACGCGCGCGCTTACAATTACACTATATTAGTAGTAGCGTTTCATAGTCACGCAGTTCAAACGCGCCGCGTGTGAGACGCGCGCGCCGGCCGCGCTGCCGAAGCTTCATACATTGCAATGAGAAACGCGAACTCGTTTCACAGTGGTCCGCGCGCCAAACGCGCTGTTGAGACGCGCTGGCCGACGGCGCGTGCCGCGCGCGTCACTCTGAAACCAGCCTTAAACTGTCCGGTGCCGCGTCTGTCTCGAATTTCCAGCTGTTTATAGACAACTTTGTTACCGCGGTTAACTCCCTTAAAAACTTAAAATTAGAAGATCTTTCCGACTTTATGTTTCTTCAACTCGCTTTAAAAAAGGTTGACACTGAAACGATTCGCGCATTCGAGATGACGGAACGAAATCATAAAATACCTACACTAGATAGTTTTATTTCGTTCATCAAAGATCAGTGTCGAATATATCATAATAGGTACGCAGTCTAGTGCATCTAGCTCGTCTAATAATAATAATAGCAAACAAAGGTCGAATAAAGCGCGAAATAGTAATAATAACTCGGTCCCTAATCCGCAATCTTACGTATCATGCTCGGAATCTAATAATAATAATTCACAGAAGTGTCTGTGCAGTAATATAGTGCACGACCATTTCTATAAGTGTCCCGCCTTTAATGGTTTCAATCCGACTGCTCGTTTCAAGTGCGTTAAAGATAACAAAGCTTGCATTAATTGCTTAAGTATAAAGCATAAAACGAGTGATTGTTCTAGTAAGACGAGTTGTCGTTCATATAGTCAGCGACACCACTCGTTGTTGCACTTTGATAAAAGTAGTCCGTTGTCGAGCCAAGCCGGTAACCTTGACACACTTACGTCGCAAGTGCAGGCCACGATAACTGCGCCTTCCGCGTCTCAGAATGAAATATCGTTGTTTACGACATCCACTGCGTGGGCGAAGCGCACGCGCGGACGGACCTCGCGCATCTATAATGATCAGCGTGGGGCTAAGCCGTAGTGTATGGCGTCCAAGACGGTTCTGTTAGCGACAGCGCAAGTTATCGTTTATGATATTAATGGATCGCCGCACATGGTACGTTGTCTGCTAGATAGCACGTCTCAGAGCAATTTCATAACTTCTGATTGTTTCAAACGCCTCGGATTGTGGAATAACTTTAAAAATACTAACTCAGTAGTCAAAGGGATCGGAGGTTCAGAAAAACATTGCAAGGTTTCCGTAGATGTTAAAATACATTCGCGTTTTGATAGGAATATTAACTTTAACATTTCTTCGCTTATCGTGGAGCGTATTACGGACGCATTGCCGAACGCTAATTTGGACGTAGCATTACTCACTCACTTCGAGTCATTGCCACTGGCAGACTGGAAGTTTGCGAATCCGGCAGACATTGATGTTTTGATCGGAGCTGCAATATTTCCGCACTTGCTACCAACTAAAGTGGTATGTAGTGAGCAATATAACTTACCGCCCGCTATTGAAACGGTATTTGGGTATGTGATTATGGGTACCATACCTACGTTACATACTTCTCAAAATATTACGTCTTGTTGTTGTTCTGTTCTTCAAGAAAATAATATTGATTCTCTTCTCAAGCGATTTTGGGAGCTCGAAGAGATTACCGCACCGCCCTCGATGAGCCGTAAGGATCTCGAGTGTGAACAACATTTCCGCGCTACCACTGTTCGTGACGACAGTGGCAGATACGTAGTGGCGTTGCCATTCTATGGTGACCCTTATTCGTTAGGCGACTCGTACGCTGCTGCGCTTAGACGTTTTCATTGTTTAGAACGTAAACTTAATGCATCACTTAAGTTACGCAGCGCCTATAATGACGTCATTCGTGACTACATAGATAAAGGTTTTTTGAGTGTAGTTGTAAACAACGAGGGCAACTCTCTTCCCTCATATTATATCCCGCATCACGGCGTAGTTCGCGAAGATAAAACCTCTACTAAACTTCGTGTGGTTTTAGATGCTAGTTGTAAGACTACATCGGTTCAGTCGATTAATGACATTTTACATGCCGGCCCTAATCTACAGGGTGATTTATTTAACATCATAATAAAGTTTCGTCTTTTCCAAATCGCTCTGTCAGCTGATTGCCGCCAAATGTTCCTCAATACCGGCGTTTGCGAATCTGACCGTAGATTTCAACGGATTTTTTATCGTTTTAACAATAAGGAACCTTTATCTGTGTATCAGTTCAATCGTGTTTGTTTTGGACTCAAGTCTAGCTCATATCACGCGTTACGAGTTGTTCGCCAGTTGATCGCTGATGAAGGCGATCACTTTCCCGCCGCAGCAGCTGTTGCTACTTCCGCTTTGTATATGGATGACATTGCCTGTAGTGTCATATCCGTTCCGCTAGCAATTTCGCTTTGTGAAGAGCTTATTCAGTTTTTCAAGCGAGGCCAGTTTGATCTTGTCAAATGGACAAGCAATTCTAAGGAGGTTCTCGCACGCATACCCGATTCTCATAAAGCTTCTCCAGACATTGAGTTTGAGAAGTCTGTACCGCATAAAGTTCTCGGTTTACGCTGGAACAAATCCTGCGATAGTTTTCGGTTTGACGTCTCACCGCCAGATGATAAGTGCACCAAACGCACTATGCTGTCCACAGTGGTTCGACTATGGGGCATAATGGGTTTTGTGGCTCCCACAATTTTGTACGCCAAGCTCTTGATCAAAGAACTTTGGCTATCAAAGTGTGAGTGGGATAAAACACCCCCTGACCATTTTGTCGCCGCTTGGGGCCAGTTTTGTATTGAGCTTACCGCGCTCAATCAAATTACTATTCTGCGTCATCTTGGGTTGGTAGATGGATGTACCATCAACTTAATAGGTTTCGCTGACGCCAGCGAGCCTGCTTACGGTGGAGACGTATATCTGCAAGTCCACATTGGTTCTAACTACTCGGTGCAGTTAGTTTGTGCCAAGTCTAAGGTCTCGCCTATTAAAACCATTTCGGTCGCGAGGCTGGAGTTGTGCGCGGCACTTCTGCTGTCTCAGTTGCTCCGCAAGGTTCAAGACACAGTGTCGCCCCACTACCCTATTAATAAAATATACGCATTTTCTGACTCCAAAGTAGTGCTCGCTTGGATTCATTCTTCTCCTCACCGCTGGCAGACTTTTGTCGCCAACCGCGTTAGTAAATTGATGAACTTGTTCCTGCTACTTGTTTCAATCACGTCGCGGGTACTGAGAACCCCGCTGATTGCTTGTCTCGTGGTGGTACTCCACTTAATCTTCTGCATCATCCATTGTGGCATCGTGGACCTTCTTGGATTTCCCATGATCCGTCAGAGTGGCCCATGCAACCATTTGACCACAGTGCAGAAGTCGAAGATGTACCCGAACGGAAGTCTGTTTCTTATCCCGTGGTTGCTGAGGTTGCGGAGTCTCCGATATATGCACTCGCACTACGCATGTCATCGTGGTCTAAGTTACTCCGCGCCATCGTTTATGTCTGTAGGTTTCTTAGACATCTACCTAATGGGACTTTTGTTTCAAGTACTGATATCAAATTCGCAGAATGTAAGTTACTACAAGCTGTACCGGCTGATCATTTTAGTAACGACATTCAAAATTTGAAAAACAATGTATCTTGTTCTCCCGCTATCCACACGGTGTCATACGCGTTGGGGGTCGTCTGTCAAATTCGGATGAACCTTATAACTACAAACATCCTTGCATTCTGCCGCGTCATGATCATGTTGTCGACCTTCTTGTTGATTTTTATCACAAGAAGCAACTCCATGCTGGTCCAGAGTTGCTTATGTCCTTACTTAGGCATCAGTATTGGATTTTAGCCGCTCGACGAATAATTCGTCACAGAATACATAAATGTAACGTCTGTTTCAAATTTCGTCCGCGTCCGACTTTTCCTCCCATGGCAGATCTTCCTAGCCAACGCGTCAATCAAGTTGATAAAGCGTTTACACATACCGGTTGTGATTACGCAGGACCGCTGCAGTATTCGCCAGTGCGTGGTCGAGGTGTTAAAAGCCGTAAAGCTTGGCTATGTATTTTTACATGCTTAACGACGCGCGCTACGCATATTGAAGTTGCGACAGATTTAAGCACGGTGTCATTCCTTGCAGCCCTTAAACGATTTCTTTCACGGCGCGGCCCTATACAGTGTTTGTATACGGATAACGGCACTTGTTTCGTGGGCGCAAGCTCTTATTTACGCGACCTTTATAAGTTTCTCAGGGAAGAATATCGTACTCGTCTTCAGGAAGAACTTTCCATAAATCATATTGACTGGAAGTTTATTCCGCCAGCATCACCACATTTCGGTGGATGTTGGGAAAGCATGGTCAAAGTAATTAAAACGCATCTCTTCAAAGTTATAGGTCAACAGATACTCTCTTACGAAGAGCTTTTAACTGTCCTTGCACAAGTCGAGGCACTGATCAACTCGCGTCCGCTCACGGCATTGAGTAGTGACCCTGCAGAACCATTCGCGTTAAGCCCTGCACATTTTCTGAACACAGTGCCATTATTGTCATTGCCGCCTCCTGAAGCAGACTCTTCAAGCTTGCTCCAGAGACATACTCTGCTGGATAAACTCGTGCAGTCGTTCTGGCGGCGCTAGCGTGCGGAATATCTCCACCAGCTTCAGGCTAGATCCAAGTGGAAGAGTCCTGCATCCCCTATACAGGAGGGTACGTTGGTCGTCATAGTACATGATAATGCGCCGCCGCTTTCATGGCCGTAAGCCATCGTGGAGAAATTGCATACTTCCAAAGACGGTACAACCCGCGTTGTTACCGTGAAAATCGCGAAGGGGAGCTACGTGCGCCCTGTTGTACGTCGCTGTCCGCTAGCCTGAAGTTGGATCTACTTCTTAGTTTAAGTATTTAGTTTGTAGTTTTCGCTAAACTTAATTTAGATTAATTTTATTATCATATCGCTGTCTTAGCCTATTGATGATTTATGCGGTAGTACACCCAACATAGCTAAATTCAATTCTATTTTTTTTAAAGGCAACCCTTTAGGGCCGGGGGGATATGGTAGCGCCATGTACCTTCCTATCGATAATTAATTACATCAACGTCAATCGTTCCTCGCTTGCTCGTCCAATACGAGCGATCCTTTTATTCCTTCCCTCCCAAGGCACGCCTCGCTGATTGGTCGCAAGAATTCAACAACGATGAGAACAGTCTAGAATAATCCGTGTCGCACTGAACACGTGTACCGCACCGCCATATTTTTACCGCTTTATACCATAAACGCAACAAAACCGCCCGCGAGTGAAGTGGAGTCTTAAAAAAAAGTATTTCCTTTCCTAGGCGATAAGAACCCACATCCTTACAGTCCACAATATTAATAATTTTTCGAAATTGCCTAGGAACATTCGGTTTCGGTGTAACGCCGAACCAACTACGGAACGCCATTTGCAACGATCCGGACATACCTCTCTTGCTTCATTCACTTCCATCAAGTTTCTCATGCATGCTCTTCTGTTTAGGGTACTTCTGACCTGTCCTTTTTTTAGGATGTCTCCAATCTGGTCAGAGAACGTCCATCTAGGTCTTCCCCTTCCTCCTGTCCCATTCACACTTGCCTTATATAACTTCTAGGTCAGTCTTTCGTCATCCATCCTCTCCATGTGTCCAAAGCGTTTTAGCATAATAATAATAATAAAACCCCTCTGGGGCAGCCGTTATCTCATCATGAGACTAACGCAATCTCAGAAGGCAGAGTAACAGCTTTCAAACATCATCTTCATCGTGTAATATAAACAAAAAATGTATTACAAGATGAAAAGAAAGCTTACAACCGCAGGGCTTTGCGGCCAGCTGAATGTGTGTGGCGACACTGCGGTCCCGAATGCTTCAAAGAGTCGGTCAGGGCCTCGTCTCCGGCTTGCCTTTATTGGCTGGCCGGAGTGGATTTCCAAGAGTGCCCGCAGGACTCTCAACTCAGGCTTGCCTTGGTCGGCCGGCCAGAGGGAAGCCGCAAGAGCTATTAGCTCGGGGGTGGAAGTGTCATTTTCAAGGGCGTAATTACGGGGAAACCCGCTCCGGGTCACGACCCGCGATGGCGAAACCGGTGCCGCACCGCTCTACACCCCTAACCACTCGCACCGGTGTTGCCCTCTGGCTGCCTTTATGGCAGACTTCGTTTACCATGGTGGCTATTTAGAGAGGGCCCCGTCTAGTGAGTTGGCGAGTCACCGTCTGCCCCTTTCCGACGTACTATAAGAGTACTTAGGGCAGACGCCGTTTTTCATCCATAGTTTTCAAATTCACTTATCCATTGAACACCCATCACAATAGCCCAGAGTAATTAGTTTCCATACAAGTAGCAATAGTCCTACACCTGCTGCGGCTAATCCGTGGCTGTACTTCATAGTGCAGTTATGGAGGCTCCTCAGTAGGTGTCCCGCCACATTCTAGATTAAAATTCTCAAAGGGCCTCTGCGCGTTGGAATTATGTCTCCGTGTAAGCCTGCCAAAGGGCCGTGTACTTTTTTAACATCATTATGTTAGAAAAGTACGCGTGAAAGAGAAACAAATAATAATAATAATAATATTCTACCACATTCACACAACACCATCTAGTCCCAAACTAAGCAGAGTTTGTACTATGGGTACTAGACAATGGATAAACATACATATATACTTTTTTTTTGTAAATACATACATATTATACATATAAACACCCAGACCAAGACAAACATCCATTTTCACGCACACAAATGTTTGACTTGAGCGGGAATCGAACCCGCGACCTTCGGCGTGGCAGTCGCTTACACTCCCGCTGCGCCAATCGGTCGGCGAAAGCATACCTTTCTCGATGCTTGTCACTACATCTTCTTTTACCCCACACCACTTTAATTAGGCAGAAAATCGATGCATTGACCCTGCCAATTTGTTCTATAGATGGCATGAACCCCATGGATAAGAAAAATTCGTTCCCCTGGTAAAATTTTTGCTTTGTATAATTTGGCATGATGTCCAAAACGAGTACTTGGTGATGGACCTTGTGACACCCTGTATAGATACAGACTATTGCTGAATTTATATTTCAATGTTTAAGTTCATTGCCTTCCAATCCTTTCAAACATATCCGACGATAATGCCACGTCATGTCTATTACACTCTATAGGATGCCAATAGCCATTACGCTAAAAGGAAAAAACGGCACTTACCTACTCCCCATCACAAATTTAACAAGAAAGTTTCAATACAGCTAAGCGATTGTTCGCGTGTACATAACTCGTAATTTATCAATTTACTTAACGAAATGACAATCTTGGTTAGTAATAAGAAAAATACAATTATCTATACGTATGAATAAATGGTCAAGATCGGTCTATGTGGAGAAACTTGGGGGAGGCCTATGTCCAGCAGTGGACTCAAGTGGTCTCTAGGCTAACATGATGAAGATGATTATAAAATGAAGTACCTGCCGCGTCCTGTCTGTCTGTCTGAACACGATATAATCAGAAACTACTGAACAGATATTGTACGATTTTCATCATCGTCCTAGTATTTACCCCAGCTGCATTCACTGCACGGTTGGCGTAGTGCCTCACTGTTTGACACTGCGCGGAGTGTTGTGGGTTCGGTTCTCACACGAGACAACCCTTTTTGCGGTCCATAAAATAAATTGTTGTTTTGAGTCTGCGTGTTCATTGTGTCCGTTAGTTGTATGTTTGTAAAGTCCCCCGCAACACAGAATTTATTCCTAATGGAATTGTATTTTAAAAATAAGTAAAAAGAAATAAAAAAAATAAAAGATTAATTTCTTGAAGCCCGGGATCCGCTTACTAGCCTCTCCTAATATGACAATATCAGCTACAACAGAACGACTGCTCTCTTACATTCGCATGCTAAAGAGACAGCCATATACCATGGTTTACAATGGTATCAATTTATTTGCGAGAATTTTCTTCCCATAACGACTGTCAAAGATTTTCATAGTGGTCGGTAGGTACCGACAGTTTAACATGTTCCACGAGAAACGGCGCAAGCAATAATTAACAATTGAAAACTTACATAACTTCGAAAAGTCAGTAATGCGCGCCGTGGATTCGAACCCAATACCCTCTGCATGGCAGTCTGTTGGTATCTCCACTAGGCTATCGCTGCCTACACTGATGACTAATCAATCAAAATGTACCTGTCCCTTTTGAACTACTCAAAGCATCCAACAAATTATATCCCAGTACAGTTCAGCCGGTCTAAATTACGACCACATTAACGTTTTACTCTGATAAACTTACGACCGTAAATATCAAAGCTTACAATAAATCCAATTTATAATATTTTACTGGAGTATGTTGACCTGCAGCTTCGTCTGATGAGATTGTTGAAGTAGCTATTACTATAGTTGTATAAAAACCGGTTTTCTAGCAGCGATGACCTAGTGGAAAGACCGATAGACAGCTACGCAGAGGGTCTTGGATTCACAGAAGTACTTTCGAATTGGTATAAGTTTATTTGCTAGAATGTTCAGCAAATTAGTTTAAGTTAAGAACAGCATAATCCACATACATAGCCTAGTGGGGAAACAGGCGTGAGTCTATGTATGTATGTATGTATGAATAAATGATCAAGATCGGTCTGTGTGGAGAACCTTGGCGGAGGCCTATGTCCAGCAGTGGACTCTAGTGGTCTCTAGGCTAACATGATGAAGATGATTATAAAATGAAGTACCTGCCGCGTCCTGTCTGTCTGAACACGATATAATCAGAAACTACTGAACAGATATTGTACGATTTTCATCATCGTCCTAGTATTTACCCCAGCTGCATTCACTGCACGGTTGGCGTAGTGCCTCGCTGTTTGACACTGCGCGGAGTGTTATGGGTTCGGTTCTCACACGAGACAAAACTTTTTGCGGTCCATAAAATAAATTGTTGTTTTGAGTCTGCGTGTTCATTGTGTCCGTTAGTTGTATATTTGTAAAGTCCCCCGCAACACAGAATTTATTCCTAATGGAATTGTATTTTAAAAATAAGTGAAAAGAAATAAAAAAAAATAAAGATTAATTTCTTGAAGCCCGGGATCCGCTTACTAGCCTCACCTAATATGACAATATCAGCTACAACGGAACGACTGCTGTCTTACATTCGCATGCTAAAGAGATAGCCATATACCATGGTTTACAATGGTATCAATTTATTTGCGAGAATTTTTTTCCCATAACGACTGTCAAAGATTTTCATAGTGGTCGGTAGGTACCGACAGTTTAACATGTTCCACGAGAAACGGCGCAAGCAATAATTAACAATTGAAAACTTACATAACTTCGAAAAGTCAGTAATGCGCGCCGTGGATTCGAACCCAATACCCTCTGCATGGCAGTCTGGTGGTATCTCAACTAGGCTATCGCTGCCTACACTGATGACTAATCAATCAAAATGTACCTCTCCCATTTGAACTACTCAAAGCATCCAACAAATTATATCCCAGTACAGTTCAGCCGGTCTAAATTACGACCACATTAACGTTTTACTCTGATAAACTTACGACCGTAAATATCAAAGCTTACAATAAATCAAATTTATAATATTTTACTGGAGTATGTTGACCTGCAGCTTCGTCTAATGAGATTGTTGAAGTAGCTATTACTATAGTTGTGTAAAAACTGGTTTCCTGGCAGCGATAGCCTAGTGGAAAGACCGATAGACTGCTACGCAGAGGGTCTTGACGGGTTCACAGAACTACTTTCGAATTGGTATAAGTTTATTTGCTAGAATGTTCAGCAAATAAGTTTAAGTTAAGAAAGCACAATAAAAAATATGTCCGTAAAAATTACAGCAGTTTTGAATAACCTTACCACCACCGAACCAAACTCGGTCTCTAGGTACTAAATTATGCATCACACAATACATAATGTCGAAAACGGGGATCGAATCCACTACACTCGGTGCAATGTCAAACGGTGAGGAAATCACTTAAACTCGGGGATAATGTCGCATTATAAATATTATAATGGTGGAATCGGTCCAGTACTTTTTAGTTTATTCGTTACAAACATACCTACATAAATACAAATCTTACCTCTTTATTATATTAACTAGTATAGATACATATATATGTTTTTATTTCTATTATTATTACAAGTATTTATTTATATAAACCTAGATATTTATGTATATATACATACCTTTATAAATATACAGTATTTATTAAAGTAATTCTAATATTATTACTCATACATCTAATGTTGCACTTACTGTTATATTATCTCTGCACCACTCTAGGTTGACTGGTAGAGAATGCTTAAGGCATTAAGTAGGGTTATTCCCTTAGAGCCCCGATCGCCGAGGCACACGTTTCGTAGGGCCCCGATTACATTTATCTTTTTTTTTAATAATTTTCTATTTGTACCGTCGACATAAAAAGTGCATATAAATGTATGAGTATCCCTACTAATATTATAAATTCGAAAGTGTGTATGTATGTATGTATGTATGTTCTGTTTTCACGCTAAAACGGCTGAACCGATTTTGTTGAAATTTGATATAGATATATACTGGACCATAGAGACGGACATAGGCTACCATAAGATGCAAAAATTAAACTGGGAGGGATTGTAGGGAGGCTAGAAGTTCGTTCGGCACAAATTTACCTCTTGAAACTAAGAACGCATGCGCTATAATAATTGAGTGCGCATGTGCGTATATCTGTCAGTACTGACACATCATACATAATGTCATATTGTGCACGGTGATTACATACATACATACACATACATAGAGTCACGCCTGTTTCCCCGAAGGGGAAGGCAGTGGCATATTAGACGCCCACTTTTCGCCAGCTTTTTGATCCCATGTAACGGTGGCGAGCCTATTGCCGCTTATCGGGATATTTTGTTTGCCAGAGCCTAGTCCGTTGATCGGCAGGTGCACCACTTGCAGGTGAGGTTGGCTTGGGACCCTAGTCCCTAAAGGTGATTACATTGTTCGCATATTTAAACTAATAATTATATACTACGCTTAAACGGCTGAAACGATTTTCTCTTCTAATATTATAAATGCGAAAGTGTTTATAGATATACACACATCAACAAAGTCTAGGGATATCTTAATCCTAAATTATTTACGAGTTTATAGTTTAGAACCTTGTTAGTTTCCACAAAAAGTTTATATACAGATTAAAACCTCTTTTATTCTATTTTCAAAATTTGAACATGGAAAGAAAAAAAACAAAATAATAAACAAAATATGGCGGCAAATTTGCTAGTAATTCGTTACTTTAAAGAAAGTTAAAACTGTTTTATTATAATTATTAATGAAAAGGGTTTTTAATTGTTTTTCTTTTTTAATTTAACGTGACGTACGAACTTTAAAAGTCATGTCACGTCGTCATTTGAGTCGAGATGAAATGTTACGAGCCGTGGGCATGTTAGAAAATGGTGCAATTCAACGCGTCGTTGCTGAGGCCCTACATACCAGTCAAAATGTGATATCGAGGTTGTGGTCACGTTATCGCAGTACTGGAGATGTGGCCGAACAGCACACAGGTAGATATCGTGTTACTACGCAGAGACAGGATCGATTTCTCCAAATGACCGCCAGAAGACAACCCAATATCACAGCGCTGCAACTAGTGCAAAGGCTCCAGGAGGACCACCAGCTGCTGGTAAGCGACCAAACCGTGCGAAGAAGGTTACATGAAGTTGATCTTCATGCTCGAAGACCATTGCGTGTTCCAGCATTGCGACGTGGCAATCGCGGTCGGCGGCTTTCGTGGGCTCGGGAGCATTTACCATGGAGTGACGAACAATGGTCTTTGGTGCTGTTCACCGATGAGTCCCGGTTTGGGTTTCATCCGGATTCACGAAGAACACGCGTTTGGAGAGCTCCAGGGAGAGTTAGCCGTCTACGGCACCCTCAGGAGGTCCACCCATACCAAGGCGGGACAATCATGGTGTGGGCAGGAATTCGTCTTGGCGGACGAACCCAACTCGTTTGGATCCAAGGCAGCATGACTGCACAAAAATACCACGAGGAGGTAGTAGAGCCCGTTATTGTCCCACACAGAACTCAAATAGGCCATGAATTTCTACTCATGCACGATAATGCTCCTTGCCATACGGCGCGGCTGGTATCGACCGCTCTCCGAGAGCACGATATTCAAGTTTTGGATTGGCCTGCACAGTCGCCCGACTTAAATCCTATCGAGCATGCCTGGGACATGTTACAACGAAAAGCTTTGAGAGATTTTCCACCAAATTTGACGACTGAACAACAACTTTACGAACACTTGCAAAGGACATGGGACCTCATACCGCAGCAAGACATTGACAATTTAATTTTAAGTATTAACAATCGATGTCGATGTGTAATCAATGTAAGAGGTGGCAACACTGATTATTAATGATTAGATTTTACAAGATTTTTTCCATTTTTATTAAAATTAATAGTTTTTTAAGAAGAAATGTTTGTTGTTATCATACTAATTTTCCATGATGATTAAAAAAAATATTTTTTTTATTTAAAACAAAAAAAAACACGAAATGTTTTTTATTTTTATTAAAGACCTTAAAATAATCTATGATTCTTCTATTTACTGTATCAGAAAATTCTTCATAGATTTTTAGATATTTGATTAAATATAAAATATCCCTAGACTTTGTTGATGTGTGTATATTGGACATGTATTGGAACATGGCTTTGGCATTTGACTGTATGCAATGCCATGTTATTATGTACCTTTCGGTAGATATGTCCGAGCTGCTTCGTACCCTATAGAGTTTCTGAAGTCTTTAGAACAATCAGGAGTATCATCACATAACTTGAGACTGAAAGTAGATTTGTGTTACCCCGAGTTTAACGCGCGCGAAGCCGCGGGCAAAAGCTAGTGAAATATATAATACAAAGGTATTTAATTTGCAATTTTGTACAACACCAACTCATTAGAGGTAAATACAATTTCAATAAAATGTTTCAAATATAATAAGATATTACAATAACGGAAAGAATATTACATTATTATCTACATAAATGTTATCAAATATATTCTATAACTTATAACAACAATATTTTTCAAATTAGATGTACTTACTGCCAATATGACGACCGGTTGGCGCAGCGGGAGTGTAAGCGACTGCTACGCCGAAGGTCGTGGGTTCGATTCCCGCTCAAGCCAAACATTTGTGTGCATGAACATGGATGTTTGTCTTGGTAAGGGTGTTTCTATGTATAATATGTAAGTATTTACAAAAAAAAGTAAATATGTACGTCAATCCATTATCTAGTACCCATAGTACAAGCTCTGCTTAGTTTGGGGTGGTTTGAGACTAGATGGTGTTGTGTGAATGTGGAAGAATATTATTATTATATTGTTTTAAAACGTCACTTTGCCATTATATCCAATTTTGCCTATTTTTAAAATTATGTTAATTTTCATTTAGTCCAGATATTTTGATTTTTGTGTATTGAAAAAGAAGTGATTAAAACCTGTGATCGTCCTAAGAAATTCTCCTTTGTATTCATTAATTATAATATTTACAATAGCCAAGGAAAACTCCATGATTTTTTCTGATCCTTAAAGTTAAGTAGGTACTTAAATTTAGGAATGAATTATATTTTATAAACGGTATGTTGCTGTTGACGGTACCTTTAAGCTAAATTGAGTTTACCAAGATATAAACAAATCAGGGCCCTCCGGTACGGGTGCCTCGGGGATAAGGGCCCTAAGAAAATAACCCATTAAGTAAAGAAAGAAAGAAAGAAAAATTTTTATTCGTATCTCCAAAACAATACAGTTAAGTATATAACAATAACATACAGACAGTCGATTCGTGGAGACCAAATAAGGAACCTATGTCAGCTCTTATTGCAGTTGAATTGCAACACTGATATTCTCACAGGACCTATTATTAATATTATTATAAACTATAAATATATATCTATAACGATACACTTTATGTCTAGGGATACATTAAGCAAACTACTACAACTGACACAATGATTTTCCTGTAAACTAAGAGAACAAAAAAAAACAAAAGAACTAGGTACAATCTTTTTCAACAAATAAAGACAGAGGAACAACATAACAAAATACAAGAACAAATCAACAGTGAGTTTACACAATATTAGCAACAAAACAATACAATACAATACCAAATTATAAGCATGACAACCATATTTCGATAAAACTTAGGTACGTTCTTAAATATCAAACAGGCAGGCAATGGTGTTTCAAAGCTACAACAATATTTTTTTCACCTCAGCAGCTCAAACATGCCGCTTTTGCTGCGAGACAACAGTGAACAAAACGCGATTTTGATTCGAGCGTGAGTCAAAGTAGCTTTTTAATTTTTCAATCTTCAGTGCAACGAATTGACATTGTTCAGCCATAGATACATTTGAAACATTCGAATTTTACTGTGCTCTGTCTCTTTCACATGCATATAAAAAGCGAGTGAAATAAACAAACTGCTTCGAAATTCGATTTTGGGATTCGACCTCAAAGAAAACACATTCGGAAACGCGTAGGTAATACCTTAAAATTTAAAGATATTTGTATTAAAGAAATTACGTGTTTTTTAATGTTATTGTTTACTATGTTTAATTTATTATTGGATTTTAATAAAAATAAATCTAATGAATAGTATAAAATTGGTATTTAACCAATACATTTTTATTTGGAACTTCAACAATGATACATTTGAAAAATAAACATCAGGGACGCGGTATCAAAACGCGATTTAAAAAATAGCGGGGATATAAATTTCGCTGATGCTGATAGCGTAACGTGTTAAACGTTATTTCAATCTATTCGTGTTCATTTCTATGTCTCCTAAGTAATATGTGTTCTCACTGCTGAGGTGAAAAGTTATGTGTGCTACACGAGAGCAAAGTTTTTTGCATCTCGTGCTCTTGAGTCCCTCACAATGCTCAGAATTCTAACTTTGGATCACTCGCTACGCTCGTGAATCAATCATAGAATCCTTCGCTTGCTCGGGACTCAAAATAAGCACTCGAAACAAAAAACAACTTTGCTCTCTTGTTGCACAAATAACTATTGTTTCTTTAATAAAATTTGCTTTCACTTATTTCGGCAAGTATATACAGAGTTCAGGCTTCGCAGAGGTGGCGGTAGGTCATTCCAACATTTGGTAGCCGAAAATCTAAAACATCCTCTGGAAGCAGAAGACCTGTGCTTCGAAGTCACCAAAAGATGTGAAGCGCCCCTTGTCCTGAATTGATTGAGATCGCGAGACCACGTCAGCTTTTTATAAAGGTACTCGGGCTTTTCATATAAAACAATGCCAAAAAGGAAAGTAGCTAAATGAAGGTGCCTACGAGCAGACATCTTCATGAGGTTCCCACTGTTCAGAATTGGAGTGACATGGGTACGCGGTGGGATGTTATAACAGAATCGTGTGCAAGCGTTCTGTACTATTTGGATTAAGTTTTGAGTTCTACGCAGTAAAAATGGACCGAACACAGTATCTGCATAATTAAGTTTGGACAATATCAGAGTCTCGCAAAGCAATATACGCATATCGGTACTGAGATTTCGGCGAATTTGATATAGCAGCTTGAGACGGTAAAAACAGTTTTTAACAGACTCAAGTACATGCGTCTCAAAGTGCAGTTCACCGTCCATAACTAAACCTAAATTTCGAGCTGTGCGGTGACCTGTTCTATTGGGCTTCCATCAACCATAATTACAGGATTTAAATCTTGTATCCTTTTGATGCATTCTTTAGAACCTAAAATTAAAAATTTGGATTTAGTAGGATTAAGTAGTAATGAATTATTTCTTGCCCAGTCCGCTATCCTATCAAAATCTGCATTTGTTTTATTTACAGCATCATGAGTATCTTTCGGGTGAAAAGATATATGTAACTGAAGATCATCAGCATACATATGGCATTTAGTATTCTGGATGTGGTTGGTAACATCAGCACTGTACAATATGAAAAAGAAAGGGCCGAAAACTGATCCCTGAGGAACGCCCCGTGTCACCTGACAGCAAGAAGAATTGGCCTTGTTACCATCCCTACTATTATCCAGTTGGACGAATTGAGATCTGTCACTCAGATAACTATGAAACCATTTTACCGCTGCTGAGTCACATCCATAGAAGGCAAGTTTAGCAAGGAGAAGGGAAATATTTATTGTTTCGAAAGCACGTGAGATATCGATTAGCGTAAGCAGTACGCTTCTGTACCACATTTTTTGTAGTGCAAGAAGTTACATAAATAAAGCACGCCTACCGAGCAGCCAATATTACAAAAAACAACAACATTGCACGATCCGTAACGCACTTGGCATTTTATTTTTAAAAAAATCGTTTTTCTCCGGCCTTTATACCCAACGTGGCATTGGCAATGTGCCATATAGATTTTTTATTTAATTGCTAAGTATCATCCGTCAGTTTTAAATGGTGACGAACAGATGTGATAAATGACTGCTTATCACTGTTGACAAAAAACATAAATATTGTAGACGTAACCTTGCGTAACCCGTACAATAAAAATGTACAAATCGAACGTAGTAAGTTCTAAAAATACATATAAGGATATTACTACTGTGTGGATTGGCGATGCAGAGATTATCCGCGCGCCTTTCAATACAACTTTGCTTCGAGGTTATGTATGTGTCAAAAGTGTCAAAAGTAGTAGTGATTTGTGAAAGATGTGTGAAAGTGTCGTTCTTAGACAACTTCTTAATTTCGCCGCTGGAGTCGCTAGTGAGAATCTTAGCATCCAATAGTAACACCGTAGATACAATTAACTGCACGTCAGCCGTATAAATTGTTATTTCGAAACCGAGTATGTATTGTGTCCGTTGCTTGTATGTTTTTAAAGTCTCACGCGACACGGGATTTACACCTAGTGAGGGAGCTGTATTAAAAATCTTAGTAAAATGATTCAATGAAAGAAAGTAGAAGTATCTACTGAGAAATAAGTTACCTATTGGTAAGTTGTATTTATTTTTTGTTTGTTAATAAACCATAATTATAACTAAACTGCCTCTGTGGTCCAGTGGATAGCGTATGCCACTGCTGATCGGAGGCCTCGGTTTCGATTCCCGGGTCGGGCAAGAGTGTTACTGGGTTTTTCCGAATTCTCCCGAATGTGCCCGGTAACGGTAATAGGCTCACCACAGAAATGAATCGAGGCTCACCCTCTATTACGTAGGAGCTAAAAATTCATGGCGAAATGTGGGTGTAATATTACACCTCTGCCTACCCCTTTGATGATACAGGCGTGAGTCTATAAATAAATAAAATATAACTAAACATAATTTCACGCCATTATCCCCGAAGGGGTAGGCACAGGTGTATTACACTCCAACACTTCGCCAGGTATGTTTGGGTCCCTATGTAATGCGGGCGAGCTTATTGCGATAATTAACTAGGTACATTTTTAATGCACACATAACTTCGAAAAGTCAGAGGTGTGTGCCCGGGGTACCTGGGGATCGAACCCGAGACCGTCGTTTCGGTAGTTCGTTACGCACACCGCTATAGAGTTATCCGCACCGCATTCTATTCTTTCACCTTGGAGAGCCCGAGGTACCTACGCTTTTAGAAGGCCAATTATCGTATTTTATCTGACATCAACACTGTATTTTGACCAATTGCGATTAGGGTTTCGTGTGCCCATTCCTATATACATAGTTGGCGCCGTTGGCGGCACTTGCGTCGTTCTCCGTCTCTCTTGCTCTCGTAGTTAAGATACACAGGAGGAACGTTCATCTCTCTTGCTCTCGTAGAGACAGCTGTCACAGCGCGACTGCCACCCAGCGGCAATTTGGGTCACGGAAAGTTTGTCTTCAGTGCGCCCATAGGAAATGCGGCTCTATGTAAATATCTGAGCTCATTGGTATGACTGTATGACACGTTGTTCAATTTACGACCTAGTCGCGTTATCATTAAAATATCAGTTAATCTAAGAGAATACCGTTTATGACATAAGTACGACACTTACATTAGATCGAAACTGCATTTTGAACAAATATAATTACGACACGTAGAGCTGAAAATCGGGCTCAATGGCGTGCTATTGGAGAGGCTTGTATCAAGCAATCGACAATGGCAGGCTGATGATGATGATGATGATAATTACGACAAATTGGCCTTCAGATCTAACAATATTATCAAATAATAATATTGGCGACTGTTTAGAGGGGACCCATCTAGTGAGTTGGCGCCAGTATTTATCCATTACCAATCCATTACATACATCTCATAGTCCAAAATAATTAGTAAGTAACTAATTCATTAATTTTTAATCTCTTCATAATTAGTTTGCATACGGTGTACCACCTTCCAGATTAAAAATCTCTAAGGTCATCTGCGCTTTGGACCCATATCTCCGTGTACGCATGCGTGCACGTCTTCACGACGGGCGAGAAATGTGGCTTAACGTGATCTCCCAGGCACAGGGCAAGCGATAAAATGATTTAATACTTCGAAACCTCTGTAGTAGGAGCAATATTCTGCTGAGAGAAGCAAAAATTGAACAAATCATATGCCCAGCTATACAAAAAATACTGATGATGATAGTTAACAGCAATAAATAAATAAATAAATGTTTACTCCCAGTCAGGTCATAGATACGCATAACTTTCCTCAAAATCTTTTGCATTTATAATACCACACACAATATTAAACTTGACACCTATTATCGCTAACAGTCTGTTCAATAACGACTATGTCTAGACGAGTATGTAAGCAATAATTAGCTAACTAGCAAGTATTCATTAATTACTACCTCCCTCGTGGATAGCTTTTATTGAAACAAAGAACTGGATATATCTAATCTATACTAATACTATAGAGCTGAAGAGTTTATTTGTTTATTTGTTCGATAGCTCATTTATTGAGAAAGGTTATCTTTATGCGGTGCGTGTGTATGTCACTGAACTCCTCCTAAACGTCTGGACCGATTTTGATGAATTATTTTGTGTGAGCTCAAGGTGACTTGAGAATGGTTTAGATTCACAATTTAGTAGTACATTTTTGTTATCCCGAATTTAACGCGCGCGAAGCCGCGGGCAAAAGCTAGTATGCTAAATAACATTAACAGTGGCCTAAATAACGCGGGTGTAAACGCAGTTTCAGCTAAGTCAAAGTCAAAATCATTTATTCATCTATGTCACAAGGTGACGCTTATGAACGTCAAATTTTTAAAGTAAAATACCTAATGCTTCTAGATTTACTTTTACTGCCTCGTTCGCAATGCAATAGGTAGAACCACGAGAAAGAACGGACAATAAAACTCGTGGCCACTCTTTTCAATCGCCAGTATTATGATACATATTTTGTTTTTGTAAGGAACTGCAAGTTTTTCACATTGTACCTACTAAATTACTTGTAGATAGTAAATAGGAACATACATAATACATAATACTTAAACAATTAATGCAGTTACTAAATTATGTGCTTTAGTCAGGGGGTGTTTCTGTCTATTGGTCTGTCCGACCATTAGACAGGGCTTCGGGTACGCGCTCCCGGCTCTCCGAGCTACTGTAGTCACTACCCCATATCCGTCCAGTGATTACAGTACCCCCGCCTACAACCCCTCTTCTTCCTCGTCATTCCATCTTATCCATTTACCCCGTATCTCCTATCACCGTCCTCTATAACGATCACATTCCCAAGGAGGGTTGGCGTCAGGCAGGCGGCTGGCTGATAAAACACATGTCAAAACCTTCTGCAGTATGGCCAAGTGTATACATGAGTGCGATAGGATTAGGGCGTTCCCCGCAGGCGACGCGCAGGGGCAGCACCCGGCACCTGCGAGAAGTATGCAAGGGTTGTTGCACTACTCCGGGCGAGTGCAACGTAAGAAGCGAGCCTGTGACGTAAAGGTAAGGTATGCAAGTTGGAACAAAGGTACGATGACTGGAAGAGCTAGAGAGTTAGCTAGTGTTTTGAAAAGAAGACGAATAAATGTGGCATGTTTGCAGGAAACAAAATGGAAAGGTATGAAAGCTAGGGAGATCGTTGAAGGATACAAGTTTTATTATTGTGGAAGTGATGGCAAAAGAAATGGTGTGGGAATTGTGTTAGACGAAAATCTGAAAGATAGCGTGACAAGTGTAAATAGAGTTAATGACAGATTGATTGCTGTGAAAGTGATGTGGCAAGGTATTATTCTGAATGTGATAAGTGTGTATGCCCCTCAGGTAGGCTGTGATGATTGTGAGAAAGATAAGTTTTGAATGGATTTCGATAGCATGATGACGAATATACCGGAGAATGAAAAGATTATTGTGGGAGGAGATTTTAATGGACATGTGGGACGAACAAGTGAAGAGTATGAAAGAGTACATGGAGGTTGGGGACTCGGCAGCCGAAATTGTGACGGAGAAGCAATTCTCCGAGCTGCTGCCGCTTTTGACCTAGCAGTTGCAAATACTTGGTTCCAGAAAAAAGAACAACATCTGATCACATACAAAAGCGGCCACCACATGACCCAGATCGATTATTTCTTGCTAAGACGTAATCGACTCAACTGGGTCAAAGACTGTAAAGTGGTACCAGGAGAAGATTTAGTCTCGCAGCACAGGCTCCTGATTGCTGAACTTAAGATTCGAATACGCTCTCAAAGAACTAAGCAGCAACTGACTCCAAGAATAAGATGGCATATGTTAGAGAAGAATGAATGTTTAGAAAAATTCAGAGATAGAGTTGTAGATAAGATGTTAGAAATGGGCGACATGAATGATATTAATGTCAATGAGTGTTGGGAAGAGATGAGTAAATGTATTAAGTGTGTAGCAAAGGATGTGTTAGGAGAGTCGAAAGGGAAGCGTATGAAAGATAAGGATACGTGGTGGTGGACAAAAGAGGTACAGGATACACTTAAGGAAAAGAAAGCAAGGTTTAAAGAATGGCAGCTGATGAAAGGAGGAAATGAATCTTTAGAAGAAAGTAAGAAGAAGGAATATAATGAATGTAAAAAGAGAGCCAAAAAGGCCGTAGCCATTGCTAGATCCAAAGCCCTAGATCATTTGTACGGGTTACTTGAAAAACCCGAGGGTCATAAATATTTATACAGCATGGCTAAAGCTAGAGAGAGAAAGGCGAAGGATGTATCCCATATTAAGTGCATGAAAGACAAAACAGGAGCGATTCTCATGGACGAAGACAGAATAAAAGGAAGATGGAGGACATACTTTGAAAAGTTAATGAATGAGGAGAACGATTGGAACGGAAACCTTGAGAATGAGGTGATGAATATTGGTTTAGTGAAGGAAATAAATAAGGACGAGGTAAAGTGGCTGTTAGTGGAATGAAGAATGGAAAAGCGTTAGGACCAGATGGAATACCAGTAGAAGCATGGAAAGCGTTAGGAGATGATGGATGGGCGTGGCTGACTTTATTCTTCAATAAGCTGTTGCACAAGGAGACCATACCCGAGGAATGGTGCGACAGTTACCTGGTGCCCATTTTAAAAAATAAGGGTGATATCCAAGAGTGCAACAATTATCGGAGAATAAAGTTAATGCCTCATAGTATGAAAGTATGGGAGAGAGTAATTGAGCGACGCCTCCGTGACGAGAGTGAGATCTCACGAAACCAATTCGGTTTTATGCCTGGTCGAGGTACGGTGGATGCCATTTTTGCACTTCGCCAAATGTGCGAAAAATACAGGGAGGCGCGACCGACCTTGAAAAGGCATATGACCGAATGCCTCGTAAAGTCGTGTGGTGGGCCCTGAAGAAGAAAGGAATGCCTGGGAAATACCTGACGTTGATTCAAGCCATGTACGCTGAATGCCAAACGCAAGTCCGATCCGCAGCTGGTATCACAGCCAGATTCGATGTGGCCGTAGGCTTGCACCAAAAGTCGGCCCTTAGCCCCTACCTCTTCCTGTTAATTATGGATGCTATATCATCGGACATACAGGAAGAGGCACCCTGGTGCATGCTGTTTGCCGACGACATCGTTCTGGTAGCAGAGAGTGGACAGAAGGTGCAGAGCAAGCTGGAGGAGTGGCGGCAGAGATTGGAGAATGTAGGCCTGAGAATAAGCAGAACCAAAACAGAATATATGTTCTGTGACTTTGGCGGTCTCTCCAGTCCTATACCGGTTACACTCGGCGGTACACTTCTACCAGTAAGCTCCGATTTCCGCTACCTAGGTTCACTCCTGCAAGATGACGGCGAAATTGATCGGGATGTTAGGCAAAGAATCAACGCAGGATGGATGAAATGGCGACAGGTCTCAGGCACAATATGCGACCACAAAATGCCTGTGAAATTAAAGGGCCGCATGTATAAGTTGGTTATAAGGCCTGTATGGAGCTGAGTGTTGGGCTACAAAGAAGACGGATGAGAAACGATTGCATGTGGCAGAGATGAGAATGTTACGATGGATTTGTGGAGTGACAAGAATGGACAGAATTAGGAATGATTACGTTAGAGGTAGTATGAAAGTGGCGCCCATTGATGAAAAGATAAAAGGAAGTCGATTGGCCTGGTATGGACATGTTATGTGGAGAGATGAGATGTATGTAGGTAAAAAAGTGATGAATATGCATGTAGAAGGACGAAAAGGGAGAGGACGGACAAGGAAAAGATGGATGGACTGTGTGAGGATGGATATGAAAGATAAAAGAGTAAATGATCGGATGACTGGTGACAGAGAAGTATGGAAGAGAAGGACATACTGCGCCGACCCCAAATAAATTGGGACCAGGGCAAGACAATGATGACTAAATTATGTGCTTTAGTAGCCTTCCAATGTGAATAGGTATTGTGTTACAGGAGCATCTACTTACGTTTTATAATGTAGGCAACTCGCGATCACGTTCAACTATGGCTATGAATATTAGCTAATTAACAATATTAGGGCTGGAGCACACATAGCGAAAGGTGTAGCGACATTCCAGTGCTTGACCAGTGTCAGGCCACTCAAAAGTAAAATCCCATAACAACTGACAAAAACCTTCAAAGCTGGGGCCGATGACTGTCCGAGGATAGCAAGCGATAATTAACAAATTAATCTATACACATCAATAAAATTGGAGTGTCTGTTTGTAATATTAAAATAATCGCTTTTTACTAAATGCATATGGATGTAATAGTATACACGGTACATAAAATGTCATTTTTTACAATGTTTGTCTGTCTGTCTGTTTGTTCTCGCTAATCTCTGGAACGGCTGGACCGATTTTGACGGGACATTCACTGGCGGATAGCTGATGTACCAAGGAGTAGCTTAGGCTATAAATTAACGGGTACGCGAAATAGTTCTCTCAGGACGCGGGTGAAACCGCAAGAAACAGCTAGTGTACACATAATTTCGGTGTAATGCAGACTGACAGACTTCACATACATTTCGAACACATTATAGAGAACACCCATACATGCAGTTTTCTTCCCGATATTTTTCTTCGTCGATTTCACATCTTTATACGTATTTCGAGAGTGATTAGTACGCGCCGAAGGTTTAAATGCAATTTCTTCTGTTTTTCTTCACTCCTGCCTCCGTTGTCGATTACATAGCGTATGCATTTGCTGATCAAGAGGTCCTGGGTTCGATTCCCGGGTCCTGACCGAGAATTTGGAAAAACTCAGTAACATTGTTGCCTGCAACAGTGTTACTGAGTTTTTCCAAATTCTCAGTAGCAGCACGGAGTCTGGCAATGTGCCCGGTAACGGCAATAGGCTCGCCCCCTATTATGTGAGACCTAAAATTTATAAGGCGAAGTGGGGGTGTAATATTACACCTCTGCCTAGCCCTTCGGGGATACAGGCGTGAGTTTATAAATAAATTGAAAAAAAACTTCACTTATTATTAGGGCTATCGTTGCCTACTCTACACATAAATAAAATTGGAGTGTCTGTTTGTAATATTAAAATAACCTCTTTTTATACTTTACATATACCGAAATTACATTTTTTGTCTGTCTGTCTGTCTGTTTGTGCCCGGTAATCTCTAGAACGGCTGGAACGATTTTGACGGGACTTTCACTGGCGGATAGCTGATGTACCAAGGAGTAACTAAGGCTATAAATTAACCGGGTACGCGAAGTAGTTCCCTCAGGACGCAGGTGAAACCGCGGGAAATAGCTAGTTGCAAATATCACTTACTTAATGTGTTAAGCCAGCACGCTTTAGACTCCCTAGTGAGCGCGCCAGGGATGCGTTACTCGAGATTGACTATTAATCCACATAAAAGACAGGCTTTTAAAAACCATTATATACCTAGTATTATTATAGCCAATGTATAACTTGTTAACTACGCAATTTTCTTAAGAAATAACGTGTCAAAAGTTGTTTCTATTTGCCTCGAAACATAATCATGGCTTTTGCAATTTACATTTCAAATTCAATTCGCAAATCCGCAATTTTAGTTTTACGCTGTCATGTATGACAGTCTTTCAACATGGTACAATGTCAAGTCTTTGATTATAAGACCAGTGTCGATATTTTTAAAACAAATTAAATTATAGTAGGATGACATCCACTTCCTATCCTCAGATCGCCCGTAATTTATTCTTTCATTTCTGTTATATTCTCTTCCTTTTCCAATGGCTTTTCCTACTATATTTTTTTCATTTTTTACCGTTTTCAAACGTATCAGCCCTGGTCTATATATACATTTATTTATTTATTTATTTTACACTCATATAAACTATTATTACAGGTACTTATAACCTAATTCAATAGCTTATGTATATAAATATCAACAAAAATGGTAACTCGTATACTTAAATAACTAAACTAAACGCAATAGGTAGAACGAAACTAAAGCAAACAAACAATAAGCGGCCCGTGTGAATTCGTTCAGTGTACACGAGAAGAGATCCACCCTGTGAGCCAATGTGTTGAGCGCACGCAGCACACGCGTGAGCGGCGCGCGCTGCAACAGGCACGTACGCGCGCGCGGCACCACCAGCAGCTCCGGCCTCCGCCGCCGTCCTACGTACTCGTCCGGGACGCGTAGCTGGAGTAACGCCAAGATGTTCGGGTTATGGATTTTGCCGCGCATCAATTTGAATAGGTAGAGGGTGAGAGCGACCTCCTTTCTTACTTCAAGCCTGTAGTAGCCTACTATACCCAGAACAAATAGAGTAGGATACAGAAGTGGATAGCCTGGGTATACCCCATATTGCTTCAAGTACACGAATCTTACAAATTTGTTCTGGATACGTTCTAGCATTAGCCTGTACTTCTCCTCGTGTGGTGACCATATTACGGCATTGCATTCCAGGTGACTCTTAACGAGTGCCTCGTACAGTGCTTTCAATGCGCCTATATTTGTAAAGTTATTTGCTTGGCGCAATATTAGTCCCAGATTCCGGTAAGCTTTCTCACAAACATCGGTGATATGCTGCCGAAACTGTAGATCAGCAGTGAAGCGTACACCTAAGTCCCGTACCTCAGTCACACGCTGTACCGGAACCCCGTCCATAAGGTATTGGTAATGGCTCGGGGATCGTGCGCGACTGAAAGATAAGACGGAACACTTAGACAAGTTAAAATAAAGTTTAAAAAATTTGTTATTTTAAATTATTAATTTATTTAAATTTTTTCGCTATAGATAACAAAGTAAGTTGGAGTTTAAAAAATAAACTCCAACTTACTATGTTATCTATATCGCGCTGTAGTGTGGCGTGGTCTACGGTATTCCTTATTTTATGTACCAGTTTTAAGTCGTCCACGAATAGAAAGGCGTTGAACTTCTGACTACCCCCGGCAAGTCGTTCACCGTTAAAATAAACAAAAGTGGTCCTAAATTACTCCCCTGACTCACCCCAGACCTTGTTGGGTAGGGATACGAAAGATGTCCACCACAGTCCACATTCTGACATCTGTCCCGAAAGTAGCCCGCGAAGAATGTAAATGTATGTGGCGTGCATCCCATACCTGCCAGTTTGGCTAGTAGGATGTCATTGTCGACTGTGTCGAACGCCTTTCGGAAGTCAAAGTATGCGACGTCCACCTGTAGCCCAGCATCCACCACGGGCACCAGATCTAGTAAGTTCCCAGTCGTCCCCCGCCCAGGTCGGAACCCGTGTTGAGCGTCGGACAACTGAGCGCTCACTTGCGGATAAAGGCAACCGTGGATGGCTGCTTCAAATACCTTTGCTTTACATAATCAAAGTGTCTAGCTAATGTTGATGACCCCGAAAGTATAAATTTTTCAAAACATTGATTACTTTCTTAAGAAACTCCTCCATTATAGATACATAAATGGAGAAGATAATTCATGGAAAAGTTTACCGTTTTTGTTGTAGTGTTACTTAAAATCATTTAAATATATCTCTACACATGAAATAATATGGCACATTAAAAATCTTGTTTAAATTTACTTATAATAGTAGTACTATAAAAGACTAATATTAAATCAAATAGGAAGTAAATCAGAAAAGTTGAGAATATAAAGTATTTATAACTATTGTAGAAAATATGTGGGGATATGTTATTAGATTAACAATAATTCAACAATGATAACTGAAATGGACAGAGCGCATTGCCAGCTTAACGAGCCATTTAACTTTATACCATGAATATATCTATTATAGGTAGCTCATAAAATATATTGCAGGATTTTTACTCAAACAATACATATTAAATATTTTATAACGTTCATCTTTTGCAGTAGGTACACAGTAAATTTTATTTATTTAACATTCAAATAAGAAAACACAGGTATCTCTCATTACACCGTTACATTATCTGAACGATAATGGAAATCCCAAGGTGTTGCTTGAGATTACGATAATGATTCAGATTAATAATTTTGGTCGATGAATTTAACAAGTTGCATTTTGTAAGTGCACAATTACTGATGTTTTAAAAATTAACATCCGTTACATTTTTACGTCCGGTTACTCTTTTTTTTTCATCATCATCAGCCGCATACTGTCCCACTGCTGGGCACGGGCTTCTTCTCAATATGAAAAGGGTAAGGCCATAGTCCACCACGCTGGCCAAGTGCGACTTGACAGATTTCACATGTCTTTCGAGAACATTATGGCGAACTCTCTGACATGCAGGTTTCCTCACGATGTTTTCCTTCACCGGTAAGCAATCATCGTACATATTTTTATGTAGTATATATTGTTTCAATGAAACTATACAAACAGTAAGAGGACATTACAATGCTTTGTAATTTTAGAATATGATATCACAATTTATTTGTATTTTACATAAAAACAGGTAATTTAGCATTTTATTGTCTTCATATAAAAGTAGACAATATGTAGCAGATAAAAATATTTTAATTATGAGTTAAAAAACAGTTATGTTAACAGGAAAGAGTGGTCTATTGTTGGACTGATGATCTAAAGTAAATTGTTGTCGTTAACGATTGTTAATGTTATTCCAGAGACATTTTTAGGGTTCCGTACCTCACAAAGCAAAAAAAGAAACCCTTATAAGATTAATTTCTTGTCCGTCTGTCTGTCTGTCTGTCCGTGTGTCACCACCGATTTTCTCAGGAACGGGTGGACCTAGCAATTTGAAATTTATACCAGATACTGAGGTCTATGGTTCCTATTAGGTGTATATAAATCAAGGGTCCTGGGTCAACCCGATAAAAAGATATGGTCAAAATTAGATTTTTGCGAAAACTTGTAAGTACCAAAATTAACCTTAATTTTCAACTTTTTTTAATTTTCGGAATTTTTCCTTTACTTGTGCTATAAGACCTTGGTTTTAACCAAATTTGACAATTCTAGATCAACCGTAAGTACCCTATAGTTTTTGGTCGAAAACCTATATGGTAGTTCCCGTTGAACTAGAATCACGAAATTTGGCCAAAAGCAGGGTCTTACAGCACAAATAAAGGAAAAATTACAAAAAATAAAAAAGTGGAAAATTTAAGGGTGTCCCTCTACATACATAGTAGACTCCATTTAAGATAGTCCTCTAAGTTGTATGGGCGCTCATACAGATTTAGAGGACTAGCGTAATTAGCACCAACCTCAAATAGGGTAAAATGCGTACGGAACCCTCGGTGCGCGGGTCAGACTCGCACTTGCCCGAATTTTTTATATTTGTTTTTATACGTGGCTCAATCAACAGGTGTACAGATAGATCTTTTTTTTATTTTATTTATGATTCACGTCTGTATCCCCGAAGGGGGTAGGCAGAGGTGAAATAATACACCCACTTTTCGCTATGAGTTTTTAGGTCCCACGTAATAAAGGGCGAGCCAATTGCCGTTACCGGCCACAATCACCAGACTCCGTGCTGCTACTGAGAATTCGGGAAAACCCTGTAACACTTTTGCCCGACCCGGGAATCGATCCCTTAACCTCCGATCAACAGACGCATACGCTTTCCACTGGACCACGGAGTAAAATTTATATTATAATATAGTATATAAAACGAGACATAGGTACATACATACATAACGTCACGCCTTTTATCCCCGAAGGGGTAGGCAGAGGTGTATTTCTACACCCACTTTTCGCCAGATATACTTTAGTCCCACGTAATAAGGGGCGAGCCTATTGCCATACCGGGCACATTTCCAGACTCCGTGCTGCTACTGAGAATTTCGTGACAGAAAAACTCAATAACACTGCCCGACCCAGGAATCGAACCCGGGACCGGGATCCCACGCACACATCTATGCCGGGAGACCAACGAGGCAGTCGTATAGGGTTTGATGTCGAGTTTTCCGTCTCTACGCAATGATGGTATTTGCATCGTGTTATAAGGGATAACACGATGCAAATACCATCTTAGCGTAGAGAGTCGCCTCTTACGACACCCACGGGAAGATAGTTTTTAATACAAGAACTACTTAGTGTTAAGTGTGGATTTGTCCGCCCTTAGCATTTATCCCTAAGTTAAAAATAGTCTTGAAAATAACCCTTAAACATTTAATTTGCAAGTTGTACACAGTAACTAAAAGTTATGTTATCGTTACACAAACCGTGGTCACGGCATGACTGAAGCAAGTGTAACACATGACAATGTTTTCTACACCATTATAGCCATATACAGGGTGTTGATTTGCATTTGCAAAACATTTTAAGGGTCAATGTACTTCTATAACTGAACTGAAACAAATACATGAAAAAATAAGTCACTAAAAGTTAAAAAAAAATTCGTCATCATTCACTTTTAAAGTTACTTCGGTGTATTGACCGCCGCCGTCGGTCAGCTGATCGCCATTGCAGGTGCATAACACACCCCCTCCGTGTGTGTGTCTCAGTAACCGTGGATTGGTCACCCGCGGTGAAGCTAAGAGAGATCCAGGAGGGGACGCTCCGCGTGGGCTTGGAGGGGCCTGCGCAGGACGCGTCCAACGGTGCGGGTGCGAGGGACAGTTCGTCTGTCCCTCGCAGTCGGGCGCGGTCGCGGGGGGAGAGGCGTGTCGGTGTTGCGTTGCCGCGCGCCCTATCTCCCGCGACCAAATGGGGGCGCACCATCGTTGCGTCGTGGTGGGGCCGCAGAGGAAGAGGAGATGCGGTGTTGCGTTGCCGTCCTCCCTATCCTCTGCGGCCGCTGGGTGTTTTGGCGGCGGAGCCCAACACCTTCATCCGCCGCCAAGGGGGTTTCGTTCGGGGCCCGCCTAACCATCTGGCAGGCCAATACCCGTCGGGGGGTAGCGAGGAATGCTTCAGTGAAACCCTACCCTCCGACACACGGGTACATGGAGGAAGTCGAGGTGGTTTTTAGTGGAAACACCACATACTCCGGCTCTTATTTCCCCCAAGAGTCGGAGATCCGAAGGGAAAAAAAAAAAAAAAAAAAAAGGTGCATAACACACACAAGCGCACACGTACCTAAACGGCAAGAGTCAATCTTATTTTGCACGATTTAACAGTTTATTCTGATTTACTATCTATGTAAAATTTAAATAAAATAGGGTCTTATATCATCGCACACTCTTTAAAATAATTTTAGGTTAATAACTATACTGTATATTATATGTTGTATTACAATACATGCTGAAAAAGACCCTATGCGAAAACTGAAACCCCATATTGTATCAATCACTACGAACATAATTTTGGACGTATGTGAAAAATAAGCGCATTGTGGGCGCTTTTCCTAATGTAATGATGAATTATGGTGAGACATGCGGATACAGGGCGGGAAATAAGCGAGCTATTTGCTAGGTATTTCAGGTCCACATTTCTGGTACCTGAACCATCGGCAAGTAGTGAAAGCACCTCGAGTGAGCAGCACAGCGGGACAGCAGTGTCCGTCAGCACAGTTGACATTAATAGATTACGCATTTTGAAGTTGCTTAAATCATTAGACCTCACCAAATCGGGAGGACCTGACCGCCAATATTTATCGTCAACTGTGCTGATGGTCTTGTTGAACCTCTTTGCATTGTGTTCAACCGTTCATTGATGGAAGGCTTAGTGCCAGGTATTTGGAAATCTGCATTCATAACCCCAGTTTTCAAAAAAGGTGATAAAGCTGATATTGAAGATTACCGCCCCATATCAAAAATAAGCTTATTTTCAAAAATTTTGGAACGTGTAGTCTACACCGATGTTTACACAGCTTTCAAGGCCTGTCTCGGTGAGGAGCAACATGGGTTTGTTAGGAGTCGCTCAACGACGTCTAACCTACTTCTGTCACATGAATATATAAGTAACGGAATGGTACGAGGGCAGGTCGACGTAAGTTATCCGTATTACTGCAAATGTTTTGACCGGATAGACCATCAGGTGCTGCTAGAGAAGCTATCGCTTGCAGGGATACACGGAGACCTGTACCGATGGTTATCTTCTTATATAGAGAACCGAACACAGGCTGTGGCTCTTCAGGGTTATGTCTCAGGTTGGAGTTCTGTCCCTTCTGGAGTTCCTCAAGGCTCAATTCTTGGGCCCTTGTTGCTTACGTTATTTATACGCGATATCAAGGAGTGCTTCCGTCATTCGTACATCCTACTCTACGCTGACGATATGAAAATACACAAAGTCGTACGGGATGCGTCTGACGCAAGTCAATTTACAAGATGACTTATACAGATTTGAGCTATACTGCAACCGAAACAAGCTCCAACTTAATGTCAATAAATGCTTTCACGTAACATTTTAACGACGAACATCTTATATAAATAGCAGCTACACACTTAACAAAGTACTAATCAATAAAGCTAACAGCATTAGAGATCTGGGAGTTATACAGGACAGTAAGCTATTATATGATCAACATATAGATAGTATCGTGAAAAAAGCATCAAAAGCTCTGGGATTTATATTGCGTAACACATCCTACTTCCGCACATTGAAACCAGTCAAAGTACTGTACTGCTCTTTCGTACGCAGCCACTTAGAATATGCGTCCCAAATTTAGAACCCTCAGTACGAAATTTATAAATCTCGCATTGAGGGCGTCCAAAAAAAGTTCCTACGATACCTTAACTACAAGGCACAGCAATGTTCAGTTGATTATGAGCACAGATGTAAAAGGTTTCACTTCTTACCTTTCGAAGTAAGGCGACGTATTAGAGATATTAGTTTCCTGTTAAAAATTGCTAATGGTTCAATTGACTGCCCTGACTTACTGGCTAATATCTCAATTCGCACAAATTTGTTGAGCTTCCATCAGCGCCCAATATTGAATGTACCATTTAGTTCAACAAACTATAGGGGTAATGCCTTTTCCATAAGAAGTGCTGCAAGTTTCAATGCACTCGCACGGGATCTTAATATTGATCTTTTTTGCACTAGTGTTACCACTATGAGGCGGCAATTGGCTAATTTATACTTCGATAATGTAATTTCTAATACCTCGGTATTAGAAATGACATTGAGCACATCAGCGCAGGATTGACTGAGTGAAGTTACCATTTTTGTTCATTTTGGTTTATTGTTTTTCTAAGTGTATATTTGTTATTTTTGTGTATATCTATTTGTTTTTGTTTAATAATTATATTTCCTTTATTTTTTTTTGTATACCTATTTAAAACGAGTACAAAAATCGTCCTACTTTTTATACCCATATGTGAGGGCTTTTAATTGGCAAACTGATAATGTTAATTATTATATTCATAGTTTTAATTAGTCCGTAAGCCTTCTGTAAAACTAAATAAAATAAATAAATAAACATTTTTTACTTCGGCACCATGCCTAGAAAATTATTGGTTCAGGTGATATTGAGGCTCAAAGGCACTATAAAATTTTTCTACTTAGGTACAAAGTCGATGCATTTACCCCGCCAATTCCTCTATACATTTCCTATACACCCATGGATAAGTAGGTATTACAAAAATTTACGCGCGCACTTCTAATTGCGGCTTAAAAATGTGAATACTTAAAAAAACTCGTTTCCCAGGTATTATTTTTGCTTAATATGACTTGACATGATGTCCAAAACGAATAGACGTCAGCTTGGTGATAAGCCTTGTGACACCCAAAATGCAATATGCTGGAAGCAGTGTGCCACATCAAGAGTCTGCTGGCATTCCTCGAAGAGCTGGGGTGGTTAGAATGACGACACCATCCCTACCCGCACGCAAAATACACGCCAAGACGTGGAGTTGCGGAAACAGCCCGTGCCATCAAGTATCAAGACACCCAATATAAAAGTTGAAATTCGCCATTATTAGCTACAATTATTGGTCTCGTTGCGATGGCTCGACTTGTATGTGACGTATAATGAAAGTGTGATGTCGGCGTACATTGTATGAACTGTGCCGTATAATTCGGATCCCAAACACGTATCTTACTCGTTCGTCGTTTGTCAGTTGGTAAGTTTCGGAATGCACTTATTCAGTAATCTAAGAGCAAGCAATAAAATGTTGGATTCAGGATGTATTCATTATAATATATCTATAGAATCCCATAACGATAAGCTATTTTGGATAATAAAGAATATTCAATAATTCATGTATCTATCATACAATATTATTTTGCGGGTTTTAGTCGCGATAATTTACTTATTTCAAGGCATAAATACCTCTGTTATTCTTCTTCGTTTCTACCGGCTTGCAACGGGCGTGGTCGCGGAGGGACTAAAAACGATTATTCATGTATCTAAGTAAACTAAATAAGTAAATTACACGACTACTGGGTCAAAACTAGGCAAATTATGTAAAAAGTAAGCTGGTATTACAATTTTATTACGCTTTAGATAAGAAAACATATTTTTTTCCTTGAAATTGTCTTTTCCTTATAATATTTTTTTTTTTAAAGTAAAAAGTAAAAAGTATTTATTCACATTAAAGTAAGACATTTTACAAAAATAAATTACTTCTGCCAAACTGCAAAGCAGTTTGTTGGCAGACGCATGTATTAGTTTACATATTAGGCACAATGTCATACACATAGCATATTAAAACAAATAAAAATAGGTACAATTATTAGATAATCTACCTATTAACTAAGGCACAATTATTTTTGTCGCTGTACAAAATTAAAAAATAAATAAAGTAGGTACACATGAGAGAGAAAAACAAATAGGTACTTACTCTAACAGTAAAATCAAAATTCAAGTAAGTACATAGTTATATAGGTACCTAATGTTACGTTAACAATTTTATTATTGCAGTTTATTTGAGTCATACTTATAATAACATTCACACCAGCATTTGTTCATGCTGTCTTAAATTTTCACAGAACGCATTCAATAGGAACTTTGTGGTTTTGTTTTTGAAAGATCGTTTTGTTACGGTATTACTTTCATGATCTAAAGGAAAATTATTAAATATTGTTGGTACTAGATAACTCGTACATCTTTGCCCGTAATAGTTGCTATAAGTGGGTACTACATACGGCTTCCAGTTTTTTGCATTTCGGGGCCTAACGTTAGTGGTATTGAGCTTGTATTGGTCGCGTTCGTAATGTTCTAGTGCTATTAGTAGTACTACTTTCTCACGTACTGGTAACATATTGCATTCACAAAACAATTGTTCATAATCACTACTTCTATATCGTGTTTTTGTTCTGTTATCTACTAATAGCTTCATAAACCTAATTTGTATTGCTTTTATTTTATCCAAGTACGTCTTAAATGTGCGTCCATAACATGCCAGTCCGTAAGAAAGCAGAGAATCTACTAGTGCATAATATATAACAAATAGGGTAGCCCTGTTCAATACGGCACAAAGGTGGTGGAATTTTACAAGAATTGAACGTAATTTGTCACACAGTTGGATTATATGAGTTTTCCATGAGAAATGTATGTCTATTACTAATCCCAAGTACTTGTAATGCTCCACCACCTCAATAGGTGCACATTCACACACCGATAGTTGGCCGTCACACTCGCGGTGTAGGCACTCATACGTGTGCCCCACAATTCGAGGCGACCGCGCCATATTTCTGTGGTAGGGTGAGCGTATTTGCATACATTTAGTTTTTTTTATATTTATGATAATACCATTATCATGTGCCCACTTTGTGATGTTTGTAAAATCTGTTTGTAGCTTACTTTCTATAACATTAAGGTCTCTATCAGCGTACACCAGACATGTATCGTCGGCATACATATAGACATTACAATTTTGTACCACATTGCACATGCTGTTGACGTGCATGATATATCCGACGGGACCGAACACCGAACCAGTAGGGACACCACAAGTAACATTTTTGGCCTCGCCGACTACCCCATTGATCATAGTTCGCAAAGTTCTATCTGTCAGGTAAGCACGGAACCACTTGTTCAACGGACCCCCAATTCCACACTCTTCCAGGGCTTGAAGCAGCTGGTGGTGTTCAAGAGTGTCAAAGGCTTTTTTGAAGTCAACATAGACCACCACCACCTGCTTCCGTTGGTCTAAACACTCGTTTATATAGTCGGTAAACTGCGCCAACGCTGTACCCGTGCTCCGACCGCGTCGGAACCCGTGTTGAGCATTTGATAATATATTATTACTTTCTAGAAACCAACTTATTTGATGTACAATAAACTTTTCTACAATTTTATTTATTACTGATAGAATTGCTATTGGTCTGTAATTAGAATAGTCTGTGTGGGCTCCTTGTTTAAAAATAGGTCTTATCAATGCAGTTTTCAGTAATTCGGGATATTGTCCTCGTTCGACACATAAATTAATGAATAAGGATATCACTGGACTCAATGTACCTTTCAAATATTTTATATCCTTGACTCTAATGTTATCCACACCTTCAGACTTTTCACAGCTTAACATATTTATAATTTTAATGATATCATCTGTACACGCTTTCTTAAATCTTAATGACACTTGCCTATCGACTACATAACTATTCCTATCTAGAAACTTATGGCTACATACATGCTTTATATCTAAAATTTCTTTGGTAAATGTAGTAGAAAACTTATTACATATATTTATCATGCTGTCTGTTTTACCTAAATATTTAAATATAGTACTATCTAAACTAATTTTCTCCCTTCCTACCCATGTGTTGATCTTACCCCATATCTTTTTAACATTTTTGTTACACTTTCTAATTTCTTCCTTTCTATAGTTATTCTTAGCCATATATATAAATTTATTTGTCCTATTCCTATATTTAGTGTACTGAATTCTTAAGTATATATGAATATGGAAACACCTATTTGTTAATTGGCGTAAACACACTGATAGATGACCATCGATATAACAATAATAACACAAATAAAGAAGATAGTCTGTAATTAAATGTATATAAGATAATAATAAAGAAATAAACCTCAGTGATAAAGGTATCGCTTGAAATACAATTAGGTTTTACAGATTCGCAGAAATTGAATACTGTTTTAAGGAAAATATAATTATGATTTTGATCATTTAGAACAGGTTATCTCTTCTGGGAGCAAGTATATAAAAATATATTAATAACACGTGCAAATACAAAGATTACAAAAGGAAATTAGAATAACTTAAATTATATCACTTAATTTATGTAACTTTGGTTGCCAATGCTATCAGAGAAATTTATTGTACAGTCTCACGCCTGTAACCCGAAGGGGTAGGCAGAGGTGTAATATTACACCCACATTTCACCATGACTTTTTATAGGGGGCGAGCCTATTGCCGTTACCGTTATGTATAATAATATATGACAATGGCAACCAACTTCACATTGGTCGTCATCCATTCTGATACATTTATGTACATCGACGGTATATTATTATTATTGGTAGTTTAGTCTGTATTCCGGCACTAGCCTAATCGACTGTATCTCACATTTACCTGTTAACTGTGCCATCCGTTTTAACCATAATTTTAATATCATGGACACATTCCAGTGTAGTATGTGCGAAGAGGCCCTGTATGTTGGTGTGATTTGTACGAAATGTTATCGGAAAATGCATTTCCATTGCGCAGGAATATCAGAAGCTGGATATAGGAAGCTCGGAGATTCAGGATATTTGTGGCGATGCAGTAAATGTATGTCAAATGCCATTCATCCAAAGTCAACAGTTACAGCAGTATCTGCGCCCAGCAAGATGGAAGATATAAAAGCCCTTTCCGAGAAGATCGAATCCCTTGAATCTTTGAAAGCAGATATTTTACAACTAGAGAAAGAGTTAAGCAAAACTTAAGAGGAAATATTTTATTTCGGCAAATGAAACAACTCAAGCAGTGAAAGACTTCGATTTGAAAGTCCAGTATATGGAATGCAGACTAAAGAAAGTTGGTAAACTTGACGATCAAGTAAATTTTATTGAAGCTCGTATGAGGAAAATTGAACAAGATTCAAATGCAAACAACCGACGTGTTAAGATGAATTATATAGAAATAAAAGGCGTACCTTACACATATCAAGAGAATCTATTCGATGTTGTATGTAATCTCGGAGTGAGGATGAATTTTCCGATCCAGAAAACACAAATCAGTTATATAACAAGACTACCGAGACGGGAAAAGGGTCAAATAAAACCAATTCTTGTGTGCTTCTGTAACGGCTTCGTAAAGGAGGACTTCATGGCTGCCGCCAGATTTTTCACTAAAACTTCAACTTTAACGCAAAATGTATGAAGTGATTTGAAACCAAGCAGAATTCTTCAGATATCACTGACTACTTAAACTACTCTATTTAAGCCGTTAGAAGAACTGAATTTCGAAACTTGGACAAAATGTTTAATAATTAATGTAAAATGTAGCTTGTAATGTTAATGTAGTGTAATTGCAATTGTGTTTCTTTTTTATTATTTAAATGTTGTCAAAATGTCACTTAAACGCTCCATGAAAACTTTAAAAATAAATTATACAGGTACGTTATCTTAATATATAAAATCCTTGCGTTACTGACTGATTGACAGACACGCTACAGCCGAAACTATTGGGCGCAGGAAGCTGAAATTTGGCATGTATGTTCCTTGGGGACCGTAGGCGTGCACTAAGAAGGGATTTCCCGAAATTCCCACGGGATCGACCAAAACGGGTAAATTTAAATAAAAGGCGGGCGTAGCTGCTGGCGTCCTCTAGTTTGTTATAAATTCTTCACGATTACGGTAAGTATATAAGTATGAAATTTTGAGAAAACGAAACTTATCACGCATAACCAAAACTGAACTTAGCCAATGTCAACTTTAGATTTAATCATAAAGATAAAATACTAAAAGTGAAATAAATATTTCTAGGTACAAATCATCATACCATTATCCTCATCAATATAATTATAAGCTCGATGGTCGAAAGTCGATTGACCTTAACATAAAGACCTCCCGCTATCTACATATGAAGAGTGTTAGAGTATTTCGGTAGAAAAGAAAAGCGCAATGGCTACCGGTGGGGTTGAGCTCATGAGGCCAACAATAGCGGATCTAATCTAGGATCTACGTGGGAGCTAGACAGGGCACTTGCCTTGGGCGGCAGCATCATGGGGCGCCAAAATCATGTCGCGACATAGAGCGAAATAATCGAACTGGTTGGGAAACCGTTGGGAGGGGGTGCCATTATTAAGATTTGCCTCGGTTTGAAAAACCGTAGATCCAATACTGGAGGCTAAGAAGGCTTGGTTCTATTAGAATCTAATGATGAAAAAATGAATTTGATTAGATGATCAAATCAAATCCGTGCTACCCTGGACAACAAACTACAGTCACTCTCCCTTCTGCCAAAGACGACAAAACGTCTCGCATAAGATGATCCTATGACCGAGGAATGACGCATATAAGTCTGCCGTCAAAGAGCCCGAGGTCCGTCTCCTGGACTAAACAGATTTAACAGTATATTAGCTACAGATCAATCCAAATGCCAGATATTAAAAACCACTTTATGCGTCAGTAAATACGTAGTATATTTAAAAATATTGGCAGATGATGAATTTACAGATCTTTTTTCCTCTACTGATAAGACTAACAAAATTCATAATAAAACATCGTCATTATGCATATCATACAGATAAACGGTAAAATAATAACCAAATGATAACAGTTGTCGATTTGTACTTATATAAATAGAGGTTGCATCGAACGGTTAAGAACATTGCAACAGCAAACTTCATACAGTTGTCACTACTCGTCTAATTCACAATGTCTAATCTCATTTTTTGTGCTCTTCTGCTATCGATCTCGTATCATGTAACGTGTGCGTGGGAAGGTCTCGTCGATCTTGATGCTGGCGGCAAATTCACACTGCACAGACAAGCTGCTACTTGGGAACAAGCATTTCAACAGTGTCGCAGCGAGGGCGCGGTGCTTGCGTCGCCATTGACTCACGAAATGCGGCGAGCAATAAAGAATGTCTTGGAGTTGGAAAATGTTGCATCGCCTTGCTTCATTGGAGCCAAAGCGCAGGGCACCTCCGGCGATTACGTGTCTATAGAGGGAGTCCCGTTATCGAGTATGCCAGTTCAAGACATGTACCAGCAGTTGGCGAAAGAACAGGGACAGTGCCTGAGCATGAGACCCAATAATCTGAATGTGGTATCATGCACAGCTCGCTTACCATACATATGTTTTAAACCAGCTTCGTGTGACTCTACTGATTTGGGATATCATTTTGAGCCGACCACACGAAACTGCTACAAAGTCCACCCAGAACTACGAGTGTGGGACGAGGCGAACTCGGTGTGCAAGTCGGAGGGTGGCTACCTAGCCATCGTGCGCAATGAGGCAGAGGCGCGCATTATCTCTTACATGGTCCCTGAAGTGCCGCTACCTTGGGCACTGGACAGAGGATGGCAGGGTGTGTTCATAGGTCTACGTGATTGGAATGGCCAAGGATTATGGTTAACCGGCGACGCGCAATCTACAGAGAACTTGTTTAACAATTGGGATAAGGACCAACCTGACAATGTTGGAAAGGCAAATTGCGGCGTTTTGAACCGTCACCAAAAATTTGACAACATCAATTGTGATCGAATGGCTCCATTCGTTTGCCAAAAGCTTGGAACTTTACATTTTCTATAAAAAAAGAATTTAAATGTTTCTACATTTTATAAAATTAATATGGTAAAAAGTAAATTTAGTAATGGTACCTCTGTTGAATCTTGTGAGTTATGTTCCCTTTAATATAAATAAAAACCATTTGTTATTTTAGAGTTTGTATCACTATCCTCTTTCTAGTTAATTTACAAATAATTCCAAATAAATATTCAAAACAATGCATTCAACATCTGGGTTTTTCCGACCGTCGCGGGAGTGTTTATGACTTAAAAGTAGATGCTAGTAACGACTGGTTAAATTGCATTAGATAGCGGCTTAGCCAAAATACTAATGACAAACAATGCTATATTTGTTAAATATCCGATGCAAGATCAACCTGAGGGCAACCTGACGCAAGCTAGTTCTCTTCTTCTTTGGCTCCAATAATGGTTCTCAGAAATATATGTAATCTAAATAAGTGGTAAGTTGAACATCACTGTTAGATCCTCACTTCTAAATTACAAGCTAAGTTTTTTTATGTATATAAAGAGATTTGTATTTTCGTTAAAATTAAATGATTTTATTTCGTGTGGAAAGTAAGGTTTCTAAATATTGTTATATTATGTGCTTACGATTCTGAATAAAGATCTAAAAACTAACGCTTTTTTTACTTAAGTGTTTCCTTTTCTCTTCTTATATATATCTATCTATATCGTCACAGCTGTCTCCCATTGGGGTAGGCAGATGCTTCGGTTCAAACATACCTCTTTCGCTTCCTCGACATTCATTAACCTCATCATGCATGCGCGTCGGTTATGGGTACTTTTAATTTTGCCCCTTTTTAGTACGTCACCTATTTGGTCGGCGTACGTCTGCCTAGGGCGTCCCCTACCGACATTTCCATTCATTCTCGCACGATACACTCCTTTCGTATTTCTTCTTTCATCCATCCGTTCCAAATGTCTAAACCGACGCAACATTTCTTTTTCAATCTTTGTCACTACATCTTCTTTTAGACCACACTTTTCCCTTACACACTTTTACGCACTTTATCTATCATACTTACTCCGCACATACTCCTTAAAGCTCTCATCTCCACATCCTTGATTCTACTTTCATGCTTCTTCTGCCATACCCATGATTCGCTACCATACGTCAGTGTTGGCGCCAAAACTCCCTGCAGTACAGCAAGGCGAGCCTTACTTGGGATAATTTTGCTACTGATGATGGACCATAAGGCGCCATTCACACAATTTCCTGCTTTCACTCTCCTTTCAACATCTCCCTCACATTTTCCATCTCTCGTAAACAAAGAGCCTAAATACACAAACTCATTCACTTGTTCCACCTTTTCATCTCTTATCATTATGTTACATTCAGTTATACTGTTTTCCCTCTCTATGACCATGACCTTAGTCTTGCTTACATTCACTTTCATGCCCTTCTTCTTATACGCCTCATTCATTACGGTGACTATATGCTGTAAATCAGACGCTGACGACGCAAAAAGAACCTGGTCGTCAGCGTATAGCAAGGTCTTAAACACAGATTCACCCATTCTTAATCCACATTCAGACCCTTTCAGATCGGTCTAACAACTGTCCATGAATAGATTGAACAGCCAAGGAGACGCTACACATCCCTGTCTAACACCACGATCAATGTTAAACCAGTCCGTGTAGGCCCCGTTTACTCTGACACAGGCACTTGAATCCCTATACAAGGATTCTTCTTATACTTCAGTGAGATGTCAAATTACAATATAGTGCGTTGTATTTGAAAGGACCAGTAGACTTGGCTTGGTCTTCGGGCTGGAGTGAAGAACATTGGAAGATAGGTTTGAGTCTCGAGTTGTCTCGTGTCTCGAAGTCTCGGGACCGTTTGTAAATTTAGTTGCCTCGTGTCCCAGGACTTTTCAGTCGAGACTCGAGGCAGGACTCAGTCGTTGACATTTTACTGTATTAATGTGAGAGTTGTATTTTTAGAAGAAAATCATATTATTTAGACAGAAATTAAGCTTAAAACTGTTAGGATTCCATTTGGTATTTCATGACTGTTGATTTTCATCAATAACTTAATTTTATTCACACATTTGGCCCGAATTTAATTTTATTCGTATTTATTTTCTTGACAACTAGCACTACCTATTATTTTAATTAATGATTTTGTGTTTTTTTTTGTTTGTTGTTATAAAAGGCATTCCCGCACTTTATAAATCTTGTACGACTTTGACGACCGGTTGGCGCCGCGGGAGTCGCCGAAGGTCGCGGGTTCGAGTTCCGCTCAATTCAAACATTTGTGAGCATGAACTTGGATGTTTGTCTTGGTCTGACTGTTTCTATGTATAATATGTATGTATTTACAAAAAAAAAGTAAACCTATATGTATGTTTATCCATTATCTAGTACCCATAGTACAAGCTTCTGCTTAGTTTGGGACTAGATGGTGTTGTGTGAATGTGGTAGAATATTGTTAAATTATTATTAATAAACAACATAACAAACGTTCAGTCAACAGACTCTAAACAATATATATTGGAACACACAATACCTGCGCAGAGAATCCGACATGAGATCCGACAGAGAACCAAGGTAATCGACATATCTCAGAGAATTAGCTCATCGTGCTAATTCTCTGAGATATGTCGAGTGGCAGTGGGCTGGTCACATCTGTCGCAGAACCTATAACCGTTGGAGTAGTCATGTTCTAGAGTGGAGACCGCGCCTTGGCAAACGTAGTGTAGGACGCCCTCCAACTAAGGCAAAACTGGGTTGTTTCCCTGCAATCGACATATTTTTACAGACGAAGCTTTTTCAATCTTTGATGAAGAGGATCAAGAGCAAGAGTTATTAAATGTTCAGATAAATGACGAGAACGCAGAACCGGAGAATACAAGTTGTGTGCCTCCTTCGATTGAAAATCAATTAGATCCAACTGAAGTGTCCAATAGTGGAAATTCAAATGAAAATCAGAGAGAGCAAAGCGGTTTAGTAAATGAAAATCCTCCTGATGAGCCTCAAGGATTGGCATCTTCTAAGACATCATCAAGAGCTAGTGTTTATGATAATCCAGTACCTAGTACATCGTCTAGTGTACTAGGTACTAGATTATCTCTCACCTTTTGCACTTAACCCAGTGCCCAGGCTACCTAAGAACAATTCTTCTTCTAAGAAAACTCGAATTGGAGCAGCTTCTATAATTACATGCTTCATGCTTCTCCGTATAAGAATTCACTAGTAGGATTCCTAAATAAAATGCAAGAAAAAGAAAATAAGAAACAACAGAAGAAACGGTCAAATAAAAAACAGCAGACACTGAAAAAAAAAAGCTTTTAAAAAGAAAAAAGTTGAGGATGTTAGTTCCAGCTCCGAAGACGATGACATGCCTGAGCTCGCAGATAGCAGTGGGGATAAATATGATGCTGAATGCTAAACAAAAAATGATGCTACTGCAGCGGAAACTTTTCACAAGATGTAAGAGGAGAAAAATGGGCTAAGTGTCAAGTTTGTTTTAAATGGGCTCATGAGGATTGTGGAGATGTAGCATCGAATCGATTTTTGTGTTCTTTATGTTTAGATATGTAAGACTTACAATATTTTAGAAGCGATTTTTATTTTTGTTACTAGGTACATGTTTATAACTTTTATTTTAATATTTTTATTAAAAATGCTAAATACGATTATGATTAGTTACACTTAACAAAGATTTGAGCTATGCTAACTTAAGTATAAACCATAATTATTGTGAACCCGATTTGAAGACTGATGTTAGTCTATAATTTAATAATAAAATACCAAAATATTAAGACTGATGTTTGTCTATAATATTTAATTAGTAGGGTAGAATAAAATTTGGTTTACCCCTAAAATTTTAAGGAACCTAATATGAGATACTATCTTATATTAGCAACCCCTAATATCTCATAATAGGAAACCATTTGCCTCGGACTTTTTTTAATTTTTTTTTACTTTTTACAGCACAGCCAAAAAATATTGTATTTAGCACTAAATAGCTATTACACATTTAAAGTATATTAAAGAAGAAGTAGCAAAAATGCCCCACTTCCGACTGCAACGATAAGTATCTCAAAAAATCGCTTAACATCAGTATAAAAAAATTATATACTTCCGGTAATCATCTTTACTGGCTAACATATAAAAAAAATTATCTAAATATTAATTCAGGAGTAGAAAACCTGTAATATACTAATTTCTGATTTTAGTTTTAGAATAGGATTAAAAAGCAATTAAACACTGTAATAACTCACGTTTGATAATAGTTATTATACTACGTTAGTAATAACACTTGTTAGCAGATTATGTCGAAGAACATAATCTAAACCAGCAGAGTTCCCTTTGCGAGGTTGGAAGCAACTAGCGAAGAAGTTAATATGATTTTCCGAGACATATGAGGAATTAATTATGATATCAGAGGGTCTAGTACCAGTTTGCACTCGATCGTCACGGTGGACGATAGCCTAGTCGTCGTCGGGAACATTTTCTAAGTGCGCTCCCTAGCGGACTCTATCGATAGCTACTCTCTGTTAGGGGCGCTTTTAGAAAATTTAATGTGTTCGAGGATACAGGCTAGAGTCTATAAAAAATATGTTCATTTGTTTAATCTTTATTCCACTTTTTATGGTCGTTAGAGAAATGCATGATTGAAAGTATAATATTTTTAAGATAAGTACTTAATACTGCGCCTGAAACAATATTTGGAGCAATTTCTAGGTATGATAGCCAGTAAGGATGTCAATCAGAGGTAGGCAACTTATTAATACTCAATTTTATCTATTATTTGAGATATTTTTCTCAGCTGTCGGACGTGGGGTAATTTTATATGGAAGTTGCAACTTCTCCTTTCCTATTTAAAACTATATCTCAGAAAGTTTTAAATGTAACAGTTATGTTTTTATAGTCAAAAACAGAAATGATATCTCATGATAGGCATCCTTACCCTAAGGATCTGACAGTGATGTTCAACTTACCACTTATTTAGATTACATAGATTTCTGAGAACTATTCTTGGAGCCAAAGAAGAAGAGAACTAGCTTGCGTCAGGTTGCCCTCAGGTTGATCTTGCATCGGATATTTAACAAATATAGCATTGTTTGTCATTAGTATTTTGGCTAAGCCGCTATCTAATGCAATTTAACCAGTCGTTACTAGCGTCTACTTTTAAGTCATATACAGTTCCGCGACGGTCAGGAAAACCCAGATGTTGAATGCATTGTTTTTAATAACCTAATGTAATTTTGAAATTATTTGTAAATAACTAGGAAGAGGATAGTGATAAAAACTCTAAAATAACAAATGATTTTTATTTAGATTAAAAGGGAATATAAATCACAAGATTCAAGGTACCATTACTAAATTTACTTTATACCATATTAATTTTATAAAATGTAGAAACATTTAAATCCTTTTTTTTTTATAGAAAATGTAAAGTTCCAAGCTTTTGGCAAACGAATGGAGCCGTTCGATCACAATAGATGTTGTCAAATTTTTGGTGACGGTTCAAAACGCCGCAATTTGCCTTTCCAACAGAGTCAGGTTGGTCCTTATCCCAATTGTTAAACAGGTTCTCTGTAGATTGCGCGTCGCCGGTTAACCATAATCCTTGGCCAGTCCAATCACGTAGACCTATGAACACACCCTGCCATCCTCTGTTCAGTGCCCAAGGTAGTGGCACTTCAGGGATCATGTAAGAGATAATGCGCGCCTCTGCCTCATTGCGCACGATGGCCAGGAAGCCACCCTCCGACTTGCACACCGAGTTCGCCTCGTCCCACACTCGTAGTTCTGGGTGCACTTTGTAGCAGTTTCGTGTGGTCGGCTCAAAATGATATCCCAAATCAGTAGAGTCACACGAAGCTGGTTTAAAACATATGTATGGTAAGCGAGCTGTGCATGATACTACATTCAGCTTATTGGGCCTCATGCTCAGGCACTGTCCCTGTTCTTTCGCCAACTGCTGGTACATGTCTTGAACTGGCATGCTCGATAACGGGATTCCCTCTATAGATACGTACTCGCCGGAGGTGACCTGCGCTTTGGCTCCAATGAAGCAAGGCGATGCAACATTTTCCAGCTCCAAGAGATTCTTTATTGCTCGCCGCATTTCGTAAGTCAATGGCGACGCTAGCACCGCGCCCTCGCTGCGACACTGTTGAAATGCTTGTTCCCAAGTAGCAGCTTGTCTGTGCAGTGTGAATTTGCCGCCAGCATCAAGATCGACGAGAACTTCCCACGCACACGTTACATGATACGAGATTGATAGCAGAAGAGCACAAAAAATGAGATTTTCCATTGTGAATTAGACGAGTAGTGACAACTGTATGAAGTTTGCTGTTGCAATGTTCTTAACCGTTCGATGCAACCTCTATTTATATAAGTACATATCGACAACTGTTATCATTAGGTAATTATTTTACCGTCTATCTGTATGATATTCATAATGACGATGTTTTATTATGAATTTTGTTAGTCTTATCAGTAGAGGAAAAAGATCTGTAAATTCATCATCTACCAATATTATATTTAAATTATACTTCAAAATAACAATGGTTTTAATATCTGGCATTTGGAACGATCTGTTGCTAATATACTGTTAAATCTGTTTCGTCCAGGAAACGGACCTAAGGCTCTTTGACGAAAGACTTGTATGCGTCATTCCTCGGCCATAGGATCATTTTCTGCGAGACGTTCTGTCATCTTTGGCAGAATGGAGAGTCACTTATAGCTTGTTGTCCAGGGTTGCACGGATTTGATTTGATCATCTAATAGGACTAACGGCCATTTTCAATATTCGATCCATACATGGATTTTGAGATTCGAGATTCGTGTTTGACATACTTTGTATGGAGTTTATGTCAAAAACGAATCTAAAATCTACAGATCTATCTATAGATCGAATATTGAATTCCGTAGTAAGCCTTCTTAGCCTCCAGTATCGGATCTACGTTTTTTCAAACCGGGGCAAAGCTTAATAATCGCGCCCCCTCCCAACGGTTTTCTATCCAGTCCGATTATTTCGCTCTATGCCACGACACGATTTTGGCGCCCCATGATGCTGCTGCTCGAGGCAAGTTCCCTGGTTAGTTCCCACGTAGATCCGCCACTGTTGACCTCATGAGCTCAACCCCACCGGTAGCCATTGCACTCTTCTTTTCTACCGAAATACTCTAACACTCTTCATATGTAGATAGCGGGAGGCCTTTATGTTAAGGTCAATCGACCTTCGACCATCGAGCTTATAATTATATTGATGAGGATAATGGTATGATGATTTGTACCTAGAAATTATTATTTAACTTTTAGTACTTTATCTTTATGATTAGACTAGAGGACGCCAGCAGCTACGCCTGCATTTTTTTAAATTTACCCGTTTTGGCCGATCCCGTGGGAATTTCGGGAAATCCCTTCTTAGTGCACCCCTACGGTTCCCAAGGAACATACATGCCAAATTTCAGCTTCCTGCGCCCAATAGTTTCGGCTGTAGCGTGTCTGTCAGTCAGTCAGTAACGCAAGGATTTTATATATTAAGAAAAAAGTTGACGTTGGTTAAGTTCAGTTTTGGTAATGCGTGATAAGTTTCGTTTTCTCAAAAGTTCTTGTAGTTGCGACATTCCTATCTGCCTTCTTATTTATTTTATACATCAACAGTTATCGCTTTTGTTGGCTTCAAGGTGGATACCTAATAGACAGATTAAAATGTAAATAGATTAAAATAAAATATAATGAAAACTCTACAACCCATACCACTCCTATATCCCTTATCCTTTTAGAGGAGTTCGGTATTGTCAACCATTTTCTATTGCAATAGTTGGGGTGGTCAATCCGAGGGTGCGTGGAGGATTCCTCTTTCCTTCCATTAGGTTAAAATGAAAACTCGACATGATAGTCTATACCAATCCGTCTGGTCAGGGTGGTATTGTAGGCAAGGTCCTATTGTCTCACAATAGTCATAATGTTATTAGGAAGCAAATTAGGAGAGGCATATTATGTCCAGCAATGGATTGCGGAAGGCTGTTATGGTGACTATTACGTATGGCGTAGTGGTTTAAGCATCACTTAGCTCTGCACTGCGTGTCGTGGGTTCGATGCCCACTCGAAACAACACTATGTGTGGTCGACAAATTTCTGTTTCGAGCCTGGGTTTTATTTGTGTCCGTTGATTGAATGTTTGTAAAGTTGCTCGCGATACAGGATTTATTTTTAGTGCGGGAGTCCTGTAGGAAAATACATTTTCATCAAATTGTGTGATACACTAATATTACAAAGCTGAAGAGTTCGTTTGTTTGTTTGCTTGAACGCGCTAATCTAAAAATCAACTGATCTAATTTGAATAATTCTTCGTGTTTAATAGTTCATTTATCGAGGAAGACCATGATAGTCTATATAACATTATGCTATGAGGCACGGGTGCGGCGCAGTAGCCTTAAATAGCATACGTGTAGCCACGTTCTCAGGTTGTTATTCATAAACCTATTTTTCTTCTCAACGTTATTTAACTTTATATGTAATTTTATATGTAATTTATACAAAGTGTTGCTACCCCATTTAATTCCGTGTGTGTCTTAAGACACGACTAAGCAGGAAACACGAAGCATATATACTTAACGAAGATATGGAGAACTCTACATCAAACTTCATACCAACCCGCCTGGCCAGCGTGGTTGTAGTACGGCAAATATCCTATTGACTCACTGCTACCGTGATGCACATGTCCAACAGTGGACTGCGAAATGCTGTTTGTGAATAAATGGTATACTTTTTAGTTTTATGTAGGTAAATCTACATTTTCATTTGATGCACCCCCCTGCCATACTTTTACATTCGTAATATCTTTTGAATGGCATATTCAATTTAAATAATACAAAATTTAATCCTACAGGTATTGAAACAGTCTTCTTTAACATAAAATATTTATTTCATTATTATAAATTTCATATAGTCGATCGTATCAGGCGAAGAGGCAGCGATAGCCGAGTGGATATACCAACAGACTGCCATGCAAAGGGTATCAGGTTCGAATCCACGGCGCGCACCAATGACTTTTCGGAGTTATGTGCGTATTGAATTGTTAATTATCGCTTGTCCCGTGCCTCGGAGAGCACGTTAAGCCGTCGGTCCCGGTTGTCATGAAGATCTTTGACAATCGTTACAGGGCGTCAGTACCTTCTAAAATAAACTGACACTAGTCTAAACCATGGAATATTGCTATCCCTTCGGGTTGCGGAGGTCAGACAGGCAGTCGCTCCGTGGAAAAGCTAATATTCAGCCAAATCCGGTTAGACTAGAAAGCGGACCCCAGACTGAAACTGGGATAACGCTAAGAGAAAGAAGATCGTATCAGGCGAATCTCGTCCCGGCGGAATATCGGTGCGCGAGCGGTGAATTTTTTGCTATATCTTCTAAAATATACTATAAAATCATAAACTGTAAACGACAATAATTTATATCTACATTAAATACACAAAATACCTAGTGAATTTAATTGGATGAGATTGATATATATTATTTAACTAGCTTATGCCCGCGGCTTCGCTCACGTTAAATTCGGGGTAACACAAAACTCCTTCATCGTTCGATAGTAATTTTCGTTTTAATTCTGTTCATAGGGACTAATAAGAATTGTAACCGCAACAAGTATTTAAAACATTTCTGTAAACAGTATTTTTAGAGTTCCGTAGTCAAAAATGGCTAAACACGGAATCCTTATAGACGCTATGTCTGTCAGTCTATCCAAACTCAAACTCAAACTCAAATATGTTTATTTCCATAAAAATGTTTAAATTTTTTGGACACGTCAGAAAGTCATACAAATAAAAAATAATAAAAAAGTAACTTTAAATGCATATTAACATAGTTGAGCATTGAAAAAAATGCCTGTTCAGAAAGTAGAGCCTCGTGAGAAGAATCAGGCAAGAAACTCCGGGCCACTCTTTTCTACGTCTTGATTCTATACAATTTAAAAGCTTAGTAACTACATTGAATTTTTCATAGGTATATGAGCTGGTGTGTCTATAATGTTGTTGTCAATTAATAAGGCTTTTTTAATAATAATATAAAAGTACTAACTAGCATAATATAGACACAATAACTCACACTCACATGAAACTTAACACTAATCAAACATAAGTAGCCTGTGGGACCGAGCAAATTAATCCCAAGCATTTTTATCTTCAATATAATCTAGCACTGAATAGTACCCTTTTTGGCAAAGTTTACGTTTTATAATCTTTTTGAATTTATTATAACTTAAATTTTGAATATTGCTTGGCACTTTATTGTAAAAGCGCACACATTGGCCTTGAAAAGATTTCTTTATTTTCTCTAGCCGGGTAGCCGGCACTACTACTATCCGTATATCATAGCCACTTTATGTCGAAACTATTCAGTTTACACATTTGAAAATTGGTAGGTAGATGTATTCTGTGAACCGCTTTACGACGTTATAGAAAATAAAAAATATTGAACATTAAGGGGGGCTCTTCATACATGGAACTGATGTGTTAAAGGGGTCGTTAAACATTACTTTGAGGTTCCTAAAACCATTGTTTCTCAACTTCAATCGTTTGAAAGATATACGGTTCCAAAGTGGTAAAATGGGTGTGTGTGTCCCTCTAACTTTTAAAGAAAGAGAGTGACAAATTTTAAAAATATATGCTGTAGATTGTTATAAAAACTTCCAACGTAAATTGGTTTGAACGATATTTAGTCAACAGTTTTTGAAATATAGCACATCTTAAAAACCGCAAATATAGCTTTATAGTTTATACAAATACTATTAATAGTTAGTCAAAGATGATGGCTATGGTTAGTGGATACCTCTACTACTCCTTCATCACGAATAGCTTTCATAATATTTCATCCTAGGTGTTACTTATAGCCGTTTGCCATTACAAAGATTTGGTGCATTAACATTCCGCATTAACAGGACTGGAACACCAACGTTCAGTCTCAAATTGCGTGAAGGTACTCTTAATAATTGTAAGGAGTTCAGAAACTCTATAGGGTACGAAAAAACTTGGTCAGTATTTATGACATTATCTACCGAAAGGTGCTCAACAACATCACTTTGCATACAGTCAAATGTCAAAGCCATGGTCCGATATAATTATCTCTATACACACTTTCGCATTTATTAGTAGAGAATATTGGTTCAGGCGGTTTAGCGTGAAATTTCTACATACATACATACACATTTTCGCATTTATACCTAATATTAGTAGGGATTAGCCAAAGCTGTTACAATAATTATTAGTTTTGACGGCCGGTTGACGCAGCGGGAGTGTAAGCGACTGCTACGCCGAAGGTCGCAGGCTCGATTCCCGCTCAAGTCAAACATTTGTGTGCATGAACATGGATGTTTGTCTTGGTCTGGGTGTTTCTGTGTATAATATGTATGTATTTACAAAAAAAAAGAAGAAAAAGTATATATGTATGTTTATCCATTATCTAGTACCCATAGTACAAGCTTTGCTTAGTTTGGGACTAGATGGTGTTGTGTGAATGTGGTAGAATAGAATATTATATAAGTAAGCGAACGGAGTAATGACAGTGCACCATATGACAATGTATAATGTGACAGTACTGACAGATAGCACATGCGCAGCACTCAATTATTACAGCGCATGCCTTCTTACTGTCAATAGGTAGGAGGTTTATCCCTACAATCTTCGATCCTCTCTAAAATCCCTCCCAGATTATTTTTTGCATTTGATTGAAAAAGCTTTTGCTGGAAGGGTGCTTCTATTCTGTAGACCAATTTAAGACGAAACAATAGATTACCTGATCTTGCAATGTGTAATTATGTGTATGTTTTAAATTATAATTTTTATGACATTTCTAATGATTTTCCACAATGAATTTTATTTAATATTATTATGAAGTTTCTTTGTTTGCTTCTCATTTTGATTGATTTTTTTTATTGTTATTTTTATTATTACTAGTTAATTATGTTATATGTACCTATATAATATTCAAATACGATTGTAAAATTGTTAATGAATAAATAAATATGAATATCCTATGTGTTTTTTCCGGTCCTGAGCTACCTCCCCACTAATTTTTAGCCAAATCAGTTCAGCCGTTCTTGAGTTATAAATAGTCTAACTAACACGACTTACTTTTATATATATAGATGACGAAGAAAACCATAACGGATATCTAGCGTTTTTGGGTTTGGCTTTAAGGGTATACTTCTCAATTGTTACCCATAAGATGTTGTAAAACTTTATTTTATTATTTACACCCTTATACTTAATCGATTTTAAACTTTCGCGATTTGCATACATCATACAATATTATTTAGCGGGTCTTAGCCGCGATATTTTTTTTATTTCAAGGCATAAATACCTCTGTTATTCTCCTACGTTTCTACCGGCTTGCAACGATTGTGGTCGGTTTGGCTTGCAACGGTTACACCCTTATGTCGCCTTATTTTGGAAAAGCCCAGTAATACTTTTGCCCGACCCGTGAATACGCTATCCACTACTGGACCACAGCGGCAGTGATCATAATTACGTAGACAAAATATAAATCGTATGCAGAAGTTTTGGATACGCTCAAGTTTGTTTAGCTGCCCTCAATGGGCTTAGTAAAAAAGCTGACATTAACGTAGTCATGAATAGGAAGAACAAAAGACTGCAAATGCGATCTAAGTACCTGGTGATTGGAATATAATTGCATATCTTACGTATTAATGTAATTGTAATTTTATATTATTTGCCTGCCGTGGTCCAGTAGATAGCGTATGCGACTGCTGATCGGAGGTCCTGGATTCGATTCCGGGTCCGGCAAACGGCAAGAGGCTCGCCCCCTATTACGTGGGACTTTAAGAATTCACGGCGAAATGTGGGTGTTATATTACACCTCTGCCTACCCCTTCGGGGATACAGGCGTGAGTCTATAAATAAATAAAAAATAAATAGTATGAAAGGTTTTCCTTAAAAAAATTACATCTTTTGCATCAAGGAATACCTATGTAATCTATGTTATAACACCGATAAGTGACCTGCGTTATTATCATAATTATAACACAAATGAGGAAAAGGTGACAATATATGTTTACAAAATTATAAATAACATTCGTTGATAAATGTATCGAGATGAGTTGTTGTTTTTTTATGCGACATTTTTAAGGAAAATAAACGCAGAAAATACATAAAATTTACTTTGAATTGAACGCTCAAAATACCTAAATAAAATTCAGACAAATCTCAGGGCAAGTCAGAACCGCCTGCTGATATTTTTTTATTAATTTATTTAGTTTTAATATAAAAATCTAAATGAATTATTTACTTCGTTCACAATGTGACACTTATGAACAGCTTTGCAGAGTAATGCCTTAATTCAAACGTCAAGTTTAGTTAGCCTATTACACTAAATTCTAACTTTAATCAAATTAAAATATTATTAAAGTTAAAATTATTAAACATTAAATACGTGAATTCAGTTCAAAATATGCAAAGGTTCTACAATTCTTACAGACATTTATTTTGAAATCCTGGCGAATTGTTAATTATCGCTGGCTTAATAATGTGCTACTGAGAATATGGAAACAGAGTGGTGATGTGCCCGGTAACGGCAATAGGCTCGCCCCCTATTACGTGGGACCTAAAAATTCATGGCAAAATGTGGGTGTAGAATTACACCTCTGCCTACACCTTCGGGGATACAGGCGTGAGTCTATAAATAAAACATAAATAAAGAACAATGTGCTCGGTAGATGGCAATAGGCGCGCCCACTATTTATTACATTGGGACTGAAACATAGCTGGCGAAGTGTGGGTGTGTAATACACCTCTACCTACCCTTTCGAGTATAAAATCGAGAAGTTATGTTATTCTGGCAAAATTCTTCGTGTTGGTATTTTTGCATAAGTAGTTTTCTGCCATTCATGCGTCTGCAGCGTGCGGAATTGTCAACTGTTCGCCTGACAAGATGTCCACCATTTTTTTTTTTTTTTTTTTTAACCCGTGCTCCTCATGTACCCATGTGTCGGAGGGTAGGGTTTCACCTAAGCATTCCTCGCTACCCCCCGACGGGTATTGGCCCGCCAGATGGTCAGGCGGGCCCCGAACGAAACCCCCTTGGCGGCGGATGAAGATGTTGGGCTCCGCCGCCAAAACACCCAGCGGCCGCAGAGGATAGGGAGGACGGCAACACAACACCGCATCTCCTCTTCCTCCGCGGCCCCACCGCGACGCAACGATGGTGCGCCCCCATTCGGTCACGGGAGATAGGGCGCGCGGCAACGCAACACCGACACGCCTCTCCTCCCGCGACCGCACCCGACTGCGAGGGACAGACAGAACTGTCCCCCGCACCCGCACCTATGGACGCATCCTACGCAGGCCTCACGCAAGCCCACGTGGAGCGTCCCCTCCCTGGATCCCGCTTAGCTTCACCGTGGGAGAAAATCAAATCCACGGTTACTAAGCCCCCCCACCACGATAAGGTGGAGATCCCACGGGGGGGGACAAGATGTCCACCATGTAGTTTCTCTTACAACTGCTGGCAATCATTGAGGGTCTACGGAAATTGGCTTTAGATGCTCTCTATGAAAATATTTCTTTGGTACAATAAAGATGATTAAATATACCTATTTCTTAATTTTTCTGTACGGCCTAGAAACTAGAAAACCCATTTTACCACTCCTTTAAAGATGGCGGCTGCAGGTCAGGGGCTGTGACCCCAAAAAACTTGGATTTAACATTCTAACCCCCTCTAGAAATCTAAAAAATAAAATTGCGTCCTCTAATAAATGCACGCTAAGCCCAAAAAAAAATTAACTTTTCAATGGACTAATTCTAAACCATAGTATTTAAGTATATAAACTATGCTAAATAGTTGCATATATATTGTACATTCCATGAAAATTATAACGAGTAATACAAATTAACTTAAAGTTGCATTATTTATCCTTTGGAAGATAGATAAAGGCTACTACGGAAACCTACATTTTGCATGACTCGAAATGCTCTTGGCCGTTTTAGAATTTCTAAATCGTCCGTTATGAATTATGATCAAGCCGGTGAGAAATTTGATAGCCCATAATCCCTAAGTATCTAGAATACTTGTCAACAATTTCACTCGGGCAATTAATTACTTTTTGAGTAAAAAATTCGTTAACCAATATGTAGTTTACCAAGATAAACAAGGAAAAAAGGCCAAGGAAAAAAATTTACATTCCCACACATAGGTATGTGTTAAGCCTTAAGATAACCTCAAAAGTCATAAAAAAAAAAATTGCGTCTTCTAAATAAGGAAATTAAAGTATTACCTTTCAATTGAATTTCTGTTATTGCTATCATTATCTTTATATTCATAAAATTGTTGTTAAAAACATTGTCAGTAATTAATGTCTTGTATAGATAGACGGTAAGACCCACTAATGATAATCTTAGCTCATTATAAATACTGGGTGCATAGAACGGTTAAAGTACATTGCAACAGCATACTTCGTACAGTTCTCACTTCTCAACGAATTCACAATGAAAAATCTTATTATTTGTGCTCTTCTGCTAACAGTTCCGTATCAAGTAGTGTGTGATTACATCCAAAACGCCGAAGCTGGTGGCTCGTTGTCACTGAACAAGGTCGCCGCCAATTGGCAACAAGCGTTTGTACAATGTTACAACGAAGGAGCGGTGCTGGCTTCACCTGTAACTGGTGGACTGCGGCAAGCAATGCAGTCGATCATAGAAAACAACAACTCTTCGTTGCCCTACCTCATTGGAGCTAACGCGCAGTTCACCACCGGCGATTACGTATCCATCGAGGGAGTCCCGCTATCGAGAATGCCAGTTCAAGACATGTACCAGCAGTTAGTGAAAGAACATGGCAACTGTCTGACCATGAAGGCCAATATTCTGGATGCGGTATCATGCACAGCTAGCTTTCCATACATATGCTTTAAAAAGAATCCAGAATGTGGCACTTCTGATTTGGAATATCATTTTGAGCCAGCCACCGGCAGTTGCTACAAAGTTCACCCAGAACTACGAACGTGGAACGAGGCAAACTCCGTGTGTATTTCGGAGGGTGGCCACCTGGTTATCGTGAACAATGGGGCAGAGGCGAGCATTATCTACAGCAAGATCCCTCCAATGAAAGTGTCTTGGCAAAAAGACGCCGGATGGCATGGTGTGTTCATAGGTCTACGGGATTGGACTGGGAAAGGATTATGGTTGACTGGTCATGGGCAATCTACACAAAAACTGTTTAAAACTTGGGATGCAAAACAACCCGATTCTATAGGAAGATCAAATTGCGTCGTTTTAAACAGACACCTGAAATTGGACAACATTGGGTGTGATCTTACAGCTCCATTCGTCTGCGAAAAGGATCCTATCAACATTGGTTGTCCAACCAAACAACCAATTCAATTCAAACCAAAGCCAGTAACTTCGCAAACCTATGAATACGTGAACGGTGTGTGGCGACCTGTAAGTCAATATTGATGTGTTAAAGTTAGACATGCTGTTTTCTAAATTACAAACAATGGTTTTTTTATTTATATTATGGGTTTATGTAATATTGATATCTCCTACGTAAATTGTTATGTATCTGCAAAACGGCAAAATATGCAGTAAAGCGTTCCAAAGATTCAAATTAAATTAAAATATACATTTGTTGGTGCATCTTTGTGAAATTTGGTGTAAAGGTAAATGTAATGTATTGTTTTTTAACTACGTTTAAAGATTTTTAAAATATTAATATTTACTCAGATATTGTTCATAAAACTTTTTACTTCGAAGTATAGGTTACACCAGTTGTTACATCACTAGCAACATAATGCCTCACCGTCTAGTTAGGCCGAGCGCTTACATACAACTGTTACATCGACTAAACTGTTTCGTCGAGTTGTGTACTTTTCGTGATCTCTACTCAACCAAACAGTTTAGTAGATGGAAGTGCGCATACAATCGATTTTTTTATCCCCTCAAATCGACCAGTCTTTAATCAGCAACGCCTGAGTCAAGGTGTTTACAAATATAGAGACGTGGCGCCGCTTCAAATCCTTATACGAGATTGGTAGTCGTGGTCAGTCGCGGATCGACTGTTAAGTCGATGGTCTGCGCACATCAATACAATGCAATACAAATTGAGCGCTTCATCGATAGTTGTCCAACTTTTAAATCAAAAGCAAATCGATAAGCATTTTTGACTTTTTTGTCGAGCAACTATCGAGTTGACAGTATGTGCGCTTCTTTAAGACATATGATACACAACAAAATAGTTGTTCAATTAAAAAATGTATGTATGCGCTAGCCCTTACAGAAATTTGTGGTGTATGATAGATAGTACATTGAAAAATATAATGCGAAAATAGCCTTCTGGGCACGCTACCCGCCGACAGCATTGCGGAGGAATTTTTTGAAGCGTCGTAGTTTTTTTTTTATTGGTTTTCCTTTTCTATTGTTATCATTACTTATTTAGTTTTTGTATAGTTTAGTTATATAAGTAGTTTTATTTTGTCTGTATAAGTGTTATGATAAATATTTGTTAAATTTAGTGCATAATAAATAGAAAGTTTCATACAAACTTTTTTCTATTCAAATTCAATATAGCTTTGCAATGCGCACTTACGCATGCGAAAATGTTATGTTATTTTGTGTATGGTGATAGTAAGAAGGGAAGGCACTAGGCAGTGACATAGTGCGGATGCGAAGCTACAAATCAGGACATGCCACACTTGTTGTCCTGTCCTGTCCCTCCTGTCCAGCTAAGTGTTCAATGGCCGAGCTGTACGGGGCTACTAATAACGCCCTCATCATCATCAGCCCTTTATACTGGTCCCACCGCTGGGCACGTGCCTCTTCTCACTATGAGAAGGATAAGGCCATAGTACACCACGCTGGCCAAGTGCGGGTTGGCAGACTTCACATGTCTTTTCAGAACATTATGGACAACTCTCAAACATGCAGGTTTCTTCACGATGTTTTCCTTCACCGTTTAGCAAGCGATAATTAACAATTTAATACGCACATAACTCCGAAAAGTCATTGGTGCGCGCCGTGGATTCGAACCTGGACCCTCTGCTTAGCAGTCTGTCGGTCTCTCCACTAGGCTATCGCTGCTTAATAATAATAATAAATAATAAAGTCATAGATGTGGCAAATTACTGGTCACATATGACATAATCGCCATTGACACGACAAGAAGAAGAAATGACATAGTGACTTCTTATTGACACGCTTCTATTACGTCGACCTCTATATAACTAACAATGTAATGGAATCTAAGGTAACTAATTTAACCATCATCCAAACTCGTAACATAATGAAAATTGGCAGCTGTATGTAGTTCTGATGACAAAACAATAATATGGTACTGTCGAACTGATCTGATGATGGAGCTGGAAGATATGAACTGGAACTACATGATGGAAAATCGTATCATAGCTGTTTTGGATTCTTTGGCCACGATTAGGTTTCAAGGTCTGATGATGAATCCAGAAGGTAGGCACTGGCATTCCATGATGGAATATCGTATCATAGTCGTGTTTGCACTTGTGAGGAAGGCCACGTAATGGACTTTGAACTCGATGAGGTTTCAAGGTTATAACAGAGCTATTATACAGGATGTCATAAGACCCATCACCAAGCCGAAGTCTAACCGAACAAGAAAGTCTTTCCTGTTCCAGCGCCCCACGCTTTTACAATAAAATATTATAATTAAAAGCACAGCACTTCAGCCCAGAAATAGAGACAACTTGAACGATCCATAATTTATTTTTTGTTTTACGTGCCTTTATAATAGCGTGTTTTTCTAGTGTTTTTCAAACTATTAATTTATTACCTCGGTAACCAACCTCTACGTGGGAGAGGCCGCAGGAAAGGTCTAGTCACAATATACTTTATTTACATTACACATATTATAAAACTCATTCATTCAGTTGTCCGTGTGGTGACGGATTAAGAATACGGAATGTCACCACCCCATATCATCCCATGGGTGTCGTAAGAGCCGACATGGGGAGCATAATATTATGGCATAATAAAATAATAGTTATGCAGAGAACAGCACTGTAAGAGAAGGAAAACTTGATACAAACCCTATACCAACCATATATATACCGTATAGTAGTCTAATTCCTCCTTTCAAATGAGAGGCCTTGTCCAGCAGTGGACTGTTGAAGGCTGATGAACGCTGATGATATATTCATTCAGTTGTCTAAACACAGAGATCTTTGACAGTCGTTATGGACAGACATTGCTCTTGAATACACTGTCAGTACTGACACTGTCTAAGCCGTAGGATATCGACAAAGAACTCAGATATTTACATAGAGGCGCATTTCTTATGGGCGCTCTGAAGATAAACTTTCTGTGACCCAAATTGCCGCTTGGCGGCGTGGCAGTCGCGCTGTGACAGCTGTCTCTACGAGAGCAAGAGAAACGAACGTTCCTCCTGTGTTTTTTAACTGCGAGAGCAAGATAGTCGGAGAACGACGCTAGCACCGCCAACGGCGCCAACTACGAACTAAACTGGAGACAGTCCCCACTTGGAATCGGCACACGAAATCTTTAAGAACTGCGCTTCTATGTAAATCTGTATTCATTGATATTGATTTCACGACATGCATATTTAAGACTTTAGTAATGGCATTCCATCACCCTCCCAGATTATAATGTTTTGTGACGAGACATTAATTGGATAATACCTATTAGTTTTATACTTAAGTTATAAAATAAGTAGTTCGTCGTCCTAGCGTTTATCCCAGTTAGAGCCCGGGGTCTGCTAGTCTAACCGGATTTGACTAAGTAAAGGGATAACTATATTCCATGGTTTAGACTAGTGTCAGTTTATTTATAGGTACTGACTTGATCTTCATGACAATCGGGACCGACGGCTTAACCTGCTCTCCGAGGCACGTGGCAAGCGATAATTTTCAATTCAATACGCACATACTCGTCACTTCGAAAAGTCATTGGTGGATTCGAACCGTGCGCCCTGGATTCGAACCCGATACCCTCTGCATGGCAGTCTGTTGGTATCTACACTAGACTATCGTTGACTAAATTCGTGTCATCTAGGTATAATTCATTCATATCTGCTTACTGGTTCAAAGACAAAAAGATAAATAAAATGTAAACAGTATTAGGGTTGACATTAACAGGTAGGTATCATTGAATTGTCAAATTAGCCTAATCAGTATTAATTCTGAATATTAAACTATGATACTTAACCTAATACCTAATTGATGTTACCTAATTGTATTGTAAGAAAGAGTACAAGGCATGTTTTTAGAGTTGTTATAAGACAAAATATTTGTACGCCACATGGCAAAACATAGCGAAACCTTATATAAATGTACCATCTCTTACTACCTATGTTTACAAATAAAAGTATTCTATTCTATTCTATTCTATTCTATTATTGATACCACTTATATGACAAATTAAGCAAATTTTAGGGTACAGTAATAAACTTTAAAGAACCCTCATAGTTTCGCGTCCGTCCGTCTGTTTGTCTGTCGCATTTACACAAAAACATTGTAACTGCATGACATTTAATTTTTCTATATCATTGAATGGGGTATTTTTTGATATTTCTCATGCATGCTCTTCGGTTAAGGGTACTTTTAGCCTGTCCTGGCTTAGGATGTCCCCAATCTGCTCAGAGAACGTCCGCCTAGGTCTTCCATTTCCTTCTGTCCCATTCACACTAGCCTTATATAACTTCTTGGTTGATCAAATCGCAGGTAATGGTTGGTTCCTAGTTGTACCTCATTTAAGTTGGTTGTACTTACAATCACACAGAGCACAATATACCGGTTGTCACAAGACCCACCACCAAGCCGAAGTCTACTCGTTGTGGACATCATGCCAAGTCATACTAACAAAAAAAATACCTGGCAAACGATTTTTTTTTTTGAGTTTTCACTTTTTTTTAACCGCAATTAAAAGCGCGCGCGTGCAATGCTCGAAATACCTACTTATCCATGGGGTTATAGGGCATCTAAAGAACATATTGCCGGGGTAAATGCATCGATTTTGTACCTAATTAGAAAAATTCCATGGTAACTTTGAGCCTCAATATCGCCTGAACCAGTAATTTCCCAGGTATGGTGCCGAAGTAAAAAATGTTCGTACTGATTGGTACAACATGGGATTTCAGTTTTCGTTAGGGATCTTGTTACCCCTGTATAAAATGAACTTGTTTGTTTGTTTTTCGTGTGAGTGTGTGGCCAACTCTTGTGTCGGAGATTTTCAGACCGCCCGAAGGCCTCCGTCATGGCCTAACGATCCTTATCCTTAGACAAGAACCGAGACCGACAGCTTTACCTGCCCTCCGAAGCACAGTAGCGCAGATGTAAATGCCACACACGGTCACCCATCCAAGTGGAGACCTGTGCAAGCGTTGCTTAACTTTGCCGATCTGTCACGAACGGCAAGCCAAGTCTCGCTATGAGCGCTACAAATGAACTCATATTCCTATTTTTACTATTTATCAGGATACGCTCTATAAGAGTTGCTAATAATCTTTTGACACTTACATATGGCAATACAAAACAAAGTAATACCTATTTGACTCCCACGCATTATGAAAAATCTATTTCCGTACGAGACGCGACTCGTATTGCAAGCCAGAGACAGTATTGTATAGGGCTATGATTCATCTATACCTGCATCACAGACGTATAAAAACCTACATATAAATAAAATTGAAGTGTTTTTCAGTAATAAAGTAAATATGATTTTCCAAATGCATATACTTTGTTACACGAAATCAAATCATATGGTAACCTTTTTTAGAAATGTTATCTGTCTGGCTGTGTTTCTGTTTGTCCGACGCGACGTAGTTTTGGAACGGCAGAACCGACTTCAATGGGACTTTCACTTTCCACTAGATGATGAAAGACTTTGTAAGACTACCGGCCGGTTTCTGAATTGAGAATTTCGCGTTGAGAACAATTTAAACACTAATTATATACTACTTAATCAATTTTCTGTTTCACAAAAAAATGTTTTGACACATTTTGAGTATTTGTGCTTGTAAAATCTAAAATTTGACACAACATATGATAGACTCATGATCAACTCCATATCAACTCTATATTAGGCGGCTCCACACAGACCGAGCAGCCTCGCGAGGAAAATGCTTCGCGAGGCTGCTCGGTCTGTGTGGACGTGGCTCGGTCGAGGAAAACGCATGTGCCGCCGCGGCCGAGCTTACCGTGCGCCCGAGCTACCGAATTAGACACGTCCACGCAGAGCGCGCAGCCTCACGAGGAATTGGCGCGCGAGGCTGCGCGCTCTGTGTGGACGTGCCCCGGCCGAGGCAAGCGCGTGTGCAGCCGCGGCCGAGCGACCGAGCGGCCGAGCCATCGAGTTCGGTTTTTTGTTTTGCCGCGGTCTGGACGCTGTTTCGTGCCTCGCTCGAACATAGTAATCCCTACTAATAATATAAATTCGCAAGTGTGTTTGTATGTTGGACATTTTTTTTATAGACTCACGTCTGTAGCCGCGTAAGGATAGGCAGAGTTGTAATATTATTACATCCACATTTCACCATGAAATGTTTAGGTTCCACGTAATAGGGGACGAGCCTATTGCCGTTAACGGGCACATCAGCAGACATAACGTACACGTTCCGTTTTCACTAAGATACCGAATTGAACAAATTCAACAAACTGTTCATTAAAATAAAATAATCGTTGAAATAATTTTAAATACAACTTTATTTCGACTTTTTATTTGTTTCCGTATAAAAATAATTAACTGACAAGTGTGCTTCTTTGTAAAATGTTAATTAATACGAATTTATGGTTAGTACCGGTTTTTTACTTGTATCGGAACGTACTAGTGTTGTTCGGTTTAAGTTATTCATGACTTGAAGAAAACTCAGTTGAAAGTGCTTTGAAAAAATATCACTCTGACCTGTGAAACAGAAAAAACTTAAGTTGACTTCAACTAGTTCAGAAATTTTCAACTGATGAAAGCTGAAATTCTCAATTCAGAAACCGGCCGCAAAGTTGTATAATTATTTTTTTCTCAATTTATCAGTGCTAAGTGAGGTTTGACAAATGTCAAATGTTTTCAGAAACGCGAATAGGTGGGTCCACACAGAGCGAGCAGCCTCGCGAGGCATTTGCCGCGCGAGAAAACGGTCCCCGAACGAGCGAGGCCATAGAATAAAGCTGCGTTCACATTTATCTGACGTGATCTCTCGTGACGGTCTCTGTCGTAATTACTTACCGTTCACATTTGTCTGTCGCCGTCTGTCGCGATCTGTCGCAATTTTAAATCAGTTCTGTCTTGACTCTCGTAGAGTTCACACTTTCGCAATGTTTTTGATGAATTATCCGATTCAGATTAAGTAGATATCCAATCATATCCATAAATTATTTACATAGGATTATATTATTTCGTATTCAATTAGCTCATCTATAGGTACTGTATAAGAATAATATTATAAAAAGGAAGTCAATTAGTTCGTCGTCCATTGCGCACAATTGCATACGCGCGTCTGACGCTTTAGTGCGGTTTCAGATTAGCGTATTATACGCGCGTATAAGCTCGTTTTTGGAAGCGCATGTAGGCGCGTATAGGCGCGCCTTTTGGCACACGCGCAACTCGTACGAGCGTTGACGCGCTTCTAAGCTCGTATAACCACGAGCCGTCAAAATCCATGTTGACATTGACAAGACGTCACTACCTTTTCGAGCGAACACGCCCGTTTACGTGAGTCTGGTTTTTTGAAGCGCGTATTGTAGCGTGCGTGTAAGCGCGTATCTAAAACGACCGTATACGCGCAGAAAAATACGCTAATCTGAAACCGCCCTTACGACAGACAGTGGCGCGTCCACATTAGTCTGACGATTTGTGTCGCGCGAGTTAACTGTACGGAACCCAACAATGTTAGCTATCTCTCCCCACCAAATTATTTAAATAATCTTATTGTCATCTTAGCATTAATTTATTATAAATACCTTTGTAGATCTAACATTACCGATTACTATTTTATATTTTAAATATACTGTTAAGCTGTTATAATTAAATAAAGTATTTTTTTTACAATTAATCTAAGTCCAATCTCTTAATTCGCGCTGTACCGCCCCTCCCCCACCTCTCTGTCGCAGACCGGGATATTGTCTGTCGCGACACGACAGACGCCGTCACGACAGATTACATCAGATAAATGTGAACGCGGCCTAGAGCGCGGCAGCCTCGGCACCGTAGGAAAAAAACAAAATTGTAGTTGACATAAAGTTTGAATTCAGAACATGAAAACATAGTTGAAAATCTATTATGTATTATTGCGCATGTATCAAATTGTCGACTTGTGAATTAGCGTGAAATAGTACATTTGCCATCTATCGGTCTACGTATCAATGTGAGATTAGCATACGCGCTTACACGCGCGCTACAATACGCGCTTCAAAAAACCAGACTCACGTAAACGGGCGTGTTCGCTCGAAACGGTAGTGACGTCTTGTCAATGTCAACATGGATTTTGACGGCTCGTGGTTATACGAGCTTAGAAGCGCGTCAACGCTCGTACGAGTTGCGCGTGTGCCAAAAGGCGCGCCTATACGCGCCTACATGCGCTTCCAAAAACGAGCTTATACGCGCGTATAAAACGCTAATCTGAAACCGCACTAAAGCGTCAGACGCGCGTATGCAATTGTGCGCAATGGACGACGAACTAATTGACTTCCTTTTTATAATATTATTCTTATACAGTACCTATAGATGAGCTAATTGAATACGAAATAATATAATCGTATGTAAATAATTTATGGATATGATTGGATATCTACTTAATCTGAATCGGATAATTCATCAAAAACATTGCGAAAGTGTGAACTCTACGAGAGTCAAGACAGAACTGATTTAAAATTGTGACAGATCGCGACAGACGGCGACAGACAAATGTGAACGGTAAGTAATTACGACAGAGACCGTCACGAGAGATCACGTCAGATAAATGTGAACGCAGCTTTATTCTATGGCCTCGCTCGTTCGGGGACCGTTTCCTCGCGCGGCAAATGCCTCGCGAGGCTGCTCGCTCTGTGTGGACCCACCTATTCGCGTTTCTGAAAACATTTGACATTTGTCAAACCTCACTTAGCACTGATAAATTGAGAAAAAAATAATTATACAACTTTGCGGCCGGTTTCTGAATTGAGAATTTCAGCTTTCATCAGTTGAAAATTTCTGAACTAGTTGAAGTCAACTTAAGTTTTTTCTGTTTCACAGGTCAGAGTGATATTTTTTCAAAGCACTTTCAACTGAGTTTTCTTCAAGTCATGAATAACTTAAACCGAACAACACTAGTACGTTCCGATACAAGTAAAAAAACCGGTACTAACCATAAATTCGTATTAATTAACATTTTACAAAGAAGCACACTTGTCAGTTAATTATTTTTATACGGAAACAAATAAAAAGTCGAAATAAAGTTGTATTTAAAATTATTTCAACGATTATTTTATTTTAATGAACAGTTTGTTGAATTTGTTCAATTCGGTATCTTAGTGAAAACGGAACGTGTACGTTATGTCAAAGTCAGTTAGTTCTATTTTTAATACAAAATATTTGTGGCCAGGTATATTTGAGGTATAATTCTATATACCTCCATGGTGGCCACAGCGTAATTATTTGGATTGATTTAACACGGAAATCTCTTATTTATATTTTCTAACCCTTCAATTTGTTCCTAATAATGTTGTAATCTATTTTTTCCAAATATTCAATAGTCTTTGAACCTTTTTTCTATAAATTCTATTTAACGACCTTCTTGTTGTGTAGACGTCAGTATGAAGTAACCGCTGCTTAGCAACCGTAGTGTGGACAGTTTGACATACTGGCTGTCATATTACTCGTGATCACGGGTTAAAAGACCAAAGTTGTATAATTAATTTTTTCTCAATTTATCAGTGCTAAGTGAGGTTTGACAAATGTCAAATGTTTTCAGAAACGCGAATATAGAGTTGATATGGAGTTGATCATGAGTTGATCATATGTTGTGTCAAATTTGAGATTTTACAAGCACAAACACTCAAAATGTGTCAAAACAATTTTTTGTGAAACAGAAAATTGTTTCAGTAGTATATAATTAGTGTTTAAATTGTTCTCAACGCGAAATTCTCAATTCAGAAACCGGCCGTTGGTCTTTTAACCCGTGATCACGAGTAATATGACAGCCAGTATGTCAAACTGTCCACACTACGGTTGCTAAACAGCGGTTACTTCATACTGACGTCTACACAACAAGAAGGTCGTTAAACAGAATTTATAGAAAAAAGGTTCAAAGACTATTCAATATTTGGAAAAAATAGATTACAACATTATTAGGAACAAATTGAAGGGTTAGAAAATATAAATAAGAGATTTCCGTGTTAAATCAATCCAAATAATTACGCTGTGGCCTCCATGGAGGTATAATTCTATATACCTCCATGGTGGCCACCATGGAGGTATATAGAATTATACCTCAAATATACCTGGCCACAAATAATATTTTGTATTAAAAATAAAACAAACTGACTTTGACATAACATACACGTTCCGTTTTCACTAAGATACCGAATTGAACAAATTCAACAAACTGTTCATTAAAATAAAATAATCGTTGAAATAATTTTAAATACAACTTTATTTCGACTTTTTATTTGTTTCCGTATAAAAATAATTAACTGACAAGTGTGCTTCTTTGAAAAATGTTAATTAATACGAATTTATGGCTAGTACCGGTTTTTTTACTTGTATCGGAACGTACTAGTATTGTTTGGTTTAAGTTATTCATGATTTGAAGAAAACTCAGTTGAAAGTGCTTTGAAAAAATATTACTCTGACCTGTGAAACAGAAAAAATTTAAGTTGACTTCAACTGGTTCAGAATTTTTCAACTCATGAAAGCTGAAATTCTCAATTCAGAAACCGGCCGTAAATCTTAATAATTATATATATTTCTTGTGTGCGTGTGTATGTCGCTGAACTCCTCCTAAACGACTGGACCGATCTTGATGAAATTTTTTGTGTGTGTTCAAGGGGACTTGAGAATGGTTTAGAATCACAATTCAGTCCACTGAAAAATGATTTTTACTTAATTTTTAATTTGTAAATAGTTGTGGATTTTATAGAATCTTATATTAATAATTTCGTCAAGGCGTACATCGAAACCTTACCTGAATAATAAAACATAAAAAAATAAAGAATTCGAGTCGACAACATATATCCGCTTAATTCGGATTGTCGAGTAACATTTTGAATTAAGTCTTAACACGAAGTAGTTTGTATGTGTAAATACTTTTTGCAGTTATATAGTATCTGCCCAATAAAGGAGATTTGTGTTACCCCGAACATAAATGTAGATGATACACTATGACTAGAGAACCCCAAATTTACGTCAGCGAAGCCACGGGCAATAGCTAGTATTATTATAAAGGTTTTACCCAGTGGGTGGCTCTTTTAACAAGATATAGGTCGGTTCACGAAAGTTGACCAGAAATGGCGGCCGTCGCGCATATGTACATTCGTGCACCAATGGCGTGGCTCCATTCTTGACGCATTTAGGGAATGCGTCAAGAACGGAGCCACACCATTGGCATTCCACCCGCGCCTCACCCCGCACCTCCACGGAGACCTAAAAAAATGATTTCTGCGCAGTGGTCATCTTTCGTGAACCGAGCTATACCAAAATAACGCGTATGACACCGCGGGCAGAAATAAGTTATTAAAAGAAAAAAAGAAAAGAAAAGTTTATTTTAAAACAGCACATAGGACACATAATAGAGAACAAGTAGGTACATATACAACAAATAGTACTATTAGAACATTAAAATATATATATATATATATATATATATATATATATATATATATATATATATATATATATATATATATATATATATATATATATATATATATATATATATATGTATAAAAAAAAGAAACAATTAAGTAAGTACAATAGAATATGGCGAGGTATGTGTCCCATCGCTGGCCAAAAAAGGTGGCTGTTTCAGCACTATGTCCAGTGATGCTGGTGCATACCGGACGCTGGTATTCTTCCAGCCCCTTCTGGACATCCCGGATGTGCCACCATCGCCGTGTCGATCACAACATGCAATCCGTGTGAGGTGTATCAGTGAATGTGTATTGTGTAGTGATTTATATATTATATAGTTATTTGCATAAATAAATAAAATAAATAAATATATAAATGATATAAGTTACAAAATATATAGAAGGGCGTCAAACTGTGGTGCCGACTGCCGGTAACGAGTTGAGGGCTGACTCGCCGTCAGCTGATGTGTACCTATGCATTACATCATAATACAGTTTAAGTTGCTAAACAATGAAGTTTAGTCAACTTAGGTTACTAATTTATTAGAATATAACTATAGTAATTAATTAGCTTTATCAATATTTCAATAATATTAGATAGCAAAATTAGATATAATTAAAATTAAACAAACATTATGTATTTACCATCATTTAACATACGATATTACGAATCTATAGATATCAAATTAAAATTATAAGTTAACCATTATTTAACATAATTACGATACTACGAATCTACATAGGATATTTAAATGTATATGAATTATATAGATTAGAACTCAATTATATCAAGGAAGGTATTGTAGGTAACAGTAGGAAATGTATAAATTCAAACATTAAACAAAAGACATGTCAACATTCACGTTACCCAGCTCACGTTGAGACTCTATTAGGTAATGTCTAAGCCGCTTTTTAAATGTAAATGTGCTTTTTATTTGCCTCAAGGGTGGGGGCAGGTTGTTCCATATTTTGGAAGCTGCGTAACGAAAACTTCCTGTAAATGAAGTACTACTGTGAGCGCGTATCGATAGTTGTTGCGCGCACCTCCTACCCGAACACTGTCTATTACTCGTCACCCAATTAAGCTTATTGTATAGATAGGTCGGTTATTTGTACTTGATGACACCAAAGAGAAGGCATGATAAGTGTAGTTTCCTGTGCGATTTCATTTTTAACATGAAGTGCTGGTTTAAGAATGGTGTAACATGACTTCTAAATGGAATCGAGAAACAAAAACGGGCACAAGCATTCTGGACGCGTTGAATGAGACGGTGAGTTCTAGCTAAGAGTCTAGGTCCGAAGACAGTGTCAGCGTAATTGAGTTTAGAAAGAACTAGGGATTCCACCAGTTGCATTCGGAGTTCCTCGCACAGGTACGGTCTCATTTTATATAAAATCTTTAATCGGTAGAAACAGTTGCAAACAGATTCTGCGATATGATCCTCAAATCTGAGCTCACTGTCCATGCGCAATCCAAGATTACGAGCTTCGTTAACTCGACCAATAGGCTATTCCATCAAGGATATTGGGGGCGTGGAGGGTAACGAATTGAGCCTATGTTTGGTGCCCAAAAGCATATATTTGGTTTTATTAGGGTTAAGCATGAGACCGTGACTCTTACTCCATTCAGATATAGTCTTTAGGTCTTGGTTGAGGGTGGTGACAGCCGCTCCCCACTCATGTGGTTTGAACGAGATATATATCTGAATGTCATCGGCATAAATGTCAAAGCTACAGTTTTTAATACTCTTCACCACGTCAGCACAGTATAAGCTAAATAGAATAGGTCCAAGTATGGAGCCCTGCGGCACTCCTTTTTTGACAAAAACCCGCTCAGATACATGGTTTCCACCATCACCTGACCTCAACTGCACGTACTGCTGTCGGTGGTCCAGATAACTATGAAGGCAACGCAAAGTATTTTGATCAAAACCATAATAGCGCAGCTTGGATAAAAGCAGGAAAATGTCAATACTGTCAAACGCGCGCGAGTAATCGAGCAGAACCAGCAGGGTACACATTTCGGCATCTTGAGCAGTCAATATATTATCAGTCACATCGAGCAGAGCCGTTGAAGTACTATGTCGTCTCCTAAAACCCGACTGCAACGCGGGCAGAATAGTATTTTCCTTCAAGTAGTCTGACAGTTGCTGACAGACAACTTTCTCTATTACCTTGGATATACAAGGCAGGATGCTAATCGGTCGTAGGTCCGACACAGTACTTGGACTGGGGTTTTTTTGGAATCAGTCTAACTGCAGCAACTTTCCACAAGGCAGGGAAAGTTGACGTTTCAAATGAACGATTGATAATGTGAGTCACAGGAGTGAGAATGTAGGGCAGAGACAAGGTTAACATTTTCAGAGTAATACCATCACATCCCTCCGCATTTGACTTCAGACCTGAAATGTGGCGCATGACGTCAGCTTCGTCTACCGGAGATATCTTGAAAATGGAATCACTGAAGGAATGAAACTCGTAATATGTTAGTATAGATATGGTCGGCCTTGTCTCGCTAGGAACTGAAAGAAAGGCATTGTTGATCCGGTTAGCGTCCGCAAACTGGGGAGGTAGCTCCTTTGACCGTCCTCTATTAGTTGGAACTAAGGTGGATTTAATATTTTTCCAGAGTGATTTAGGATCCTTAATTTTGTTATTTATGTTGTATTTAAAATACGCACGTTTTTCGTTGTGCACTGCAGTGATAACTAAGGCTTTTAAGTCCCTATAATATTGCTTTTTAGTCTCGGTTTTCATCGCCCTATATTTAGATAGGGCTTTGTCACGTAGCCTCATCATGGCTTGCACAGTATCCGTTATCCACGGATATGACGGTTCTTTTATAGTGCATAATTTAAGGGGCGCATGGATATCGAATACTGTTACAAGACACACTTAATAATATTTATATTAGATAAAGGACTAATTATACTATCTGTATAGTATAGTATAATTAATCCTTCATCTTCCACACAGTTTATTTATTTAAAACAGTGATAGCCTAATAGAGAGACTGACGGACTGCTACGCAGAGGGCCTTGGGTTAGAATACACGGCACACACCAATGACTTTTGAGGAAACTCTCATGTCTGAGAGTTCTCCGTAATGTTCTCGAAAGACATGTGAAGTCTGCCAACCCGCACTTGGCCAGCGTGGTTGACGTTGACGCTACCCCTCTCATAAGCAGAAGAGTTATTAATTTATTATTGTTTTAATTTATATTCATATATTATTTCTTTATTTATATATATTATTTATATATTATATTTATAATACTTTATGAATTCTGATGATGATTCTTTCTTTTCTGCCGATAGTTCTGATAACGTAACGCTAGATGGGAGTTTTCATTCTCTTACTGATACATTAGGTGACATTGTGAGGAAAACTTTCAATCAAACTACTTGCAGCAATTTTAATGTATGTCATATTAATGCACAAAGCATACCTAGCCATTACAGCGACTTGCTAGAGGCTTTCACTAACGCCTGTTCATGCTATCCTGGTTTCGGAGAGTTGGCTTAAACCGCATCTTCTTTCTACCACTTACCCTCTCCCTGGTTTTATTTTGATCCGTAATGATCGAGTCGACCGGAGGGGGGGAGGTGTAGCTATTTATCTCCGCAGTAATTTGCCCTATAAAATTCTGTCTTCATCTTCTCCCAACTCAACTACCACTGCGGAGTATATTTTTATCGAAGTTTGCGTTAAAGGGTCCAAATTGGTCCTTGGTGTCGTCTACTGTCCTCCTTCTGTAAATTATTTCTCCAGTCTCGAAATGAGTCTGGAATCTTTAGGGTCGGAGTATTCACATCATATCATCATGGGCGATTTTAACACCGATCTCCTGTCCCCTTGTACCCAAAGATCTTCCAAACTCCTGGACATTGTTAAGTCAGCCAGTCTGCACATCTTACCTCTGCAACCTACCCATCACAACATGGTAGGTGACGACACCTGGCTGGACTTGATCCTAACCTCCGATCCCACCCTAGCCTCTTCCTACGGTCAACACATAGCTCCTGCTTTCTCTCATCACGACCTCATTTTCCTCTCCTACATCCTAAAACCACCCAAATCCCCACCTAAGGTTGTGCAGAGGCGTTGTTTTGGTCGTATGGACGTAGAAAAGCTGTGTCAGGACGCTGCCTTACTTAACTGGGACAATGTGTTCCAGGCTACCACAGTAAACGACAAAGTCAAAGCCTTCAATGACAATCTCATTGGCCTATATGACGTACATGCTCCAATAAGGAAAATAAAGTTAAAACGTCCTCCAGCACCTTGGCTAACGAGAGGTGTCCGGATGGCGATGAGGCGCAGGGACCGGGCTTTTCGCAAGTACAGGAGAGACCGTTGTGAAGACACCTGGACGGCTTATAAGGCTGCAAGGAATCGGTGTAACCAGATGATACGCAACGCTAAACGCCGACATATTCAAGAAAATATCTCCTGTTCATCCCCTGCTGATGTTTGGAAGTTCCTTGGAACTCTAGGCATTGGCGGGAAGCGTCGTTTTGATTTCCAGGGGACACTTGGTTTGAATGATATAAATCAACATTTCACCACAACCGCTCTCCTTGATCATCAAACCAAGTGTCTCACTATCGATTACCTCAGTAATTTGACCCAACCAAACATCCAATGTTTCAGTTTTTCTCCTATAGCTCCGGACGAGATCAAAAGGATTATCCGCTCCATAAAGTCAAATGCGGTGGGCTGTGATCAGATCAGTCGCCGCATGATCATGACTATCCTTGAACACCTTATCCCTGTGCTCACGCACATCATCAATTTTTCCCTTGACTCCAGTGTTTTCCCTGACTTATGGCGCAAAGCCTTTGTCTTACCTCTGCCCAAGATCCAGAATCCTTCCTTACCCAATCACTTCCGTCCAATTTCCGTTCTTCCTTTTCTGTCCAAAGTACTTGAGGCCAGTGTCCATAAGCAGTTATCTCGCCATGTTCATGTTAATAATCTTTTAAGTCCCATGCAGTCTGGCTTTAGGCCTGGCCACAGTACTGTTTCCGCTCTCCTTAAAGTGACTGGCGACATTAGGTCAGGCATGGAGGACACCAAAGTCACGGTGTTGGCTTTAGTTGATTTCTCTAACGCCTTTAATGTCGTCAGTCACGACATCCTGCTAGCTATCCTTTCCCACCTTATGGTCTCTTCCGAGGCTCTGGAATGGTTCTCGTCATATCTTCGTGGACGTCAGCAGTCGGTTCGCGTCGAGGAATCCTCGTCAAACTGGCGTGAGATCGGCTCTGGCGTTTCACAAGGCGGTATTCTTTCCCCACTTCTATTTTCAATTTTTATCAATCTCCTAACCCAAAATCTTCAATGCGCCTATCATCTGTATGCCGATGATTTGCAGCTTTACGCTCAAGCAAGTATTGAGAACGTATCTTCTGCTGTAGCTCGTGTGAACAGTGATCTTGAATATCTGCATAGTTGGTCTAAATCTTTCGGTCTGTCAGTAAATCCCAGTAAGTGTCAAGCAATAGTTGTGGGCAGTCAAAGAATTTTGAGTAGACTTGATATGACCGCACTACCATCGATCATTTTCAATGGATCAGTTATCGAATATTGTCCAGTAGTTAGGGACCTGGGCCTACATGTAGACTCTACTCTAAATTGGCGTGCTCAGGTGACTCACGTCAGTCAAAAAGTCACCGGTACCCTGCGTGCTCTTTATCGCCTGAAAAATTTTCTACCGACCAGGACCAAGACAATGCTTGTGCATACTCTAATTTTCCCCATAATCGACTATGGTGATGTGTGTTATTTCGACCTGAATGCAGACCTTCTCAATAAACTTGACCGTCTTCTCAATAACTGCATTCGATTCGTCTTTAATCTTCGCAAGTATGACCATGTGTCTACTTATCGCTCTCGTTTGAAATGGTTACCTATCCGTCAACGCCGTAGTATGCGTGCCCTCACAACACTTTACTCTATCCTCATGTGTCCTAATCCACCTACCTATTTAATCCCTTATTTTAAGTATCTATATTCCAACCACGACAGAACGTTACGTTCTTCTAACAATCTACTTCTTCTCTGTCCGACACATAACTCTGATTTCCTTCATTCTTCTTTTCCTGTGCAATCTATTCTTCTGTGGAATGCCCTCCCTCTGGAAATCAGGATGGCTACTAGCCGACATGCATTCAAATTGAAAGTGCGGCAACTACTGCAGAACGAGTTGGCAGGATCATCACAGAGTTGACATCTCTATTTAATTGTAGTTATTATTATATATTTTTCTATATATATAATTATATTTATATTATGTATAATATATATATATATATATATATATATATATATATATATATATATATATATATATATATATATATACTTGTGTGTGTGTATGTATATAGTGTATTCTTATTTATGAATAATATTTATATGTCTATATATTTCTAGCATATTATCTTTATGTATACCTATATAATACCTTGATTAGTTTTATTCAATATAAAGAATTGTCCTTCTCTTCTTATACTAACTTCAATTTACACCTACTTTGTTCAATCTCTGCACCACCCAAAAGGTAGACTGGTAGAGAATGCCTTAGGCATTAAGTCCGCCTATACATATTCATTATAGTGTATGTATGAAGTTTAATAAAAAAAAAAAAAAAAAAGAGGCCGTTGCGCAGCAATGGAACCGTACATGGGCTGATGATGACCACAAAATCTTAAAAACTACTCTTAATATTTGTAGCTGAAATCTAGTCAGTGTGGTTGTGTAATGCACCTCTGCCTACCCCTTCGGGGATAGAGGCGTGAAGTTATGTATTTATGTATGTCAATCTAGTCATTGCATCTCTCTTACGCGCCACTAAGCACACTCAAGGTTATCGGCAGCGTCTGAATCGCAATTAAAAAGCTATTAATTGCGTTTGCGCAGTTTGGAAGGCGAACAATGAGTCTTGTACTGGCGCTAAAAGTTTACTGTGCGTTTGTTTTGACGTATATCCATGTAACATGTAGTTGACGGGAAATGTACATGACTTACAATAATCGTCACATCGCAGGTTTAGACATAGAGCTTAGATATTGGTTTAGATAACTAAAACCATAAATAACAAAATGTTTTCTACGAGTTATGATAATACAAAAAAAAATATATAGAGTGACATAATTATGACAAATAAAAAGGAATAATTCTGAGTTTATATCGGTTTTCCTCTTAGGTTATATTTCTTCTCAAGAGGTCATTCCACAGAGTATATAGGATATAGGAGGATATAGGATATTTGTATATAGGAGGAGGTCATTCAGCTAGGAAAAGCCGGCTTTGTCTAGCATAGGGATTTGACTTTTATAAGTGTTGTAAGTAAAGAAAATGCAGAAAAAAATATGTTTGTGCTATCTTCTTACAGAAAATCGACGTAATGTAACGGTTCCTATACTGTTGCGTTTCGTTCCCTGAGTGAGAGTGCCGGAGGTACATCCCTAATTCCTTCTCCCTCATCCCACTCATCCTCCTATTCCTTTCCCCACCACCAGAGGTGGTCTTGGTGGTGCTTGTGTCCATGGGCGGGCGCTTACCATCAGGCGATCCGTACGCTCATTTGTCGCTTACATATAAGAAGAAGAATTCACGGGAGTAAAATAAAACCAGTCAAGTTCATGTCGAGCCATCCACAATGTAGGGTTCCGTAGTACCTACCCAGTGATTCCTTTATCAAAACTTATTCGTTAATGTTTTTCTCTAAGTGAATTCAGACATGCTGTCATATAATTACTTAATTAAACTACTCTTTGAGGGTAATCAAACCGGGTATGGTTCATAATGCTACAATTGCAATTAGTTTTTTTGGGTACGGGCTCCATACAATGTTTCCCATTATCTTTTAAAAGCCAATTTATAAGGTCATTATTGGGAATAATTAAAAAAAAGAAACCACGCGAGAAGTAGGTATATCACCAGAAAAAAATTGTCATCAAAATCGCTCCACCTACTGGTAAAAAGTTTTAAGGTAGCAAATTTAAATAAAATGCATTTATTCTTCCTTTTTAGTCTTTCAAAAACGCAGTTTATATCTGTTTCTCCTAAGACCTTTAAACAGATAGGTACAAATAGTGGAGCCAAAAATAAACCAAGATAAAATCCGACTAACAGAAGTAGGCAATTTGAGTCCAATAAATATTTACAATTACATGATCGACACATCCGCATACGTAACGTACTAACAGTATTATTTAAAATTCCTTTGACATATCATAACATAGGTTCACGCTTTTATCTCCGTAGGGGTAGGCAGAGGGTCAGTTATTTGGGGGCTGATTGAAGGAAAATTATGAACCCTTTAAAGTCGAAATCAAATTTATTTGTTCATATAGGTTACACAGCAACACTTATGAACGTCAATTCTTTTTTTTACTAAACGTGACTCCATCAACCACTATGCCACCCATATACTAGGCATTAATTAAAAAGTTAGCGGCGGTATTCAAGCATATCCGCAGATACAGTATCAGTAACCGGTAGATTTAATCGATAAGTCGCGGTTATCGGTCAGATAACGGAGTATTAGCTACGAGAAAGATTAGCTGAAAGCTTACATGCGGTGGAAACTTTTCCATGGCAATTAGGCGATATGCCGCTGCGAAGTTTTACGTATTACTGGTTGCACTAGGCAGCGATAGCATAGTGGAGATACCAACAGAGTGCCATACAGAGGGTATCGGACTCGAATCCACGGTGCGCACCAATGACTTTTCGAAGTTATGTGCGTATTGAATTGTTAATTATCGCTTTTCCCGTGGCTCGGAGAGCACGTTAAGTTTTCGGTACAAGCTGTCACGAGGATCTTTGACAGTTGTTATAGGGAGTCAGTACCTTGAACGAACTGATACTAGTGTATACATTTTTTTTTGGTGTTGGGTTGGCAAATCCTAATGGAGTCCCTCCGCCCTGGAGGAAGGCTGAAGGGGACTGTCAGACTCTTACTGGCTAAAAACCAACCCGTGTTCCTCATGTACCCATGTGTTGGGGGTTCGGGTATCACCGAAGCATTCCTCGCTACTCCCCGACGGGTATTGGCCCGCCAGATGGTCAGGCGGGCCCCGAACAAAACCCCCTTGGCGGCGGATGAAGGTGTTGGGCTCCGCCGCCAAAACACCCAGCGGCCGCAGAGGATAGGGCGCGCGGCAACGCAACACCGACGCGTTTCGGTGTCTCCTCCCGCGATCGCGCCCGACTGCGAGGGACAGAAGAACTGTCCCTCGCACCCGCACCTTTGGACGCATCCTGCGCGGGCCTCCGTCAAGCCCACGCGGAGCGTCCACTCCCGGGATCTCGTTTAGCTTCACCGTGGTTGACCCAAACACGGTTACTGAACCCCCTCACCACGACAAGGTGGGGATCCCACGGGGGGAGGACTAGTCTATACATAACATAACATAACTTCACGCCTTTTATCCCGAAGGGGTAGGCAGAGGTGTATACACACCTAGAATATAACCTTATGGGTTATAAACTGGGTGTGTATACACACATATCCTTTTGGGTTGAAACTGGCCTAGTAATTAACACTGTTAGCCTGACTACTAAGTTAGAGGTCTTTGATTTCTACCTTAGACAAATGTTTCGATGATGCTAAGTATAAACTTTATTTCACATTTGGCAAACGTGCAGCCGCCGCCTATGGACACAGGCAACACCAGAGAAAGCACAAGTGCGTTGCTAGCCTTTGGGATGAAACAAAGAATAAGAGAAATAGCGGGATGAGGGAGAAGGAAAGAGGGGATGGGGTTTCTGGCACTCTCACTAACCGAACTACACGCAATAGTATAGATAATGCCACTATAAGTCGATATTCTGTGGGAGGGTAGTACTTCCTTCCTTTCCTACCTTTTTTATATTGAATGTAGCAAACAAAAAAAAATAAAGTACCCATAACCGACGAGCATGTATGATGAGGTTAATGAATGTCGAGGAAACGAAAGAGGTGTGTTAGAACCGGAGTATTTGGCGTTCCATAGTCTCTGCATACCCCAATGGAAGACAGGCGTGACGATAGATAGATAGATAGCTAGAGGTAGCCCGCAGCTACGTCCGTATTTTTTTTTAAATTTAAGCTGTTGTTCTCGATCCTGTAGGAATTTCGAGAATTTCTTAGTGCACCCCTACGGTCCCCAAGGAACAAACATGCCAAATTTCAGCTTCTTGCAACCAATAGTTTTGGCTGTGCGCTGCCTGTCTGTCAGTCAGTAACGTAAAGATTTTATATAAACAAATAAATCATCATCAGCCTTTAACAGTCCACTGCTGGACTAGGCCTCTCCTTTGAAAGGAGAAATTGGCCTACTATACCACGCTGACCAAATGGGTTGGTATAGGGTTTGCATCAAGTATTTCTTCTCTTACAGTGCTGTTTTCTACATAATGTGCTCGCTCTGTCGGCTCTTACGACACCCATGGGATGATATTGGGTGGTGACAATCCGTAATCTGGAAATAATATGTAAAAAAATCAGAATTATTGTATGTATTTTAATATGGTTTTTATTCGTTAAAATATTTTTTAGAGGTATCTTTGTGTTTTTTTTTCTATCGATTAAAGTTAGTTGTATTATGTTTACAACACAGTATTTAACTAGAGTATATCCTGAAAAATATCATATATTTTTCTGATTGTGTTAACTGAATTGAATCATATACTTTCAAACATTATAAAACTCGCGCTTAGCTCTTGTAAACCCCTTAATCCGGAAACAGTTAAATATTTGACCTGTATCCGTAAGGCGTAGTACAATTTATTGAGTCATGTATTTAATCTGTAAAATAAAGTGAAGCTCAAAACAACATAACCATTTCATTGGCTCTAATATAGAAAACAATTATTTAAAAATGAGTCGTTATCGATTAGTAATTTGATTAATAGCGTACATATATTTCAGAAGAAACAACAGGAATTGGTAATATGTTAGGCTTGACATTATCTATAGGTACTAATAGCATAAAACTGAAGAGTTTGTTTGATTGTTTGTGTACTGGCCCGATTAGAATATGTTTTTATGTTGGAGAATCTTTCTATCGAGGAAGGCTATAGGCTGCTAAGAACCACGGGTGCGGAGAATTATCGGTAAATAACGCGGGTGTAACTGCGGGCTCAGCTAGTCGTGAAATAAATTCAAACTAGGTCTGGCCTTAGCTTATGTGTTCAAAGGGGTTGAATAATCAGGAAGAGCTTTATATTGTTTCTAGATGAGACCGCGGTTTCACCCGCGATATTTAAGGCTACTAATCCGCTCCGGTGCCTCATAGCGTGATGTTATATAACCTAGAGCTTTTCTCGATAAACGGATTATCTAACACTGAAATAATGTTTCAAATCAGCTCAGTAGTTTCTGAGGTTAGCGCGTTCAAGCAAACAAACAAACTCTTCCGCTTTATTATAATAGTATAGATTAGCTATGTTGCTTAATGTTTATATTTAGACTTCACGTAAATAAGACAGCGATAGCCGAGTGGAGATAACAGCAGACCGACATGCAGAGGGTATCGGGTTCTAATCCACGGCGCGCACCATTGACTTATCGAAGTTATGTGTGTATTGTATATTTGACTAGCTTTCGCCCGCGGCTTCGCCAGCATGTAATTTTAATAAAGAGTAGCCTATGTAGGTACTTCCCCGGGTTTCAGACTATCCATGTCAAATTTCATCACAAACGGCTCTGCAGATTAGCCGTGTAGCATGAATATGTATTAACAGATAATATTTAAAAATTACTTCTGTTTTCATAATCGTTGAACTTCAGGTAAAGATTAGTATGTAAATTTATGAAGAGCTTATGTACCTACTGAATATAACAGCAGCTAAAGTAAAAACTGAAAGCATTACCACAAAGCCGTCATAAGCGCGCCAACTCATAGAAAGGGATTTTAATGACTCTGAGCTTAGGTCAATTATATCGTAATAGGTAACTTTTAAACGATTAGTCCAAACTACTTACTATAAAGACAAAGTTCATCTACATTAAATACTGAAGGCAATAAATCTATCAATAGGTACTCTAGAATGAGCATTGTAAAAAACATTTTTTTTTATGTTACACTGTTTTAAAGCAACAAAAACGATGTAGTTAGGTTATGTACTAAAAGCTAAAAAGAAATTCGGTAAAGCCTAGCTGCCAGATCGCACCAATCTTCTCATTAATCTTGGGTATTGATCAGACTAATATAAAATCGTTGGGCAAGTGAAATTTCTATCATAATGTTTATTCTGGGTACGCTACGCCCAAAATTAAAATTAAAAATAATGTTTCTTTTTTAGTTCATTTTATTTTCGAGTGTTTAGTTTTGTTGTTAGTTGATACTTCTCATTCTATTTTCATAGTGAGCCCTTTCCTACCAATCAAACCCTGTCATTCGATACCCATATTGAGGTATTCGTGGAAAATAGGTAATCCGCCATTTTGTGGCGGCAGCCATCTTGGACTTTTCATAGTGAGCTCTATTCTACGAATCAAGCCCTTACGTTTAATATACGTGAGCTTTTTATGATAAACAATATTTTTTTGTTCATTATCTTCAAGTAACTTTAACGGTTTAGGCAACGCACGCGAAGACGGCTTTCAGAGCTCAGGATTTTTGCCGACTTAGTTGATACTTTTCCTTAAATTATGGCAACATTATACAAAATCTTTATAAATTGTAGCCTATGTGTTATTCTGATGTATAAACTATATTACTGTAAAGTTTCATCCAAATCCGTTCATTAGTTTTTGCGTGAAAGAGTAACAAACATCCATCCATCCATCCATCCATCCATCCATACATCTATACATACATCTTCACATTTATAATATTAGTAGGATTATCACGCGTCTCAGGCACGTTAAGCTGTCGGTCCCAGCTGTCATGAACTTCTTTAACAGTCGTTACAGAGAGTCAGTACCTGTGAATAAACGCTGGTAATCAGTGGTGAGACTGTCCTGTGATCTGCCTGGTGTTTCTCATGCTAAAACGTCGGGACGATCGTAAAGTCCCGTCACATAAATATAAGTACTAGTGTGCTCTGACTCAGGCGTAACGAGCCACGGAGAGGTGTGACAATCAGTACTAATAATAAAAAGCTGAAAAGTTTGTTTGTTTGTATGAACTTACTTTATTAAGTGTTGGTTTAGATACATACCTACTTATCATATTTTTTACGACCGGTTGGCGCAGTGGGCGTGTAAGCGACTGCTACGCCGAAGGTCGCGGGTTCGATTCCCGCTCAAGTCAAACATTTGTGTTCATGAACATGTCTTGGTCTGGGTGGTTCTATGTATAATATGTATTTACAAAAAAAAGTAGGTACTTAAGTATATATTTATGTTTATCCTTTATCTAGTACCCATAGTACAAGCTCTGCTTAGTTTGGGACTAGATGGTGTTGTGTGAATGTGGTAGAATATTGACAGACTAATTACTATTAATCTTCTCTGAAATACCATAAATATAAATTTGTTGTACTGTTTTTAGGGTTCCGTAGTAAACAACAAGGCACCCAATGAACTACAGTAGCTATGGATAACTACACGGGTGTAACCGCGTGTTTGGCTTGTTTAATAATATTCACGTTTATGCATGAAGGTGGCAAGAATATATAGCTTTTAAATCGATCTCCGTTGAGTGCGTCACGGGCTTTTATTCTCGTAAAACAACAAGCGAAAATGATAAAAATAGTTCTCAAAAATGTACTGACTGAAGTTTGCTCTGGCCTTGGCAGTTTGTATGTCACTAATATTAACAGCTTTAAATGCCTCGTAGTTGAAATATGGTTGAATTTCCATCACGTCATTGAAATTTGACTATATTTTCTATCATTGAATCTATGTCATCATCATCCTCTTAGCGTTATCCCAGTTTCAATCTGGGGTCCGCTTACTAGTCTAACCGGATTTGGCTGAATATTAGCTTTTCCACAGAGCGACTGCCTGTCTGACCTCCGCAACCCGAAGGGATAGCGATATTCCATGGTTTAGACTCAGTTTATTTAGAAGGTACTGACGCCTTGTAACGACTGTCAAAGATCTTCGTGACAACCGGGACCGACGGCTTAACGTGCTCTGCGAGGCACGGGACAAGCGATAATTAATAATTCAATACGCACATAACTCCGAAGAGTCATAGGTGCGCGCCGTGGATTCGAACCCGATACCCTCTGCATGGCAGTCTGTTGGTATCTCCACTCGGCTATTGCTGCCTTTCGTATCTTTGTCTAATATTAATATATAAAGTTGAAGAGTTTTTTGTGTGTTTCTTTGTTTGCTTTAACGCGCTAATATCAAGAACTACTGATCCGATTTGAAAAATTCTTTCAGTGTTAGATAGTCCATTTATCGAGGAAGGCTAAGGGCTATATAACATCAAGCTATGAGCCACGGGAGCGGAGCTGAACAGATTTATGTACGGTTTTCACCTAAAGATAGTATGATTCTTAAGGAAGGTTTAGGGGTATAATTCACGCAGAGCCGTGAGCGATGTCTAGTCTATATCAATAAAGAAGGACGTTATCATATTTTTCACTCAATCGTTGATTGACTACAATTTCTGTTACTGCCTATTCAGGTGTAAGTACATATAGAACTACCATTGACAGGAAAAAGAAAAAGAAGTACTATAGACATAAATACGAGATATTATATAGAATACAGACAACAGAATCCTATTTGCAACGATCCTGACATACCTCTCTTGCTTCATTCACTCCCATCAAGTGTCTCATGCATGCTCTTTTATTTAGGGTACTTCTGATGTGTCCTTTTTTAGGATGTCTCCAATTTGGTCAATATAAAAAGGTATAGGTACCTAGTACTTTAGCAATAAGAGAGGAAACACTTATTTCACGTTTTCACAGAAGTAAATAAACCCATACGAATGCCATAAATCTACGGTGATGGTGAAACATTTTATTTATAATCTACGGTAAATGGGGTCGGATGCATAGTCGGGCATTTTCACCATAAATAGACGAAGGAATGGAATGGGGCCATGGGGTATTTATAGTCGTGCTTTTAAATGTTGTGTAATAGTTGAATGAAATGCACGGCAGAGGTATAGGTAGCTAATGAATTAAGTGCAACGTCATAAGAGGTTCTGATTGAACTTTCTCTTTTATATTGAGACCGACGGTCTCAATATTTTGATTTATATATGGCTTTGCCCTATAGAGATACATACATATCTTAATATATAAAATCCTTGCGTTACTGACTGACTGACAGACACGCTACAGCCGAAACTATTGGGCGCAGGAAGCTGAAATTTGGCATGTATGTTCCTTGGGAACCGTAAGGGTGCACTAAGAAGGGATTTCCCGAAATTCCCACGGGATCGGCCAAAACGGGTAAATTAAAAAAAAATGCAGGCGTAGCTGCCGGCGTCCTCTAGTTTGACATAAGCTCCATACAAAATATATGAAATACTAGATGAGCTCGCGGTCACACCTGCGTTATTTAGGGCAACTGCTCCACTCCCCTGGCTCATAGCGTGATGTTTATTTATTTATTTATTTCGGGAAAAATTCATAAAGTGCCAGGAATGCCTGAGATCAGCGCGCTCAAGTAAACAAACAAACAAACTGTTCAGCTTTATAATATAAGTATAGATATATCTCCAGTGGTTAAATCTACGGATAGATCAAATATTCGGACAGGTCGTATGGCGAATACCTTGGTTCGCAACTGGGACAACGCTAGGATGATAATGATGACCAAAAGAGTATCTACCTATATCGTCACGCCTGTCTCCCATTGGGATAGGCAGAGACTATGGAACGCCACATGCTTCGGTTCAAACATACCTCTTTCGCTTCCTCGACATTCATTAACCTCATCATGCATGCGCGTCGAATTATGGGTATTTTTAATTTGGCGCTTTTTCAGTACGTCACCTATTTGGTCGGCGTACGTCCGCCTAGGGAGTCCCCTACCGATATTATGTAGGAGTAATTAGTAGTAGTCCAGCAGTGGACTGTTAAAGGCTGATGATGATTTATCTGCTTATATAAAATCTTTACGTTACTGACTGACTGGCAGACAAGCTACAGCCAAAACTATTGGGCGCAGGAAGCTGAAATTTGGCATGTTTGTTCCTTGGTGACCGTAGGGATGCACTAAGAACTTCTCGAAATTCCTACAGGATCGAGAACAACAGCTTAAATTTTAAAAAATGTGTGGACGTTGCTGCGGGCTTCTTCTAGCTATCTATCTGTCTATCTATCTATCTATCTATCTATCGCCACGCCTGTCTTCCATTGGGGTATGCAGAGACTATGGAACGCCAAATGCTATGGTTCAAACACACCTCTTTCGCTTCCTCGACATTCATAAACCTCATCATACATGCTCGCCGGTTATGGGTACTTTATTTCTTTTTTGTTTGCTACATTCAGTATAAAAAGGTAGTAGAGCCTTGCTGAAGTCAGCTCTCCCAAGGAAGTACTACCCTCCCACAGAAAATCGTCTTATATCGACACTAGTCGACGCCAGCAGCTACACCTGCATTTTTTTTAAATTTACCCGTTTTGACCGATCCCGTAGAAATTTTGGGAAATCCCTTCTTAGTGCACCCCTACGGTCCCCAAGGAACATACATGCAAAATTTCAGCTTCCTGCGCCCAATAGTTTCGGCTGTAGCGTGTCTGTCAGTCAGTCAGTAACGCAAGGATTTTATATATTAAGATTATCTATACTATTGCGTGTCATTCGGTTAGGGAGTGCCGTAGACCCCATCCCCCCTTCTCTTATTCCTTTTTTCATTCCAAAGGCTAGCAACGCACTTGTGCTTTCTCTGGTGTTGCCTGTGTCCATAGGCGGCGGCTGCACGTTTGCCAAATATGAAACAAAGTTTATACTTAGCATCATCGAAACATTTGTCTAAGGTGGAAATCAAAGACCTCTAGCTTAGTAGTCAGGGTAACAGTGTTAATTACTAGGCCAGTTTCAACCCAAAAGGATAGTTATATTCTGGGTGTGTATACATCTCTGCCTAGCCCTTCGGGATAAAACGCTAGAAGTTATGTTATGTTATTTATAGATTAGTGTCAGTTCATTCACAGGTACTGACTCCCTATAACAACTGTCAAAGATCCTCGTGACAGCTGGTACCGAAAACTTATCGTGCTCTCCGAGGAAAGAGACAAGCGATAATTAACAATAGGCTTGTGTCAACTAAGAATAAATCGGTTTGATTGTAGTATCTATAGTAAGCGGCAGCGATAGCCGTGTGGATATACCAACAGACTGCCATGCAGAAGGTATCGGGTTCGAATCCACGGCGCGCACCAATGACTTTTCGGAGTTATGTGCGTATTGAATTGTTAATTATCGCTTGTCCCGTGCCTCGGAGAGCACGTTAAGCCGTCGGTCCCGTTTGTCATGAAGATCTTTGACAGTCGTTACAGGGCGTCAGTACCTTCTAAATAAACTGACACTAGTCTAAACCATGAAATACCGCAATCCCTTCGGGTTGCGGAGGTCAGACAGGCAGTCGCTCTGTGGAAAAGCTAATATTCAGCCAAATCCGGTTAGACTACTTAGTAAGCGGACCCCAGATTGAAACTGGGATAACGCTAAGAGAAAGAAGATTGTAGTATCTATAGATTCATTAAGATTTTAAGATGTCAATAAAGTTTATTATTTATTATAAAAAGGTAAGAATAATGTTATTTTTAAGATTCTAAAACTAAAAATAATGTATTTATTCTTGTGACAGTGAACACCAATCAGAGAGCACTAAGTCAAATAGTGCGTCCGCCATTCATGTTGTTGACATTTTAGTAGTAAATACAACTAAAACGTCAAACTTTCTACCTGTCAAATCGAATATAACAAAATAAAAGTGCGTACATCAGACCAAACTTCAGTAGGCGGGTCCACACAGGCCGAGCAGCCTCGCGCGGAAAATGCTTCGCGAGGCTGCTCGCTCTGTGTGGACCCACCTATTCACGGTTTGTTTTGTTTTGGACTTTGTGTTATCACTCAACCGCCATGATGGTTTACAGCGTTTTCGTGTCAAATTTAAAAAGTTTACTAAAAAGCCGTAATTAGTAATGTTGCTGATCGATATTTTAAGAAAAATCAGGAATTTCAGTTTAACATCTAATAAAGGAACGAATCAATCGCTAATTACATATTAGGACACAAGCCTATTCATTGTGCACTTAATCCAGTCTGTTGGTATCTCCACTATGCTATCGCTGCCTAGTGCAACCAGTAATGCGTAAAACTTCGCAGCGGTATTCGCCTAATTGCCATGGAAAAGTTTCCACCGCATGTAAGCTTTCAGCTAATCTTTCTCGTAGCTAATACTCCGTTATCTGACCGATAACCGCGACTTATCGCTTATATCTACTGGGTACTGATACTGTATCTGCGGATATGCTTGAATACCGCCGCTAACATTTTAATTAATGCCTGTTGTATGGATGGTATAGTGGTTGATGCAGTCACATTTTGGAAGATAGTTCGTTCTTATTCGAATAGTTATTTATTCATTTTCATAACAATGAAAGTACATAATAAGACAGATAGTTCGTAAGTTTTCTTGTTCTGCGCTCCAAATAGAAGTACCAAGACTCTAGAATAAACTTTTGACTGCACTGCCTGCTACCGCAGCGCGCTGCTTGATACTGCGTCAAATAACGTGGGTTCGATATTAATATTTTAGCAGCCCTTTATACTGTCCCACTGCTGGGCACCGGCCTCTTCTTACTATGAGAAGGGTCAGGCCATAGACCACCATGCAGGCCAAGTGCGGGTTGGCAAACTTCACACGTCTTTCGAGAACGTTGTGGTGAACTCTCAGACATGCAGGTTTCTTCACGATGTTTTCCTTCAGCGATAAGTAAGCGATCATTAACAATTTAATACGCACTTAACTGCGAAGAGTCTTTGGTGCGCACCGTGGATTCGAACCCGAGACCCTCTGCGTAGCAGTCCGTCGGTCTCTCCACTAGGCTATCGCTGCGTTCGATATATGTGATAACATTGTTTTTTTCGAATCTGGGTGTCCAATGTATCCGTTGTGTGTACTTATGTATGTAAAGTCACCCGTGGCACTAGATTTATTCCTAGTGCAGTAGTTGTCTGTAAAAATACAAAACTGTCAAATTATTATCGATATTGTCCTCATTTCAATGTCCAAAATCAATGAACAAAACAATGTATGCAACACGCACGCACGCACATAATACAATGTTATACTTATTAATTGATTCGGATCATTATTGAAAGTGGCCCAATGTCGTTTTTATTTCGACAATGTAAAATGGAAAATAATCTGCACTGCGCTATGTATGTGCGGGCCTTCAAGCAAAAGCTCTGTCAGTATAGCAAAACAAAACTTGTGTTTGTAATACAAATCTAAAGTATATTTTATGAAGCGGCGATAGCCCAGTGGTGTTGATACCGGACTGCCGAGACGATGTTCTCGGATTCGATCCCTAGGTACTCCGGGCACAAACCTATGATGTTTCGAAGTTATGTGTGCATTAAACATGTTCGCTTAATAATGTGCCATTGATGCCCGATGGCAACAGGCTCGACCACAATTACATTGGGACCGAAACCAAGTAACTATTTAGTAATTTGTGCCGAAACATAACTGGTGAAGTGTGGCTGTGTTATACACCTCCGCCTACCCCTTCGGGGATAAAAGGCGTGAACTTATTTATGTACGTATATTATTTATGAAGTGAGAACATTCACAGGCAATATCAATTCAATAAAATTATACTAAAACAATGATATTTCACGGAAACTATTTGATGGTAGGTATTTGGCAGCGACTGGTAACACTTACAGCCAAACGATTAGAATTATTTAGAATTAACCCGTTTGCCTGACCTCTATTGTATAAATAAACTGTCCAATTATATGTTTAAGAACAAATCTGGGTCTTTGGACTATTTTATAAGCGAGTGGACTTCACCCGCTTCAATTTTATACCTACAAACGTTCCCAAGGAGTCAGAAATATATGTATGTAGTATGTAGTTGAAAACCGTACATAATCCGTACGGTAGATTTTGAGCTTATCTCGGGTTCATACAGGACGCGACGAGACTTCATTTTTTTTTCTTTTCTTTATTGCAATCTATCAGTCTTGCAGATATTCAGCAATATGTGGGAGATTTTATTTAATTAAGGAGCTTGCACGAATGCCGTCCAGTGACTGCTCCGTTTATTATTGTGCCTTTCAGAGAAGGTCTTGAGGAATCTTTCTTTTCAGTCTACGAGTAACTCTTTGAGTGTTCGTAAGATTGACTGCTAACATATTTGGATGATTAGTGATTCGCTTCTTGTACGCTTTTGTCCTTTCCGAGATTTCTTCCATAACACTTTTAACGCATAGGTCGTGATGGAGTCTAATGTTTGAGACATACCAAGGTGCGTTCGTTATTATTCTCAGTATCTTTGACTGGAATCTCTGTATTATTTCTATGTTTGATTTTGCTGCTACTCCCCAAAGTTGTAGGCCATATGTCCATATAGGTTTTATTATGCACTTATAAAGCAGCAGTTTGTTTTGAAGTGAGAGTCTTGATTTTTTATTTAGTAGCCAGTACATAGTGCGCAACTTTTGTCCCACAGCTAATCGCTTTGTGAAAATATGCTTCTTCCAGGTTACGCGTCTATCTAAGTATATTGCAAGATACTTGGCGTGATTCTCTTGCGGTAAAGGTATGCCGTTGAGAGTGACAGGTGGACATGTTTCTTTCCTGTTTGTGAAAGTAACCTGGACAGATTTGGCTTCGTTGGCCTTGATTCAGCAGTCTTTGAGCCACTTGGATACTTGATCGAGACTGTTTTGAAGCTTTTGTGTTGCAATGTCTGGTGAATTGTCCATTGATAAAATTGCTGTGTTCAATAAAATGATTCAAAAAATCAGCAAATGTTCCAGTAACTACTAACTAACTACTAATTAACTACTCCATCGGTTGTAGGAAGATCAGCTGTAAAAAGCAGATACAACGTGGGACCCATGACGCTGCCTTGCGGAACTCCAGCTTTGATAGCATACAAAGACGTTAACTCTTCTCCTTGTTTCACAAAAAAGTATCTGTCGCTTTAGTATGACTTTATGAGGTTGTAGAATTTAATAGGTAGGTCCTTTTTTATCTTGAAAAGAAGTCCGTCATGCCCCACTCGATCAAATGCCTGAGATATATCTAGGAACGCTGCGGCGCAGTATTGTTTTGCTTCAAGAGCTTTGTTTATATGCTGCACTAGTCTGTGTACTTGTTCAATAGTACCATGCTTTCGACGAAAACCAAACTGATGGTCAGGTAGTAATTTGTTTGCGGCAATAATCGGAAATAATCTAAGCAAAATAACTATCTCCATGACTTTCGAGGGTATGGGTAACAGGTTAATAGGTCTATATGATTGCGTCTCAACCGGGTTTTGCCAGGCTTAGGAGCCATTATAACTTGGGCTACTTTCCATTGAGGAGGGACCTTTCCTTTTCGTAGGATAGCGTTATACAGGAAAGTGAGAAACTTAATCCCTTCCTTTGGCAGTTCTCTTAGGATTTTTCCTGTAATAAGGTCGTAACCAGGAGCTTTATTAGGATCCAACGCCTTTATTGCTGTTTTGATTTCATTATAAGTGAGCTTATTAATGGGAGGATCCAGTTGATGGGTTTGGCCCAATAATTCTGTGACTTCTTGGGTTTTAGAGGAGCCTGTATCTGGATTTGTAACAAAGACCTGTTTGAGATGTTCAGTAAATGTAGCAGCTCTGTCCGCATCACTAGAAGCCCATTCTGAGTTACTTTCACGTAGGTTGATTACTTGCCGGACGTTTAAGTTTCTTAGTGACCTTCCACAAAGAGTAATTTGTCTCTGCTGTAGCATCAAAGTTTTCTAGAAATGTTTGTATGTCCTGGTTCTGATTGTCTCTTAGCAGAATTTTTAGTTTTGTTTGAAGATAGTTAAGATGTTTTTTATCAGTAGGATTACGTGTTGTTTGCCACTTTTTCCGAGCGTTTCGTTTATCAGCTAATAATTCTCTTAGAGATGTTGGGTACTCATGTTTATGGTACGAGTTTACCGCAACTGGGGTAGCAGACCAGGCAGATTGTTGAAGATTTTGAGCTTATCTTGGGTTCATACAGGACGCGACGAGACTTCATTTAATAAAAATTATGTATAGAAGTCATAAAATATAGTTTTTTTTCTCTAAAAAGGCAACTCCCGCACTAGGACTGAATCCTGTGTCTTGGGGGACTTTACAAACATACAACTAACGGGCACAATGAACACCCAGACTCGAAACAACAGTTTATGAATCACACAAAGTGTTCTCTCGTGCGGGAATCGAACCCACAACACTACGCGCAGTTTCAAGCGCCGAGGCGACCGCTTAAACCACTACGCCAACCGTGCAGTCAGTTTAAAATTTTCGTGATAAAAAAATAAACTAATTTGCACAATAAAGAATTATCTATCTATCTATCTATCTAATATATACCGGCTCGTTCGTTCTTGCTTCTAATTAGTACTACGTTAGTACTATTAATTATTCTGTGATAGCACTGTGATTGAATAGGAAATTTAGCCTACTATACCACACTGGCTAGACGGGTTGGTATCGGGTTCGATGTCGGGTTTTCCATTACATCCATTTAGTGGTCTCTTGTATAATTAACGAGGATGACGTTATTAGTAATATATTTTTAAATAAAAATACATAAATTACAGCCAAGCACAGATTACTACTAGACTAACTTTGAGCCGCAATATCTCCTGAACCAGTAATTTCCCAGGTATGGTGCCGAAGTAAAAAATGTTCGTAGTGATTGGTACAACATGAGATTTCAGTTTTCAGAACAATTATCACCTAAATGGTTTTCTGAGGAAGAATATGGGTTCCATTCCTTCGTAAGACAAATCTTAGCAAGAGCAGAACAGGGTTACAAACTATTAGACTAATAAGCCGTTTATTGTGACGGGGTGACATAATTATTTACCTAATGTAGGAATATTCATCATCCATCCAGCGTTATCCCAGTTGCTAACTGGGGTCCGCTTACTACTCTATCTTATTGAACATTAGCTTTTCCACAGAGCGACTGTCGTCTGACCCTCGCAACCCAAAGGATCCGTGATATTCCATGGTTTAGATAAATCCGTCATCTGCAGATCCTGAATTAGAACATCATTGGAATATTAATTTTCACCTTGGGGAATCAGACCATATGACGTAATACCATGCTATCGCTGCACGGGGTACGTTTAATGTGGCTAAATATGGCTAATCCATGGAAGCCGAGCAATAAAACCGTCAGCGACGGTGTATCAAAGGACGGTGAAATTCCCAACTCCATAGAATTATTATTCATTAAAAATGTGCAAGGCCGTGACCGATGAAGGAATAAAGCATTATCAGATAATATGGCATAGGTACGCAAGTGTGTGGCGCGGTGTCCGTGTGGTGATGTACAAGAATAATTAAGATTACGGAATGTCACCACCCCATATCATCCCATGGGTGTCGTAAGAGCCGACAGAGGGAACATAGTATGAAGAGAACACCACTGTAAGAGAAGGAAAACTTGATACAAACCCTATACCAACCCGTTTGGCCAGCGTGGTAATGTACGCCAATTCCTATTTTCAAAGGAGAGGCCTAGTCCAGCAATGGACTGTTAAAGGCTGATGATGAGGTACGCAAGGCCTACAGGCTTTCGCCGCCCACTAGAATTTATTTCACAGTAGCACGGTGAGCATATATGACAATTTGGCGTAGGTACTCCATGCCAATACGCAACGTGCCTGGCAGCTGGTTCTGGACACGAAAAGCCGATATTTATGTGTTGGCTATATAACATCACACTATGAGCCACCAGTGTGGAGCAGTAGCCATGGATAACGGGGATGCAACCGCGTCATCAGCTAGTCTACAATAGAATTGAAGGCGGTAGAAACCGCAAGCAACAACTAGTAAATCAATAAAAATTGGGCAAGTGCGAGTCGGACTCGCGCACGAAGGGTTCCGTACCATCATCTATAAAAGAAAATCACGTTCGTTCTATGTATACTTAAATACTTTTTAAGTTTCTACCTGTTTATTAAGCTCGAGTAACAAATTGCTTAAGGCGAGGATTTCCCAAAATACAGTGTTATCTAGCGTGGTCAAACGCGTTTTATTTGTAAATAACAGAGATTTAAATTCGGAAAAAAATATATGTTATTCTACAGCATTAGATCTTTATATTTCGGCCATTCGAAACACGATTACTGTCATTTGATACGATAGAAAATAATCGCGAATATAGGTCTGTTTAAACAACTTTTCCCGTTTCATTTGAGTTGTTTTGGGATTAGAATTTTCAAAAGTATACCAAAAGAAAGGTCATGTAAAAGCGGCTGGTTCTCGGCAATCACATTATGAATTTTAATAAATACAAAAATATAATACCGAAAATACGTAATTTCCTACTGCCGACGCGCTCTCTCCGGCGTCGTTCAGTCCCGAGCGGGATGTAATGGAGACAGGACGTATCGCTCGTTTGCAGAGCGCACCGCAGGATTACGAATTATTTTATCGTCAGTTACGAATGTCATCATCACTTATTGATAAATATATTACAGCTAGGCTTAGTTTGTAAATAGGTATTGTAAATTTTAGTAAGTAATAATAGTGTATATAAGTAAGAAGTATAGTTTTAAAAATATCGTTTTGATTATTGGACAAGATAACGACTTGATAACAACAGCATAGTTAGGTAACAGTACTTTAGAAAAATATTGATTTGTTGTATATTGTGGATGAATTATAGTATTATTGTTGTATTGGGTACCTACCTAATACAATAATTCACACTTTTATTCTGTGTACCTATATACGGAAATAAAATGTGAAATGTGCCTAAAAGCTATACAAGCGAATTTTATAGCGCCTAATATCGCACCTAAATAAATACAAATATCCGCAGTTACCTAGGTACTTAGTGGTATTTATGGTTACTGTCCCACCCTCGTGGGTAGTAGCGTGATGTTATTTGGTATAACCTTCCTCAACAAATGGGCTAGAGAAGCAAATAAATCTTAGAAAATGGCCTGCTAGTTCCTAAGACTAGCGCGATCAAAAACAAAAAAAAAATGAATTTCCATGTATTCAATAATTCTATTGACTATTTCCACCAATAATATCATTGATTTCCACACTATTACCAAACACGAAACAATGGACACCTAATAATATTATAGTAATTATTTATCACGCCGAGGAAGAATGCACTGGTGTCACAGCTTAGAAAGGTAGGTAAGGTGTTCGGTAGGTAAGTACCTATATCAATTTGATCGACAAATAATAACGAAAACTAGAGTTTATTATTGGTTGGCGGAAAATAAGCGTTGTGGGTGTAGGAGTATCAATTCGTACGTATGTATGTATGTAAAATTTTAACATTGTTTCACTACTGCTTGCCGATGGCAGCGCCTAAAGGAGATCACCCAAATTGGGCTAATTTTTATTTTGCCGGCCAATCAATAAATTGTGTTATTTTAGTAGAACTCACTGTTGTAAACATTTTAACTATTACACCAAACTTCTAAGTCAATAGGCTTGTGTCCCCTAAGAAAAAAATCGGTTTGATTGTAGTATCTACCTATAGATCCATTATGATTTTAAGATGTCAATAAAGTTTATTATTTATTATAAAATGGTAAGATTAATGTAATTTTTAGGCTTCTAAAACTAAAAAATAATGTTTTTATTCTTGTGACAGTGAACACCAATCAGAGAGCAATACGTCAAACAGTACGTCCACCATTCATGTTGTTGACATTTTAGTAGTAAATACAACTAAAAAGTAAAAGTTTCTACCTGTCAAATCGAATATAACAAAATAAAAGTGGGTGCATCAGACCAGACTTCATACACGGATTGTTTTGTTTTGTACTTTGTGATATCACTCAACCGCTATGATGGTTTACAGCGTTTTCGTGTCAAATTCAAAAAGGTTTTTAAAAAGCCGTAATTAGTAATATTGCTGATTGTTTTTGAAGAAAAATCAGGTATTTCAGTTTATCATCTAATAAAAGAACGGATCAATCGCTAATTACATTTTAGGATACAAGCGTATTCTCTGAGACAATATTTAGGTTTGAATGTATGTCTAAAAGTACTGTAGAGCAGTTTTGTTTTGACAAAAGTGATAAATCAAAAAGGTGTAACGGCAGTCAACTATACGTTTTCAGCCTTACGTGAAATACGTGAGCCTTAAAATGCAGTGGACTCATTAAAAAAAATAAAAAACATATGTTTAAATACTCCTGACCAAATATAAAAATATCGTCTAAACCTTTAGTAGGAATGTCTATGAGCGGTCAGGTACAGATGTCTTGCATGATGTACAGGCATGGCACCATGTGGTTGAAGAGATGTTGCGTCGCGACGTTCTCATTTTCCAATGTTTCGGCCGGTTCTTGTAGAGAAAAGGCCAGTCGGAAACGCCTGGATATCACTATAGTGACAGCAGCCGCAACCCTGTCCAAGAAACGGTGCTACAAATGTTGGCGGAATGCCCCGCTTTTGCGTCTCAGCGCCGTGAACATCACCCTCTACAACAAATTCCTTTCCGTTCTGTTTTGGGCAGCCTTCAACCAATTACTGCCTGCTATCTTTATGATGTCTTTTTTCCATCTCATTTGCCGTTCCAGCTAGTCATTTACAATCCCATGGTTGCCATTTTAATATTTGCTTGCACCATGTTTCGGGATTTCTAGCTACATGTCCGGCCGCTACTCTTTTGGCAACATCTGGTACTAGACTTTCTTTTCAGAGCTATTTATTCTTCTTTCTGTCTCTGAGTGTCACTCCTGCCAGTTATCTCTCCATTGCCCTTTGAACAACTTCAAGTTTCTGTAGCGCTGCCTCTGTAGTAACCCAAGTTTCGGCTCCGTAGGTGAGCACTGGCAGGACGCACTAGTTGAATATTCTTGCTTTTTGTTGCTTCGTAAAAGCAAATGCCAGTTTATCGAAAGCAGCCCAACCATTGATTTGATTGATACACGTATCCATTTGGGATACGTGTATCAATCCTGTTCACTTGGTTTGCTTTGCCCATCTTTATTTCTTGCCCTAGTTATAATATACTATTTATAGAAGAATTCTAATCGGGTACATCCTACTGCAATTGTTATTCCGCTGGAGTTTTCACTGGTCATGTTGCGAATTGGCCGTAAACTGATCGCGGCAATTGTTACATAGACTGATTTTCAGTGAGAATTTGATTTTCTGACAATTTCCAAAAAATTACCGACTTTGTAGTGCACCATTTTTTTACGGCACTGCGCGCTTTCTTATTATTTATCATGGATCTATTGAAGGTCATAATGCCGTACAAAAATATATGACCGAAATGCGTACTCACTCTACCTGCACTTTTGAATTCTCATCAGCACTCAGTTAGACAGCTTACAAGTGACGGCATAGTGCTGAATCTTATTATTTTATGCTCTTATATCGTCCTATATACGTCACCTGGTGGTTCGTATGACCCATCCATTTTGGACATGGGCCTGTAGTCTAACAGTTGTACCCTCGCTACCTGCCCTGCCCATAGTCTGGTGCGTGATGGCTTAGAACGTCACCGTCTCTTTCTGTGTGGCAGTAATGCTTATCAATCAGATATTTCGCTCTTGGCTTACTACCTCTTGGCCATTACCTGATGCCATTTAAATTGCAACATGCACGTTATTTTAGGCAAAAAAATACCAGTAATTACTTAGGATTTATTTTAGGAACAGAATAGATTCTTTGAGCTGGAATATGATCTCACAGACTGCACTTAGAACCTTAGTGTAGTAATAAAAAGTGTTTATTTCGTAATATTCTATAAGTTTATTTTAGTTGGCCGGCACCATTGACATATATTTAGTACATAATATATATATCAATGGCCGGCACTTTTAGAATAGCCTAAATTTGTATGGAGCTGGGTGATCTTCTTTATTATGCATGCACGTGTGTTTGCATGAGTATATATTGCTATAACTATTGCCCTATAATAAAAATCTTGTGTATTATTGATCTTTTTCCGTTCCTTTTTTTACAGATTAGTATCTTAGAGATTGCATAGTTAAAATAAATATAACAAAATGTAATCATTGGTTATTAAAAGTAGCTATGAGTATCTTACCCTTTATGTGTATTATTGGTTCTATGCCGTTGTTTTGCTGACAGTAGCAACGAATTAATTAATTTATATTAATATAATCCTTTTCCCTAAGATTGATATCGAACAAGCGATACTTTCGCATTGCGAGCAATCATAAGTTTTTTTATAATTAACAACAAACATAATGTTCATAAAACTATCTACTGACTAGAGGACGCCAGCAACTACGCCTGCATTTTTTTTAAATTTACCCGTTTTGGCCGATCCCGTGGGAATTTCGGGAAATCCCTTCTTAGTGCACCTCTACGGTTCACAAGGAACATACATGCCAAATTTCAGCTTCCTGCGCCCAATAGTTTCGGCTGTAGCGTGTCTGTCAGTCAGTCAATAACGCAAGGATTTTATATATTAAGATTACTATTGTCACTATAAACAAAAGCAATTTTGGAAAACTACTTTCGAATTTCATAAAGGTTTATTCAAAACAGAAACGTTGCAAATTATTTATACTCGATAAGTAAGTTTATATTTCAATTGATATACTGCTTCAATTTTCTATACTGTGGCGCAAAAGTGTTATACCTACATATGGCGGCAGTGGCGTCGCGTCTCGCGTCGCGATTGATCGTAATTATACTCGCGAACTGGGGAAGAGGGGAGCCTCAAAAGCTTTGAGCGCTCGGAAATCCTCGCCTTAAAAATTACGTTTGTTGTATGGGAGCCCCCCTTTATTATTTACTGTTTTTATTCAATTATTTATTTTAAAAGGTAATATGCATATTTCACATATTCTGTGAAAATTTAAAACGTCTACCTGTTACAGTTAGTAATTTTGAGCAAAAAATACGAAAAAAACACGATTTTTGTATGGGACCCCCTTAATATTTTTTTTTTATTATTAGTATTTTTTGTTATAGCGGCAACCGAAATACATAATTTGTGAAAGTTTCAGCTTTCTAGCTACGGTTTATGAGACACAGCCTGGTGACAGACAGACGGACAGACAGACAGACAGACAGCGGAGGCTTAGTAATAGGGTCCCGTTTTTTACATTTTAGGTACGGAACCCTTAAAAGTAACAATCATGGAACATGTTTTAAATGAAGCTACAGGAAATGACGAGGTCGTACGCAATTTCCGCTCTGCCATCACAAAATAAAGTTAATTGGACAATATTTTATTTTATCATATATTTACTCGTATAAATAATGTGATTTCCGTAAAATTAACCAGAATCTTTCTTCATTTATTGAATTTGATGAGTTAATTTATAGCGGATAAATAAAAATGATAATATGCACTACGTGCGTATTATTTTTATGGATCAGTTCTCAGATTTATAAACGTTCTATGTTGTTATAAATCCAACGAATGTTTATAATTTCACCCGTACTATATTGAAAAGATTTCTGACTGAGATTAATATCTGAATTGAACAGAATGTTTTGTTAGTAGGTAATTAGATGTCAGGCTTGTAAAACTTACAACGAAATAACAGCCTTAATAAAAAAAAATCATATTAGTACTTACCTACCTACTTTTTTATTCGACGATTTTAAACTTTCGCGATTTGTATACATCATACAAAATAATTTAGCGGGTCTTAATCGCCTTAACTAAACTTATTTAAGGTATAAATACCTATTTGTTTCTCGTCTTGCACCGAGCGTGGTCGCGGAGAAAATAAAGACCAAGTGAGGGTAGCTGCCGAAACCCGCACTTTCGCAAGACGGCGCTGAGCTCTCATCAGTCTCTCCGCGACCACGCTCGGTGCAAGACGAACGCAACATCGGAAACAAATCATATTCCATTTAGGGCTTTCATGAAGCACCCGAGAGGCGGCGCACGTGTTCTGCGTGCGCCCCTCGAAGCGCTAGTAGACTACGTCGATCTTTTCCGCTCGTAGTATGAAAGAGCATGTATGAGCGCAAGTATGATGGATGCAGATGCATGCATGTGAGGGACGGGGCCTCGGGTCGGCTCAGGCGGGGTCGCGTTAGTAATGCTAACGTAGTTCCCGTGACCCCGCCGAGGAAAACCATGGTGGTTTTAGTGGGTAGTTCCTGCGCTTCTCGACGGGGAGTCCTACACTCTCCCTAGGCTGAGCCTGGGGGGTAAGCCCGTAAATAGTTTGGTTTCCATCAAGCGTCAACAAAAAGGGCTTTTATGAAGCAACAAAAAACAAATCTCTATGAACGTAAAAACCTTGCAGTAGGCTCTTAGACTACTTAATAGTATTGAGTTCTAATAATATTATAGTGGAAAAAGAAAAGTCACATGTTTCTCATAAAATATGGATACTGAAAATAAAAGCGATACCCTCTCAAAGGCATATTATTTTTGTCACCGAAAATATTAAAAATATATTTGTTTTGCTATTTCGTATCACCAAAGACAAGAATGAAGAAGAAAAATACTAGGTAGGGAAGTACTAAAATACCTTAACATAAATAAACTCAAAAGAAAATGTAAACTAAGTTAATATTTATATATCTTTTGCTCTCCCAGGCAGAGAGCAAGCGATAATTAACAATTAAAACTAATACGCGTGTATATTACAATATTCGCGCCGTGGATTCGAACCCGTTGCCCTCTGCGTGGCAGTCTATTGGTATTTCCACTAAACTGTTGCTGCCTCCTATTATATAAATCAGAACAATAACTAAATTAGAACAATGTTTCCATCTCTGAAGACCAATAACAATAGGGAAGTTTCCTGCAAGTGAAATATATTAAACAAGTATTTTTATCTAGTGCAACATGTCAAAATAATAGTAGTTTCATTCATCAATTAATGTTAAAACTTTATTCAACATCTTTATAGTCAATTTATTTATAATAAGTATTCTACTTGACAGCAAAACACTATGACGTCACTACGTCATATTTCATACAAAACCCGTGGCAAAGGTCGTTTTTGACATTTCTTTAAAAGTGCTTGATTTGACTTGTTGGAAACAACCCTATTTGAAATACAAGACCCTACTATTCAGCTGCTCACATCAAAAGTACAATTACTGGACATCGAACCCGCTACCGATCGATCAAGTCCAATGCAACTCATTACAGTGGATTTATAGTTGTCATTATGACGGTAATCTTATCTTGGTTACAAGAAGGTATGACTAGTAATGTTTACGTACATCCTATAAGATCAAAGCTCAGCCCGAAGGTCATTAACCTCGACAGCATCCATAGAACATCTTTAAATAGTTTAGATGAGCACTAGGTATAATATATTGGTTTCGATTATGGAAAGTTTTGGTGAGGAACGTGCATTATTCAGATGAATAGAATAGAATCATCATCATCAGCCTTTAACAGTCCACTGCTGGACAAGGCCTCTCCTTTGAAAGGAGGAATTGGCCTACTATACCACGCTGGCCAAACGGGTTGGTATAGGGTTTATATCAAGTTTTCCTTCTCTTACAGTGTTGTTCTCTGCATACTATGCTTCCTCTGTCGGCTCTTACGACACCCATGGAAGATATGGGTTGGTGACATTCCGTATTCTTAATCCGTCACCACACGGACATAGAATAGAATAGATATATTTATTTACTATAAACGTAGGTAGGTACTACTACAATGTGATGATTGTGATGTTTCAATATGTAAGTACATTCTGCTGGAAAAGCATGCGATATTTTTTTTCTTAACTCCCGCACTAGGAATAAATCATGTGTCGTGGGGGACTTTACAAACACACAACCAACGGACACAATGAACAACCACACTCGAAACAACAATTTATGGATCACACAAAGTGTTGTCTCGTGTGAGGATCGAACCCACAACACTGGACGCAGTGTCCAGCGCACTATGGTTCGTCTAGAACAAGCTAGCTAGACAAAAACAACTCTTAAATTCCTGGAAGTTAATTACTATTACGAACTCATTACCCCTATACATTGAGGATTACACCTATTAATTATCAATACTACCCTCATTAAGAGCGTCATTAAGGTATGTTTATAAGATGTTGACTATTTAAAGGGCATTCATTTGCATTTTTACATCATATTTGATAGCATTGTTTATGTCACTAAAAGAAATTTGTGAAAGTGTTTTTGTGATGGATTGTATACGTAAGGGTAAGTAGTTATATTTTATTTCATTTTCAACATGGGAACTTCATTCTTTAGTCTTATAAAATGAAATGTTTGAATTTTCACCCACTTTTTTACTCATTTTTTCAAATTCATCGGTCAAATAATAACATGTCCCCACCCCACCGTAGAACCTATCATATACGATTCTCATAAGTGTCTAGTAGTTATACGTAAAAAAATTCATTGCGATATATTTGCACAACTAATTTTTATTTATTTTTTTCTTTCAACAGTTTTTACCGTCTCAAGAATGGATTTTTTCGAAGAATGGCTGAAACACCCGAAGGAAACGCGGAATGAGGAGCTCTTTCGGTTTATATCTTTGAGATATAATTTTGATGGTGTTACGGAGCAGTCTCTGCGAGATATTAAAGTACTAATCTCAAGATATTCAACGAAATTTGCTGAAAAGTGGAGCAGCTGTGGAAGAAATCGAGAGCGATTCCTACAAAAGTATTCGACGTGGCTGGAGGGTCTTGACATATCTTTCGATGTGTCCGTTTATTTATCTCTGCCAACTACATCTGGAGAACCGGGACCCGGAAGACCTACTAAAGATTTTGAACATTCTAGTCTCAAAACGAAGAGACGACGTGTAGACGATCTATTACAGTCCAGAAGTGCTAGTGAATTAATTTACGCCGCTGAAGTGTCAGCTCGAATCTCGGGTCAGAGAAGTGTAGCACGTCAAATTAAAGATGTGACTAGTGATCCTTCAATAACCAAGACCACGAGTGAAGAAAGTGCCCCCAGGAGTTTAACAAGTGAGGAAGCTTTAGCGTACTACGTTGATAGTAAATCAAGTAGCCATAGCTATAAGCAGACTCGGAAGTGGAGTATTAAAGCTGGACATAAGGTGTTTCCGTCAATGTACAGTGTTAGAAAGGCTAAAATAGCCTGCTACCCGTCAGGTGAACAAATTACAGTCAATGAAACGCATGCTGAAATCAAAGTTCAGGCAATTCTTGATAAGACTGCCGAACGTTTAGTTTCAGCACAACAAGAAGTTGTTCATAGTCTGTTACCTTGCACGTCATTCACATTAATCAGTAAATGGGGTTGTGATGGAAGTTCCGGTCATAGTATGTACAAACAAAAATTCACTAATTGTGACGATAGTGACGAGTTTTTATTTGTATTTTCTTTCGTTCCTCTTCAATTGAAAGATGAAAGTGGTAATATTGTGTGGCAGAATCCTCGGCCCTGTTCTACAATGTATTGTCGGCCAATAAAGTTTATCTTTTCTAAGGAAACGAAAGATTTTACGATTTCGGAAACCAATAAGGTTTTAGAAGAGATAAACGCTTTATTGCCGACAACCTGCAAGGTGATGGAGACCGAAGTATCTGTCACACATGTTATGCTTTTAACAATGATTGACGGAAAAGTTTGCAATGCTCTGACCGAAACTTCTTCCTCACAAAAATGTTTTATTTGTGGGGCAACTCCAACAATGATGAATGATCTGTCAAAAGAGTTTGCTGCGGACAAAGATAATCTTGGTTTTGGTTTGTCTACGTTGCACGCTTGGATAAGGTGCTTTGAATGCTTGCTTCACATTAGCTATCGACTAAATATAAAAAAATGGCAGTTAAGAACAGCCGAAGACAAAGCTAGTGTGAAACAACGTTCAGATGACATTAAAAAACGATTTAAAAGCGAAATGGGCTTGATTGTAGACAAACCAAAACCAGGGTTCGGTAACACTAATGACGGGAACACCGCGCGAAGATTTTTTGGAAATCCCGAGGCTAGTGCCGATATTACAGGGTTAGATGTTTCACTAATACAAAAATTTGGCATACTACTTCGCACTTTATCATCGGGATATGATATAAATATTGAAAAATTCGTTAACTTAGCTCAAGAAACTAGACAACTTTATGTAAATCTCTATTCATGGTATTACATGCCCGCTACTGTCCACAAAATACTTTTGCACAGTGGCGAAGTAATTAGATCGTCCCTTCTACCTATAGGCCAGCTTTCCGAGGAAGCACAGGAAGCTCGGAATAAGGACTGCAGAAGATTTCGTGAGCACAACACACGAAAGCGATCACGGGAGGCTACGAATAGAGATTTACTTAATATGTTATTGATAACATCTGACCCTGTAATAAACGGTTTACGAGAAGTTCCTCGGAAGAAAATAGGTACGCTTCCAACTGAAGTATTAGATTTAATTGTCCCACCTAGCTGTAAGGAACAAAATGTTAATATGATTTCTACTTTTCATAGTTCTGCCCCTCACGATCATGACTATTCAATGGATGATTCATCTGATGATAGTGATGATAATGAGTAATAGATTTAGTTCTTAGATATTTTATGCATCTGTTATTAGATTTTATAGCGACGTCGAGGGATAAATCACTTTATAAAATGTTCAAAAAATATATTATACACATATGCCCGATAAATGTTTTTTTTTTTCATGATACCAGCTCAAATGACAAACTGCCTTGAAAAAAGTACCAAAAACCTTATATCTTTGCTTTTTAACCGCATCTAGACATAAAAATCAAATAAAATAATTTTGTCTAGCTAGCTTGTTCTAGACGAACCATAGTGCAGCGGCGTGAAATAAAACAAGTATTAACCTAAATCTAATTTCTAATATCTAGTACTAATATAAAAAGCTGAAGAGTTTGTTGCTTGTTTTTTTGAACGCGCTTATCTCAGGTACTACTCAGCCCATTTATCGAGGTACGCTATATAACATCACGCTATGAGCCACAGGAGCGTTGTAACCACAGGCTCATGTAATCTTATACTAATATATAAAGCTGAAGAGTTTGTTTGTTTGTTTGGTTGGTTGAACGCGCTAATCTCAGGAACTACTGGTCCGATTTAAAAAAATCTTTTAGTGTTAGATAGCCCATTTATCGAGGAAGGCTAAAAGTTATATAACATCACGCTATAAGCCACGGGAGCGCAGCAGTAGCCTTAAATAACGGGGTTGTAACCACGGGCACATGTAGTTTTACATAAGATGAGAATGAGATTGTAAGGTTCACTTCTGCCTTAAACAAAATTTCGGAAAAAAAAATGCTTCACAAAAAGTGTCATTTGTCTAGGTACACATTATTACTTCTACTTAAACAAACGGGACTCAACTTCGATGAATATTTATTTCATGTTTTTAATAACGTCAACAGAATTTCAACACTTACAAATGGCTGCGGAAATTAAAACATCGTTTTTTACTTTCTTTTTATTTACTCACGCCTATTACTCACGTAATATTACACCCACATTTCGCCATGAATCTTTAAATCCCACGTAATAGGGGGCAAGCCTATTGGCATTACCGGGCACATCACCAGACTCATTGCTGCTACTGAGAATTCGGAAAAACCCAGTAACACTTTTGCCCGCCCCCGGGAATCGAACCCGGGACCTCCGATCAGCAGTCGCATAGGCTGTCGCACTAGACCACGAAGCCAGACAGGTTTTTTACTTTTGATTACGGTTATTAATTACGTATTTTAAGAACTAAAGCGATGAATACAGATTTACATAGAAGCGGATTTCGTGTGCCGATTCCAAGTGGGGACTGTCTCCAGTTTAGTTCGTAGTTGGCGCCGTTGGCGGCGCTGGCGTCGTTCTCCGTCTCACTCGCTCTCGTAGCTAACGAAAGATACACTGGAGGAGAGAGAGACAGCTGCCGCAGCGCGACTGCCACGCCGCCAAGCGGCAATTGGAGTCGCAGAAAGTTTGTCTTCAAAGTGCCCATATGAAATGCGCCTCTATGTAATATCTGAGCTCTTTGACTAAAGGCATGGTACACTGTGCCATATTTGCATTACAGCAAGAGTTTAATCGTGTGAATAATATAATATGTACATCTAAACCATCGTCAGAAATCACCTTATCTACTGATGAAAACTTTACAAAATCCGTCCGGTAGTTTTTGAGTTTATCTCGTTCATACATAACTTCACGCCTTTTATCCCCGAAGGGGTAGGCAGAGGTGTATTACACACCCACACTTCGCCAGTTATGTTTCGGTCCCAATGTAATAGGGGGCGAACCCATTGCCATCTACCGGGCACATTGTTAAGCGAACGATAATTAACATTTTTAACACACACATAACTTCGAAAAGTCAGAGGTATTTGCCCGGGGTAACTGGGGATCGAACCCGAGAGCATCGTCTCGGCAGTCCGTTACGTACACCACTGGGCTATCGCCGCTTTTATTTTATCTCGTTGATACAGACGGGCAAAAAAGGGGCCTTCCCTTTATGTATAGACAAAAGTCATCATCATCCTTCTAGCGTTATCCCAGTTAGAACCCCGTGTCCGATTTCTAGTCTAACTGGATTTAATTGAATATTAGCTTTTCCACAGAACGTCTGCCTGTCTGACCTTCACAACCCAAAGGGATAGCTATATTCCATGGTTTTAATAGAGTAGTGTCAGTTTAACCATGCAGATCAATTCGCGAGCGTAAGCTAGTAAAATCATAAATAATATTTTTATTTTCAATACAAGGCTGAAAAACAAAAGTTCATTCGTTCATCAAATGTTACACAAACAACTAATCGTTTAACAATGTTATGATAACAATATAACACTAATATTGATTTTGAAAAATTATTTCAATGAACATCCGACATTTGCTGTGAAGATTTATTTGCTTTTCGAAGAGTGAAAAATAATCTCTCATCTAACGCCAATTCTCAGCAACTCCATAATAAATACTGATTTAAAATATAGATTTTAGCTTTTAAATTGTATAAATTACAGTTTTAGCTAGGTTGAGGCGAGAAACGGGAACTAATTTTTTTTTTTATTGACTCACCCCCGCAGAGGTGTAATATTACACCCACATTTCGCCTTGAATTTTTAGGTCCCACGTAATAGGGGGCGAGCCTATTGCCGTACCGGGCACATTACCAGACTCCGTGCTGCTATTGAAAATTTCCTAATGGAAAAACCCAATAACACTTTGGCCGAACCGGGAATCGAACTCGAGACCTCCCAATCCCACGCGCACATTTATGCCGTGAGACCAACGAGGCAGTCAAGCTATATTAGTGCAGAGTTTTAACAAAATAAGCTTTGAAATTTATGGGTGGAAGAATCATAAACCCAATACTTTCGCATTGACAAAAGTTATCGTGATCCAATAATTTCCTAAAAGTAACTTGTGTACCTACTTTTCTGTACTGGGCTATACTCGTTTGAGGTGTAAAAGCGTAACAAACAACGTCTAAGCCTTCGTGAATTATATACCTACTTAAAATTCTAAACGTTCTTAAGGAATTATGCCATAAATATCTTAGTTATCGCGAGTAAGATCCACTAAATAAGGTTGTATAATCACACTATTGGTTAGGACCGCACAAAAACCTATTCGGTAGTTTTTGAGTGTACGACTTTGATAAAAATTATGTCTGTTATTGGGACATAAGATTTGCTTTTATTGTTCAACTATTATTATTATTCTCTTTATTAAATAGTATTCACAAAGTCATATTTTACATAATTAAACCTAATATATTAAAATAAATTTAACTATATAAAATAGGACCACGGAAACCCACGGTGTCGGGTACAGGGACCAAGCCACCGATGGTAAGGCCTCAGAGAAAGGAACTTCCTCACGATGCGCGCCGTATCGAGAAGAACCGCCTTCTGAATCAAAGAATTGATTCAGAAGGCTTGTTATTATTTATTTTTTATGGTAATAGGTGGCAAACGAGCAGACGAATCGCCTGATGGTAAGCAATTACCGCCGCCCATAGACACAAGCAACACCACAGGAGTCACAAGTGCGTTGCCGCCCCTTAGGGTTGGTAAAAGAGATAGGATGAGGAGTGGGGTGAGGGAGAAGGAATAGGGGATAGGGCCTCCGGCACTCTCATTCACCGAAAGAAACGCAACAGTTTAGATACTGTTACTTTACGTCGATTTTCTGTGAGAAATATTACTGCTGTGTCCTGCAGTGGTATCTTGAGATGATGATGATATTACTGCTAAGTTTAATCAACAGCGGTGCAATGGTTTTCGCGTGAAAATTAACAAGCATTCATCCATCCATAAAAACTTTCGCATTATAAAACTAATAAGACTTGACAAAATAAAATCAATTTTTATATTATGTTTACAAAATTGTGTCCTTGCTCGTCCCGAGAAACTTCGTTACTCTAATGGATCGAGAGAATATCTAATGTAAATATAATTTTGTTTGTGCAAAATGGCTGTCGGTATATATTTTCTACTTGACATAGTGTAATCGAAGCTTGTTGTAGGTATTTTTAGCTGCACTGAAAGACTTTTAAGTGACATTTTGTTTTAATCTTAATATATAAAATCCTTACATTACTTACTGACTGACAGACACGCTACAGCCGAAACAATTGGGCGCAGGAAGCTGAAATTTCGCATGTGTGTTCCTTGGGGACCGTAGGGGTGCACTAAGAAGGGATTTCCCGAAATCCCCACGGGATCGGCCAAAACGGGTAATTTAAAAAGAAATGCAGGCGTAGCTGCTCGCGTCCTCTAGTTAGGTCTAAAATTAAAGTTAACTTGTCTTCATAAACAATATGACATGGTTGACAACGCCATGTCCAAATTTCAAGAATTAAGTTGATACGGACTCGTTATAAAAACAAAAATTTTATGTAGCCAGTGGAGAGACTTCTGCAGCGGATTCGAACCCAAGACCCTCTGCGTAACAGTCTGTCGGTCTGTTCACTCATCGGTCGTTGCCCGTGACTGTAAACATATTTCTCCAATAAAATAATAGATATTATACTTGGATATAATCTATTTCTTCATCCCACTGGGCTCGAGCTTTCCTCGACGAGAAAGATTAGGACACATTATAAATCTTCAATCTGAGATAAAATTCAACATACCCAGAAACGTCTTATTGTATCGATTGAAAGTCTGGATACAATTTACTTTTGTCTTATCGAAAACTGATTAGGTTACCCCTCTAGGGGGGGAGGGGCGAGGTTCTCCACCTCTTACATATTCAGAGGCAACACGGAGCGTGCCAAGAGCTCTCAACCCCTAACTTAATGTTGACAGTCAAGAACGCTCCTTTCTTATAAATGGTTCCGTATGATTATGATTAGGTATAAAAAAATCTGCCTAGTGGTGTACGTAACGGAATGCCGAACGTGTCAGGTTCGATACACGGACACACACCTCTGACTTTTTGAAGTTATGTGTGTATTAAAATTTTTAAATATCGCTCGCTTAAAAATGTGCCCGGTAGATGGCAATAGGCTCGCCCCCTTTTACATTGGGACCGAAACATAACTAGCGAAATGTGGGTTTGTAATACACCTATGCCTACCCCTTCAGAGATAAAAGGCGTGAAGTTATATTATGTTATGCTACAGAAAAATAGTTTCTGATATACTTGAGATTTACTTTTGGGTGATTGTAACGTTGATCGTAAATTACCTAATTATCTTCATTATCAGCCCGTATATACTCTCCCTCTCATAACCACAGGCCTCTTGTCCCTATACTGCTTGCTGAACGGTAAAGGAAAACAAGGTAAGGAAACCTGCATGTCTGGGATATCTCCATATTGTTCACGAAAGACATTTAAAGTCTGACAAGCCGCACTTAACTAGCTAACTTCACATGTTGTGGCGGACTATAGCCTAAGTCTTTTTATAACTAGAAAAGGCTTGTGCCAAGCAGTATCCAAGACTGCTCGCCTTGGAGCCTGGGGCCCTCGCACAAGTCTCACCAGATCAAATCTGGATAGAGGCGGACCCCGGGCTCCAAGGCGAGAAGTGTTGGATGCAACTGGGATTACGCTAGGATGATGGTGATGATGATGATGACAACCAGTGAGACAGACTGTTTGAAATAGAAATATTGTTTATAATAAGTTAAATCGATTATATCGGTTTAGTAGCGTGTTACTTTGTCTATTGTAAATTTTGACTATGGTCACACTATGAATTGTCAAATCATTCACTTTCATTCATTGCCGAATCCGGAAAAAAAAGATTGTCTTGCGCTCACGCAGTCTTGTAATTTTGCGTTTTGGAATTAATTATATTGGTTAATAACCTTGCAACCGTCGCTATTTGAATTGCCGGCAAAGGTTGTGAGCGATTGATAAAAGTAAAATTAACACGGTTCGTCGTCTCCTGAAATATCGCCATTTGAAAGCACATGGGTGCTTCGCGAATCCTAGTGGTATTGAAGTAATCCTGAACTGTAAATTCTTGTATCTGCCCTTAACATTACCGGCAAGAATTGTGATAAAATTGTGAACTGTTGAACCCTTGTAAAATTTGTGTGTCGTCATCTACTTGAATCGTGTTCTGAAGAAGGACGCTGAACTGGACCCTGGTAGCTATAACGATTTGCTTGTCATTTTGACCAAATTTATGAGTGTAATCTTATAGGTCTACTCCGGAACATCACAGGAAGATATCAGGTAAATTTGCACATGTACCTATTAGTTTAATTTCATCGCTGTGAAAGAGAAGAGAAGAGTACATATGTCAGAGATTTGTTGTGGCTACAAGGACTGATGAATATAGTCACGCTTCCACTATCGTCTGCAAACAATTCCAGCCCTCCTAGCCAGATTCTGGTCACAAACCACAAACAAGACCAAAGATGATGACGACGTTTCGAAGTTTTACTCTGAAGAACTTACTCACACTATATAATATTTGTACTTGTGCCAATTTATTTATTTGAATATTCCATGAACAATAAACAGAAAACTACATTTATCAAAGAAGTATATCGTTTTATTGATTTCGTTTCGCCGTGAAAACTATAAATTCATGAACGTACTATGATTCCGGCATCCGTTAGCAAATAGCTACAACTACAAAGGACCTTATTTGCCAACTATAACAATATAAAAATACATACTACTTGCAAACGGAATGGGCCTAATAACAATAAAGAAAGGATAGTAATTACCTTGAAACAAATAACTACATAATCGCAGAAGAAGTAAGCCTCCCGCGTGGGCCGATATTATTGCGAGGATTGTGGATGAATGCGAGTAACTCTAGATAAGTCTGTATAGAGAGCTTTGATGGAGGCTTATGTCCAGCAGTGGACGAAAGTGATCTTTCGGCTGACAGTCTTAATAATGATGAAATAACCAAACAAGTAAGTATTTTAGTTTGGGATTATTCAGTATGCCTGGACGATAATCATGGTCCCCAGCTACGACTGCGCAATCAGACAAAATTATAAAAAATTGGGCAAGTGCGTGTCGGACTCGCGCACGAAGAGTTCCGTACTATCATCTAAAAGAAATAAAGAAAATCACGTTCGTTGTATGTATACTTAAATACTTTATAGGTTTCTACCTGTTTATTAAGCTCGAGTAACAAATTGCTTAAAAATTACGTTTGTTGTATGGGAGCCCCCCTTTAATATTTACTTTTTTTTAATTTAATTATTTATTTTGAAAGGTAATATACAACTACATATTCTGTAAAAATTTAAAGCGTCTACCTGTAAGAGTTAGTAATTAATTTTAAAAAAAATATTTTAAAAAATTACAAAAAAACCACGTTTTTTGTATGAGAATTGGGACCCCCCCTTAATATTTTTTTACTTTTTATTTTTAGTATTTGTTGTTATAGCGGCAACCGAAATACATAATTTGTGAAAATTTCAGCTTTTTAGCTATCAGGGTTTATGAGATACAGCCTGGTGACAGACAGACAGACGGACAGACGGACAGACAGACAGACAGCGGAGGCTTAGTTATAGCGTTCCGTTTTTTACCTTTTAGGTACGGAACCCTAAAAATGGACAAAAAGCTTTGTCTATTTTAAGGATTGAACCCACGACAGCGAAGCTAGGTTAGCGCAGACAGAATGGAGCGCAGCGGAGAGGATTTTATAAACGCACTGGAAATTAAACTTTAAAATTATTAAAATAAAGTGCATAAATGCTTGAACCTGATAAAAAATGCTCGTGCGTCCTCGAAGATACGCGAGAATCCGTTTATGCACTTTATTCTAATAATTTTAAAGTTTATTTTCAAGTGCATTAATAAAATCCTCGTCGCTGCGCTCTGTTCTGTCTGCGCTGACCCAAGCTACCTACCACTACGCCATCCTTCAAGGCAAAGATTATTTATTAACGGTAAAATTTTAAACTTCACTTAAACTTTCCTTCCAATAGGTTTCACCTAAACTATTTTTCCCGACTGACTCGTTTATCTTTTCCATATTCATATATCGTTAATATGACGTCACAAAACAAAATGGCCCCACCTTCCATCCAAACTGTTTATACAAGACACAACATGTAACATTTTGGCCGGTACCACGCTATTTTTGAAGCGCCATTGACACAATTATGTCATCCGAGTCGCACAAAACACACAGAATTATGTTTAAAAGTGATTCGTACTCGGAAAACGTGTCACCTTATTTATTTATACTTATAGAATAAATATAGTAGAGAATGCTGCGCCCATATGTTATTTCTTATTCCCGATCACGTGGGAATTTTGGAAATGCCTTCTTCGTAACAACCTAAACAACAACCATAAAAATTTTGCCCAAACGATTTGACTGTGACTTGTCTGTCAGTTAGTAAGTAACGCAGCATTTTTATACATACACTAGCTTTTGCCCGCGGCTTTGCTCGCGTTAAGTTCGGGGTAACACAAATCTACTTTATTGTTCGGATAGGTACTTACTTTAATATTTTTCTTTTTAATTCTGATTTTACCGAAGAAATATAACTGCAAGATTTCAAAGAATCACCTTGCATACAGTCAAATGTCAAAACCATGCTCCAATATATATCTCTATACACACTTTCGCATTTATAATATTATTAGAGAATATTGTTTCAGCCGGTTTAGCGTAAAATCGGTACATACATACATACACACTTTTGCATTTATACCTAATATTAGTAGGGATTAGCTAAGGCAGGTTACAATAATTATTAATTTATGTATGTATGCCAACAATGTAATGACAGTGCACAATATGACAAATTATGAAGATACAGTACTGACAGATATACTATAGCACATGCGCAGCACTCAATTATTATAGCGTACATGCGTTCTTACTGTCAATAGTTAGATTTGTGCCCTACAAATTTCGACCCTCCTCCCTACAATCCCTCCCAGTCTATTTTTTGCAACTAATTGTATCCTATGTGTTTTTCATGGTTCTAATCTATCTCTCCACCAATTTTCAGCCAAATCAGTTCAGCTGTTCTAGAGTTATAAATAGTGTAACTAACACAACCTTCATTTATATATATATAGATATACATAAGACAAATACACGCCTGAGGAACTTCATAATTTAGACAAAGAAACGGCTGGTCCCAATATCTAGACTATCCATGGACTTGACTACTAAAAATAAGATAAATAAGTACATATTTGACATGGATAAATCATATAGTGGCACCGGCCGTAAGACTATATTTATTAACTACGGAATTCAATATTCGATCTATAGATAGATCTGTAGATTTTAGATTCGTTTTTGACATAAGCTCCATACAAAATATGTCAAACACGAATCTCGAATCTCAAAATCCATGTATGGATCGAATATTGAAAATGGCCGTAAGACTATCCTTATCTTCTATACTATAATAAAACTGTAGATGTGAAAAAGTCTGTACATTAAAGATATTTTGACGAAAATTAGCTAAAAAAGCTAGGAAAATGCTAAAAAGCAATACTTGATAATTTTTAGAATTTATGTCTGTCTGTCTGTCTGTCCGACGTCTTTCCCTATGTTGCTAAAGATCTCTAAAATGGCGAAATTGATTTCAATAAAACTTACACTCATGTACAAAGGATACTCAGACCTATAAAATAGTATATGTTACATCACAATCAGTTGAGTGGTTTTCGGTGTACAGCTTGACTTCTTCTTTGTACGTAGTCCCAAACAAAACAGGGATCATCCAAAACTGGATATACATGTGGTGCCATCTATGATCATTATAAGTTTGTTAGTAAAAGTATAGTTAGTCTAAATAGATACCTTCAAAGTGTTTTATGGCTATTTACCCGACTTTAAAAAAGGAGGCTATTCTTAATTTCGTCAGTATATTTTTACGTATTTTCGATAAATAAATTACTGGAAACGAGGATATTTATAGTTATCCTTCCGACCGATAGATGTCACTATTTTCAAATAATTTTCTAGCAAAATAAATGTTTCTTGCAAAAAAGACAATAATTATGTGTTGGTTTTGTGGGTATCTTTCTGTTATTAAAAAAATAATAGAATATAATATTTGGCACTATCATGAACAAAAGGACTCTGTGTCAAAATTTATTACAGTGTCCACTTAATTTAAACGGTCAATCTCATTTATTTCAAATTATTGTGTTTATATAATAGTTATATAATTATTTAATTTTATTTTAAATTATAAAAACAATGACTATAGATCCTTTTTTCAATAAATTGTCGATTAGTCCATATTATTTTCTATCTCGGTCGGTTTGTATATGTAAACATAGATGGCGTTATCTGCATGGCGGTGTTAAGATTCTTCGTTTTATTTCAAATTATGATGTTTATATAATAGTTATATAATCATTTCATTTTATTTTAAATGATAAAAACAATGACTATGGATCCTTTTTTCATTAAATTGTCGATTAGTCCATATTATTTTCTATCTCGGTCGGTTTGTATATATGTAAACATAGATGGCGTCTTCTGAATGGCGTGGCGGTGTTAAGATTTTCCGTGGAGTGATGAGGTTCTTGGTTAATTTTCTTTCGTTTTCGTCGGATTGGTGTCTTAGTCGTTTCTTTTGAATAATGAATGTGGATGTGTTTTTTTGATTTCTATCGTTCGTTCGTGTTCTGTACTTATACAGGTGTCTCATTATTCCCAAATTCACACACCTCACGCACGTGGGAATCCGTGGGTGGGAGACTGAGGCCTGAATTCAGATACCTGTTGAGTAACTCAACGGGGCTATCTTACTTTTGGCAGGGCTGGATATTCGTAGCCCTGTGTGTATTATACTCCGGTGAGCAGTCGCATACGCTATCCACTGGACCACGGAGGCAGTCGGAAGTTTTTGAGTTATCGTGGCCATACAGATAGGAAAGAAAAGGCACTGCATTTTATTATATGATTAGACGACCTCGTTCTATCTTTCTGTTTTATAATGTTCAAAATTAAAAAAAAAGTGAAAACAACGCCAATTATTAGGGCATCTCATTCACACCTCGATATATTATTTCCATTAGTCCTTCGTCATTTTAATTTCCATGCCTATTTGATGTCTCTGATTATAAGAAAACAAAATTCCACACCGGTGAAATCATTACAGAACCTACGTCACAATTTCTCCCAAATTTTCCTCATACAAGTTCCCAAACGCACTCGTGAGCTCTCGAGGTATGAATCATACTTTTGTCTTATATTTGGCGCGATTGGCCTCAGGTAACCTTGCTCACGTCAGTGGCCAGTGACTTTCAATGTTACAAGATAGGCATACTTTCGACTATTACTCTGCGCAGAATTTGTTTTGAAAGAAAGATTATTAAAAGAATTTTCTGGAACTTAAGAGGCCCGGCCGTTTCCGGACAAACGGCGACGTCTCAATCAACTATCACATCTTTGTGGCTTTTGCTTAGAATATTCATTCGAAAGGACTGCCTCCGTGGTCCAGTGGATAGAGTACCCGACTGCTGATTGGAGGTCCCGGGTTCGACTCCCGGGTCCGGGCAAAAGTGTTACTGGATTTTTCCGAATTCACAGTAGCAGCACGGAGTCTGGTGATGTACCCGGTACCGGCAATAGGCTCGCTATTCGCCCTATTACCTATGTGGCACCTAACAATTCAAGGCGAAATGTGGATGTAATATTACACCTCTGCCTATCCCTTCAGGGATACAGGCGTGAGTCTATAAAAAAACTAAATTAATCGAAAATCTACTCTGATCATACTAAAGATAATTAACTCAGTAATATATTAATATAAGACGATACCAACAGCTACGAGTATACCCGCACATTTTATCCTTATTTAATTGTTTCTGCCAACTCCCGGGAGAATTTCGGGTAACCCTTCTGGGTTTCCCAAAATGCCGAAAATATTCCGAAAATAGAAGCATAGTGCATCCCTGCGGTAGCCAAGTAATATACCTACCTACATGCAAAATTTCAGCTTTTTGCGCCCAATAGCTTTTGGCTTTGCTTTGTCTGTCAGTAACGCAAGAATTTTATTTATACAGAAGTAAGAAATAAACATATCTGCAGCTAATTTACTTTCTCTCGTTTAATTTCTCGCGGCCAGAAGGTAGAAATTAATTTCTTGTTCAAAATACACCTGTCATCTAACCAACTTTGGTACGATAAGAGATTTTATCAAAACGGTTATTGCCGTGTGGTTGACGGCAGAGAATACAAGTGTCACCACCCCCTATCTTCCCGTGGGTGTCGTAAGAGGCGACTAAGGGATAACACGATGCAAATACCATCTTTGCGTAGAGACGGAAAACTCGACATCAAACCCTATACGACTGCCTCGTTGGTCTCGCGGCATAAATATACGCGTGGGATTGGGAGGTCCCGGGTTCGATTCCTGGGTCGGGCAGTGTTATTGGGATTTTCTGTCACGAAATTCTCAGTAGCACAGTAGCAGCACGGAGTCTGGAAATGTGCCCGGTACGGCAATAGGCTCGCCCCTTATTACGTGGGACTAAAGTATATCTGGCGAAAAGTGGGTGTACAAATACACCTCTGCCTACCCCTTCAGGGATAAAAGGCGTGACGATATGTATGTATGTATGTATGGTTATTAGGTACAATTTCATAATAGGTATTATTATCAAGAAAAAGGCAGCGGTAGCCTAGTAAAGGCAGCGATAGCCCATTGGAGACTCCAAGGGCTCCTACTCACTATGCGGTTAACCGCATTCCGACTAACCGCAATTAAAATTTGTACCAAAACGACCGGAGGGGTCGGCCGGCAGCCGCATCGCAGTGCGAATAGAAACTAATTTCTCATACAATTTTTTTATTATAGTGTATGGGTTCTGGTGATGTTAAGTCTGGCAAGTATTGTGTTAAAATGTCAAATCAGAAATTATTATTTATTGCATTAATTCCGTCTCAAGTTTACTTACACTGGTCAAATTATGGAATGGAGTGTCGCTTCCGTTTGGGTAGCGGAGCTCACAACGCAGACACGCTGCAGAAAAGCTGATATTTTGTCTTATATGGACGAGTAGGCGGGCCATGGGCTCAAAGGTGTAATGTTAATGCCATGACTCGAAAGTATTTATTGTATTTGGCAATTTAGTGATGTTTTCCGCCGTTTTAAGTCCATTTCTATCAGTAGAGTTTTCGGCGAATCGCTTTATCTGCAAATCGTAGCTCCGGTAAAACAGTTATTAGATCTAACATTCTTTCGGCGAAACGTTTCTTCGGTAGAAAAGAGTTGCGACTAAAAGAAATTTCTTTGTACCAATGAACAGCGAAATTGGTTTTCCATGTCTAATAATATCGTTATCATCATCAGCCCTGTTTATATTCTGTCCCACTGCTGGGCTTGGTTCTAGCTTTTCACTATGAAAAGGGTAAGGCCATAGTCCACCACGCTGGCCAAGTTCGAGCGACGAGAACAGACATATACATAATAACATCGTTCAAGAGTAATTCTCCAAATAATTGTGAGCTCCAAACCAACAACACTCGACACAGTGTCAAGCAGCGAAGCAGCCGCTTAAACCACTACGCCAACCGCGCAGTCGGTTAATGAGTTCATATATTTTTAATTCAGTATTCATACGGCGCGCCAGTCGGCATCTTATTGTTGGTATCACTTGAAGATTTTCATGCATGTTATGAATGAATAAGATGCCTAAGCATATATGCGTGTCTGGCACGAACACGCATTATTCATCCATTAGCATTCATCACATATTATATTATTCATTTTGATACCAGACCGTTGCCCTAAGAAAATATATGAATGGAATAATAATATAGTAAAACTAGACTCTGCACGCGGGACCGTCTGCGTGAATTATACACGTAAACCTTAGTTAGGAATGACACTATCTTTTGGTGAAAAAAGCAGCGATAGCCTAGTGGAGACTCTGACAGACTGCTACGCAAAGGGTCTCGGATTCGAAACCACGGCGCACCTCAATTACTTTTCAAAGTTCATCATCAGCCCATTATACTGTCCCACTGCTGGACACGGGCCTCTTCCTATTATGAGAAGGGTAAGGTATAGTCCACCACGCTGGCCAAGTGCGGGTTGGCAGACTTCACATGTCTTTCGAGAACATTATGGAGCACTCTCAGACATGCAGGTTTCCTCACGATGTTTTCCTTCACCGTTTGGCAAGCGATAATTAACAATTTAATACGCACATATATAAACATTTACTGTAGTGGTGTACTTATTATATAATGTAAAACTAAATATAAGACATTAGGCTAGTTATACCAATGGATCTAATTTAAGACGAATTGTAGTGTACGTACCTTTTGTATTTTTGTGAATAAATAAATTATTATTATTATACTCACGCCTGTTTCCTGGAGGGGTAGGCAGAGACTACGGAGCGCCACTTGCAACGATCCTAACATTTACTCCCATCAACTTCCCCATGCATGCTCTTTTAACATTATTGATTTCATAAATTCCGTGGAGCCAGTGAGAACCATATACGATTTGTATACAAAATATTCTGAAGAGTTAAATTATTCTATTTTTTGTGTATGGTATATCGCAGTTTCTTTACTCTATTTTTCATATACATCATGTTCAGTCTTGTTATTGCAAAGGTGTAGGCATGTTTTGCAATAAACATACATTTTACTTAGAAAGAAATCAAGTATTATTGCACCTCAATAATTTTAGTGCATGAGCAGACAAGTGCCCAGACAAGATGATTATTATAATCAGCAAGTAGATCTGAAACGAAAATTCTTTTTCTAAATCTCTTGAATTGAAGATAAGATTGTTTGATTATACAGTGGCGGATTCAGAATTTGCTTTAAGGGAGATAAGCTTTTTGTGTAGACGGTCTTTAATTTGGTGAAAGAAGATTTATATCAATAAAAGCTCTAAAAAAGTCTTTGAATGAAAGCAGATCGTTTTTGAATCCAGAGCCTAAACCCTTGTACCAAATCCTTCTCCATACCTGTCACCTCTTGGATCCATTCTAGATTGTATAAGTGATAGCACGTCGCCAGAATATGAATAACTAGATTGCACCCGCAGCTACGCTCGCACATGTTTTTTTAATGTTTCTGCCCGATCCCGTGGGAATTTCAGGAAATCCCTTCTTAGTGCATCTCTACGATTCTCAAGGAGCATACGTGCCAAATTTCAGCTTCCTACGCCTTATAGTTTTGGCTATAGCTTGTCTGTCAGTCAGTCAGTAACGCAAGGATTTTATATATATAGATAGGTATACCTATTATCTTATGATTCATAAATTCGTCGTGTAATGAGCATTTTCATATTTAAATATTTAGATTTTAAGTTTTAGCTAATTCTATACATCATACAAAATTTAACGGGTCTTAATTGCATACATGAATCAAATTTAAAGTTAAAATATATATGTTTGTAGATTACTTGACCACTAAAATATCCGCAAGCTGTCAAGTAGACGCAGCATATTTCGATTTTCGAAAAGCGTTCGATCTTGTGGACAACGATGTCCTTCTTATGAAGCTCTCATCACTAGGCTTTGCTACACCATTACTAGATCTGATGGCGGATTATTTAAGAGACCGTAAACAATGTGTTAAATTAGGTCATAATATATCCCAAGAACACTATACACGTTCGGGCATAAGTCGAGGTAGTACACTTGGACCCACTTTATTCCTAACTAGAGGAAGCCAGCAGCTACGCCTGCATTTTTTTTAAATTTACCCGTTTTGGCCGATCCCATGGGAATTTTGGGAAATCCCTTCTTAGTGCATCCGTACGGTCCCTAAGGAACATACATGCCAAATTTCAGCTTCCTGCGCCCAATAGTTTCGGCTGTAGCGTGTCTGTCAGTCAGTCAGTAACGCAAGGATTTTATATATTAAGATTATGATTAACGATCTTCTTAGTGTTCTTAGTAACACTGAATGTCTGATGTTTGCTGACGATTTAAAGCTTTTTTGCTCTGTCACAAACGTTACAGATTGCGTGGCTCTCCAGCAAGATATTAATGCAGTTGAGGACTGGAGTATAAGAAATAAACTATCGTTCAATGTAGCTAAATGTAAAATAATAACTTTTTCCAAATCTCGTTCTCCAATCACAGCGATTTATAAATTAGCAGATACACAACTAGAACGTGTAACAAATATACGCGACTTGGGGTTAATTATGGACAGCAAGTTGAGTTTTCGCGAACATATTCAGCAGATTTGTAAGGAAGCGAATAAATCATTTGGATTTATAATGAGAACAGCGTATCACTTTAATAACACACATATCACGAAGCTGCTTTATAATGCCTACGTGCGTAGTAAGTTAGAGTATAACGCAATTATATGGAACCCCAATGAACAGCTATATACCCTGTTGATTGAGAAAATACAGGGTAACTTTGCCCGTTACTTGTATAAACGTGAATATGGATACTATCCGTTCTTATATCCATCCGCATTTGTGTCAGGAATGGTTGGTCTCAATACCTTGTTTCTCAGAAGGGAAGTAATGCACATAATGCATTATTACCTGTTACTAATAAATAAGGTTGATAATCCATCGGTACGAGAGTGCATTCATTTGTATGTACCTGACAATTATTTACGAGGTGCTGGTCGTAGGCAACGGCAACTTTTCGCGTGTCCACCGGCGTGGCGTTCGCCTCATGCTCGTAACAGCCCTACTGCTAGAGGGATTACATTCCTAAACAATTACCTGCGACACAGTCCGGATGCTGACATATTTTGTGGCAAGCCCAATAGCATTAGAGCAGACATGCTACAGTTCTTAAATAAAATATGTGTATGATTAAGTTTTGATTTTTATATATATACGTATTTGTTTTTTGTATTATTGTTTATTAGTTAATGATTCATTTAAGGGTTTGATATTGTTCACATTGGTTTATATTTTTCTGTTATTTTATAAAGTTTTATTTATTTAACAATATAATAATTGTGTTGTAAACTTCTAGGCATACAAGCGCTTTGGTTACGACTGTAAGCTTGTATTGCATATTTAATAAATGAATAAATGTTGTTCCGACGTTTCAGCTGACTAGAAACGGCAGTGGTCGCGGAGATCGTTAAATAATTTTGTTTCTGGTCAAATGCATTCGCCATGTTTCATTAAAGCATTTTTATGAATATATGAGTATATATTCATTATAAATACGATTAAATCATGAGATAGTCTCCATCTTAAAATTTGTATATCAAGGCATAATTTACAGGTTTTTCAATGACAATATATACTTATACCTACTTAGAAATGTTCTGAATGACCATAGTGTCTTATTTTCTTAGGGCTTATCTGAAATTACGTTTGAACTTAAAGATAGCGACATGTATTCTTAGTTAATACTACATTTTACTAATTAAATACGCTACTTCAATCACAATAGTATTCATCATAACTAAGACGAGAGTAATACCGCCCTCCTGTGTCAAAATGTCCAAATAAAATTTCCAGTCCATGACATTTTAAATCCAACGTACAACTGAAAATTCCTCAAGCTTTCAAAATTTCTACAACAGAATACCTACTATACTAAAAAACATTTTGGACCAACAAAAGCAGGAAAAATCCAGATGGAGCGATAATAAAAGGCATAAAAACTAAAAATACTTCGCTTAAGGCTATTTAAAACATGTTTAGTCAGCAGTACAAGCAGACTTGTTATGACAGCGCAAACGCGTGGACTGAGCTTTTTCAAAGCTATTAATAAACTACGCAAAACAGCTGATCCTCAATGAGAAGAGTTAGGCCATAAATCAAAAGCTAGGCAGCTTTAAAAGCTAAACACGTGAAGCAAAAGACGATAGTAAATTTATTTTTTTGCTGAATCCCACCCTCAATCCCACAACTGTATCAACTGCGGCAACAGCAGTGACCATAGAAGACACCGAGTTCTAAAACTCTTGATTTTTTATTGGGACTAGTCCCCACACTCATTCCCACTGTACCACCTATGAAGCCAGGCTTAGCAGGAGTGACCATAAAATACACCGTGTTTTAAGACCCTTGAAGGCTCGGAGAAAGTTAAACTGTCTCGAAACCCGCAACGAATTTAGTTAGAATCAAGTATATTGAAAGAGATACATTGATATATTGGATTATGTTTCATTTTGTACACTAAAACGGTTTCAATCTCATAAATTGTTTGACTTGCAAAACATAATCGGATTGTTTTAAAAGTACAATATAAGTTGTATAATACGAGTATGTATTTCGTTAATAACATGTGTTATTCAGTAGCTAAATAAACTCTTGATATAATTATAAACTACTGCTACGTAAATTCAAAACAGCCGACTTAATTTATTCACCCTCCAGACACTGGAATAGATACGCCAAACAAATATATATGATTACCCAACCCAAAAACAAACTCAGTGCGATACTGATGTGAGCTTTTTACCTAAATTACGCGGGCAATGCCGATTTACACCATGAATAGACGTCACCATATATAAACCTATAAAAAACGTAAACCATTACCTTATACACTCAGAGTCAGGGCAGCTGAATCAGAAGATATCCAGCAATGTAACTATCACTTTCTGCGCTTCATTACAAACACACACTTCAAATTTTCAGATTTTTGTCACCTCTGCACACTTTTACACAACCGTACACTATTTTTGCACATTATACACTGAAAAAAATGCGTGAAAACTGTTTTTTTGTTAATTTTCGCGAAATTACGGCATTTTTTCGGGTGTTTTTCGTAAGTAATAGTGAGAAATGTATTTATATTTTTTCAGCGGACGGCCGGGCAGTCGACCGCTAGCTCGGAATTCGTATTTAGGTTAGAATCGGCGGGTTATGGCGCCACGCACACATGCGCACTAGTGTACGGATAGTGCCAAAGATTACGGAGATAACAGATGCGAGACGTGACTATCGCGGGCGCTTTAGTGGCTTGTGTAGTTGTGTAGTACAAGAGACAAGTGTAGTTATTTATAGTCAGGCAGATTAATGGTCTTCAACATTTTAGTTTCACTAGTTTTCATTCTAAGTTCATTAGTTCTATGTGAGAACAAAATTAAAGCAACAAAATTATCTCTTAAAATAATAGGAATACCTTGTAAAGGCCTAAAACTTGTATTAAGATTTTTTACTTTGATCAAGATACAGACACTTTTAAGACTGCCACCAGATTTAATTAACTTAATTTATTTATTTTTATCCTGTATTTCGTCTTATACAAACAAAGAGTCATTATTTATCTATTTGTTTAATGCTTTCAACATTTTCGTGCCTATTTTTCTCAATTTGGCTGCATTTTTTTATGAATGAAGTGAATAAAAATTCAAATTACTTTGTTAGAATAATAAGAACCTATACTTCACGTTTTTTCATCCAAGTTTGACGACTTAAACACAAAATTTTCGTTTCGTTAAAATTGTACTTATTATGTACCTACAAAAATTTAATTTCGCGTCTGCACAAATTACCTGCTCTATGTTATCCAGCGCACACCGCGACACATCTTCTGGCAGACTCAGCGGCGTTTACGTAGTTCGCAGCACTCGCTGCGTTACTGAAAATACTCGCCATCACTCTGAGAGCTACGTACTGTTGGTGCGGTACTCGAATCTCGATAGTGACGAGAAAAAAGTGAGATGGAAAAAAAGAAATGGAAATGGAAAAAAGTGTGATAGTGTGCTTTGTAATTTTTATTCATGATTAGATTTCGCCCGCGGCACCGCTCGCGTTAGATCCGGTTATCATGGTAAAAAGTTACCTATGACTACGCTCCAGCCTCCTAACTATATCCATACCTAAAGATCACACCATAAAAGTGCTCTGGTGTGGCATGGAAGAAGGGCAAACAAACAAACACACGTTCATCCTTACAATATTATTATGGGCTAGTATGGTATCGTATTAACTTTACTATTTTACAAACAATTGTTTAAGGCGTCTGCACAAATTACAAAGAGTCCTTCATTCTCGAAGAAACGAAAATTTCGAAATTATTCTCTTGGTTTCTTGGTAATGTCATAAATTTATACTACATAATCGTAGTACCCTGAATAATTATAATATTATAATCATTATTTTCTTAATGTCGCCCTGGCTGAAATCCAAGACTTCCGATGTCGTCAGTAACATTGACGAATAAAGCTATATATCTATTCTTACTCTTAAAATAATCCATAAAAATATATTGCATTGAATCATCATCAGCCTTTAACAGTCCACTGCTGGACTAGGCCTCTCCTTTGAAAGGAGGAATTGGCCTACTATACCACGCGGGCCAAACGGGTTGGCATAGGGTTTGTATCAAGTTTTCCTTCTCTTACAGTGCTGTTCTCTGCATATGCTCCTTCTGTTGGCTCCTACGACCCCCATGGGATAATATGGGGTGGTGAGATTCCATATTCTTAATCCGTCACCACACGGACATTTTTTACGTTGCATTGAATACGTAGGTACAAATAGCGAAAGTTTAATATACTTACTTAATTAATTTAATAATAATGAAATTGTTTGACAACACCAAACAATGAATTTGGTATGTTTCGCAGCAATCAAACGCCTCTTAAATCACTGTACTATCAGTGCAGTCAAGTACATATATTGGCCACCCCATCGCAGGCAGTAACTCTTCAGGCCACTTTTACGAGCTGCTCATAAAACAGCCAGTTAAAACCTGTTTATTGTTCGTGACTATTGTAACGCTCTGAACTACGGAAATTAAACGATTTAACGGCTTGAACTTTAAGTAGAAGTTCGAGAAAACTTCAAGTTTATAATACTTGAATGGTAAACTAGAGTAGCTTTATTGATAATGCCGTCTTAGAAATATTATGACAAATGATGAACAACATAAATTTATATAGGCTAGCAATGTGTTCGTGTAATGGATTATAATAAAAATAAATCATGGTTAGCTTCCATACACGTCAATTTTTTGTTTTTATCATTGGTAAATACTTAATTTTTTGCACGTTATTGGGTGTGTTTATTGAGTACTACACTACCAGAAACAACGAACTCACTGTTCAATGTTTTATGTTTCTAACTTGTTCTGCATGCTAATAATATGTCAGTTAGGTCTAGTTATCTTAATATATAAAATCCTTGCGTTACTGACTGACTGACAGACACGCTACAGCCGAAACTATTGGGCGCAGGAAGCTGAAATTTGGCATGTATGTTCCTTGTGGACCATAGGGGTGCACTAAGAAGGGATTTCCCGAAATTCCCACGGGAGCGGCCAAAACGGGTAAATTAAAAAAAATGCAGGCGAAGCTGCTGGCGTCCTCTAGTTTTATATAAGTATAGTTTTGATTACGTGACATTATTTAGAGAAGTAGAGTTTGGTCAAATACTTCTATTAAAAACACTGTAGGTTTTTTTGAACTATTTGAGTTCGGATATTAGTTTATAATTATAATTAAATAAATATGCTTGGTTTTGATGGACATTTTCTTTTACAAGAAAGTTTGTTAATTTCCAATCTCATAATCACCTCACTTTTACAAAAGCGATAATCAAGTGAGAACATGTAGTAAAACAGTGTGCATTGACGTCTGAGCCGTGATTCAGTGAACACGTGAGCACCGCTGATGGACAAACCCGCGGCGCAAGCATATACTGCTGGTTTATATAGACAGGTATAGTCGAATGACTCCGTCTACCGACTTGCATCATACGTACAAATATACGGTGATAGACTTTTATAGGAATAATCAGAACTGTGAAATGTTGTTTGTTTGCTATATATTTCGCCTAAACTGATGACATGATGTTTCATGCATGTTGTATAAAGTATATAAATAGACATCAAGAATTACAAGCAAGTGAAACCGGGGGCACAGTTAGTTTTATTCGAAGAAGTAAACAAAAAATAAGGAACCTATTGTGAAAGGGTATTGCACAAATACTTTTTTAACTTGATCTATGGAGCTATGGTTGCTTAGCCACTTGTACTGCGAGAATATAAATACTTCAAACCGCAACATGGGAACAAAAAACTAATAAGAAGTTACAAATTTCAGATTAGTGCTACCTATTATATACTAAATAGAGATTTAGATAAGATTTATAGAGTGCTTGCATCCCATATTTTGATGATTGCAAATGTCCTGAATTTTGTTGACTCGAAAAATATAAATAAGAAGTAAAATAATATCTATAAGCAGTGGAGATACCAACCATTTGCCATACAGAGTGCCATTTGCTGTAGTTTGAACTCTATTTTTGTTGAATGACAAAAATAATCCACATTTCTATTGTCAATGAAACGACTTGCCAATTAATTCATGTGTGTCTTCGTGCCATCGTCTTGGTGCCATGTCAATTAGGTTATTTTAATTCGCCGTATTAATATTTTAAATATAGATCATTGAGTTGTTCTTGTAAACAAATACTAATGTTTCGATAAAGCTATTTTTTCTTTAATAATGTTTCTTGTCCATATACTTTGCCCCATTATAAGTAACTCGTAACATAGATAAATTATAAGCCCGATAGATAATAAGATTACTTTTTTATGTAATTACTTAATAGGAACCAAAGGAGCAAACGGATCGCCTGATGATAAGCAATTATAAGAGTCAAGTGCGTTGCCGTCCTATGGGATGGGAATAGGAATAAGTAGCAGAGCGGGATTAGAGATAAGAGGAATGAAGAAATTACTAAACGAATTGTGATAAAACTATTGTAACAAAGTTCATACTGAACTCATTATTCAACATCATCAAGTTCCTGACTGCATGGTTGGCGTAGTGGTTTAAGCGGTCGCCTTGCCGTTTTCGTGGGTTCGATTCCCACACGAGACAACACTTTGTGTGATCTACAAATTGTTGTCTCTAGTCTGGGTGTTCATTGTGTCCGTTGATTGAATGTTTGTAAAGTCCCCCGCGTCACAGGAATTTATTCCTAGTGCGGGAGTTGTCTTTTTTAAAAACGTAAACGTAAAAATATCAGAATAGCATATATAGGCTTTTTTGACTCATGGTGGAAACCAAACAATTTACGAGCTGACCCCCAGGCTGGGCCCCTAAAGGGGATCAGTCTAGGGAGAGTGTGGTGACTCCCCGACGAGAAGCGCCGGGGCTACCCACTAAAACCACCATGGTGTTCCTCTATCCGATTCCATTGAATGGCGGGGTCACGGGATCTACGTTAGCATTACTGCCGCGACCCCACCTGAGATAGCATATTTAGGCTACGGAAACTATAATTTATTTATTATTATTAAAATTAGAACGGCTGTTGGCCAATAACACTAATTTAACCAAAACAAAATTACAAATATAGAATAAGGTTTGGTTCATAAATTATAAATACACGCAAATAAAAAAGTTAACATAAGTAATTAAATATCATGTGACTTAATAAAAAATTACATTGGGACCGAAACAACTGGCGAAGGGTGGGTGTGTAATACAACTCTGCCTACCCCTTCGGGGATAAAGAGTGAAGATATTATGATAATTAAAGTCAATCTCACATAACTTCAGCCACACCAACAAAATCTTTGCCCAACCATTCACGAAAAGATCAACAGATGAGTCCGAATTCAGAACATTAAATCAATTAAATGCAGTGAGTGTCCGTGGAACAGGCGATTTAGCTCTGGTACCTAAATATCGGGAGCGTGATGATGTTAGGTATTCTTAACTTACATGATGAACTGATGGTGAAAATAATTATTATTCTTTAACAATGACTAAAGCAGCGATAGCTGAGTGGAGAGACCGACAGACTGCTACGCAGAGGGTCTCGGGTTCGAATCCACGACACGCACCAATGACTTTTCGGAGTTAAGTGCGTATTAAATTGTTAATTATCGCTTACTAATCGGTGAAGGAAAACATCGTGAGGAAACCTGCATGTCTGAGAGTTCTCCATAATGTTCTCGAAAGACATGTGAAGACTTCCAACCCGCACTTGGCCAGCGCGCGTGGTGGACTATGGCCTTACCCTTCTCATAGTGAGAAGAGGCCCGTGCCCAGCAGTGGGACAGTATAAAGGGCTGATGATGATGAATAATGACTCAATTGTCAGTATAACGATTTGGTGATTAATGACTGCGTCTTCACTTAGCTGCCATGCCAATTATTGGTTTAATTTGATACGTCGTACCTACTAGTGTTTTAAATATAGACCATTTACCTAATTGTTTTAGCAAAAGGATATTATTGTTTAAAATGGGGGTATGCATACATAATAAAGAGGTGTGAAGTTGGACCTCCGTGGTCCAGTCGATAGCGTATGCGTTTGCCGCTGAGGAGGTCCAGGCCACAATTCCCGGGTCGGGTAAAAGTGTTACTGGGTTTTTCCGAATTCTCAGTAGCAGCACAGAGTCTTGCAAAGTACCAGGTAACGGCAATAGGCTCGCCCCCTATTAGTTAAGCAACGCTTGCAAAGGTCAACATTTGGATGGGTGACCGTGTGTAGGCATGACCGTGTATTTCGGTCTGAAAACTTCGACGATTCGAAAACATTGGCGGACCATGGCTCCAAGTTAAGGATCTTGGATCGCCACCGAGAAGGCGCTAGAATCCTGATGATACTTTCGAAATGTTAGTGCTGCTTCTTGAGTTTGAACTGGAGACCCTCTATTTAGCAGACGATTTGTCTCTTCACTAGGCTATCGCTGATTCATCATCAGCCTATAACAGTCCACTGCTGGACTAGGCCTCTCCTTTGAAAGGAGGAATTCCCCTATACCACGCTGGCCAAACAGTTTGGTACAGGGTTTGTATCAAGTTTTCCTTCTGTTACAGTGCTGTTCTCTGTATTATATGCTCCCTCTGTAGGCTCTTACGACACCTATGGGATGATATGGGGCGGTGACATTCCGTATTCTTAATCCGTCACACGGAATCGCTGATTATATACCTTGAATTTCAAGGTTTGTGAAAACGTCACAGACGGATAGTGTTACTTAATGCTTAGATATAGCAAGGATTATCCGGCTCGCGCCCGTTTCCAATTTTCTATCTAGCGATGAATTTGGCTACTTGAGGTATATATTTAAGGGATATTTTTAACAGCGTATCAAAAATGTTATGTAACACACTAAAGTGAGTTACGCAAAAAAACTTTATTATTTCACTAAAATACTGACTTGCACACTAAAATACTATTTGTACACCAAATATGATGATCTTTTTACAAAATATCATTTGATATGAAAAGTTTCGTCCGCTCGGGAAACTTATCCACTTAGAAAACTTAATAGGTTATGTTAGGTTCTCTTGTGACCCTGCTCCCAAAAATAGGAGCCCTGCGAAGCAGGGCTCCGTCAACTTAGCTTAGTGGTGCAATTAGTATTTTTGGTGGAAAATTAGTATTTTTTACTAACAGTTAAATACAACCCTATATTTAACAATTACTAGAGTTCATTTTTTACTAGTGATCGATTTATTTTTATTTGAGTAGAACGAAGTGCGGTATGCCCCCCGACTAGATGGTCCGGCGACTTAAAAAGGTGGCTGGGGCGGTCTGGATGCGAAAGGCAGAGCCTGTGTCCAGCAGTGGACTGCAATAGACTGATTGATTGATTGAAGGTGGTAGGCGACCTGACGGCCCAACTAATGGTAAGCTTCAACCGTCACCCATAGACTTTGACCACGTCGGAGAGACAGCCAAGCAAGGTCTATCTGGAGACGTAAGATCTAAGTCTTTTTATGCCCAATAATTTCACTAGCAACAGTACAATTGAAAGCGAAAGATAATTTATAACACGTCCGATAATTACACGTCCCCACCAGACCAAGTACCTACAGGCAAAATTCATTCCTGATTAGGGCTTGTCGGACATTCAATTCAGCGTGCCGGAGAGTTGACATATGTAACTGGCCATAGCTTAATAAAAGATATACATGTTTGTTAACTAGCTGTAAGATTTTAAAATTCGAAAATAAAAAATAAAAAAGATAATACTGCATATTTGAACATTATTAATTAATGTTATTATTTAGACTTACGCCTGTGACACCGAAGAGAAATATGCACTAAAATTACAGCCTCATTTCGCCATATAAATGTGTGTCTTAGGTACCATGTAATAGAGGGTGAACCTACGGTCACAAGAGAGAGAGAGAAAGAGAGAGATAGAGAGAGAGAGAATTTGGGAAACTCAGTAACACTTTAGCCCGACCCGGGAATCGAACCTGAGACCGCCTGATCAGCAGACGAATACGCTATCCACTGGACCAAGGTTACTACTTTGCAGCAGAATAACTGATACTGCGGTGGTAACTATCTAGATGGCCCTCTATGGATGGACATATTTTGTATCAGGGTTCGAGGATATATCAATGGATATATATCCGATATATCGTCGCCTTCCCCGCTAACTGTCGTATCTCACAAACTGACGTATCTGCACTGACATTACCTACGTATTCAGAACTATGTTTCGAATAAGTCTCTCTAATCCTCGTATCTGTGTCGTTTACCGTTTAGAAGATAATCACATATTTTGTTTTGCATAACTGCAAAAGGTGGGAATAAATATTCTCTCTACCTGTCGTATGAACATACTACAGTTAGTAAGACTTTTTTTTCGCCACGATTGAAAATTACTGATAGTATATGTACATAGGGCACTTAGCTAGAACTTTTTCTACGATGTTTATACATTTCATTTTTCACTTACGTCGTATAGAACAAAGCTTGTTTACGAATATGAAGCTTATTGCTATTATTTATAGTATTTATTTATAGCATTAAGTGAAGTCACACTGCGGTACGCACGGGGGGTGCGGGTGTGATTGTACCAAAATGGAAAATTGGCCCTTTTTGTCACATCTTCAACTGTAAACGCTGTTGTTATCGTTTCACATATGATATTCGTAAAAATATATTCCAAAGTTATTGGGATCAAGGAAATCTTCAGTCACAGCGTGAGTTTATTGTGAGGCATGTGAAAAAAGAACCTGTTAAACGTCGAACTTCTGGACCAGAATCTAGAAGGCAAGCCTCTCTTCAATATTTTTTTCCTCTGCAGAATAAGTCTCTCCATGTTTGCCAAAGGTTTTTCTTAAACACTTTGGGAAGAAGTTTAGGACATCACTTGGAAAAGTTACAGTCACCAGTATTATCGAAAAATAAAAACGAGGATGGCGTAGAGAATCCTTTTGAAAATGATTTCGTAATTCGAAAAATGATTGAACATCATATTGAAAGATTTCCGAAGGTTTCCTCTAGAGAATACCTACATTGTGACCTGACGCTACCAAAGATGTACCACATGTTTAAAGAAGAGAATAAAAATTGTTGCGTGAAGCCCAGTTTTTCGTCGTATAGCAAAAACTAAAAAAATACGAAAAATATAAAAATACGAAGCATCAACAAGAGAAGACTTTGTTTAGATCAGAAAGAAGTAAGTGTAAAACAGCATCACAGCAGAACGCAACCACAATACAATGATGAATGAATAAATGAATTTGACCTCCAACAAGTCATAAGCTTGTCTATTAGCAATGAAAATGCTGTTTTTTATAAGCGTCGTCTTTCAGCGTACAATTTTACAATATGAAATGACTTCTGGAACCTGTTCGTGTTATACTTGGCATGAAGGATCAAGCAAAAGAGGGTCGTCAGAAATTTCGACTGCTCTGTATGACTTTCACAAGAAGAGTGACGCAAGAGGCATCAATATTATAGTTGATTGAATCAGGCGTTACTTGGCGGAACTCCATTGTAATCTAATGGAAGGAAAGAGGAACCCACCACGCACCCTCGGATTGACCACCCCAACTATTGCAATAGAAAAAGGTTGACAATACCGAACTCCTCTAAAAGGATAAGGGATCCCCTTTCCTTCCATTAGATTGTATCAATATTATTTATCTGTTTGTTAATGGATGCAGTGGACGGAACAAAAATTCCATCGCTTACCTCCAATTTTTAGATTGGCACGGAGAAATAAACCGTACGTAGTGAATGTTCTCACATACACTGACTTCCTGTATTTTCCTTCCTGCGTCTCCAGCGGAGGAGTTGCATGAGATGGTAGCAATCATGCAAGGTGCTTTAGGGAGGAAAGGAATGAAAGTGAATGTGAGCAAGACGAAAGTTATGGTTTTTGAAAAGGAGGAATGTGTTACGGCTTGTAATGATCGATGCACAACGAGTAGAGCAAGTGAATGATTTTGAATATTTAGGTACGCTGTTTACTAGGAATGGTAAGAATCAAGAAGATATTGAAAGAAGAGTTAATGCAGGTAATAGGGTGAATGGAGCTTTGAAGACCTTTATGGACAGTCAAAACTTGTCCAAGAAGGCACCTTTGGCTGTGCATAGAGGGGTGTTAGTACCTACACTTATGTATGGTAGTGAAAGTTGGGTATGGCAGAATAGACATGAAAGTAGAATAAATGCTGTAGAAATGAGAGCACTGAGAAGTATGTGTGTTATGGACAGTCAAAACGTGTCCAAGAAGGCACCTTTGGCTGTGTATAGAGGGGTGTTAGTACCTACACTTATGTTTGGTAGTGAAAGTTGGGTATGGCAGAATAGACATGAAAGTAGAATAAATGCTGTAGAAATGAGAGCACTGAGAAGTATGTGTGGAGTGTCTTTGAACGACAGAGTAAAAAATTGTGTGATAAGAGAGTGTTGGGGGGTAAAAGAAGATATAGAGACAACCATTGAGAAAGGTATGCTAAGATGGTTTGGACACATGGAGAGGATGGATGACGAAAGACTGACCAAGAAATTATATAAGGCAAGTGTGGAAGGGACTGGACCAAGGAGAAGCCCTAGGCGGACGTTTTCTCACCAGATTGGAGACATCCTAAAAACAGGACAAGTTAGAAGTACCTTGAACAGAAGAGCATGCATGAGGAATCTGATGGGAGTGAATGAAGCAAGAGAGATATGTCAGGATCGTTGCAAATGGCGTTCCGTAGTCTCTGCCTACCCCTCCGGGAAATAGGCGTGACTCTATGTATGTATGTAGGTTAAGTTTCAATTCATGTCATTAGGAGTAGTTAAACATTTTAGCTAAATTGCCTAAAATATTAAAACATATTTTTTTTGCAATTTTTAACCAAAACGACATTAGTTTTAATATATTTATATGACATTAAGAGACTTTTATTTATATTTTATACCAAATAACCACGTCGTAACAATCACAAGTTGTAAAACAAAGTTCTCACAGAGAGACGTATCTGCTTCAAATGAATATAAATAAATAAATAGATACCTTAGGGCTTTAGAGTTACTACTCACTTAAAGAGTAAGCCAAGAGGAATATAAAAAACTTATTAATTCATTGATAAAACCACAACCAACGCAACTATAATAAGATGACTGTAACGCTCGACCGAAAAACGGTTGCCCTGGAAAAAATGTCAATTGCTAGTTAGGACAGTTAGCAGGGAGGGTGACGATATATCAACCTCGATTCGACGATATATATCAAATGTTTTTTGTGATATATTGCAATTCAAAAATGGTTTAAAAAGAATATTATTTCTGCGTTTGTTACTGTATTTCTACTTCCCAAATGTAGATGATGTGGGAATAGAGTTAAAACATACTCCCTAATGGTAAGTTCTAATCTAAAAATGGCAACACTTCTGCCGGTATTAATGGCGTCAGTCCGTCAGTGGTGTCAGAAAAAATTCGTTACGAAAAAGTAAGTAAATTTTTGTGTTTATTGATTATTTTTGGTAGCGCCATCTACCTTCCTATCTGTAACTAATCGCACCAAGATCAATCGTTCCACGTCTAGTGCGAGCGATATCATATTTCCGTCCCGCTCTATCCCTCTCCCTGGAAGAGGCACTGCCTTTGGCCTGATTTCGTCGCCGCGATCGTGAACGCGACGGACAGTCTCGAACATTCAGCTCGCTAAGAACGCCGTCTCGACACCGCTCCGCGCCGCACCGCTGTATCGCCGTCTCGTTCGTACCGCGCCGCTCCCGTATGTGTTTATCACCGCTTCCACCAAGGAAAACCCGCTCGTGAGTGAATGAAAACAAGCAGCGACAACAAGAAAACACCAGGAGGAAAAGAAACGAAGAAGCTATAAGGTAAGTGCCTTCCATCCTGGAAATATCCTATACCCACTCCATCTCCTCTTCCCTTAATTCCCTCCTAGGCGGCTAAGAACCGCTATCCTCTCTATACAGTCCATTAATCCTTCCCAAGTCGCCTAGAACCTAACCGGTTTCGGCACCACGCCATACCATTTTTTGATCCATACGAGTCGGATTCATTTACGTTTTATACGTTATACCGCTATACCTAGGCAGTTATAGCACCTAGCTATACTCCTAATAGATTAACATAACCGTCACATGGTTATTTCCGCCCGCATTAGTAGGTAAACTTTTATGTAGCTACCTACTTATTAAATTATTATTTCTGCAACTATCATAGTTGTCTTATAAATCTCATATTTCAATCAACTTTTATTTCCTCAGCTCTAAAGTGTTGCCTACTTAGGTAAAATAATAGATACATTAGATATTCTTATTTTGTTTCGTTCTCATTAGCTTATACTTACGTAAGCATGTCACAACAAAAGAAGTCACGCGTGTCGGAAGACAAAGAGATGACAATCTTAGAAGCAAAACGCAATATTTTATTTGAGCGCATTCAAAATATCTATGAAAGATCAAAAACCGCATCGATGTCTGACAGTAATAGCGAAGCATTTCTCAGTTATTGTACAACAGTAGATAGTATTCGAACGGATTTTCATAAGTTGTTAGACGATTATAACGCAAGATTACTTTCTATCAATCCTGATGAAAAACCGAACTATCAGGCGTATACCTCATTCGAAGATCTTTATTGTATTATTAAGCGTATACAATCGCAATTGGAGGGTAAATGTTCAGCAGAGCCCGTTGCCCGCAAACCGAGATTACCGCCAATCGAGATTATGTCGTTTGACGGAGATATACGAAATTGGCCGTTATTCTATGCAAGTTTTAAGTCTACAGTGCACGATAATGGTTCTCTGACAGATGCTGACAGGTTGTACTATTTAATAGGTAAACTGTCACCGAAGGCCCAGTCCGTATTTGGAGGTGTCACACCCAGTGCTGAGAATTATCAGGTCATATTTCAGTCACTACTTGACAGATATCAAGACACGCGCGTTCTAGCGTCTACGTACTTTGACCAAGCTTTAAATCTCAAACTGTCCAGCAACGCGTCTGTCTCGAATTTCCAGCTGTTTATTGATAACTTCGTAACCGCGGTTAATTCTCTTAGGAATTTAAAATTAGAAGATCTTTCCGACTTTATGTTGCTTCAACTCGCTTTAAAAAAGTTTGACACTGATACAATTCGCGCATTCGAGATGACGGAACGCAATAATAAAATACCTACACTAGATAGTTTTATTTCGTTCATCAAAGATCAGTGTCGAATATTTCATAATACGCAGTCTGGTTCACCTGGCCCGTCTAACACTAACAACAACAAACAAAGGTTGAATAAATCGCGAAATAGTAATAATAACTCAGTCCCTAATCCACAATCTTACGTAACATGTTCGGAATCTAATAGTAATAATTCACAGAAGTGTCTGTGCAGTAATATAGTGCACGACCATTACTATAAGTGTCCCACCTTTAATGATTTAAATCCAATTGCTCGTTTTAAATGCGTAAAAGATAACAAAGCTTGCATTAATTGCTTAAGCATAAAACATAAAACGAGTAATTGTTCCAGTAGAACGAGATGTCTCACGTGTAAACAAAAACATCATACACTGTTACATTATGATAAAAATAACCGGTTGTCAAGCCAATCCGCTAACCTTGACACACTCGCGCCGCAGGTGCAGCAGACCACGGTAGCTGCGCCTTCCGCGTCTGAGGGCGAAGTATCGTTGTGTATGACATCCATTGCGCGGGCGACGCGCACGCGAGGACGGCACTCGCGCATCTATAATGATCCACGCAGGGCCAAAACGCAGTGTACGGCGTCTAACACGGTACTGTTGGCGACAGCTCAAGTTATCGTATACGATGTTAATGGGTCGCCGCACATGGTACGTTGTCTGCTAGATAGCGCATCTCAGACCAATCTAATAACATCGGAATGCTTCAAACGCCTCGGATTATGGAATAATTTTAAAAATACTAACTCAACCGTCAAAGGGATAGGCGGATCAGAAAGGCATTGCAGGGGTTCCGTAGATGTTAAAATACATTCGCGTTTTAATAGGGACATTAATTTTAACATTTCTTCGCTTATCGTGGAACGTATTACAGACACGTTGCCAAACGCTAATGTAGACGTAGCATCACTCACTCATCTCGAATCATTGCCGTTAGCCGACGCGGAGTTTGCGAATCCGGCAGGCATTGATCTTTTGATCGGAGCTTCAATATTTCCGCACTTGCTACTAACTAACATAGTTCGTAGTGAGCGATATGATTTACCGCCCGCTATTGAGACGGTACTTGGGTATGTGATTATGGGTACCGTACCTACGTTACATACTTCTCATTGTATTACGTCTTGTTGTTGTTCTGCTCTTCAAGAGATCAAGGTGGGTGCTAAAACTGTGTGTAAGATAAAGCACTAATTAGCTATGCTATGCTGCGCTATGCTGCGCCATGCTGCGTTATGCTGCGCCATGCTGCGCTATGCTGCGCCATGCTGCGCTTTGCTGCGCCATGCTGCGCTATGCTGCGCCATGCTGCGCTATGCTGCGCTATGCTGCGCCATGCTGCGCCATGCTACGCCATGCTGCGCCATGCTGCGCTTTGCTGCGCCATGCTGCGATATGCTGCGCCATGCTGCGCTATGCTGCGCCAAGCTCCGCCATGCAGCGCTATGCTGCGCCATGCTGCGCTATGCTGCGCCATGCTGCGCTATGCTGCGCCATGCTGCGCTATGCTGCGCTATGCTGCGCTATGCTACGCTATGCTAAGCTACGTTACGCTACACTATACTATACTACACATCCGCTTTGTATATAGATGACATTGCCTGTAATGTCATACCCGCTCCGCTAGCAATTTCGCTTTGTGAAGAGCTTATTCAGCTTTTCAAGCGAGGCCAGTTTGATCTTGTCAAATGGACAAGCAACTCTAAGGAGGTTCTCGCACGCATACCAGATTCTCATGAAGCTTCTCTAGACATTGAGTTTGAGAAGTCTGTACCGCATAAGGTTCTCCGTTTACGCTGGGACAAATCCTGCGATGGTTTTCGGTTTGACGTCTCACCGCCAGATGATAAGTGCGCCAAGCGCACTATGCTGTCCACAGTGGCTCGACTATGGGACATAATGGGTTTTGTGGCTCCCACAATTTTGTACGCCAAGCTCTTGATCAAAGAGCTTTGGCTATCAAAGTGTGAGTGGGATGAAGCACCCCCTGACCATATTGTCGCCGCTTGGGGCCAGTTTTGTATTGAGCTTACCGCGCTCAATCAAATTACTATTCCGCGTCATCTTGGGTTGGTAAATGGATGTACCGTTAACTTAATAGGTTTCGCTGACGCCAGCGAGCGTGCTTACGGCGGAGTCGTATATCTGCAAGTCCGCATTGGTTCTAACTACTCGGTGTAGTTAGTTTGTGCCAAGTCTAAGGTCTCGCCTGTTAAACCATTTCGGTTGCGAGACTGGAGTTGTGCGCGGCCTTTCTGCTGTCTCAGTTGCTCCACAAGGTTCAAGACACAGTTTTGCCCCACTACTCTATTAATAAATATACGCATTTTCCGACTCCAAGGTAGTGCTCGCTTGGATTTACTCTTCTCCTCACCGATGGCAGACTTTTGTCGCCAACCGCGTTAGTAAATTGATTGAACTTGTTCCCGCTACTTGTTTCAATCACGTCGCGGGTTATCGTACTCGTCTTCAGGATGAACGTTCCATAGATCATATTGACTGGAAGTTTATTCCACCAGCATCACCACATTTCGGTGGATGTTGGGCAAGCATGGTCAAAGTAATTAAAACGCATCTGTTCAAAGTTATAGGTCAACAGATCCTCTCTTACGAAGAGTCTTTAACTGTCCTTGCACAAGTCGAGGCACTGATCAACTCGCGTCCGCTTCCAACTCAGTGAGATCTAGCCTGAGGTTGGACCTACCTCTTAGTTTAAGTATTTAGTTAGTAGTTTTAGCTATTATTGCGTTTGTAGTTTTCGCTAAAGTTAATTTAGATTAATTTTATTGTCATATCGCTGTCTTAGCCTATTGAGGGGTTATGCGGTAGTACACCCAACATAGCTAAGTTCAATTCTATTTTTTTTAAAGGCAACCCTTTAGGGCCGGGGGGATATGGTAGCGCCATCTACCTTCCTATCTGTAACTAATCGCACCAAGATCAATCGTTCCACGTCTAGTGCGAGCGATATCATATTTCCGTCCCGCTCTATCCCTCTCCCTGGAAGAGGCACTGCCTTTGGCCTGATTTCGTCGCCGCGATCGTGAACGCGACGGACAGTCTCGAACATTCAGCTCGCTAAGAACGCCGTCTCGACACCGCTCCGCGCCGCACCGCTGTATCGCCGTCTCGTTCGTACCGCGCCGCTCCCGTATGTGTTTATCACCGCTTCCACCAAGGAAAACCCGCTCGTGAGTGAATGAAAACAAGCAGCGACAACAAGAAAACACCAGGAGGAAAAGAAACGAAGAAGCTATAAGGTAAGTGCCTTCCATCCTGGAAATATCCTATACCCACTCCATCTCCTCTTCCCTTAATTCCCTCCTAGGCGGCTAAGAACCGCTATCCTCTCTATACAGTCCATTAATCCTTCCCAAGTCGCCTAGAACCTAACCGGTTTCGGCACCACGCCATACCAATTTTATTATTTGTTTGTTACAAAGAAAATAATTGACAAAGTGCAGAAACGATTTTACTTCATTGATTTTGCCTTATGTAAAAGAAGATTTTGTGTTTTGGTTTCATTTGTATATTATTGTATCACAATTAATGCATTTGATTTGTCTGATTTTAAGTAGGTACTCAAATGAATAAAACATTAAAAACATTTCAGTTTTTTATTTTTTTGATCATTTTAGTATGTTTGAAACACATATGCAAATAGTATTCATAAATAATACAATGAAATAATAATATGACTTTCATACAACATTGATATATATCAAACTTGATATATATCCGATATACATATATCGTAAATATCCGATATTTTGATATTTATAATAAATATCGGATATTTTCGAACCCTGTTTTGTATGCGACTTACGTCAAATATTTACATATCTCTAGTACCTAAATCCATAGATAGAATATTGAAAACTGGCGTTAAAGGTATAATCCTAGGATTTGCGAACCCCACACAATGTCACGGCACGGGCCACGGTGTCATTGACCTAATGGCATTGGACTTTGTTGTGACTTTGTACTGCGTGTACCTAGTGTAATGATGTGTTTACTGTACGTCACTCTGTAATCATAGAGATTACAATTAGGTATATTTCATTCAGCTTGACTCATGGTATTAAATAGTTATGTCTATTTCTTTATTTGTTTTCTTGCAGTACGAACGTCATATAATGGTTCGAGAGCTGTGCGATTAAATCAGTCGAAATTGTCAGTCAGTCGTCTGTCGTTTTGGCTTTCGATCAGAACTCTTGAAAAGTATTGGGCGCAGGAAACTAAAGTTTGGCTTGGAGACCGTAGGGATGCACTAAGAAGGGATTTCCCAATTCCCCACAGGATCGACAAGAGACGGCGAAATTTTTAAAAATTTGTAAGGCCGTAGGCTGCTTCGAAACTGCTAGCCGCGGTCATACTTTAGTGTAATATAGAAAATATAACACCTCATATTTGTAAACCAAACTTGAAAATCATAATCTGAAATAGTAATAAAGTTTATCCCCTTTTTCATATTTGTTTTCAATACCAATGTAAATATAAATGATCAAACATTCGTGTGATGAAGTTTACCTATACTTGTTTCAATTTGGATGAAGATGATACAGTTATTCAGCTGTTATATTTTCTGATGTAGTAAAAGAAATGATAAGAAAACTATATCAAACAAAATTTACAAAAAAATGTTATTTAATAAATAAGATGATATTTTACAGCTGAAGCCGGTAACACATATAAATGGATTCAACAAACAAATGTTAAAATGATAAATCTATATATATAAAAGAAAGTCGTGTTAGTTACACTATTTATAACTCAAGAACGGCTAAACTGATTTTGGCTGAAAATTGGTGGGGAGGTAGATTAGAACCAGGAAAAACACATAGGATACAATTAGTTGCAAAAAATAGACTGGGAGGGATTGTAGGGAGGGAGGGTCGAAGTTTGTAGGGACAAATCTACCCATTGAAAGATACAACGCAGGCGCAGGCAAAGTACCAGGGGAGCATAAAGCTAGAGACATTTTTTATTTAGGTACTTTTATTATACTTCCTGCAGCCAATATATCATTGTATAGCTTAGGATATAGTGAAGTATTGAAAGAAAACGCATGCGCAGGAAAAGTACCAGTGGAGCATAAAGCTACAGACATCCTGCAGCTTTAAAATATCTCATTGTAGCTTAGGAATTGAAAATTACCAGGGTAGCATCATTTAAGAGAGGGTGGAAGTTTGTGGGGTAATTAATGTATTAAATGAACAACAAAGAATATTGTTTTTTAATTTGTATTTCCTATTTAAAAAATGTACTAAATAATATCCAAGATCTGCTTATTGATTGCCTCTAAGGCGGAACAGAGTTCGCCGGGTCAGCTAATAATTACTAAAGTGAAGAAGCAAAGCTTAGTTATCTAAAGACAAAGGTTGTTGTCTTCAATGTAAAATATTCTTAAATCTAAAAACCATTCAGTAAACATGATAAAAATAAAATAAAAAGGCAGATGTTTAATATTACACCCACATTTCGCCATGAATTTTTAGGTCCCACGTAATAGGGGGCGAGCCTATTGCCGTTTCCGGGCACATCACCAGACTCCATGCTGCTACTGAGAATTCGGAAAACCTAGTAACACTTTTGCCCGACCCAGGAATCGAACCCGGAACCTCCGATCAACAGTCGCATACGCTATCTACTAGACCACCGAGGCAATACTGTTCTAGCTGTTTACCTGATTAATTTCAAGAAACATAGACCAACGTAAATATTAAAACTGCATTATAGAATACACTCAGATAAAACAACTGTTCAGTTTTACTTATGTGCTTAACTTCATCGAATACCACCGTCCTTTAGTTCAGAAAAACGGCATCAAAGAGAATTTAGACATTATTATCTTTAGCAAATAAATAAATTATTACCTATTGTCATATAATATAACCTTGTTCTACAAAATATTTACGACTGAAACCACAAGAATACGTAAACAATAGATTTAATAGTTTCCGTTGTTTATAAATATTATAAACAAATCATTAAAATTTAACACGCATTGTACTAAATTGATATCAACAAAGTTACATTATAAACCCGTAAGATGATTTGTCTGTTTCATTTTCATATTAGAAATACCAAACAATCCAATATGTATATTATTGTATATAGGTACTTCGTAATCAGAACTAATAAACATACGATCTTTACATAACAATATTATAAAGTGAAGTCCCACAGCTTGCCCACTTTAGTTTTTCGTTCATACAGACAGTCAGGAAGTCTGTTTTTACGAACGCGATTAACTGAAAAACTATAGAACCGTTTTTAGTACAGTTTTCAGAAATGGATAGTGTGATTCCTGAGGTATGTTTAAGAGTATAAATCACGTGTTATTTAATGGTAGTAGAGCCTTGCTGATTTCAGCATGAATGGGCCGGCTCGACTGGAGAAGTACTACCCTCTCACAAAAAATCGACGTAAAGTACCACAGTGCCTAAAATGTTGCGTTTCGTTCGGTGAGTGAGACTGCCGGAGGCCCTAGCCCCTATGCCTTCTCCCTCATCCCACTCCTTGTCCTATCCCTCTTCCCAACCCCAAGGGACGGCAATATGACTCCTGTGGTGTTGCTTGCATCCGTGGGCGGCGGTAATTGCTTACCATCAGCCGATCCGTCTATTCGTTTGCCGCCTATTACTATAAAAAAAACGTGGAAGAAGCCGCGGGAGAAGTTTTGTTATAACTGTAACGTTTATGACAGGAATCCAAGACATGATGGTGTACTAAAGGCTTTTATTTATTTATTTATAGACTTACGCCTGTATCCCCGAAGGGGTAGGCAGAGGTGTGATATAACACCCACATTTCGCCATGAATTTTTAGGTCCCACGTAATAGGGGGCGATCCTATTGCCGTACCGGGCACATTACCAGACTCCGAGCTGCTACTGAGAATTTCCTAACGGAAAATCCAACAACACTTTGCCCGACCCGGGAATCGAACCCGAGACCTCCCAATCCCACGCGCACATTTATGCCGCGAGACCAACGAGGCAGTCTAAAGGCTTTTAATATATATATTACCTAATATCGAAACAACTATGACAAAAAAAAGTGAATTAGGATGTCCGCCTCTTAAGTCTAATCTATTTGAATGCTTAAATACTTACACTTTTACAGCGTATGTTCCATTACAGATTTAAAAACACTTTTACATTTCAAATCCCTAGGTACCAATAGGTACCTAGGGATTTGAAATGTAAAAGTGTAATATATGGATATCCTTACTAATAAGTAAGGATATCCATAGATTAACTTTATAGTTTTTATTTTTATTTTTTAGTGCTATTCTGTAAGATAATTTAACTGAATCAACGCATCCACAAAGTATTCACAGTATAAATATATACTGTGCATGTTTAGGTACTTGTTCTTGTTGGTATGTCTGTTTATAATTGAACATTTATGTTGCGGTCACTGATGTTGGTTTACTCACCGTATGACGTCACTTGCCGCTGTTAAAAAGTTATAAGTGACTTTCAGACAGATCACCGGATAGCCAGATTTAGAGGCAGGAAAATACCGATACCATTAATTACTGAATGTAGGGGAAGTGCGAGATGGTAGAAGCAAGTGGCGTTCTGCTCTCGCTGCCTACCCCGACGGAAAAAGGCGTGACCGTATAATCCGTATGTATGTGTACATATATTATAATACCGGAAATAAATGCGTGGTATCACCTCTTTCTTTCTTTCACCGTCAAAACCAGTGAAGGAATGAGCAAAGGATTTTTTTAAGGATTTGTGTCGTCGTCGCCGTCTTGGTCTGGGTGTTTCTATGTATAATATGTATCTATGTATTTACAAAAAAAAAGGATATATGTATGTTTATCCATTATTTATTACAAGCTCTGCTTAGTTTGGGACTAGATGGTGATGTGTGTATGTGGAAGAATATTATTAAATAAATACACCTCTGCCTACCCCTTTGGGGATAAAAGACGTCAAGGTATGATGTTATATTACAGCCAGAGGTTTTAAAAACTAGGTATCTTTGCTCTCAACCCACCTAAATAAGGTCGAATCCGATGCATGTAATTTGACTGTCGATGTCGCTGGGCGATTGAGACAAAATAAATATTCTTTTTTTTAAAAAAATTCGAAACTTCTGACAATGCTACTGTGGCGCAAATTAAGAGAGGCCATGTCCAGCAGTGGACTACAAAAGGCTGATGATTTTGATCCACCTCATTGATACTTTAATAGGTAGGTACACATCATATCAGCCTACAGATCTCCACTGCGGGACATAGGCCTCCCCCAATGTTCTCCACACAGACCGACTTTGAGCCGCCCTCATCCAACCGCTTCCCGCGATCTTAACCAGATCGTCGGTCTACCTTGCGGGAGGCTACCCCTGCTGCGTCGTCCGGTACGTGGTGGCCACTCCGGAACCCTCCTGCCCCAGCTGGCATCGGTTCTTCGATATATGTGCCCTGCGCATTGCCACTTTAACCTGACTATTCGGAGAGCTATGTCGGTGACTTTGGTTCGCCTGCGGATCTCCTCATTTCTGATACGATCTCGCAGGGAAACACCGAGCTCACAAAGGTAGGTACACAAAGTGTATACTCAATTGGGATTTTCTCATAAATCCAATAATTTATAATGTAATGATTTTATTTTAATAAAACCTTTAATGATAATAAAATATAATTCATAATGAAACAGTGCAAAATGACTTGAAATCTATCAATAAATAAGTGAGAGATCACAGAAGAATATTTTGAGAGATTGGTCACTTTAAGTTTGTGAGGCAGTGACAGCCTAGTGCTCAGTACTGACACACGGTTTCACACGGAAAATCAACGTGTGAACTGCAAATCGCACAGCTCGATGACATCAAATACACTGTAATTTTACTCTAAGCGAACCTTCGAGTCTGGCTCGATCGAGTAAAACTGTATGTAAGTACGGAGCTTAGTGCAGACATCAACAAACTGCCATGCAGAGGGTATCATCGGGTTCTAATCCACGTACTACCGACTTTTCGAAGGTATTATCGCTTGACACGGCGAGCACGTCACAATTGATAAAATAAATATAATAACAATAAATATTCGTAATATTTTAACTCTTCAGTTATATATTAGTTTAAAAAAAGGACACGAAAGTAATTACGTAGTAAACTCAGTCCGTAGCAGAACTTTTTGTAGAGTTCGTAGCAAAGCGACGTCAGTATCGCTACGCATCAAAATATTAATAAGTTCCGAACAGGACAAATAGAGTTTTTAACTATTATTTCATTTATGTATAGAAATTAAACCACATAGGTGCATCTGAAAACAAGTTATCAAACTAGAGCTGGTTTTGATATACAGAATATTTTATTGATACGATATTTCCAGTGTTAAAGTTTGTGAACAACGCCATCTAGTCAATATAGCAAAAAATATTACATCACATCAGGACGTTGTAATATTATGTCCCGCTTAGTTTGTGCGTAGTACTTCTTTGCTTCCACAGATGGCGCTGCCATAAAATAACATTTTATGTTGAAAGTGGTTACTTTTTACAAGCTTTTATTTACTTTCACTGCCCCGGCGGCGTCTGTAATAAAATCTTGCTAGATTAATTTGAAACACTTCCCCGTTTTCTATTGAGCTGAAATGTTGCATGTATTGACTATGCTAAACTTAATATGGTGATATGGCAAAATGATCTGATGATGGAGCCATGGAGCGTAAGGGTGGCCTTAGAATCTCCGCAATAAAGTTAATAAATACTAGTGTTGTGGGTTCGACCCCCACAGATAACAACACATTGTGTATTACACAAATTGTTATTTTGAGTCTGGATATTAGGTAGTTGGTGTCTGTTCATTGAATGTTTATAAAGACCCGCGATACAAGCTTTACTACCAGAGCCAAAGGAGATGTCTTTAAAAAAAGGTGCTCTAAGCGGGTAGAACTCCGATCGAATCGGGAAGAACCGCCACGTAGGTTAAGTCGTACTAAGGTCTTAGATCTACTGTTTGTTATTGACTCGCACTAAGCACCTAATGGAGAAGAGCAACTAAAGCCACAAACATCAATCTACATACAACATATATTATAAAATTAAGTCCCCTTTTTACACTGTCTGTCTGTATGAACGCGATAGACTCTAAAACGAATGAAGAGATTTTTATACGTTTTTCACCGTTAGATAGTGTGATTTCTTAGGTAGCTAAGCAAGTAGGTGTACAAATCACGCAGGTGGAGCTGCGGACAGTCTAGTCATCTACAGGGTGTAAAAAGACCCTTAGTTGTACCAATCACTACGAACATTTTTGACTTCGGCACCATACCTGGGAAATTACTGGTTCAGGAGATATTGAGGCTCAAAGTTAGTATGGCATTTTTCTAATTAGGTACAAATTCGATGCATTTACCCAGCCAATATGTTCTTTAGATGCCCTATTACCCCATGGATAAGTAGGTATTTCGAGCGTAGCACGCGCGCGCTTTTAATTACCGTTTAAAAAATGTTAAACCTTAAAAAAGTCGTTTCCCAGGTATTATTTTTGGTTAGTATGACTTGGCATGATGTCCACAAAGAGAAGACTTCGGCTTTGATGGGTCTTGTGACACGCTGTAAATATTTTACGAGAAATAACGATTCCTCAAAAAGTTTTATTTGGTCAATTTAATCATAGACTTAACTTTATCATGTCAAGTGACTACCTATTTAGTAATCTGTGATCATGTGAATTTTTTTTATATTTATAAAAGACTTTACGTTTTCAGAACTTTTTATCTTTACGGTCTGCTGGCTTTAAAATAGGCAGAGGTTTGCTATAATGTTCATACAGTTTATAAAATTATGCTCCGAAGTACTTAAATCTCCTAGACGTAAAGTCAGCAGTTTTTTATAGTTTGACATATTTATTTATAGTAATATACAATATATTTAAACCATCGGTCGGAACTCTAAATATTCAGGTCAGTGATTTTTAGAGATGACATTGATAGGTGTACCTTTATGTATAAAATGATTGATTACTGACGAATGTACAATCGTCGTATCGTACCTATTTTTTTAATTTGTATAGGTATAGTCAGTGTAGTGATCAGCGATAGCCAAGTAGAGATACCAACAGACTGGCGCAGAGGGTCGGGGATTCGGCACGCACTATTGACTTGCGTATTTAGATATTGCTTGCTCTGTGCCTCAGAGAGCAGTTTGAGCCATGTCGGTCCGGGCAGTCAGAAATATTTTGTAGAATAGAAGACCTATGTGGTCAGTATCTCTGAATAAATTAATAGACACTGGACTATTATCCGTTTAGGTTACGGAGGTCAAAAGGCAGTCTTTCTGAGGAGAACCTAATAGTCTGTCAAATGGTTAGACTAGTAAGCGCAGCCCGCGCAGGCTCTAACAGGCGGCCCCGATATATAATCTATCGATGAATTTGGCTCCTAGATACACAGATTTGACATATTATGTAATTTACTTATTTTAAATATGTATCAGTACGATACAGGGACCGGCGAATGTCTTGGATGCAACCGGGATAACGTTGATAAGGGCCTTTTATTTGCACATTTCATCGTGGATCACAATAACATTGGTAACCACAACCACAGAAACATAAGATAACATAACTTCACGCCTTTTATCCCCGAAGGGGTAGGCAGAGATGTATTACACTCCCACACTTCGCCAGTTATGTTTCGGTCCCAATGTAATAGGGGGCGAGCCTATTGCCATCTACCGGGCACATTACTACGCGAGCGATAATTAACATTATTAATACACACATAACTTCGAAAAGTCAGAGGTGTGTGCCCGGGGTACCTGGGGATCGAACCCGAAACCATCGTCTCGGCAGTCCGTTACGTACACCACTGGGCTATCGCCGCTAACCACAGAAATTAAGCTAGATTAATTTCTGATTGGTATCTCTATACACATATTAGTCATCCTCTTAGCGTTATCCCACTTAGGACCCGGGGTACGCTTTGTAGTCTTATCGGATTTGACTGAATATTAGCTTTTCTACAGAGCGACTACATGTCTGACCTCCACAACCCAAAGGTATAGCCATATTCCATGGTCAGTTTGATTCGTAGGCATTGACTAGGTACCTGTAACGATTGTCAAAGATCTTCATGACAGCCGGGACCGACGACTTAACGTGCTCTTTGAGGGACAATTTACAATTCAGTACGCACATAACTCTGAAAAGTCATTGGTGCGCGCCGTGGATTCGAGCCCGATACCCTCTGCATCTTGTCTGTTGGTATCTCCACTCGACTATCGCTGCATGGTAACCACAGAAAGTAAGCTAGATTAATTTCTGTAGTGGTAACCCTATACATATTACATACCTATACGGTATGTGTAAGTACAAAATATAGCGAAATTTTGAAAGCATTTATAACAATGTTATAATTGTATGTCCATTTCATATTACTTAAACGCCATTGTAGTGTCAGTGGTCGAACCGTTAACAATCGCCTATTGTACAGACGATTGGATTTCATTGTAAAGAATATATTTTCATCTATTACTGATATAATGGATTTGCTGAGCATTTTATTATTTGTTGCCATTCTAAGCAACATATTCAATGTTTTAGAATAAAATAAAGAAATATATTTTATGATCAACAATATTGCAATGAAACACAGTTACTTATAGTGGCGCAAGTTCTAGATATCTGTAAGTAGGTACATTACAAAACTGAAGAGTTTGTTTATTTGGTTGAACGCGCTAAACTCAGGAACAACCTACTGTTCCGATTTGAATATTTTTGTTTATTGCATATCTCATTTGTCGTGGAAGGCTTGAGGCTATAGGGTGGTTTCAGATTACCGTATTTTTCTGCACGTATACAGTAGTTTCAGCATAAGCGCTTACACGCGCGTAATATCACGCGCTTCAAAAAACTGGACTTGCGTAAACGGGCATATTTCGGCGTGTTTGCTAGAAACGGTAGTGACATCTTGTCAATGTCAACATGGATACTGACGACTCGCGCTTTTACGAGCTTAGAAGCGCGTCAACACTCGTCCGAGTTGCGCGTGTGCCAAAGGGTGCGCCTATACGCGCCTACATACGCTTCCAAAAACGAGCTTATACGCGCGTATAAAACGCTAATCTGAAACCGCCCGTGTAACATCAAGAGCTGAGTCTGCGGTTAAACCTCGCGCCCGTGGCTCATAGCGTGATGTGATGCCTTTTCCGGCAAATGCAAAAATAATTAATCAAATTGAAACAGGAATACCCGAGAAAAGTGCTTTCAACCAAACAAACAATACAGCTTTAGGTACACGAGTAGCATAGTATAGTATGGCTTATGTTTAACTTACCACCAGATATAGTAACAGACAAAAATAGTAAATGATCACCAACATGAAACCTGCATTTTAATGTAACATTCTAACCAAAGATTTTTTTCACCTCAGCAGCTCAAACATGCCGCTTTTGCTGCGAGACAACAGTGAACAAAACGCGATTTTGATTCGAGCGTGAGTAAAAGTAGCTTTTTAATTTTTCAATCTTCAGTGTCACGAATTGACATTGTTCAGCCAGAAATTTGAAACATTCGAATTTTACTGTGCTCTGTCTCTTTCACATGCATATAAAAAGAGAGTGAAAAAGCAAACCCCTTCGAATTCGAAATTCGATTTTGGAATTCGACCTCAAAGAAAACACCTACGGCAACGCAAAAAAAAATGGTAATAAAGAAATTACTTTTTTTATATGTTATTGTTTACATGTGATTTTAATACAAATAAGTCTAATTAATAGTATAAAATTAGTATTTAACCAATACATTTTTATTTGAATTACAACAATGATACATTTGAAAAATAAACATCAGGGACGCGCTATTAAAACGCGGTTTAAAAAAGTAGCGGGAATAAAAATTTCGCTGATGCTGATACAGTAGGTATAGCGTAACGTGTTAAATTATATTAATATATAAAATAATCTAAAAAGATAAGTGAAACTAGCGATGATGACTGTACTTTAACACCAGAAGAGTTAAATCAACAAGTGATTATGCAGAATTCAATCTATTCCTGTCCATTTCTATGTCTCCTAAGTAATATGTGTTCTCACTGCTGTTGTGAAAAGTTATGTGTGCTACACGAGAGCAAAGTTTTTTGTATCTCGTGCTGTTGAGTCCCTCACCACGCTCAGGATTCTAACTTTGATTCACTAGCTACGCTCGTGAATCAATCATAGAATCCTTCGCTTGCTCGGGACTCAAAATCAGCACTCGAAACAAAAAACAACTTTGCTCTCTTGTTGCACAAATAACTATTGTTAGTTGTATGAAATACCAACACATAAATTGGATTTGATTACACCACCTAAGTACTTTTATAAACTAAGTTGACGGTTCCCTGCTTCGCAGGGCTCCTATTTTTGAATTAAGGGTCACAAGAGAACCTAACATAACCTATTTATTTGGTGATCATCTGATCATTTACTACATTTGGTGTTCGAATTTCGAATACAATTTGAAGTGCAGTCGTAACTAAAATAGCTAGTAGGTACAATTATTCTATTCTACTTATTATTCTGGTGTTAAGTATAGGTATATTTTTGGCTAAAGAACTAAGGGTATCAAAGCATTGCATGGTAGTCATTATATTTAACCCTGTATAGTATTGATATTATTGAATAGACTACCGAGTATCAAACATCTATTCCCACAAACTTTCACATTTATAAAACCTATAAAGTAGGTATCTAACGTTCTACAGCAAAAAATCCAAGCCAGGCTTCGACCCGATGTAGGATTTTATTAAAAATGCTGCAACCAGTGCTCTTTGAAAGTGCATTCAATTTGAAGGCTTAAGTATATCCGTGCGGCTTCGGGCTCATATCAAACCGAATACTTATTGATATCACTGGAAGCCACGAAGTGCAATATACTTCAGATTTGACCGTATCGATTTATAGGGTACGAACATAGAGTTTTATTGAAATACTTGCTGAATTTTGCGGGTTCTCCTGGCCTAAACTACGTTTGGATTACCCGCCCCGTTCGGTATAAGGTTGGTTTTTATAGTCATCACCATTGTCCCAGCGTTATCTCAGTTGTATCTACTCGCCTTCGACTTACGCGCCTTGAAGCCCGTGGTCCGCGTAGTCTTACTAGATATGACAGTATATCAGCTTTTCCACAGAGCGGCTGCCACCTGACCTCCGCAATCCAAAGGGATAGCGATATTCCATTGATAAGTACCTGAGTATAAGTTTAGTTAAGGGTACCTACTGGTCGTTACGGGGAGTCTTTCAGTAACGACTATAAAAGATGTTCATGTCAGCCGGGACACGCGGTAAATAGCAATGCAATACGCATGTTACTCCGAAAAGTCCAGGCCCATCCCCTATTCCTTCTCCCTCACCCCATTCCTCCTCTTATCCCTTTTCCCAACCCCAAGGGGCGGCAACGCACTTGTGATTCCTGTGGTGTTGCTTGTGTCCTTGGGCGGCGGTAATTGCTTACCATCAGGCGATCCATCTGCTGGTTTGCCGCCTAATTTTACATTAAAAAAAACTCAGAAAAGTCAGTGGTGCTCGCCGTGGATTCGTATCCAATACCCTCTACATAGCCGTCTATTGGTATCTCCACTAGGCACTAGGCAATCGCTGCCTTCACCCAAGGGATAGTTGACTATCTGTTACAATATGTGGCGCCCACAAAGTGACATTGCGTGTGAGAAACAAACCCACAATGGCCACAATATTCGGGATCGCTAAGCGGTAAGGCGACCGTTTAAACTATTACCTCATCAGTACAGCCATTATGTCTTACTAGAGGACGCCAGCAGCTACGCCTGCATTTTTTTTTATTTACCCGTTTTGGCCGATCCCGTGGGAATTTCGGGAAATCCCTTCTTAGTGCACCCCTACGGCCCCCAAGGAACATACATGCCAAATTTCATTTCCTGCGCCCAATAGTTTTGGCTGTAGCGTGTCTGTCAGTCAGTCAGTAACGCAAGGATTTTATATATTAAGAAGATAAGATCATGAAAGTCAATTAGAATTTTATTTCACTTATTGAGTTTTCCCAACAGACTATTTATTGCACTCCACTCGTTATCACACGGTTGGGTTAGTATAAGATTATTTCATGTCTTATTTCATGATCATAATCAGCCTTTATCAGTCCACTGCTGGACTAGGCCTCTCCTTTGAAAGGAGGAATTGGCCTAGTAAACAACGCTGGCCAAACGGGTTTGTATAGGGTTTGTATCAAGTTTTCCTTCTCAAGGCTGTTCTCTGCATAATATGCTCCCTCTGTCGGCTCTTACGACACCCACGTGATGATATGGGGTGGTGACAATCCGTATTCTTAGTCCTTCACCACACGGACTATTTCATACTCTTTCATAATAGTTACTATTAGTTCTGCTCGCGGTTACACTTGTATTATAATTATTTACAACTTGGCTAGTGCTCCATAGTGTTAGCTCATAGCGTGCATGATAAATGGACTCGTTAAGTCAAACCTTCGATTCGGACTAATAGGTAATTACTGAGATTAGGGTCGTTCAAACAAACAAAAGAGCTTTTCAGGTTTTCTATTTATTAGTTTTGATTTGAACGTTTGTTCGGCTTGAAATTAGTATGGCGATAACGCCAGTTGGTATTGTCTTATCTGTGACGCCAGTATATAAATATTACTAAACCTAATAAAAAGCACTAGACTGCCTCCGTGGTCCAGTACATGGATAGCGTTTGCGACTGCTGATCGGAGGTCTCGGGTTCGATTCCCGGGTCGGGCAAAAGTGTTACTGGGTTTGCCGAATACTCAGTAGCAGCCCTGCGTCTGGTGATGTGCCTGGTATGGCAATAGCTTCGCCCCTTTTACGTGGGACCTAAAAATTCATGGTGAAATTTGGGTGTAATATTTACACCTCCGCCTACCCTTTCGGAGATACAGGCGTGAGATTATAAATAAAATGAAATCAAATAAATATTCAAACAAATATGCTTAGAATAGAAAAGGGACTCCGGGCTCCTAAGGGTAAGTCTTAGGGACGAAGGGCATTACGCTAGACCGATGATGATAATGTCAAACCCTTTCGAGAATCTTAAAGATTTCTATGTAATATGTATTTATACTGTATGCTACCTTTACATATAAATATGTATATACATCATCATCGGCCCTGTATATAAACTGTCCCACTGCTGGGCACGGGCCTCTTCTCACTATGAGAAGGGTAAGGGCATAGTTCACCACGCTGGCCGAGTGCGGGTTGGCAGACTTCACGTGTCTTTCGAGAACATTATGGAGAACCCTCAGACATGCAGGTTTCCTCACGATGTTTTCCTTCACCGTTTAGCAAGCGATAATTAACAATTTAATACACACATAACTTCGAAAAGTCATTGGTGGATTCGAACCCGAGGCCCTCTGCGTAGCAGCCCGTCGGTCTCTCCACTAGGCTATACCTACCAGCGAAATTTTTTTTTCAAGTTGTGTTATTTTTCTTTCTACTTTTTATACGATGGTGACCGTGGTTTGAACCTAATACTCCCTTATAGAGTTTTGTAAATATAGTAAAAAATACTACACAAATAAAATCTAACAAGACAGAATCTTAGGTACCTATTGTAAAGGGCGTTTGTATCTGACTTGGGGAAAATATAATTGCCACTTGCTTGGCAGTCTGGTCAAATCTCCTTCATCATATCAGCCAAACGACGTCCACTGCTGGACATAGGCCTCCCCCAAGGTTCTCCACACAGACCGGTCTTGAGCCGCCCGCATCCAACCGCCTCCCGCGATCTTGACGAGATCGTCGGTCCACCTTGCGGGGAGCCTACCTCTGCTGCGTCGTCCGGTACGTGGCCGTCACTCCAGAACCTTTCTGCCCCAACGGCCATCGGTTCTTCGAGCTATGTGCCCTGCCCACTGCCACTTCAGCTTGGCTATCCGGAGAGCTATGTCGGCGACTTTGGTTCTACTGCGGATCTCCTCATTTCTGATTCGATCTCGCAGGGAAACTCCAAGCATAGCAAATCTCCTTACTGTATTTCAAATCAAAGCAACGTAAAATTACGTTACAGTTGCGTTGAAAATAAATCAGCTGACTATCAAAAATTAGTAGTATAGTATCTGATCTAATTACAATATATCATTGATTATTATATATTGTGTTCTAAAGATAGAGAGCATTATCAGTATCAAGTCTAAGACAAATAACATGAAGTAATATCAATTTTGAGTATTTACGCGATGCATTGGAATAGTAGTAAGGTACTCGAAAACAAAACAATGAAAACTACTTTCTCTACAACCCTCTACAACCCAAAAGAGATCGTTATACAAGTAGGGGATTGTCTTTCCCGAAAGGACAAAGGAGGTCGTACATGCACAGGTACTAAAGGGAATAATTCATAATAGGAAGCTACGACGCTCTTTTCGCTCATTCTTTCCTGCTGTGACCTAAAACATTGCCGGCATTGCAGCGTATGGTAAGAAATCAGCTGCAATGCGCAACATTCAAACTAGCACAAGAACCACTAGCTCAAATACTACACGAGTCATTCACCCTACTGACTACGATTACGGTTCACAATCTAACACACCTATTTATTATCTGTCAACATTTTAATCGCCATATTCATCTCGTTCGTTTTGACACAACATGAAAATTTATATTGACCTCTATTACAAATTTAAGAGCCTTTACAACAAAAAATATACACGTACGACGTCCTGCCTAAATCAACAATCATTATTTTGCAATTTTACGACCCAAATGAAGCAATAGAATCGATGAAAAGACAATTTAGAATCGAATTATCACGCAGAAATGTCACATTTGGCGCGTAAACGTCAAACGTCAAGCGGCCATCTTGTACGAGCTTATTGGCGCGTCGAGTAGGGTTGTTTGTGCGACGAACGCGCAGACGTTCACCCGTCCCGCTCTAACTCCGTTACATAATACGGAAATGGGTGAGCAGTGTTAAGTTTTGTGCCGAGTTCCGCATGCGGGCACTGTCGGGGGTAGTTATTGATTTTTCAAGAGTTTGCGGCAGTCGCCTAACACGCCGGTCCCCAGCGCGAAAAACACATCCGAATCGCGCTCGCGTTTTTATCAAAAAACACAGTTATTTGTTATAAATCGAAATTTTAAAGTAAAACAAATCGCTTACCGTTACATTCGTTCTGATATTTGTTCATTGTGTGGAGATTATTGTGCTGGAAAATTCATTTCGTAAGTGTTGAACGCATTTGTCACTCATTTTATTGGTAGGCACCATTTTAATCACGTCTATGTGTCGTCTGAGGCTTTTTATTGCGTTTGCCGTGGTTTTTTGTCGTATCTAAGAATTTGGTGTAATTGCCGCATACAATCATGTTGTGTTATGTTAATTGCCATCAGCTGTTAGGCAGGGCCGGGCCGATAATTAAAACGTCAGTAAATAAAACGGTATTTATCGAAAATAATTCGCTCGTAATTGTAAAATTAATATAAATAAAAGCATCACTTACCAATTTCTCTAAAACAAAAGTTGGCTTCAGCCTGTTCCTAATCACAGTGTGATGCACATTCATTTTTATTTTTTATATTTTATTATTTATTTTTAATTCTAATGGCACGTTCAAATCACTCCGGCGTCAGTTACCCACTGATTTAATCTCAATGATGCATATACGTTGCTTGTTGTATATCAAACGGAATATTCTGAAGCGAATCAATAGTGGTAATGTATGGGGAGCATGGGGCAGATCTTAGTGAGGTGGAGATGTCTTGTGTGACGTCAGCGGTCGTTAGTGACACCATGGGGGTGACGTCACTGTCTATGGAGCCGGCCTTCGGTGGCGTAGTGTAAAACTCATTAGTTTTAATACTCTATTAAGGCTGGATTAATCTGCAATAGGAATATTAATGATCATGGTCCACATAGGTTTATGGGGGTGACATCAGGTCGTATTGATCCACTGAGGGGTTGATAATAGGGCCTAGTTCTAGAAAAGTGTCGTGTTCTGCCGGTACCTCTCTGCTTGGCAATAAGATTAAGGTTATTCAAGTGCTCAATACCTACCAGTATGCCGATCGGTATCGTGGCTACGAAAAGAAAAAAACCCAAGTAAGCAATATTCGGAGAATAATCCTCTTTTTTACATTTTTTTGTAACTAGCACCGATATAGTTCAGTTTCCTCTATACCTAGTTCATTTTGATTTTAAATCAATACCACCCTTGTTTATAAACCATCATAGAATCCTTCCAAGAAAGTGGCTAAAACATAAATAAAATCAATAACACGCCAGCTGACTGGTTAACCCTAGTTTAAGAAAAGGTAAAAGTCGGTACCTATATATTGTTCAAAAAAATATGCCACATTACCTAAGAGTATAATGTGAAAAAGCAATGACAATTTTTGCACATTTTATCCGGTATGATAAAACAGAAGTCTTTTGTTATCTTGTATAAATAAAAATACTATTCCGAAGGTATTATCTGTACATTACGTATACATATATATTGAGGCGCCCAGCTGCTAAGCAAGAACAAAAGAAACAGATCATACTTTACCTTCCTAATAGCCCTTAAAACCCGGATCACCTTAAAACCCACCTCAAGGTTGTTTCGCTACCACATCATGCCAATAAGACCCTGTCATAGCCTACTTTAATTTGTTATACCTGGCTTAAGAGAAGATACCGCTGTTTCCTACTACAAAGTATTACTTGCAACTTTGCCACAAGATTATTTTAGATAATTAAAATTTATTTTAGGTAAAGACCTGTTCAAGTAGAGCTTAGAAACGAGACCAGACCAGATTTTTGAACAATACTTCTCTAATCGATTTTAAACTTTCGCGATTTGTATACATCATACAATTTTATTTAACGGGTCTTATTCGCGATATTTAATTAATTTAAGGTATAAATACCTATGTTTATATACTATAAATAAAATATATAAATACTTCTCTACATTACAATCAGGTTTTCAACAAAACTCCTGTTTTTAAATTTTCGCGATTAGCATGCACGTTAATATTTAACACGTCGTTTATTAAAGCATCTAAATCGCGATGTACCTATATTTTAAAAGAAAGGTATAAATACCTTATATTTATCACAACGTTACCAAACTCTATAAAAGTAAAATACCTTATATTAATTTTTTCTCGATGTTACCTATTTATATTTTACTTGTGTGGCTAGGATGAGCCATGGCGACAAAGACAAACGTCAATGTTAAACCTCGTCAAGAACCATCATTATCCTCCGGGTCCGCTTACTAGTCTAACCATGACTGAATATTATTTCAACATAGCGACTGCCGTCTGACCACCGCAACCCAAAGGGATAGCAGAATTAACCTCGTCAACTACTTAGAATAGGTAGTAATTGCTTTGTAAAATGCAACGTTATGTTTCCAAGGTTATATATATGAGGTCTTTCGGATTTCCGATAGAATATGTCTTTCATACGATCATCAGCATATTTTTTTAGATCCAATAAAAAATCGATTAGATTTTATAAGCTGAGCTCGTGGTTACACCAGCGTTATTTAGGGCTAATGCTCCGAAAAACCCCTTATCTACTTCTTTTCTCAAAAATACTTTGCACAAAGCTATCTCTCTGCTAGTCACCATTTCCTTTTTAACCGACTTATAAAAAAAAAGGAGGAGGTTCTCAATTCGGCCGGTATATTTTTTTTATCGATGTATGTACACTTATTTCTCCGAGGTTTCTGAACCGATTTACGTGATTCTTTTTTTGTTTGATGCGGGATAGTTTCGAATTGGTCCCATAAAAATTAGATCACCGACGAGGCACCGACTGTAAACCTCTTAGTAAACAGCACATTTAAATAATAGATAGTATTTAATTAATATACTTAAAATCTTTATTAATTTTTACTTTTTAGTTTTTGATGTCGGTTTTTTTAACGTAGTTATTTTTCTCCTCTAATCAAGATTCCCTTTATATTAATAGAGTGTTATTCATAATGCGTGCTATGCTACTTTTTAAAATAACGTTAGGAAAACAAATGTGCCACTGCCCACTTGGTATTAGACGGCATGTACCCCCTAGAAGCCAGAGATGCCAACAAGGTAAGGAAACTAAAAAGCTAAGCCATCCTTGCACTCTTCTATTTGCTCTCGATATTTAGAGCAAGGAGCTTTTTCCTTCAAGGCAGCGATACCCTAGTGGATGTACCAACGGACTGCTGTGCTGAGGGTATCGGTATCGGTTTCAAATCCACCACTGACATTTCGAAGTTGTGTGCGTAATAAATGGTTAATTATCGCTTGCCTCATGCCTCGGAGAGCACGATAAATCGTTGGTACTGGCTGTCATGAACATCTTTGACGGTCGTCATGGGGGTCGTTACGAGCTGATATTGGTCTAAACCACAACATAGAATATCGCTATCCCTTTAGTTTGCGAAAGTCAGACGGCAGTCGCTCTGTGGAAAAGTTGATATTCTGTCATAATAATATCTGGTTGGACTTATAAGCGGACCCAGGCTCCAAGTTCTTAGGCCTGGATGCAACCGGGATAACGCTTATACGACGATAATAACCAAGAGGAAGTAGCTTTGTATAAGCTTTTCCTCTTCTCTTTTTATTCCTCTCTGCCCCTATAGAAAAAAATGAGGATTTATATTAAAAGTGTGACGATTAATGTATAGACCAGTGGCGTTTCAGTACAATGTAGTTCATTGATCCCTAACTGCTTAAAGATCAAGCAGGCATTGACCTTAGGCGTTCCGACGGTAACCGTGTTGAGCTATCTATTATTAAATTACGACATCATTATTTTTAGTTTATTCTTATGTTGTTAGAAGTCTTTGTTTAGCTGAAGATTTAGGTAAAGATGTATTGTGTAAGGATTATGTACAACTGAAACCAAAGAAATTACATATCTATAATTACATACATACATAGACTCACGCCTGTTTCCCCGAAGGGGCAGGCAGAGGCATATTAAACGCCCACTTTTCGCCAGTGTTTTGATCCCACGTAATAGGTGGCGAGCCTATTGGCGCTTATCGGGATATCTTGTTTGCCAGAGCCTCGTCCGTTGATCGGCAGGTGGACCACTTGCAGGTGAGGTTGGCTTGGGACCCTAAGTTCTTGGTGGGAACCCTATGCACCCTAAAATCTATAATTATTTGATAAAAATAGTGAAGTAGATACATTTTACTTACGCCGACGTTTTAGTATATGTATCGTGCTCATCCCGTGACCAAATTTGAAAATATTTAAAGATATCCTTCCGAAACTTCAGTTCAGTGTTTACTATAATGATTTTCAAATTTGTAAATTGTATTTAACACTCTCTTAATTTACTAAAGAATGATTTCTAATGGATAGTGTGTTACGTTTTTTTTTTATTCTTGCACAAAAAATACAAATTGTTGTACATCAAATATAGCGATCGTTCTACAAAATATCATTTAATACGAAAAGTCTCTCCGCTCGGAAAAATTATCCACTCAGGAAATTTAACGGTTTTCGTAGTGGTTTAAGCGTTTAAGCGCCGACTGTTGTGGGTTCGATTCCCACACGAGACAACACTTTGTGTGATCCATAAATTGTTGTTTCGAGTCTGGGTGTTCATAATGTCCGTTAGTTGTATGTTTGTAAAAGTCCCCCGCTACACAGGATTGATTCCTAGTGCCGGACTTGTCTTAATCAAAGAAAAAAAAAATTATGTCATATTAAGTTTTCTTGTGCGGAGCAGAGCTCCCTCAAGCTTTAGCTTAAGCAAAGCGTTAGCTCACCAAGCAGTGCCAACGCAAGGCTTTTATTTGTATTTCATTGTTGAATAGAACTATAAAACACGAAGTACTAAATGGAAATGAGTTTAGAATTGAGTAGTAGAAATGATGAATAAATTGAAGTAGAGTAATGGCGCTGATACACTTGAGCATTCACCTGTAATGAGCATTCGTGCGAATGTTACTAAACAAATAAACAAATGAGTGTGTTTTAGCGAGCATTCTTATGAAGATTCTGGCGAGCCTTGGAGTATAGAAAATATGTAGAAACCGTACTATAATGGCGCTTAAAGTATATTACTATATACTATTTTATTATATTACTAATAACTAGTTCTTATTAGTAATGTAATAAATATTAATTGCTTTATTCATCAGAAAGGTAATAAAAAAATATATATCTATCTATCTATAGACTCACACCTGTATCCCCGAAGGGGTAGGCAGAGGTTACACCCGTTGGGTGTAATATCACATGTACTATAATGGGTGGGTGGGTGTAAAAAATATATATATTCGTAATTCAATTGGTGTTTAAGTTTGATTTATTCGCTTTATGTTACTTAATCTGAGAATTTATCAACCGGTATTCATCTGAGTATATCTATGAAGTATATATACCTGGGACAAGTAGTCCAATTAGGTAGGTCCAACTTCGAGAAGGAGGTCAATCGTCGAATCCAACTCGGTTGGGCAGCGTGCGGGAAGCTACGACATCTTCTCGTCCGATTTCCCGCAGTGTCTCAAGACGAAAGTCTTTGGCCAGTGTGTGTTGCCAGTGATGACTTACGGATCAGAGACGTGGTCGCTCACTATGGGTGTGCTATGGGCCTTATCAGAAGGCTCAAGGTCACTCAGAGGGCGATGGAGAGAGCTATGCTTGGAGTTTCCCTGCGAGATCGAATCTAAAGTCAAAAAATTTAAAGTCGCCGACATAGCTCTCCGGATAGCCAAGCTGAAGTGGCAGAGGGCAGGGCACATAGCTCGAAGAACCGATGGCCGTTGGGGCAGAAAGGTTCTGGAGTGGCGGCCTCGTACCGGACGACGCAGCAGAGGTAGGCCCCCCGCAAGGTGGACCGACGATCTCGTCAAGATCGCGGGAGGCGGTTGGATGCGGGCGGCTCAAGACCGGTCTGTATGGAGAACCTTAGGGGGGGGCCTTTGTCTAGCAGTGGACGTCGTATGGCTGATATGATGATGATGATTCATTCTGAGTAAACCGAATCTAAGGATTTATTTTACACATTATTCATATTTTATCGATATTCATTCGGAGTAAGCCCATCACTAGTCAAGTTAAAATTAGGGACAACCTACGAAGATTCGAAACGTCATTTGTGCATTTATCTTGCTCTTACATTAGGTAAAAATGAGAAGTCAAAGTGAAGTAAATATATCGAGTAAAACTGCTGTTGTAGTGTGGTTTCTATATTTTTCTATATTCTTAGGATTAGAGTGTTCGCTAGAAAGATCGTGAAAATGTTCGTTACAATGTTCGCTGTTAGGTTCGACAAAACAAAAAGCGCCGAATGCTCGCTGTTCTGTTACAAGTGAATTCTCAGGTGTATCAGCGCCATTAAATACTATCCTTCATATTACTGATAAGTAAAATGGACGCAGAAAGTTTGTATGATATTAAATCTATACATATAAATAAAATTGGAGTGTCTGTTTGTAATATTAAAATAAACGCATTTTACTAAATGCATAAGGATGTATACATGGTACTTATACCGGAATGACATGTGCTGTTCTCTGCATAATATGCTCCCTCTGTCGGCTCTTACGACACCCATGGGATGATATGGGGTGGTGACATTCCGTATTCTTAATCCGTCACCACACGGACATTCACACCAAGTTTACATACATACATATTATATTTTAGACTAGATGAGCCTGCGGTTACACCCGGGGTTTTTAGGGCTACTGCCCCGCACCCATGGTTGATGGATTGATGTTATAGCTTATGGCCGGCTTTAGCCAGTCGTTTTTAAGCACCAGTTTACAACTCTCTTGGTCGCAATAATCATAGCAGGGTAACGTGCTCCCCGAGGCACGGATTAAACGATAATTAACGATTCAATACGCACATAACTCCGAAAAGTCAGTGGTGCGCGTGATGGATTCGAACCCGGATATGCATGCAGTGCAGCTCTGCATGTCAGTCTGTTGGTATCTCCACTAGGCTATCGCCGCCTTTTAAAAGCTTCTGCCTGTTCTTGAAAGCTTCCTGATCGCTACACATATTTTATTAAGGCTTCTCTCATCATCAGCCCTTTATACTGTCCCACTGCTGGGCACGGACCTCTTCCTATTATGAGAAGGGTAAGGCCATAGTCCACCACGCTGACCAAGTGCGGGTTGGCAGACTTCACATGTCTTTCGAAAACATGATGGAGAACTCTCAGACATGCAGGTTTCCTCACGATGTTTTCCTTCACCGTTCAGCAAGCTATAATTATTTAACAATTTAATACGCACATAACTTCGAAAAGTCATTGGTGCGCGCCGTGGATTCGAACCCGGAACCTCTGCGTAGCAGTCTGTTGGTCTCTCCACTAGGCTGACCAGTTATATCATACAAAAAAAATATTTGTATTAATTTTAAAATTACTACCCCATTCCTCATGAACACATAAAGTTATTAAATTGAAATTCATAGCAAAATACTTGGGTCACTAATACCTTTAAGCTGTAACAAAATCAAAACTTTTATCTCAACGCAATCAAAAGAAACAGCAATTTTACTATATTTTCAACCTCGCAACTACTGGCTAGAGAATCAAAACCTGCAAGGTACTTCCCGTGAACTCAGAATCTTGAAATTTAGTACGAGGCAATGTCTTATAGTACAAATAAAGGAAAAATTGCGAAAACCGTAATATTTTTGTTACATCGTACAAAAAAAATATTTGTATTAATTTTAAAATTACTACCACTGTCGCTGCTATGCCTTCTCTCGTTAATGCTGTTATGTGCAGTTCTCTCTCATAGCTAATCGTATTTGAATCGGTCTTATAATAGGTGAAAATTCGTCTACCATTTATTTCGAAATCTCATTAAGTCATGTTTGAATTACAGTTGTTATGTGATATTGATTATTTTAGTTGACTTTTAAGGTTGACCGTGAACCTTTAAAACCGATTATAAATATTATAACACGGCACGGCTAACAATGTCATGTCCAAATTTCAAGAATTAGGTAGATACGACTAAGTAGATACGATACGAATTAAGTAGATACAATTGACTGCCTCCGTGGACCCGTGGATAGCGTATGCGACTGCTGATCGAAGGTCCCGGGTCGGGCAAAAGTGTTACTGGGTTTTTCCGAATACTCAGTAGCAGCCCGAAGTCTGGTCTAAAAATTAATGGTGAACTGTGGGTATAATATTTACACCTCTGCCTACCCCTTCGGGGAAACAAGCTTGAGACTATAAAAAAAAATAAAGCTTAAGAGTTTGTTTGTTCGATTGAACGCGCTAATCTCTGGTTCGATCTGAATAATTATTAGACGACCGGTTGGCGCAGCGGGAGTGTAAGCGACTGCTACGCCGATGGTCGCGGGTTCGATTCCCGCTCAAGTCAAACATTTGTGTGCATGAACATGGATGTTTGTCTTGGTCTGGGTGTTTCTATGTATAATATGTATGTATTTACAAAAAAAAAAGTATATATGTATGTTTATCCATTATCTAGTACCCATAGTACAAGCTTCTGCTTAGTTTGGGACTAGATGGTGTTGTGTGAATGTGGTAGAATATTATTATTATTATTATTATTATTTTTGTATTAGTTAGCTGATCGAGGAAGGCTATAGACCAAGTAACACGCTTAGCCACGGATGCGGAGCAGTAGACCTCCAGAATATATCTATAGTGTAGTAGCTTAAGTGGCTGCCTGACAATGTGAGACTGTCGCGATATTTATTCAGCAATTGTGGTTTCGTGGCATTTTGTACGTGACCAAAATGTTTATAAAAGTTCCTCAACGATACAGGATTAGGATCCATTCTGCATGCGGCATTTTTATTAGGGGTTGAATATAATGACCACCATAAAATGCTTTGATACCCTTAGTTCTTTAACCAAAAATGTATACTTAACACCAGAAAAATAAAGTCTATAATTACAATAGTATCTGCTAGCTATTTTAGTGACGACTGCACTTCAAATTGTATTCGAACACCAAATGTAGTAAATGCTCATCAAATAAATAGGTTATGTTAGATTCTCTTGCGACCGTTAATTTAAAAATAGGAGCCCTGCAAAGCAGGGCTCCCTGAACTTAGTTTATTAAAGTAGATGGTGTAACTAAATTCAATTTATATGTTGGTATTTCATAGAACTAACAAAAAAGCTTTGGTTATACTTTACATTAAAATGCTGGTATAATTTTGGTGATCATTTACTACTTTTGGGTTAACAATGATTTATTTAGGAGTCATTTTGCTAAAATAGGATAGCGAAATGTTAAAACTTTGGTTATAATTTTACAATAAAATGCGGGTTTCATTTTGGTGATCATTTTACTATTTTTGTCTGTTATGTTACTACTTGAGGACGCCAGCAGCTACGCCTGCATTTTTCGATCCCGTGGGAATTTCGGGAAATCCCTTCTTAGTGCACCCCTACGGTCCCCAAGGAACATACATGCCAAATTTCAGCTTCCTGCGCCCAATAGTTTCGGCTGTAGCGTGTCTGTCAGTCAGTCAGTAACGCAAGGATTTTATATATTAAGAAGATATCTGGTGGTAAGTTAAACATAAGCCTTTTTACTATTTATCTACACAATAATATAAAACAGTACTCATTACGAGTTATAGCAAGCAATCTAGAAGAATATTACCCTAAAATCCAAACCCTAACGCCAAAATCCAAAGGCGTGATACAGTAATCATACATTATACTTACCACACTTGTAACCACTAGTTACAACCCCTATATCCAATAAAAGTACCTATTAGCCTTTACTTATTACAAGTACCTACTACGAAAATTATAGGTCCCAGTTTTCTTAGATTGAATCGTAATAAATCAGATCGGTTCGATCGATAGGTACGTACCTAGTACTTGAGTTATGCCTACAAGGCCGACCTATAAACCCTGGTTCTCCCAAGGTGAAATTCTAAGATTGCTTTACTCCAGTCTAAGACCAAGGATGTTATTGATTATTTGGTATATTCACGCTTGTTTAAAAGTAGGCAAACAGAATCCCACTTATATGTAGATGCTGATAGATATGAGCATTTACTTGTAACAGGAAATGTGTGGTGTGTCTTTGACTAACAGAGTAAAGAATTGTGTGATAAAAGAGTGTTGTGGAGTAAAAGAAGATGTAGTGACAAGCATCGAGAAAGGTATGCGAAGGTGGTTTGAGCACGTGGAGAGGATGGATGACGAAAGACTGACCAAGCAGATATCAAGCGTGAATGGGACAGGACAAAGGGGGAGACCTAGTCGGACGTTCTCTGACCAGATTGGAGACATCCTAAAAACAGGACAGGTTAGAAGTACCCTGAAAAGAAGAGCATGCATGAGGAATCTGATGGGAGTGAATGAAGCAAGAGAGATATGTCAGGATCGTTGCAAATGGCGTTCCGTAGTCTCTGCCTACCCCTCCGGGAAATAGGCGTGAGTCTATGTATGTAGGAAATCGTGTATTCGCCGTTTTTAAATTCGTCAAACTGAACAACGAAGAGAGCAAAACTTCGCTATGAACATTTTCTCGATATTTCTAGCGAACGTTCTAATCGGCAAAAAACTCAAAGGAGTTTCTGTCCATTCGCTAGAATGATCTTACATGCAATCGGCATAGTGCTGGGTCGGTAAAAGTTATTGATAGGAGAAAAGTCAACGATGCCGCGATGGGTTTAATATATTATGCCAATCATATTTAAAAACATTATTGATCGAAACAGCTTCTAGGAACATGTATTTGAACTGAAGACTGCCTCGTTGGTCTCGCGGCATAAATGTGCGCGTGGTATTGGGAGGTCTCGGGTTTGATCCCCGGGTCGGGCAAAGTGTTATTGGGTTTTTGCGTTAGGAAATTCTCAGTAGCAGCTTGGAGTCTGTACCCAGTACGGCAATAGGCTCGCCCCCTATTACGTGGGAGTAAAATTAATCTGACGTAAAGTGGGTGTAGCAATTCACCTCTACCTCTTCGGGGATACAGGCGTGAATCTGTAGGTAGGTCTTTGGAAGTCGCACACGCGGGAATATGTGGTTGGTCCTCTTGATTCGGCGATGTAGAGCCCATGATAGTATAGTTTGGAGCCTGTTTTAGATCTCTAACGGGCTCCAAAGTCTGCTTTGAGTCGAAATCAAGTGAGTGCTAAAAGACTAGGGTACTACACCTCTTCTGCCTGCCCTGTTCTCATTACTTAGGGTTGGCACAGAATGTCTTTCTCTTAAATTCTCTCCTATCAGACGTCATCTCATCATTCACTCCCTTTTCATTCATGTCACCCTTCACACAATCCATCCATCTTTTCTTTGGTCTTACTAGGGTACCACACCGTGCGACAAAAAAAGAAAAGAATATTATTGATAGATTCCAACCCTAATGTTTACTGAAGTCATCTATTTTCTATATTCATAATCCGATCTGTATTCAACTAGCAAATGTCCATAAAATTATCATAAATATTATTTATTCCTTTTAGAATATTAGTTTCACGCCATGCATAAATTTTCGCAGCAATTTTCATAATTCCTTTGTTTAATATTTTATGTGGATATTGCAAAAACTAATCTGAGACATTTTATAGTGAATTAAATTCAAATGACATATCATTAAATAGACTGACAATGAATTTTATTTGCATCTTTATTTTAATGGTTAATTTTGGTATAGAATTGCGCTTCTTGCTAGTGCTAGATTGTAATGAGGTTGTCTTGGGTTCAATTTCCAGTTCGGGCGAAGCGTCTTTGTATTTGCCTAAAGATGCGCTTATTAACGGCTTGATCGGCGTGTGATTAAAATCGCAACCCCATCCACTTCCCGACCTCAGAACGCCCGTAATTTATATTGGCATGTATTTAATGAGGCGACTAAGTAAAGCGAATACAAGTTTCAAAAATAATTAGAGTGGGTACCATATATAATGGGTTGGCAGCTAATAAGGAGTATCGTAATAAGTAAAATGTAGCATATTAATTTGTCACTAATAAGCTTCGTTTTAATTTAAACTAGCAGTATTTTGTTTTTTTGGGAACTGAATTAGTATCTAAGCGGAAACTTGATGATGAATAAAAAATAGAAAATGGACATTCATAAATAATACATACAAATTTCAATATTTGTCATGATTTTGTCTTAAATGAAGTGTTTCGTATAAGTAAATAAGACGCTTCAGTCTTTTAAGCCAAGTTGACGGAGCCCTGCTTCGCAGGGCTCCTATTTTTGGGTACAGGGTCACAAGAAAACCTAACATAACCTACCTACTAACATTATTAGTCGCCAAGTCATTATTTATAGCTCCTCGGCTATTATTTCAATTGACTTGTATAGTTTATTTGCTACCTAAACGCAGCTGCTAGTTTTAAGTTTTTATAACACCCTTAGTTTTGAATCTTATTGAATATAATAGTCGCGAAAATATTTAATCGCTAGCAACTTATTTTATTAGTTACAAAAACATTTAGTCATCTTTTAAGTTATTAGTCACTCGGAAAATAATAAGCTATATATATTTCCTTTAATTTTTGTTATATTCCCTTCCTACTCGAATGGGTTTTACCGTCATCATATCAGCCAAACGACGTCCACTGCTGGACATAGACCTCCCCCAAGGTTCTCCACACAGACCGGTCTTGAGCCGCCCGCATCCAACCGCCTCCCGCGATCTTGACGAGATCGTCGGTCCACCTTGCAGGGGGCCTACCTCTGCTGCGTCGTCCGGTACGTGGCCGCCACTCCAGAACCTTTCTGCCCCAACAACCATCGGTTCTTCGAGCTATGTGCCCTGCCCACTGCCACTTCAGCTTGGCTATCCGGAGAGCTATGTCGGCGACTTTGGTTCTACTGCGGATCTCCTCATTTCTGATTCGATCTCGCAGGGAAACTCCAAGCATAGCTCTCTCCATCGCCCTCTGAGTGACCTTGAGCCTTCTGATAAGGCCCATAGTGAGCGACCACGTCTCTGATCCGTAAGTCATCACTGGCAACACACACTGGTCAAAGACTTTCGTCTTGAGACACTGCGGGATATCGGACGAGAAGATATGTCGTAGTTTCCCGAACGCTGCCCACCCGAGTTGGATTCGACGATTGACCTCCTTCTCGAAGTTGGACCTTCCTAATTGGACTACTTGTCCCAGGTAGATATACTTGTCGACAACTTCGAGCTTAGAGTTCCCAACCTGAATAGGAGCAGGTACAACATGGACGTTCGACTTGATTTTCGTCTTGTCCATGTTCATCTTAAGACCTACTTGTTGGGAGACTCTACAGAGGCCATCGAACATTGTGCCTAGGTCTTCCATGGTCTCAGCCATGACTACGATATCGTCTGCGAATCGAAGGTGAGTGATGTACTCGCCGTTGATGTTGATGCCGAGTCCATTGCAGTCCAAAAGCTTGAAAACATCCCTCAGCGCAGTGGTAAACAGTTTCGGGGATATGACATCCCCCTGTCTCACCCCTCGCTGTTTTATGGTTTTATCCTACTATAATTTTATTTCACTTTTTACCGTTTTCTAACGTATCACCACTAGTCTAACTTTTAGCACGTTTAAATCTTCTTCGGTTACATACAATTATACCTTCAGGCGTCGCCTCTAACCTCTGTGAATCTTTTCACCGGAGAACGAAGCCCAATATGTCACTCCAGAACTCCTAGATTGATTGATTTACACAATTAAATAAAAGAATTGAACAATTGAGAGGAATCTAGAGGATTTCAGTGTCAACCTGGCTGGATTAAACTTGAAGTCAAAGAGTGAAATACGGGGCTAGTAATTGGTATTTTATTGTGCGAGCTGTAAAGATTTTAGGGGATTTTTATTTTTTGAGAAAATGAGTACCTACCTTCTACTTACTTACTACAGGGAATTAAATTAGCTAAAATTTCAGCGGCGATAGCCCAGTGGTGTACGTAACGGACTGCCGAAACGATGGTCTCCGGTTCGATTCCCAGGTACCCTGGGCACACACCTTTGACTTTTCGAAGTTATGTGTCTATTAAAAATGTTAATTATCGCTCGCTTAATAATGTGCCTGGTAGTTGGCAATAGGCTCGCCCCCTATAACATTGGGACCAAAACATAACTGGAGAAACGTGGGTGTGTAATACACCTCTGCCTACCCCTTCGGGGATAAAAGGCGTGAAGTTATTTTATGTTAAAATTTCAGCTTCTTGTGCCTGATAGTTTCTGCTTTATGTAGTCTGTCAGTCAGTCAGTAATGAAAGAATTTCATAGATACAAATTCCAATCAGTGAGAAATTTTACCCCTTTAGAGGTGTAAAATTAAAAAAGCCTTGCTTAATGACTGGCTACGCCGTAAAAGTAACTATACTTCATACATTTCATGTTTCTCATAACTGGCGAAGTGTGGGTGTGTAATACACCTCTGCCTACCCCTTCGGGAATAAAGGCGTGAAGTTGTGTTATTTCATGTTTCTAGCTTCAGTATTTTAGACTATGCGATGATATCTCAGTTGTAATAAGTTATTTCATCAATAATAATTGATTGCACATATTTTTGTAGAATTCCCAAAGAAATTCAATCTCAAACTCAAATATGTTTATTTCCATAAAAATGTTTAAATTTTTTGGACACGTCAGAAAGTCATACAAATTAAAATAAAAAGTAACTTTAAATGCATATTATTATGTACATTATTGAGCATTGAGAAAAAAAATGCCTGTTCAGAAAGTAGAGCCTCGTGAGAAGAATCAGGCAAGAAACTTCGGGCCACTCTTTTCTTCGTCTTGATTCTATACAATTTAAAAACTTAGTAACTACATTGAAGTTTTCATAGGTATATGAGCTGGTGTGTCTATAATGTTGTTGTCAATTACTAATACTAATACTAGTACCCTGAACAGAAGAGCCTGCATGAGGATCTGATGGGAGTGAATGAAGCAAGAGAGATATGTCAGGATCGTTGCAAATGGCGTTCCGTAGTCTCTGCCTACCGCTCCGGGAAACAGGCGTGAGTCTATTTATGTATGTATGTAGAAATTACTAAGATAACCTTATACTTGAAATACGTAAACAAACACTTGCAATCTTTCTCGTGTGAGGATAAGGCTAGCTCTGGTGTCGGAGTCTTCAGACCGCCCGCAGGCCGAACGACTTTGGTCTTCCGATATTCCACGACTTAAGCCAATTTTAGTTCGTATATTCCAGGTATTGATTCTCTTTATTAACTGCCAACCGCATCGCGCAAGCAATAATTTAATATGCACATAGCTTCGAAACGACGATATAAACGACTGCCTCCGTGGTCCAGTGGATAGCGTATGCGACTGCTAATCGGAGGTCCCGGGTTCGATTGCCAGGTCGGGCAAAAGTATTACTGGGTTTTTCCGAATACTCAGTAGCAGCCCGGAGTCTGGTGATGTGCCCGGTAAAGGCAATAGGCCCCCCATTACGTGGGAGCTAAAAATTCATGGCGAAATGTGGGTGTAATATTTACACCTCTGCCTACCCCTTCGGGGATACAGGCGTGAGACTATAAATAAAAATAAATAAATAGCTTCGAAAAGCTAGTGATGCGCGTTTATGGATATCAATTGACCCCGTCGTCATAGAAGTCTGCCGGTGTCTCCATTAGGCTATTTTTGCCTTGATATCACTTACCGTGACCATGGGCGCTAAAGTGTAAAATAGCTAGCTAACGTATTAAAATAACTGGTAAATTATTTAACTAACTGATAATCTCACATCTTGAAAGCTGGATCTTGACAGCTGGATAGAAGTGTTTTAATTTGACACACCGTGCTGACTTCAGTAATCAACGAATTGTAATTTCTCCGGATGTCTACTGCGGTAACTTAAGAATCTAAAACATTGTCACCTTTGTAAAATAAATAGGTGGTATTTTCTTGGGTTTACGCAAATGTTACTCATTGAAATTATTCTACTTTAAGAAAATGTATTTTTTTATTTAGTTATTCATTTATTAATTTATAATCACACAACAAACAAACAACAAACCATTCTTATAGGCGAAGCTAATGCAATGGATGCGTAATTAATATAAATATGTGTTAATAACAAAACTGAAATATTACAAAACCACTTCACATAATACTCAGAAGGTGGCCTCTGTAAACTCGTTTAATGAACAAGAAAAATATCAGTTTTATTGGACACTACATGAACACACACAGAGTTCGAGAAAAAACATCTTACCATTTATTTATTAACTTGAGGATTGAGAATATTGAGGATGCCTGCGGTTACACCCGCGTTATTTAAGGCTACTGCACTGCTCTCGTCGCTCATAGCGTAATGTTATATAGCCTATAGCCTTCCTCGATAAATAGGCTATCTAACACTCAAAGATTTTTTCTAATTGGACCAGTAGTTCCTGAGATTAGCGCGTGCAACCAAACAAACAAGCAAACAAACTCTTTAGCTTTATATATTAAGTATAAAAATAAGTATAAGATATCCGAAGTTTCGACCCTTTACAGGAACCATGGTGAATCTTTCTTAAACTGAAGTTTAATTGATATAAATAAATAGATGGTACACAAAATTCACTGCACAGGTGGCGTAGTGGTTTAAGTCACCATACTCTTTAATACTGCGCCGTGTGCTGTGAGGTCCGATCTCCACACTAGTCTGAGTGCTTTTTGCCCGCTTTATTTTTCATTTTATTTTTATTTATAGACTCACGCCTGTATCCTCGAAGGGGTTGGCAGAGGTTTAATATTACACCCGCTTTTCGCCAGGAATTTTTAGGTCCACGTAATAGGGGGCGAGCCTATTGCCGTACCGGGCACATTACCAAACTCTGTGCTGCTACTGAGAATTTTCTAACGAAAAAACCCAATAACACTTTGCCCGACCGGGAATCGAACCCGAGACCTCCCAATCCCACGCGCACATTTATGCCGCGAGACCAACGAGGCAGCCAGTTTTTATAATAAGTCCACCGTGACACAGGATTTATTGATAGTGCAGGAGCTGAGTCATAACCTTTAAGAGGAATCACCACGGCCGTTTTTCCATACAAACGTAGTCTCCTGTTTTCTCCCTGGATAATGCTAGTAGAGCAATTATTTTTTCCAAAAGATGTATGGTCCTGATTGGCATGTCCCTATGTTTTCGTTTTTCTCATAAATTAAATATTAAAAAAGATATGAACCATCAAATATCTTAAAAATTGGCCAGATTTTTCGCTGTGTTCAAACATCCAAAAAACAACTTTGGCTAGATTATTTAAAAAAAAGAGAACATAGGAACACGGCCAAAGCCTTTCTTTAATTTAATATGAAAAACCAGTTAAATCGATGAAGTTTTGGAGAAGGAATCAGGGGAATACGAAACGTTGATTTTGTGTATATTTAATAGGTATTTTTGGTCCAGCAGTAGCGTTGTCTCTATCGCGCTCTGCGGGGGGAGGCTTGAGGCTGCGCGACAGCAATAGATTTTACAAATACCTATTTTTCAATTCTCTCGCCCGTAGTGTTTCCTCTTAAGTATTGACGTGTAGCCTCACAGGCTCCGGACGAATGTTGGTTTTTAAGTTTTGTGAACTTCTCCTTACTCTCCATACCTGAGCTGCTCAGTAGCTTCAGTGTTAGTAACCAAACGATCAGTAAAGGACGAGGTTGCGTCATTCGATGAAAAGCACGCAAGTAATCTTTATTTAAAAATCACCTGTAGCCTGTCAGGCTACACGTAACGTCCGTAATTACGTTCATAACTACGGTATAAAATATGTACAATATAACATATGGTAACAGTGGATGACCAGTCACTACCACCCATAAAAAAATAGCCCAGGAAATACATGTAGAATTTGTCCTGAAAAGAAGCATAGAATAACATTTGTGTACCATACAACATTGCAAACCAGTGTGCTTACAATGTTCTTAGAGAAAATACTGTCAATAATTAAGCGTTTAGCAACTAAACAACAGTTGTCAGAATTTTTATTATTCGTAATCTGAAGTGATGCTTTTATTTTTTGAGTTCCTTTTAGGTTAGAATTTAATAAAAAGAAGTTTAATTTTGTTTTCTTTTATTATTTTATTTGCTTAACACCAAAAAACAAAGCTATACTTAAAACTACCCTAAGACTGTCACGAGATTTTGATTTTGTACGTTTCTAGATATTTATTAACAAACATAGATTATATTTTCACGTATTTTCACTATAAATAACGTATGCGTCAAGTTAAACATAATTTTGAAGCTCTTTTGCATAATCTTGTTAAAAAAAACACTAGGAAGAGTAGGAGCCTGTGAGACTACACGTCCACGGTAATGTTATAAAAATGTGACGTCCATACTCAAAGGTTAAGAAAAACATCATCATCATCATCATCATCATCAGCCTTTAACATTCCACTGCTGGACTAGGCCTCTCCTTTGAAAGGAAGAATTGGCCTACTATACCACGCTGGCCAAACGGGTTGGTATAGGGTTTGTATCAAGTTTTCCTTCTCTTACAGTGCTGTTCTCTGTATAATATGCTCCCTCTGTCGGCTCTTACGACACCCATGTGATGATATGGGGTGGTGACATTCCGTATTCTTAATCCGTCACCACACGGACTCGCGGACAAAAACATCACAAACCAAAAATTTAAATCGTTTATCACAAACCAGATCTGATGATCTATTTCTGTTTCTAACCTGATATATTAAGTTTATGCTGTTTTAGTCGCTAATCTGCTTTTTTATAAAAATATTTTATTTATGTTTTAAATCAATTAACTCTAAGATAAAATAAATGTATGTAATGAAAACAATTGAATAAAAAGGTCATAGCTTATCTTTTTAATCGATATTGCTCGTCGTGCTATTACATATCTATACCTATTTAATATTTTTAATTACAAAAACTGCATGTAGTTTAATTAAGTAAGTTTTTAATCAACGTTTTTGCAACATTTGTAGCGATATATATTTTTTTTATTTCATACTAGAGGATGCCTGCAGTTACGCCCGCACATTTATTTGAATTTTCCCCTTGCTACCCGATCTCGTGGGAATTTCGGGAAATCCTTTCTTAGTGCACCACTACGGTGCCTAAGGAACATACGTGCCAAATTGCAGCTTCCTGCGCCTATTAGTTTTGGCTGCAGCTTGTCTGTCAGTCAGTCAGTAACGCAAGGATTTTATATATACAGAAGATTACATGTAACATGGAATCCAACAAACTGTGGAAGGAAACCGTGATAGAATTTCATATATTCATACAATCTGAGTCCCTCCAATTAAGTAACATGTATTGTAAAGTTGTGAGGACGGAATTCCTCGCCTGAACGGATAAGGAAGTCCTGCACGAACCTTAGTACAGTCCTATGAACCTGCTTTAGTTCTTGTAATATTATTATACGCATGCAATACCAAATTATCCTATTTCATTTCATTTTAAATCCAATATCGCCTTCCTAATATTTAAATGTCTCGTGAAGTGCCAATCGACAAAACTTGGACTCTACCAGGCACCGCAGAAAACAAAAGGATGAAGGTACTAGTATAGTATTATATTATCTGTGATGAAGGCAAGGCAATGATATATACCTATACAGTATTTCAACTTCATAGAAACGGTCGCAACGTGAGTTATACCTACAAGCTTCGGTCTCAGTACGCACTCAGTACTGAGGTACAGAGTGTGTAGCAAAACGCCTTTAGCTCCGTATGCAAAATCAGATCACTGATAGCCTAACGGCGAGACCAACAGACAGCTACGCAGACGGTCTCGGGTTCAAATCCACGAAGCGCACACTGGTTTACTTTCGAAGCTATGCGTATTCAATTGTTAACAAACGCTTGCCCCGTACCTCGGGGAGCGTGGTAAGATGGCGGTCCCTTTGCGACTTTTACGGCAAAAATAAAATATTTATTTAATTCTGGTACGAGTAGAAAGCGGACCAAGGGTTCCAACTCGGAAGTATTGGGTGCAACCGGGATAACAATAACGCTAGGACGATGACGATAGGTATATTAAAGGAAATAGATAAAACATTGATTTGAAATTTCTGCAGTCCTCCGATGCTCTAATTATGTCTAGTAGAATGTAAAGGAATGTAAAAATACCTTCTATTTTATCAATAGGTATGTATAAATGGGTCGGACAACGGAAACTACTAGGCATAAAAAGCTAAAATTTTACATGTATTTTTGTTGGAAAGCGTAGGGGTGCACTAAGAAGGAATTTCCCGAAATACCCACGGGATCAGGCAGAAATATATAAGTTAAAAAATGAATGTGTGGACGAGCATTTCCTAGTAACTAGTAGTAGTACTAACTATAAAGGGAACTATACCTTGCCTTTTCTTTAAATATAATTCTCGTAGTCTAAGCACGATCGCTAGCTATTTCCTTTTTCCGACCGCCCCATTTAACCAGCATCTTGATCTGCTATTGCCAAGACTTCTCCGCCCATTCTTAAAAAAATATTCTATGTATGTAGTACTACATATTCTGTGTAGAGTATCACAAGTATTTTATAGTAAAAACGTTGATCTCTAGAATGAATGACACAAATGTTTGTATATTGTAGCTTTTATAATCATTATAATAATTTACCATTGACTAATAATTTTCTATAATTAATGTAATTCTATTTATTTTGTGATAATGACTATTATAATTGAAATAATATGTATGACAAGATTTTAATTATATAACACTCAAATTATTGATTACAATTTAGTTTCTAATTTATCAATAATATATTTGTAGGTATGCCCATGGCAAAACATAGTGTAACTATAAACCGACAACACCAATCATGTACCTATGTTTTACAAATAAATAATCATTTCATTTCATTTTATTTCAATTCTAGAGCTCATTCTTAACTACTACAGTTTCATTAATTATTCTGTGGTTTCATTCCCTTTATAAAACGATTTTACAACATAATAGGTATATTGATAATATTACCAGCCCCGTATATAAATTATTATCCCATTATTGGGCACAAGCAGGCACAAGCCTCTTCTCGCTATTAAATGGTTAGCCTAAAATTCACTACGCTTACCAAGTGTGGGTTGGCAGACTTTAGATAATTATCTTACGAAAAAAAGAAGAGAATACTCAGACATGCAGGTTTCCTCACGATATTTTCCTGTATCACTTGGTTTCTGTTTCGCTAACTTTGTTATTTTTTATTATTTGTTGATAAAATGGCATTGAAAATATGCTCTGAAACTGCCAACTATTGGCCTATTACGGTTCCTAAGAGATGAATGCTTATTGGAGGATAGATAGACGGGTAGCGGAGGCTCAAGTGTTAAAGGTCCCATTTGTAACCTTCGAGCAGTTCCGTTAGTAAGTTTGACCTGGAAAATCTTACCTACTGAAAAATAGTGATAAAATAGCCATCTTAGGCTAAGAACTCACGGAGCGATTTTCACCCGCGACCGCCGCGGTGGTGGACCGCTGCGGTTTTATTTCTAAACTCACGAGACTGGTTATTTGCGCGGCTTACGCAGCCGTCGCGGCTGCGATCATCGCCCGCAGACAAGGCGGGCGGTTGCAAAATGGTGTTGGATTTCTGTACCCACCGCCCCCCGCCCGCCAACCGATCGCAAAGCGCGCGGGCGCCACCCGCCGAGGCTGCGGGTGACCGTGGCCCGCGCGATTGCACTAGTTGCCGGTGCAGCGGGAACCGCAAACAACCCATCGCGGGCGTAAAACGCGTCGTGAGTTGTGCTTTAATTTTTACATATATATCTGCATTCTACAGAAGCTGCGGGCCCGCAACCGCGGCCGTCGCGGGTGAAAAGCGCTCCGTGAGCTCTTAGCCTTATAGTAAAAAGATACCCACACACAATAATAGCAGATAGCTTATGAAAAGTTATTACGAGTTTTGGTTTGTTCATTTCAAACGGAAAATCTTTCCCACAGAAAACCGTGTTAAATAACCTAAAAAGTAGGTAATAAATAATTTATGTGAATAGATCTGAGAATACCTACCAATGTTACAAAGAAAGTAAGGGTTTCCCATTTCAATAATGTCGCCCACATCATTTTTTATACTGAATTGTAACATTAGGCCGTAACGATCAGACATTACGGCTCTTTACTGTCAACCAAATATTGTACACAGTTACATTAGAGGCAGAATTGCCACATAAAATTATTACAAATGTTGCTAAATTATTTGAACTTACTAATATTAGGGAGTAATTTTACCGAGTAAATTGCGGTTGACATAATATTATTATAATAGAACATGAAAGTACTGCCTCCGTGGTCCAGTGGATAGCGTATGCGTCTGCTGGCCGGGGGTCCCGGGTTCTATTCCCGGGTCGGGCAAAATTGTTATTGAGTTTTCCCAAATTCTCAGTAGCAGCGCGGAGTATGGCAATGTGCCCGGTAACGGCAATAGGCTCGCCACCTATTACGTGGGACCTAAAGTTCATATCATGGCGAAATGTGTTTGAAATGTTGCTTCTCTGCCTACCCCTTCGGGGATACAGGCGTGACGATATAAAAAAGATATGAAAGTATTTATGAAGTGATGTAATACAATTAACTTCATGTATATCGTAGTGGTTTCAATGATCGCCTTGCCCTTTAAAATTGCGCCGAGGGCTGTAAGTTCGTTCCCAAAAGCATTTTTTTTAAATTGTGTGTTTCACAAATTATTCTTTCGAGTATATTTAGGAAGTTCCTTTGTTGTTTTAATACCTTATTAATTCTGTCTTTTATCATTAATTACAATGTAACAACTACTGGTTGTCCTAAATAAATAAATAATTTCCCGTGACACAGGATTTGTTCCTAATGCGGGAGTTTTTCGACACGCAGAGCAAGCCATGAATAACAGTTTAATGACATAAAATAACTTCAAAAAGTCTGGTGCGACGTAGATTTGAACCCGATAGCCACTGCATAGCACACTGCACGTTGGTACACTAAGCTTTAGCTCCCTTCATAATTTTTCCTATGTAATAGGGATGTTTTATTTTTTTTTGTTCACTACGGTGGGAAACTCTCCTTATGAGTCATCTCAACTCCGCCAACCCAGCCATTAGAACGGCTGGGCTTGGGACTGGCGGAGGAGGTGTGGAGGCTCTCCCCTACAGACATTCGGGGCATACCCACTAAAAACCACCGCGGTGTCCCTACGGGTCCCGTGTGTTGGCGGGGTCACGCGATTCGCGATTAGCATACTTTCTCGCGACCCTGCCCGGGATGTAATAGGGATATTTCCTGCAAAATTAAATTTTGTAAGTTCTTTTATCCACTAAAGCATGGCAAAATAATGGCAGTTTTATTTATTTACATTTTTGATTGTCAATTTATTGATAACTACAATATATGACGTCACTATGTTGTATCACACAAAATCCATAAAAAGAATTCAATAACCGATCCAATCCATATTTACAAAATTTTACGATAAATAATAAAACGCCGACGTTGACATAAGCTCCATACGAAATAATTATGTCAAATATGTAGAGAGATCAAATATTAGGACAGGCCATAAAAGTGTCTAATTCGACTAGTTGGAAACAACCCTATTGCTTAAAAAGCGCTAGTGGAAACCAACTCTGTTAGGTTTTAATGAGTTTTGTTGCCAAGTCATTATGTATGTATGCTTTGCTGACAAATTAATAACTGCTTGTTAGACCACGGGCCGAGACAACGGATAGTTAATGATCTCCCGACACGAACGGATGCATGCGAGAAAGGGGGGAGGGGGAGAAAGTACTTGAATGTCTTCCGAGGGACACGTGAATATGTTTATATTAATTATTTTTAGTAGCTGTACTATCGGAACGGAGCGATAGCCTAGTGGCGAGACCGACGGACTGCTACGAAGAGGGTCTCAGGTTCGAATCCACGACGCGCACCAGTGACTTTTCGAAGTTATGTGCGTATTAAATTGTTAATTATCGCTTGCTAATCGGCGAAGGAAAATATCGTGAGGAAACCTGCATGTCTGAGAGTTCTCCATAATGTTCTCGAAAGACATGTGAAGTCTGCCAACCCGCACTAGGCCAGCGTGGTGGACTATGGCCTTACCCTTCTCATAGTGAGAAGAGGCCCGTGCCCAGCAGTGGGACAGTTTATATACAGGGCCGATGATGATGAGCTGTACTATCTAGAGAGATAGATATGTCAGGATCGTTGCAAAGGGCGGTGCGAAGTCTCTGCCTACCCTTTCGGGGAACAGGCGTTCGAACTCTTCATAAGGCATGTTCATCATAATCATAATCATCCTAGCGCAGTCCCGTTTACGATCCAAAACCTACTTTTTGGAGCCCAGGGTGGACTTTCCGGCTGTATTTCGCACATTCTTCAGCATCCCTGGTAGTTAGTCGAATCATAAGGCATGTTCTAAGAACCAAAACTAGAATAACTATTATCTGTGCAGTTATAAAGCTAACAAATGATGTGTCTATTGGCTGTTAAGAGATAATACAATACTATCTCTGTATCCTCATAACTTCAGATTAAAATAGCTCATTTGCTCCTGATTATAAACAACTAGTGAACGTAGTTTTAGAAAGCTATAACTTAGTGGGGATACCAATTGACTTCTATGTAGAGGGTATCGGGAACAGACACACGACGCGCGTCTCTTTTCGAAGTTTCTATTAAATTGTTTTAACTGTCTCTTGCGCAGTGCGCGTGCTAGTTAAGTCGTCGATCCTGACTGTCATAAAATTACCATTTTTATATACCATAGAGTCAGTACCTTATAATATATCGACACTCATCTAAGCGATGGAATTTCGCTATCCATTTGGATTGCGCAGGTCCGACGGCTGCCGCTTTGTGAAAAGCTAATATTATTTAAAAACTGAGTAGATTAGTAAACGGACCATAGAACAATAGTTGGAAGCAAGAAACCGGGATAACCCTGGTACAATGAGGACGCAGCGGTTCATTCCACTTTGTTCATCTGGATGATATCACCACCAAGTAGTGAAAGATCATTTAGTATTGGCACTTTGAAGCCACTCTGGATATCGCTCATTATGTTGAGATATTTTTTCACTCCACTGTTGCTTGATTTGTCATTATCTACAAATAAAAAGTGCAGAATCTATGAGGCCAAAGCCCTTTCATGTTTACGCCATTATAAAGAACTTATATCTACAAAACGTCTGTGTTTTTTGTGGCTCTCAGCCAAATCGCGGTTGATAGCTGACCGTGTAATGACGCATCAATGACATTAGTTTAGAAGTAGCGGTTTGGTGTAGCGTTAAAAAACGTGGTACGTTATTGTGGTCACTGTGTGTGGTCTAAAGATTATAATAGTTTATTTGCTTATATGTATTCCAGCATATTTATTTTGTCCGTGTGGTGACGGATTAAGAATACGGAATGTCACCACCCCATATCATCCCATGGGTGTCGTAAAAGCCTACAGAGGGAGCATATTATTCAGAGAACAGCACTGTAAGAGAAGGAAAACTTGATACAAACCCTATACCAACCCGTTTGGCCAGCGTGGTATAGTAGGCCAATTCCTCCTTTCAAAGGAGAGGCCTAGTCCAGCAGTGGAGTGTTAAAGGCTGATGATGATGATATTTATTTTTAAGTTCTTACGATTGGCTAAGGTGTAAAACCCAGGGGCTCTTTTAACTTTTTAACTAGCTTTTTTGGAAGATACATTTTTAAATGGAGTTTCTCAAAATGCTTCACTTTTATATTTCACTGGCCTTACTTTTATAACAATAATAACACCCTTCTGATGGCTTATGTTTAATGAAAGCGAGAAGGCAAGAGCCGAATCTTTTGTTTCGGCATCCATTTTCCTATTACGTCAGCGTAACTTTAATGTATAGTTTGTCGTACAGAACCACGCATATGAACTAAGTAATATGACCTGCAGACGGCCTACTGTCATCCCGGTTGCATCCAAGTTTTATACCTTAGAACTGCTAAATCCACTGCTAAATCTAACCAGATTTGATCTGTCAAATCTGGTTAGATTTAGGATGTCTGCATCCTCGACCCAAAAGGACGGCGATATTCCATGACTTAGCGCAGCGATTTTTTGTCTGGTTCTGCGCTGCGCCGTGCCGCAATGATAGATTAGGCGCACAATGCCACATTTGCAAAATAACAAAAAAAATAATTCGCAAAATGCCATATTCTCAAATTGCCACAATCTCAAAATGCCACTTTAGCAAAACGGCACATTAGCAAAACGCTAAATTAGCAAAATGCCACTTTTGCATCATCATCATCATGTGAGCAGAAAGCTAAGGCTGACCTCAGCTTTCTGCTCCAACTGCCCACTGCCACTTCAGCCTGACTATTTCGCGAGCTATGTCGGTGAATTTGTCGGACACTTTCGCATAATGTCATAATATTCTTCCACATTTCAGACACAGTAAATCAGTTTAATTTTCTGAGTTGATGGAACCTTCTTTTGCAGGGCTCCTATTTTTGGGTACAAGGTTGTAAAAAATCCTAACATAACTAATGCTCTTCCTGACTTTTAACAATCTTGTCATTTTCCTAGTGTGACATTTTGCTAATGTGGAATTTTGCAAGTATATCATTTTGCTTGTATGTGATTTTGTTACCATGGGATTTTGCTAATGTGGCATTATCCTTCTAATCCAACCAAACATTCCGAGCGCTAGGTGACGCAATGTATCGCGACGCTTAGACGACAGTCACACCGACGACATGCTAAAAAGAAGTATTTTTTTGCAGTTTTCCTCTGAAACCAATATATCCCTATGTTTTTTTGTAGTAATAGGCGGCAAACGAGCAGACGGATCGCCTGATAGTAAGCAATTACCGCCGCCCATGCACACGAGAAACATCAGTCACAAGTGCATTGCCGCCCCTTGATGCTTTCAATTGTATTAAGACCATGTAACTAAAAATCACACTAATAAATGAATTTGAATTTGAATTTGGGGTTGGGAAAATGGATAGGATGAGGAGTGAGATGTGGGAAAAGGAATAGGGGATGGGGCCTCCGGCACTCTCACTCACCGAACGAAACGTAACAGTTTAGGTACTGATACTTTACATCGATTGTTTCTGATATTTTTGGATTATTTTTCTGATTATGTCTGGCCACTATGAACTTGGTCAACTGCCTGTTCATAATATGCCCATAAAAGATAGGAATCGTCAGACATATCGGTAAAGTTTAGCTGTTATCAGTCTGTTACGTGAAAGTTTATAGTCCTATAGAAAATAACTCCCTTTGATATAAAGTCTACCAGATATTTATGATAAAGTATATTGGCTTATAACTTGTTCTTATCATTATTTTATTGGGCAATCTTTATTGGGCTTTGGGCTTGCCGTTTATCATTTTGTGAAAGTTTTCTGTTCCATCCCCACTTTGGGCAACATATTGTGAGATCCACACACATAATTTTATACGTTTGTGGCCGTTTTGTGGTGGGAAGTGAAAAAGGAAGAAAGTGAAAATAGCCTTTAAAGCAAATATTATAAACGCTCGTCGTAACATGCCTACTTTACCGAGATTTTAGACTGCCTCACTTGCCACGACAATGGCTTTCTTTTTTTCTTTATTTTCTACTACCTTATTGCACCCTTCCGTGTGGTCACGGATTAAGAATACGGAATGTCACCACCTCATGTCATCCCATAGGTGTCGTAAGAGCTGACAGAGGGCGCATATTATGCAAGAGAAGAAAAACTTGATACAAACCCTATACCAACCCGTTTGGCCAGCGTGGTATAGGAAGCCAATTCCTCCTTTCAAAGGAGAGGCCTAGTCCAGCAGTGGACTGTTAAAGGCTGATGAAGTTATTACACCCTTACTATAATTATAGTCTCATAAACCTACAACTTTCATAGATCTAACTTTTAAAATAGTTCCATGCTCAATATTTAGTTTCAAGCACAGATAATATCATAATAGTAGTAGTACAGATGCACATTCGCATACATTATTTACTACCATGCTTAAGTCTGACTATTTAGTGCATTCTATAATAGGTTCAATATGAAGTATACTCGTAAAATTAAACTCTTGAAAAGTATTTTCTTTTTCATTAAGATAAAATATATTATTCGTTAGGGATATTTTTACCGTTTACATAAGGTGAGGAAAGTAATGAATTAATGATGGAAAAACCCGGGTATTACTTAAAGCAAGAAAACTGCTTAAACTGCTTAAAGGAAAGCAACATACATTTTATTTGATTCGAAAAGGCAACAGCGGCATACGTACATGTTAATAAGGATGTATCTCTTTGTACAACTCCTTTATAGGACTTAGGGCGCACAGGAATCCTTTTAATTTAGGATTTCATATAATAACTCGCTGGACTGGACATTATGAAAACCCAAAAGATCTTGCGGCAATAGCCAGATTTAGCAGACAGTTATGAGAATAGGATAAATCCATTTACTAAAATTTAAAACGGTACGTATAAAGTATGTTAAGTTTTGTTAATAAATAAGTATCCTGTCCTCGAATTCAGGAATAGCGATTGGCGATGAGAGATGCCAGTTTCACACCGTGGGTGGCGACAGCGGTGGCCACGAAATATAATGCTACGTGTCGCGACACTTATTATCGTAGCGCATCAATTCTTCGCCACAGTGGGTCGCGCCACTTGTCGCTTACGACAAAAGGGAGAAATGGCGGCCTTCACTCGTTTGTCGCGTAATTCATCACCGTAGCATATCATCCCGCTTGTCACCGTAGCGAGTCACGACAACCATGGCTGTAGTTTGCCGCTAAGCTAATCGCTGCAGCATAATATGGCGCCGCATGTCGTTGTGATGACGTGTCGCTTGGTGTCCGTCAGTGTAGCATGTCGCTCCACTTCCACTAATCGCCGTAGCATACTGAATTGGCCTTTGCCGTAGCGTCTCTCTTCATTCGCGTAACCTGACGCATCATAAGTCCCTTTAACAAACCTTAGCATATTGTACCGCACATCTGTAGTGCATAACGCCGCTTATCGCCGTAGCGCCGAAGCTCGTTGTCCTTCGCCGTAGCCACAAGTCAACCTTCTCCTAATGTGTCCCATCACCAGCCATTAAAGCGTGAGCGTATCGCTGCGGCGCGGCGCCGGTCGCCGTAGCGTATTTGCGTATTGCACCGCACGTTTTAGTAGCGGGTTACTTCGGTTGCCGTCGTAGCGCGTCGCGTCGCATGTCGCGTAGCGTATCGCATCGCCCGTCACCCATCGCTAATATCGTGGCCTGACAGTAATACAGTGAACTCTTCAGCTTCACTAAATAGTTTGCGTGCTTGCATGAATGCGCTTATCTCGGTAACTGCTAGTTAATCTAGACATTCACTTTGTTCCACTCAACAGATTTAGGAAAATGAGTCTCGCTGGTTTTGTAAAATCAGTGCTAGTGAAATTTGTTTCTTTTCTTTTATTTTCTAATTTTCTTTTTCTTAATGTCTATTTAGAGAGAAGTACTCTGTATTTGTATGCGTATCAGGGTATGTCTTATTAAATCTGATTGATGACATGTTATGAATGGATGCTATCAAAATGAGTAATACATAATTTTGAGAAATATATATTACAATATGTCTAAGTCCTTATCGCATATTTACATTTCTAATAGTCCTTACGTATTTTTCTATTAAGTTCGATTCAATTGCATTCAACCCTACTTATCAAAATATTTGCTCTACCCAGGCAATAAACTTGTGACTTGAAACGTTAATATAAACTCTTCAAACAAACTATTACTCCAAAACATGTCAACAGAGTTACGACATCTTAAATCTAGCAACATTTATAGGTAGTCTACAATTAATGAAAACTAATTTCATCCGAAACTTTTATTATAAATTTGGTATCTTTTCTTTTTATAGTCTGCACACGCATGTTTTTCGATGATAAAATTGAAGACTACCTATAAACATATCTTGTTATTGCAATGGCTAGACAAGTTGGCAACATTCCAATATTTTAAAGGATTTTCAACGAAAATTCTGTGTAGCAAGGAGTCTGGTTAGACGTCAGTCAAGAGGACCGTTGGCAAGCAGTTCCTTTTTTAAAAATTGCCGCGCTTGCTTCTTAACTTTTTTATCATGTTGTTTTGGCATTTTGATCAGAGTTCTAAGCGTGGTAAGGGATATGTTTAGATTATTTTATCAAAGTTTAAATTGTGTTTGTATTAGTTAGTTTGTTTTGTTTATATTTTAAAATTATTGTTGATATAGCGAAATGTTTAATAGCTAATGTATCGCCCGCGACTTCAAACGGATTCAAAACATAGGTGTTTTATAAATTTTTGAGCATGGTACTTTGAGAGTCTAGAGTGCTAAATACATACATACATATTTCATTACTTCATTCGCTAAGCCCATTTCATGATAGAAATCTGTAACCAGCTTCGGTATTGCCAGGATTTAAATTTACTCAAATGTAAACCACACTCAACATCAATTTCGTACTTTTAACATCGGCAACTTCGGATACGTTACGCTGCTGCTTTTTAAATGAGAATTTTAAGATGAGGTTGGAATTCTAATAACCGAATATCTGTAATGATTACTGTTTTGTTATTCAGTATTCAAATACTCGAAATTTTATACTTTTTTATGCTGGCGATATTAACCATGGATGATTTTTCAGATTTTTTTCTATCTTTGTGACTAGGTTTTTGATGTCATAACTCATAAGCTTCATTTCATTAAGGTGACAAAGCATTAAGAAAATAATCATATTTATTATTATAATTTCACTTTGACTGAGTACCTAAAAAGATCATATTAATCAGGATAAGTCATATTAAAATTCAGATAAAGGTAACACAATTCCAAATACGTTTTGAATAAACAATCTCTTGTTTTAAATACGTATTAATAAAATAATGACTGCCTCGTTGGTCTCGCGGCATAAATGTGCGCGTGGGATCGGGAGGTCCCGGGTTCGATTCCTGGGTCGGGCAGTGTTATTGGGTTTTTCTGTCACGAAATTCTCAGCAGCAGCACGGAGTCTGGAAATGTGCCCGATACGGCAATAGGCTCGCCCCTTATTACGTGGGACCACAGAATAAGTATAGTACTGGTGGGACTAAAGTAGGTATACCTGGCGAAAAGTGGGTGTCGAAATACACCTCTGCCTACCTCTTCGGAGTTATAGGCGTGAGACTATGTATGTATGTATGTATAATAATATTTAATACTTTGATGGTTAAAGTTTCACTCATGTGTACTGAGGAGAACGTAATCGTCGCTCGAACGTCCGAGATCGCTTCTCAAATGGGTTATCCGTATATTGGGCTATATTGTGTATAAATTGGTTGGAAAATTAATGTCGCAACATGTTAAGGCTATGGATAGGCTACAACTACTTACAATTTTATTATTGTCAATGTAAGGCAGCGATAGTCTAGTGTAGATACCACCAGAGGGCCATGCAGAGGGTATCGGCTTAAATCATCGGCGCACCACTGACTTTTTAACTACCGCTTGCCACGTTCCTGGGAGAGCACGTTAAACTGTCGGTCCCGGTTGTCATGAAGATCTTTGACAGTCGTTATTGGCAGTCAGTACCTCTGAGTAAACTGACGCTAGTATAAACATAAACCATGCAATACGGCCATCCCTTCGCGTTGCTGAGGTCAAACAGGTAGTCACTATGTGAAAAAGCTAATATTTAGTCAAATCCGGTTGTAACCGTTTGCTTTGATGAGTATTACAATCAACGTCAATCAAGCTCTATCTACTTTATAATCTGCATGTACATATAGATTATAAATTAGGCTGATGATAAATGAACTTCATCCACTGCTGGAAATGATACTTCCCTGTACCGTATGGTCAAATCTACATTTGCCGCAGGAGTACAAAAGTATCATTTTATTTCCCAATTTCTTTTGCCATTCATCACCATCTCGTCCCGCTTACGGTTGCGCTCCAAGGTCCACGCCTCGGAGCCCGGGGTTCGCTTTTTTTACCATTGTCATGTCAGCCTAGAGTCGTCCAATGCTGGACATAGGCCTCACCCAAGGTTCTCCACACAGCCTGATCTTGAGCCGCCCACATCCAACCGCTTGTGGGAAGCCTACCCCTGCTGCGTCATCCAGTATACGTGGTCGCCACTCCAGAACCCTCATTTATTATTTATTTATTTACCACATTATTGTAACACAATTTAACTCGAGTTCTCTTGTCTTCCAGCAGCGAATGCCCCATCAGCCCTTGAGCAGTAGGGCGTAAAGCAGTGCCCTCCCCCTCCCTCCGATACAGCGGCCCAGCGGCGTACCCAGATGATCGGCTCATTCTGGAACCTGTGCCGAGCGTGCCCTTCCATGCCCGTCGACAAGGTAAGTGGAGCTTCTAGAAATTTCGAAAAATTTAACGTAATCATGTGGATCGATGCTGAAGGTGGTCTGAAGAAGATGATATGTTTATTTATACAATTAATCTTAAGTACCATATGTCAAATAGGTATATAATTTAATATGTTACGAGAGTTGTGCATTTGATGATAATAATTGCCTTTACAGCATATCATTAAAACGAATATGCATGTACAGTGTCCGAATTCTGCATAGCTGTAAATACACCATTTACACCTATGTCACGTTGTTTCACTGCGGACCGAGCGTGCTTCATGAATATGTGAAGTTGTATAGTGTATACCTACGTTGCTATGACCAAAGGTCGAAACAAATACTATACGATAGCATCTTGAAGCTGGCTCGTTTATTGAGTTGCTGCGGTCAAAAGCACAATAATTATTTATTTACAAACTTTACGTTCGATAGGACGGGTTCACAAAATCTGCGTCACTCGAATAGTGACCCATTCTTGCAATAGAAATAGAATAGCAAGATATTATTTGTTTTTGGTACTCAGTCCAGCCAGGTTGGATAAAAATTACATTAAAATATTACCTATTAACTGGTTTAAGACTCGTAAAGTCAAGGGGTAAGTTAAACTGTCTTGAAACAACAATGAATCTCACCACAAGTAAATATTATTGTCAAGAGGAATAACTTAAACTACTATACGTACACATATATTTATATAAGTTAGAGGAAAGTTAATGAATTACAAAGTATCACAGGGTGCATTAGGGTTCCCACCAAGAACTTAGGGTCCCAAGCCAACCTCACCTGCAAGTGGTGCACCTGCCGATCAACGGACGAGGCTCTGGCAAACAAAATATCCCGATAAGCGGCAATAGGCTCGCCACCTATTACGTGGGATCAAAACACTGGCGAAAAGTGGGCGTTTAATATGCCTCTGCCTACCCCTTCGGAGAAACAGGCGTGAGTCTATGTTTGTATGTAGTATCACGGAGGTTTGCCTCCGTGATACTTTCTATTTCATGACCAGTTTTCATCAATACAATCTGATTAATCCATCTTGGTATTCCCAAGTTATCCATAAAAGCACTTCAAAATTCATTACTTCTTCATACGTGCCAATTGTTTGTCGAAATACATCGTTAAGCGTACAGAAACTTACTGTAATGATTTGTCTACGGAGAGCGTGAACTAACTTTGGCCTCAAACTATCTAGTTTTGGCCAAGAACTTCTTGGAACGCAATCTGCAGACGGCTTTTAGCCACCAAGTTGAAAGCTATACAAATATTGATTGTTCTGAAAGGACTGAAAGTCTTCTTTTAATGGAGTTTAGAGAAAATCCTGATACCGTCACGTACGAAAAGGTTCGGTACATCTTATCTTTGCCGTACCATAAAGATGTGGAACTCACTGCCAGCTCACGTGTTTCCTTCCTCCCTTGATCCTGGGTCCTTTAAGCGGGGCGTGAAAAAGTATCTGTCAAGGCCGTCAAAGTGAGGGCCGTCATGTCACATTGCTTAACCAGCAATTGGGGATGGTGGCCTTCCTAATAGGACTTCACTGTCAGCTTACCATCAGGCAGCGTGAAGTCAATTTGACAGGTTATTTCTACAAAAAAAAAATCTTTTATCTAAGGTTTATGTTTTGCTGAAATTTTGAGAGATTATCCAAACATTCAAGCCTAGACAAATGATTGGTATCGCTTTGGTAGAGCAGAGCGAGACCAATCATTTGTCTATGCATTCAAGCTATAAACTAGTAGGAGATCCAGTAACTGATTGGTTTGCAGACTATGGTGAGAAAACCTGCGTGTCTAAGTTCGCCATGATGTTTTCGGAAGTCATGTGAAATCTGTCAACCCGCACTCGATCAGCCTGATGGACCAGCACGACCCTAATAGCCTAACCCTTTAATAATGCCCAACAGCGGGACAGTTTATGAAGGGCTGATATGATTATTATACAAATATCTATGGATATTTATGAAGCAAGAGAGGTATGTCAGGATCGTTGCAAATGGCGTTCCGTAGTCTCTGCCTACCCCTCCGGGAAACAGGCGTGAGTCTATGTATGTGTGTATGTATGTATATCTATGGACATAATGGACATAGATGCAACCGGGATATCAATTTCAACTTTAAATTTAAATTTTATTGCCCTCCACAACGTATATAAAGGTCTTATAAAAACATAAAATAAGTAACAATTATGGACCCTGTTGGGCACGGCAATTGTAGAAGAGAGGAGGAATATTTTTTAATATTAATAAACTTGGTATTTTTTTCTAATGTATGATAATTAGTCTTATTCAGTCTGTCATTTAAATATTCGTTTATATGTAGTAAATAATGTTTTATTTTTTTTTACAAAGTTGTCTTATCGGTAGGACGATGATCTATGGACATACTGAAAATCAATGATAGGTACTTTCAATCACATCAGGAACACCCATATCATAAAACAAAATCAGAAACTGCATTTAACCATACCATACCATACATTGCCAAACCAGATTATGCAAAATAACCTTATAGTCAAGTTGCTGAACCCAAAAAACTGCAGCTTTATCAAATCTACTTCACAAAAGCGATAATTTATTCAAGTTACCATAACGTGGGCTTCTTTTAGGTCGCCATGATTTCTCGCGGGATACAGGGCCTGTATAATTTTATTAAGCTTATTAATCGACCCGAAAACGGCTTATTTTTTATGAACTTGTGTGGATTCTTACTGGATAGGAGCTTAGAGTTTGATGTGGTATTCATATTCTGTTATAGTTTTGGACATGTTTTTGTAGAACCCGTTTGGTTCACAATTGATGGGTTAAAAATAGTACAGTAGTTTGGCATGTTCTGGTCTTCGGATTGAGATGACTGCTTGACTGATTATTACAATTTTCATATATTCTGCCACTATGGACAGAGGTTTTCAAACATCGAAACTAAAACAGAGCTATCCAACAACACCACGACTGTTTACTTTTGCTTACTTTTGCAATGCAAAAGTAAACAATTTCCCTTGATGAAATGTCCCACTATAAAATTTATTCTTATGCTAAATTCTCTTATGTACCGTTTAATCATGAAGTTTAGGTAATACACAAATTTGTGGGCATTTGTAATGGAAAAATATGAATATTCGCGTAGTTATATTATTGTAAAACTCTCTCTTTCACAATAAGAAAAAGGAAAATTAATTTTATTCATGAAAAACCACTACATCTTATACAAATAAGTACATATATTATATTCAACTAGATAGCAAACATCGACTGTCATTGCCCTTCTCGTATTTTAAAATGAGTTGCACAGAATTACAATTTACATGTTAAGATATACAGTAGATATTTTCATTTCAAGTATGGAGAAGACATGTAGTTACTCAAAATGAGAGCTGCAGTCGTTGGCTTCAAGCCAAAAGTCTAGTCACCGCAGTAGCATGAGGTATTTACTATTAAAATATTTTTTTCTTTGTCATTGCACTTATAAAGTTATGCTGTTCGTGGTATTGGAGAGGTTTACAGTTTATTTCTTATTGTCATGGGTTGTATTCACCCACAGAGCTAGTCTGTCTCATAACCGCGACTGTTTACCCTGTGAAGCCTAGCTCAGCAGCGCTAATCATAGGAGACGCCTAGTTTTTGTATTCGTGAAGTCCCATGAAAAGTTTATGTGTCTTGGGACACTTAAGGACTTGAATCAGAAGATAATTGTAAACGTTAGAAAAAAATATTAGACCATTGCCTATCTAAATAATGCGAAAGATATTTTATGAAAGTCGCTGGCAGCGGCTGGACACGAAAAGCTGAAAATCGGGCTCAATGACGTGATATTTTTTTCTTATAATATTCTACCACATACACACATCACCATCTAGTCCCAAGCTAAGCAGAGCTTGTGTTATGGGTACTAGATAATGGATAAACATACATATAAACTTTTTTTTGTAAATACATACATATTATACATAGAAACACCCAGACCAAGACGAACATCCATGTCCATGCACACAAATGTTTGACTTGAGCGGGAATCGAACCCACGACCATTGGCGTAGCAGTCGCTTACACTCCCGCTGCGCTAACCGGTCGTCATTGGACAGGCTTATCTCCAGCAATAGACTATGGCAAGCTGATGATGATAATGATGATACGAAAGCGCACCGGAGGACTAACAACGTGTCATTTCTTTGTCCTCGGCAGCTATGACTGGATTTCGTTTTTTTAGAGGACATGAGGGGCAACATAATTATCGAGCATCTCATATTTTACTATTTTGCTGGGGTGCATAGGGTTCCCACCAAGAACTTAAAGTCCCAAGCCAACCTCACCTGCAAGTGGTGCACCTGCCGATCAACGGACGAGGCTCTGGCAAACAAAATATCCCAATAAGCGGCAATAGGCTCGCCACCTATTACGTGGGATCAAAATACTGGCGAAAGGTGGGCGTTTAACATGCCTCTGCCTACCCCTTCGGGGAAACAGGCGTGAGTCTATGTATGTATGTCATATTTTACTTTTTGCATTTTTGTTTTAAGTTAGATTAGGCACATTTTTTATAACTATTCTAGTTGTCATTCAAAAGTATTTTAAACTATATAAACATTCCAATAGTACAATGCTATCCATTCATGCAATGCTTTTAAAGCCCGCCATTTCTAGAATAGAAAGCTTCAACTAGAATGTTGATTAAAACAAGTAGCCTATTTATACGTAGCAGGCTGCATTCGCACTACCATTGTTCTCTGAATTTCAACGTAAAACAGCTGTCCGCTTGGCAGGCAGTTGGCAAAGGTCTCCAGTGTCATTTGTTTTCACTGCTTTTATATCTCATTCAGAATAAATAAATGGACAAAAAACCGTTGCATTTATGCTCTTAAGCTTTAAGCAACGAACTGTTTTTATTGGCTCTAGTGGTAGAGATTGCGTTCTACTTTTTTTTTTTTTTTTCTTTTTCTACCACATACACACATCACCATCTAGTCCCAAACTAAGCAGAGCTTGTACTATGGACACTAGACAATGGATAAACATACATATATACTGGTTTTTTTCTGTAAATACATACATATTATACATAGAAACACCCAGACCAAGACAAACATCCATGTTCATGCACACAAATGTTTGACTTGAGCGGGAATCGAACCCGCGACCATCGGCGTAGCAGTCGCTTACACTCCCGCTGCGCCAACCGGTCGTCAATAATGAAACTCTACCAATCGATAACCGGTCGTCAAAAATGAAAGACATGGTTTCTCAGAATATGAACACTTAGAAAACTACCTTCTATCAAGATAGGATGGCAACATATTCCGTTTCAAGTTGAAGAACTAAACTAGGTTTACATTAGTGTTAACCCCATGTCAATTTGTCAAAATAACTTTAATAATGGCAGAGATGGACTTGAATAACGGTGCTTTCGAATTAGATAATTGGTGCTGGTTGCAGGTAGAATGTTGCCGGTGGGGTGCCGTACGACGCGTTGACCTGTTGCTTTAAAAGCGTCACGCGAATGCAATACAATAAAATCCATTAGCACATTTCTAATCTAAAAACTAAACCCTTTCAATTTATGTCTGCCTTCATAATTGCAAACTTTACATCCCTCATAGCGCGACTTGGCTTCAAATTGGTAATAGGTCAGCCCAGTTAAGCAACGCTTGCACAGGTCGTCACTTGAATGGGTGTGGAGTTGTGGACCGCGAGTGGCATTTGTATCAGAGCACTACTTTGCTTCGGAGGGCACTTAATGCTATTGGTACCAGCTCTTGTATCTCGGTACTGGTTCTTGTCACAGGGCAAGAATCGTCACGCCATGTCGGAAGCCTTCGGGCGGGTGAAAACACTGACGCCAGAGTTGGCCACGCACTCACACAAACTTAATGCCAATAGAGATGAGGCAGTCTTCATGGAGGCAAACTTTACATCATTCTTATTATCTGCAACTATGTTACTAAAGTCAGCGCTCTGTTAAAACGCATGAAATTTGTGCCGATTATCCTACAGCTATGACATTTCGCTCAGAAAGCAGTTAAATAATTTTGTTTTCGACCAGATATGACAATGTATAGGAATCTCTAACATATGATATTACTATGTGACAGTGGAGGGATGTCTTTCCTACAAAGAATGATAAAGCATTATATATCTGTTCTTTCCTTTTTATTTTTTATTTTATTTATTAAAGCTTTATATACACAACGTATACAGGCGGACTTAATGCCATGGGCATTATCTCCCAGTCTACCTTAGAGTGGTGCAGAGAGAAAAAAAGTAGGTGTTATATAAAGAAAATGAATTTGAAATTACACAAATCTTAATATATAAAATCCTTGCGTTACTGACTGACTGACAGACACGCTACAGCCGAAACTATTGGGTGCAGGAAGCTGAAATTTGGCATGTATGTTCCTTGGGGACCGTAGGGGTGCACTAAGAAGGGATTTCCCGAAATGCCCACGGGATCCGCCAAAACGGGTAAAACAAGTAAAATGTGCAGGCGTAGCTGCGGGCGTCCACTAGTAGGTAATAAAAACTAAAGATACATTCACATTAAAAACATATATACATAATTTACATATAATATTAACATACATAATATAGATGTATTATAGAACTACATACATTCATACACATATAAGAATATATAAATATATATACGTACATATATGTATATGGTATATATACATATTAAACCAATATGAAATTTAAACGACTTATGATACATTCGCTGACTCAGCCAGTAGAAGTTCCTTCACCTTGACCTTGAAAGTATTCTTAGTCTTGGCCATCCTGATTTCAAGAGGGAGGGCATTCCAAAGAAGAATAGATTGGACAGTAAAAGAGGAATGAAGAAAATTAGAGTTATGAGAGGGTACAGTGAGGAGAAGATTATTAGATGAACGGAGATTTCGTTCATGGTTAGAGCACAAGTATTGAAAGGAAGAAGATAAATACTGGGGAGAAGTTGAAGATGTAAGAATAGTATACAGGGTAGTGAGAGCACGCAAACTACGGCGCTGACGTATGGGAAGCCACTTTAATTGGGAACGATAAGTAGACACATGGTCATACTTGCGAAGATTGAAAATGAATCGAATGCAGTTATTTAGAAGACGGTCGAGTTTAGCAAGGAGATCTGCATTCAGGTCAAAGTAACATACATCACCATAGTCGATGTGGGGGAAAATTAAAGTGTGCACGAGCATTGTCTTTGTCTCAGGTGGTAGAATGTTCCGGAGGCGGTTTTTATGCACTTTTTCATTACTGGAGGTCGTGTCTGCAAAGGATTTTATCCGATAGGTCTTTGAGGACAGTCCTCCCCGTGTTTCGGCATGCCTTAGGACGGTGTTGATAGATAGTTCAGATAGATGTATGATTTGGTCCGACCACCGAGGGCGCCCGCGTGCTCGTATCCCTTCTAATTATGATTACGACTAGCCTATACTGAACAAAAAAGACGTCGCTATATGTTAGTATAGCAAAAGGCATTTCGCATTTACACCTGTGTCACGTTGTTTCACTGCGCACCGAGCGTGCTTCATGAATAAGTGAAGTTGTATAGTGTATACCTACGTTGCTATGACCAAAGGTCGAAACAAATACACGATAACATCCTGAAGCTGGCTCGTTTATTGAGTTGCTGCGGTCAAAAGCACAATAATTATTTTTTTACAGACTTAACGTTCGATAGGACGGGTCACAATATCTGCGTCACTCGAATAGAGACCCATTCTTGCAACAGAAATAATTCTATGTTTTTGATAGCTTGAAAATATTATTTGTTTTTGGTACTCAGTCCAGCCAGGTTGGATAAAAATTACAATAAAATATTACCTATTAACTGGTTTTGAGACTCGTAAAGTCAAGGGTTAAGTTAAACTGTCTTGAAACAACAATGAATCTCGCCACAAGTAAATATTAATCCCAAGAGGAATATGGTAAACTACTAAACATACACATATTATATTTTTATAAGTTAGAGCAGCGGTCGGCAACCTTTTGGTAGGCAAGGGCCACGAGGAGACAAAAAAACTAAAGGCGGGCCGCAGTTTTGGTAACATTACTAGACAGCATTTTTACAAGTCTTGCAGCAATTCTGCCACTGAATCATCAGCAAAGCGGAGATCTCCTCTAGCGTTGGTGAATAGTTTCGGGGATATATGTTGTGTCACTTCGTGATATCTCTTGAAAATATTGGATGTTTTTTTTTGTTGTTCAGGGCTCCTACAGAAATTATTGACATTTGGTTACATGGCTGCGCTGCAACAACTACAATGCAGCCTAGATTTCGATGGAGTCAAAAGCTTTTTCAGCATCTACAAAAGCCAGATGAAAAAGCTTCTCTGCCTCATCACACACGCATCATATCAGCCTGTTGCAGTCCACTGCTGGACGTAAGCTTCCTGCAGGGTACGCCACAAGATCTGATCTCGCGTTTTCGCCATCCAGCCACTACCAGCTACCCTCCTCAAGTCGTTAGTCCATCTGGTGGGAGAGCGTCCAACACTATGCTTGTCGAGAAGTAGCCACCACTCGAGAACCTGCCTACTTCATCGCCCATTCGTTCTGTGACAGATGTGGCCACCTGCCACTTCAGTTTGCTATTCCTCTGAATTATGTGAATAGAGTAGACTTCTGCCGAAAAATCTCGTTCCGGACTTTGTTCCTCAACGAGATCCCCAGCATTGACCGGTCCATAGCTCTTTGAATGACATGTAGTCGGTGGGCAAGCTTTACCGTCATGTTCCACGTCTCAGCTCTTTACGTCATGACTGGCAGCGCACATTGGCAAGACCAAGGTATTCAACCGAACACCTTGGTCTTTAGGCATTGAGGCAAAGATGAATCGAAGATATGAAGCAGCTTCCCAAATGCTATCCATCCCAGCTGCACTCTTCTGATGAACTCACTCTCAAAGTTGGCTCTTAGGTAGAGACAACTTTGAGAGTGAGTTCTGACATTTGCCCCAGGTATACTTATACATACTTCTGGCAAACTTCGAGGGCTACACCTTCGATATAAATTTATTCAAAGACGATTTGTTCATTCAACATGAGCTCAATCTTCTCTAGATTTATCCCGAGCCCAACACGTCTTCAGGCAGTATTGACACTGGGCAGAATTTTGTGCAAATCTTGCAGCGGTTCTGCCATAATTTACCAGACATCGGCAACACACACATAGACATCGATTCCTATTCCATAGCACAACTGTGTTTTGAAGAGATCCTCCAGCGCGTTGGTGAAGAGTTTCGAGGATATAACATCACCCTAAGAATATATCACCCTCACCCTAACATCACCCTGTCTTACACCACGAAGCATCTGGATGGGTCTTGTTTCGTAATTTTGGACTTGAATGGACATTGTTGCCATTTGGTAGAAGCTCCTCAGCACCTCCACTTATCTTTGATCGACTTGGTAGCGCTGCAAAGACTCCAGAACAGTCCAGGCTTTGATGAAGTTGAAGGCTTTTTCGTAGTCCTCATAGGGCAGACACAGTGGCCGTTTGTACTTCAGACTTCAGATTTCTGGGTAAGCTGCCGACAGAATGGATGTGGTCCACGGTACCTACGGTAGCTTTACCTTTACGAAACCCATTCTACTTCGACGGCTGGGAGTCGTTAAATCTTGATGCCAGACGATTCGTGACGACTGTTGAAACACACAACAGCTCATAAACGTGGCTCGATGGTATGATCTGCCGATAGTTTTATCTCCTTTACTGAAAAACAACGCCACAACACATCTGCTCCATGCCTTTGAGTTTTTAGTCCCATTGATTATTACAGAAGGAAATAGCCTTCTAAGCTCCTCAAGTAGAGACTGTCTTTCAGCCTTTAGGAGCTAAGAGGCAACTCCATCTTCCCCGTGCTCCTTACTATTATTAAGCTGTCTTAGAACCGCTTCGATTTTATCGACATCTACGTCAGGAAAATCCTCCGTATAGTGGCCGGTAAGTGGGGCTCTAGGATCGGTCGTGTTTGGTACAGGCTTCGGTGCATGATTGGCATACAGATTGCCATAGAAGTCTTCAACTTTAGCGAGGATCTCTGGGACGGTTAACACGGTATTATCTTTCGAGATAGTCAGCTTTGTCAGGTGACCCCTTTCCAGTCTTTTGGAGAAGAGTTTTGACCACGATTTTGCTCAATCGCTTTTTGTACGAGGCGAGTGTTCCAGCTACCAAGGTCACGCTTTACTAAGATTCGGAAAGACTCCGGTGCTTCCCGTCAAATCACATAAGTTTCAGAATCTCGCTTGAAAGTTTAGAAAATGCCGCATTCCCAGTTCCTGTACTGCCCCGATCATACCGTTCAGGTCCTCATCAACATTTTCAGATTTGCTGCACTAGAGACCCCTCTAGGGGTCTCTATCTCTAGTGCAGCAAATCTGTTTTTCAGTTTCAGTTAAAACGTATCATGTCCCGCTATCGGGACAGTTGGACTAAGAACAGACCTCATCATGCTTGAAATAGATATTTAGAGTGCCTCTTATAAGTCGGTGGTCGCTGCCGATATTGAACCTTTTGATCACTGAGACATTTCTATATATATGCTTCTTATCCGTCATGATGAAGTCAATCTTGTTCTTTGTGCAGCAATGGTATTAATCTCTGCGTACTGAGGAATTTGACCAACATTTGTCCCCTAGTTTTCTGCTCCCATAAGCATGTGGACCCAAACACGATTCGCCGCGCTCGTACCTTTGCGTTGAGGTCCACCATAAATACAGTGAAATGTGTATTTATGGAGCAATGTATGGCCTTCGTCACATCGTTGTATACGGCCTCCACAGATGCAGATCATCTGAGCTACTTGATGTCAGCGCATACACCTGTACCATCTTAAGAGAGTATCTCTCGGCCAGTTTCAGTACAAGGTATGCTATCCGGATCGAGACGCTACAGATATGTTACGTTTTCACGAAGGGCTTTGTTAACGAGAAACCCTACGCCACCTTGGGATCGTTGGGCTCCCTCCCTGAAGTAGAATAGAGGCCTTGACAGACATTTTTTACAAAACATTCGCGTTCTGCAAGTAGGACGCTCGCGGGCCACATGTGGCCCGCGGGCCACGTGTTGCCGACCGCTGAGTTAGAGGAATGGTAATGAAATAGAAATTATCACGGAGGTTTGCCTCCGTGATATCTACTTTCTATTTCATGACCAGTTTTCATCAACCCAATCTGATTAATCCATCTTGGTATTCCCATGTTATCCATAAAAGCACTTCAAAATTCATTACTTCTTCACACGTGCCAATTGTTTGTCGAAATACATCGTTAAACGCACAGAAACTTAGTGTAATAATTTGTCTACGGAGAGCTTGAACTAACTTTGGCCTCAAACTATCTAGTTTTGGCCAAGAACTTCTTTGAAACGCAATCTGTAGACAGCTTTTAGCCACCAAGTTGAAAGCTATACAAATATTAAGTTGTTTGTTCTGAAAGGACTGACTGTCTTTTTTGAGAAAATCTTTTACACCTTTAATGGCTTGAGTCTTATATGTTTTTGCTGCTATACATAAACAACTTGCCAGACATTTTGGCCTAGTATGGGAAGCGACATCCTATCGGCAGACTAAAATATTGACTACGAAAAGTCTCGAATTCAAACCGAAGTGGGTTTGAATTCGAGACTTTTCGTCTCGCTTATCTCTGACTTTTGGCAGTTCTATTTATTTATTTTTATTTATTGTCTCACGCCTGTATCCCCGAAGGGGTGTAGTCAGAGGTGTAAATATTACACCCACATTTCGCCATGAATTTTTAGGTCCCATGTAATAGGGGGCGAGCCTGTTGCCATTACCGGGCACATCACCAGACTTCGGGCTGCTACTGAGTATTCGGAAAAACCCAGTAACACTTTTGCCCGTCCCGGGAATCGAACCCGGGACCGCCGATCAGCAGTCGCATACGCTATGCACTGGACCACGGAGGTAGTTTGGAAGTTCTGTACGGATGAAATTGTTATTCTAGAAAGATATGTCAGGTCTCGGTCAGCGTAGTGGGCTATAGCTTTGGCCTTGATATAGTGAGAAGACGCCTGTGCCTACATGTGAAACAGGTTATAAAAAAGTTGATATTATTATCAAACAAAAAAAATAAAACAATGAACATTGGTACTCGAAAACTATTATATCTAAATATAATAATATAATAATAATATAACTAAATAGACTAAATAAGTCACATCAGGAACACTGTATAATAAAACAAATCTCAAACCTCATAAAATCACACCAAATATTGTTACATCAGATTATGCAAAATAACCTTATAGTCAAGTTGCTGAACCCAAAAAACTGCAGCTTTATCAAATCTACTTCACAAAAGATATAATTTATTCAAGTTACCATAACGTGGGCTTCTTTTAGGCCGCCATGATTTCTCGCGGGATACAGGGCATGTATAATTTTATTAAGCTTATTGATCGAGCCGAAAACGGCTTATTTTTATGAACTTGTGTGGATTCTTACTGGATAGGAGCTTAGAGTTTGACGTGGTATTCATCTTCTTTCTTAATATATAAAATCCTTGCGTTACTGACTGACTGACAGACACGCTACAGCCAAAACTATTGGGCGCAGGAAGCTGAAATTTGGCATGTATGTTCCTTGGGGACCGTAGGGGTGCACTAAGAAGGGATTTCCCGAAATTCCCATGGGATCCGCCAAAACGGGTAGAGTTAAAAAAAAATGCAGGCGTAGCTGCTGGCGTCCTCTAGTCTGTTATATTTTCGCACATGTTTTTGTAGAACCAGTTTGGTTCACAATTGGTGGGTTAAAAATAGTACAGTAGTTTGGCATGTTCTGGTCTTCGGATTGAGATGACTGCTTGACCGATTATTACAATTTTCATATATTCTGCCACTATGGACAGAGGTTTCAAACATCGAAACTAAAACAGAGCTATCTAACAACACCACGACTGCAATTAATATATAATTAATAGGTTTGCAATGCAAAAGTAAACAATTTCCCTTGATGAAATGTTCCACTATAAAATTTATTTATATGCTAAATACTCTTATGTACCGTTTAACGATTTAATCATGAAGTTTAGATAATACACAAACGTGTGGGAATTTGCAACGGACAATTATGAAACTGCGCTAAGTTCTATTATTGTAAAACTCTCTCTTTCACCATAAGAAAAAGGAAAATTAATTTTATTCATGAAAAGCACTACATCTTATACAAAGAAGTACATAATATATTCAACTAGATAGTAAACATCGACTGTCATTGCCCTCCTCGTACTTTAAAATGAGTTGCACAGAACTACAATTTACATGTTAAAATATACAGTAGATCTTGTCATTTCAAGTATGGAGAAGACATGTAGTTACTCAAAATGAGAGCTTTGAGAGAAATCGTTGGCTTGTTGCCAATAGTCTAGTCACTGCAGTAGCATAAGGTATTCACCATTAAAATAAGTTGTTTTTTGTCTGTGCACTTATAAAGTTATGCTGTTCGTGGTATTGGAGAGGTTTATAGTTTATTTCTTATTGCCATGGGTTGTATTCACCCACAGAGCTAGTCTGTCTCATAACCGCTACTGTTTGCCCTGTGAAGCCTAGCTCAGCAGCGCTGATCTTAGGGGACACCGAGTTTTGATATTCGTGAAGTCCCATGAAGAGTTTATGTGTCTTGGGACACGTAAGGACTTGAATAAAAAGAGAATTGAAAACATTAGAAAATAAATATTAGACCACTGCCTATCTCAATAATGCGAAAGATATTTTATGAAAGTCGCTGGCAGCGGCTGGACACGAAAAGCTGAAAATCGGGCTCAATGACGTGATATTTTTTTTTAAATTTTATTCTACCACATACACACATCACCATCTAGTCCCAAGCTAAGCAGAGCTTGTGTTATGGGTACTAGATAATGGATAAACATACATACCTATATACTTTTTTTTTGTAAATACATACATATTATACATAGAAACACCCAGACCAAGACGAACATCCATGTTCATGCACACAAATGTTTGACTTGAGCGGGAATCGAACCCACGACCATTGGCGTAGCAGTCGCTTACACTCCCGCTGCGCTAACTGGTCGTCATTGGACAGGCTTATCTCCAGCAATGGACTATGGCAAGCTGATGATGATAATGATGATACGAAAGCGCACCCGATGACCAACAACGTGTCTTTTCTTTGTCCTCGGCAGCGATGATTATATATAGTTTTATTTAGAGGACATAAGGGGCAACACAATTATCGAGCATCTCATCTTTTACTTAATGCATTTTTGTTTTAAGTAAAGTTAGATTAGGTACTATTTTTTTTACAATTCTAGTTTTAATTAAAAAGTACTTTAAAACTATACGAAAATTCCAATAGTACAATGCTATGCCATTCATGCAATGCTTTTAAAGCCCTCCATTTCTAGAATAGAAAGCTTCAACTAGAATGTTGATTAAAACAAGTAGCCTATTTATACGTAGCAGGCTGCATTCAGACTACTATTGTTCTCTGAAATTCAACGTAAAACAGCTGTCCGCTTGGCAGGCAGTTGGCAATGGTCTCCAATGTCATTTGTTTTTACTGCTTTAATATCTCATTCAGAATAAATAAACGGACAAAAAACCGTTGCATTTAATGCCCTTAAGCTTTATGCAATGAACTGTTTTTATTGGCTCTAGTGGTAGATATTGCGTTCTACTTTTTTAATGAAACTCTACTTTTAGACATGGTTTCTCGGAATATGTACACTTAGAAAACTGCCTTCTATCAAGATAGGATGGCAACATATTCCGTTTCAAGTTGAAGAACTAAACTAGGTTTACATTAGGGTTGACCCCATGTCAATTTGTCAAAAGCACTTTAATAACGGCAGAGATTGACTTGAATAACGGTGCTTTCGAATTAGATAATTGGTGCTTGTTGCAGGTAGAATGTTGCCGGTGGGATGACGTACGACGCGTTAACCTGTTGCTTTAAAAGCGTCACACGAGTGCAATGCGACGCACATACGTAGCAACACATTTCATAAAAATTCATTAACACATTCTGATCAAAAAACTAAAACTTAAAACCTTTCAATTTATGTCTGCCTTCATAATTGCAAACTTTACAGCCCTCATAGCGTGACTTGGCTTAACATTGGTAATAGGTCAGCTCAGTTAAGCAACGCTTGCACAGGTCGTCACTTGAGTGGATGTGGACCGCGTGTGGCATTTGCATCAGATCACAACTTTGCTTCGGAGGGCACTTAATGCTATTGGTACCAGCTCTTGTCTCTCGGTACTGGTTCTTGTCACAGGGCAAGAATTGTCATGCCATGTCTGAGGCCTTTGAGCGGTCTGAAAACTATGTCTAACGTATGGTATTATTATGTGGCGCGACAGGGGAGAGCTTTGTTACTACGAATGATAGAGCATAATGTACGACTAGAACATTCTAAACAAAAAATATTTTACGTAGGTTTAGGTTTGTACAACAAAAGGCATTTTTTATTAGTTGCCTGTAGACTTTTAGATTGTGGTTGGTCACTAGAGTTACTTCGATTGACAACTCTTTTTATATACCTAATCCACAAAATAATTCATATTTTTTTCTTGATGTTTGTTAAGTTGTGCAGCCAATGTTTTGTTCTTAGTTTGAAATATTGTGCCTTTGTTCCAAATTGCCGCGTTGTTGTTTACTTATCTTTAAATTAGGGCAGACCATATATTAATCATTGTTGTAAAGGAAAATAGAAGTCAATGCTTTTAACCACAAAATACTTCACGAAAAACACACCGACGCGGACAGTCAGAAAATCTACCCTTTAATAATCCCGCTTTCACTGTAAATCTTTACCTCTAAACTCTAGAAGTTTAGAGGTAAAGATTTACAGAACCATAGAAACTATGCTCACGTAGTATTCTAATAATACTCTGTTAGTTAATTCTACCTTATTACGTTTAAAAAACCGGCCAAACTTAAACAAGTAATAAAAGAATTCACAATTAAATAACGTTATAGCAGTGAATAAAGTAAGTCAACGTAAAACAACCGTGGCATGTTTAAATCACCTATTCTTTATGGCTCACAAAGTCACAAGTTTTTAAATTAATAAACTGTGGTTTTGCGGGTTTCCTTAGTGCCGCAGTGCGTTATAGCTAAATGCTATTTTTAACATTCTTTCAACACTGCTGTAGGTTATAAGTACCTAACTGCTATTTTACCGTTATTTTAGTGCTGTGACAATGCTGGAATAGTGTATTAGTTTTAACGTTATGTAAGTGGAAAGAAAATATAGTATATCAGCAAAGAGACGGCAATTTTGACATCTAACTTTATTATATGTACCTATTGTTTGTTTGAGGTAACGCTCATAGCGAGACTTGGCTTGCCGTTCGTAACAAATCGGCAAAGTTAATCAACGTTTGCACAGGTCGCCACTTGGATGGGTAACCACGTGTGGCCTGTACATCTGAGCGCTACCGTGATTCGGAGGGCACGTAAAGCTGTTGGTCCCGGTTCTTGTCCCGGGATCAGAATCGCTGGGCCATTTTGGAGGCCTCTGGGCGCTCTGAAAACTCCTTCACTAGAGTAGGCCACAGACTCACACGAAAAAAAAAACATTTTATGTATACCAACCCGTCTTACTGTCTCAAAGAAATACAAATAATATACCAATAAAAACGTATATCATTGTGCCTACTTAAATAATTCGTGTCTTTATTCTCTCTTCTCCAAAATTTGAAACAAAGTGACACTGACAGCTACTGTCACAATAATTTGTTCCTTCCCTACATTAAGCCAAATTAATGTCTTCTGGAAAACCCGAGGTAATGCAAAGATAAGATACGAAATGCCTGCAAAGCCTCTTGAAATATAAACTCTTAGTAATAGTAAGCAAAAGGTGTTGTTTTAGAAACTTGTTATTTCAGGTACGGATAAGTTTACTACTTGTGTTATTTTGATTGAAGAAATATAGGGACTGGGTATACCACAATAATGCCAGCATGATCCGTTTTGGCGGGAATGACTGGAGAGGCACTACCCACATTTCCGCTGACCCAACTGTTCAAAGTCAAAGTAATTTTTTTTATTAATTTAGGTAACAAACTGACGCTTAAAATGATTTTCCCTTAATTTTTGTGTAAATTACTTATTAAATCTACATTTAGGTACATGTTAACCTGCCACGGTTGATTTGACGGGTTTCTGCACATAATTAGGAAGCCCAGCTGTCATAAGGACTACCCCGTTTTCCAAGATTTCAGATCATCCGAAAGCCTCCGACATGGTCTAAAAACTCTTGTACTGGAATAAAAACCGAAACCAACAGTTTTACGTGCCCTCCGAACCATAGTAGCACTCCGATGTATATGCCACGTGCGGTTACCCATCCAAGTTGTGACCTGTGTGTGACATTAATTTACTTAGCCGAACTATTACGAATGGCCAACCAATTCACATTAAAAGCATAAGTACCAATTATGACACCATATTTACTATCCACATAATTAAAAATATTTCCAATACGACAAGCGTTATCAATAATGGAGGAGATAGACCATTCATAAAAGCGCTGGGATATTTCAATTAGCAAGCCACAAAGAAAGCTATTTTCTTTTGTCGAGAGGCACTGGATATTAATTAAAAAAATATAACGCATCTATGCTCTGGACTTAGGGTTGCCAACGGAAAAAAATAACATATACCTATTCAAATTCAAATCAATTTATTTGCAAGCCACATGGTTTAAAGCTGTTACATAATTATACTTAAGTAGTTGAGTTTCACATGTTTGTGAAACATATAACGAAATCAATTAAAAAAAGTGTAATAATAAATGTCAATTAAATTTATAGATACAATTAAAGATATATTAATTCGTAGTACGTAATTTATCATAAATATTATAAGCGAATCAACTATTGCTTCAGTCTCTTAATTCAATTTTTTCTCGCGTTTGGAACAGAATTAATTCTAAACCATGATCAAGGTACTAGTTTTTGACCGTTGCTGTTCCCGCGTAAATGCTCAGACAGGAAACAAACTTGGACTCTCTTTTTTACTTACAGAATTACCAAATACTCTTTGAGTTAATCTATGCTCTTTAAAGCACAAATACGCCATATTTCAGTTTCTTACGCCCATTAGTTTCCAAGAAAGACCTTAGCAAGGCAGCCCTAGTTACAACACAAGATGGTGGCTATACCAACTAGGAATTTATTTAATTTAGGTCTTAGAATGAAAATGTCAACGCCAGTTAAAAGGCCTTTTAAGGACGGATTCTTAAACAAATATCAGACCATTAAAGGCTCTCACTCAAATAAGAATATTGGGCGGGGATTTGCCTACATAGTAGTTTGCCTCAGGCAAAGATTTGAATCGTTGGTTGTGCCCATAGCATACATACAGGGTGTAAAAAGACCCTTAACGAAAACTGAAATCCCATATTGTACCAATCATTACGATCATTTTTTACTTCGGCACCATACCTGGGATATTACTGGTTCAGGAGATATTGAGACTCAAAGTTACTATATAATTTTCTAAATATCATTAAGAAGAATGACTCTTCCCGTCGCCGTAACTTGCGTACTGAGCAGTGTACGCGTATTATCAGATGCGTAGCAGCGAGAACTGCACTCGCATTGTCAGATTTACATAAAACGTGGACAGTTTTTGGAAGAAATTAAAATCTATAGAGTGCCATGAATCTAACGAGTTCAATTTTTTTTTATAGTCTCACTCTCACGCCTTTATCCCCGAAAGGGTAGGCAGATGTGTAATATTACACCCACATTTCGCCAAGAGTATTTAGGTCCCACGTAATAGGGGGCGAGCCTATTGCCATTACCGGGCACACACCAGACTCCGTGCTGCTACTGAGAATTCAGAAAAATCCAGTAGGTAACACTTGCCCGACTCGGGAATCGAACCCGGGTCTTCCGATCAGCAGTCGCATACGCTATCCACTGGAACACGAGGGCAGTCTGCGATTTAAATATCTAGTCTTACCTATATTTATAATAATAATTTACGGGCCTGTGCTCACTATCAGAAAGCTTAAACCACCACGCTAGCCACGTGCGGGTTGGCAGACTTCACGTGTCTTACGAGAACGTTATGTAGAACCCACAGATAAGTAGGTTGCCTCACGAAATAGCATTCATTCCGAGGATATCTCAATGCCAATCTCCTCCGAATGTGGACCCAGCTATATTATATAATGGTTTGCTTATACTGGTTATAATCATTTTATAGGTTATGGCATGGAACCCTATCATCATATTAAAAAGGGTATATCGCTTATGTTGGGCGTATTAGGGTTGCCATACATATTTAATGTTAGAGTTAGTCGAAAATCCGTAAAATATATACTGTCCCACTTATTTTGAGAATGGTTTGGCAACATTTTGGTGAATTCTTAGACATGCAGGTTTACTCAAGATGTTTTCCCTCCCCGTTTAGCAATCGATAATTAGCCATTTTTGGCGAGCCGTAGATACGAATCGAAGACCCTCTGCGTTGAAGTCTGTCGGTCTCTCTACTAGGCTATCGTCGCTACGAAATATAAAAAACAACCCAAACATCATACTCATATCATCTCTGAATTTTATGAGAAGTAAATTAAAATATTAATTATCACGCCTTCATGGTTACTCAAGCGTAAAGTTACACCACCACTTGACAACTAGAACATCATTAATACTCCGACAATTCTTATAAAAAAATATTCTTCGAAGCTTCTCAGAAACTCGCAGCATTGTGTACTATGACGTCACGGGCTGACGTTAATGGCGGCCATTGTACCATAGAGAAGATAAAAACAATGAGGTGACATTAGTTGCAAGCCACTGGCAACATTGTAGAAAAGTGTATGGAGCGTTTTATGAATAAGAATAGGTACTTTGCGAGCGGAAAATTTTCTTGTGTAGTTTTCTGTGATGAACGAAAAGTGAATAAGTAGTTTCCTTTTTGTAGTAGTTGAGTTCGCTATGGAGTAAAACTTTTTCTTAAGGTAAATTTTATTCTGAATATTACGAACTTTTGTGTTAATATTTTCCTGGTGAATGCTTCCGCTATGAAATAAACTTATTATTTAAATTTCAGAAAACCGTATTTAGGTATGCACGTCGTACTGACAGTATTAAAAACAATTATAATTATATGGATATGCTTTTCCATGACTATGAAACAAAAAAGGCTAACATAAATATATTAAGAAATGTATTAATTTACTTTATTCTTAACAGTTAAATCTAATCAAACTTATATACCTACCCGTAGCTACACGCGGGTGTAGCTACGGGTAGGTACATTTAACACACACATTACAGGTACATTTAATTTAACCCGTTTCTTTCGGATCCCATAGGAATTTCGGTAAATCCCTTTATAGTGCAATCCTACGGTCCTACGGAACATACCTTCCTAATTTTAACTTCTTGTCTGTTTTAGTCAGTCAGTCAGTAACGCAAGATTAAAAAAACACAGAAGATAATAAAATGTACCTATTTATAGATTATCTAAATAAAACTCCAGTTTACACAGACAACAAATAAACAAGAGACTCTTGCGAAAGCCGTCAACGCCAGGACCGTTTAAGTTAAAGAGCCGTCCCGCTAATATCGGATATCATTAACATCCCTGTCACCGACTACCCCGCGCTAATGGACAGAAACAACCCTTTATTTGTACTATATACTTTGTCAAAGGGCTCTCTTGCGAGGATTTCGGTGGGCACCTTTGTTTTGCGAGATTTGAATAAGTTGGAGTGTTCTGGTTTTAGGATGATTTGGCTTTATCGGCATGGTAAGCCATGAAAGTCGTGATAACAATTTTATTATACCCGTTTTTAGGGTTCCGTACCTAAAAGGTAAAAAACGGAACCCTATTACTAAGCCTCCGTTGTCTGTCTGTCTGTCTGTCTGTCACCAGGCTGTATCTCATAAACCATGATAGCTAGATAGCTGAAATTTTCACAAATTATGTATTTCGGTTGCCGCTATAACAACAAATACTAAAAATAAAAAAAAATAAAAAAATTAATCCCATACAAAAAACGTGCTTTTTTTTCGTATATTTTGCTCAAAATTACTAACTGTTACAGGTAGACGCTTTAAATTTTTACAGAATATGTAGTTGTATATTACCTTTCAAAATAAATAATTAAATTTAAAAAAAGTAAATAATAAAGGGGGGCTCCCATACAACAAACGTAATTTTTAAGCAATTTGTTACTCGATCTTAATAAACAGGTAGAAACTTATAAAGTATTTAAGTATACATACAACGAACGTGATTTTCTTTTATAGATGATGGTACGGAACCCTTTGTGCGCGAGTCCGACTCGCACTTGCCCAATTTTTTTTCAATTACATACCTATAGGAAGATGAATAGGTAAGTTTGAAAACTCATTAGCTGACTAAACATTAAATTTGTCGTGACCGCAGCTATTACGCAGCTTACTGAGTTCTATAGGTGCTGTGCTCATTTCCTTTTTCCCTGTGTTGGAAGTCCCTTTTTCCCAGAAGACATTTTAGTTATGTTCCATTGATGCGATGTAACTTTGCCATTGCTATTCGACTCGACGCTTTGCTTTCCGCTCATACCTTAGAAACTTATATCTTATCCCACACCAACTGTCCTTCATAGCTTCATCAAACACAAAGCCACAAATTTAACGGAAATTATTCGAATATAGTTTATCTCCTTTCAAAATTAAGAAGAATACAGGCGCCATTATACGTTCCTCAGACAAATACCAACGTTCCATTCCGTTTACGAACGTGGAATACTAATCGATGAAATCCGAGTGTTTCCGAACGTCACGAATCCTGCCTCAAGAGCCCGCGTAATATCTCAAGCGTGAAGAAAAAGAGAGCCTGGAAATAAAAGGAAATGTAGTTTATATCTTTTATTGTAACTTTGGGTTGTATTTTGTGATAGTTATATAAATACCCTAGTGAAGAGAGTAACAGAATGCATCGCAGTTTCGGGTTCAAATGTGCGTGTTTGAGAGTTCTACATAATGTTTTTTATAGACTTGTGGTGTCTGCCAAGCCGCACTTGGCCAGCGAGGTGGACTATTCCCTTACCCTTCGGATAGTAGGAAGAGGCGCAGTATTGGTATCCACAGGGCTGAAGATGACGGCTTGCAATTTAGACAGAGGTATTGACAAGCTTATTACACGAAATTTTGAATTAAAAACAATTCTCCTTACTACTAAAAATTCCAATTATATCCAGCAGGCTGGTCTTTAGATCTAAGTGCGTGAAGCATTTGCATAATACAAATTAGTACCTCGAATTTGCAATTTCAAGTAACTCTTAGAAAAAAAATTCATGTTAAACAAAAATTCAATTTGAATTGTAATACGCAAAACCGCCTCCAATCTTGTTGCTTGCTCATTAAAAATAAAATGAAGAATATATTAAAAATACATGAGGGTTACGCGAGGTCAAGTATATTATTGTTATAAAAAAAATATAAAGATGGTATTTGTAATGGAGTTCTCAGAAAAGAAATTTGGTCTTGTAGTCAGTCATACAAGTACTATAGACCAGATTAGATATTGCTCCCGTTCGCTTCAAATTCAGCAGATTTCAAAACATCCATTTTTTTTTTTCAATTTTATCATCTTAAAGTTGGCTTAGTACAAATCTTTTCTTAATAGGGTGGTCTCTATTTTAGGAAATGGATCAATAGTCTAAACTTCGTGTTTCTAGCTTCAGTAATTCAGGCTCAGATATAATATACAATCATCTTCTTTGCCTCTGGAGCTTCTGACAAATTCGGGTTATAAAAGAGCTCAGATATTTACATAGAGGCGCATTTCCTATGGGCGCTCTGAAGACTAACTTTCTGTGACCCAAATTGCCGCTTGGCGGCGTGGCAGTCACGCTGTGACAGCTGTCTCTACGAGAGCAAGAGAGACGAATGTTCCTCGAGTGTATCTTAGCTGCGGGAGCAAGAGAGACGGAGAACGACGCCAGCGCCGCCAACAGCGCCAACTACGAACTAAACTGGAGACAGCCCCCACTTGGAATCGGCACACGAAATCCTTAAGAACTGCGCTTCTATGTAAATCTGTATTCATTGGTTTTACGTAACCTTCGAAACATGCTGGCATCGCTCTGATGTTGGTAAATGCTGCAACAAGCGGTCAACTACCCAAATATGTAGTGACCTCTGCCAACACAGCATTTACTTTGCCAATTGTTACGAACGGCAAGCCAAGACGCTACACCCCTACAGGAATATTATACAAGCATGACTACATGTTTTTACCTAAATAGGATAAGAATTTGTGTCACTTTCATGTCTTCTCTGTTCACCGAAATAAAAAAATATTACTGTCGTACCGAAACATATAATATTTACCCATTTTACGCAGAAACTGCGGCCATAACTTATATTTCATCAAACAAAAACCAACACCTTTCAGTTTGTTCAACGAAGCACTTAGTTCAATGAGTCAGCCGTCTGAACCAAAGAGATTGGATAATATACATAGAGACCGTCCTAGTACTCCCAAATTGAACACAGTCAACTGACGTGTAAGATACAATTTAGACAATATTATGCCATCGAATTATATAACCTTAGTGATTTTTTGTTTTATAACAGTTCTATCATGATTTTGAATTTAGTCGTATAATATTTATATCGATTTTTCAAGTGGTGTAAAAAATCTTATCGATATGTCTATCCACCGTATATTCTTACCTCGTTATTTTTTAGATTATATGTCCACGTGATAAAGATTTATAAAATAAGTGGATTGCTGCAGTATGTCGTGGAGAAAATTGGGTGCCTAGAAAGCACCATAGAATTTGTTCCAAGCATTTTACTGCGGAATGTTTTTATAGTAATGACAGATGGCTCCTCCCTTCTAAACATATCAGTGTGAGTGCTTAAATAATTACTTGCTATTATTTAAACTATCAGAAAAACAGTACTGAATTCCGAAGCTTGTTAGAATCCATCATATTACAAAAAAAATTAATGCACCTATAGGAAAAATCTGATCTTTCTTTACAAAGACAGTAATATTTAAAGGACAGTAATTTGAAGGTTTGATAAGAATTGTCTGCTTTCATAGTCACGACTACTGAGTGGATATGCATCAAAATAAGGGAATCTTCATTTGAAAGAAATTTTGTTAAATGTCATCTACCCAGAGACCAAAACTTGGTTGTTCTTGTTCGACTAGTGGACTAATAATGTGCCGATCCCAAGATAAAATCGAAGGGCTAGTCTAGCCACAATTTTTTTCTCTCTTAATATTATCTGTCTATCTGTGTGTCACATGTATGACCGAAAAGTGTCCGATCCCGCACATACATTTTTTACACATAGATTTGTATTACCTACACTATGTAATGAGAAAATTTCAATACAATAAAGTGATTTTTGTTAATAACAAACCTTCGGGCACTATTCAAGGTTTTTTATTTGTCTGATTTATCTATTTTAAGTAAATTTTTATGTTTTTTGCTTGATAAAATCCATGTCGACTATCTCCTATCCTTGTAAATAATTAATTTGGATATGCCATTCTCAGTTATCATAATGCTTAAGCTATGAGTTTTGCTTTTATCTTAAATATTTGCTTTCTCTAATAAAAATATGTTATTGAGATTAGAGAGAGAGTAGGGGGTGATGATTTATTTATTTAATATTTATTAATTCCACTTACAGCTTTCATTACAGCGGAAAAACTAACTATAAATAAGTATAAATAAACATTTATGCCGAGGGTGTCGTATGAGGCGACTAAGAGAAACAAGAGAAGGAAATCACGAAATAAAACCCTATACGAATACGTCTGGCTAGTGTGGTATTATAGTAGGCCAAACCTCCACCACGGAAGGTTAAAGACCAGCAGTGGACTTGAAAAGGCTGTTGATGCGTAAAGAAAAATACCATGAAAATTAGAAAATAACGCCTCGAAAGATTATGTGCTACTGAGTACCCATTTGAAACAAAAATATATAAGTTCAGTTTATAAATGCAAGTTTGTGTCATCATATCAGCCAAACGACGTCCACTGCTGGACATAGGCCTCCCCCAAGGTTCTCCACACAGACCGGTCTTGAGCCGCCCGCATCCAACCACCTCCCGCGATCTTGACGAGATCGTTGGTCCACCTTGCGGGGGGCCTACCTCTGCTGCGTCGTCCGGTACGTGGCCGCCACTCCAGAACCTTTCTGCCCCAACGGCCATCGGTTCTTCGAGCTATGTGCCCTGCCCACTGCCACTTCAGCTTGGCTATCCGGAGAGCTATGTCGGCGACTTTGGTTCTACTGCGGATCTCCTCATTTCTGATTCGATCTCGCAGGGAAACTCCAAGCATAGCTCTCTCCATCGCCCTCTGAGTGACCTTGAGCCTTCTGATAAGGCCCATAGTGAGCGACCACGTCTCTGATCCGTAAGTCATCACTGGCAACACACACTGGTCAAAGACTTTCGTCTTGAGACACTGCGGGATATCGGACGAGAAGATATGTCGTAGCTTCCCGAACGCTGCCCAACCGAGTTGGATTCGACGATTGACCTCTTTCTCGAAGTTGGACCTACCTAATTGGACTACTTGTCCCAGGTAGATATATTTGTGGACAACTTCGAGCGTAGAGTTCCCAACCTGAATAGGAGCAGGTACAACATGGACGTTCGACATGATTTTCGTCTTGTCCATGTTCATCTTAAGACCTACTTGTTGGGAGACTCTACAGAGGCCATCGAGCATTGTGCCTAGGTCTGCCATGGTCTGTGTAAGTAAGTGGTCCATGGTCCATGGTGTTCCATGGTCTGTAAGTTTGTGTAATAATTATTTAAAGACTGTCCATCAACTAGCGTTCTGACTGCTGTGGACATAAAGTTACGGAATTTAAAATGTATAACATATAAATAATATACTTTACAAGTCCGTTTGATTTTGAACCTATATTGAAACTTTAATCGATATCGATAGCGGATTTGCTCAGTCACTATTAAATTAAAAAGTTACGATATTTGTGTTCAAATTGTCTTTAGCCCTAACTGACAAACATAGTGCCATCTTCTTGTGGCAACTCTAATTTATCATATGAGTGAAGAGTGTAGCTATATTCAATTTGTTCTTAAAAATATCGTTCCTTCCATGCTTCAGTTATTCTTCCATGGTCTGAACCATAGCCATAGACAAAATCTATAAAATAAAGACCTTTTGACACACAGTTCGAAAGTTCAAGGTAATATTTCGCAGTAGAGGTTAATGCCCGCCTCGATCGACCAATGGCAGTGCCGCACCGCACCGGCGCGGCAAAATCGACCAATCACATTCCGAGGTGCGGTTTTATTCGCCGCCATTACAAAAGAGCGCGAAAAACTAGATAAAGTGAGGTTAGATTCGAGATTGAGTTTTGCATTCCAATTGTTAAGTGGAAACGAATTTATGAAATAGATACGGTATATTTTGCGACATGATAATATAATATCAAAATAGACAGATATGTAAGCATTTCCACTGATTTCACTTAGATTTATGAACTGAAATGACATGGCACTACACAAACTGTCCCAAAATTATTGTTAGTCAGAAATATAATTTATCATTTGACATAGTTGTAATCCTGAAAAGGTAAGTTAAATCTTGAGGGTACGAGCTGCCGGCACACCTGCCAGAAATTGCTGTAGAGAAACCTATTAAACTACTTACTTACATTTACCTAATTTTAGACAGATTTTTAACGTGTTAGATCCATTGTAAAGAAAGTACGGATAAATTTCAAATGAAACTGATTCTACATTTACTGGTTAATCAATTATGTTCGGCACTAAAATATGTATTTCATAAATAATTGTTTCAAGCGTGTTATTTGTGTCCTTTGTTCCTGCGCTAACGAGTTTCCCATGACACAATTACAACGGCGGGGACACGCCCAAACTCAGAACTTAGTTATAATATCTACCTTTCGAACCTACCTATGTCTAATTAAAGGGGTTTATAAAACTGGAATCGAGACATAAGACTTGGCAAAGGCTAGTAAGTAGTAAAACATTCGTAAATGATTTATTCGTAAAGAAAGGAATGCTTTCTTTTTCTTGGTTGTCATTTTAACAGCAATTTATGGCAGCAGAAGAAACACGCGCATACCGCTCTTTTTCTTGTCTCCGGATAAACTGTACCGAGCGTGACAGGATACAAATTAATATTATATATTTAAATTAGTTTTAAATCTTTAGAGATATCTAGCTTTGTTTCAAGTAACTGATATTTCGGTATTATTGTATTGCAATACTCCAGTACGTCCTTGATCACTGCGCTTGCAGCATTCGAAACAAAAGTAAGTACATCATAATAATGCAATTTAAATCTAATCCAAATAAACACGAAAACCTAAAATTTGTACAGAAATTAACCACAACGTTTGTAAAGCACAATACCTAAATAATATTGCTTTGTGTTTAAAACCATTTACATAATAATGTTGTAAAAATAATACAAAACCTCAGTAAGATTAAAGTTCAAAATGGCGGGTTTTGTGGTCGCTAGCGGTTTCTGCAGACGTAATTTATTAGATTAAGACTGCGAGTCTTCCAAAGATGTACGAGGCAGGTCAAGTTATCAGCTCCTAGGTGGATTTAAAATATAACTGATTCATAGTCATTAACTGACAAATTGGAAATTAGTCATTACAAATCAAGGCCTTCATTATTATCCTACTAGACGTCGCCAGCGGCTTCGCCCGCCTCAAATAAACATATAAACTTTCCTTTTGAATCAGTCTATCTATTAAAAAAACCGCATTAAGATCCGTTGCGTAGTTTTTAAGATTTAAGCATACATAGGAACAGACAGAAGACAGACTTTGTTTTATACTATGTAGTGAAGTAATGCAGAGATGATGAGTATACTTGCTACTAGTCACATAAATGACATACTTAGTTATAAATAAATTGTTTATATTTAAATAAAGGCATGGGTTAGATTCTGTATTTTAAGAATACGTTTTGAGAAAGATACTGAGTTCGATATTTACTTTTAGGAACACAAACTTAACAGAAAAATTAACTTTAAACTACATACTTACCTATAATAAATTTTACACAGATGCCCAAGGCAAGTCGAGTGTCTGGCTTTTTATAGACTTCTTACTATAGAACACCTAGGAGTATTCGTCAAGGTGACTGGTGTTAGCAAAGTATAAGTAAAGTATTCGATGTCATATGTAGAAGTAACTCACTTCAATTAACATATTGTTGAGCAATGAGGCAGCTGCTTATAGCTTAAACCACTTCACCATCTACGTGGTTTACTTTCATACCTACATCTTTCGCGACCATTTTTTTCGGAGTATATCGTGCTCTGAATTGGCTTAAAGATTCTTATCCTAAGACAAGAACCGAGAGTGAGGATTTTACGTGCCCTCCCTCCGCAGCAACGCAACACTCTAGTGTTAATGCCATAGCAACCGGTGACGTTAATTTACTCTTTTTTTATAGTAATAGGCAGCACACAAGCAGACGGTTCGCCTGATGTTAAGCAATTACCGCCGCCCATATACATAAGCAACTCCACGGGAGTCACAAGTGCGTTGCCGCTCCTTGGGGTTGGGAAAAGGCATAGGATGAGGGAGAAGGAATAGGGGCTAGGGCCTCCGGCACTCACTCACCGAACGAAACGCAACAGTTTAAGTACTGTTACTTTACGTCGATTTTCTGTGAGAGGGTAGTACTTTCCCGGTCGAGCCGGCCCATTCATGCTGAAATTAGCAAGGCTCTACTACCTGCAAAACTCTTTGGCAGGACTTCTTTCCACAAGCAATTATTAAAGATAGGCCTTGAAATTTGCTTGAAATCGTTCTCATACACTGTTGCACTACAAAATTCCAAACAACAGCTAGTCAAGGGTAAATGTATTAAAACTGAAACGGATGTGGACACTCGCCAGCAGTTTTATTTCTACTGAGCCAATTCAGCAAAAGTAGTGATGTATAACCGCTCATCACGACTACAAAGATGAACGAGGTAGCTACTCCGCTCATCTTCAATGTACAAGCAGCCTGAAAGTTGTCCGTAGCGCATACGTAATATCAGGCCGTTAACCCTGGCTTTGAGTATCATTTACTCTGGTAAATGGATACTGCTGCTAAGTTCGAAGGGGACTTGAATACTTGAGTTTTTATATTGCTCTCTTTCTACGAAATACTCAAGAATATTTCCCAGAGGGGTTGGCAGAGACTAAAACTTGCCCTTTGCTACACAATATTAAGAAAATAAAATAGCAAACTTAAAAACACAGATAAATAAAATCACCTTCGCATTATAATAATAGACAGGATCATAGACGTAAAGAGACCTTAGAGAGAGACAAAGACAACTGTCCATAGAAATCTATGCTACTGTCAAATAATTATGACCAATAACGTGCGAAAGAGATACTCTTAAAAATTGGTGTCTATTTCTAGAATCATAGAGCATAGATATTAGAATTCTGAAAATTATAGAGCAAAATAAGACGGCGTGAAAAATTACTCGCTTTGTCTCTTTCTACAGATTGGTCGATTATGTAATTGTATCGCGGTTTATGGTCTTTTTACTTTTGTTTCCTTCACAGATAATATAATACTATACTAGGTTCAGGGTGTGGCCAATTCTGATGTCCGAGTTTTTAGACAGGTCGACCGAAGGCTTCCGAAATGGCCTATAAATTATTGTGTTTGTGAAAAGAAACAGGATCGACGACGGCTTTACGTGTCCACCGAAGCATGGTAGCGCTCCTATGTAAGTGCCGCAAACGGTCACCCATGCAAGCGGTGACCTGTGCAGACGTTCCTTAACTTTACCTATCTATTACGGACGACAAGTCAATTCACGTTATATGCGCTACATATATTTTTTTATAGACTCACGCCTGTATCCCCGAAGGGGTAGGCAGAGGTGTAATATTACGCCCACATTTCGCCATGAATTTTTAGGTCCCACGTAATAGGGGGCGAGCCTATTGCCGTTACCGGCACATCAAAAGACTCCGGGCTGCTACTGAGAATTTGGAAAACCCCAGGAACACTTTTTGCCCGACCCGGGAATCGAACCCGGTACCTCCGAACAGCAGTCGCATACGCTATCCACTGGACCACGGATGCGCTACATAACTCATAAAAATCTTATCCTCTTCATCGCGACATAAAACTCCTAACCATTGCCCTCATTTTGCTAAGCGTCCTTATTTTTCAAATGTATCCAATATAATTTGTCATTCATGTCTTCAACGTCTGCTCCAACTGTGAGGTTGGGATTTATCGCTGACATATTATAATCCATAAATCTTAATATTTATCAAATAACATCTCGACCCGTGTCAATCGTTTTTCCTTATTGCCACTCTTTACTTTCTCTGTTGAAAAAACAAACAGCTTGGCACTTTCTTTGATCGTGTGTTGTAAGTATTTAGACGTTTTTGTGGTCTTGAGGTATTACGTAGATTTATGACAGGGAATTTGAATAAAGCCATGTATTCACTAGGGGACAAAGTCGCGCGACTTATCGCGAACAGTCGCAGAACATTTAAGCCTCGTATTCATTAGGGGACATTTGTCGCGCGACCTTGTCGCCCGACACGAATTCTACGTGTTGAGCGACGTCGCGCGGGACATCGCCCGACATCGCAGGCGACATCTACGTGTCGGGGAACAAGTCGCTTGTCGACGGTCCGATAGCGTCGACCTTGCGCGACTTCGTGTCCCTCGACAGTTTCCGACGGCATTTGACTTGTGAGGACGTGTGTTGCTATTTGTTCCGCGACTACCCGCGATTATAGCACACCTCGTTGGTCCACACTACCAACGAAACTGTGTTAACACTTACGTGACATCTAGATCACAATGCCGGTATGTGGACGAGCGAAATGTCGGTCGACATTGTCGCGGGACAGTCGCACGTAAATGTCCTGCGACTGTTCGTGATAAGTCGAGCGACTTTGTCCCCTAGTGAATACATGGCTTAAAGCCATGTATTCACTAGGGGACAAAGACTGTCCCGCGACAATGTCGACCGACATTTCGCTCGTCCACATACCGGCATTGTGATCGAGATGTCGCCTAAGTGTTAACACAGTTTCGTTGGTAGTGTGGACCAACGAAGTGTGCTATAATCGCGGGTAGTCGCGGAACAAATAGCAACACACGTCCTCACAAGTCAAATGCCGTCGGAAACTGTCGAGGGACACGAAGTCGCGCAAGGTCGACGCTATCGGACCGTCGACAAGCGACTTGTTCCCCGACACGTAGATGTCGCCTGCGATGTCGGGAGATGTCCCCCGCGACGTCGCTCAACACGTAGAACTCGTGTCGGGCGACAAGGTCGCGGGACAAATGTCCCCTAATGAATACGAGGCTTTAGTTTCATCGCGAGGTCCTTAATGTTAGGCATTTAGAAATTCATAAAAATCCCTTGACGGAAAATGTTTCTATATCAATATCTCTAGGAGTCGTTAAAATAATTACTCACACTTTATTTATGATAGAGTATTGATTTTTTATAACTTTATTTACATTTACTTAAGCTTCTTGTTCCTATTACCTGATGACAGACGTCTTAAAATCCTGAATTGGCCAATATTACAGACCAGTAATAAATCAGAACTGTACAACCGAAACAAAATTGAAAACATGGAGAACAAATTACGTTGGATACATTCAGAACAATAAAAAATAAAGGGCTAATTTAACAATACTGCTTACATTGCATTGTTATTTTTACGATGGCCAAATAAAAAGTTTTAGGCAGTATGGCCGTATTGGCTGTATGTATTGTTTCCTGTGCCATGTTTTATAGCTGAACGTGACGTAACATTGACGACCAACTTTTTCTGGCGCTTTTTTAGTTTTGGCGGTTGAGTGAAGCTTTGGTGTGCATTCAATGGCGGAGTGGTAGTTTTTTGTTTTGCTATTTTGGGAGAATTGAACTGAAACTGATAGAGGTTAAGTGTTGATCTGATGTTTAAAATGTAATAGCTTTTTTAAGTCGATAGATTTTGTTGCCATTTAAAGCATAGATCAGAGGGATAAGGGAGATGCCTATTAGTTTCATTTAACTGTTAAATATACTAATAATTGATAAGATAATTGCATAAATAAAAATTCGTAAGCATCCCATTAATTCATATCTTTTTATTAATTGAATATAATATATCATCCCTCCGTTATTCTAATCGCTAGTTACCTTTTAGGATTGCCAGGATAATTGTCGACACTCCCTGGGCTTTTTGCCACCAGATGCCTAAAAAGGGTAAGGGAAATAAAATCGAAAGAGGAAGGGGTAAATTATTCGATGATGGGATACTGATGTGTATGGAAGAGAAAGACTACTGCGCCGAAATCAAATAAATTGGGACCAGGGCAAGAGGGAGGGTGAAGATCTCAGTAAAAACTTACTCAAAACTAACACAGAGCAAATAAGTAATAGTTTCAAAACTATGAATAAACATCATTCACAATCAAATTTTAATCATAATAATGAACACATTAAGTAGGTAACGAGATGTTTGTCTATGGTTTGCATATGCAATTACCAGCAGTGGCGGCTCGTTCACAGGAGCGCTGGAGCAGTGAACTCCCAAAATTATAAAATATATGTATACAACTCATATAAAGCTTTTCTATAAACATGCTCTATATTTTAATACACACCTATTCTCTTTTCTATAATGCATATCTACAAATAAGTATTTGACTACTAAACTGTTTATCATAATTTTGTCAACACTCTTGAAACATACATAGGTATTTTTGTTGAGTGGAGCGCTCATAATAGCGCTCTCGGTTGACGAAAGCTTAGTATAACGCTTAATACTGAAATGTAATGAGTGCGAAAGAGAGAGCGTTCTATGCGCTGGGCGCGTGAGACAAAAGATTTGTATGAGAAATAAGGCAAATACGGAGCGGCGCTCCTGGCTAGCTTGACGAGGTGCGCATGCGCGAATATATTACCCGACTAAATGATATGACCATTTGTCACGAAGAAAAATTAAAACGTGTGCGCCGTTTTTTTAAATAATGTATTGCCGGTATCATTTGAATGTAAACAAAAGCAAAACATTTCTCTGCAAGTGCGTTGGTAATTAGAAAAGGATTGGTGTTTAAAATATTGTTAATTGTATGTGTGATTGTGTGTATATGTTTAAGAAAGACAGTTAAATTGTGTAACTAATATGGAATATAACAGCGTAAACTTTATAAAAACTGTGATAAAAGGCTTTGGTTATGTGGTTGCGAAAATGCAAAGGAAGTAAGAAGCGGTTTTGTTTTCCGTGTATTTTGTTTAGTGGCGCCGGAGTTGATACTGCGTGGACGGTTCAGGTAGGTATCGATGATTTAGCACATCTTACTATTAATCAGGGTTCGAGGATATATATCAATGGATATATATCAAGATATATATCCGATATATATCCGATATATATCAACCTCGATTCGACGATATATATCAAATGTTTTTTGTTATATATTGCAATACAAAAATGGTTTAAAAATAATATTATTTTTGCGTTTGTTACTGTATTTCTACTTCCCAAATGTAGATGGCGTGGGAGTAGAGTTAAAACATACTCCCTAATGGTAAGTTCTAATCTAAAAATGGCAACACTTCTGTCGTTATTAATGGCGTCAGTCCGTCAGTGGTGTCAGAAAATTGATTTGTCTGATTTTAAGTACTCAAATGAATAAAACATTATAACATTTTAGTTTTATATTTTTTTATCATTTTAGTATGTTTATGAAACACATGCAAATAGTATTCATAAATAATACTATGAAATAATAATATGACTTTCATACAAAATTGATATATATCAAACTTGATATATATCCGACATATATCGTAAATATCCGATATTTTGATATTTATAATAAATATCGGATATCTTCGAACCCTGCTATTAATTGTAAAAGCATTCACAAAATAAATTGCAAGCAGTTTCATCTTCTTTTTAGTGAACACCCAATATAATCTTTCACGAGCCGCCTCTGATTACCAGTTTGCAATTAAGCTGTGTTGATCCAGATTCGAAACAAATGTTTATCCGAACTAAGTAAATTGTGCACCGAATATTACTCAGTAAGCTAGATTTACTATAACGCTAGACTTTATGTGTAAATACGTACCTACAGTAGGTACGTATTTACACATAAAGTGAGGGCTGTTATTTTATTTAAAAGTATAATGGAGTTCAATAAACATATTTTCAGAAGTAGGTATGTATGAACCAAAATGACTATTGGCTCTTCGACGTTATTAAGTATAAAAATAAATTATGGACGAAATATAGCTTACTTCTGATTTTCGTGCTGCATAAGCAGTCTTTAAAATTTGTTTTGGTGATTCTAATAAGATAGATATTTTTTCAGAAGGGTAACCTTCGAAAAAGTAGCTTACTCTATTGATGTAGCTTAATTTACAAACCCTTGAAAAATTAACAGCATAATCGCAGCGGCGATAGCCCAGTGGTGTACGTAACGGACTGCCGAGACGATGGTCTCGGGTTACATCCCGGGTTACCCCGGGTCCACACCTCTGACTTTTCGAAGTTATGTGTGTATTAAAATGTAAATTATCGCTCGCTTAACAATGTGCCCGGTAGGTGGCAATAGGCCCGCCCCCTATTACATTGGGACCGAAACATAACTGGCGAAGTGTGGGTGTTTAATACATCTCTGCCTACCCCTTCGGGGATAAAAGGCGTGAAATTATGTATGCTATGTTAAAAAATTAACCTTATTAAGCAGGCATGCCTTTTTCATTGCATTGACAGTTTGTAAGTAAGGACTAATATTATTAACATCTATTAATAGTTGGTAGGTTCTTGCGATCGTTTGCCAAGCCTTTAGCAGCCTCGCAAACACCTGGGGGCATAGATTACGAAGCGGTCTCCGGGAGGCTTAAATTGGACATAAATAGGAGACGTAAGCAGGCTCTATGAATAGCTTATGCATATTAAATACGTAAAATGTAAAATACAATATGACAGCTCATTATAATTTAGATATTTATTATGTTCTGTGTACATTTTTTTAGTTTAGATATGTGTACTCACTATGTGATACACATTTGTATGGAAATTTGCGGAATCGTCGCCACAATTTTTTTTTAAACACGTATCCAACAAATAGTTGTCTAAAACTAGCTCTTATCTGCACTTGATTGAAAGATAACATTAGGTTTATTAAAGAACGATATATTACAAAAGAAATGAATATGTCATTACTAGAGGACGCCATCAGCTACGCATGCTTTTTTTTTAGTTTACCCGTTTTGGCCGATCCCGAGGGAATTTCGAGAAATCCCATCTTAGTGCACCTCTACGGTCCCCAAGGAACATTCATGCCAAATTTCAGCTTCCTGCGCCCAATAGTTTCGGCTGTAGCGTGTCTGTCAGTCCAAACGCAAGGATTTTATATCTTAAGATTACTTATGACTGTTTCCGTGGTCCAGTGGATAGCGTATGCGACTGCTGATCGGAGGGTTCGATCCCCGGGTCGGGCAAAAGTGTAACTGGGTTTTTCCGAATACTCAATAGAAACCTGGAGTCTGGTGATGTGCCCGATAAGGGCAATAGGCTCGCCCCCTATTACGTGAGAAAATTCATGGCGAAATGTGGGTGTAATATTTACACCTCTGCCTACCCCGTCGGAGATACAGGCGTGAGACTATAAATTAATAAATAAAATATTCATTATTAACTGTACAAACTAATAAAAAATAGTAGTGACTTCCACCACGTACTTCGCCATGCTTGTGTCCATCTCCAAGGTCAAATCTATTCCTGTGCTAAAACTCATCAAATTCGGATCGGCGCCTTTCAAGTGAAATTGAATCATACATTTACTTTCGCAGAGAAAATAAGCATTGCCATCCAGCGTGGCAATGCTGCCAGTCTTCTGGGCACGCTACCAGTAGACAGCGTTGCGGAAGAATTCTTGGACGCAGTATAGCATAATATGCTTTACTGCGTCCAAGAATTCTTCCGCAATGCTGTCTACAAAAAATATATAATAATATATATTATATATTATTATATATTTTTTCGTTTCGTTCTTTTTCTTTTGTTCTTTTTTTTCTTAATTATATATTAGTTTTAGGTTTAGCTTTTATATTTAATTATAACAATGTATATTTATGTTTTGTACCTATTACGCAATAAAATTAACTTTCATAATATTAGTACTAGGTATATAAAACTAACTAACGCAGCAGGGGTAGGCCTCCCGCAAGGTGGACCGACGATCTCGCGGTGCGCGGTTGGAGATGCGGGCGGCTCAAGATCGGTCTGTGTGGAGAACCTTGGGGAGGCCTATGTCCAGCAGTGGACGTCTCTAGGCTGACATGATGATGATGATGATATAAAACTAGCGATTCCTGAGATTATTGCAATCTAACAAATAAGCTCTTGTTTAATTTGACAGTTTCTGCCCATCGGAATTATGGCCAACCTCATCTTAGAGCACCCATACGCTCTCAAAGGAGTATGTGTTACGGGCAATGTGACTAACTGGGACGTATTAACACTTTGAAGGACAGTAAACGCCTATAGACGTGATAACAATAAAACTTCAATTGTGTCTCGTTTACTGTCCGTAAAAGTGTTAATAAGGGCCGAGTATTATGAATAGTGCCCAAGAGCATCGGGCTATTTGATAAATTTTAGTATTTTAATTACTTAGACCGTTCCATATTATAATGCCCGACAGCCCGTGGTGCATTTAAAAAAAGGAACGTAAGCCCGTGAGGTTAGGTGAGACTGTAACTCAAGTAAGTAGGTTATGTTAGGTTCTCTTGTGACCCCTCATCCATAAATAGGAGCGCTGCGAAGCAGGTCTCCGTCAACTTAGTGTTTTTTTACCAGTAAGATTTACCAGTAAATCCTAAGATTTACAAAAAACACTAAGTTGACGGAGCCCTGCTTCGCAGGGCTCATATTTTTGAATTAAGCGTCGCAAGAGAACCTAACATAACCTACTTACTTGAGTTACAGTTTCACATAACCTTCATTTCATTTGTTTTATTATTTTGCCCAAAACGTATGGTATAGGCGGCGGCGATAGCCCAGTGGTGTACGTAACGGACTGCCGAGACGATGGTCTCGGGTTCGATCCCCAGTTACCCCGGGCACACACCTATGACTTTTCGAAGTTATGTGTGTATTAAAATAAAAATATTAATTATCGCTCGCTTAAAAATGTGCCCGGTAGATGGCAATAGGCTCGCCCCCTATTACATTGGGACCGAAACATATCTGGCGAAGTGTGGGTGTGTAATACACCTCTGCCTACCCCTTCGGGGATAAAAAGGCGTGAAGATATGTTATGTTATGTTATGTATTTGCCCTTATTCACACTGACCGGGCAAAGTGATAAGGCATGCAATTTTAATCAAATTGCCCACGTGACATGGGCATTATGTATACAGGCCGGTCACTATTCATAGGGACCAGACTTCTCAAGTTGCCCGTAACATAAATGCATGACAAATTTCAGCTTCTCCTGGTTTTCGCTTTGTCAGTCAGTCAGTAACAGTCAATCACGAAAACTTTTAAACTATCTTTATAGACCTAAACTACTAAATGAAAAAATATGGTAAATAGGTACATAACAATGCGAGTAAGTTTTGAGCTAAAACTATCTCGAACAATTTAAAGCCAACGACCTTCACTGACCAACATGAGTCATAAACTATGCTCCCGGGACGCTAATGCTATCATTAGCAAGGTCGGGAAATGGATGGGGACCCGCAATGATGTCATTACTAGCCGGCAGGTGTGTTATATACCTCGTAGGTTAATCCTCTGATAGTATTACGAGTATTACCTAATGATAACGGTAAAGGAGAAGGTGGTGTTTGATGTTTAAATTGCTGTTGTCACGGAGGTAGATAGAATTTAACTTGGCGATTAAATGGTGGAAAAGTTAAATTAACTAACTAAGAATGTATTGAGGTGGAGCAGCGATAGCCTAGTAGAGACATCAACAGACTGCCATGCAGAGAGTATCAGGTTCGAAACTATGGCGCGCAACTGACTTTGCGGCGATAATTGCGTATTGTTAATTACCTGACTCGCGATGTTACTTCAAAAGGTGCCAAAACCACGCCCCGTGGAAAGCTGGCTGAAGAACCACGATCCGCGTGACCGCGTGTCTGCAGCCGTACTTCAGGGTGTTTAGGACACCGCTGTAGTTTCAGTGAGTAGCCACCTAAGACTCTGGGGTCTCACAAACGACGACCGGTTGGCGCAGTGGGAGTGTAAGCGACTGCTACGCCGAAGGTCGCGTGTTCGATTCCCGCTCAAGTCAAACATTTGTGTGCATGAACATGGATGTTTGGTCTGGGTGTTTCTATGTATAATATGTATGTATTTACAAAAAAAAGTATATAAGTATGTTTATCCATTATCTAGTACCCATAACACAAGCTCTGCTTAGCTTGGGACTAGATGGTGATGTGTGTAAAAAAAAAAAAAAACCTTCAACAGCCTAAAACTCGAACCTTCTTATGGCGGAGGGTAGGTAGAGGTCCAAAATAGTTTCCACCGCGACAAAAAACAGAGAACCTAAAATGTGATACTAAAGGCCCCAAGCGAACCATAAAACATTTAGCCTCCATTTACCGAAATAATCTCCTAATATTTTACTCGAAATTTGTGACATAGAAACCAATAATTTTTGCCAACACATTGAATCTCACTAGGGTGTAACAAAACTGTTATTTATTGGCTATTTATCAGAAACCATGAGAACACGCCTCGTTCTATTTCCCGTACTTATCCACATCCTAAGGGTCATACTCATTAGTCTCATTACATATCAATCGACGCCGTTTGATTGTGTGTCAATTCAAAAGAGCTCGAAGTTTCAGCCACAATAGGTACATACGTTTGGGATGCGAAACGGTCTTTTCATATTTTGTGTCTTGAAATATTTTATTCATCAAGAAAGATTATACTTGGTTATAGGGATGTTGTCAGGAACAAAGAATGAGAGCTATCGATAGACATGGCGAATCTTTATGGGTTCCGATTTTTGCCAATTTTGGCTACGAAACCCTAAAAACAGGTAGTAAATTTGTAACATTTTCTTTGAAAACACAATTTACGCACTAGGAATCGCTCCTATTCGTTTACAAAGTACAACCGTGTGTCGAACCTACAACAGTCGAAGAAATGCTACACGACAAGGCGGCTGCTTAAACCATTACGACAAACGTACAGTCAAAGAAAAGTCAGTCGCGCTTTTCTTGTATATAAGCCACCATGAAATCGCGCCGATCTATGTGTAGTGACCCTAATATAAGAAAATTGTGCCCCAAATTATGAGAGATTTCGATTCAAAAGTTTTTTGGAAGGCTCTCCGAGGCTTTGGTACAGAAGTTTTGTGTTTCTTTCATGTGTTAGAAGTTTCTTCAAAATGTTGTGTGTTTTCGTGTATTATTAATGTTAATGTAATGAATAATAAACGTTATATATCAGAGAAAGGTGGAATTTATTCATAGCTTTTAGGTACTCCTGAAATACATATACGTCATCATCATCAGCCTTTAATAGTCCACTGCTGAACTAGGCCTCTCCTTTGAAAGGAGGAAAGGGTCCTTTACATATACGTAATGAAGGAATATTTATTCATAAGTCATGAAACCCGGTTATTTTAGCGATCGAATATCGGAATATCTTAGATATTACCTTAACGAACACCTCGTTCTATATCAGAATGTTTTTCAATTTCGCTTCTGATATACAGAGTGACATGAAATGGGTCGTAGAACTTACTTCGGCTTTTGACAGACATAAATCTTTATCTTCTTTTATTGCATGAATAGACTACATTATCCAATAATAATTTAAATAACAATATAACTAAATTAAGTCTTAAAATAATTAAAAAAGAAACTAATTAATATGGTATATGTCGGCGATACGCCAGGGTTATGGTGTCCAGACTCCATAATAAAAACACTCACGTAATATTACTTGGTTTATTATCAGTTGATTTCTAGCACAGAATTGAATTAAAATGCGAGTTACAGTCCTTTTTATAAACTAACCGTCATCATTTAATGTTTAACAACTGCCATTTCCTTTTCAACATATAATTGAAATTACTGTACAAAACTAATCAAAAATCGACATTAATATTGTAATGAATTTTGCACAACACCAAATGATTTATTTTACACGAATAACAAATTTATTTTATTAACCAAACGCTGCTTTACAACATTGTCAACAGATGGCGCTATCAACAAGGTGCAAATATAAACGCATGTTATTTATTACCGTAAAAATAAGTGTTAGAATAATGTTATTTAATACTAATTGATTTTACTTTGAAAGTTTCTGGAGTTATCTTAATAACTAAGCGATAAATTAAATACCCAATATTTATAAACAGTTAAGCAGCCAATACAGTGTCTAATATTGTAAAGTAGTGAAGTTTTCAGTTCTGTGTTCACAAATAGTTATTTAAATATCAATCTTAAATATTATTAACATTGTCGTAATAATATAATCATTATATATTAATTTGCGCCCATACGGCCATTCTGATCCAGCGCGCTCCTCGCGCTGACTATTTAGGTAACGGTTACAGAATAAACAGCAAACAAAAATAATGAATATAAAAATTACATAAATAAGCGTTTATCATACAGAATGAACTAAAAGTTCTTTACAAGGCTTCACCTAGTCATAGGATCTTAGCCTGTGGCATGCGTCACCCATCACGGGATCTAACAAACAATGCTTCACCCATGGCTAAGCCGATTACGGCATCACCGATTACGGGATCTAGCGCACACAGGCATCACCCACATAGGGATCAAGCCCACAAACGGCATCACCCACATAGGGATCTAGCCAACACACGGCATCACCCATCACGGGATCTAGCCAACAAGACCAGGATCAAGGATACGCATGGTGGCCAGCCAGCGTTTTGGGAAGGATGTTGGATAGGAAAAATAAAATTTTACTCAAACACAAAGGCAAAATTTGCCTCATAAACACATCAATGCATATACATAAAATAATCATCATCGTTCGTCATGAGCAGTTATATCAATACAATGCAATTACATAGGTCCAACAACGACAGTGGAGGAGGTAGAGGACCCCCCACGTAAATCGGTATCTGACGAATCCTCCGCCCATACGGTCAAGCTGCTCATACAGTTGTTGATGTTGATCAACAAAGGTTAGCAAACAATGCTTGACTCCAGCTCAGTACAGCACTCATGCGGCATGTGTGTGCGTAGCCCACACACAAAACCACTGACGTCAAAAGGGCGGGCCACCGTCATCCATACATACCAATCAGTAAAGGACCGCTCGTACATCCCCTCCTCACACCAAGGTCAGATCATCTGTTAGGATGTCATCATCAACCTGCAACACTCAAAAGACAGGTGGTGGGCAACATTTCCCACCCAAATATTAGTTCAATGAACCTTCGTAACTGTAGATGTAATAAAATTCTACTCTTACAAAGTGGTGCGGTCTATTAAGCTATATCTATATATCAGGCATGTTCAACCTGTGCATTGGTCTATAGTTATCTTAGCTACAACAGTGTTGGAGCCCATATTTTGCGCATAAGGTAAAATACAAAAGACACTGAATTTTCTCAGGTTCTGTCTGACAGTGCCATTATAGATAATTAAATATAAAGTTATCAGGATACCCATATTTTGCAGTTTTGATAAAATAGTTAAAACTTAATATATTCAAAATTAGTTTTATCCACATCAAACAGGAAAACAAAATGGCAAGAACAAAGAGAGGCCTATGTTCAGCCGTGAACAGTCGGACTGTTGATGATACATATAAAATGATTTCAAACCATGCAGATTCAAGGATTTTGAAAATACTAGTGCTATAATTATTACTCATGTAAGAACATGTTTAATCCAATATTGAATATTTTTAGGCATAGTGCAAGCTGTGAAATTGTTGAACTGTTTGCCAACTGAGCCATAAAAGAGAAATTTACAAGCTACCAATATTACAAAGCAAGAGTAGTGCAGTCTTATTTCTAAAAATGATTCCACTCAGTTTGTTTAGTTAATATGGTGGTGAGTTTATATCAATAGTTTTATTTGACTTTATATTTAAGGGAATTTTCTAAATAATGTTAATATTTATTTTAAACTGTTAACATGTGGTGCTAATGTAATTCTTATTTATTAATACACAATAATTGTTTATCTGAATTAAATTATTTAAACTGACCAATCACAACTGACTTAGAAACAAAGCATGAGTAGTCCATACATTTACTTTTATTTGCCAAGAATAAATACTGCGTAATGGGAAAAGATATAATATGGATTTTCACATCACGTTCTTTAAACCCACTTACCATTATCCTAATAGTCATATTCCTAACCGTCTTGTATCCCACAAGAGCTAAGCAATAAGGTTGGCACTACATTTTATTGGTTTATCTCTGATTGTCATCTTGAATATAGATGCAACTAACTTAGCAAATGAGCTCACAACTAAAATAAATTGTATTTACCGAGTATAACACTAAGGCTTGTTATTTATAAAAGATTAGCAGTCACCTGCCTTAAGACTTTCAACCTAAAATGCTTAGAGATGAACTTTTATAAAACCTAAGTCAGTGCATATGTCCATAAAGGAATCTACTGACCAGATCTCATGTTCTAGCTTCAGTAGTTTAGGTTAACCAAGGACTTATCATGGTCGGAACAAATCATTCTATAGGTACAGGTATAAAATTAAGCGACAAATATTAAGATATGTCGGGTTCCCTTGTCTTATTATATAACCTTAACTTGAGCTGCAAGTTGACAGTAACAATTTCAAAATAATGTTAAAATTAAATCTACAGAGTCTACAAATATATAATAAAACCTATTTTGTAACTTTACAAATATTAGCTTTAAAAATATGCAACACAAATTTATTTTTATATCTACCTTCTGAATATATCTGTACTAATATAATAAAACTGAAGTTTGTTTTGTTTAATGCACTTATCTGTGAAACTACTGGTTTTATGCAAATAATTATTTTTGTGGTGGATAGTCATTTATCAAGAGAGGCTTCATATAATCGCGCCGTGAGCACTAGCCATAAGTAATGCAGTTAGTTAGCCTTATGTAATATGTAACCAAGGGCTATAAATAATGTTTTGATTCCTGTAATGTTTTACTATTGAGATAACCTATTGACTACCAATTGAATTCATATTCAGCACATCAATAAGCTTATTTAAACTGAAAGCAAATCAGGTAATTTATACACTGGATCTATATTAGAGCTTCAACTTGAAAAGTGCAGTTATACCAATCTTTACTAATAATTACATTAGTAGAACCACATAACAAAGCTATTTTCTCTTTCTTGTGTAGATAAGTAAGTTTTACAGAAAGTTTCCGACATGGCCTAACGATTAATAAACAGACATGAGACAAGAGCCCCAGCTGAAGGCATACCATGACTATAAGCACAGTAGCACTGCTATATACCAAACGTGATAAACAACAGTTGCCTATAAGTTCTATTTGGGGTGTAACGTTTGTAATTTTGACTGTATAATGTTTATCTGGTAATCCTTACGGGGACAGTAGGTAATCGTGTAAGCACCATAATTTATAAAATTAGGATGTTTCTCAAAAACTCTAATCAAATCAGCTCTGGATAAATACCTCTGGTCAGTGCATCAACAATCCGCATCTGCAACCTCTGGTAGCACAGCGTTCACACCACAGCACACCCCGGTGCGTGCACCCGTCGTAGTCGCTCTGTCGCTCTCGCTCGCTCGCACGTGGCCTCACGTGAAGTGTAGACGTGCTCGCCATAGCTCCGACACACCGTGTGGTCTCCGATCAGGGTTGACTAGGGCCAAACACGGCTTCCAAGCGCTTGTCGCATCAGTCTTCAGGTCATCATTGGTAATAGCGGCCAAGCCAAACGACCCATCACTCTCGCGCCAACCGTAGATCCCGAAGTCTCTTGGGGGGCGTTTATCCAACCGCTGCTGTCGGCGATACGCCAGGGTTATGGTGTCCAGACTCCATAATAAAAACACTCACGTAATATTACTTGGTTTATTATCAGTTGATTTCTAGCACAGAATTGAATTAAAATGCGAGTTACAGTCCTTTTTATAAACTAACCGTCATCATTTAATGTTTAACAACTGCCATTTCCTTTTCAACATATAATTGAAATTACTGTACAAAACTAATCAAAAATCGACATTAATATTGTAATGAATTTTGCACAACACCAAATGATTTATTTTACACGAATAACAAATTTATTTTATTAACCAAACGCTGCTTTACAACATTGTCAACAGATGGCGCTATCAACAAGGTGCAAATATAAACGCATGTTATTTATTACCGTAAAAATAAGTGTTAGAATAATGTTATTTAATACTAATTGATTTTACTTTGAAAGTTTCTGGAGTTATCTTAATAACTAAGCGATAAATTAAATACCCAATATTTATAAACAGTTAAGCAGCCAATACAGTGTCTAATATTGTAAAGTAGTGAAGTTTTCAGTTCTGTGTTCACAAATAGTTATTTAAATATCAATCTTAAATATTATTAACATTGTCGTAATAATATAATCATTATATATTAATTTGCGCCCATATATACAAGAAGTGAAAATTCAAAAACTTAAAAATTAAAAATTTAGAAGGCGTCATGAAACTCATCCGCATCGCAGTCAATTGGAAGCGTGTCCAGAAGACTGGCAGCATTGCCCTATGTATGGCTATACTTATTTTTTGAGCCAAATATGTGCCAGCCCTCTGGTCATTATCTTCTTTATGAAATCTTACCTCCATTATGCAAACGACCAGATTAACATTCCTACTTTATTAAAAATACGTAGGACATGGATGCTATCAATATCTGACGCGCTCAAGTAAATGGCGAAGACCATACAACAATCCATTCGGTTGGTTTTGAGTTCGCTATCGTACAGACAGACAGAAACTGGCAAGGGCTACCTTTTTTAATACCTATCATATAATTTTTATCATATATGTATACGGATCAAAAGATTTTGGGAAATTATTTAGGCAAAATACCTACAAGTTTTCTTAAAATAGCAGAATATTAGTAAAGGTTGTTGATAACTTTTTGATAAACAGTATTTTTTTAAACCAACTCATGTAAAGGATATTTATAAAAAGGCAGCGACGACAACGTAATTTTTGTGTGACTGTTTCTCAAAAAATCCTAACCTTCCATAAAAGTCTCTTAAAAAGTGTAAGCCTAGCTCTAAGTCAGGTTGTTTTGTAATAAAGCCTTTTATAATACCAACATTGAAGGCTCGTAATAATTAATAAAATATTCTTTACTCGATAAATAATCCATCTGCCCACCTTACTAAATACCTCTGAATAATAAATCTATTCTTAGCATTGTAATACCGCAATTTATTGTTATTATATCTGCATTATATAACATGCATAGTTGGTTCAGAGAACAAAACATTTAAATTAAATGACCTAAATAAGCTAACTAACCTAGTACAAATTGGTGATTTTTCTAACAAATTGACATTAAAATCGCCGCATACGATTATAGACTTCCTACTAGAAATTATGTGTTTTAAGACATCCTCAATAATGCTTTCAAACTGAGTAAAGTCGCTTTGTGGTGGTCGATACACACACACTATAACATGTTGTTCAAGCTCAACACAAGAAATCTCAGCAGTGCGCTCGATAGAAAGTTTAGCTATATCCTTACGTTCTTTACATTTCAAACTATTACATACATATATTAGAGAGCCACCACGAATAGCCTTCTTTCTTACGAATGCACTTATAACTGAGTAATGTTGATTGTTAAATATTAATTGGTCACCTCGCAACCAATGTTCTGTAATACATAAGATATCAATCTTATGTTTATTTAAAAATAAATCTATTTCTAATTCTTTGCCAGATAGGCCTTGTATGTTTTGATGAACTAAGTTTAAAACACATGAATGCCTATCTGTTGTCTCATCTAATAGTTTAAACTAATAGATGTGTCAATACTACTATTGGTATAACTATTATCTACCAAATTCCTAAGTACTCTAGTAGTACTCCTGTCAGTATATAAATTAAATGCTAATAATTTAGCAAGTTGTCGCCTATGTACATAAGAAAGATACATAGTATCTTTTGTTAAAAAGAAATTACTAATAAAAATATTAGTGTCAAAAAATAAAATACTGTCACTATGACATGTCCTATTGTACAATAATAGATTTAATTTGCCTATCTGCCTGTTTTGGTCATCTGTGAGAGCATATGAATAAGGCAATGCACAAATAATAAAGCTACATCCTATTTTTGTGCTAACATCTATCATTAAGTCTGTTAATTCTATGAGACTGTTTTTGGAGACTAATGAGCTGTCACCATACAATATGATGACAGTAGTTTGTGCATTCAAGTCGGCATTCTTAATCTTATCAACTAGGGTACAAGACTGAGCTCCAGGTGAACAAAAGTTCTGTACTGGTTGCTCAGTGTAATGATCAATTAAGCTCCCTAAACCCACTCCCAGTTGGTCTGAAAAAATTATTACATTCTTACTGTCAGTCTTTACTGGATGCAGTTTGTTTTGTGTATTATACTGACATCCATATATGTATATAACATAATACGCTTTTACTTAAATTGAAACTTTATGGTATTAGAGATACCGCACTCAATCTTGTTGCCAGCTACCTTAGTGATAGAATTCAGTATGTAGATGTTAATGGGAGTAGGTCTCTAGGTTTGCCAGTAGGAATGGGCGTTCCACAGGGCTCTATTCTCGGTCCATTTCTTTTTTTAATATATATTAATGATTTGCCGTTCTTTGTACAAAATTTATGTGATATTGTTTTGTTTGCCGACGATACGTCACTAATTTTTAAAGTTGATCGTAAATTAAGTAACTTTGATACCGTCAATAACACTCTTGCACAAGTATTAGATTGGTTTTCGACAAATAATTTGGTACTCAACTCAAGCAAAACCAAATGTGTTAAATTCTCTTTGCCTAATGTCAAAAGTGTTCCTACTAATATAATTTTAAATAAGGAAACAATTCAACTAGTCGAATCAACCGTATTCTTAGGTGTAACTTTAGATTGTAAGCTTCAGTGGGGCGCCCAAATATCCCGTCTCGCAGTAAAACTTAGTTCTGCAGCGTTTGCAGTTAGAAAAGTTAGGGAATTCACAGATATAGATACTGCTAGACTAGTTTACTTTAGTTATTTTCACAGCGTAATGTCTTACGGAATAATGTTATGGGGTACAGCTGCTGATATACAGACTATTTTTGTCATTCAAAAAAGGGCCATACGTGCAATTTATAAGTTAGGTGCTAGAGATTCTTTACGTAATAAATTTAAAGAAATAGACATATTGACAGTTGCATCGCAATATATATATGCTAACTTAATGTACATTAAGAAAAACTTAATTCTATACCGCAAAAATAGTGATTTGCACAACGTGAACACAAGGAATAAGCATAAACTGGTGGGAACTAACTACCGTCTACATAAAGTTCAGAACTCATTTGCGGGGATTGGTATACGATTTTTCAACAAATTGCCTCTTGAAATAATGAATTTACCCATGCACAAATACAAACGGACAATTAGGAACTTTCTTTTACAAAGGGGTTATTACACTATTAAGGAATTTTTAAATGATAAGACACCGTGGGGATAGGCTTAGGCTTGTTTAACTCACGATTATTTTATTTACATGTTAAGTGGAGGTGCCTCGTGAACACATGATTTTTGCAGGATTTGGATATTTTTATGATTTGTTGAATGTAGTTTAACATTATTTATCTCTGATCATATCATTGTTCACTTGTCACCTTCACAAAATTCTTTCTACATTTGCATTCCTTCACGTGTTCCACTAACTTATGTTAATAATAACGATCTGGAAAATGGAGGTAATTGGCGGTCATGGTCAGTATACCAATAGATTGTTTCTTACTGCTGGTTCGTATACCGTTGTCGTCATGCTCACTAAAATGTCATTTCTTGTGGTGGCGTCGTGTGTCGGGTCATCCCTTTCCCTCTAATATGGCGAGAGGGATGATGGCTGGCACATGCGTCATACTCGTGAACGGGTGCTACTTGCGATGACTGGTCGATGACGGTCTTGCGGGCTGGTATTAGATTTAAATAATTAACTGCATCATTTCCATCATGGTTCTGATCACTTTCGCGGATTGCCTGCATTATTAGGTATATATAATGTAAGTGGATGCTCCTGTTTCACCATGTCTATTCTGAGAAGGCTAACCAAAAGCATTATGCTTGAGTATTATGATGTACAGTAAATATATACAAGTGATATAGAAGGTGTAACAGTTGCAGCACCTTACAAAATGTAAATTGTGTATTATGCAAAACCTGGCGATGAAAAAGAGTGACCGTGAGTTTTATTGCCCGTTCTTTCTCATGGTTCTACCTATTGCTTTGCGAACGTGGCAGTAAATGTAAATGTAGAAGCATACAGTAATGATGTTTTAAATTTGAGTATAAGTAATTATTTTATAAATTTATTATTTTGACGTTCATAAGCGTCACATTGTGACCCAAATGAATAAAGGATTTTGAATTTGAATTTGAATTTGAATTTGAATTTGAATTAATCAAAGTTCAACAACAAATAGCGTCGATTAATCAACAAGATTGCTTACGAATAAAGAGATAAGAGGCTCAAACGCATTTAGCCGTTGCCAAAAGCGTTCGAAACTTTTCAGAACGTTGGCAACATTGCCAAACTTCAAAATATTTATTTACTTGGCAATTTTAGCGCTAGTAGAGGTAAAGGAAAGCTAGCAGAATGTTTAGTTTCTTCCGAAGTTTGTATCTTTTACCAGTATTTGGAAGAATGTCAACTTTTAAGTAGTCGTTGGCGATTAAAGTATATTGATGGTGTTGAAACGTCTGTCTTTATTTCGATTAGTACCTATTTATTTTGACTGCCTCGTTGGTCTCGCGGCATAAATGTGCGCGTGGGATCCGGGTCCGATTCCTGGGTCGGGCAGTATTATTGGGTTTTTCTGTCACGAAATTCTCAGTAGCAGCACGGAGTCTGGAAATGTGCCCGGTACGGCAATAGGCTCGCCCCTTATTATGTGGGACTAAAGAATATCTGGCGAAAAGTGGGTGTAGAAATACACCTGTGCCTACCTCTTCGGGGTTATAGGCGTGAGACTATGTATATATGTACCAATTTATTTTATTGGCAGCGATCTATAGGTATAAGAAGATACATACATGCAAACATACATAGGTAGACTCACGCCTGTTTCCCGGAGGGGTAGGCAGAGACTACGGAACGCCATTTACAACGATCCTGGCCTCTCTTGCTTCATTCACACTCTTCAAATTTCTCATACATGCTCTTCGGCTTCTTTTAAAGGTATTTCTATAAAAGAAGCCGAATACCTTTCCATTTTTTAGGATGTCTCCAAGTAAGATAAGTAGATAAGTACTACTAATCGTAAAGCATTTGATGACGTCAAGCCAAATAATTAGGTAATATGACTAAAACCGTGCGAAATGAATCTTAAGGCTGCTACACACAGTGCCGACGGCCAAGCCGGCGGCCATGCCGCCGGCCAAGCCGCGTGCGGCCGGCCGGCGGCATGGCCCAGGAATCGAACCCGGGACCTCCGATCAGCAGTCGCATACCTACACTATCCACTGGACCATGGAGGCAATTTATACTTAAAATCATAATCTCCGTCTCAGTCCTCCCCATTTCTGGAGTTCAGAATCAAAGAGTTCAGTGATGAGGCCATAGTAGCGCGGAGAAAGAAATCATCATCATCATCAGTGCTCTTGAGCTTGAGTTATGTTGTATAGACGGTCCAGATATTTTTTACATTGTTGGTGATTTTAATCTACCCCTTATAAACTGGCAGACGTCTTCTATGTCTGCTTCTAACCCTAATATTGATAGCATACTGATTAACTGGTTTGATTACTTTTTTAAATCTACTCGAAGTATGCAATGTAATACACTACATAATAATATGAATCGTGTTTTAGATTTATTTATTACTAACGATAAAAACTGTGTTCTTCAAATACCCCTCAACACTTTGGTTCCTATAGACTTGCTCCACCCGCCTTTTTACGTTTTTATTTCGATTACAGTTCCAACTAAGCCTTTAAAATCCACTTCGGCACCTAAATATTGCTTTTTAGAAGGAAACTACACACTTATTAATGAATATATTCATAACATTGACTGGTATAACATATTACATGACCTGCCCGTACAACTTGCAGTGAATTTATTTTACGAAAAGATTTATGAGATAATTAAAAAGTGTATACCGTTACGTCAAATGAAATCTAATGATTTCCCTATCTGGTTCACTCCTCCCCTTATACATGTTTTTAAAGACAAGGAAAGAGCATGGACTAAGTGGAAGAAATATAATTCTAAAACGTACTATGAGGAATTTTCTATGTTTCGTGCTAGGTTTAAGTCACTTAGTAAACAATGTTTCGATAGTTACATCGAATCTGTAGAAGATGGCATAAAGAGTGATGTTAAAAAATTTTGGTCATTTACAAAAAACTTAAATAAAAAATCTGGCATTCCATCTTCTATGTCATATAATAATGAAGAATCTGACCAACCGGAACAAATAATAGATTTCTTTTCTCGTTTTTTTGGATCAGTATATGAACCATGTGGATCTGATGTGGATCCTGAGTCTTCTTCTTTCAACGATAGTTGTAATTTTATTTTGTCAGATTTCAATATATCCAAAGATGTTATTATTAAAGAACTCAAAATTTTAGACATAACTAAGGGTCCTGGGCCTGATGGCCTCCCACCATTTTTTCTCAAATGTACTTCTGATACAATTGCAACTCCGCTATATATCTTATACAATAATAGTTTGCGCGAGGGTATAGTGCCCGAAATATGGAAGTTGGCAAATGTTACGCCTGTACATAAAAATGGCAATAAAAATGACGTCTCCAATTACCGTCCAATCTCACTCCTGTCCACCCTATCGAAAGTTCTTGAACGATTAGTACATAACTACATTTATCCCTACTTTCACAACGTAATAATTGAAGAACAGCACGGATTTGTAAAGAAGCGTTCAACAATGTCTAACATAGTATTATATGTAATTTTTTTATTTGAGAAAATGGACAATCGGGTACAGGTAGACTCGATTTATACCGATTTTTCCAAGGCTTTCGATAGGGTGGATCATGACATACTTTTGCGTAAGCTTGCGTTTAATGGTATCCGTGGCAACTTACTACGATGGTTCACATCCTATATAAAAAACCGATCTCAGCGAGTTATACTTAATGGTTTTACATCTGACAATACCATAAACGTAACGTCTGGAGTGGCTCAGGGCTCAATCCTAGGACCCTTACTTTTTGTCCTATTTATAAATGATATAAAACAGTGTTTCAAACACTCACATTTTCTTTTATATGCCGATGACCTTAAGGTCTATCGTGAAATCACTTGTTTAAGTGATTGTAGTAAGCTGCAGGATGATTTAAATCGTTTGTCTTCTTACTGTGTAGCTAATAAACTTAAATTAAGTACCCAAAAATGTAAAGTTATAACCTTTACTAAAAAAATTAATACTTTCAAACATGCCTATGTTTTACAAGACAGCGAACTGGAAAAAGTTTCTGTTATAAAAGACCTGGGCGTATACTTGGACAGCAAGCTCCATTTTGACATTCACATTAATCATATTGTTAATAAAGCCTATCAGCTTTACGGATTTGTGATGCGGACTTGTAAACCTTTTAAGCGTCATTCTTCATACCTTCTATTGTACAAGTCGTTAGTTCGATCACAGCTGGAGTATGCCACATATATTTGGCATCCTTATTATTTTAAATACGTTGAACAGATTGAGTCAGTGCAACGTAAGTTTTTACGATCCATGAATTACCGGTGTTACCACTCTAAGTCCTCATATGACCATCTTTTGCAAAAACTCTCCTTGCCAACATTAAAGCAGAGAAGAGCGCTGTTGGATATGATGCTTTTATATAATATCGTCCATAGTAAGTTTAATTGTAATGCACTTGTTAATCAAATATATATTCGTATACCCTATCGTTCGACTTTAATAAGAAGCACTCGTAAGCACTGTTTGTTTGCTCCAAAGAATTGTAAAACAAATGCAGGTGAGCGAAGCCCCTTACGTAGAATAATGCACTCATACAATATTTCTGCTCAAAATAATGAATTAGATATATTCGCATGCTCTCCTATAAGGTTCAAAAATCAAATCACTAAATTGCTCTTGTCTCCTTAGTCCTGATAATGATAATTATAATGTCTGTGTAGATATACAATATACTGTATTAAAATATATCTATTGTAAAATTTTGTAATAAGTAGGTAATTTAATTTATATTATTTTGCGGACAACGAAGCTGGTTGCACTGTAAGAAAAGCCTTATATTTAAGTTAACTTGTAAGCTATCAGTGTAATTGTTTGTAGTCCCAAATAAATTTAAAAAAAAAAAAAAAAAAAACAAAACAGCCTTTAACAGTCCACTGCTGGACTAGGCCTCTCCCTTGAAAGGAGGTATTGGCCTACTATACCACGCTGGCCAAACGGGTTGGTATAGGGTTTGTATCAAGTTTTCCTTCTCTTACAGTGCTGTTATCTGCATAATATGCTCCCTCTGTCGGCTCTTACGACACCCATGGGATGATATGGGGTGGTGACAATCCGTATTCTTATTCCGTCACCACACGGACAAAGAAATAGAAAGTCAATAATTAACGTAATTAAAATCTTTTTTTTTATTGTCACACAAGCTATGAAACATTAAAAGATAGCAAAATTTGGCAAAATAAGCCCTACGTTCTATACAATTGGAATGATGCCCGCCGGCTTTCTGCGGCCGATGCCGGCGGCACCGACGCCTGCCAAAAGCCGGCGGCATGAGCCGCGCGACAAAAGCCGGCGGCCTATGCCGCCCTGTGTGTAGCAGCCATTATAAGGAGGCGTCGTTCCCTCTTCCGAAAATCACTAAATGAAATGAGATAGAACAACTAATTCTCACCTTGTCTCTTGCTACACATCAATCAATTTGTGAAGCCATTGTTCATACCTTGATGTCTGCTCGTACCGCTATGCCTGTTGATCACGAGTCGTGATGATCTATATTGAACGGTACCTATAAGCCTGGCTTCAATTATCTATTCATCTATTATCTTAATTACGCTATACAATTAAAAGAGGGGGATTCCTTTAGGTGTAAGATTGTAAGCACACAATTTGTTGACAGTACATGTTGCGAAGGTAGGTATAGTTCGGTTCACGAAAGTTGACCACAAATGGCGGCCGTCGCGCATATGTACATTCGTGCACCAATGGCGTTGCTCGATTCTTGACGCATTAAGGGAATGCGTCAAGAACGGAGCCACGCCATTGGCATTCCACCCGCGCCTCACCCCGCACCTCCACGGGGACCTAAAAAATGATTTCTGCGCAGTGGTCATCTTTCATGAACCGACCTATACTATCTCTAGTTTGTTGTGAATACGTATTCAATATCAGGAATATAATATGAAGCTAGTTTTAGTAACCACGAAAGTTCAAATTCATATAGGTATCGGAAATAAAATTAACGTATCAAGTTAAATGCTGCTACGAGGAAATACATTTTCTTGGCATAGGGGATGTTTTTTTTTTATGGTAATAGGCGGCAAACGAGCAGACGGATTGCCTGATGGTAAGCAATTACCGCCGCCCATGGACACAAGCAACACCACAGGAGTCGCAAGTGCGTTGACGCCCTTTGGGGTTGGGAAAAGGGATAGGATGAGGAGTGGGATGAGGGAGAAAGAATAGGGGATAGGGCCTCCGGCACTCTCACTCACCGAACGAAACGCAACAGTTTAGGTACTGTTACTTTAAGGCGATTTTCTGTGAGAGGGTAGTACTTCCCCGGTCGAGCCGGCCCATTCATGCTGAAATCAGCAAGGCTCTACTACCTTGAATGTGTTTTTACATCTTCATCAAAGCGCGTCATTCCTCTTTCAAAGAAATAATATTAATTTCCATATGTCTTCTATAATTCTATTAGCAGCCATGCCCTTGTAGAAATACCAATAGACTACCATGTAGTTTATCGGGTTACACGGCGCGAACCGCTGAATTTTCTGAGCTCTATGTGCGAATTGAGTTTTTAATTATCGCTTGCCCCGTGCCTCGAAGAGCCCGTTAATAGCTGTCGGTCTCTACTGTCATGATCTTTGACAGTCTTTATAGGGAGTCAGAAACTCTGAATATACTGGCACCAGTCTAAACCATGGAATATCGCTGTCCGTTTGGGTTGCGGAGGTCAGACTGGCAGTTGCTCTGTAGAAAAGCTAATATTCAGTCAAATCCTTTTAAGAGTAGTAAGTGGATCCTGGATCGCAACTGTGGTAGCGCTAAGAGTATGATGGTGTATTATTTTATAGTTAAACTCCCCCATATTGATGGCAATGACATATTTAATACCACTATTAGACCGATTTAAGAATTTAGGTAATTAGACTCTACCTCGAAGTTATACTCTGTGCTCCTTGAATACTTACATAATAATATGTATAAGCCAACTCGTTCGGCTTGTGTGCGCATACAGTGGGGTACTTTAAGTCAGGTATCTTACTAGAACCTATACAAAACTAATTAGTAATCTGTGCCTATACCATTCCTATGTATCCCTTTTCCTCTCTTTTCGATGGAGTTCGGCATTATTATATTTTAATTAGCTAAATAAGTAATTTAATGTTCACACTCCATGCACAATATATTATTTTTCAGCATTTTCACTTTACCAGTGAGACTCCCCTTTAACAGATTGATAGATAGTTACGAACTCGTTGTTGAGTTTATAATCACCATGGCAACACTGATGTGGGTTACTGTGTTGCCAACGGTGCAATATCACTAACTACGCTGTGTACTTCCTACAACTTTATGCGAAGTTATAGTAAAATGGCTTCTGCTATGTTTTTGTAGGTATGCAATACACTTGTAAGTTATGGACTATTATGAGCGAAATGTAGAAGTCAGTTTTGCAGGCTTTGTCGCATGTTTATGATAGTTTGGCTGCACGGTTGGCGTAGTGGTTTAAGCGGCCGCCTCGCTCGATTGACACTGCGCCGAGTGCTGTGGGTTCGATACTTACATGAAACAACACTTTGTGTGATCTAGAAATTGCTTGTTGTTTCGAGTCTGGGTGTTCATTGTGTCCGTTAGTTGTATGTATGTAAAGTTTCCCGCGGCACATGATGTGCCTAGTGCGGAAGTTGTTTTTTAAGAAAAGATAGAATTTTTTAGGGTTCCGTAGTCTACAACCCTTACAGTTTCGTCATGTCCGTCCGTCTGTCCGTCCGCAGCCTAGCTCAAAGACGCCTGGTGCTAGAAAGCTGATATTTGACATGAATATAGACATAAGATATTGCAACAAAACTGTAGAATAAAATTTAGGAGAATATTTTTTTAAGGGTATCTCCCCTACATATATATTGTACGGTCGCTTGAACCGCGCCTGGAACTGCGCCGATCTCGTCCCATGCACGAGACAACACTTTTTCGAAAACTCGAGACTAGATGCACTCAATTTTCGTAAAGTATCACTCGACACAGGATTTATAGACACAGGATTCACAGAGCGGAAGACACTTTTAAAAGATCAAAGATAAAAAAACATTTGCAATTGTCTTATAGCCGCAGGCCTACTTGATTCCTTTTCTGCGTCAATAAGGCTCCATCTGCAATCTTTAAAACAGCAGATGAGAAGGAGTGTGTTAACCACTACCTACTTATTTCATATAATAATCTTTTTTTACGACAACAGTGTAATATAAGCATTAGATGCAAAGCTATATTACAAATTACTAAATTTATAGGCAATATGTTACCGCAAGAAAATAAAAGTTGATTAAGGAAAATGGAGTATATGAAAATCTCATCTACCAAACCATGACTTCTCGGATCTCTTGATTGTCATCTAACAAGATCACAAAGCTGAGGCACAATTTTATTCTCATAATTAGGTATATTTATTCAAAATGCAGTTTCGCTAATGAAAAAAAAAATCTCGTAATATTTTAAATAAATACGTAGCAAGAGCCACATACCGTCTCACCTCCAACTTATAATACCCTACCAAGCCAAGTAAAAACAATGTTGGATAGATTAAAGGATATGCTGGGTAAACTCCATATAATTTGAGTTACAAAACTCTAACAAATTTGTTCTGAATTCTCTCCATCATTGCTTTATACTTGGCTTCATTCGGATTCCAAATACATGCATTACATTCTAGGTGACTTTTTACTAATGCTTCATACAAAGATCTTATGGCGCCAATATTAGTGAAGTCATTCGCCTGTCGCAATAAAAACCCAAGATTTCGATAAGCCCTTTGTCCTATATGCACAATATGATTACGGAAATTTAGGTTCGCACTGAAGCGAACACCAAGATCCGTTATCTCCGTGGCTCGCTGTAACAACTCCATCCCATCAACTCCACTCCATTCCATCTGGTACGGATAATAACTTGGGCTGCGCGCTCTTGTGTATGACAGTAGTGAACACTTGTCTATATTAAAATATAGTTTATTTTCCTTACTCCACCTGTTAACATTGTCGATGTCTTGTTGACGCAAGCAATGATCACCAACTTCTTTTACTATTAAGCTAAGCTTAATATCATCGGCAAAAAGAAGACAAGTAGCCTGTTCTATAACTTTCGGTAGGTCGTTGATCATTATAATGAAAAGAAAAGGGTCCAAATTACTCCCCTGACTCACTCCTGACCATGTGTTGTAGGGTTTAGAGTGACATCCGTTACAATCGACAAACTGACGCCGATTACGTAGATAGCTGGAGAAAAAAAATAACGTATGGGGTGTAAACCCTATGGAAGCTAGTTCCCTATTTAAAACACTTAAAATCTTACCTGTACCATGCCTTTATATAATGGAGATATGCTTACTCATTAAAAGAAATACGGCAGTCTTTACGAAATTCGACGAATCGTCCAGACACAAACATAAATTTAAATTACCTCACATACATTTAGAACTGTACAGAAGAAACGCATACTGCATGGCAATTAAATTATATAACCATCTCCCCCAATATATAAGAGAACTACCCATAAGAGTGTTTAAAAAGAAATTGTTTGAATTATTGCTAAGTAAAACATACTATAGCATTTAGGAATATTTCGAAGACAGATTCATACCCTAATTATTGTAAAACTATATAATTATCTAAAAATGTATTAATTTTCTTTTGTAATGCCACTATGATATTTTTTGTACCATTTGCACGTCCCATTGGACAGAATATGCCGAAAGCAATATTATGTAAATTATGACATCTGTAACACCATATTCAAGCAAATAAATAATTTCATTTCATTTCATTTCATTTCTGAAGTAGCACACCATTGTCGACTGTATCGAATGCTTTTCTGAAGTCCAGATAGGCAACATCCACCTGTAGTCCACTATCAACTACTGGTGTCATCATTGTCATTTGATGCAGCAGATTACCCGTTGTTCCCCTTCCCGGCCGGAAGCCGTGTTGTGCATCAGATACATGTGCGCTAACTTGTGTATATAAACATTGATGGATAGTCGTCTCAAACATTTTAGCAGGAGCGCAAAGAATCGCTACTGGTCTGTAACTGCTTGCTTCCTTACCACCCTTACCTTTTGGAACCGGTACTACTCGCATTACTTTCCAACGATCTGGAAATTTAGCGGACGTAATAAAAATATTAAATAAATGCAACAATGGTTCAACTAAGACTACTCGACAGTCCCTCAGTATAAAAGGTGGAATGCCATCTGGTCCCACTGACCGTTTGGCTGGAAGTCGAGCTAGCGCGGGCCACACATCTGAGAGCTCGAGGCGACCGAGGTGCGCCCACGCACCGCTCGGCGGCACCTCAGCGCACGCACGAAAAAAAAAGAAAAGATTCTATTGTATGTTCCTGCCTACATTGTATCGCTTACCCTGTGCGAGTATTAAGTACTCGTAAATTTAAAAAAGTAATAAGTCCAGGAAGGCAGTGACAGCCTAGGTGAGAGACCGAGGGCTGCTACGCAGAGGGTCTTGGATTTAATAAATTGGTACATGTAGGTACATCACCTATTATTCAACATTATAATTCTGAGACCCATTAAAACAACCCTTTACAAATAGAAGAAGACAAAACCGTCATAACACTCTCCTCTTCTGTGAACGGAATTTTATTATGTTTCCAATTTCCCAGTAGTTTAAAAAAATAAATATAGGTTAGTACTTACCTAATATTAATATAAAAAATAGAAAACATTCAGATTACCTTCACAGGGTAAACACTATCTATTTATAAAACGTCAATACTTGCAAGTAACCTTCATATATTTTCCTTCCTGCCCTCACGTAATAGTATTGGAACATCACATAACTGTCAGCTTAGTCGAGATTATCACATAATTTATCAAGCTGGCATCGACCCTGTACTACATAGGTATTGTAAGCGATTTTTATCCAACCTTTAGATATACGTAGCATAACGACTTACATTAGAAGACAATTATAGGAACTCCGACTGAGTGCACCAATAGCGCAGTGGCAAAGTTAAAGCAGCCGCCTCCCCACTTGTGTTGTATGTTCGATTCCCATCCGGAAAAGCTTTTGTATGACAGCTTCAAGACATCCAAGCCTTGTTCCTCATTCTCCTTTCTTTACCTTCTTTACTTACATATCGTATCGATGGCGTCACTTAATAATTTTGGCCAATTATTCAACCATTCGAATGGCTTTGGCCTTCCTTCATATAAGTTGTCAAGCGTACTCGCTTTCGGTCTTGCGGGGCACGTTAGTAAATGGCCCATCATTTGTGCTTATCTCTATAAATCCACGCCTTGACAGGTTGGCCCTTTATCTACCAACCCGGGTACGAACCTATAAAGAAAGAGGATAGAATAACAAGATATAAATTCCTGCTAGCTTTTTATATTACTAGTACTTACTACCTATCTACGAACGAACGGGAGTAGCTCTATTACCTACTGCAAATGATTTTTGCTGTAAAAAAAATAGTTAGCTTCTATATTATGGGCTGAGTACATACCGTATATCTATATACAGGGTGTCACAAGACCCATCTCCAAGGCCGAAGTCTACTCGTTGTGGACAACATGCCAAGTCATACTAACCAAAAATAATACCTGGGAAACGATTTTTTTTTTGAGTTTTTACATTTTTAAACCGAAATTAAAAGCACGCGCGTGCAATGTTCGAAATACCTACTTATCCATGGGGTTATAGGGCATCTAAAGAAAATATTGGCCGGGTAAATGCATCGATTTTGTACCTAATTAGAAAAAATCCATACTAAATTTGAGCCTCAATATCTCCTGAACCAGTAATTTCCCAGGTATGGTGCCGAAGTAAAAAAATGTTCATAGTGATTGGTACAACATGGGATTTCAGTTATCGTTAAGGGTCTTTTTACACCCAGTATATAAATAAATTGAACTATGACAAACACTTTAATGTAGTATAAGCATTCAATTTTTTGTCTTACTGTCTGTCTATCTTTTTGTTTATTCAGGGTAATCTCCTATCGCTGAACCAGCTGAACTAAGATAGAACGGATATCGTAAAATCGTATCATACAATAGTTGCTAGATTCCAGATATGTGTGTGGGCAAGTCGGTTGCGGTAGACCTCGAAAGACTTTCGTCGATAAAATTAGGGACGTATTGAAAAACGGAAAGGTCCTAAGCATCCGTAACCGGCGAGCATGTATGAAAAGAGTAATGAATGTGGAGGAAGCGCGTGAGGGTTGTAAGGATAGAAGCAGGTGACGTTATATTGTCTCTACCTACCCCGACGCGAAAAGGGCGTGAGCTTATATATGTATGTATGTATTCCAGTTATCAATGGTCCTACGAAAACCTACGAAATTATTTAATGACCGGATGAGCAATTGCTGAAATATGCAGCGTGAATATTCATACATTCTCGTACGATAACGATGAATGGAACTGAAAGTTTCAATTTTAGTATTTAAACTGAACATTCATCATCAGCCGAATGTTCAATCCACTGCTGGACATAGACCTTTTTTATTTGCGTCATAATAGTATTGCTAATTAATAGGAATATTAGGTCTTCTATTTTTATATTATACCCGACGGGTTATTCCAGGGTCTGTTGTCACAGATTTTTCCGTTTGTGCCCAAAGCTATGATTGCTTAATGTGTCTTCCTTAATCGTCTCTTACGACCCCCACGGCATTAAAAAGGGGATGGGCACTTTTTACTCTTACGGCCGGTTTCCATATTCTATCCATGGATTTGGAGATTCGAGATACATGTTTGACATATTTTGCACAGAGCTTATGTCAACTATGAATCCAAAACCTCAAAAAATGCATAATAGATCGATTATTGAATTCAGGCGGTAGTCGCTTCGTGGAATAGTCATATTCTGTAGAAAGAAGCAAATTACTTTGTCTATGGTCGGCGACTGTCAAAATTTTAATATCGAACGCCTATACTTTGACGTCACTAGGCGGGATTCGATACTGAATCCCCTTAAGTGTAATAAGAAGTCAACGAATGTGAAGGTGTCTGTGAAGCAATAACCTCGTATCACTTGACCCGCGCGCTCTTATACTTCTATAACTGACTAGCTGTTGCCGCATTTTCATAGAGTAAGCTAATTTTCAACCCTTACTTACCACCTTTATGTCAGGATCGTTGCAAATGGCGGCAGGCAAGATTCTATGTATGTATGTAGTTACTACCTTAGTGGCTCAATACCATGATTCATGTCTCCAGAATCCATCCCGAATACTGGGCACATAGGTGGACGCCGAGATGACCATGAAGCCTTCTCACAACACTGGGTAAAAGTACTTGGAAAGAGACATGAGGCGAAGTGTTTAGTTTAGAGAGCTTTGCCCAACATTGAGAGAGGAGAGAAAAGCAAGAAATTAATAAGAAGTGATGTTGTAGTATAAATTGAGAGATATGCCTGTTTGCCCTTAAGGTTATGATTACTTTAGATTGTCTTTAGGGATCTATACCACGTACAATCAAACAAGTCGGCGCTGGAACAGTTTGAAACAAAATCCCTTGGCTCGCTCATACAGTCGAGGCACACTAGAAACTGGTTTTGTATACGAGTGTCAATGTGCGTGTAAGGTAGCACTGAAAGCGACGATGTCTTGCTGAGGGATTCTCGCCTTTATGGTGGTCGAGTGGGAAGTTGTTCGACTGTACCTTTGTTTCGAGTATCCGATATATCGGCACTGTTGAAAGAGCCATGATCGCGGATCTACTGAAGAAAAGACACACCAAAAGACCAAGAAAGTTTAAATTCATATACTTATTACTGACCGCTATTAAAATACTTATAGTGTTGTACTTATTAAAGTAATGTGCATACGACCACAGCTATCTTGTAAACATCACTATTAATATGGATAAAATATAAAATATGTATTACTTGTAACTTATTTATAAACGACGATAAATGTTTAATAATAGGAACTTGATTCATATGAAAATATTTTCTTGTTCGACACTTTCTAGAGTGTAATTTCCTTTTTCAGAATTGCCTAGTACCTACCTACTAGGTGGGTAAGTATAAATTATTCTTACAAAATAAATTAGCGGGTCTTAATCGCATACAATTATCTAATTTAAGGTATAAATACCTATTTGTTTCCGATGTTTCGCTCGTATTGCAACGAGCGTGGTCGCGGAGATACTCCCTAATTTATTTTGCATGATGTATAATATCGATTAAATAATTCTTGTCTCGATATCATTACTATCATTATAAATCTGACAGACAACGTAAAGCCAAAGCGAATGGACGCAAGAAGCAAAAATTGCATATGTAGATATGTTCCTTGGGGACCATAGTGCTGCACTAAGAAAATATTTCCTGAAATTACCACGGATTTGGACATATTATCGGTTAAATTAAAACAGTTAAGTCATAAATAAAAAAATGTTCTGCTGTGGAGTGGTGTATTGCACAAATACCTGGTATGAGAATCAAATTCAGAGTACTCGGACGCTTACTGTGTCAACTCAACCCCTAAACCAACACTAACAATATTGATAGGTACATAACAGAAATTATTACCTTACTAAAAAATATTATGATTGACAACGGTAAACATGGCATTCATGGATCATTAAAATAATGGATACAAATTACACCTTAATTCCAAAACAAGCATTTGTTATTTGTTTACTGAAGAAATTACCCGCTAAACGTTTGCAATGAAGTGCCTGAAATGCAATTAAGCTAAGTAACACCATAATAAATTCCCATAAAATCTATACTTAAGAAAATTACGTTATCAAAAATATTGTTTTATCCACCCCACAACATTTTAATTCATGACAAACCCAAATTTTATTGACATTTAGTAAACACACCCAAGTCCGTGTCATCCGAATATAGCGAGCTCGCGCCACGCGAGCGGTCAGTGCGTGCGCCCCAGACTGTGGTATTGATCCCACCACCTGCTTGCCTTACTCGCCACCACTCCCACTCGCTCCACTTACTTCTTCTAGTCGGCCATCGCCCCGCGACACGATACCACATTAAAATAAAATACAATAAAAGACGCCATTTAAAAATATATTGCCGCTTTTGGCGCCTTTTCGCGCTCCAAAATCAAATAGTGCCGCGTTTTCGATAGCAGTGTACAATTCGATTCAGCCAGTAGTTACTTTTTTAAATCACGTGTTCGGAGTGTTGTGTTTTAGTGCGAAAAAGTGTTGCTTATATTGCTCGGTACACGTAATTGTACAATGAGGTGACTCACGACCTGGATCTTGGATGTCAGGCATTATCCAATTTAAAGCGTTAATATCGTAATTGGCCTCGCTAGCCCGTGCGCTACACCTAAATTGTACCGAATATTACAATCCTCATTAACATTTGAGTGTTTATTGACTCAGCGTTGAGTAAACACAAGTATTTTGAACAAAGAGTAACAAAACTAATTGCTTTCTCAACATACCGTTGCAACAATAGATAGCAAAAAAGGAAATTATTATCAGCCGTCTATCAGATGCAAATTATCACGCCACTTATAGACCCCTCTTGATAGAGAAGGATAGAGATATCTTCGTCTCGTCTGGCACACTAACCCGATAGAGCGTAATAACAGATTTTTCTTGTAACCACCTATCTATCAGCTGTTACCGTCCGGCCGTGTCAGATAGTAGATGTTTTTCATCGCACGGGGGGAAAATGCATAAAAATTTGCATAGTATCGCGTCACAGAGCTAGTTAGTTTATATAGTGAGTCAGACAGACGCCGGTGGCGGCGCGGACGGTAACAATTACGTTTTTTGCGCGAACTATTTTCTAAAACAGATAACCGCGCTTCTGCCTAGAAAACGAAACGTAACGATTTTTTATCGATTCTATTTTCGAATTTCGAGTGAATTGAACCGTTTTTGTGTTGTGTTACTTTTTCCAAATAGTGTTGTGCCTTGTGAGATGTGATTCGTCTTTTTTATAGTTGTTTTTTATAATGGAAAGAAGTGTTTTGGCGGAGCCGAGGCACGTTCAGTGGGCTTCTGAAGTAAGTACTTAGTTAATAAACAAAAAATATCGTTACTTTATAGATTACATAAAATTGGAACCATAATACGACCAAAATAGTTTTTGTTGTACATTGTTAAAATATAATCATGTTATTGTATAGCAAAAAATATACTTATGCTATTATACTTATTACCTAACACATTACAGTTAGTCTAATTACATTATGTAAACAGTAATATTCATTTGCTGTTATAATAACAACGCAAATTTAATCCGGAGAAAAAAAAACGTGTTTTCCTTACGCAATCAAACCTTTTAATGACATACTTAAATACAAATAAAACTATTTTCATTTTTAAACATTTACGTTTCAAATTTCAGTTATTTTATTTTTTTATGTTTTTGTCTTTGGCTGCATACATAACGACCTCTGCCCTCCCTTCGCGTGTGAAACAGTGGCTTTGTAGTGTGAATTATAAATGTGAATGGGATTTTTTTATGAGCACTCACACACCCAGACCTCAGTATGAAATTATAAGCTGTGCAGTCTATTGTACTCATAATCTGTGGAACAATGGTAAGATCTTCGTAATACTTTTTTACCCTTTTAAAACCTAATTTGATCATTATTTACGAAATAATTTGTATTCGGTTTATAATGTTCATTAACATAAAACATATTATTTTTAGACAGTAAAATGTGCTTTTGATTATTTATATTATTGAAACTCAATTAAAAATTGCTTTAAACTTTATGCTCGGTCGAAAGTGGCGGGTATCTTATATTTTCCACGTTTTTTTTAGTCATTTGGAAACCTCGAATTTTGGCGCGTAGGTATATTAATATTTTTATAATATGGCATTTATATTAATGTATATTTCGAATTAGTAGATATTTATGTTTGTTCGTTTATGTTAAATGCTGATAAAATATTTTAGCTTCGGTACTTTTAGAGCTTTTGTTCTTTTTTTAACATGACGTGACACGTGGATTTTGACTACAAAGATTTTTTTATTCTTTGATTCCAGTAGGTATCAGTCTTAAGATCAATACACCATTAAGATTAACACCTGGCTGTTGTGTAGTTATTTCAATCTAGCCACCTTTAATCAGGAACATGTAAAATTAAAATGGCGAATTTCGTCTTCAGTTACACAGAGTAACAACTAGGTAGAGCCTTTCTCGAAAGGTAAAAAATTTACAAATCAAGTAGCGATTAATTCTAATACACTACGTTTCTTTTAATGTGTACCACGTGCTTTGTAAATAGAACCCATTTAATAGCTAAATATTACCCGCTATGTTTAATGTAGATTTTATATTCATTTATCAGAAAAATCCACCTGGCACACTACTGACGGAAACTTGTTTATAGTAACTGGGTAATTTCCCGAACGAAAGAATTCCCAATTTCGAGGAATTTCTCCCTATTAAAAACTCCCCTCTGTTGCGGCCGTTGGGGTTTGGCGTTTGTTGGGGTGCCTGCTTACCCCATAGCTACCAGCTATGAGATATCAATTTATTTCGCCACAAACCATTATGGAAGCCAAAATGCGAGCTTATTAAAATACTCGTATGCAAATATTCGTATGCATATCATTTTGGTATTTATTGATTATGTTTATATCTACTTTAATACTAGCTTCGAGTGAGCTTACCCACTAGATACAAGAGTACAATTAAGGTCGACCTCACATTGGGCAGCGTCACCTCTAGCGTACGCTCAGCGTGTGCTTGGCGTTCACTCTATAGTACAAAGTGAACGCCGGGCGCACGCCGAACGGATGCCGAGCGTACGCTCGAGGAACGCTCATGACCAATGAGAGGGAGGCCTTAAGAAAATGATTTCCCTTTACTAAAGATGAATTCCATCAGGGTATTCAGGATCAATTTATTTTGAAAAACTAAACGTTTTGGTGTAATTCATGGTGACTATTGGTCACTAAATACTTTTAATATTTCGTGACTTGTTCACTAGTAAGTAAGTAGGTAATGCATTTATGGGCACACCATAACAACTACTTATTTTATGTAACGCGTCTATTAAAAAATGTAGGGGAGGGTTGAATATAAAAGGTAAAGTACCTTGCAATTGCCCCGACGACGTTTCGCAATGGGTTTTAGCCGTGGTAATAGGAAGACTTTGTCAAATTACAACCACAATAACAAATTGTCTTAGACTTAGTTTCAAATCAGGTTTGATCAAAATCAAGACCAATTTTAGTCACTAGTTGCGACCACAATAACCAATCCTGATCGTCGCATAATAACCAGCTCCCCTAAGAAACAGATTTACAACTACAACCTAGTTTCTTTGCTATATTATCACTATAAAAAGTGTTACTGATTTCAATTTATTATTTCAATTAAATGTCTGGTGTGTGACCTTCGCAAAGTGATTAGTGTTTGTAGCGTTTGTGCTAGGCAAGTTAGAATTTAGCAGGTTTCCTAGAAAGCACGTGTTTAGTAAGGTTTTAATCTGTCTGGCGAAATGGCTTGTCGCGTTAGCTAGTTTATATTACCATACAAGCGTCTCGGCTTTGCTCGGGTAGTACATTGCATACATATTTTGTGTCGGTATTGACACAGAACGTTTTACAAATTATACGTCCCAACCTTCCACCCGAATCACTCCGTCCACAGGTAAATCAAAACCGAATGAAAATCCGTTCAGAAGTTTTTGAATTTATCATGAACAGACAAAAGCAGACTAAGGCCCTTCTCTCACGAAGCGACTCTCAAGATATTTGTGTTTCGTATCCGTATCCTACGCGTCGGTTGTGAGTAGCCGCCATAGATTTTCAGCTAATTTCGCACACGACGAGACGCTCACGCTTCGACGACGCGTTTGATGTCAGTCGACTCAGTCGCTCGCTACCGTATTGCTGGTCGCACGCTACCCGAGTCGTATACCTATGCGTCGCATTACAAAATGGCGGCAGAATAAACTTTTAAAATTATTTTTGTGCAGGAGGTAGAAAATTATCCATGTTTGTATAATTATAAGATGCCAGAGTACGTAAGAAAATATGTTACAGAAAAGGCGTGGATTGAAATTTGGAAAAAAAATAATCTAACAGGTTATTTTTATAGGTATATATTAAATGTATACTCAATAATTATATTGCCAAGGGAGCGAAGCATGTGGGGTTATTAGATAGTTGGCGAGAAAATTTCTCAGATTTAGATTCAAATAATAATTATTCTTTTGACATTCAATAAAAATGACGACTCGTCATCATTTCGATGCAGTTCTCTAGTAGCGACTACTGCCCTACAATTGATATTTTTTCGATGTACGAATGCACCCAGAATCTTCTTTAATATTTCGTTTATTATTGTAATATAAATACTGAAATGAAATATGAAATTAAATAAAGTTTTATTTTTGCCATACATACATACACTACAAGGACAAAAAACGGATCAAAGATATACATAATTAGGTATACACACCAGAGTAAAAATACAAACACATTAATTTTGAATATGGCAAAAAATTGTCTTCATCGCTAGAGTCACTAGACACCGTCGTACGAATGTTGTTATTTAAATGATAAAAAATAGTCTCATTAGCGTAGCATCGTGTGCGGCAACGAGTAGCATACCAGTAGGCGATCATGGTTTGCATCTCAGTCCCGTAGCATTTCAATAGCTTCGTGAGAGAAGGGCCTAAGCCTCACGTGGCAGAGGTCTTTATATTATACAGTAAAATTTAAAAATTAATGTATCAGATATCTAATTTTACTTCAGTATTCCAGCCGTCAGAATATTTGCATTTTATTTATTTATTAAACTTCATGTACAATACATTTGTGTAGGTACAATGGCGGACTTAATGCTAAAAGCATTCTCTCCCAGTGAACCATAGGGTGATGCAGAGATTGTCATGATAGGTGTACAAAATAGTTATAAAAGAGGAAGATATAGATAGGGTATAACAAATACACATAATAATAAAGAAATACAATACAACATAATCATATCATATTATCATATTATATTTTCTAAAAGTTATAATTGCTAAGTTTACTGGCTTTTAGGGGCGGCACATACCTGACGGAAGATCCGTCGCGTTTTATCCGTCGCGTAACGCCAATACATACAAATGTATAGAAAAACGTTCAACCTTTCACACCTGACCGAAGATCCGTTAGTACGTCGAGCGTACTGACGGATTATCCGTCGACGTCGCGCGCACCACGCAACACGTGAATTTTGACCATTGAGTAAGGAATATACATGGAGAGGGCAAATAGTAGGTACATATAGAAAAATTACATTATACACATATATTATTATATTTTTTATTTTTATAGACTCACGCCTGTATCCCCGGAGGGGTAGGCAGAGGTGTAATATTACACCCACATTTCACCATGATTTTTTTTATACACATATATACGAAATCGACATAAAGCCACCAAACATAGTGTTGTCTCGTTTTGTCTTAGGGATATCTCTGTGAGAAAAAAAGAGATAGAGAAATGTCATTCGTGCCACTGTCGCCATATTTTTTGCCAAGGTTTGTGGTACATCTGCTGTGAAATCTAATAATAATTTTGTTTTTTGCATAAATATGTCTAAAAACCAGATGAATCAGTGCTTCAGGCTGTGTGTTTCATTACCGTATGTATGGTGCCATTCATGTCCAGTACTTTCTCAGCGACACAGTATCGATATTGGCTCTCAGAGAATATTTTGTTACATGTTTGATACAAGGGTCGTTCTTCACTTTGCCATGTTCGCCCACATTTGCATTATGAAATAAACTAATCTGACAAAAGATTTAAACTAACTAAAGTAACTTACTACAAAAATGTATAGGTTTCCTCTGACCGGCTCCATATCGATATCGATTATATTCTGGAGTACAACCCAAATCGCAGTCATTTTAAATTGCCCAACATTTCTTAGGTATGCACGCTAGTTTCGTAGGTAGGCACGCTAAATTCGTAGGTATTGGACATGCCATATCCATGTCATTCCCAGATCGGTGATTTTGAGTGACGCGTAGTAGAGTAAGATTCCAGGGCCGCCAGACCTTACTTATTTTTTCAGAAACGAAATGTGTATAATAATGTAGTGTTAGTATGTGCTATGAGTGTACGCATACTTGCTAGCCTGGATCGTGGGCCAATTTTTAGGTATGAGGTTCTAAAGGTCTACGGGAATTACTGCCGTCGTAATGAGTCTGGCAGAATTATTTATGATTTTAATAACATTTGATAAAAATACCTAAAAACCAGCACTGAGAATTTGTCTGAGTCTGAGTGTTCATTGTGTCCGTCAGTTGTATGTTTGTAAAGTCCCCCGCGATACAGGATTTATTCCTAGTGCGGGAGTTGTCTTATTAAACAAAAAAAAAAACTAGAATATAAAACATGAAGAACACGATTTGTAACCAAAATCCTCTTTTACCAAAGATTCTACATTTACAGTTAATGCGACGTAGAGGCGTAAGAAGTTAGAACCATGAGAAAGAACAGGCAATAAATCTCACGGCTACGCCTTTTAATTTCCAAACTTTATATATTAAAATACTTACATAGAAAACATTTTGTGTCATGCGCTGCAACTGTAACCCCTTCTATATCATTTGTATAAATTTTCTTAAAAACCGTAACCAAATCGTATCATCGTCTTTTGATTTTGAACCTTCATACCTATATAGGAAATATATTCAAATAACGCTTGTTGGCTACTATAAAAATCTCTTAAGTCTGACATATTTTTAATAGTCAAACTCGAATTACAATATAAATAACTACCGGTCTTCAGTGACTACATAACATCAGGGAACACGAAAAATGATTAGGTAAAAGAATATGACAGTAAAATATTGAGCTGCCCTGAGTACGGCCCTGCACGAACAAACTTATATGTGTGCATAATAGCCAGGCTTTTAGCAAATGTGTGCAGATACGCTCGACGCATTTTCCGTCAGGTGTGTTCCGACTCATTTGACGGAATATACGCGACCGAAGATACGTTCGACGGATCTTCCGTCAGATATGTTCCGCCCCTACTCGCAGTGCCGCCCATGTGGGTGTCGACGCTACAAAAACTAACCTGGTTATGTGTTCCTTTGGATAGGTTTTGCGAGAAAGAGTAACAAACATGCACCCTTTCATCCTCACAAACTTTCGTGTTTCTAATAGTAGTAGGAGAGCAGGATTAAACAACTTCCCTGCTGGTTGTCTATTGGCATAATCTGGCGAACAAGGCTCACTGTGGGGTGCCCGATCGATTCTCTAGTGCATGATGATTCTCCAGTAGCAAGTGTTTTAGATTGTTCTGTGAGAAAATTCTTTGGAAATGTGTTTGATAAACTACTAATGAGTTCGTTTGTTATGGCGTCATTTAAATACAGCTATTTCAAAGAACTTTAAACGTTTGAAAGGTTTGGAACTCCAACCGCTCAAGGTTAGGTTATCATAACGACAGATGTCTGACAATAAAGACATATTTATTTCAGCATTTTGGTTGTCACAAGTCAAAACCCTATTCTAGATGATTTTCCTAGCTAAATGGCTTCTTGAGAGGCCGAAACAAACTCAAAGTCATCGCTTTTTTGTCACTTCAATTTCTCTCACCTTTTCTTGATATTCAATGTTAAGGTACCGGTTCTAACTCCGTTGGGTATTTAAGGTTGGAATGGGTGGCTTCGTTTAAGCATACCAGGGGATCTAGTCCTAGCTTGCACGCTCGATTATTACGGTGATTAGTGAATAGTCAACGGGAACATTTTTCATACAATGAGGGTCTTTGATATTTCTTCTACCACCAGACAGCGCTTAGTATGCGTCAGGTCCATACTGACGTCAGATATACACAGACGCGTACACACACATAATACAAACAAACACAGACGTACGAAAATATAGGGACTTTGACAAGGGCTTTGACAGTTTTGACAGGTTTCTGGACCTGATGGCTCAGTGCTGCCGCGTAGTAAGCGTCATTTCAGAAGACCCTCATTACTAAATGCACCCCCTGGCGGTCTCTACTAAAAATGTATTGTTTATTATTTGTTCACGTCAACTATTCACCACAGTAAGAGATGTCTTGCCTGCCGGCTGACCTGTGGAATTAGTGTGGATACAGGTTGAATGGCCGATGATTAGGATGGTCCTTGCACTGGATTAGTAGGCAATAAACGTCCGGTAGCCGAGGCTAAAATACTTCTGTGCTTTTATTATAATAAGTACATAAAAAAAAGTTGTTGAAAAGACTGTTATCCATGGATAGAGTCACTAGCATTAATAAGGTCTTACCTAAGCTCTACTGACTTTAAATAATTAAAGTATTTTAGAATACATATTGTATTGCAATATTTGTAATATTAGTTGCTATTTATGTCAGCAGTTTCACTTCAGTTTTATATATATTGCACCTTGATTTTCTGCATCACCCAATGAATAACTGGCAGAGAATGACGTGGAAAAATGTGTAACAGGTCTTAAAAATATGTGACCAGTAGCTGAAATAACTATTTATGAGGATACACATAAACTTAAAAATAAACATCATAAACCATCAATAAGCATCTGTGATTACAATAATATCAAAGTAGAGCAACGAAACATTCATATATATCTCTGCATATGTACTTAATATTAAGTGTTATTGCAGTAACTCAGTCGTGTAACAACATACTTCAAAGGTGCACGCCACTTACATTTATTAGTTATTACACAGTTGTAACATGTTTTTATTATCTTTATATTCACTAGGAAGTAATAATTCTACTTTTATTTTATTGTTAGGTAGAGAACTACATATTTTTTTAATAATATTGGAGCAGTGTAACTATATGAAATGTCTGTATAGATCAGTAATGTACAATTTTATAGTACAGTTATAAGTAGAATATAGAAATTTGAGAAAATATGGCAATCCAATATAGGCCGAGGGACGAAAAGGGAAAGCGAGGCTAAGAAGAATATGATGGAATGTGTGAGGATGGATATGAAAGAGAAATGGGATGAAAGCAAAGAACATAATATTTAATTCTGCCATTTGTTCATTTACAATAATTTACACTTGGAAAGTGTTGTAAATTACCAAAATGCAGAATTCCTCCTTGCTTCACTCACTCCTATCAAGTTGCTCATGCATACTCTTCTGTTAAGGGTACTTCTGACTTGTCCTTTTTTCAGGATGTCTCCAATCTGGTAAGGGAACTTCCGCCTAGGTCTTCCTCTTTGTCCTGTCCCATTCACACTTGCCTTATACCTATATCTTCTTTGTCAGTCTATCGTCATCCATCCTCTCCATGTGCCCAAACCATCTTAACATGCCTTTCTCAATGCTTGTCACTACATCTTCTTTTACCCCACAACACTCTATTATCACACAATTCTTTACCCTGTCGGTCAAAGATACACCACACATACTTCTCAGTGCTCTCGTTTCTACAGCATTTATTCTACTTTCAAATCTCTTCTGCCATACCCAACTTTCACTACCGTACATAAGGATAGGCACTAATACCCTCTATGCACAGCCAAACGTGCCTTTTTGGACACGTTTTGGCTATTCATAAACGCCTTCAGAGCTCCATTCACTCTATTACCTGCATTAACTCTTCTTTCAATATCTTCTTCGTTCTTACCATCTCTTGTAAACAACGTACCTAAGTATACAAACTCATTCACTTGCTCCACTCGTTGTCCATCGATCAAAACATTACAAGCCGTAACGCATTCCTCCTTTTCAAAAACCATAACTTTCGTTTTACTTACATTCACTTTCATTACTTTCCTCTCTAACGCACCATGCATAATTATAAACATCGCCTGCAATTCCTCCGCTGAAGACGCAAGTATTACCTGATCATCAGCATAAAGGAGGCATTTGACAAGTAACCCATTCATCCTTAATCCGCAGTCACTATGTTTTAGATCTTGCAAACAACTGTCCATAAAGAGATTAAACAGCCACGGCGACGCTACACATCCCTGTCTAACACCTTTCTCGATGGTAAACCAGTCAGTGTATGCCCCGTTTATCCTCACACAAGCTCTAGAATCCTCGTAAAGGGATTTCAGAGCTCGAATGAGGCTGCTATCCACCCCATTCATTGACAGCACCGACCACATTTCATTCCTCACCACTTTATCGTAAACCTTTTCCAAATCCACGAATGCGCAATAGACCTTTTGACCTTTGGCCAAAAACTTTTCGGCTATGCTTCGCAAGGAAAACACCTGATCCGTACATCCCATACTCTTTCGGAATCTCGCTTGTGCATCCCATATTTTCAAAACTTAATAGCTTTAAAATAACATATTAAAAAGCGCTATTTTAGGTAAATATTTCTTAGTTAAATGAACTCTTGAGAGGAAAAGCTGAAACCAACCCAAAGTTAGTTTTTCCTGTTATTTCTTTGTCTGTCATCTTGTCTTATTTTTTTTTAATGTCCAGACATAATGATTTATTATGCGAATACAATACAACGAGCCTAACGTTTATAACTGTCTCAGCCTGCTGATGGCCCGTATTCAACAGCCACAGTACGGCTCAACCTTTAAGATTGAGAGAGTCGTACGACGGCTGTTACTCCGTCAATCCCAAATTATAATGTGAGCCAACCAGGACACGAAGATGATGATGATAAATGCTATATTCCAATATTTTAATACAATAATTTTAATACAAAAAAAAAACCGCCGGCTTTGACTAGTCATACAGACAGATTTCTTCTGCGCAACCGCTTTTTTACGAGGTACATATATTATATTTCTCTCGTAAAAACTCGACTGAGAAACGGCTGGTAATATCAAACCTCGGGTTATGAGGCTATGTCTCTATGTGTAATTTGATATTTTATTATAATTCTTAATTATATTTCATCTCGTTTAATGTAGATCAGGTCAGGTTGAATCAGGTATTACGAATGTAGATGCGAAATGCTGCGCAGTGCACAGTTTCTATCTGTTTATATTTATTTTTGAGTTACTGACTGACTGACTGACAGGCAAGCCAAAACTATTTTTTTTTCATAAAAAGACAATTACGCTTGTATCAAAAAACCACATATTTCCGGTACATTCTACGACAATTTTAGATAATACCTAATAAAACTAATGATTACGATAAATTGATTACTTTTTTATCTATAAATCAATTTGAAAATAAATAAAAAATATTTGTAAGTAAGTAAGTAAGTAAGTAAGTAAGTGTTTTTATTTGCAAGAACATGGTAGAAGTAGATACAGTTGGTCGTTAGTATAGAGTACAGCATATTCTATCATAGGTACTTTGATGTGCAAATTTTATACAGTAGTAAATTATTAGATGAGATTAACTAAATTATATAAGATATTACAATTATTATCAATGTATTACACATGCAGAATTACAGTATTGAATTGCCCTGGATTTATTACAAACATCAAAATGTCATTGTGATAATAAATTAAAATTTATATTATTAATTATATTAATGTCGTTAGTATGCAAATTATAGATTTCTATTCACTAAAATGTCAAATTATCATTAAGATATTCACGGATGTCATAATACATTTTTTCCAATAATATGTCAAATAGCCTACGCTTAAATAATGTCACAGGTAATTCTTTCAAGCCACTGGGCAGATGATTGAATATTTTAATGGCCATACAATAAGCATTCTTTTTATGCAATTCTAATCTTATTTTCGGTAGTCGTAGCCTATCTTTGTGCCTAGTCCTAGAGCTTTCGTCACCAAATTTTACAAATAGATTGGGATGTTTTTTTACAAATATGCACATGTTGTGAATATAGATGCACGGTAGTGGAAGGATCTTATGCTTTTTGAATAGTGGTTTGCAGCTGTCCAGAAAGCCGGCACCACACATAGACCTGACGCACCTCTTCTGTGCTTTAAAAACTCTATCTGCCTCTGTCGGGTTGCCCCATACAATGATACCGTATCGAAGAATTGACGACACGTATGCGTGGTATGCCATTATTGCGGTTTGTAGATTTACAATCTGGCTTAGTTTTCTTAATACATAAACATAGCGATCTATTTTACTTAATACTCTCTCAATATGTGGTTTCCAATTACAATATTTGTCGACACTTATACCCAAAAATACGCAATCGTTGACAATATTCAATGAGTTATTTCTGTGGCAAATATTGATATCACATGGGTTAGCATTGTAGGTCTGAAATTGTATAATATTAGTCTTCGTCATATTAATTTTCAGATTATTATGTTCTAACCAAGTTACAGCGTTGTCAATCGCGGCGTTTATTTCATCGGCTAGTGCGGTTTTGTTTTTGCTTTTTACGAGTAATGTTGTGTCATCAGCAAATAGAATGCATTTCTGATTCATCGCATCTGGGAGGTCGTTTATGTACAGCAGAAACAGTAATGGAGCTAAAAGACTGCCCTGTGGCAAACCGCAGTTGTTTGGACGGTCAGCCGATTTAAATTGAATTTGTTGCGAATTTTCAATTTTGGTTATTTCCACATACTGTAGTCTCTCTGTGAGATAGCTTTTAAACCAGTCGTTTGCCGTTCCGCGTATACCGTAGTTGTGTAGTTTCGAGAGAAGTGTTGTATGACAGACAAAGTCGAATGCCTTTGTCATGTCTATAAATATACCAGCTATGTTAGATTTTTCGTTTAAGCTTTCAGTGATATATTTGATTAAGCAGAAGCATGCCAATGAAGTGCAGCTATTTTTCCTAAAACCAAATTGTTGTGAATTGAGTATGTCACAGGATGATATGAATTGTTCTATTTTATTATATATAATTCTCTCAAATACTTTGGCAATCACGGGGATCAAGGTTATGGGTCTATAATTGTTTACATCTGTTTTGTCACCTTTTTTATACATAGGTATTATTTTTGATTTCTTCAGACGACTTGGGAATATGCCTTCTGATATTGACAAATTTATGACGTATGCAAGCGGGGCTGCTAAGGTTTGAGCACAGCTTTTAAGCACTTTTGTACATATTTCATCATATCCTGTGGAGTTAGTTATCTTTAGATTTTGTATAGCTTTGTGTATGTCGCTGTTATCTGTTGGTGTCAAGAATATTGTTTTAGAATTTTGAGGAATGGAAGGTGTATTATTTGAGTTAGTCATGATATTGTTATTATTAAGTTGATATTATTAAGTTGATTATTAAGTTGTGATATTGTTTTGATTAATATTAATGTAAAATCGTTTCGAAACGGCCTCTTAAATCAAAAATAGGCATATACTGCTATTTTTGGGTGCAATTTTCTCTCTATTTTTACATTTATTTAGATTTTCAAAGATAGAATAGGGTAGTAAATATAGTCAACTCAAAAACAATTAGATTTTTTTTTTCAAAATATTGTAAATTGACTCAAAAAAAGCAAAAAATCATCTTGAATTTTTCTTCTATTTTGCTCGCATACGTGTGTCTTAATTTGTGGCAATAAGGTTCGTTTTATTTAGCCACTTTCTTGATTTATATATTCAAATTCTGCAATGAGATCTCAGTCTGCGCTTGAGCGCCGTCGGGAGTGGACTCTATGTCGCTTGTCGCTGCAGCCCGAAGACGAAAAAAGCAATATACGAATACAAAATATTCGCTAAAATCAATTTGATACTTCTCGTATTCTGTGCGAATTACGTACAAGTAAATTTCTTTTGTATAAATGGACATTATTACTTTATTTTCTCCGTTATGTTGAGTCAGGATATATTTCGGTATTTAGATATTATTTTGTTTCTTGCGTTGAAATCTGGTAAGATTATCTGGACTGATGGTATACCATCCCGTTCAAGTGTTGCGACTGGAACTCATAAAAGAGTAGACCTAGTTATGCCAGGTTGGGGCTCATTTTATTTGTTTTGGTGAGACCCTACCACTGGTACTAGTGAAGTAACCTTCCAAGGTTATTCGATGAGTCTTGCTGGTACTCATATGTGAGTAAAGCTACGCATGCCGAGTTTGGGCTCATTTTGTTTGTACATAAGAGACCCTACCACTGGAACTTATGAAGTAACCTTTCAGGGTTATTCGATGACTCTTACTGGTACTCATATGTGAGTAGAGCTAGGCATGCCGAGTTTGGGCTCATTTTGTTTAGACATAAGAGACCCTACCACTGGAACTTATGAAGTAACCTTCCAGGGTTATTCAATGACTCTTGCTGGTACTCATGTGTGAATAGAGCTAGGCATGCCAAGTTTGGGCTCATTTTGTTTGTACATAAGAGACCCTACCACTGAAACTTATGAAGTAACCTTCCAGGGTTATTCAATGACTCTTGCTGGTACTCATGTGTGAATAGAGCTAGGCATGCCGAGTTTGGGCTCATTTTGTTTGTACATAAGAGACCCTACCACTGAAACTTATGAAGTAACCTTCCAGGGTTATTCAATGACTCTTGCTGGTTCTCATGTGTGAGTAGACTTAGGCATGCCGAGTTGGGGCTCATTTTGTTTGTACATAAGAAACCCTACCACTAGAACTTATGAAGTAACCTTCCAGGGTTATTCGATGACTCTTGCTGGTACTCATATGTGAGTAGAGCTAGGCATGCCGAGTTTGGGTTCATTTTGTTTATACATAAGTGACCATACCACTGGAACTTATGAAGTAACCTTCCAGGGTTATTCAATGACTCTTGCTGGTACTCATATGTGAGTAGAGCTAGGCATGCAGAGTTTGAGCTCATTTTGTTTGTACATAAGAGATCCTACCACTGGAACTTATGAAGTAACCTTCCAGGGTTATTCAATGACTCTTGCTGGTACTCATGTGTGAGTAGAGCTAGGCATGCCGAGTTTGGGCTCATTTTGTTTGTACATAAGAGACCCTACCACTGGAACTTATGAAGTAACCTTCCAGGGTTATTCGATGACTCTTGCTGGTACTCATATGTGAGTAGAGCTAGGCATGTCGAGTTTGGGCTCATTTTTTTTGTACATAAGAGACCCAACCACTGCAACTTATGAAGTAACCTTCCAGGGTTATTAGATGACTATTGCTGGTTCTTATATGTGAGTAGAGCTATGCATGCCGAGTTTGGGCTCATTTTGTTTGTACATAAGAGACCCAACCACTGCAACTTATGAAGTAACCTTCCAGGGTTATTCGATGACTATTGCTGGTTCTTATATGTGAGTAGAGCTATGCATACCGAGTTTGGGCTCATTTTGTTTGTACATAAGAGACCCAACCACTGCAACTTATGAAGTAACCTTTCAGGGTTATTCAATGACTCTTGCTAGTTCTCATATGTGAGTAGAGCTAGGCATGCCGAGTTTGGGCTCATTTTGTTTGTACATAAGTGACCCTACCACTGGAACTTATGAAGTAACCTTCCAGGGTTATTCGATGACTCTTGCTGGTACTCATATGGAAGTAAAGCTAGGCATGCCGAGTTTGGGCTCATTTTGTTTGTACATAAGAGACCCTACCACTGGAACTTATGAAGTAACCTTTCAGGTTGTTCAGGTTTATTCGAAGACTCTTAGTGGTACTCATATATGAGTAAAGCTAGGTATGTTCCAGTGGTAGGGTCTCTGATGTTCATACAAAATGAGCCCAAACTCAGTATGCCTAGCTCTACTCACATATGAGTACCAGCAAGAATGATCGAATAGCCCTGGAAGGTTACTTCATAAGTTCCAGTGGTAGGGTCACTTATGTACAATCAAAATGAGCCCAAACTCGGCATGCCTAGCTCTACTCACATATGAGAACCAGCAAGAGTCATCGAATAACCTTGAAAGGTTACTTCACTAGTACCAGTGGTAGGGACTCACTAAAACAAATAAAATGAGCCCCAACCTGGCATAACTAGGTCTATTCTTTTATGAGTTTCAGTCGCAACACTTGAATGGGATGGTATACCATCAGTCCACATAATCTTACCAGATTTCAACGCAAGAAACAAATTAATATCTAAATACCGAAATATATCCTGAATCAACATAATGGAAAAAATAAAGTAATAATGTCCATTTAGGTATATAAAAATAAGAAACTTATTTGTACGTAACTCGCACAGCCAGACCTATAACACATAGATGATACATATCACAAAAAACTCTAAGTCTCAAAGTTATTTAGTTGAACTACATTTCCGCAAGTTACCCTACGTAGTACGTACTGTTGCCGCCGTGTCGCTGTAGTGACGCGATTTTGTACCTACTAATTTTGTAAACGCGTCCTTAAACCACTACGCCAACCGTGCAGTCGACTTACTACGGCATTCAATATTTGATCTATAGATAGATCTGTAGATTTTAGATTCGTTTTTGACATAAGCTCCATACAAAATATGTCAAACACGAATCTCGAATCTCAAAATCCATGTATGAATATTGAAAATGGACGTTATTAGACGCAAGAAACTGAAATTTGTCATGTATGTTCCTTGGGGGTCGTGGGGTGTACTAAGAAGTGATAACCCGAAATTCCCAAAAAATCGGGCAGAAGCGGCAAAATCAAGAAACATGTGCAGATGTAGCTGCGGGCATTTTAATATAAAATACCTGTTTTACAAACAAAACATGTGCCAGACTTCACTCCTGCTGTCAAAATGGCCGATCGAACTTTGCCACCTGATGGCAAATAGGCACAGTCCAAGCTCTACAAAGATTGGACCTTGAAGCCGGTCTATCAGGTTTTGTATATTTTAAACCCTTTTTTTGCCGCCGAGGGTTAAAGAACCTTTTCTTTTTTTCTATTAGCAACTTCTAGCATTCTAACTACTTATAAAAATCCTCACACTATAATAATAATTTATCTTATTTCCTTGAAATATTTTGGCGTTCATTTGTTTATAAGCACATCTATTGACCAATTATTTTAGCGCCTGTTTCACCACTGTCCAGTAAGTCCTGGTTAAACTAAGTAGTTAGAACGAAATTTGTATGAATTTATTTGCCAAGTGGCAAATAAATTCATACAAATTTCGTTCTAATTTTGAATTTACCTGGAAGGTAACACTTATTTAGAGGTGGTGAAACAGGGCCTTAGTCTTATACAGGGTACTTTTCATTACATTACAGAAATTATGTAGCACTGCCTCTGTGGTCCAGTGGATAGTGTGTGCGTCTGCTGATCGGGAGATCCTGAGTTCGATTACTGGGTCGGGCAAAAATATTACTGATTTTCCCGAATTTTCAGTAGCAGCACGGAGTCTGAAAATGACAAAATCTCGCCCCCTATTACATACGCACCTAAAATTCATAAGGCGAAATGAGGGTGTAATATTACACCTCTGCCTACCCCTTCGGGGTTACAAGCGTGAGAAAAGAAAGGTTATAACCATAATACACAACGTTATAACATTATCAAGAATTTTCAAGAAAATTTTCCGTCGTCCATCTTGTGTTTATCGTTGCGTGATATGGCCACTTAGCTGTCAAGTTAAAAATGCAGCTGCTTGTATCCCCATGTCTCCCCAGACGCTAATGGAAGACCTTCGCACGACCACGCTATTAGCAAACAGTTTTGTAAATAAATAGAGAAAATAAAATGTGCACGCGATCGGGCTTTGCTTAGCTAGTGGTTTAGCAACGAAAAGTCAGCCGCTGAAAAGACATAGCAGTGTTTGTTTAAAGAAATGTTATGCATTTAAAATAATAATATAATATAATAATATTCTACCACATTCACACAACACCATCTAGTCCCAAACTAAGCAGAAGCTTGTACTATGGGTACTAGATAATGGATAAACATACATATATACTTTTTTTTTGTAAATACTTACATATTAGGTATACATAGAAACACCCAAACCAAGACAAACATCCATTTTCATGCACACAAATGTTTGACTTGAGCGGGAATCGAAACCGCGACCTTCGGCGTAGCAGTCGCTTACACTCCCGCTGCGCCAACCGGTCGTCTAATAAAAAGTGTGTCTTATATGCAATCAACTTTATACTTGATACAACCATAGGTGAAACTAGTATCAGCAGATCATTATCATCTAAATATCTAGTTCACATGACCAATGTGACCAATGTTTAATCTATGTAAAGATGGAATCTGCAACAACGCTGTCAAGGTTACTCATCTTTCAAAGCATTAGGCGAGGATTATTTCCCAAAATACAGTGTTATCTAGCGTGTTCAAACGCGTTTTATTTGTAAATAACAGAGATTTAAATTCGGCAAAAAATATACAGGGTGTAAAAAGACCCTTAACGAAAACTGAAATCTCATGTTGTACCAATCACTACGAACATTTTTTACTTCGGCATCATACCTGGGAAATTACCGGTTCAGGTGATATTGAGGCTCAAAGTTAGTATGTTTTTTTTTTATTAGGTACAAAATCGATGCATTTACCCCGCCAATATGTTTTTAGATGACCTATAACTCCATGGATAAGTAGGTATTTCGAGCATTGCACGCGCGCGCTTTTAATTGCGATTTAAAAAGTGTAAAACTCAAAAAAAAATCCTTTCCCAGGTATTATTTTTGGTTAGTATGATGGCATGGCTTGGCATGATGTGCACAACGAGCAGACTTCGGCTTGGTGATGGGTCTTGTGACACCCTGTATGTTATTTAACAGCATTAGATCTATATTTATCGGTCATTCGAAACACGATTACTGACATTTTATACGATCGAAAATAATCGCGAATATAGGTCTGTTTAAAGATTTTTTCACGTTTCATTTGACTTGTTGTGCATTTGAGTTGTGTTAGGATTAGAATTTTCAAAAGTATGCCAAAAGAAAAGTCATGTAAAAGCGGATGTTTGTCGGTCATCACATTATGAATTTTAATATATACAAAAATATGTAATTTCCTACTGCCGACGCGCTCTCTCCCGCGTCGTTCAGTCCTTCAGCTTTGAGCGCACGGAAATCCTCGCCTTAAGTAACTCTGTATAAGTGGTTTCAGTGTCTATTATATCACCAAGGGTATTGAAATTTCGTATCATATGGAACACCTAACTCAAAATAAGTGGATACCTAACAAGATAATTATCCTGCTTATTTGGGTAGAAAATCTTCATGGACTGAATCTGGCGCAAGGATATCAACGCATGTCGCATCCCACACCAGAGGCCTATAACCCATCTTGCAAGGTAATAACGTCATACCGTCTGGTCTCTTCCCATCGTCGCGTACCAAACCATTAGGTTCCAGATGAGCTGGTACTCCGGCGGTGACAAGAGCTTGACGGAGTATGTCGTTAATGTGGGCATGTCGGGCAATACGCCCTGCACACCTGCTGCACGAAAGGCTATGGTGGCCAAGACTGTCGACGGCTTCGCCGCAGTGACAGCGATGCGGAGAAATGCAAACAGCTCCCAAGCGCAGGCAAGAAGCGATGCAGAAAGTTGTATCGTCCAGCATAGTTCCTATGTTGAACGATGGAAGTGCTTAAAGCCATAACCCCGATTCCCACTCTCCCACAGCTAACAAACGGGCGCGCTCTGCAACACTAGATGCAGTATTTAAAAGATAATCTCTCATCTTACTACAGAGCGGCCCGTCCCATAGTCTCTGAGAGAATAGATTCCGGGGTGAGTCAAAGCTCGGGCAAGCCATTTTCCAAGTGTTAATGGCATCAGTGATGCATGGCACCTCAGAATTAACCAGTGTGGGTTTTAGAATTTTCCTGGTCAATTACTTAGTGCCGTGAACCGAGGCCAAAATCGCTTACATCGGTAATTTTGCGAACGCCGAGGCCGCCCAAGCGAACTGGCAAAGTTGCTTGAAGCCACACTCGGTCGTTCATGTCAAGATTTAGAATTTTGCTCAAAGTGTGCCGAATAACATTATCTATGTTTTCCAAAAGGGATGAATGTTTCCAAAAATTAGATGATCGCAAGTAATATGTAAATTTTGGAACGAAAAGACAGTGCCTAATAATTGTTAATGTCGAATGAATATTAATTTTGTATAGACGTTCTGAGGTTTCACAGAAATATTGTAGTTTTTCATTTATAAAACTTCCAAAAGTGTCGTCGAAAATAGGGTACCCAAGGAGGCGGAAGGAACATACACAATTTAAAAAAAATCAGCATCATCATTTTAGGCAGAGATTTGTATCGGCCTTCTAAACCACCACTATGACAAACTACATATTAATATGTGTCCGGGAGTAGCGATCGATCCAGCAACCATTAACCTCAATCCCTAAGGCGAATTTTACTTCTCTATTTACTAGTGCATAATTGAACAAAATCCCGTTCTGTATTTTTTTCATGAGAGTAGAAAAACATGCATACATCCTACCATCCATCCATATATCGTGAAACATTTGCAGTAGGTATAAACTTTCTGAAATTAGCACGTTATGACTGCACAATTAAAACATTATTTACTACGGTAAACGGCCAAACTCCACTTCCCACTTCTGAGTATAATGAGTGACCTTGTGAAACTTATTGTTTCAATTACCATACTCTACTAACGGATTAACAGACCCTAATATAATACTCACAGGACCTTTAATACTTCACACCATATTAAAATATGGCCCCATATCTTGGTAGAGGATATTATAAGCCGACTTTATTAATGTTTGTGAGGATCAAGGAAAAGTTCATCAATAGTAGCAAAATGAAATCTTTAGTAGCATCTTTGACTCTTGAATTCTCACCTGTATTTAAAAAAGAAACCTACTAAGATAACTACAACTGCCTTCGTGGTCCAGTGGATAGCGTATGCGACTGCTGATCGGAGGTCACGATTCCCGGGTCGTGCAAAAGCGTTACTGGTTTTTCCGAATTCTCGGTAGCAGCACGAAGTCTGGTGATGTGCGCGACAACGGCAATAGGCTCGCCCCCTTTTACGTGGGACTTAAAAATTTATGGCGAAATGTGGGTGTAATTTAGGATACAGGCGTAAGTCTGTAAATAAATAAATAAACCTACTGTCCAAATTGCATGTTCCTAGATTCAGGTGTTCAGGGTTGCGATGATACAGTCAGGCACGTGATTATGATAGATTTGGCTGAGGTCAGTCCCCAACACATTGTCATTTAGAAATGGAATGCTAAAAATAATAATATGATGAATAAACATTTTGTTGTAGACGTAGGTCCCCAACATATTGTCATATTAAAATGGAATACTTGACATGCTTCCAAAACCTATCATCATCATCAGCCCTGTATTTAAACTGTCGCACTGCTGAGACCGGGCCTCTTCTCACTATGAGAAGGTTTAGGCCATAGTCCACCACGCTGGCCAAGTGCGGGTTGGCAGACTTCACATGTCTTTCGAGAACATTATGGAGAACTCTCAGACATGCAGGTTTCCTCATTTCCCTTCACCTTTTTCCTAAACCTATAATTCACCTTAAATTTGCAAGCCTCCCAGAACATTTTTGCCATGAATCCCGGTCATACACAATTCCCTCATCAATGTTTACCAAAGATTATAAAGATAAGTGTTAGTCTCAGATAAAAGATAATTAAAAGGTTGTTTTCGTGTTCCGCAAGTGGGCTAACGTTTGTTTAATTTGGCGTTATATTGCAATGTACGTTCCGCGTTAAGCAACGTTAATTAGGCATGGTATTGGATGGGATGTTGTAATATGTGTTGGTGTGTCATTGAGTTAATTTACAGTTTCGTTTGAGGTTATGACTAGTGAATGTGGTAATGTATTACATGGCTAACAGTTTATTCGAAACTACATTATACCGAAATACCTAATAGGCAGATTATATTTCTTGTTATAAATATATTTTCCAATTTGACGTGAAATGTTAGTAAATATTATATGACTGTGTATTGAATTTTAAATATTGACAGGTAATGATACCGCATTAGATTGCACGGAATATAATATATTAAAGCTGAAGAGAGAGTTTATTTGTTTGTTGGTTGTTTGGTTGAACGCGCTAATCTCAAGAACTACGATCCGATTTGAAAATTATTTCAGTGTTAGATAGCCAATTTATCGAGGAAGGCTATAGGCTATATAACATCACGCTATGAGCGATAGAAGCGGAGCAGTAGCCTTAAATAATCTAGCTCATCTAGCTTTTTATAAAGGACTAGATGATACCCGCAGTTACACCCGCGTTATTTAAGGTTACTGCTCCGCTCCCGCGGCTCATAGCGTGATATTATATATATAGCCTATAGCCTTCCTCGATAAATGACCTGTCTAACACTGAAATAATTTTTCAAATCGGACCAGTAGTTCCTGAGATTAGCGCGTTCAACCAAACAAACAAACAAACTCTTCAGCTTTATATATTAGTACTAGACGACGCCAGCAGCTACGCCTGCATTTTTTTTTAAATACCCGTTTTGGCCGATCCCGTGGGAATTTCGGGAAATCCCTTCTTAGTGCACCCCTACGGTCCCCAAGGAACATACATGCGAAATTTCAGCTTCCTGCGCCCAATAGTTTCGGCTGTAGCGTGTCTGTCAGTCAGTCAGTAACGCAAGGATTTTATATATTAAGATTAGATGCTCGGATCCCCAAACGAAGCAACACTGTGTGATCGACAAATTGTTGTTCTTTATATTTTTATCTCTTTCATCTACCTTATTTATAAATTTGCAGTCATTCACAACACAGGTTATATTTCCAGTACGAGAATAGTATTTTAATAAGAACAATGTATCTAGTTTATAAAAGAGTCTGTTGACCCCAAAACTTTTAGCGGTGATAAGGTTTCGTTGAAGATATTCCTCCTTCAGTACATTCTTCCCATTGCCTTAATTTTATGCAAATTTTACTGAGGTCCTTTAACAATTATAGACCCTTTGGCGTCGCTCTGCGTACTGAGGTTTCAATTTGTACTGTAAACGTTTGTTTTAAATTATATACAATATATATTAGGGTTAACAAGATTTTGAATTTTGATTTTGTTTGTGCTAGATGATGCCCGCAGATAATATTTTATTTTAATTCTTAATTCAAATATTTTATTTAAATTATACAGTTTCTGCCTGGTCCTGTGCAATGAAATGTTGCAAGAGATATTTTGTTTTTCTATTGAGCCACAGCCCTATGGGGCTGCCATCCGCCATTTTCTTTTTATTGTTGCCCCGTGACCTGTGTGCCCAAGGATGATGGCCAGATGACATGCGCAACAGATTAATAAACAAACGGGAGATATTTTGGTCTCCTGTTTGCAGGTTTTTGGTCTTGCCTGGTGTGAATATCAGTGACAAAGGACCCAGCGGCCTATCTGATAGTAAATGGGAATAAACATAACATAATATAACATAAATTCAAGCCTTTTATCCCCGAAGACCCCTTCGGCTGTGACTGTGGATCGAACCCGAGACTATCGACTATATACTTATTATTATTGTTTATTATTCCCATTAACACATTAGGTAAGCGGCGATAGCCCAGTGGTATACGTAACGGACGTAACCCGAGACGATGGTCTCGGGTTCGATGCCCAGTTACCCCGGGGACACACCTCTGACTTTTCGAAGTTATGTGTGTATTAATAATGTTAATTATCGCTCGCTTTATAATGTGCCCGGTAAATGGCAATAGGCTCGCCCCCTATTACATTGGGACCGAAACATAACTGGCGAAGTGTGGGTGTGTAATACACCTCTGCCTACCCCTTCGGGGATAAAAGGCGTGACGTTATGTTATGTTATGTTATTTTCTATGCGATAGGTCGCTGGAGTGTTCACTCCAAGCAAGGCCAAAAATCTGCAAAATGGTGACCAAAATTTCTCCCGTTTGTTTTTTAATCTGTTGCGCATGTCATCTGGCCATCATCCTTGGGCACACAGGTCACGGGGCAACAATAAAAAGAAAATGGCGGACAAGTGACGTCAGCGCACAAATTTCATTATTTAATTAATTAACGGTGACTAGGCCATTCGTTTTGTTTCGTCAAAATGATTGATGTCGGTCTCGGTGGGCCAAACTATTTTAATTATTGCTTATGCTTCGTTGTTGACCTGATTTTTGTGGGAATTAAGCTTTATTTGTTTGGAGAAAGTGTTTTGCGAGAAAAATCGTTGTGGTATGTTTTTTAGAGTTTACGAAAAATACTATATAGCATTGACTCCAAAACTAGTCACACTTCTCTCGGCATATTTTGTATCCATGTTCAAAATACAATTTCGATCTAATTGAAACACGATTAACCTCCAGAACCCATACTCTACGTAGCACTAGGCTATCATTTCCTTATTGCTATCGGAGCCTTTGTAAATAAATCTAGGTACTAAGTTGCAACCAACTCTGCTTTCTAATAAGTTGTAATGTGTAATTGAATTGAAAAAGTAAAATACAAAGGCATTTTAGCCGTTGTCTCAGGAGGACTGCCAGAAGTACCTAGAGTACCACCCGCAGTTATGTGAGGACCCACATCGAAACGTTGAGTATTTTCATTCTTCAACAAGATTAAAATAAGATCAAAGTACGAAAGAAAATCGCTCTGAGAAACTAAAGATCTCAATGATACTGTGACTATGATATTATTTTACAGAAGTATTATTTTAGTCCATCAAAATGCAAAACAATTCTAGTTTTTCATAGCTTCGAGTTTGATAGTTCTTTATGTCCGTTGACTGAAGAAATTAAATATTCTATAATATTAGAATATATTATAGAATATTTAATATTCTACCACATACACACATCACCATCTAGTCCCAAACTAAGCAGAGCTTGTACTATGGCTACTAGATAATGGATAAACATACCTACATATATAAATGAATGAAATGAAATATTATTTATTTATCATACACACATTACACATTATAAGACACATCAAAACACACAAGCAATACTATCAAAAAAATAATAAAGTGACAAAAGAAAGGAAAATATTGATGTAATAAAAACAAAAAAAAGAACATTACATAATTATAGGGTGCATAGGGTTCCCACCAGGAACTTAGGGTCCCAAGCCAACCTCACCTGCAAGTGGTGCACCTGCCGATCAACGGACGAGGCTCTGGCAAACAAAATATCCCGATAAGCGGCAATAGGCTCGCCACCTATTACGTGGGATCAAAACACTGGCGAAAAGTGGGCGTTTAATATGCCTCTGTCTACCCCTTCGGGGAAGCAGGCGTGAGTCTATGTATGTATGTATGTACATAATTATATAAACAAAAAATAACAAACAAACAAGAACTTGTTTCTCGTTCGCCATAGTGGCTTTACACGAGCTTTTAAAAAATAAATAAAATTAAAAAACATTCTCTTTGCTTGCATTAAATATACATACATGGCTTTGACCCATACATAACTTTTATTTGAACTTTGAAATTTGATCGTAATTGCACCACCGTCTACGTTCATGTTTACATTGTTGATGTTTTTAAAATAAACTTTATACCGCAAGGCTGTTTTGACAAGCTCGCTGAAATATTACTTTCGGTTTGAAAGGCACGTAGTCTCACATGAGGGTCGAGGGTCTCCTAGCTACAAATATTTATTTTGTAAGACCTTTAGGTGTTTGTGCTTTGTCTGGGTTAATAAACTACAGTACTTGCGGGTTTAGAAGCCCTTGGGCGATTTGTAAAACATATTTTGATATATGGCTTGCAACTGAGTTTTAGCGAGGTCTGAAATCGTATCGTTGACAAGGTGGGATTGTATTCTACGTTGATATGTCCTGGTATTTCGTTTCGGTAATCACGGTTTTGCTTTTGAATTATTCTGAAAGGCAGTCATACATTAGTGGAGATTCTAACAGACTGATCACATAAAATTTGTTCTTTGAGACCGATGACGAAAGATCAAGATTTTTTTAAATAATTTAATATCAGTTTTTGAGTTTATTCTGAATCTTTTCTTATATTATATTAGTAGATATGGATATGTTTTTCATCAACTGCTACGCCGAAGGTCGCGGGCTCGAATCCCGCTCAAGTCAAACATTTGTGTGGGTGTTTATAATTATGTCTAATATGTATGTATTTACAAAAAAAAGTAAATATGTATGTTTATCCATTATCTATTAGGTACTCATAGTACAAGCTCAGCTTAGTTAGGGACTACATGGGGTTGTGTAACCTATGTGGTAGAATATTATATTATTTATTTATCAAAGTATTTTAATTTCTCAAAACCATCTGTGACACTAGAAAGCGATGGGAAATGTGATACAAACTACTTTGTATAGTGGAGAGAACAATACTAGGAGATCTATTACTGGGTACAGTCATTTGTGTCTTGTTATTTATATGTACTAGTCTAACTAGAATTGATAGAATACCTATAGGCTTTTCTATAAAGTGTAATTAGACTTGTATATTCTGGCTTATATAGCTTTAGACATACATACCTACATAATATAGTCACGCCCTTTCCACATCAGGGTAGGCAGAGACAACGGAACGCCACTTGCTTCTATCCTTACAAACCTCACGCGCTTCCTTTTATTTACATTTATTGCTCTTTTCATACATGCTCGCCGGTTTAGGGTGCTTCTTACCTTTCCGGTTTTCAAAACGTCACCAATTTGTTCGACGAATGTCCTACGAGGTCGGCCGCGACCGGCTTGCCCACACACGTTTGCCTCATATGCTAGGCAATAATATACAGTTTCCGAAATAAACCAAGGACGAACGTAATGATAATGAAAGTCCCTTGTAGTCATTTTTATGTAATAGGCGTCAAACGAACAGGCAAATCGCCAGATGGCAGACAATTACTACTGCCCATGGACACAAGCAACGCCAGAGGAATGACAAGTGCGTTTTTTTATTGGTAATAGGCGGCAAACTAGCAGATGGATCTCCTGATGGTAAGCAATTACCGCCGACCATGGACACAAGCAACACCACAGGAGTCACAAGTGCGTTGCCGCCCCTTGGGTTGTAGAAAAGGGATAGTATGAGGAGAGGGATGAGGGAGAAGGAATAGGGGATAGGGCCTCCGGCACTCTCACTCACCGAACGAAACGCAACAGTTTAGATACTGTTACTCTACGTCGATCTTCTGTGAGAGGGTAGTAAGTACTTCCTAGGAAGGGACAAAAAATAGGAGGAGGTGTCGGATGTGGTGATCACTGATCAAAACACAACATTAGATACTGTTACTTTACGTCGATTTTCTATGAGAGGGTAATACTTCCCCGGTCGAGCCGGCACATTTATGCTAAAATCAGCGATACTCTACCTTAATAAGGAGTCATTACAACCAAATATAGTAATTATTATCTTACAATTAAGTTATTAACTGAAGGTTATTTTGTAATTACCTCCAATAATAAGAAAACACTGTGACTCACACTTTCAATACAATGCTCATTGCTACTGTTATTCACCTGCATACATTAATAACCTGTGTTGAAATCCAGGCTTCAATATCCAGGCTAAAAAAAATATGTATTATTATTATAGTAACTTCGTTTGCTTTACTTTAGACACAATACACGTCAAGCTGTCCCATTCCTATCTATCATCATCAACAGCCCTATGTACTGTCCCACTGCTGGGCACGGGCCTCTTCTCAGTATGAGAAGGGTAAGGCCATAGTCCACCACGCTGGCCTAGTGCGGGTTGGCAGACTTCACATGCGTTTCGAGAACATTATGGAGAACTCTCAGACATGCAGGTTTCCTCACGATGTTTTACTTCACCGATAAGCAAACGATAATTAACAATTTAATGCGCAGTTAACTCCGAAAAGTCATTGGTGCGTGTCGTGGATTCGAACCCGAGACCCGCTGCGTAGCAGTCAGCCGGTCTCTCCACTCGGCTATCGCTGCTATTCCTATCTATACTACTTATAAATACATATAAAGCGGAAGAGTTTGTTTGTTTTTTAGTATGTTTGTTTGGTTAAACGCGCCAGGAACTACTGGTCCGACTGGAATAATTATATTTGGGTTAGATATCCAATTTATCGACTACAGAACACCAAGCTATCTGCTGAACAGTAGCCTTAAAAACGCGAGTGTATCCGCGAACTTAACTTGTTACTTATTTTTGATTTATCACGGTGCCACGAGAACTCTAAAAATAAGTACGAATTTAAACCTGTCTATAATCTATTAGTTCTACTCCATTTAGATACAATATACCTACATATATCTAGCTGTCCCATTCTCATATAATTACGAGAGGATGTCCGTAGCTACGCTTGCCGGGTCCCCAATGTTCCTGCTACACCTGCGCCTTAAGGGCCCGGTCACGACTTACGGGCCGGACACGGCGCACAGCGGCGGCGGCAGCGGCGAGCGTTTTCGATGTACATCGCGCGCTTTACTCCGCCGCCGCGGCCGATGTCGCGTTAGAGTAAACGCGCCATGTACATCGAAAACGCTCGCCGCTGCCGCCGCCGCTGTGTGCCGTGGCCGGGCCGTTACGGCCCTGTCACGACCGACCTACAGCGGCGGGCGGCAGCGGCGAGCGTTTTCGATGTACATAGCGCGCGTTACTCCATTGCGGCCGCGCGCCGCGAGAATAAACGCGCCATGCACATCGCCCCTGCCGCGCCGCTCGCCGCTTAGACCGATCTCGTGAACAGGCCCTTACAGCGGCGGGCGGCAGCGGCGAGCGTTTTCGATGTACATGGCGCGTTTACTGCGGCGCGCGGCCACCTCAGCTCAGAGTAAACGTGCCATGTACATCGCCCCTGCCGCGCCGCTCGCCGTTTAGACCGATCTCGTGACCAGGCCGTAACGCGTCAATTAGCGCGTTAATTTAGTCGCTACGTAGATGTGGCCAAGGTTTTAACGCGTTAAATTACAAATTACTAACGCGTTAGTTAACGCGCTGTTGGCCATTGCCATTAACGCTAACGCTAACGCAGGTTTAGCAGTAGCATAAGGAACATACATGCCAAATTTCAGCTTTGTGCGCTCAATAGTTTTAGCTGTGGCTTGTCTGTCAGTCAGTCAGTAAAGGAAGCATTTCATACACACACATTTAAACATTCATTATCTAATAGTTCTACTCCATTTAAATACAATACACATCTAGCTGCCCCATTCTTAAACAATTATAAAATCCAACCTCACTTCACCTACGCTGAAATTACAGCTGAAGTGAACTGACCGATTTTAAACAAGCCAGTTATTCTGCACTATAGTTCGATTCGATACGGTCACGCGATCGAGCCCGGCTGAGGTAAGAAAGTTCTTAAACGGTAATACTTACAGTTGGATTAGATTATTACATTATTAAAGCTTGAACTTAGGTTGTGCTAGATTTGACCGTGTCTAAGTCCGCTTGGGTGTCGACTATCGCGACAAAAGTTAGCCTTAATCTGATATTACTGTATTTTTTTTTTATTTATAGTCTCACGCCTGTATCCCCGAAGGGGTAGGCAGAGGTGTCAATATTACACCCACATTTCGCCATGAATTTTTAGGTCCCACGTAATAGGGGTGAGCCTCTTGCCGTTACCGGGCACATCACCAGACTCCGGGCTGCTACTGAGTATTAGGAAAAACCCAGTAACACTTTTGCTCGACCCGGGAATCGAACCCGGGACCCCCGATCAGCAGTCGCATACGCTATCCACTGGACCAGAGTGCAAAATTAATTGGTGACATTTTACTACGTCACCACGCGGGCACATAGTAAGTAGCACTTAGCAGAATTACTTAAATGTATACCAGTGGAACTAAAAAATGCTCAAAAATTGTCATTAGCCGCTCTCGACACTCGCGTAGAGCGCTCGCGACATAAAGCGACGCGCTAGCACAATTTTACGAGAGAGTGCTGACGAGCCGGAATTATCGTCTTACTTTGAGAATAGATAAAAAAGTTTGTTTTAAGTAAATTTAAAGTGTAAATCCTTGTCTTTGTTTGTTTTTTTTTTTTGTTTTACCAGGTGGAAAATCCCTTCGACTCTTGGGGAAATGAGAGCCGGAGTATGTGGTGTAACCACTAAAAACCACCTCGACTTTCTCATGTAGTCATGTACCCGTGTGTCGGAGGGTAGGGAATCGCATAAGCATTCGTCGCTACCCCCCGACGGGTATTGGCCCGCCAGATGGTCAGGCGGGCCCCGAACAAAACCCCCTTGGCGGCAGAATAAGGTGTTGGGCCCCGCCGCCAAAACACCCAGCGGCCGCAGAGGATAGGGAGGACGGCAACGCAACACCGCATCTCCTCTTCCTTTGCGGCCCAACCGCGACTCATCGAATGGTGAGCCCCATTTGGTAGCGGGAGATAGGGCGCGCGGCAACGCAACACTGACACGCCTCTCCACCCGCGACCGCGCCCGACTGCGAGGGACAGACAGAACTGTCCCCCGCACCCGCACCGTTGCACGCATCCTGCGCAGGCCCTCTAAGCCCACGCGGAGCGTCCGCTTCTGGGATCTCTCTTAGCTTCACCGCGGGTGTCCAATCAACGGTTACTGAGCCCCCCCACCACGACAAGGTGTAGATCCTACGGGGGGGAAAGTGTAAATCCTACTACGAATATAAGCTTTTTAAAAATAACTTAATATTCTAGATACTACTTTTTCCTACGCGTGAAAATTTATGAGGATGGTCTTTTAGTTTGGTTACACTTTCATGCACAAAGTAGGTCCTGAAAGGATTTTCAATATAGCTTAAACATCAGGATAACACTGGAGTAGTTTTACTACAAAATCACGCGGGCGATGCCGCAGCATATAGCATATAATAAAATTACTCAATTGTATACAAGTGAAACTAAAATAATCACAAAAAGTGCCACTAGCCGCTCTCGACACTCGCGACATAACGCGACGCGCTGTCACTATTCTACGAGAGATCGCTGACGAGGCGGAATTACCGCCTTACTTTGACAACAGATATAAAAGAAATAAAAACTTTGTTCTAAGTAAAATTCAAGTGAAAATCCTACTACGAATAAGCGTTTCAAAAATGAATGAATATTCTACTACTTATACCTATGCGTGAAAATTTATGAGGATGGTCTGTTTTGTTACGTTACAGTTAAAGACTACTAAATACGTTTTGATTCAAACTCTGAGGGAATATTGCTTATACATCAGAATATACAAGAGAAACTAAAAAAAAACACTAAAAGTGCCACTAGCCGCTCTCGACACTCGCGACATAACGCGACGCGCTCAGCTGACACCATTCTACCGTCTTACTTTGACAACAGTTTTGTCTGATCGCAGGGTCGTTAGTTTTATTTCTAGTTACATAGTAAGGTGTTAATGAAGGATCACAGTCTTCCCCGAGCTCCAAACTCTGGTGATGCAAGCCCGTAAAAAAAAGGTTTCCACTGTGCGACAAAAAAGTAAGGGTTTTAATCAAGGAAACTGCTGAATGGACTTGATGAAACTTTACAATAGTTACTTGTAACTTGCATCTAGTTATAGATAATATTGTGGCTGTAGAAAAGCTGATATTTAAGTAAGCGGACCCCGGGCTCCAAGGCGTGAAAGTCTTGGATGCAACCGGGATAACGCTAGGGCGATGATGATGATGAATAGATAATATTGTGGCTTGATATGGCTAAAATAAATCTAGTTATAGATAAATTCCACATTATGGCTTAACACAACTGAAATAAAATACCACAACTCGTGACTTAGCCGTTGGTCATGTGACTTAAAACAATACGACAACTCGGCATGGCCTCAATACTCTAATCTGTAGTCGTTCAAGACCAAGGCAGAATGACAAAAGATAGCATTGATTTCTAAATAGATTGCTGCAGTACTAAAATCGAGTTCCACAAAACTTACGATAAATACCTATTATGAAAAATATGACCATACGTCCCGTTTTGAACGGGACGAGCCGTCCCGTTGTCCCGAGACGATGACTCGTAACACAAAAATGACCCGTTTTTAGAAGCCGCGCGAAAATTTAATATTGATTGGCCAGTAACGCGGTCTTAACGCCGACACGATTCGCACAAGCAATTTTTTTAGAAGAGAAGACATTTGATTCCTAGTTTTCATATTTTCATTTTGACATCCGGTATATTTATTTTACCATAGTTATTATTTATTTAATTTGGAACATTAGAAAAACATAACTTTATAACTGAAGCTTAATATAATCTAATCTAACCTAATCTAATACAAAAAAAAAACATAATACAAATCTAAAAGGTGAAAATAAATATACCTTAGAAGTAGGTATGTCAAAAGCGTCCCGTTTTGAGGTCAAAAATCAATGCTAAGTTTAATTATGAATCAGTTTGTAAGTTTATGTTTGTTTGTACATACGGCCACTCGTCAAACTAGATACTTTGATCTTTGTATCGTACCTATGGTGTAAGAAATAAGCATCAAATTCGTACTGTAACTGTAAAACTTGACTTGGCGCTGTGTACATACTTACAATCAAACAAGTCGGCGCTGGACCAGTTTGAAAAAAATCCCTTGGCTCGCTCATAGAATCGAGGCACACCAGAAACTGGTTTTGTATACGAGTGTCAATGTGCGTGTAAAGTAGCAGATGGAAGCGACGATGTCTTGCTGAGTGATTCTCGCCCTTATGGATGTCTAGTGGGAACTTGTTCGACTGTAAATTGATGATCAAGACAGCTGCCACGCGAGCGGAGCCGCGGGCAAGAAACTAGTTACAAATCTACTTTGAAGCTAGTTGTATACCTACTAAATTATATTTGTAAATGTATAGTTCAATTATGTAAAGATTCATCTCTTAAGCTTTAAATAGACGTTGAGGTGACATAGTGACATGTGACGTGCATTATCATCATCAGCCTTCAACAGTCCACTGCTGGACTAGGCCTCTCCTTTGAAAGGAGGAATTGCCCTACTATACCACGCTGGCCAAACGGGTTGGTACAGGGTTTGTATCGAGTTTTCCTCCTCTTACAGTGCTGTTCTCTGCATAATACGCTCCGTCGGCTCTTACGACACCCATGGGATGATATGGGGTGGTGACAATCCGTATTCTTAATCCGTCACCACACGGACAGTGACGTGCATACGTACGGAATAATTATATTCAGAAAGCTATTCAAAGGCATTTTTGTACCCACACATTTACGATAGTACTTAGACACACATCTACGTTAATTATACCTACATATCCTATCCTAGCCAGAACATAACTTTATATTACACTACCAAATTCAAGCAATGCTTCTACGAATTATTATTAATCCTCCACTTACCATAATAACGTATATTCCACTTAACCCGATTTGCCAGATCACTTGGCACGGCCACACAGTTCAAGGTGACATACGGAATGGGCTAGACCACAAATTGTAATAGTTCTAATGATAGGTGAAAGTTTTTAATCAGTTTTGGCAGACGGACACCGGGGATAAGGGCCTGTTTTAAATGAAAGTTGCCAATTAGTGGACACTTATTGCTGGGTTTAGTTACCTATATGAAACCATTTTGTGAATTTCATCTTCTATTATACAGTCCATAGTTAAATTGTATTGAAAACCATCTAAAGCATACCAGGTATCCCGATTTGCGCGAAACGTTCCGTTTTTCGGAGATTTACAGATAAGTCTCGATTTGCTTCTAGTAGGGAGAAATGTCCTGATAAGTCAATTAATAAAAAAACAACAAAGTATAACTATTCTGCAATATATTGTAATTTCTACTGGCACAGTAAGTCTGTCAAGGCAGCGATAGCCGAGTGGAGATACCAACAGACTGCCATGCAGAGGGTATCGGGTTCGAATCCACGGCGCGCACCAATGACTTTTCGTAGTTATGTGCGTTTTGAATTGTTAATTATCGCTTGTCCCGTGCCTCGGAGAGCACGTTAAGCCGTCGGTCCCGGTTGTCATAAAGATCTTTTTCAGTCGTTACAGGGCGTCAGTTCCTTCTAAAGAAACTGAAACTAGTCTGAACCATGGAATATTGCTATCCCTTCGGGTTGCGGAGGTCAGACAGGCAGTCACTCTGTGGAAAAGCTAATATTCAGCCAAAAGCCGGTTAGACTAGTAAGCGGACCCCAGATTGAAACTGGGATAACGCTAAGAGGATGATGACAGCAAGTCTGTCATTAATGATGTACGATTCACATATTTACCTCCTAGTAATATGATATTATTTCTGCGAAACCGTCTTAACCACACATGCAACCCTGATAATGCTACGACGATGTATTGGTTGTAAAAACGTTTGTGGGACAAACAATATTGCAACTCATTGTGAGTATTGTTCGCTTAGTATGTGTCGTTAACTATATTTTCCACAGAACCTTGCCGGTGCCGTGTCTCATAGGTTCGATGTCCACACGAAACAACACTTTGTATGATATTAAAAATTATGTAACGTGTCTGAATCGTGTTAATAAACGAAAAGAAAGGTATTTCATCTTTCTTTTCGTTTATTAACACGATTCAGACCCGTTACATAATTTTAATATGTGTACAAATCGTGGTAGTTTAAAAACTTTGTATGATGTTTTTTTATAGTAATAGGCGGCAAACGAGCAGACAGATCGCCTGATGGTAAGGAATTACCGCCGCCCATGCAACACCACAGGAGTCACAAGTGCGTTGCCGCCCCTTGGGGTTGGGAAATGGGATAGGAGGAGGAGTGGGATGACGGTGAAGGAATAGGGTATAGGGTCTCCGGCACTCTCACTTACCGAACGAAACGCAAGAGTTTTGATACTGTTACTTAACGTCGATTGTCTGTGAGAGGTTAGTACTTCACCGGTCGAGCCGGCCCATTCATGCTGACATCAGCAAGGCTCTACTACCGTGTGAATGATCTACAAATTGTTTGCTCATCTATGATTATACTTTGCGTCCATTGATTATATGTTTGTGACCCATGCGACACAGGATTGTCCGGAGAGCTGCCTCTTTTGCTGTTAAATTGTCTGCAAGTGTATTTTTGTATCTCTTTTGTTATTTTAAAGAACGTGTATAAACACAGCTACGTAACTCCTTCAATGCATCTCTACTTACCTAGGATTAGTTGACCGTGTGCTAAATATAGACCCACACCCTATTCACTCCCGAATGACCTTAGCATAACCTCGACAACTATTGGATCGCAAATTTTATGTCATTGAATGAATCTAGAATACATTTTGTTTGTTTAAAAACAAGGTGTGTTCTCGTTAGTCCTGATTGATTTGACTATTTTTTGGTAGCGGAGTCACAAGCTCTACTGATGGGTCCATTACTATATCTCAAAGTTAAGTATGAAGTCAGGTGGAGTATGTGCACTGTACAATCCCGGATGGAGCTTCGATACGCACTAAAAGTAGGTACTACTTAGGAAAGTCTAAATCTAAGACACGGCGGCTTTGACATCCCTGAATGGCGGATCAACCGAATCCACCACTGTGTGGTGGCCTGCCAGATCACGCCGGGATTATTAAGTTGAAGACCTACTGTTAATCTTCGCATGTGTCATTGAACACGTGTAAAGGCAAATAAGTAATGTTCCATTATTTATTATAATCTGAATGTGATAAATACTTTACACAAACTTCCTTATTAAACACTTTTCTCTTCATTTGGCATCCAAGATTTTCGCTTTGAAACTCGGGCTTAGCTTCTTGCCGGTTTGGTCTTTAGTTTAAAGGTGCGAAGTATCCTGTCAAACTAGACAGGACATTAATTCTTCGCACTTTGATACAATTTTTTAACATTCGGTCATGTATGCGCATATGGTCAACCATGATAACGCTAGAATGATGTCAATTTCAATTTGTTCATGAACAATTTTTACATTGTTTGAATACATTAAGATACAAAAACTAGGAATACAATATAAAAGAATTACAGAATACAATAATAACCCACATAAATAAGTAGTAATTCTTGATCGATAAATTTAACATTGATTTCAAACTATTGAAGTAACAAACAAAATTATCAATAAATAATGTCAAAATAAATAATAACAAATTAATATAAAATATCATAAGGATGTTCATGATTACCTAACACATTTGAATGTAAATGGAAATATCATATGAACAGATGATAGGCATACCCATAATCGCTATATTGTACGTGTTTTTCATTATACATAAGCAGATAGATGAGTAATGTTGTCAGAAAATGGTTTCAAAGATATCATAGTGATATGATAGCACTGAATCATTTTTATTAGCGAACTATTAATTCTTCCGAAAAGGGATGGCGCCATTATTTATAGCAATGTTAATATTTTAGGGTTCCGCTATTGTCATGTTATAATCAATTATTCTTAAATATCCGGGTTCTTTCCGACCAGATTTGAATCGCCATGGCCGTTCGATCTTCAGTCCCAAATTATGATAATTGAGTGACTTAATTTATTGACTTTCATTATTATCTTATTAATTCAATTTAAATAGACAATGCCCGCTCTAGAAACAAATCCTACAATATAGCGACACTTTACAAATATTCAACCAATACTAAGATTTATTTGGAAGGCAGCGATAGCCTAGTGGAGATACCAACGGGTTATCGGGTTCGAATCCACGGCGCACACCACTGACTTTTCGAACTTATGTGCGTATTGAATTGTTAATTATTGCCTCGGAGAGCACGTTAAGCCGTCGGTCCCGGCTTTCATGAAGATCTTTGACAGTCGTTATAGGGCGTCAGTACCTACCTTTAAAATAAACTTACACTAAGTGGTCTAAACCATGGATCATCGCTATCCCTTCGGGTTGCGGAGGACAGACAGGCAGTCGTTCCGTGGAAAAGCTAATATTCCGCCAAATCCGGTTAGACTAGAAAGCGGACCCCAGGTTGAGACTGGGATAACGCTACCTAGGAGGATGACGATGACTAAGATTTATGTGTTAAAGTTCCGTTAAGGTTTGTTCAGTCGTTTTTATCTAAAAGAGTTCTAGAGTAGGTATCCCTCCTTCGTCGCAAACTTTCGCGTTCATAATCCCAGGAGGATCCACAAAACCATCAGCAAATCTGAGAGTAAATATTAATCACCCATATCTACAACAAAATTCAGACATTATCCAAAGTTTCAGAATCACTTACGGGCACGAAAACTTCCTAATAATTTTCTTCACCGCTTCCAAAGTTGCAAACTAATTACTTATCTACGTAAAAAGTACACTCTTTTGTTTATAAGAATAGCTAAAGTTTTGAAGAAGAGTTTCATCTAATCACTTAAAGAACCAAATTGCGTTGTATTTATATATTTATGGACACGGAAGAGAAAAGAAGTCCTAATTAGTTTAGAGGTTTCCTGCTATCCGATCTTATTAGTCCCAAAAGTTTCGAGGCACCTAACTCATCGCAAATCGATGTACTAAAGTTACCTCGAAATACATATATTATATTTGACATATCTTGTATGGAGCTTCCGTCAAATATATATCTCAGGTAACAGAATCCATCGAGACATAGAATATTAATTACGTGTAGATATTTGTGACTTACACTGACCGGAGGTCCCGTGTTCGATTCTCCAGTCCTCTCCGGCATAAGTGTTACTGAGTTTTTCCTAATTCTCACTAGAGTCAGGTGATATCCGGAGGCCCGGTAGCGGCTATAACGTATAATTAAATATAATAGGCTCGCCCCCTATAACGTAAGACGTAAAAATTCATGACGAAATGTGGGTGTAATATAATACCCTTTCACTTTATACAGGATTGAGTTTATAAAAAAATATATATTAGATATTTGTGAAAATGCCGATATGAATGTCATGGGAAGTATAAAAATACCAATTACCGATTCTACTCTAACACCGGCCTCAATATCAAAAATGGACACTATTTGTTTTCTTAATTTATTCGTACAAGCAAAAATGGTTTGAATACAATTATTTGGTATTAAGTATAATACGGAATTGTACCCAAATCGTTCCAAAACAAAGAATTAAAAGTATGTGCCTCAAAAAGAACACAGAGCACGGAGGGAAACTTGTAAACACAGAACACAATTTATCATTAGTTAGATCTCATACTGCTTGTGTTATGAGGTTATACTTACAGCCGCGTGCTGACGTCATAGATAGATGCAACTGTGCTCTAATCCAGATATTTTTATATTACTTTTAATGACCACTTAAGTATCCATATAATCCCTTTTCACAAACTCCTCTATTTATTTCCAAGCTTGTACCTAAAACGACGTGGCTTAGCCAGTCATATATCTACGGAACACCCGACCCGGCTGACCGACTTAACCATCACCAGTCTCATATTACGACCCAATTGTCCTACCAATTGCCCTGTTACAACGGCCTTTTTCGCCGCAAGTATGTATGTGACATCACCCTTATGTAATGGATAGGCCTGTATTCATTTTCGTTGAATTAATTGGTTTATTGGCAAGCTGAGCACGTGGCTGCCGTATTTTATGTTGGACTAGCTGTTGCCCGGGGCTACACTCGGCATTTTCGGTATCTCAACGACAGCGTCATCTACAAGGTCAAATTATAGCCAATATGTACCCTACAAACTACAAAGTCCTATATCATTCAGTGAAAGTGTTTACAGCGATACCTATTTTTTTTTTTAAATAGTAACTATGTATCACCTATTCTATGTATCACCTACCAAATTCATAAACAATTGGATTCTAAAAATGTTATTGATAATAATAATAATATTCTACTACTTACACACATCACCATCCAGTCCCAAACTAAGCAGAGCTTGTACTATGGGTACTAGATAATGGATAAACATACATATATACTGTAATATAAACTATAATGTAGGTAAACTTTATGCAGCGCATATAGTTATAATGCATTTGAAAAACATAGTCATTTTGAAATCACAAACAGACTCTTCAATTTATTTATATGTAGGTACAGATGTATGGACGATATTTGCATCGGTTCGGCTATCGATGAATATGATTAACTTCACGCATACGTGAACGTTTTAATTACCCCGCGGAAGTAGTTTCGGTAATATTTCAAACTGTTGCAGAGTGTATCACAGCTTAATTTCGTAGCAATTTGAGAAAATTTATGATCTAGACCTAGAGTCAGGGTTTGGGCAAGTTAGTAAGAGATCCGTAGAAGAGCGACCTTCACCGATCTGGTTATTGGATGAAAAGTATTTTATATCAAATTATGTATGTTAAAAAATATATCGCGAAGGGGCTGGTAAAAGAATCCGGTCCAGGCTAAAAAAAATGCCAACCGCCTTTACTGACAGGTTTTTCGCAGGCAACTCAATATCATCGTGTTCGCAGGCAAGTAGCGGTGTTTTTAATGTAAGATTTGTCCAACTGTACACGACTCCATTTCGCACGGTATGCGGCATACCTGGTGGTCAATCTACTGGTACGCATATCATCCCTTACGCCCGAGCATGTTATGTACTTAAAATTAACAAAAATAGACAAAGAATAACCCTACAATTTACCAAAAACAGACTATTCGATTAAATGAAGATAATGTTTAAAGATACAGCAGACTATGTAATATAAAAACAATGCTTACACTCAAACATTACATAATGAATTACCGGCAGGATTTCCCGGCGTTTCGAACACTTTTCAGCGTTCATGGTCGCGACTGGCTGACAATGAACGTGAGTACACGTGAGCTAGTACAAAACACTACAACAACAGCGACCTTAAAATATTATCTACACTTTCCAACGCACATCAATATTGTTGACTCAATTTATTGACATGTGTAAAAGCTGTTCTCAAGGCCATCAAGGCTAGCCGCGCAATTTATAAATGCAGTAACTACCGCTGAAGTCAGGTGAGGGCTATCATGCCATAATTGTTGATATGATGTTGGGATCATGTCTTTACTATAGGACTTCACGACTACTTATGATCCAACGGCATGGAGTTAATTTGATAAACAACAACCGAAAAATAAAGAAACCGGTGTGCCCGGGTCCCAAGCTAGTTTAGCTTTACCTGGTACTTCACGTGTTCAAACTCGGTATCTTCTATGGTCTGCTGCTGAACCTAGCTACACAGTTGATACCTTAGTGGGCAATGTGGGTGGGGTTACACCCATAAGCTGTGCCTGCATTTATACCTGCGTAAATGGTTACAAATATTCTGCTCTACAAGCAATGAAAAAACATTAGATCTAAGAACGCCATAGGAACTAACGAATATTCCACACAACATTTATCTTGACAACCTCATTTGAAGCCTAAAATAGCTTAATAAAACCCCCAGCACACAAAAACCACAAGATCTACATAAAACGTCACTTATATAACAGACTATTTTCCCTCAACGGCAGCTTTCATATTTCCCCAACAAACGTATCCACACATAATACCATAGAGCATAGATATTTACATAGAGGCGCATTTCTTATGGGCGCTCTGTAGACAAACTTTCTGTGACCCATATTGCCGCTTGGCGGCGCGGCAGTCGCGCTGTGACAGCTGTCGCTACGAGTGCAAGAGAGACGAACGTTTCTCCTGTGTATCTTAACTAAGAGAGCAAGAGAGACGGAGAACGACGCCAGCGCCGCCAACGGCGCCAACTACAAACTACACTAACGACATTCGCCAACTCGCCAATTGGAATCGGCACTCGAAATCCTTAAGAAATGTGCCTCTATTGTAAATCTGTAGGTATTCATAGATAATACTAAGAAGCGTCGTTTCCCTCGTCATGGCACGAGTTACGTCATCACGATAAATAACGTCATGAGTAGCAAAAACTTGAGTTATAATAATATAGTAATATTTCCTTATTAAATTCATAACGGCTAAAGTATTAAGGGCCTACTTCGTGAACGTACATTAAGACGTCTATTGCCGTGGTTAACCGACACAGAATGTAGTAGGTACTTTTGTTAAGAGGATTTGGAGGTAGGTCCACAGTTCTGTTGAACCACGTAGTAAGGATCCTTATCACGTCTTGCATTAAATGTAAACATAACGAAACGTACTCGATAATATACTCTTTTCTGGCAGCAGACGGCACGTACCTACAATCAAAACAAGTCGGCGCTGGACCAGTTTGAAAAAAAAATCCTTGGCTCGCTCATAGAGTCGAAGCACACTAGAATCTGGTATTGTATATGAGTGTCAATGTGTGTGTAAAGTAGCACTGAAAGCGACGATATCTTGCTGAGCGATTCTCGCCCTTATGTTGGTCTGGCGGGAAGTTGTTCGACTGTACCTAATCCGGTCCCACTTTAATCTAGCTTCACTACCGTATATGCCGTACTTAACACTAAACACAAGTCTTAACAAATCATATAGCTTGCCGTGCTTTCGGGACACGTAAAGCCGTCGGTCCCGGTTCTTGTCCAAAAACAAGAATCGTTAGGCTATGTCGGCGGTCTTTGGGCTGTCTGAAAATAATAATAATAATAATATTCTACAAATTCAAATACAAATTCAAAATCGTTTATTCATTTGGGTCACAATGTGACGCTTATGAACGTCAAAATAATAAATTTATAAAATAATTACTTAAAGACTCTACATTTACATTTACATTTACATTTACATTTACATTTACATTTACATTTACATTTACATTTACATTTACATTTACATACACACGTAACCATCTAGTCCCAAGCTAAGCAGAGCTTGTGTTTTAAGTACTAGATAATGGATAAACATATATTATATACTTTTTTTTTGTTCATGCACACAAATGTTTGACTTGAGCGGGAATCGAACCCGCGACCTTCGGCGTAGCAGTCGCATACACTCCCGCTGCGCCAACCGGTCGTCTCCGAAAACTTGAGAGTCGGCCACACACTCACACGAAAAAGAAGTATATATATATATAATTATATACCTTAGCTTACCACTCATTTTCTCAGTTTCACTGGATAGGCCTAATCTTTTATAATAAACTAGAGGATGCCGGTAGCTAAGATCGCACATTTATCCCAATCCCGTGGGAATTCGGGCAATCCATTCTAATTGCCCCTCCCACCCCAAACAACATTCATCTATGCCAAATTTTAGCTTCTTGCGCCTAATAGTTTTGGCTGTAGCTTGTCTGTCAGTCAATCAGTAACGCAAGGATTTTATATAAACAGATAAATTGACTCAGCTTACATGCCCTAGAAATGGGAAAGCCATCGGTATGAGTTATCTGACAATTATTTTAACAGGAACTTATCAAACAGCGGTGAAACAATCCATATGTGTTTTTGAAGCAATCGTAAGTAAAATTCAACGTGGGTCGAACCGCTGGGGACTAAAGTGTGGATTAGATTTAAGTTCAAACCCAAGCTGCGAACTTGTGATAACGAAAATAGAATACGCTCATACGTTTTTGTGCGATTTTAGAACAAACAAATAAAGGTTTTAAGCCATTTTGAATGGTGTATTTAAACTATTTCATTTGGTAAAATTTCGGTCCATTGTTCATCCGTGTCCAGTGTGGTATAAAAGGCCAAATCCTCCTTTTCTCTCACAGTGTTACTGTGTAACATATCAGGAGAAGCTAAGTCCAGTAGTGGACTACGAAAGGCTGTAGATAAATGTAAGTCCGTGTGCTAGGACTTACACTGTAACAATAAAACGTGTTTCAAAACATATGAACCATATTTTATAACATAACAGAATAAACATGAATATAAATGTTTTTAAAATACTTTATGGAGAACTCATGGCGGGCTTCCTTCACTGTTAAGTATACGATAAATAACAATTTAATAGATAGAGTCGTTGAAGTCGAGATCCTCAGCGTTGGCCGTAACAGTATGTCTCCCTCTCCACTAGGGTTTTTCTACCTGGTTCACAAACTTTGAATAATTGTGTCTGTAATGTCTCTTCTCGCTGTGGGAAGAGAAGGCAGCTCGCCATGCTGGTCAAGTGTTGATTCATCATCATCATATCAGCCGAAAGACGTCCACTGCTGGACATAGGCCTCCCCCAAGGCTCTCCACATCCAAGTTTTGATTGGCAGACTTTAATTTTAAACGCGTTAATCTCTGGAACTACTGGCCTGATTTGAATATTTTTTATTTGTTTTGGATAGCTCTTTTATCGAGGAACTCTATAGCTATATAGCATAACGCTATGAGCCACAGGCGCTAAGCAGCAGCCTTAAATAACGCGGGTGTAACCGCGGGCTCATCTAGTACAGTATAAAAGTCATATTTATTTCCAAATGCGCCAGTCTGCGATGTAGAGAACGCGACGAAACTGCAAAAGTGTACAAACTTGGCGCCAAAAGCGACTTTAATAAGAATTTACAAGCTTTTCACAAGCTGGAACTATTCCAAACTGTTCGAAAATAACCGTTTTTCGTCAAACATTAGGTTAGGTCGTGCGTTCAATGGACTAGCTGGCTTGAGGCCGTGACTTCGTCTGGATTAAAATCTTGATTGGTTTGGTATAGAAACAAAGAAACCATAGAAAAAAATATATGGCAAATAACAGACTCTTTTGGGCTACACCAGTACCTCGGGGTGACAGATGATTTTCGGCACTGTCTCAAAGAAGTTAGCTTATATCTAGATAATTATGTAGAAGTAGAAGACAAAGAGCAAAATTCAAAAAATGAAATAAAGCAAATATTTGCATGATTTCTGGCCCAAAAAATTCAGACGCGTTAAATTACCTAGATCATTGTCCTGGTAAGTCAGACTAGTCCAGGAAAGGATATCTACATTCTAGTAAAAATATAATATGGTACGCTAGAATGTCCATCCTTTTGAATGACAAATCTGGTCTGACTAGAAAGCGGACAGCGATAGAGCGAAAGTCTCAGATGTACCCGGGACAAGGCTAGGAAGATGATGAATAATTTATGTACCTAGGTTTATCTGTGTACTCTAAAGTGTACGATGTTTAAATAACAAAAAAATTCGATAATGTTACTAACTGTAAAAATCTTTATCAATTCGTATAAGTACCAACAACCACCGAATGTACAATACATTTTCCAGGTAGTAGAGCCTTGCTGATTTCAGCATGAATGGGCCGGCTCGACCGGGGAAGTACTACCCTCTCACAGAAAATCGACGTAAAGTAACCGTACCTAAACTGTTGCGTTTCGTTCGGTGAGTGAGAGTGCCGGAGGCCCTGTCCCCTATTCCTTCTCCCTCATCCCACTCCTCATCCTATCCCTTTTCCCAACCCTAAAGGGCGGCAACGCACTTGTGACTCCTGTGATGTTGCTTGTGTCCATGGGCGGCGGTAATTGCTTACCATCAGGCAATCCGTCTGCTCGTTTGCCGCCTATTACCATTAAAAAAAACATATTATATAAACATCTCGTGTCACAAAGTTAGTTTGTTATGATTTAGCATGAAAAATAACCTGCGTCCCCAAATACGAGTATATGACAAAATAATGGTTGCCGGATCAGTTAGGCACTTTAAAAATACTAACAACATTTCCAATTTCCTGAACGAAGCATGCGATACACCAATTAAAATGAATGTATTCAGAAATAAAAACGTTCTGTTTTATCCATCGATTTAATTTTAAGCCTTTTGATACACAAGCAATGTACACAGCAAACATCAAATGTTTTCAATTCATCAGTGAATCAATTTAGTTTCGGTAACTGGATTATGTGAAGGGTGTTCTGCATGTTACCGGATGTTTCTATTTGAGAATATATTTGTTTTAATTTTTTTTGATCTGGTGGATGGTAGAAGATGGACTTAAAAAAAATTAATAGCTTTGTTACAAAAAAAATACTTACATACATACAGTATAGTAATACTTGAATTCCAAGCTTTGGAACACTTAACATTGCATATAACTCGGCCAGTCTTACTAAATTCTCGAGCGGAGACGCGGTGTGCTATATTAATACGGATGGTGGGATTTGTGACCTTGACCTCCTTATACAATTTGACCTTCCCCTTGCTATTTATTTGTGCAGTGAATACTCTTCAAACAACTCTCTTTATTTTTTTTCCCACTGCCATCTTCGGTATTTTACTTTCTTCAATAGCTTTTTCGACTATGAGACAGTTACTACTTACCATCGACCAAAGCTACGCGCCCCTATCGTCATCATCATACAAATAAAATCGAGTAATTTTACATAGATCCAATATCACGCAGGACCAATCATTGCCGAGCCTAAACTACCTACTGAAACTAGAAACAAAAGAGAAAGATATTGACACAAATTTTAAATTTAGATATTTGAGAAATTAGAACCATTCATGACGTAAAAATTCACTACGGTAGCATTTCATAATAATCAACCCTAAGTGATTATAATAAGGGTTGTAAGTTCTTTAAAAAGTCGCTGATTTAAGGCAGCATTATCAAAATGCTAGTCTTTTATTAAAAGAATAAAAATAGGTAAAAAAAACTTTTTAAGTTAAACGGTTTTATGTTAAACATACATTGCAATGTTTAAGATAAATGTACTAAAAACCAAAAAATAATAAAATAGATACAGTCGTGGGAATTATAAACATATGCATAGACTAGACTAAAATAAAACCGTGGGGCACGTCAATTGTCTACAAATTATCGACTTAATGTGCGATAGAAGAATCGTTTAATTCGTCGTTAAAATAGGCAGTTGGCCCGCAGACGGTGAGGAAATTACTTACTATTTTCTTGCTCATGGAAATTCCAATAGTTATACAGTCCATGTAAATAAAAGAGATGTTTCAACTAGTTTATCGTTGGACATTCACACTGCTGGCTGGCGAGGAATCGTTTCACTGCTCGTAGTTTGTCTTTAATCGACAAAACATATGATAAAAGTACTACTCGCTCACCACTATGAAACCCTAAAACTCGCTTATAATCGAGCTTGCTAGCTTGTTTCCACATTCTAGCCCTACTTATCACACGTCCATCGTTGTCGCTTGAACAACTGCCTAATTATAGTGTAACATTACAAAACAAACATTTTAATCAACGATTGTAGACAATTGACGTGCCCCACGGTTTTATTTTAGTCTAGTCTATGCATATGTTTATAATTCCCACGACTGTATCTATTTTATTATTTTTTGGTTTTTAGTACATTTATCTTAAACATTGCAATGTATGTTTAACATAAAACCGTTTAACTTAAAAAGTTTTTTTACCTATTTTTATTTTCTAGTTTTTAGATTTTATTTCGCATTCTGTTTAATTCATTTAGTGCTTCATTATTGCAAGGTTTCTTGCCCGTTAGTTTATTGCAGTCCAACTCCTCTATACGTAGTCCCTGCAAAGATCTTAGTCTACTAAGAGCCACGTAGGCTTGACCTTCTTCAAACAGTTTCGCACCTAAGTATACGACTGCGTGATCCACAGTGCTGCCCTGCATTTTATATATTGTAGAAGCCCATGATAGTATTAAAGGCAACATTCTTCTTTCAGCCGTCCCGTAATTGTACTTAGCTGGAAACTGTATGGCTTTCGGGTGTATAAGATGTACTCCGTCTCTTGCGAAATCAATTCGGACGGAAGGTACATCTGTTGCATACATCTGAGTTCGACGAAATTGAGGCCAAACGATTTCGTTGATGTAGCCTATAGCGCCATTTACTAATCCCTTTGAAACGTCAATATTGGACCGTAGCATGACTTTTGCCCCCACAAATATTTGCAGTTCCGCTGGTAAACCCCCTAAACCTGGCTTCATATTCTTCAGGCGTTTCTGACGCCGTCATTTGTGTATATCGCTGACGTTGCTTTTTTAACCTGGCCTCATATTGCTCAGGTGTTTTTGACGCTAATTGTTCCCGTCGTTTCTGTAATCGACTATTTCTATCACCTTCACTTTCTTTAGCTCGTTTTGCTTTATACTTTTCTTTCGCTTTTTGAAGCCTTCGTTTACGTTGTGTTGCAGTTTCTGTTTTATTTGTGTTTGTATTTTTTATATTTTTTTTTACCATTTTGTTCCCACGAAATGGACATTTAAACGGTCGACCCCCCCAGAGGTCCAATAAAGGGGCAAGGCTATGTACAACAAGATGCGCCTGAGTCTTGAGGGGAAAACACTAACGACATATCATTTTTATCCACCCTAATGCCATACAGTTCTCGGAGCGTTTTAACCTTTCACCTTAACTTGGGTGGTGTACCGCTAACGACGTATCATTTTTAGCTACCCTAACGCCACACAGTCCTCAACACGATACAATATCTTGACTTGGGTGGTGGATTCAAGCTGGATTAATCAGATACCTAAATTACAGATTCAATTTCTAAATTTAAATCTTATTATTATACGCCATTTGGTGGCTGCGCCCATCTTAAATATTGAGGTTGTATAGTGCACTGTATTCTTCTTGTCAAGCCCTTTTATTTGATACCCATATTGGTGGGATTGATAAAAAATTGTTATCAGCCATTTGGTAGCGGCGGCCATCTTAGATTTCAATTTTGCATAGTAAATTGTATTCTACTTGTTGAGACCTTTCATTTGATACCCATGTTGATGGGATTGATAAAACCTAAGTTATCCGCCATTTTGTAGAGGCCGCCATCTTAGATTTTAATTTTATATAGTACATTGTATTATACTGGTTGAGCACTTTCATTTGATACCCATATTGATGGGATCGATAAAACCTACGTTATCCGCCATTTTGTAGCGGCCGCCATCTTGTATTTCAATTTGTTATAGTATATTGTATTCTGCTTGTTGAGCCCTTTCATTTGATACCCATATTGATGGGATTGATAAAACCTACGTTATCCGCCATTTTGTAGCGGCCGCCATCTTGGATTTCAATTTTTTATAGTATATTGTATTCTGCTTGTTGATCCCTTTCATTTGATACCCATATTGATGGGATTAATAAAACATAAATTATCCGCCATTTTGTAGCGGCGGCCATCTTGAATTTATAATGATAATGAATAAACATAATTGTATTGTCACCAAAATCCAAAGTGTATACAAAATTTCAGATTAATCATGATTAATAATTAATAATGAAGAGGGTGAAATTTGAATTACTAAATTTGACCCAAGAATAATAAATAAAACAAACGGGGTGAGCTAAATAAAACCGTTTAAAAACAACTACATCCATTCATTCGCAACAAACACGTTTTTATTATAAACAGTCGAGAACCGGGTTATCAGTTCAGTGTGCCGCATGTGTGTAATTGTACGTGTGAGATGCATTATTCATTCAGTGACCACGACTGACGGTATTCTTGTAAGAGTGCATTTATTTTACTCGTCATTCGTTCATCTCTTTTGCTGTTCCTTAATGGAAATATGTATTTTAGGAAGGGAAGATAGTTCTAACATTTTTATATTTTGATTCAAAAGCAACCATAGCGGGACTTGGCTTGCCATTCGGCATAGGATGAAAAGTTAAGCATCGCTTGCACAGGTCGCCGGTTGGACATCGTGTAGTTTCCGTCAGAGTCCTACTGGGCTGCGGAGGGCTCGCAAAGCTGTAGGTCCCGGTATTTGTCTCAGGACAAGAACTGTTAGGCCCCGTCGTAGGCCTTTGGGCGGTCTGAAAACACCACACCAAAGCTGTCCCACATCATCATCATTATCAGCCTTTAACAGACCACTGCTGGACTAGGCCTCTCCTTTGAAAGGAGGGCTGCCCACATACTGACACGAAAGAAAAAAAAAGATAGAAGAAAAAGATTCAGAGACTTATTAGTACCAAGGGTATTATCAGGTAAGGATTACTCTTGAGGTATTTTGGGTATTGGAATTAGGGCATGAATATCGGAATATCGAATATCGAAAATATCGGAATATCGGACAAAATATAGTGCCAGAAAATATCGATATTAGATTAGTAAAAACCGGGATTTTCGATATTTACGACATTGCTTCAAATAATCATTACCAATGAATTTCATTTATATTACTTCTCCAAAATCAGTCATTCGAAGCGCGCTATTAAAGACATAAAGACATATTTATTTCTGCATTTTGGTTGTTTACAACACTTATACATGTCAAAACCCTATTCTAGATGATGCCGGCTTTTCCTAGCTAAATGACTTCTTGAGAAGAAAGGCCGAAACAAACTCAGAGTCATTGTTTTTTTTGTCACTTCAATTTCTTTAGTCTTTTCTTCATCTTTTAAAGTCCAGACAAAAAAGGGTTTAGTATGCAAGTACAATGCAGGAAATTATCTGACGCTTTTGACTGACTCGGCCCACTGATGGCCCGCATTCAACAGCAATCGTACGGCTCAACCTTAATTGAGGGAGCCAGCACGATCTGTATCACTATGCCTCCACGCCATCAGAAGGTGTATGCATAAGCATGTCAGCCTAAGCCATCAGACAGGTTGCCACAACTATTTGTTTATATGTTTAATAATGCCCACATCGTACTCATGCATGCGTATGTATTAAGAACAATAAATAATAATAAGACTGTGGTATTGCGTTGAGAGCGTCTAGCGCGCCAAATATGGTAATATTGCGAGTATTCGTCGCTACTATTTTACCAGTAATTATCTACCGATATTGATCTGTAACTAGTACTTTTTGTTATATAATTTTATTTCATTTCATGATAGACATGCCTTCTTGATTTACCTCCTCATGTCAGCCTAGAGACGTCCACTGCAGGACATAGGCCTCCTCCAAGGTTCTCCACACAGACCAATTTTGAGCAGCCCGCATCCAACCGCTTCCCGCGATCTTAACCAGATCGTCCGTCCACCTTGTAGGAGGCCTAGCCCTGCTGCGTCGTCCGGTACTCGGTCGCCACTCCAGAACCCGCCTGCCCCAACGGCCATCGGTTCTTCGCGCAATGTGCCCTGCCCATTGCTACTTCAGCCTGGCTATTCGGAGAGCTATGTCGGTGACTTTGGTTCTCCTGCGGATCTCCTCATTGCTGATTCGAACTCGCAGGGAAACTCCGAGCATAGCTCTCTCCATTGCCCTCTGAGTGACCCTGAGTTTTCGGATGAGGCCCATAGTTAGCGACCACGTCTCAGCGCCGTAGATCATCACTGGCAACACACACTGTTCAAAGACTTTCGTCTTAAGACACTACGGGATATCGGATGTGAAGATATGCCGTAACTTCCCGAACGCCGCCTAACCAAGTTGGATTCGACGAATGATCTCTTTCTCGAAGTTTGGACCTACCCAATTGGATCATTTGTCCCAGGTAGACGTACTTGACGACAACTTCGAGTGTGGAGTTCCCAACCTGGATAGGAGTAGGTACGACATGGACGTTAGACATGAGTTTCGTCTTGTCCATGTTCATCTTAAGACCTACTTGTTGGGAGACTCTACAGAGGCCATAGAGCATTGTGCTGAGGTCTTCCATGGTCTCAGCCATGACTACGATATCATCAACAAATCGAAGATGAGTGATGTACTCGCCGTTGATGTTGATGCCGAGTCCTACCCAGTTCAGAAGCTTAAAAACGTCTTCTAGCGCAGCGGTGAAGAGTTTCGGACATATAACATCTCCTTGCCTCACACCTCGCTGTAGCCGAATAGGTTTTGAGCTCTGGTCCTGGAGGCGGACTGGGATGGTGGCGTTTTGGTACAAACACTTCAGCATTTTGACCGTTGTAGAGACTGGCACACAGACAGAAAGGCTTTCTCATAGTCCACAAACGCCAAGCATAGAGGCTGGTTATACTCCTCAGACTTCTGTATAACCAGCCGCGGGGTATGTATGTGGTCTATGGTACTATAGCCTTTATGGAATCCGGCTTGTTCGGGAGACGATTCGTGATGACCCTAGAAAACAACTTATAGACGTGACTCAGAAGTGAGATGGGTCTGTAGTTCTTCAAAAGGGTTTTGTCGCCCTTCTTGAAGAAAAGCACCACCACACTTCTGTGCCATGCCTGTGGCGTTTTGCCCTCGAGTATGACGGAATTGATCAAATATAGTATATTATATTTATATATGTATATATATTTATATATATTTGTATATTGTATATGTTTATACACATATTTATTAGTATTTATGTACATATGTATGTGTATGTATATTTGTTATGTACTCTTATGTAATATAATTCTGTATTTACTTTATTTATACAATTATTTCGTTCACTCTATATCACTTCATTTGTTTTTACGTACTTAGGTACTCTTATATTATTGTATAATTCCCTTTTACTTTAAAAACATTTCGACACTATGTTAAATGCACCTACCACACTTATCTCTCCACCACCCAGGTTGACTGGTAGATAATGCCATAAGGCATTAAATCCGCCTATGTACACTTCTTTTGTGCATAAAGAAATAAAATAAAATAAATAAATAAATTGAATAGCTTACGAAGCATTTCCACAGCAGGTGTGCCGCCAGCTTTCAGAAGCTCTGTAGTTATTCCGTTATCACCCGGTGCCTTGTTGTCTTTTAGTTGTTCTAGGGCTACACTAGTCTCGTGCATGCTGACGTCCGGGATATCTTCGGTATAGTGTCGGGTCAATCCAGCTCTAGGGTCAGTGGCTGGAGTAGTAACAGCTGTTCGTGTAGTCGTAATAGTAATTTACTTATTTGATCTCAATATTTTTTTAAATTCAATTTAGAGACCTTTTTTCCATTTTCATCGCTTTTGATTCGTCTGATTTCTAGTATCGAGAATATCGAAAATATCGAATTCCGGAATTATAAAATGTTCAATATCGAAAATACCGATATTGAGAAAGTGGGACGATATTGCGACCCCTAATTGGAATGCATTTAAACGTCGATTCGTAGGCCGTGTCTCGAGTAATTGTACCTACTTGTCTCGTTTTTGCAGATGTTTCTAATGGTAGTATTCTGGAGGTGCTTAACTCATTTTGCTAAAGACAGATAATTAAGCAATAAATACATGAATTACTTGTAATTATAATCGTCGTATCCCTAATATTACAGTTTTAAAATACATTTATTCATACCTCGTACTTGATTCCTTTACAATTTTTTTATCAACGTTTGGCCGTAGTTTTCGATATTTGGCCAAGACCTTGACCTCCTTAGGCGACTTGACCTTCACACTGTTCTTTATTAGAGCTGTGCACACAATCCAAGGACCTCTCGTTTTCTCTTTCTTCTATTGTAACGTTCTTTTGTTACCAAATACTTGTGCCTCTTTATAGATAGCTTACTATCTCGAAAATTTGAATGGAGATCATTTCGATGACTATCTCTATCGCAGAGATAAAATATTTCATAATTTTAAAACAATAGAACACAATTAAAAATTAAATAATTATTTACATACATAGATACATACATAGTCTCACGCCTATATCCCCGAAGAGGTAGGCAGAGGTGTTTTGCTACACCCACTTTTCGCCAGATTTATTTTAGTCCCACGAAATAGGGAGCGAGCCTATTGCCGTACCGGGCACATTACCATATTCCTGCTACAGAGAATTTTCTAACGGAAAAACCCAATACCACTTTGCCCGACCCGGGGATCGAACCCGAGATCTCCCAATCCCACGCGCATATTTATGCCGCGAGACCAACGAGGCATAAATATTATGCGCGCAAATATTTTTTTATTTCGTGTAAACCTTTCTACATACATACATATACTCACGCCTTTTTCCCGTCGGGGTAGGCAGAGACAACAGAACGCCACTTGCTCCTATCCTTACAAACCTTACGCGCTTCCTCTACACTCATTTCTTATTTCATACATGCTCGCCGGTTTCTTCTGACGTTTCCGTTTCTTAGGATGTCTCCAATTTCGTCGACAAATGTCCGCCGAGGTCTGCCGCGACCGACTTGCCCACACAAATTTGCCTTCAGTATCTGATTCGTCATTCTTTCTTCACTCATTCGCTCCACGTGTCCAAACCACCTAAGCTTTCCTTTCTCAATCCTTGTCACGACATCTACTTTCAGTCGACTGCTCTTGCGTATAGTTGCATTCGGAATTCTATCAATCAGTCTTACCCCACACATACTACGCAGTGATTGCATCTCAACTGCGTTAATTCTACTTTCATGCTTTTTCTGCCATTCCCAGCTCTCACTTCCATACATCAAGATTAAAACCTTAATAAGTAATACATTTAAACCTTTCTAGTGCATACGAAACGTCAATTTTGATAACATTCAGTGATAGAATAGAACTAGGTATTTTCTTTGATATATATATTATATTAATGATAAATTATTGCTAAAAAGGTCTTCACTACACAAGAAAATAAGTTTAGTTTTATCTTTCGGTTATCTGTAATTTCGGAACTTCTTTAAGCGCCATATTAACAAATGTTTTGCAGTACATCAATTGGTGCCATTGTCACAAATATACTGCAAAGAGCGGAAGCTAAATTTCAACTAAATATCATAACTGCAATACGTAATGTCTCTGCAGTATTACAGCCGCAATACCCACCGGTAGGACATTGTTATCGATCGTCAAATATACTTGAACCAAACGACCTTTATACAGCACAAATTAAACTTCCTTACAGTTGATTTGTGAGCCTTAGTTGCTAACTAGAGCTAGGTTCCTTTTTTTTGGACCAGCATGCGACTCGTAGATCTATGGTGGACTCTTTCTTCCTCCTCCTCATGTTTTTCCTGAATGCTGAGGGTCGTGACCTCTAAGAATCTCTTTCTCCGAGACTATCCTTTGCCATTTTGTCCTATGTTTGGTGGTGTCGATGGCTTCACAGACAGTAGTGCTAGTTTGGAGCTGATTTCATCTGACCAACGTATTGGGCTTGCTCCTCTGGGTCTTTTTGCATGTACTCTGCTAATAGAGTTCAATAAAAAGTTCTCAATAATCCCTCTTAATGATATCAAACTGTATTTTTTTGAAAACTAGACCCTTGTTCTCACAGGAATCCACTTGTCTGCTGGCAAATAACATAGGTAACAATACATAACATAACTTCACGTCTTTATCCCCGAAGTGGTAGGCAGAGGTGCATTACACACCCACACTTCGCCTGTTATGTTTCTTGCAAATAAAACTACCATAAATCGGATAAAATAAGACCTGTGTTAAAATTCCTGTATCTTCAGCCTATTTAATAATCAATAGTAATTTATCCTTATTTACTAATTTATTCTTACTCATTCAGCCATGCCATTATTGCATTAATTTCCCTTTTAGAATATCAAGTGACTACTGGTAAAACTTTTATTGTGTCTTGCTCACTCTAGTCAAGCATCCTTAATACCACTGCACCACAAGGCAATCTTCTTTCTTTTTCGTGTGTGGCTAACTCTGATGTCGCAAGACCTCAGACGTGGCCTAGCGATTCTTATACTGAGACAGGAACCCGGAACTTTACATGCTCTCCAAAGCACAGCAGCGCCACAGTGTGTGGCGCTGCTTTATATTGCCGATATATTTGAAACTGCAACTCAAGACTATGAGCGCTACTAAAACAATTGGTAAATATAATACATTTACATTCCGTCTATTTTGGCAATCGTTTAGCAACCGTGTAGAAGTGTTTCCAAGGTTCATTTTGCAATGGACCCACTCACCCATTCACTGTTTAGTCATGAAATTGATATTTTTCTCAAAGTCAAACGCAATATTTTCGAAAGCACCGCGCCAGTAAAACAATCGTTCAACTTAATAGGAAATAAATGCGGTAATTTAAACCTCTTTATTACCAACTTATTGGTGCTCCCGTTATTTTTGTAAATACAAGACGTTGGAAGGTACCAGATAGCAATATCTACTTTGTTAGATAGTAGCAAGCGCGCTGACAATCTGCCGTTGTCATTTTATATTGAACTAGATGATCCCGCGGTTACACCCGCGTTATTTAAGGCTACTGCTCTACTCCCGTGGGTCATAGCGTGATGTTATATAGCCCATAGCCTTCCTCGATAAATGGGCTATCTAACACTGAAAGAATTTTTGGAATGGTTCCAGTAGTTCCTGAGATTAGCGCGTTCAACCAATCAAACACACAAACAAACAAACTCTTCAGCTTTATACTCGTATATATTATTAGTATAAGATTGAATTTATTGCACGACATACGATGTAATAGATAATTTCGATCAAATGTTAACCGCTTGGTGCGAGTGGTGCCGTTATGATTCCTGCATAATGTGCCACAATGCTACACGGTGTGGCGTGACTGTTGAAGCCACTACGCCATACGTACAGCCAAGTTCTTTTGAAGGCTTTGAACCCTTAACCCTTAGAAAATGCTCCTCTAGATCCGCCTGCTAGGGGTGACACATAATTATCATGACGATACTTAGTGCACCGCGTAGAATTTGGAGTCGCGCCCTATAGAACAGAACCATCGATTTGCCGCCCTCGATATTAAAATACTAAGACTATCTTTGAGTACCTATATAATACTGCGTAGATATCAAACCCGATAGTCTAACGATTTTCGATAACATCCAATTTTAGTTCAATAGCCTTTCCTTATTCAAACACGAAGTATTTTTTCACTTCCCTTACGACGCTTTTGTTCAGAAATCTAATTTAAAACCAATCTCGAGAGACACAAAAGGACATACATTCCGTTTAACAAGGCCTAATGGTACAATATGTAATCGAAAACAGGAAGCAAGAACAAGTATCTATATAAAATTCTTGCGTTACTGACTGACTGACAGACAACGCAGAGCCAAAACTATTGGGAGCAAGAAGCTGTTTGAGATGTGTTTCTTGGAGACTATAGACTGCACGAAGGGATTTCTCGAAATTCCCACTGGATTATTGAAATTATAATAAGCTAGTGACCCGCCCCAGCTTCGCACGGGTGGAATGTTATTCTTTTTTTTTTAATGTCATAAGCGGCAAACGAGCAGACTGATCGCCTGATGGTAAACAATTACCGTCGCCCATGGGCGCAAGCAACACCACAGGAGTCACAAGTGCGTTGCCGCTCTTTGGGCTAGGAAAAGGGATAGGATGATGAGTGGGATGAGGGGGAAGGAATAGGGGATGGGGCCTCCGGCACTCTCACTCACCGAACGAAACGCAACAATATAATATGTACTGTTACTGTACGTCGATTTTCTGTGAGAGGGTAGTACTTTCCTCGAGCAGGCCCATTCACGCTGAAATCAGCAAGGCTCTACTACCTATTAATTATATATAGTACCTATAAGTTATGCATGTATTATACATATAAACCTTCCTCTTAAATCATTCTATCTATTAAAAAAAACGCATTGAAATCCGTTGAGTAATTTTAAATATTTAAGCATACATAGGGACAGACAGATAGAAGACAGACTTTGTTTTATTCTATGTAGTGATGTGCGGTCGTAGCTGCGGTCTTCCTCTAGTAAAATATAAAAATACGAACTATCAGTTGACTTGCAGACTAATTTCTAACCCAATATCGCCTTGGGTTGAAATATTGTATTCCTTCCTTGGTCTGCGTCATGAAAGAACCCATTGACCAAAATTCACATTGCTAGCTCAGTGGTAACTCTGCGCTGTTTTGACACTCGGGAAAAGTTTTGGCAAGGTATCCGCTCCTCTGGATCCACCTGCTAGGGGTGACACATACAGTCGATAGTGCACTACGTAGAACGAAGTCACGACGGTCGGTCTAGAACACAACCATCGGTTTGCCGCCGTCGATATTAACACTTTCACGGACACTGACGTTAACTAGATTTTATGAAAATGACACTAACATTTTGCATACAAAATTATATCACGCCTATAGGCGAATTGTCGTAAAAAGTGAATCTATATACTCTGATTATGACGGTCCGCCTAGTGCCGGTACCGTCTAGAGGCGCACTGCCCTATTAAATAATTTAGTTTACCTGCGCATTGACACACCCCCTATAGACGGTGGCGTCTACAAGCGGACCGCCGTACTCACGGCGTCTATGATCTTCCTCAAACAAGTTTATGTTATTTTCAGGTGATAATCTAAGCCGTTTACATCCGGTCGAACATGGTACAGGACTTAAATAATCGGTATCACCATCATTCTTTCTTTCTTTCTTACGGGAGCCATCTCCGAACAAAAATCTCAATTAGAATTAATTATCATATAAATATAATGCGTATATCTTGTTTAATGCATAAAAGTATATGTACAGTATATAGAAAATATACTTTTTTACATAAAACGCAATATACTTACCTCCTAAATGCATCCGATCACGACGAACAATCCGGTCAAACGACGAAAAACATGGGCTCTGCTCGTGACACTGCGCAACTGGCGGGTGCGGGTAGTATTACAAGCGTACGGCTACAGGCGGTATGTCACACACGCAAGCACGTTGATGTGTCAGTGGAGCTTGCCGACACGATCTCGAAATATTGTTTTATTTTTTTTGCTGCGACGCTAGGTAAATTGTAAGTGAGCGCAATATGACACTGAATCACGTGACTCCTAAGTAATCTACGCAAATCAAGGCGGTTGCAGACGGTTCGTCAATTATAACTGCATAAAATTGACCGGCTATGGACGTTACGTCGTATTAGGCTGCCTGAAAACTACGCCTCTGGGCGTGGCGTCCGTGAAAGTGTTAAAATACAAAAAATGTCTTTGAGTACATAAAACTGCTTAGATATCAAACTCAATATTCGCAAATAGTCTAAAGCTTTTCGATAACAGGCAATCTTAGTTCAATAGCCTTTCCTTATTCAAACACGAAGTATTTTTTCACTTCCCTTACGACGCTTTTGTTCAGAAATCTAATTTAAAACCAATCTCGAGAGACACAAAAGGATATACATTCCGTTTAACAAGGCCTAGTGGCACAATACACGATATCGAAAACATGAAGCAAAAACAAGATCTATATAAAATTCTTGCGTTACTGACTGACTGACAGACAATGCCCAGCCAAAACTATTAGGCGCAAGAAGCCGTTTGAGATGTGTTTCTTGGAGACTATAGACTGCACGAAGGTATTTTTCGAAATTCCCACTGAATTATTGAAATTGTATTAAACTAGCGACCCCGATGAAATGTTATGCATGTATTATACATAAATAAACCAGCCTCTTGAATAATTCTATCTATTAAAAAACCACATTGAAATCCGTTGCGTGGTTTTAAAGATTTAAGCATACATAGGGACAGACAGACAGAAGACAGACTTTGCTTTATAATATGTAGTGATGTGCGGTCGTAGCTGCGGACTTCCTCTAGTAAAATATAAAAATACGAACTATCAGTTGACTTGCAAACTGATTTCGAACACAATTATGGCGCCTGGGCTTGAAATAGCCCTTGCTTTGCAAATGTGGCAATAAATGTAAATGTAATGTAAAGCTTAACGTTAGAATGTTTTAAATTAGACTTTCATAAGTGTCACTTTGTGATCTAAATGAATAAAGGATTATGACTTTGACTTTGAATATCGTGTTTATTCCTTCCTTCCTTGGTCTGCGTCATAAAAGAACTCATTGACCAAATTTCACATTGTCAGCTTCTTCTTCCGTGCTGTTTTGACAGTCAGGACAAGTTTTGGCAAGGTATCCTCCATGCCCGCAGTAGATTTTTCTTTCACCGTTTACGCCCGATGCCTTAGAAATATCGGGCAATCCTTAGCTAGTTCAACCCTACGATCACCAAGGAACATACAGTCATGTCATATTTCAGCAGGCGGTAACGCGGAAACGAAGTGAGTTGGTGCCCTGCGGTATAGAGATCAAATAAAATATTACCAATTGTTTGCCATTTTCGTTGTATAAAAATAGACGTCTCTCTACAAAAATAAATAGCAGAAAGCTGTTCTCTAATTAGTGCCAGTTTTTTCAGGCAGATCGGTGTAGGATGTCTGAAGTCTGGTAATTAGATACCAATTTAAAATAACCGGTGTTCTGTAACGTGACCTTGCTAATCAGGATTAATTATCAACGTCTGCTAGGCGTACCGTTAGCAGTGAATGTATAAATTAGATACCTGACTTTTTTGTACCCAGTACAAAATGTTCGTAGCGGGCTTCCTCCCACTTCTTAAAGTTGTGTTTCCAATTGTGATCGAGTCTTCAGTTTACTATGGAACCCTACATTATGAGACATTGTGAGTATTGTGACACACATGCACTTGGCCGGCTTTACTTATTAGATAAGGTGGTTTAATAAGAATGCCATACGAATTTTACAGATATACATACATAGAATGCCGTGTGGTTGACGGCATAGAATACAAGTGTCACCACCCCCTAACTTCCCGTGGGTGTCGTAAGAGGCGACTAAGGGATAACACGATGCAAATACCATCTTTGCGTAGAGACGGAAAACTCGACATCAAACCCTATACGACTGCCTCGTTGGTCTCGCGGCATAAATGTGCGCGTGGGATCGGGAGGTCCCGGGTTCGATTCCTGGGTCGGGCAGTGTTATTGGGTTTTTCTGTCACGAAATTCCCAGTAGCAGCACGGAGTCTGGAAATGTGCCCGGTACGGCAATAGGCTCGCCCCTTATTACGTGGGACTAAAGTATATCTGGCGAAAAGTGGGTGTAGAAATACACCTCTGCCTACCCCTTCAGGGATAAAAGGCGTGACGTTATGTATGTATGTATGTACATACATAGACCCACGCCTGTTTCCCGAAGGGGTAGGCAGAGACTACATATTGCAACGATCCAGACATATCTCTCTTGCTTACAAAATATATACAGTTACCTAATTATACAGTTACCTATATACTACTGTGAGGCACAGTAAGAGCTTGTAAAAAAGTTTAATATGGTTAGTTAATTGAATTTCCAGTTGCAAAGCTCTACCGTTGTCTTTGTTAGTTAAAATTCATCATCATGACCATCGCCGCTGAATGACCCACTGAACCACACAGTTCAACTTGACTATTCGAAGAGCTTCTTATTCTGATTCGATCCCGAAGGAATCAGCTCAATCAGCATAATTCTTGCCATCACCAAAGTCAAAGTCAAAATCGTTTATTCATCTAGGTCACAAGGTGACGCTTATGAACGTCAATTTTTTAAATCGAAGTATTAAATGCTTCTACATTTACATTTACTGCCTCGTTCGCAAAGCAATAGGTAAAACCACGAGAAAGAACGGGCAATAAAACTAGTGGCCACTCTTTTGAATCGCCAATATTATGGTACATTTGTATTTTATTTTTGTAAGGAGCTGCAATTGTTTCACATTGTACTTAATTACTTGTAAATAGTAATTATTTAGCTACAGACATAATACTTAAGAAATTAATGGAGTTACTAAATTAAGTGCCTTGGTTAGCCTTCCAATGTGAATATTGTGTAACAGGAGCATCCACTTACGTCTTATTATGTAGGCAACTCGCGACCATGTTCAGAACTATGCCTATGGTGGAAATGTATGTTACAGAAGTGACTGTATATGAATACACCCTCACTTGTTATCGCAATCACACGTTAATGGTTAAAACAACAGCGCAATGCCGCGGACACAGCCATACAAATATCCTACAAGCCACTCTCTCGCAATCACCCTACTAGCCGAGTCGAGTAACGAATAATTGATGATTCGTCCCAGATTTAATCACCTCCACGTGTCCATAAAGTCTATACATACGTGTACACACATTCATATATTGATTTTATCGAGCTCCGGATACTATTTTCAGTACATCACTTTGATGTTACGAAGCTTTTTTATGGGATGAAATTGGGACGGCTGAAAAGCGTCTGGGTTTTTCTGATTTTTTTACAGAGACTAACGTGTGTATGGGATAGAGGTATATACGAGTTTATGTCGTCAATAAACAGACACGAAAATATGTACATTCACATTTAGTTCTGCTACATTCTGTTTAGTTAGAGCGGACTTACTGCTTACATTTATATGTAATTACTAGAGGACGCCATCAGCTACGCCTGCATTTTTTTTTTAATTTATCCGTTTTGGCCGATCCCGTGGGAATTTGGGGAAATCCCTTCTTAGTGCACCTTACGGTCCCCAAGGAACATACATGCCAAATTTCAGCTTCCTGCGTCCAATAGTTTCGGCTGTAGCGTGTCTGTTAGTCAGTCAGTAACGCAAGGATTTCATATATTAAGATTGTGATTGTTAGTTATGATTTGATTTTATTTTCAATTAATTGTTATGTGACATCTTGACATTTTCTAAATATTTCCGAATTGGTAAATTTATTATGATGTATCTTTTTATTTTTAAATTATTTCTAATTGATATTTATGATGTGAATTTATATTTTCTTAAATTTGTGCAACAACTCAATGACCTACCTGTATAATGCTACACTTTTCTTAATTTCTTGGCTAACTGTAACAACTGTATAAACGGATTGCAAATTTACCTGTAAACTTTATTTATTTCTTCATTGTAATATGTTATCTGTAGTTGTGCCTAGTAAAATAAATAAACAAAATAAATAAATTTGTCACAGGTTCGGTCCAAATATTTGATTTGTTCATGGGCTTCGGACTAGAGATAAATTTTTGACATGAGCTGCATACAATATAAGTCAATCAATCAATCAATCAATCAATCAAAAAAATATGTATTCATCATCAGCTCTTTATACTGTCCCACTTCTGGGCACGGGCCTCTTCTCACTATGAGAATGGTAAGGCCATAGTCCACCACGCTGGCCAAGTGTGGGTTGGCAGACTTCACATGTCTTTCGAGAACATTATGGAGAACTCTCAGACATGCAGGTTTCCTCGCGATGTTTTCCTTCACCGATAACCAAGCGATAATTAACAATTTAATACGCACTTAACTTCGAAAAGTCATTGGTGCATGCCGTGGATTCGAATCCGAGACCCTCTGCGTAGCAGTCTCTCAGTCTCTCCACTCGGCTATCTCGCTGCTGATATGTATTAGTATTAGCCAAATCAGTAGCAAACCAGTATTTTAGGCTGTGCATTGTCTATCTGTCAGTCAGTAACGCAAGAATTTTATATATATTGCTAAGTTTCATATAGACTAAAAGAATATTTACCCTCGGTGAAACGAAATTATTTGCAGAATCGCATTTCTATCCAGCAAAATTACGTCATGTGTAACAAATTGTTTTCTCAAGCGTTACTAAACAAACTAAATGGGCGTCTAGACAGCAAATAACATGTGCAAACATGTTCTCGATACAAATTCAAATATCTAGAATATCGATAACGAATAATCACATCACTATAACGAATTTATATAGAGTGGGAGTGAATATCGATACACGCTAGGGTTGCCGCAATCGTTATAAACCGGAGATATTACTTTCTGCAAAATTCGTCAGTCCGTGTTACGGCTGATTAAGAATATAAAGTGTAACGACCCTATTTAATTCCGTGGCAGTCGTAAGAAGTGCCGAGGATACACAAAGCAAATAGTATCTTTGCCAAGAGGCGAAAAGCTTGACATCAAACCCTATACCAACCTAGTCAGGCCAGCGTGGTACAGTAGGCTGAATCCTCTTGTTGGCTCACCATGCTATTGCGACGAAAATAAGAGCTAAGCTCGCTATGAGATGGCATACTTATATCCACCAGTGGACTGCTATAGTCTTTAAGATGATATTGACTGCAAAAGAACAATGCCCATTTCTGGCCCAGTTTGGAACTCATGAACAGCACAATAAAGTTTCAATTAGTTGATGAATAATCCTTTTTATTTATAACTTAATTTATAGCCATTACTAAAGGTGTGCCGAGTAACTTATTCAATAAATAGGTTTAAAAAGATGTGTTAACGTCTAAATAGCCAACATGTAATAGATCAGAAATTGCCAGTAAAGAAATCATAATATTAAATCGATTATCACTTCTTCTTTATCGATTTTACGTTTTCTCTACTCAAAATGATTTGAGTTAATAGCAAAGCTCTACTTGGTCCTTAAACATTTAAAATGTGTGTATTTTTAAAGTATATATGCGATTAACTACAAATAAGTTCGATTTTGAACCGAATATATAGATTATAACCTATGTCCGAAATCCATATCGATTAATCAATATCATTTAAACCTGTAAAATGGCAACACGTTTTTGACTCTTAAGTAAATGTCAATAATGTTATATTCAGTTTATGTTATTTTTTACCTATTTGTTTTGCTCGTGCACATTGTGAATGCTTTTTATGTTTTGGATCTTTTACGACTTCTGGCTTTTTCTTTCGGGTTTCTTACTTACCAAATGATTAACTCATTCCTTTCTACGCAAAACTACGAAATGCTTTAACTATCCTAATAAAAGTGGGTACACACCTAATGTTTTGTTAGCATATAAAAGTACTTCTTGTAATAAATCTATGAATGTGATGGACCTCTAATCAACCTCAAAATTCTAGTTTAACACTCTTTTATCGAATGCAATAACAACTACTACAGTTTTTGACTGTTCACATCTGGGCCGGCGTCTCTAAGAAAAATGGGCATTGTTCTTTTGATACCAGAGCATGCAGCACTAACGCTCAAACAATACACTAATCTAACTACTATTAGAAAAGTGAAAGTTCGTAAGGTTAGATGTAAGTTACTCTTTCACGCAAAAACTACTGAACTGAATTTAACAAAACTTTGCAATAATATAGGCAGCATATCTGAGAAGTACATGGGCTACCTTTTGATCCGATTAGCCTTTTTCCCTATAATAAATATAAAATACCGCCACGAATATAAATTCGTGGCAATATTTTACCAGGCGCATCATTCATCCGTCATGTCCTCAATTTCATCAGCCCTTCATTGTGGTAGTCAACCCCTCCGTAGGGTTTTGGATTCGCATTATTATCATCAATATAGAAGGCGTTGATTTGCATTTGCAAAAATATTTTAAGAGGTGAATATACTACTATAGCTGAATACAAATACACGAAAAAATTTGTCACAAAATGTTAAAAATTTTTTTTCGTCAACATACACTTTGAAAATTAACTCGGTGTGTTGACCGCCGCCGCCGCCGCCGCTCAGCTGATCGCCATTACCGGTGCCTAACAGACACAAGCACGTACCAACAGTGACTGTGCGATTCAGTATTATTTTGCACGATTTAACAGTTTATTCTGATTTACTGTCTAAGTAACATTTAATGAAAATAGGGTTTTATATCATCGCACACTGTTTAAAATAATTTTAGGCTAATAAGTATACTGTCTATGTTGTATTATTAAATGCATATCAACACCCTGTAGGTATATGATATTCTTCCGTTATTGACTGACAGACAAGCTACGGCCAAAAGTATAAGGCGCAGGAAGCTGAAATTTGTCATGTGCCTATGTTCCTTGGGGACCGTAGAGGTGCACTAAGGCGGGATTTTCCGAAATTGCTACAGGATCTACGGCTAAATTAAAATAAAATGCCAGGTGTAGTGCAGGCATCCTCTATTACTTAACACTTTAAAGTATTATACGGTTTTATAGCCATGTTATGTCCGTACAAAATATAATCATTGACAACCCTACCATCATCCTTAAAATCTATCTATACTGTTATCGACAGCGTCTGGGGAACGGACTACAGTGCCTAACCTCGACATTTTTTCTAGCTCTTTGTTGTTTCAAGGAGGTTTTGTATCTCAGGCTTTATTGGAAGGAAAGATTGAGCTCATCCTGTGGAGAGTCGTTTACTTTCCTTTGAGAAACCTCTGGCTTAGTTGGAGATGGAAGCAAATGTGTATACATTGGAAACAAACACCAATGTTTACTTTGCTTTTTTTGTTACAGATTTTTTTAAACGGTCGTTTTGCTACTGCGTACATATGTTTCATTTAACACATTATTGAATGTTTCAAGATCTATTAGAAGCAGCGGTCTAGGAGATCAAATTTGCGACAAATTTCGGGATTACATTACTGTACTGTACATTACTGTGGCATATTGTGTCAATGTCTGAAATCAGCCAACAGTGTGCATTTACAATTGTTGTTATGTACTCGTCAAAAAAATATTTGTATGTAATCCAGAGCTTTTTGCTAGCTGTATATTATTTTTAAAAATGTTATTTATGTCAAATATGTTATAGTTTGTTAGTAGGAGCCAGTTGAAAACCAGCGCCGGGCACATGTGTCCGGCGATATGCTGAACTTGCCGGCGTGTACAGATTTATACCGTTAAATTGTAATCCTTTTTTTTCAACATTGTAGTTTTTGTTCATGTCTTTCGTCTGATAGAAATAAACGCTTTTTCTTTCTTCTTACATTTTAATGCCAAACGTTTTGTAGACAGAAGGCGCAAAATTAATTATAGCGCAGCAGTCTCAAATACATTCTATAATTGAAAGTCAACGGTGGTGTATGAAAATATACCTCATATGAAATTACGAAACTAGACAAATCACTTAATTTATAATTATCTCGTCAAGTCTACTAGTATCAGCTTCAATCAACCACAGAAAGTATTATTATATAGTAGAGGACGCCAGCAGCTAGCCTGCATTTTTTTTAAATTTACCCGTGTTGGCCGATCCCGTGGGAATTTCGGGAAATCCCTTCTTAGTGCACACCAAGGAACATACATGCCAAATTTCAGCTTCCTGCGCCTAATAGTTTCGGCTGTAGCGTGTCTGTCAGTCAGTCAGTAACGCAAGGATTTTATATATTAAGAAGATAAGAGCTAACGAAACTAATGCTAATAGACAGTTATCACTTTGCAAACCATTTATATACCACCTTGCCCCATGTCAATATCAATTTAGTTATTCCTATTTCGGTTCTGCTACACAGAGCACTAAGGTATATTTTTATTGCAAAAAATATACCTAGTGACTTAAATTATCACTTTATATAACCTCCTAATAAGATTAATGTCTGTTTGAACGCTTATCTCGTTCATACAGTGACTCAGAAACTATGGAACGGATTATAGATTCGTGAGGAAGATTTATTAGCAATTTATGGTTCAGGCAATATTGCGGCTCAACAGGTGACTTCACCTGTCCTGTACACCCATGGATACGTAGGTATTTCAAGCACTGCACGCGCGCACTTTTAATTGCGGTTTAAAAATGACCCTAGTTAAAAAAGAAATTCGTGTCCCAGGCATTATTTTTGCTTAGTATGAGTTGGCATGATGTCCCAAACGAGTAGACTTCGGCTTTGTGATGGGTCTTGTGACACCCTGTATGGTGTCACTTCATCATATAATTTTCCATCATCGGCACCAGCCTTCAGGATAATTTCAAATAAAAGAACCATTCTTAAATCGGACTATGGCCTAACCGTTCTTCTGCTAGTAGTCAGAAGAAGCCTCTGTCTCTGGACTTATTGATGAAAAAGCCTCTAAAGCAAAAAATTCTGCACAGTATTTGTGCCTATTACCTGCATATGATATACTGCAGTGGTTATGTCTTCCAATCTAACGTGCTGTCTCTTTTGTTCCAGCTGCACTCGGAATACCGCAGCACATACAAATGGCACGAGTACAAGGAACAGCAGCAGGGCGTGGTGAAGCAACCAGCGCCCGCGCCCACACCACCCTCCGTGCTGCCGATACAGAGGGGTCAGTACATAGCTTCACACCTATATCTCTGAAGGGGTAGGCAGAGGTGTAATATTACACCCAAACGCCATATTATGAATTTTAGGTCCCGCGTAAAAGGGGGCGTTATATGACCGTTACCGGGCTTTGCTAGACTCTGTGCTACTACTGAGAATTAGGAAAAACTCAATTACACTTGCTCAACTCGGGAATCGAACCCGGGACCGCCCGATCAGCAGACGCATACGCTATATCCTGGACCACGGCGGCAGTCCAGTCAGGATCAGTACAAGCACAAGATATTCGTCCAGTAGATCACTGCACTTACCAATGGTACGCGTACAAGGAACAGCAGCAAGGCATGTCGCCGATACTGGGGTCCCAGTTCCAGGCACTACATATTTAATAATAGTTTGGAACAATTTTTTGTTTGGCTCAGAGGCTCCATTGTTCCTTGTGGTGTACATGAAAAGCCTTCGATCAAAAAGATGTGATATAAGATCTTCTCTCCAGAATTTATAAGTAATAAGGAACTACTATTGGACAATAATTCTGGTCAAGTTAATAGTTGGATATTAAGCCCCGTGCCTTTAAAAGCCCGCTAAGCTAACTTAGTAGTGTCGGACAGCATTTCCAGCCGAACCATCGTCATACAACTTTCCACAGATTTCTGCTGGTTATAGACCTTTTGTAATTTGCGACATAATAGCATTTTTAATCAATTCGGGGATTTGACCTACTATACCACGCTAACCAAATGGGTTGGTATTGGGTGTGATGCCAAGTTTTCCGTCTCGTCCCAAAGATACTATTTGATTCGTGTACTCTGTAAAAAGGCTCTCATCATCATCATTTCAGCTGATGGAGTTCAATTGCCGAACATAGGTCCATTGAGAGACCAATCATGAGCCGCCCGCATCCAGCCGCTTCCCGTAATCCTAATCAGATCGTCGGTCCACCCTGCCGAGTCGTCTGACACGTGACCGTCACTTCAGAACCTTTCTGTCATATAGACCATTGTTTATTCAAGCTATGTGTTCTGCCCACTGACACTTCAGAATTCTGTCAAGAATGATCTCATCATTTCTGATTCGATCTCACAGAGAAATGAAAATAGTCAATCGAATCGAAACACTTTATATTTTTAATAATCTTTTACAAAAATGCTGTTCAGATAACTGCCTCGGTATTTTATAAGTAAACATTTAAGTATTTATAATTGTGTTTTGTCCACCAGGGCCTATGGAGCCAGCGATTCCTCGTCGCAAAAAGTACCCGGGAGTGGCATATAAGACGAACGAACTGTTCGACCCTGCCCCCGCTGACGACATCAGGCCCCAGCAAACGTCTGCTTTCGACCGCGCCAGGGTAAGGCAACAATCCTACCTACTTGAGATGTTAAGCAATGCTTCCACACCTCACCCCTCTGATAGGTGACCGTAAGTGGCATTTACATCAGAACGCTACCGAGCGTCGATATTAGTAGGTGTACAAGGCGCAACGGTTAAAAGTATTAGTGACGGTGGGTGGACGGATGTTTAAACTTTGAGACTAAAAAGATTCAATAGCCAGAAATCTCCATACTATTAAGGAATTTGTTGTCCTTCGTATCAATAAATAATAAATAAATACAAAGCCATTTGGTTCTTTAAACGATTAAATGAAACTCTTCTTCAAAACTTTTGCAATTCTGGTAAGCAAAAGTGCGTACTTGTTACGAAGATAAGTAATTATTTCGCTACTTTGGGAAGCAGTAAAGAAAATTGTCTGGAAGATCTTGCGCTTATAAGTGACTAGCTTTTGCCCGCCGCTTCGCGCGCGTTAAATTCAGGGTAACACAAATCTACTTTCAGTCTCAAGTTGTGTGAAGACACTCCTGATTATTCTAAAGACTTCAGAAACTCTATAGGGTACAAAGTAGCTCGGTCAGTATTCATGACATTATCTACCAAAAGATACATAATAAAATCACCTTGGATACAGCCAAATGTCAATGCCATGTTCTAATACATGTTCAATATAAGTATCTCTATAGATATTTTCACATGTTTAATATTAGTAGGGAAAATCGTTTCAGCCCTTTAAGCTTATTATATAGTTATTAGTTTATATATGCGAACAATTTAATCAACGTGCATAATATGACATGTATGACGTGACAGTACTGACAGATGTGCGATGGCACATGCGCAGCACTCAATTATTAGCGCATGCGTTCTTACTTCCAAGAGGTAAATTTGTGCCGTACAAACTTCTACCCTCCCTACAGTCCCTCCCAGTTTAATTCTTGCAACTTATGGTAGCCTATGTCCGTCTCCATGGTCCAATATATCTCTATATTAAATTTCAACAAAATCGGTTCAGCCGTTTAAGCGTGAAAACGGAACATACATACATACATACATACATACACACTTTCAAATTTATAATATTAGTAGGGATTCTGAAACTTTGGATGATGTCTGAATTTTGTTGTTGATGTAGGTGATTATTATTTATTCTCACATTTGCTTGCCAATTATTGTACTTGTAGCAGAACCGAAATAGGAATAACTAAATCTTAAGGCCAGTTCTCGTTTTCAAGACACCGAGACTGTATTTTTAACGAAATGCGATTAGATTTTGAATTGGCTCAAAATTGGTATTCTGCTACACTGCTGTCATTATAATATAACTAGAGGATTCCCGCAGCTACGCCCGCTCATTTTGACTGTTTCTGCACGATCCCGTACAAATTTCAAGAAATTCCTTCTTAGTGTACACCTGCAATCCTCAAGGAACATACATGCCAAATTTCAGCTTCCTGTGCATTATAGTTTCGTCTGTAGCTTGTCTGTCAGTCAGTCAGTAACACAAGGATTTTATATATACAGATTTAACACAATTGACCGACATTGACACATAGTTTGACAATTTGCTCAATTCAATTTACGATCATTCTTCAAGTATCAGTCAAGTTACGAAAATAACTACCATAAATAAATGACAGCAAGACGAGATCTAGACTGCATTTTGAACAAATTTATTTATGAGAATGGGCTGTGGTGAAAATTATTGTTAGAAATATTATAAACGCGACAACGTTTTGTGAGGTGGAATGGATGCCTTTTCCTCTGTTACTCTTTCTTTCCAAATGATAATAGATACCATGACCCAAGTCAATAAGGCCTGCGCAAACCCGATAATTGTCTATGATTTTGTGCCGCGGGGTACGAAAATATGACGTCATTTTGTCTGACGTGCGACACGCTGTCAACGAAGTAAGCAGGCCTTATTTTTATTGGGCCATGATAGGTACTAGATATATCTTACTTGTGGAAAAGCAAATATTACATATTATGTCAAATCTGACAAGATCAGCAAACGGTCCCACGGCAAAGATCTCAGATATTTACATAGAGGCGCATTTCTTATGGGCGCTCTGTAGACAAACTTTCTGTGACCCAAATTGCCGCATGGTGGCGTGGCAGTCGCGCTGTGACAGCTGTCTCTACGACAGCAAGACAGACGAACGTTCCTCCTGTGTATCTCAACTACGAGAACAAGAGAGACGGAGAACGACGCCAGCGCCGCCAACGGCGCCAACTACGAACTAAACTCGAGGCAGTCTCCTCTTAGAATCGGCACACGAAATCCTTAAGAAATGCGCTTCTATGTAAATCTGTATTCATTGCACCCGGGTCCAAAATGAAAAGTCTTGGATGTAATTGGGATAACGCTAGGACGATGATGAGTATCGTATTGCCTAGCCTAAACAGCTTGTGACATAAAGTATTTGTCCCATTATGTCTTAAAATTAGTTAGATACGGCAAGTAGGCAGCGTATTACTGTTGGGTTCAAAGCCTTTATTATCTTGCTTACTGAATTGATAATTAAGTTAAATCGACCCTGCCCAAGTTAGAATCCTAGATCTGAAATTAATTTATACTCATTTTATTGATTTCAGACAGATCCAGGCTTTTAAAATTTTTACGAAACAAAAACGAAATAATAATAATAATAATAATATCATCACCGATAGGACTATCGTGGCTAACAAGCCCGATATTGTGGTGATAGATCGATCAGAACGCCTTGCAATGATCGTTGATGTTACTATTCCCCATGACGAGAATCTCGTGAAAGCCGAAAAAGACAAGGAAATCAAATATTTGGACCTGGCTCACGAGATTGTCGACATGTGGGATGTGGAGTCTGCGATCATTGTACCGATAGTCGTGTCAGTTAATGGTCTCATTGCCAAGAGCCTCGACCACCATCTCAAGAGGCTCTCGTTAGACGGCTGGATCAAGTCCTCCATACAAAAGGCAGTATTGTTGGACGCGACGCGCATAGTTCGGAGGTTCCTCTCTCTGGAGCCCTAACCACCGGTAGCTTGGTCCCTGTGCCCGGTACCGGTGGGTCTCCGTGGTCCCATTTTATATATTTAAATTTATATATCGTATCTATTGTGTATATTGTATTGTAATATTTAGTATATAAAATGTGGCTATGAGAAAAAGGTTATATAAAAGGAATAATAATAAAACCCCTCTGGGGCAGTCGTTACCTCACCATGAGACTAACGCAATCTCAGAGGGCAGAGTAACAGCTTTCAAACATCACCTTCATAGAGTAATATAAACAAAAAAATTATTACAAGATGAAAAGAAAGCTTACAACCGCAAGGCAGCTTTGTGGCGAGCTGAATGTGTGTGGCGACACTGCGGTCCCGAATGCTTCAGAGAGTCGGTCAGGGCCTCGTCTCCAGCTTGCCTTTACTGGCTGGTCGGGGTGGATTTCCAATCCAAGAGCGCCCGCAGGACTCTCAACTCTGGCTTGCCTTGGTCGGCCGGCCAGAGGGAAGCCGCAAGAGCTACTAGCTCGGGGGTGGAAGTGTCATTCTCAAAGGCGTAACTACGGGGAAACCCGCTCCGGGTCTCCGTTGTCACGAGACCCGCGATGGCGAAACCGGTGCCGCACCGCTCGACACCCCTAGCCACTCGCACCGGTGTTGCCCTCTGGCTGCCCTTATGGCAGAGTTTGTTTGCTTTGGGCGGCTGTTTAGAGAGGGCCCATCCAGTGAGTTGGCGAGTCACCACCTGCCATGCGGACGGATACTATTAGAGTATTACAGGCAGGTGCCGTTTTTCATCCATAGAATCATAGTAATTACAAGTCCATCAAACACCCAATCCCATAAACCAATTAAATAAGGCTCCACATATTACAATAGTCTTACATATGTTGCGGCTAGTCCATAGCTGTACTCAGTAGTGCAGTTGTGGAGGCTCCGCGGCATGTGTCCCATCCCATTTTAGATTAAAGCTCTCTACGGGCCTCTGCACGTTGGATCCATATCCCCGTGTAAGCCTCTCAAAGGTCCGGTTATTCTTTTGACACTAAATTTTAGAAGAATAGCCGTGTAACAGAGACACATAATAATAATAATAATAATAATAAACTTTATTTGCGAATATGGGTAGGTACAATGGTAAAGATGTTACATAAAATAAACGATTCTCCATACTCCACCTTGTGGCATGCAAATATTTGAAATTTATTTTGAAATTACAATTTTTGTGAAATATTTTAAAATATAAGATTATCATGATCTTCACAAAGTAAAAAGAAAATGTCAAGAATTATGATTTTACGAAAACAATGAATACATATAATGTCAATGAGAAAACCTCTTAGGTCAAATTTAGTTTTGGTCAAGTTATTATAAAAGGTACATAAAATTAAATTATATCAAAAAATCATGTCAAATAATATCATCATTGGAATACCATTGTACTTTAATTATAATATATATTTGTCTTCTAAGTATTCCTTAACACTGTAATACACTTTTTGCAGTAATATATTCTTTAGTTTTGCCTTGAACTCATTTATGTTGTCTAATTTACAAATATTAGCAGGGAGTTTGTTGTAAATCCTTGATGACATACAAAATAAGCTTCTATTAAGAAGCGATGTTTTGTTAGGCACAGTTTTTATTGTATATCCATGGCGTCGACCACTTAAATGAGTAAATAGGTGCATATTTTTCTTTACAAATATAGCTACCTCCAATATATAGATACATGGAAGAGTCAGTATATTAAGTTTTTTGAAATTTGGTTTACAGCTGTCAGTACTCTTAAGTCTATAAATAGCTCTAATGCATTGCTTTTGAGCTTTAAAAACATACTCCCAATTGGTAGAGTTTCCCCAAAAGATGATACCATAACGCATTAATGATTCTGCATTTGTATGGTATGCTGTTACAACTGTAGAAGTATTAACAGTTTTTGATAACATGTAGAGAGCATACGAGCTTCTACCAAGCTTCAAGCATAAATTTTCTATATGTTTCTTCCAATTCAAGTTGCAATCAAGATCTTATACTGTCTATGTTGCCAGTATCTTTGTAAATAGTACAACAGATATTAGATTTAAATCTCGGTGATTCTTTAAATGATCGTTGGAGTAGTCGTGTTCTAGAGTGGAGACCGTGCCTTGACAAACGTAGTGTAGTACGCCCTCCAGCTACGACCTAGCCGGAGGGCGTCCTAAACTCCACTCTGAATATAATATAACTGTGGCAGCGGCTGCACACGAAAAGTCGAAGGCCTATATCCGTCCGTGGTCTATGGCAGGCTGCTGATGATGAACCTGATAAATATTTAAACACTAGAAGACGCCAGCAGCTACGCCTGCATTTTTTTTTAATTTACCCGTTTTAGCCGATCCCGTGGAAATTTCGGGAAATTCCTTCTTAGTGCACGCCTACCTACGGTCCCCAGGGAACATACATGCCAAATTTCAGCTTCCTGCACCCAATAGTTTCGGCTGTAGCGTGTCGGTCAGTCAGTAAGTAACGCAAGGATTTTATATACTACGATTTTAGGAGATGCCTGTCTAGAACAGTAGGTCAAAATCTAGGCAACAGTGCGTCATCCGTCTGGCCTCCTAAGATACTTATCTGTGACCGTGTCAAGGTGAACTAAGATCAAAAACTAACTGAGATAACGGCCAGATATAATACTAGTAGGTACCTATTTAAAGCAAGCACTGAAGATACCTTAACTAAGTACGAATAAACTTGTGAATGAGGTGCGCTGTATAAACGAACTAGAGGACGCCAGCAGCTAAGCCTGCATTTTTTTAAATTTACCGGTTTGGCCGACCCCGTGGGAATTTCGGGAAATCCCTTCTTAGTGCACCCCTACGGTCCCCAAGGAACATACATGCCAAATTTCAGCTTCCTGCGCCCAATAGTTTCGGCTGTAGCGTGTCTGTCAGTCAGTCAGTAACGCAAGGATATTAAGATGGTAAAATAATATTTCCATATTCAAGTAAAAGCTGAAATATATTAATTTAAAAGTTTCAAACATCTATTCGCTTTTTTTTAAATGCCGCACCTTCATGCAGACGAATCAAGCAAGAAACTCTTAGTATATTTTTGTTTACAAATGCAAATGTAAGCATTGTTATCAGTGCGACCAAACCCACCTAAAAAAATTCCTTATCACACTCATTCGCATAGAACTGCTGATTGATTATAAATTTAGTATCAGATTTTAGCCCCACGTCTTTGATATTTCTGGGTTCCTTGGATGAAATAATGCTTTTTTTTGTCGTTTATTTGAAACAAGTAAATACAAATATATTTTGTTCAGCCTAAAATCTTACTGTAAGAATACCACCTTGACAGATGCCAGTGACAATAATAAATAAGGAAGTTATGGCAGGATTGATATTAACGAACGTTCAATTTGTTGTCGCAGAGTGCTCAAAGGAACGACAATGATCGCGCTGGGAGACGCAGCAAGTCGGAGGGACCGCGCCAGCCGCGGTGGACCGACACCGTCGAACCCAAGGTATGTAACAGAAATTGATGCACTAGTTTAACTGGTAAGAACCAGTTAAACTAGTACATTAATTTTAGACAAGAGTCTAAGGGCAAGAATTGTTAAGCCATGTGTGGGCTTTCGGTGGTCTAATAAACTCCGACTCCAGAGTTGACCACAGACTGGCCACAAAAAATAAGTAGGTACGTAAATGCCAGTAAATGCACAGACCGCGCAATTCACATAAAACTTTTGGTCATTTCATTGTCTCTGGACAAGAACCGTTACTCAATCCTGATAACTAGACAGACAGCACAATTAAAGCCGTGTAACAACACAAGAAAAACCTTCAGTCCTAGTTCTTGTCTCGCTATAACAGTCGCTAGACCGTGTCCAGGGCTTTCGGATGGTCTAAAAGGCTCGTACACCAGAGTTGGCTACCCACTCAAACGAAAAAGAAAAGAAACTCAATTTGCCAGTACGCTGCGATCTAGGTTTGATGTGTCCACTCAATAATGAGACTTACTTGCTGACTGACTGCGTAATACCTCGGCAAAGTTAAGAAACAGTTGTAGAGGTAAAGCCTTAGATCGGTTACCACTTGTTATGTAAAGTAATAAAAAATAAAAGCTGTGAGTCCCAACTCCTGCATTAACTACAATCATACGAAACGCAAGAGACCGAGATTTGTGAGATTCACAATGAGTTGCTCGCGATCTGAATGTTATTTGTGATTTTTAACAGTCATAGTCTCACGCCTGTTTCCTGAAGGGTTAGGCCGAGACTACGTAACGCCATTTGCAACGATCCTGACATATCTCTCTTGCTTCATTCTCTAAGTTTAAGTTTCTCATGCATGCTCTTCAGTTAAGGGCACCTATCCTTTTTTAGGATGTCTCCAATCTGGTCAGAGAATGTCCGCTTAGGACGTCAAATGCCCAAATTCCATATTCCATTTTCATTTTCCTTTTCCATGGTATTCGCACAGGTATTCGCCTGCCTTTGTCTCTAGATATTTCTCCTTATATTCTCTAGAAGATCGTGATCCCTTATATTACTTTTTGCCGCTTCTTCATTAAACCTTTTACCAATAGAAGAACCAAATGTATTTCAGCTACATCGCAATAAAAAACCTCTACAATGATTCGCTAATAGCGAACCAAGACAATAGCAAAAAAGGTACATTTGTATGCGTTTTTGCCACCAAATGGTTAAGGAAAAACATCTCATTTGTCATAAGGTAAACTAATAAAAACCGAATGATAAGGTAGATAGCCTTTATAAATAGACTACGTTTCATTTCAAGGTAAGGTGTATGACGCATTTTCGCAAAAACTGTACTTCGTTGAAAAGAAGTACTGAAAATGTGCAAAATCTTAATATATAAAATCCTTGCGTTACTGACTGACTGACAGACACGCTACAGCCGAAACTATTGGGCGCAGGAAGCTGAAATTTGGCATGTTCCTTGGGGACCGTAAGGGTGCACTAAGAAGGGATTTCCCGAAATTCCCACGGGATCGGCCAAAACGGGTAAATTAAAAAAAAATACAGGCGTAGCTGCTGGCGTCCTCTAGTATCATAATATGTCTTGAGATGTACTCGCATTCGTCTATAACCAAAAACTCGCAAACTTTTTTATCTTAGCGATTGTAAAGAACAAACTATTACAGAATGTATTATCATGGTAATAAAAGATAACTCATTTGCATAAGAAAGTATACAGTGATTTTACAAATTCCTTCAAGAGTACATAATCTTATCTCATCTTATCTTGGAAAACATGCATTACACATTGCTATCTTATTCCATAAAATTGAATCAGTGCTACGGATGCTCTTGAGAATTTGAGATAAAATTCTCAGATTTGATTATGTACCTATCAGGTATGCTTAAAATCCATACTGATATTATAAACCTTTTTTTCTTTTTTCTTCGCTGTGGAAATGCATTTACGCACGTAGGTATGTGGGATTCGACGGCTGGAGTGCAAGGCCGTAATACCCACTAAAACCACAACCACAGGAACAGACAGAACTGTCCCCCGCACCCGCACCTTTGGACGCATCCTGCGCAGGCCTCCTCCAAGCCCACGCGGAGCGTCCACTCCCGGGATCTCTCTTAGCTTCACCGCGGGTGTCCAAGCCACGGTTACTACGCCCCCCCACCACGACAAGGTGGATATCCCATGGTGATATTATAAACCTGAGGATTTGTCTGCTTGTATTTTTGGTTGAGCGCGCTAATATCAAGAACTACTGGTTCAATTTGAATTATCATTCTGTGTTGGATAGTCCATTTATCGAACTTTTAGGCTATATAACATCACGCTTTAAGCCAGGGTTGCGCAGCAGTAGCCCTAAGCCCTAAAGCGCGGGTGTAACCGTGGGCTCATCTAGTTGTCTCATCATAGTTTAACGCAGTTTTATATTAAGCACAGTTTGCAGTGGCCTGGCAAACGTTGAAAATATTTACACGAGACCGGGCTTTGTATCGAACACACGACATTGTGAATTGGTCCGGAAAAGTGCATGTTGTGTGTGATGTGATATAGTAGGTATACATATACTTTGAAATTAAATTGCTATTTCGAGCATAATGTAGTTATTTCAGAGGCATATTTTTCTACTACCTCGTTGGACTCGCGGCATAAATGTGCGCGTGGGATTGGGAGGTCTCGGGTTCGATTCCCGGGTCGGGCAAAGTGTTATTGGGTTTTTCCGTTAGGAAATTCTCAGTAGCAGCACGGAGTGTGGTAATGTGCCCGGTACAGTAATAGACTCGCCCCCTATTACTTGGGACCTAAAAAAATGTATGGCGAAATGTGGGTGTAATATTATACCTCTGCCTAACCCTTCGGAGATACAGGCGTGAGACTAGAAATAAAAATAAAAAATTGATTTTTCTTATTGCTGAGTTTCCTCCAACTAGAGGCAGAATCCTCTGACCAGAATAGGTGATCTTTTCTGGTAGACTCCAGTCCAACGGAAGTAGTTCAGAACTTGCATTAACTTAATTGCATACATACATACATAGACTCACGCCTGTTTCCCGGAGAGGTAGGCAGAGACTACGGAACGCCATTTGCTACGATCCTGACATACCTCTCTTGCTTCATTCACTCCCATCAAGTTTCTCATGCATGCTCTTCTGTTTAGGGTACTTCTGACCTGTCCTTTTTTAAGGAACTTAATTGCGCGCAATTGTAAATGACTGCCTCCGTAGTCCGCTGCGTTTGCTGATCAGCAAGCCACGGACTGCATTCCCGGGTCGGGCAAAGGTGTTACTGTGTTTTTCCGAATTCTCAGCAAATGCCCGGTAACGGCAATAGGCTCGCCTTCTATTACGGGTGATCTACAAGTTCGTCATGTGGGTGAAGTATTACACCTCTGCCTAAAAATTGTGGGTCTGGTTACGTCGTGCTCGTTTGACGTCACCAGTGTCGGTTATCATCATCATCATCATCCTAGCGATATCCCGGCTGCATTAAATACTCACATGCCTTGGAGCTCGAGGTCCACTTACAAGTCTAACCAGATATGACTGAATAGCAAAGAAAAATCTTGTGGAAAAGCCACAAAGCGACTGCCGTCTGGCCGCCACAAACCGAAGGCATAGCGATATAGTATACCTATTCTATGGTTTAGACCAGTACTTTTGGGGTACTGACTTCCTGTAACGACTGTCATAAATCTTCATGACAGCATGGATGTCTATTTCTTTCCATCCAAAGGTTGCCTGGAAGAAAGGGCTTTTAGCGATAAGACCGCCCATTGTGCATTTTATTTGTAAACTTCTTCTTTTTCTTCTAACTCTGTAAGTTGACTTGTTGTGTACAATAAAGAATTATCTTATCTTGTCGGTTATATTCGCCAATCGATAGACCTCAGTTGTGTTTAGCCACTACATCAGATATCCAGTAAACACATCAAAACAAAGAAAACAAAGAATCCCCGCCCCATTTGTTTCGTAGAATCGTAGCCCTGAACTAGTTACGATTGACTATCGATCTGCTCCAATTAACTAAATATAATGTAATATGCATAGCCTGTCATGGTTGTAATCATTCAAGTTTCGGTATTTTAACGAGCATATGCGTAATGATATGGGGTGTAATTATTGTGCATTAACTTGAGAAGTAGGTAGGCAGCCTGGTGTTATTGTAGCAAGCCCCGTAAATCGCTGCAGAGTCTTAGCATTGTGATTGGCTTCTTTCTGGTCTGAACTGTAACGTTAAACATTATTAATAAATTATTAACACTGTGTAATAGGTACAGTGAATGGGACAGGACGAAGGGGAAGACCTGGGCGGACGTTCTCTGACCAGAGATTGGAGACATCCAAAAAAAAGGACAGGTCAGAAGTACCCTAAACAGAAGAGCATGCATGAGAAACTTGATAGGAGTGAATGAAGCAAGAGAGGTATATCAGGATCGTTGCAAATGGCGTTCCGTAGTCTCTGCCTACCCCTCCGGGAAACAGGCGTGAGTCTATGTATGTATGTAGGTATGTAATAGGTACGTGTATTTTATTAGCCAACTGAGTGAAAATATCTATAATTATTTGAAATGCATATCTGGCATGTAAAATATAACGAAGTGGGTGAACAATAAGAAAATGTAATGACGGATAGCTTTTACCTTTCATTTTCCCTTAAATTAAAACATGGTACAAACTAAACCAGAAAATAGTAAATAAAGTTTAATAAAGTAGTAATTTTGAATGCCTAATGACAAACCAAAAAACATAAAAAGACATTAATTTTGCACTAGCTACCTTTTTAATCAACGTTTACTCTCAATATGCCAAATTGGAGGCTTAATGCAGCAAACTTGTATCCATATACTGGTTAGTATTTTATCAGCTACTTTAAAGGTATTATACTCCAACAAATCGCCCGGAGGACTGCACAACACTGAATTATCGAGCAAATTCAGTGCACTCGACACGATTGGCCACGATGCAGGTCGCCGGCCGCACTAGTGCATTACACACACTGCCATTGCCAAATCGGTAAATGGATTTTGACTTGCCAAATAGCATATTGCGTTGGAAAATTGTCAAATCAGAATCACATTCTGTATTTAGGTGACTGTGCAAATTGAGGCAACGATCCAAGTGAGACACCAACAGACTGCTACTCAGTGTCTCGAGTTCAAAGTCACGTACCAATGACTTTCGAAGTTATGGTTATCACTTACTAAATTGTGAAAGGACATATATTAAGGCAATCTGCATGTTTGAGAGTAGACAAGCCTACTCTCCTAAAATGTAATTAGCGATTGATTCGTTCCTTTATTAGATGTTAAACTGAAATACCTGATATATTCTTCAAAAATCGATCAGCAACATTACTAATTACGGCTTTTTAAAAACCTTTTTGAATTTGAAACGAAAACGCTGTAAACCATCATGGCGGTTGAGTGATATCACAAAGTCCAAAACAAAAAAAAACTGTGAAAGAAGTTGGTGTACCCACTTTTATTTTGTTATATTCGATTTGACAGGTGGAAAGTTTGATGTTTTAGTTGTATTGACTACTAAAACGTCAACAACATGAATGGCGGACGTACTGTTTGACGTAATGCTCTCTGATTGCTGTTTACTGTCACAAGAATATATACATAATTTTTAGTTTTAGAATCCTAAAAATAACATTAATCGTACCTTTTTATAATAAACAATAAACTTCATTGACATCTTAAAATCATAATGAATCTATAGATACTACAATCAAACCATAATGTTCTCGAAAGACATGTCTTGGTAGACTTATCCGTAGTTAGCCTGCGTGGTGGACCTTCAGTTTCAGGACAAGTATTAGGCCATCTCGAAGACCTAGACACGGCATGCAACCACACATTCGTCATCATCATCTAGCCTTAGCAATCCACTGCTGGTCATAGCCACTCCTAAATTGCGTTAAAATAGCATTGTGACTCAATCATCAGCCTTTAACAGTCCACTGCTGGACTAGGCCTCTCCTTTGAAAGGAGGAATTGGCCTACTATACCACGCTGGGCAAACGGGTTGGTATAGGGTTTGTATCAAGTTTTCCTTCTCCTATAGTGCTGTTCTATGCATAATATGCTCTCTCTGTCGGCTCTTACGACACCCATGGGATGATATGGGGTGGTAACAATCCGTATTCTTAATCCGTCACCACACGGACACATTTTGACTATAGTGCCTCAATAGAAAGATTTCGACCACACACCCAAGAAAGAAAGAAATTAGTTATAGTTGAAAGCTGTTGGACTCGATAGGTGCCGTAATTTTCCAAAACATTTCTGTCCAATCTGGTTAGACTAGTAAGCAGATCCGGGGCTCCAAGGCGAGAAGTCTTGAATCCAACTGGGATAACGCTATGGTGATTAGGATGATGATGATTCTGCTGGCAATACTAGACATGGCCGAGTTTTTCTTCTCGGCAATCTTCTTTTAGCAAACTAATTAGAGTGAATCATCCTTATCACTTTCACACACGGATATGAATTTACGTGAACAATAGTAGTGTGTCAAAGGCAAATACATTAGTCACTACAATAGCCACGAGACAATGAGCGAAAGTGTGACCCTCGTATAATAATAATATATGTAAGTAAGTCACGTCAGCTGTCCATTGTCTCTGTCATACATTGTTGACCTTATATTCGCGAATTGGCTTATACACACGTACATACTTTCACACATACCTACATATAAAAGCATATCCTGGGAGAACGCACACTCGGTTTGCTGATTGGAAACAAGGCAGATACTTACGGTAATCAGATAAATACTGATAACTCTGATTAACTTACTTCATCTTTAGCTGTTTCCCGCGGTTTCACCCGCGTCCTGAGGGAACTACTTCGCATACCTACCCGGTTAATTTATAGCCTAAGTTACTCCTTGGTACATCAGCTATCCGGCAGTGAAAATCGGTCCAGCCATTCCAGAGATTAGCGAGAACAAACAAACAGAGAGACAGACGAAACTTGTAAAAAATGTCATTTGTATACATCTATATGCATTTAGTAAAAAGCTATTATTTTAATATTACAAACAGACACTCCAATTTTATTTATGTGTATAGATTAGTGGGCATTAATCGCGATGACTAAGACATTTAAGGCATTCAAATACCTCGGTATTTTCGACGTTTCGACCGCCTTGCAATGGTCGTGGTCGAGTCCCTACGCGACCACTGCTGCGCACAGCCCTCGTTATGAGAAAAGTCCGGCAATAGTTCAAAACGCTATTCAAGTGCGCATTGGTAGACTTTCCATATCCTTCGAACATAATAAGGAGAACTCTGTGCAGGTTTTCTCACAAAGTTTGCGCGCTCTGTATTTGAACTCAAAATCCACTGCTTAGCAGTATGTAAGTCTTTCGCCATAGTCAAAGTACCTGAATACACTTAAGACGCTGACAACAGCCAAATGGCAAAAATAGGCTTGTCTCAAACAATTTTTTGCTAAATCTATAAAGTTTGTGACGGCGGAAAAAATATGTATATGTTAATGTTGAACATATTTCTGAGAACCCTGTTGTATTCAAAACACGTTTTTGAAAAGTTTTCTCGATACAAAAAATAGTAAACTAACCTCTTAAAATTATCTTCTAACTAAAATATCTATAGTTGGTGCCACGAGAAGATAGACTTTTTGTAAACACACATTCAGGGCTTCACAACCTTTTTTCAAACAGTTTTGTTTTAGATTTTACACTCTTTGAACAGTTTTTTTTTCAATGCATAATTATACCACTATGTTTTTAAATATTGTTAAATTTTACTGAAATAAAAATATTTGATTGGATGGACGAATGTTCATAAATTTGCCGATTTATTTGTTGTTTTCATTAAAAGTTACGATAGTCTGAAAACGCAATTTCTTTTTTAGGTATAAATAATTTTCTGCGTGACTAATAGTTTGCCATTTGCTAATCTGCACCCGCTTTTTCTGCGCGAATAATAGTTTGCCATCTGCTAGTCTGCACCCGCTTTTTCGAGATGCCAGCAGCGGGCAGAGCGTTGCGATCCTATAAACTTGTATTTAGCTTTACATTTACACCTTCCTGACAACTAAAAAAAAATATTGACCTCTGATAAATGCATGTTAAGCCGAAGAATGTAACATTTCAATGAATTAACGCCAAATGTTGATATGGTACTGACGCCTAGAATAGGCGTCAGTACCTCAAAACATAAAAAAATCCTGTTGACAGCGCATAATATTGATAAAAACGCGATCCATTGACATATTAGTTTCCAATGACACGTATCTATGTACCGTTGCGCTCATTGGATTTGACATTAATTGTTTTTGACAGAACTATCGCTAAGTCAATTAGTAGAAATTATTTGTTCACAAAAAGTCTATGTTCTCGTGGCACGGACTATATATTACTTATCAACGTATGTTGATAAAATTTATAACAATAATGTATCATATTTAAATACAGAACTTGGTTGTTTTTTATTTTTCACTACTCAACTTATTTTTAAGTAATTAATTTATTTTATGGTTTGTAAAAAGATCTGCACGTCCCGTCGTCGTCGCCTCTCTTTCTTATGTATACAATCGGCAGTGACAGCAGCAGCTCAACTCAATAGCGGTTGTCAGCGCCATAACATAGAATCCAAACTAAACATGGCTATTTTAATTTCAATAATTTATCAATCAGTACGTCTGGCGTAGCCGCAACCATGAATGACGTTCACCAATGCAATGCAATTTTTTACTACGAATGTGTGTAATCATCTGAAACGACTTTTTTATCCGTCTGTCTGTAGCTATACGGATGCAAGATGAAATCTTTATTAGTAGATAATTTACTGCCTATCTGCTCGAATGCGTTTACACTTACAATGAGGCGATGGTGTGACTGTAGCTGTTTATTGTTGTATTCTAGGTTTGATACTCAGATAAATCTATAAGTTTATTCAGGGCCGAGCCGTCCCTATGCGCAATGTACGCGGGGCACACAGGCGCCAGGGTGATAGGGGCGCCGCGGGGCATGATATGCGTTAATTTATTAACATTGTTTTCGAAAAAGAACGACAAAAAGGCGCTTCATCGATTTCGCACACAGGCGCAACTTTAAGAACAGAACAATGTACAAAAATATAAAACAACATAGGCACTAGCTCAGCACTACGATAGCCCGATCGACTAAAAAAGAAGGTCATCGGTTAACTTCCGCCCCGGGTGCCAGCTAGCTACGCCACTGCACAGGCGCTTCGTAGATTTCGCACACAGGTGCTGGATTGGGTCGGCGCGGCCCTGAGTTTATTTATCGCTAGGCAGACTAACTACGACCACGATCAGTGCAAGCAGGTCGAAAAATCGGCATAAGAAGGGATATTGATACCCTAAAGTAATTAAATTCTTTCTTTTTCGAGTGAGTTTTTTTTATATAATAATAGGCAGCAAACGAGCTGACGGATCGCCTGATGGTAAGCAATTACCGCCGCCCATGGACACAAGCAACCCCACAGGACTCACAAGTGCGTTGCCACCCTTTGGGGTTGGGAAAAGGGATAGGATAAGGAGTGGGATGAGGGAGAAGGAATAGGGCCTCCAGCACTCTCACTCACCGAACGAAACGCAAAAGTTTAGGTACTGTTACTTTACGTCGATTTTCTGTAAGAGGGTAGTACTTCCCCGGTCGAGCCGGCCCATTCATGCTGAAATCAACAAGGCTCTACTACCGTAATGAGTTTGTGCCTACTCTGTTATCAGAGATTTCAGTTTTTTCCAGGCCTCCGATATGATCTTACGATCCTTGTCCTTAGACAAGAAGCAGGACCGCTAACTTTACTTGCCAGCGGAGCATGGACAAAAATTGTGCATACCGAGTTTCGGTGAAGCGCTATAACAGTTACATACACAACAACAAATGACATAAACATAACATAACTTCACACCCCTTTTTCTCAGAAGGCGTAGGCAGAGGTGTATTATAATATCTTGTTGAACAATGTCATCATCATCATCATCAGCCTTTAACAGTCCACTGCTGGACTAGGCCAAACGGGTTGGTATAGGGTTTGTATCAAGTTTTCCTTCTCTTACAGTGGTGTTCTCTGCATAATATGCTCCCTCTGTCGGCTCTTACGACACCCATGGGATGATATGGAGTGGTGACATTCCGTATTCTTAATCCGTCAACACACGGAATGAAGAATGTAATATTAGATAATGAACACCAGATTAAGCTGCTTCTAAGGTACAAACCTCCTTTTCAACTAAATAGTCACCCTCTCCTCACAGTCTACCCACTCACCTATTAATTTATGACGTATTGGCCGCCTAATGAACCTTTCCCTTTTCTCCGAAATGAATTCTTGCCTGCATACTTTGCTAATAAGTTTTTAAAATTGGGTTTACAGCTTTAGGGAAATTACTAATGTCAGTGGCATGTACTGCGATGAATTTATTAATATTCAAAACATCGTTGAACTTATGAATAATCTTTATATTGTTGAAATAATATAAACGCTGTTCAAAACAGCTAAGGTGAATTGTTGATAATTTTAGTTTGTGTTTTAAACAAATGAGGGTTAGAGTACGGAAGAGTGTCTGTGTTTATGAACGATTATAACAACTTCGGCTTGTGCCAAGTTTAAAAACTAAAAATACTTCAAGTTAAAACAATCAACCACACTTGAAAACATCAAGACTACGTGTTTGTGACAATTTTGTAATACTATTTTCGCCACCTCTGTAATATAAGTTTAAAATACACAACTTAAAAAATTACGTATTTTAAATATGTACCTACATAAGATATACCTATTTTCTAACATATTTTAAATAAAAACTATACTTTTTGCCCAGCTCGCAAATAAGCATCTAAGGGTACAACAGAGCAAATCGGAAGACACCAATCCTTAACCACCAGTCCGTTTGTCTCTACATTGTTGACCTTATATTCGCGAATTGGCTTATACACACGTACTACTTTCACACAAAATCCTTTATATGTATAAAGGATTTTTATCATACTGGGAAAACGATTTATATGTATATTTTATGATCCTGAGAACTCACACTCGGTTATCTGATTATAAACTACGCAGAAACTAATAAAACTGATAATTCTGATAAAAAGCGATAGCAGCAATAGCCTAGTGGAGATACCAACAGACTGCCATGCAGAGGGTCTCGGGATCGAATCCTAGGCGCGCACCAATGTCTTTTCGGATTTATGGGCGTATCATATATCGTATACACGTTACGCCTGCGATCACGGCTGTCATGAAGATCTTTGTCACTCATTATAGGGAGTCATTACCTCTGAATAAACTGATACTAGTCTAATCCATGGAATATAGAATATAGTTGAGTAGGTCAGACAAAAGCAGTCGCTCTGTGGGAAAGATAATATTCAGTCAAATTCGTTTAGACTAGAAAGCCGACTCCGGGTTCTAACTGGGATAACGCTAGGAGGTTGTTGAATTCTGATAATCATAATTCATCATACCTACTAGTCGACCAAGCCAACTAGACGAATGTCAACGTGACAAAATTCAACATAATTCAACAATTATAATCCAGAAATTATTTATCGTAACGTGCGAACGTGGCGTGTGAACGTACAATGCGCCTGCAATCGGTACTAAGAATTTCTGGATTATAATTATTGAAATATGTTGAATTTTGTCACGTTGACATTCGTCTAGTTGGCTTGGTCGACTAGTAGAGTGGTATTATAGACCAAATCCTCCTATTGACTCATAATGTTATTGTGACTCGAATTAGTAGAGACTTATGTCCAGTAGTGGACTATAAAAGATTTTACATTACCCACTTCGACATTGCTGCGCACTTTGCTTCGAAATGCCGGTGGTGCGTGAAATAAGTTTGAACTCGAAATCCTCTGCTTAGCAGTCCGTTTGCAAATCCATTAGGCTTATCGCTGTCGTTATAGCCAAAGTATCTGAATACTTTTTTTATTTCTTTTTTTATTTGACTTTTTGCGAAATAAAAAACATGTAACTCAGCGGATTTAATGCCATTCTCTAACAGTCAACATAAGGTGACGCATAGAAGTCTGTAGGTGCGATCCGAATTTTAGTAATAATAATTATAAATTATGTAATTTAAAGATGTAGTAGTAGCAATTTATAAATATAACAAAATACATAAATTTATGTATGTATACAAAAAATAGATATATGGATACATATAAGAAAATAAAAGTAAGTACATAAAATAAAATGTCTCAAGGTGTCGAAGATATTGCCTGTTGTCCCAAAAAACAGCTCACGAACCTTTGCCTTAAAAAGTCGGTTTGTACTCATCTTGATCCGAAGAAGAATACAATTAACATAGATTCCAAACTAAAAATGGCTATTATAATTACAATAATTTATCAATCAGTATGTCTGGCGTAGCCGCAGCCATGAATGACGTTCACCAATGCAATGCAATGTTTTACTACGAATGTGTGTAATCATCTGAAACGACTTTTTTGTCCGTCTGTCTGTAGCTATACGGATGCAAGATGAAATCTTTATTAGTAGATAATTTACTTTCTCTCTGCTTCGTTGCCGTTTACACTTACAATGATGCGGTGGCGTGATTGTAGCTGTTGATTGTTGTATTCTAGGTTTGATACTCAGGTAAATCAATTATACAAATTTTGAAGTTTACCAAAATTTACATAATACTACGACCACGATCAATGCAAGCAGGTCAAAAATCGGGATAAGAAAGGATATTGATACTCTAAAGTAATTAAAGCGATCTTTCTTTTTCGTGTGAGTGTGTGCCTAACTGCCTACTCTGTTATCAGAGACTACTTAGATGATGCCCGCGGTTACACCCGCATTATTTAAGGCTACTGCTCCGCTCTCTTGGCTCATAGCGTGATGATATATAGCCTAAAGTCTTCCTCAATAAATGAGCTATCTTACACTGAAAGAATTATTCAAATCGGACCAGTAGTTCCTGAGATTAGCGCGTTCAACCAAACAACCTCTTCAGCTTTATATATTAGTACTAGAGGATGCCCGCGGTTACACCCGCGTTATTTAAGGCTACTGCTCTGCTCCCGTCGCTCATAGCGTGATGTTATATAGCCTATAGCCTTCCTCAATAAATGGGCTATCTAAATCTGAAAGAATTATTCAAATCGGACCAGTAGTTCCGGAGATTAGCGCGTTAAACCAAACAAACAAACTCTTCAGCTTTATTTTATTAGTATTCGATTTTAGTTTTTATTTCAGGCCTCCGATATAGTCTTACGACCCTTGTCCTGAGACAAGAAGCAGGACCAAGCTTTACTTGCCACCGGAGCACGGCATTTGGGCATACTGAGTTTGGGTGAAGCGCTACAGTGTGTTAGCCGGTGTTTTCAAAAAACAAAAAAAAATTGAACACGTCATAAACATAACATAACTTCACGCCCCTTTTTCCCCGAAGGCGTAGGCAGAGGTGTATTATAATATCTTGTTGAAAAATGTAATATTAGATAGTGAACACCGGATTAAGCTGCTTCTAAGGTAGGTACAGACCAGGAGGGGGTGAGTATTTAGTCGAAAAGGATTTCGACTAAATACTCACCCCCTCCTCACAGTCGACCCACTCCCCTATTAATTTATGACGTATTGGCCGCCTAATGAACCTTTCCCTTTTCTCCGAAATGAATTCTTGCCTGCATACTTTGCTAATAAGTTTTTAAAATTGGGTTTACAGCTTTAGGGAAATTACTAATGTCAGTGGCATGTACTGCGATGAATTTATTAATATTCATAACATAGTTGAAATTATGAATAATTTATGTATTGTTGAAATAATATAAACGCTGTTCAAACCAGCTAAGGTGAATTGTTGATAATTTTAGTTTGTGTTTTAAACAAATGAGGGTTAGACTACGGAAGAGTGTCTGTGTTATGAACGATTATAATAACTTCGGCTTGTGGAAAGTTTAAAAACTAAAAATTCTTCAAGTTAAAACAATCAACCACACTCGAAAACATCAAGACTACGTGTTTTTGACAATTTTGTAATACTATTTTCCCCACCTCTACGCATCACTACAATTAAGTTAAAAAAAATTACTAAAACAAAAATAAGAATAATAAATACACGACTTAAAAAATTACGTATTTTAAATATGTAGGTACCTACCTACATAAGATGTACCTATTTTGTAACATGTTAAAAAAAAGCTACAGTTTTGCCCAGCTCAGGCCATAAGCAACAAGCACATAAAGGTACAACAGAGCAAATCGGAAGACACGAATCCATAACCACCAGTCCTTTTGTCTGCAGGCTACCGCGTCAGGCGACGGATACATGCGAGATTCCTATTTTAAATTCTATGAAGAAGAAGAAGATTTGTATATTTTTTTTGCCCAGCTCTTTCCCTAACCACCATCATGTTTGTCTGCAGGCTACAACCGCGTTAGGCGACGTAATAGCAGCCAAGGAGCCGGAGATAGTAAGCACCGAGTACCGCAACCAGTTCGCGTGGCCTAAAGACACCACCGACTCCGTGCCCAGGAAGAGTATCTCTATGGGAGCGCTCAAGAAAGCGGCTGTCGCTGAAGGTATGCTCAAAACATGCTTTTTAATCTATGACTGCCTCGTTGGTCTCGCGGCATAAATGTGCGCGTGGGATTGGGAGGTCTCGGGTTCGATCCCCGGGTCGGGCAAACTGTTATTGGGTTTTTCCGTTAGGAAATTCTCAGTAGCAGCACGGAGTCTGGTAATGTGCCCGGTACGGCAATAGGCTCGCCCCCTATTAAGTGGGACCTAAAAATTCCTGGCGAAATTTGGGTGTAATATTACACCTCTGCCTACCCCTTCGGGGTTACAGGCGTGAGTCTGTAATGCTTTTTAATGTTTCATTCTCTTGGAAAACTAGACGATAGTCTGGTCCAAATTATTTTTTATACTCTTGGAAAACCAGACTATATACTAGCCCAGAAGCAAATGGATACCATATATAGGCACTACGGCAATTTTTAACCGGCTTCAAAGTTAAGAAGGTTCTCAATACAGTCGTTACATATTTGTTTTTAAGTATGTGCACCGATTTCTCTGAGATTTCTTCCTGTAAAAATTTGCCACACTAGAGCAATTTCTAACCGGCTTCAAAGTTAGGAAGGTTCTCAATTCAGTCGTTAAATTGTTTTAGGTATGTCCGATTTCTCTGAGATGTCTTGTGGGATGACTGTGTATATTTTTTGTGCGGTACATGGTTGTCGTTTGGTCCCAAAAAATGGTTATTCACTTTGACTCAGTAGTTTGCTAACCATCAAGTTGAACTGTGGAAAAAATAAATGTTCGTCCAGCTAGAGCCATAGTTTTGTACGTAGCTAACTAGGTACCGCTGCAATTTAACGCTGCTTGCGACGTCAATCTAGTACGTTTTTGGTATTGTATGAAACATACAGCCTTTCTACTATAATTTACTAGTCGACGCCAGCGGCTTCGCACGCACATATTTTCGAATTTCCCGTTTTGCCCGATCCCGTGGGAATTTCGTGCACCCCTACGGTCTCCAAAGAACATACATGCTAAATTTCAGCTTCTTGTGCCGAGTAGCTTCGGCTGTAGCTTGTCTGTCAGTCAGTCAGTAACGCAAGGATTTTATATACTTATATACAGATTATTATAAGAGGTACGAAATTCCTATTCCATGCATACACGAAGGAACATAAAACCACTTCGGAAACCGAAACTAAACGTTACTTCTTCGCGTTACAAATACAACAATAATTTGACTATTCCTTCAAACAAAACCAAGCTTAGATAAAGTTACACGAAGGATACACAAAGCCTCTATTCACTGCAAATATTAGTCCCTTTTCGACAAAATACTTTGCTAAGGGAAACGAAATGTTGACCGGCCGCCGCGGCGCCAATTTGGCGTTTGCCCAGACGCCCGCTGTGCCCACTCTTATGGTGCTGATACACTTGAGCATTAATCTGTAATGCTACTGCACTAACTACGCGTTAGTGAACGCGTTAAAAATGCGTATTGGAAATTTGTAATTTAACGCGTTAAAATGTTGGCCATTTTCAATATTCGAACTATAGATAGATCTGTAGATTTTAGATCCGTGTTTGACATATTTTGTATGGAGCTTATGTCAAACACGAATTTAAAATCTACAGATCTATCTATAGTTCGAATATTGAATTCCGTAGTAAATGAACGCGCTAATCGACGCGTTTAGACGCAGGTGTAGCAGGAGCATTATGAGCATTCTTGCGAATGATATAAAACAGATAAACAAACGAGAGTGTTTTAGCCAGCATTCTAACGAACGTTCTAGCCAGCATTCTAGTGAATAGACAGTAAATTTGCTTTGACCTTTTTGGTGTTTAGAGTGTTCGCTAGATATCATGAAAATTTTTGTAGCAGTGTTCAGCTCTGTTCGTTGTTAATTTCGACAAAACAATAAACGGCGAATGCTAGCTGTGTTGTTACAAGTGAATGTTCAGGTGTATCAGTGCCATTAGGACAGTCATTAAATACAATACGGTTCAGTTAACATGATAGCTTCGACGCCATTTTGTTTTAATGCTAAAGTGGTTTTGTGCCAGTCCTTCAACAGGACATGGGTTAAGAAAATATAGATGGGAGATTGGGTTTTTTTTTATCTAACTATGTATATCAACCTAAATTGTTTAGGTGGGACTGTTTAATTTTCGATATTAAAAACAGCAACTGACAAGACTTGTTAAAAGTACATAATAATAATAATAAAAATAAAACTTTATTTCATATCATAATTGACTTACATTTCATGTCGAGGAGTCTCCATTTAGGCAGAAAAATGCCTGTAGTTGGAGGCTCCGCTCTTTCCTTATGTTATAAGCGTAACAATTATGGATACGTAAACATAAACAAAGTAAAAAAAAATTGGTTGCCTGTAAAGTCGGTATACGGGCGAAAGTTTTACGTGACAACGACTTTGAGTGGTAAAATAATTTTAATGTGAATATTCATTCGTATAGTAGGAAGAAGGATGAAAGACGCGTGCCTTTCACTTTTTATGTCTGTCTCTCTCGCTCTTAGGCGGGCTAACCATGCCCGAGTGGAAGGGACGCGTGCCTCTCACTCGCTCTCATTGTGAGCGCATAACGTGAGCGGAGCGTAACGCAGTTTCTTGAAGTGTCACCCGGCAAACCAATTTGTTGTCACGTCAAAATACAAAATACATATAAAACCTACTATCCTTATTTCTTAAGTCTATTATAAATGCTTAAGAAGTTCGTGAGGATGGATATATGCATCGATAGATATGATATTTATGCAAATACTAATAACCGAATTTTGATGCAACTTCCTAGTAATATAGCTTATAACTTGCTACATCAAAATAACCCATAGGCTCCCGTTTTTCACTACAATCAACACCTGTACGGGCGAGGCTGCGTTCGGAAGCTAGTTCACCCATAGAACATGAAACTCAACATGAAACTTTGCAATACACTCGTTAGGAAGTAGTTCCGTACATTGGAAGTTTGGTTGAAAACTAAGCAACGTCAGCGTCACCGCGCTACGTTAACTTCTGGCTGTATTTACATAATGTATAGTAGGGTAACCATGACTTGGGCAGGATATACCAATGAAACACAAGAAGACGGGCTTAGCAGAATAACATAACACATAACTTAACTTCACGCCTTTTATCCCCCAAGGGGTTAGTAGAGGTGTATTACACACCCACTTTTCGCCAGTTATGTTTCGGTCCCAATGTAATAGGGGGCGAGCACAGCGGGCGAGCCTATTGCCATCTACCGGGCACATTATTAAGCGAGCGATAATTAACATTTTTAATGCACACATAATTTCGAAAAGTCAGAGGCGAGTGCCTGGGGTACCTGGTGATCGAACCCGAGACCATCGTCTCGGTAGTCCGTTACGTACACCACTGGGCGATAGCCCAGTGGGCTATAGTATAGCAGAATTCATACATACATACATAGACTCACGCCTGTTTCCCGGAGGGGTAGGCAGAGACTACAGAACACCATTTGCAACGATCCTGACATATCTCTCTTGCTTCATTCACTCCCATCAGATCCTAATGCATGCTCTTCTGTTCAGGGTGCTTCTAACCTGTCGTGTTTTTAGGATGTCTCCAATCTGGTCAGAGAACGTCCGCCTAGGACTTCCCCTTCGTCCTGTCCCTTCTACACTTGCCTTATATATCTGCTTGGTCAGTCTTTCGTCATCCATCCTCTCCACGTGCCCAAACCATCTTAGCATACCTTTCTCGATGCTTGTGACTAGATCTTCTTTTACCAGCAAATATATGAATTTATGCTTTCATGGTCTTAAGCATTAATTTGTCTTTATCTTTCGGCATAGTACCTTTGTTTCGAGTGCCCGATATTTCCACACTATAGCAATGATCGCGGTTCAATCGCGTGAAATTACCATGCGCGCAATAATCAACCGCGATCATGGCGCTTTCAAAAGTGCCAGTTAGCAGCAAAATCTGGTAAAATTAGAAAACGGACTTAAGGCTTCAATGCGTTTTGGATACAACAGGTAAATGCTATAAACGGTAAAATATGTCTGTGAAATGATTTCATTGTACTATCCTTTTTAAGATATCCCAAAATGCAGCTTTTAAACACATAGTCTGATGCGCTTGCCTTAATCTTTGCTGAAGACAAAATTTGATCTATATTAGTAGATATAAATTACAAACATTCATTATTTACAAATTGATCGCTTTTCATGTAATTATATGGTATCGATAGGCAAAGGAATACATCTGTCAGGACTTTAAACACCACTGTCGTCCCTTTCCAATATTAGTTACAACACAGGTCGGTTCAGCGTGATTTACCGCGGGTTTAGGCACATTGAGCCATTTATCTCGTTATCTAATCGGAGGTTCTGCCTTCAATCTGTATCGATTTCTAGACGCTAAAGGACTCGCCATATGGGTACTTTCGAATAGTTTACCTTCGAGATTACTAACAGATTTCTGGCAGTCATTATTTTTTGGATATCGTTACAGGTAGTATCACAGATTTAATGTACCTACCTAAGCCTTCGGTCTCGTGGTTTCTTTTTGAGACAAAGATAGCTAGTATAGGAAAAGAGGCAAATATAATTTTACTAACTTACGTATTGTAATATTTTGTATTTATAAAATACAATTGCTAAAACTAATTTATTTGAATAATGCATGCGCAAATATCATTAGCAACAAAGATATAAGGTACATAGTAAGTAATATTATTTTCATAAATGACGTTACTTACTTTATAAAATATGTAAGTACATTTTACCTCTAAAAAATTGGTTGCCTGTAAAGTCGGTATACGGGCGAAAGTTTTACGTGACAACGACTTTGAGTGGTAAAATAATTTTAATGTGAATATTCATTCGTATAGTAGGAAGAAGGATGAAAGACGCGTGCCTTTCACTTTTTATGTCTGTCTCTCTCGCTCTTAGGCGGGACGCGTGCCTCTCACTCGCTCTCATTGTGAGCGCATAACGTGAGCGGAGCGTAACGCAGTTTCTTGAAGTGTCACCCGGCAAACCAATTTATAAGACGTTGTCACGTCAAAAAAATGTTGGTTGCCTGTAAAGTCGGTATACGGGCGAAAGTTTTACGTGACAACGACTTTGAGTGGTAAAATAATTTTAATGTGAATATTCATTCGTATAGTAGGAAGAAGGATGAAAGACGCGTGCCTTTCACTTTTTATGTCTGTCTCTCTCGCTCTTAGGCGGGACGCGTGCCTCTCACTCGCTCTCATTGTGAGCGCATAACGTGAGCGGAGCGTAACGCAGTTTCTTGAAGTGTCACCCGGCAAACCAATTTATAAGACGTTGTCACGTCAAAAAAGATGAATAGTAACTCATCTGAAAAGTCTATTAAAACTTTGAGAAGCATATTTTACTGATCTGGATAATTATCTTTTAACACTAAACTTTTACGTTTATGTTACACAGGACTAATAAAGTTTTAGACTTTGTTTAGTTTAGGTATATGAATGCAACGAGTCTGTCCCTCGCACCCCTATAACGCATGGCGACAATACTCATATCAAGTTTTGAGTTATTCAGATTACCTTCCAACTATGCAGTCTGTATAGAAATACATAATTTATCAGTACCACTATGTTCTCCATAAAGTAGTTGGCACTTATTCAAATAGTCGTCTGCTACAGAAGTTTACGTGCAAATTTAAACAAGTGAAATGGTGGGTGCTTGTTATTTTTAAGAGGCATGCAATGGCACAAGATGACGTTTATGGAAATGGCTACATTTAGAAAAATGCTGTTGTTTTTTAATGTGCTTGGCGGAGAAAGATGGAATAGTATAATTTAGTACCAAATGCTTACAAGTCACAATTTTTTTAAGTATGGCTGACTGGAGAGGCCGTGGCAATATTTAGAGATCGTACTTCTTATTTAGTTTATAGAGGTTTAATAAATATTTATACATGACTGCGCAGAAACATTATTAAAATCTTAATATATAAAATCCTTGCGTTACTGACTGACTGACAGACACGCTACAGCCGAAACTATTGGGCGCAGGAAGCTGAAATTTGGCATGTATGTTCCTTGGAGACCGTAGGAGTGCACTAAGAAGGGATTTCCCGAAATTCCCACGGGATCGGCCAAAACGGTTAAATTAAAAAAAAATGCAGGCGTAGCTGCTGGCACCCTCTAGTTACAACATAAACCCCAAATCCCACCATTACATCTAGTCCCGGATTTGGATGTGAAGGGGGGTAATCGTCTATCTAGAGTAATAAGGAATACCTATAAAACAGTTCAATTTTGGCAGCCACTATAGAGACTTTTAAGCTTTAACCTTTAACCGCTTAAAACAGAGGCTTGTTATAGTCCATGAACAATATTACCAGAAAAAATTATAATTTATCAATCAGTAATAATGTACCTCCCTACTAATTTGGGTAAACCTGTCAAACAAATAATTTATTAGTTAGTCGTGTCATGATGTTAACCAATACCATAAAACAATGAATACTACAATCACCCGTTGTTTTGATTTCTAAACACTCAACCAGTTCAGGTTTAAAACATAATCCGCCATGAAGCACTTACAAAAAGTCCGTTCTTTTTCGCTCTCATTGCGTTTGCGAAACAGATCAATGTCGTAGAGCCGAGACAAGCGTGACAACATTTGCTAAGAAATTGTCCAGACAAGGCCGTCTGAGACAAATGCGTTTACATACTTATGTAACATGTGCTCACGCCTGCTAGCCAAGATGGAAGCCTTACAATGACATGATAAAGACACTTGGATATAAATAATAAAAATGTCTGCCCTGTACATAAACTGTCCCACTGCTTAGCACGGTCAACGGCGCTCTGAAGACAAACTTTCTGTGACCCAAATTGCCGCTTGACGGCATGGCAGTCGCACTGTGACAGCTGTCTTTACGAGAGCAAGAGAGACGGAGAACGACGCCAGCGACGCCAACAGCGCCAACTACGAACTAAACTAGAGACAGTCCCACTTGGATTCAGCACACGAACTCCTTAAGAACTGAGCTTCTATGTAAATCTGTATTCATTGGCACGTGTCTCTTCTCACTGTATGATGGTTTTGGCAGCTGTCGACCACGCTGGCTAAGTGCGTGTTGACAGACTACATATCGGGATAGTTACTGTTGCGTTGCGTTCAGTGAATGAGAGCGCGCAAGGCCCTTCCTCTTTTCCTTCTCCCTCATCCCACTTCTATTCCTATTCCTCCAGGTTGGCAACCCACTTGTGATTCTTCTGTGCCCTGAGGTTGCGGGTGTTCTTGGGTGGCTGTAATGGCTTACCATCAGTTGATCCGTCTTCTCGTGTGCCTACTATGGCATACAAAAAACCCGACATGCTCAAAATACCGGCAATCACTCCTAAATTGAAACGAAATTTTGACTGCACGACCGCCTCGTCGCTTGACACAGCTCCGAGTGTTGTAACTTCGATCCACATACGAGATAACACTTTATCATCATCATCAGCCTTTAACAGTCCACTGCTGGACTAGGCCTCTCCCTTGAACGGAGGAATTGGTCTACTATACCACGCTGGCCAAACGGGTAGTATAGGGTTTGTATCAAGTTTTCCTTCTCTTACAGTGCTGTTCTCTGCATAATATGCTCCCTCTGTCGGCTCTTACGACACCCATGGGATGATATGGAGTGGTGACATTCCGTATTCTTAATCCCTCACCACACGGAAATACCTTTGTGTCTGATGGTTGTATATTTATAGTGCTGTGGGAGATATCATTAAAAATTACATTGCCTATCAAAATATATAATGTGCAAGTAATTTCAATATTATAGCCATCTGGTCGCCAGATAATGATTAGCTTAAGCAATCAATTTTCCTAGACTTCTGCGCTAATAAAATTCCTAAATAGATTCTAGACCTAATTATAAAACTTTTACTATAGGACCGACCGCCAACGACACATATCAGTCTAACCCAGACAGCTTTTCATGCCATTAAAGTAATTTGATGAAGTAATTTGCCTCCGTGGTCCAGTGGATAACGTATGCGAATGCTGATCGAAGGTGCCGGGTTCGATTCCCGGGTCGGGCAAAAGTGTTACTGGGTTTTTCTGAATTCTCAGTAGCAGCACGGAGTCTGGTGATGTGCCCGGTTACGGTAATAGACTCGCCCCCTATTACGTGGGACCTAAAAATTCATGGCGAACTGTGGGTCTAATATAACACCTCTGCCTACCCCTTCTGGGATACAGGCGAGAGTCTTTAAAAAAAAGTTATTTCACGCGAATTACTTATAACTACGCTTGTCATTTTTGGACGCTCCTTGTAACGGTCTTTTACGGCAATCTTATGTCAAGACTTCTATTCTGTGTTACTCCTCGTACTGTACATACCTACATATTATAAAATGAAGTCCCTGCCGCGACCTGTCTGTCTATATGAAAGCGATAAACTGGAAAACTACCTAAGGGATTTTTGTACGTTTTCGCCAATTGACTGGACGGTTGGTGTTAAACCCCGCCTCGCCGCTTGACACTGCGCCGAGTGTCGTGGGTTTGATTCCCACATGAGACAACACTTTGTGTTCTTCATATCATCCATCAATTGTTGTTTCGGGTCTGGGCGTTCATTGTGTCCGTTGGTTGTATGTTTGTAAAGTCCCCCGCGACACAGGATTTCTTCCTAGTGCGGCAGTTGTCTTTTAAAAAAGGAAAAAAAAAGATATGTAGTGTGATTCTTGAGAAAGGTTCATTTTTGATACATAATGATATCTAAACATGAAACAACTAATCCATTTATAATATTCATTAGACTCTGTAACCACAAGCAATGTACCTGCAAATTCCAGGTTCAGTAGAAGCTGAGCCTCTGATGAATCACGTGGATGGAGACCACGATGATCACAAGCGATACATCGAAGACTATCTCTGGAACGGACAGAAGCCGGGCGTCCAGAGGTAGGTGTTCAAGTATTCGTTACTTTATTTATACTAGTCTTACTAAGATTTGGTTGGTTTATCTAGATGATGTTTTGATTTTTGTTAAGAGTTTAAAATAACAGCAAGATTTTTCTTGTTTTTTTTTTTAATTTTAGAAGAAAATTTATGTGTAATGTGTTTTTAAATGTTAGTTAGTTAAACCAACTATCTCTTTAAACGACCAACTAATTCTAGTGTAACTTAACATCGAAAATATTTTTACACAATTTGCTAAAACTACCCAAATTTGTAAAAATATTTTAACTCTTTACCAGCTTAAGCTTATCACATTTCCATAAGACTAAAGCTTCCCAATCTTCTAGTTCTTCTTATAGATTGTTTCATATTTTATTATTTGTATCTTTCATATTATTATCAGCATGCCTTCTTTTAACTTTTAACACTCAACAATAAAAATCATTACTGAGAAACAGTCTATAATCATTAACTATTACTTATTTGATCATTGTCACAAAATGCTTTGCTTACGCTAAAGCAGCAGCTTCTTAGCAAATTGAGTCATTTATAATGTCATCAAAATTATTGAGTTTAGAAAATACCATATCTTCACCAACAACTTTCAATACACCGAATTCAAAATTACACACGATCACAAAACAAAACTTTTCTTGAAAATAAAATCCGTGAAAATCCGGACTATACATAACCTTTTTCTATAATGTGACCATTAGATCTTGTACATAATATTTATATGTAAAAAATAATCCCAAACTTTTTCAGGTGAAGAGAATTTTAAACAATATTTTTCCTACAATTGCTATAGCTTTTGAATTTCTATGTGTTTAGCTTTGTGTACTAACTTGGTTGTGGAGGAACCTTTCTCTGAATTCACTTTCTTCATTTCCTGAATGGGCAACACTAGCACACTAACAATTTTGCAATTTTATCTATTTAACAGATATTCTGTGTGTTTTCTCATTTTACTCAAAGAATTTATCACTCATTCTTACAATCAAGCTGTTAAATTCGTACTCGTTTTTAAAACATATTGTTGAAACTATTGAATACACATAATAACGATATTTAAATTATGATTATAAATGATTATAGCTCGAAAAGCAACCATTTGATGGTTTTGCCATTATACTTTTATCGGTATCAATCACAATCATTGGCCATAATGAGCACTTTCTATTGAATAAAGTGAGTTGAAGAGCCCGATTGACCAAAACTAATTACTATTGCCATTTAAACTGTACATGGGACAAAGATTCCTTCACGACCGTGTTCTGCCCCCAATTCTTTACTAAAAGCCTTTTTAAAGCAGAACAAAGTCTAAATTTCGTTTTTGATATTTGCTTAACATGTAAACTCCTCACGGTTACGGTGTCTAGGCCGAAGTAGAATTAGTTCAACAACAACTAACATTAGTACGGAATGACAGCTAGATTTTTTTGATTACTCAATGTGTCCTGCACTTTTGTCGATGTGAACGTTCATTGATAATGTTTTATTAGAACCTGTATGTCGATGTATCACCACACTTGAACACTGGAGGTAGAGAGAGGGCACGGGGCGGCAGCCCGCACTGTCTGTCGGTACTTCTAGACTCTTCTAGGTTTCGACATCCTAACCTCACCATTGCGAGCTTGACAATTATTTGAAGCATGTCTGTACTACTAACCCGGCTCGGCGCGAGTCGTTTCTGTTGCCACATCATCATCACAGACGAAACCACCAGGCGTCTAAGACTTAAATGGAATTTTCCAGAAAATCGACGTTCCGTAACGCGCTATCGGCCCTCATATCCAACGGGGAGGATCGTAACAAAGATAATAGGAAACGTTACAAAAGCGAGTACAAAAAGAAATTTAGACCGTTCTCTCAATACGTGTACGAGGCGTCTAAAGGGACATTTACGAAATGCAGGGGGAAAGGGAAGTCGAATGAGGAGGCGAGCGAGAGGATGCTGGGGGAGTGTGGGCGAGGGGAGTCGGGTGCGGGGGCGGGTGCGGGTGCGGTAGGGGGTGCGGGGGTTGACGGCGCGGAGGACAGCGCCAGCACGCTGCGCGCGGCCGGGCTGCAGCCGCTCGGGCTGTCCCAGGGAGACTCCTGGTACCGCGAGGTGCTGGACCTGCGCAAGCGCGCCGGCGAGTACAAGGTCTGCGCCTATTACATACTACGTGTAATACCTAACTTCCTATACGGATAGCTCCCGATACAACAATACAATATTTTGATTGGAAACAATAAATGGTGCACGATAGAGAAGTTTTAACCCCGAAACGGACCAAGTCGAGTTAAACAAAATCATGTCATTTTTAAGTTTCATTTTATTATATAAACTATTCCGTATGCTTAAAACTCCTCTGTCCTGTCTAAAACTAGTTTATCTCTTGACTCTTGAACACAAAGAAACAATTTACTTATACTAATTGATATAAAAAATATAATATGTATATTACAAAGTTAGGTAGGTCCCATCAGACACACATTTACCAAATCGCTTCTCCATAATCATGCTTGGTATTCAATATTGGCAATATTTCGACAGTACCGCGGCTGGGGGACAGAAATGGCTCCAGAACACATCACACAGCTTTATAATAAGCAGATCGAACTCTGGTACCAAGTGTCCCGCCGATCCTCGCTGTCGGCATTATCACTAGCTTCCACAAATCACAAGTAAGTGATGCACCAAGCGTTGGCTTATAAAGCTTGAGGAACACCTCAGATTATCATTTATTTTTCCATTGAAAGCACTTCAAAATTCACTGCTGAACATAGGCCTCTCATACGGCGAGTTATGGCGGTAGAAATAGCAACGGTGACCTGGAAGACAAGAGAAGCTGCTGTCTTTGGAAATGTCTTAAAGATGAAGCAAAAAATAGCAGAGTCAATCTTGGTACTGAATTTTTTTAGCAACCAAGAAATATTTCTTCTAAAGTTTTATTTCAAGTAAATGATTGGTTTCCCCTACGTTCAAGTTTCTCAAGCTGATTAAGCCAAACCGCTTTCTATAATCATAAGTGTATTTAGTGGCAATACGGCTGATGCAGGAATGGCTTGAATGGCGGGAGGAAGCCATGGTATCTGCTAATCGACAGTAGAGTAGACGTCATCAGCCCTTTTAGATTTTACGGTGAGGGGAGAAACGGCAGGTTGGTGTCCAATGCGATGACGAAATAACCTAAAGTTTCCGTATTGTAAATGGCCAACTAAATAAAGTGAGTCTTTTTTCTGAATGAAAGAGTCTTTCGGTGCGTTCCAAAATAATAATAGCTATGTTGCTCAGCGTTTGGCCTTATAGCTTAGTAAGAAGCAAACTGGAAAGCCTCCTTCGCCAATACAATAAAATAAGTTTTAATGTATCTTCTATTTGCAGGGCACTGCCACGTGACGAAAAGGATGGAAAGGAATCCAAGGGTCACTCGCCGAAGAAGTTCAGATCGTTCCGGTCAGCGCCCCATCAATCAATCCACGCTAAGCTACAGGAAACTAAGGCCCTAGAACGCTCCCCCCATAAGACTTCGCCCCAGAAGCAGAGGAAGAAGCTGCAGGGAAATAGCTTCGATGAAGGTGCTACTCAGGATGGTAAGAATGGATGATACTTTTTCCTTCATTTATTAACATGGAAAGGGCATGATAAACATATGGTAAATAATTAATTAGCTATATAAAACTGCAAGACCTAACGAAATCTGCCTTTCTTTTACCTCTAAACAAGAAGCTGACATGCTTATGAGTTTTATGGCACATGGTCAGGTAGAAAAGTGGTTGACAAGATGTGACCGAGATGGACCACGAATTAAAACTGCTGCAAAAGTTTCTATGCTACTAGAAAAAAGAACGTGGTCCATTTTTCTCCTAAGAATATAGCTAAAGATCTACCTGCCTGCGATCTCTTACAAAATACCGGTACTCTATCGGCTCATCTCTTAAGTTTTGAATGAAAGCCTGTTTCATGTGATGATTGGTGTAACTCTTAGTTTGTCTCATGAAACATTGGTTTATACGTCACTCGTGTCACTCTTTTCTATCAACATGCCGAGTATTTGGGTGCAATCCTCACTAAGGACGAAACATTGACCGATTTACAAATGATTGTTCTCAACTGGGTGTGTAAAAGCCTGGGTATTTTCTGTAAACGTTCAAAGAGCGTAGGCACACACAGTACCTCTGAACTAGGTTTTACTCCTATCGTGGAATCTGTCTTTACAGAAAATGATAATATGTTACTACAAAAAAGTAAACCAGATCTCAATTTCGACAAAAAAAAATTATGTACTCGGCGGCAACCGACCAGACGGTTCGCCTGATGATAAACAATTATATCACATAAGGCATAAGTGTGATGCCGACTTTTGAGTTGGGAAAAGGAATAGAAGGAAAAGAACGTCACGCCTTACTTCAAACCCATATAGGTTTGTGGGCATGCCAACCGTGTCCAGTATAGAAAACCTAATCATTGCTGCTTGCTACATCACCGCTGCATACAGGCTTCTCCAAGGGCACACTAGGGCTCCAAGGCGTGAGACGTGGACTGCAACCGGTACAGCGCTAGGATAATGATACACGCCATTGCGACCGATTTTTTCGGCTTTTCGTTTCGCCAGCCACTTTGAGTAAATAGTAATCGCTTCACCCTTCTACCTTCCAGGAGCGAAAGGCGAGAACGCGGCGTTCAAGTCGCCCCGCCGGCGGCCCCGCTCTGCTGACCCCGCGCCCGCCGCGGCCCACGCCAAGCATATCGCCAACGGCCACGAACCGCACCCCGCCCCCATCAAACCTACTGGTAAGTCGCTTATAGAAGCTAGACGGCTCTTCTAGAAAGTACTACTGAGCGTCACGCTTCTGTATAATAGTTTCGTTTTTCAAAACTTTTCAAAATAGGATTTTTTTACTTTTTATTGTTTTACAATGGGTCTTTAATTAACCAGTTTGTCAATAGCTGTATGCTACATCTTACTAACAACAAAATGTTATAGTAGATACTTATACAACATAGAGACGTCCACTGCAGGAGGTAGGCCTTTCCTAAGGTTCTCCACACAGATTTTGAGCCGATCAATATTGCCATGTATAAACAATACTTTTTATCAATTAATGGTAACACTTTCGTGTGAATGTGAGTAAATTAGTACTCGAGCGATGATCGACTCAGCCCTACTAGCCTAGTTTTTTGTTGATATTGTTATTGATGTGGCTCCTAAGAGATTAAAATAATAAAATGGTCAGAAAGTGTGGGCCTATTTATAGTATATAAATGCCAAATACTTAATAAATAATAATTTTAGAGACTTTATTTATATAAAAGTAAAATGTATATCGTGTCATTACGAGTAGCCAGTCATTTTGACAAAAAATAATTACGACTTAGTAAATATATAATAATATATTTTAGTTAAAATAATGTAACTAAAATATCCTTTCAAAATAAACTGGCTATAAATCGCTACACTACGGCTAACCACTCATTTTATTTTATTTTTTACAATATAATTTACTGTACAAAAACGTAGGATAAAATGGCGATAATTCTTCATCGGACAAATTCATTGCCGTTTGTGTAATTTAAAGGGTACCTATATAACAACAATATAGGATACAACAAAAAATTGGCTGAATAGGTAAAATGTGAAGAAAATACACATGGCAAGACCATCTTGGTGTGGTCAGTAATATAAATAAAAAATACATGAAATGCAGTGTCATACTAAAGAGAGGATTTCATTCCTTTAGTCTGCTTAAGACTTTCAGAAACTTCCTAGCTAAATAAAAAATAGCCTAGTATCATCTTTTCTGCAAAATCTTACATCTAAGTAGTGACCAACACCTTAATTCTTCTAATTCTAGGCTTCTAACTTTTTATACTAGATTCTGTGTCTAGTCTAGATTTAAGCTAATTGATGTGTGTACTAATTACTATCTGTTGTTGTCCTGCCTGATGCCTGTCCCCTCCTGGCTAACTTGTGAGAATATGGCTCTAAATAAAAAAAGGGGAAAAAATACTCTAAAGTAAAGAATATAATGTCCACATCCCTTGCCAGATATCTATCAAAAGAAAACAATAACAGTAAAAAGTAAAATACACCTATTAAGAAAAATGGATTTTAAATATACTTAGAACCTCTGAGAATATGTTTCCAAGAGCCTTTTCTCAATAGCCAACAAATAGTAGAAAACAACTTTCTTCTGTAGGTTTGCCGTTGAGTAGAGGGAGTAGTAATAGAGTTAGGTCGACGTCGCGAGGTGGCCGGTCGCCGTCGGCGCCAAGCAAAACGGCCACTGGAGCCCCGGCTAGTGGGGCTCCTGGGGCCACGATGGTAAACGGGGCCCCAGGCAGAGGTCGCCGCAGTCGCAGCGTATCCAAAGTCGGAATAAAGTTGGGTGCGTAAATCTACCAGGTGACTGTTGCAGTTGCGTCGACGCTCTATGTTCTTGAGGCTTTTAGTCCGTGGTGCTTCTGTCGTGTTCCGTTTATATTGGCCATGTGAGCCTGTGTGGCTTTGAAATTGTTGTATTGGTTTTGCTGTCTCTTTCATTTAAAATGCTGTAATTTTACTCAATTTAATTGATTGCTTTTAAATGACAAGAGATAGTGAAACGTTTTTAATGAATTTGAAATATGATGCTTAAAACTTACTCCAGCTGGTTACTAATAAACATTTTCTCCTGCTATTTTGGAAAAATTGCTGGGCCAAAGTAACCCGCAGTGTGTAACTTTGGCCCAACGCACTGGAAGAAGTTTCAAGCATTCTGTAGCTTTCTCGTGTTTTCTGTGAGCTTTATTTTGTATTATTACTTTGGTTAGTGCGTCTACGCAACGTTGGTCACTGAAGAACGCAATGGCACCGACTGGGAATGGCTTGACACGACACAGGTGTGATGTATGTCCGTATCGTCCGTGTGAACACCTTGCACACCCACCAGTAGTTGAAAAACTTTATTGAGGGACTTAGCGGGTGCCGCTGCTGTACCTACTCCCAAATTACGATAAAGAAATTTGCATGATACAAACCTTTTTAATGATTGATTTCTTTGTGCTACAACCAGGATATTATGAACAAAAAGAGCAGGAAGTAGTACACTAGTATAAGTTTTAGTGTCATCACTTTACAAACATTTAAATAACGAATTCAAAGAAACATCCATCTAGACTCAAAACAACAATTTATCACATAAAGTGATTTCTCAATTCCGGTCCCTAACTGCAGTCTTTGTGTTTACCTACCTAAAATGGAATTAAGTACAAGCCTTAAAATTTAATCCAAGGTGTAGCCAGGGTAAAATAATTTCTACTAAAAATCAAAAATTTGCCAGGTAAAATTTTAATAATGTTGATTTCTATTAATGAAGTACCACTAAATAGAATAGTAGATTTTAGTGTCCATCATGTGAGTGTGTGTGTTATAGATATTTCACAAAATTTTAGTGTTAATTGTTAGAAAAATGTTATGATTTGCATGCAATGTCTTTATTTTTTTACATTTATTTAGACAAAGCTGATTGAAAACTTCTTTTGAATGATTGTTTATCCTATTTTTATTTATTTAATATAATTATTATATTGGAACCTAACCTACTAAAAAGTACCTACCTACTGAATTGTTATGAAATTCCGAGATTTTTCGAGGCCTATTACTAACCTATATACAGTATCTATGCACCAGGTTTTAGATGCAAACTTACATTGAAATAATTGAAAGACATCCTTTAAAATGAAATGCAAGGTAGGTAGGAAAGATAATTTTTTCAATATCTAAAAGTAAGTAGATGGTCGTCAAAAAGATAGGTGGCCTATGATGTCATGACTTTATATGCTTATGAGGTTAAAATAAAAACAGCCTGTAGATCATTATTGGTAAAAAAATATAAAATTGGTAGACATTATCATCTCATTATATTTTTGGTAAGGTGCAACGCAATTTAGCGACCACTTTTTGGGTATGAAGTACACAATAAAACTGCATTGTCATATTAGGTAATGTAGTAAATCTATACAACGTAGTTTTTAGATACTATACCTAAACTTTCCTTTCCTTTTCCCCATGTATCTATTCACTCTGTACAACGAAAGAACACTGATGTGGGTAAAGACTGGTGTATAAAATGTATCACTGCAATTCAGGCACATGTTTAATGTACCAACCGGTATGTATTATTACAGATGTGTAAAAATTTTAACGCTTTCAATAGCTATCTCTAATTTAGAATATATTTGGAGAGAACCTTCGCTTTAAGTGTGTAATAAAAAGCGGATCAAAGTTACCCATAAACCAAGTAACTCTGCGTTCCTATTTTGACATTTTAAATGTTGCAACACACCTGTAATGATACTACCCATAAAAATTACGAAAATCACCCATAAAATCGTGTATTTCCAGACGACGAGATCCCGAATCACCGCAGCGCCTCGGTGGCCAAGGATCACTTCTTCGACGACTCGCCTGTGGTTAAATCGCCCCCTGAACCCACCAGGGTCAAGTCTCCCGAGCAGATGAACATGAGGTCCCCGGACCCCGTCAACTGGACGGTGCCCCTCGACACCGGGAAGACCTTTACCGTCACTCAGAACGTGAAAAGCGGTGAGTGCAGGACCCTACTCAGACTGGGCGGCAAATATAGCTAGACTACCTACTATTAAGGCTGTGGGACTGATTTTACGGATAATTTGCGAACCTAGATGTATACTTTCGTTCGGAGTATTAAGATTTCTAGTTAGATGTGGGTATTTGTCGAGATTTATAGACTTTTTATCATTCGCGTTCTAAAATCGATGTTAGGTGTTACCATCAAACTAATTAGTAAAGGTCCGAAGAGAGGTATAATGAATAGCTTCGAAAGCAAAGGATTTTTAAAGTTCTGGGACTGAGAAAAGAGTTAGTAAAGTAAAATTGTTTAATATGTTAATATTTCTTCGTAAAATTGGTTTCACTCTATGTAAAATGTACAAAGGAGTATCTTTTTCTCTCTGTTTCTGTATGGGTAAATTGAGATTGTACTCTTATGGTGGTGGTATTGCCATGTAAAATATTCGCACTTCCTTCTTTGAGTCTAACAATGTCTTCGATTAAGATACTCTTCGAATGAACAGTATCCTAAATATTTATAAGATCATTGACTTGTTATTAATGTAGGTAAGGTATGAATAGGAGTTTTAAAGATCAATTGTAAGCCATCACACTGTCATATCACGACACTGGTAGTCAGAAGTTTCATGATCATCTATCATTTGGTAAAGTGTGACCACTTAGGAGACGTAGAGCTTGCGACACTTACACGAAATGAACACAATCAAATCATACGCATCGATGAGATGAAAAGAGGGGAACACTCATTAAAATTCTCATCATTATACATCTCACACCTTTGGTTCGTACACAACGAGTGTTTTATTTGATACTGTTCTAAATCCACAGAAAAACAAATGATCTCAAGTATAATCTGATCGATAAATAAGGCCATTAAAACGTGGCTAAAGCGTAATTTAAAAAGTTGAGCTGTCATTAGTGTCATTTTCGGTGGACATAGAACGTAACGTTAGTTCACTTAATCCGACCATACAACTCGCTCACCATTTCAGATGAGAGCATTAAGCGCCCTAGCTCTGAGTTTAAGGGTGGCTCCGTAGCCGAAGAAGCCACCGTGAAGCCGGCAGGTACGACGAACACCGCCACCGCCTAGTTCATCGGCCATACACACGTTTTAATGAGTGTGACAGACGATGCGACAGTGAACTCTATGCCACAACAAATAGAGCTCACTATCACATAAGCACGACACACGATCGACACCAGAAAAAATATATAATCTGTTTTATATTATATCTATTGAATAGTTCATGATTAAATTGTGTTACTCCAATAATTGAGATGCTTTTATTTATTTTGACCGTACTCCGCTGAGGCGTCGACCACGTATGTATTCACTTGTCTGTGTGTGTCTGTTTCGATGTTTGCGTACACTGTCACTGTATGGCACCCGAATTCTTATTGTTTTCCCATGTCATTCTGATCGTTCACTTTTGCATGCTGCCTGTCCTGTTCTATCTATGGGAAGATGTTTCGATGTATGCTTCCATATCATGAGAGTAGACGTTAGTACCATATGGCCTCTTGTCAATCAAGTCTTCAGAGCTAGTTAGTTTAGGAACTGTAGGTCTTGTATTGACATGCGTTAAGCATTTACATCATAACTGTTCATTTCATGAAGATTTTTGATAACAAAATAGATTGCATGACTTCTTCGTAATAAAGAAATTAGACAAGTTATTTATTAGTGTTAAACGATTAGAGATAATATAGCATGAAATTGATAGGGTACTCAAATAGAAGGTAGCATGTTCAAGTGAAAATGAAAAACAGTCTTTTGAAAGGAAATGAATTAAATAATCAGTAAATGGCTACATAATTAGGTGTCAATTGCTGTCCGTTAAGGAAAAGTAGGTAAGTAATTTGACTAGATGTCGACTGTTAAAAGTTGAGCACCCTACAACAACAGGCTAGGACATACATATATCGACCTGTAATCTTTCATTCCCTTTTGAATTTCATTGTAATGTTGAATGTTTTAGTTTTCCTAATTCCGTCTATGTCTACGTAATTTTGTACTAGCATTTAGTTTATTATATTTAAAAAAGGCAAATGAAAGATGTCTTGTATGTGCTTAATTGGTGTTTATTGGGAGTTTCAGAATTCTAGCTGGTTTATATAGTACCTACTTGTCAACAATTGAAATAAAAAATATGTATGAAAAAGCAACCATATGGTGCCGATCCTCAATCATTACTTCGCCTTGCCATATACCAAATCCAATCTACTGCAGCAATATTAAATGCCTATCTGTATTTTTTATCGTCTATTGACGGTCGATATTTTTGAAGCTCCCAAAATATATGAGCCTATTAAACAAATGAGTAAAATTCCAAACTACTGTTCCAGAAATCGCTCCAATTCATCACCAGCAAATGTCACCAATACGCTCGCTGAAAAAGAGCGAATCGCCCACGAGCCTGAGCAAGCGCACTGACAAGACGCCTACTACTCCAACCAGCCTCACTCCCATCGACGAGACCAGGGCCCTCGATATGAATAAGGTGAACGGAGTTAATGGAGTAAACGGTATCAATAGCAACGAACTCACACCTGAAACTCCTACTCAGGAGCCACTGAAAGAGAAAGAAGTGATCAAAAAATCCACTGAGGCGACTCAAATCGCTCCAGGAGTGGTTGACACTAATGTTGTGAATGAAACACCTAATACTGGTGGTCTAACTGCCGCGGAGATACTTGACAGAGCTCGTGCGAGGTTTGATAAATACTGGGGAAAGAAGGAAGAGGACAACGTTTAGTTGTTTCCAAGTTAGTTCAACTTTTCAGAGTAAATTATGACTGTAGGACGGTATCTAGTAAAATTTTATTCAACATCTGTTTGCATTTACCAAAGATTCAACAATCTTTCGTAATTACAGCAAGTTTATCACATAATGAAGAGAAAAATCGTTTTATTTATCTTTACCTAAGACCTAGACTTTATGCCTGGTCTTTTTTATTGGCTTAGCTTGTCCTAATCCAGTCATAGTTTATATTCTGAAAAGTTGAAAATCAATCAATGTAGGGAAAATAAAACGCAATGTTTAAAATGGATAAAAATATGAAAAAAAGCTTCGCTTTATAACGACGACTGTATTATTATGTATTTACTATTATTTGATATTTTATTATCATAAAATCACTGTCTATTAAATAGGAGTGTGGTGGCTTGTGATAGTAGTAATGATGACTAGTAATTAATTACTATATTTATTTATTATTGATTTATTGTTTAACTAATTTATTATAAATATTTATAACGACGTACGACAGATTTTCGATCTAATTACTTATAGATTATAAGATCCAAATAATCTTGTTGAAATTTTATGAAAATCAAAACTTACACAATTTCATTTTGATTCGCTGCCTTGTTTAAACGTACCTATTTATTAAACTTGTTAAACTGTAGGTAAATATTAATTAATGTTAAATTTAGTACATATACCTGAGATTAATTTAAAATGTAATTTTCTTTGTTGAATTACAGCTTAACATGCGAAACTTAGCCCCAACGTTAATATGTTAATGTAAAAAAAATATGAATTGTTTTTAATTACACTTTTATCATTCCACAAACTAAACAATTTACGTTCTAAGGAGGTAACTTTAATAGGCTTCAAAATAAAATAGTAATATTTTTGTCAAGTACACTACAATTAATTTTATTGCCTTGTAGGGAATAAAATTAATGCGATTTCTATAGACATAAACAAGGGCAAAGTATACATAACATAATTGAAAGCCGTCCATGTAGTGTTTATTGGCGAAAATTAAATTTAGTTAACTGCGTATTCAGAACAAATTACGATATTCCGATTTCCGAACGCATCTGCAGCTCAACCAATCACAGCGGCTGTCACTTGTGGGATTATACTTTTCAATACTTTGGCGGGAAAGTCGGAAAATAATTATTGTTAGCTACTAAAGTATTTAGCTACAAACAAAAACAAAGTATCTAAAGTATTAAAATAGCTATAATGGAAATATCACGAAAGTCCTGCCGCCTGTGTCTATCAGAGACAGAGTTCAATGTGTCTTTATTTGGTAGTTATAGCCAAAGAACAAACTTAGTAAACAAAATTTTAGTATGTCTAAAGTTAGGCATCGAAGAGAGTGACATATTAAACACGATATGCTATAGATGCGCCGAAAACGTCGAAAGGTACCACGATTTTATTCTGTTTATAAAAAAGTCACAAACAAAACTTGTCGAACCGAAACGTAAAGTAGAAAATTCTGTCAATCGCCGTCTCATAGCGTCATACATTCAGGAACAAGTTTACGACGCGGACTATTCGTTCTCGTTCCTTGAGAGGCCGGATTGGAATGAGGAAAAGAAGGATCCGAAAACTTCTAGTCCGTTCTTTTCATATTTTTCTCCGCCAGATAGTAAATTGATGGTAAAACGAGCAGAGGAGGAGCCTGTTTGGAAAGCGCCAAAGCCGCGTCACGAAGAAGTAATGAAACAGGTATTGAAACAAGACGATAAAGTGAAACGGCCTCGTAGAGCCGAGAGGCATCATTCCAGAGACCTATTTGAGTCACAATCTCAGGATGTAGATGAGGCTGACTTCCGAACCATTGAATGGAAATTAACACCAGACGATGACATTATAAAAAGAGTCAGGGATAAATGTTTTGCTCGGTCAAACTTTTAGATTTTTATGTTCCTACCTATGTTGCACTTTGTCACCAAGCTTGATGATTTTGATCTGATTTAAGTACAAATATGTACCTTTTAGATGTTTCATCCTAATATTAATTTATGTTAGAGTAATTCATATTGCTAAATGTAATTCATGTAAGAATAAATTCCAATTGTAGTACTTCATGTCCTGTCATAGCTATTTTTACCACAAAAATATTTGATATAGACAGAGGGAAGTAACAAAATTACACATTGGCTAAAAATTCTTAAAGGATTTTAAATTAATCCTAGTTAATAAAGATAAAAGCGCTGAAACTACAGTTCAGAAATAAATAAAATTTATAAATAATACAATGTGAATGTTTTGAACTAAATAGGTAATTTGTACTTGTAAGTCCTCTATCAAAGATAACAATAGTTTCATTGATTTACTGAAACTAAGTAACTGGACATTTACTAGATATATCCCAAGTACATAATTTTAAGCTTAATCTATTGTTACTTGTCATTCTCTCAAGGAACTTAGCATAAAGAAATGTTATGCCACCTATTTTCTACAAAAGGAAACCATCTGATTTACATAATGTAAAACAAATAGTTTTTTTTTATTGTAGCAAGTAGGTGCCTTAGTCTGTAAATATTTATTTTTGGGCAGAAAAGTACATATGAAACCTAAATGTGAACCTATATGTTTCTGTTAAGATTGTACTACTACTTTATAAGATAACTCATCAGTATTTTATTTAAAGTGACAAAGTGCAATTTAGGCGCTAGGAGATACCAGTTACCGGTAATGTTACCGGTATCTGGTACTAGTTAAATATTTTACAAGTACATTGTTAAGTTTGTTATATTAAGTTGTTAGATTTTTAATGGATAATTTTATTTAAATAATGATTTCAATGGAATTCCGTAGAGACAGGGTACCTAGGCATTGATTTTAATATAAGTAACGGGCTTATTTACAAATGTATTCTGTTAAATATTGTTAAAGTAAATGTAAGTTGAAATTTCAAGGAATTTATTTGAATCTTGAGATGGTACCAGTGCCTACTAGCTTAATTGACTTCTTGAGTTCTAGAAAAACCATGTAATGATAGATATTAATATTATGTTAACAACTGTAAAATGTAATGGATTTTAGTATCACTAATCATCATTAAGCAATGTACCAATTTCAGTAATAAGAAAAGTAAGTAGCGCTCATAGCGAGACTTGGCTTGCGGTTTGTAACAGATCGGCAAAGTTAAGCAACGCTTGCACAGGTCACCACTTGGATGGGTGACCGTGTGTGGCATTTTCATCTGAGCGCTACCGTGCTTCGGAGGGCACGTAAAGCTGTCGGTCCCGGTTCTTGTCTGAGTACAAGGATCGTTAGGCCATGTCGGAGGCCTTCGGGCGGTCTGAAAACTCCGACACCAGAGTTGGCCACACACTCACACGAAAAACAAACAAACAAAATTTCAGTAAAATCACAGTGGTCTGTGAATTTTATATATGGGTTTTAGACTAATGCTGATTGATATACATAATATGCTCAGGCGCTTCCAAGCTTCACTAGTCTAACCTCAGGTCTGACAAGATTCTCTATAAACAGTTTATGTTTCTTGTAAACATGTAGACAAAATAAGAAGGGTGCAAATTTCTTTGTCTCCTTTGAAATATTCACAAAACACTTGAACACTTTGCTAACTGCACGGTTGGCGTAGTGGTTTAAGCGGCCACCTCGCCGTTTGACACTGCACCGAGTGTTGTGGGTTCGATCCCACACGAGACAACACTTTGTGTGATTCATAAATTGTTGTTTCGAATCTTTATGTCCGTTAGTTGTATGTTTGTAAAGTCCCCCGCGACACAGGATGAAGTCCTAGTGCAGGAGTGTTTTTTAAAGAAAAAACAAATCAACTTCGAGGTTTAATTGACTAGCTAAGTTACGAGCGCCTGAGTGTTAGGTGTTGACTATAACATAATTATGCATAAATAAGGCCTTGAGGCTCTTATTATTGAATAACATTATGTAGTAAATCCGTGAACATGGCGCTTGCAACAGTGCCGAAATATCGGTTACTCCAAACAAAGGTACCTACGTGGTATATATCCCGAAAAACAATTTAAATTAAATTATGTAGGTACTATCATAGATTTGCAAGCTGCAAAACTATGAAAGAATCTTCATATTGCAAGTAGGTAATGTAAGCTTGAATTCAGGGGATCTGTTGACCTTGAGCCCAGCGTGGCTTTGGGACAGTATGATAGTAAGATTAGAACTCGTACAAGATTACAGGCCACATAGATATCTGCTGGTTTGAAAACTCCGAGACCAGAGTTGACCACACACGAAAAGGGATTAAAAGTGGCAAATCACGATTTTCTTAAGACGTCGCTCAGATTTATGAAGGGAATTACTGCAAAATATTTTGTCAGGTATATATGGCTTAGATCCTTTTCGGCATGTCATGGCCTTTTGATACATTATCCCTACATCTACCCTCAAATTTACCAAAAAATATTTCAACTTACATTTAGCTTTGACGAATCGAATACTTAATGAAAGAAACTGCTTCAACAACGATCATAATACTATGATCACAAAATAAATGGCTTGAAATTTGAACCGTGATACCCAGCTGATCTGATAGCTCATGTAAACAATATGGACGTAGAACGTAACATGTTTTGTATGAACATACTGTGTACTCTAATTGTGTAGTATAATACTATGAAAAGTTAATATTTTAATTTAGTTCCTATCGAAGTCCATTCTCGCATCCTTCCATAAAATAGTTTGTTTAATAAAATGTGTTTATTTTTTAAAGCTTTTTGTACTCGAGTTTAAAGTCAAGTGGGTAGAATGAGAAAGTTGCAAATTTTGTGACGTGGTTACAACGTAAAACATTATACTAGTGCGTGTTACAAGGCAGATGTGTAATTAAGAAGCGTTTACCAATAAATACCTTCGTGACATAGCCCATATTGATATTATGTATGCAAAATAAAATAGCAAATTGAAATCATTCAGAATTTAGGCTGGTTTTCGGCTCAAACTAACGGTCGGGGGTCAAATAACTATGAAGTGTTTTTACCAACACGTCACGATGATCGCTCGCGCCAGAAATACCTTAGAGCGGTTTTACTAGCGTTTTATACGCGCGTATAAACTTGTTTTTGGAAAACGCTACGCGCGCAACTCGTAAAAGCGCTGACACGCTTTTAAGCTCGTATAAGCGCGAGCCGTCAGAATCCATGTGATGATGATACTGACACAGTATCAGTCCGTTACGTTTCGAGCGAACGCGCCGCCGAAATATGCCCGTTTACGCGAGTTCGGTTTTTAGGCGCGTTATGTAGCACGCGTGTAAGCGCGTAGGTATGCTGAAACGACCCTATACGCGCAGGAAAATACGCTAATCTGAAAACGCCCTTAAGGTAGATTGTGAAGTTTAAAAGTCATATTCCACTCCACTACTATCGAAACGATGCACACGAAATTGACTCTCGCATTAGTTGCTATGGTTGCAACGTTCCGCGCCGCCTGACAATTGGTATACGTAGAAAACCAACCTAAGTGCGATTTGAACGCACTATACAAACCGTTACATTTGAAGTTAACCTACTTGACTATAAACTCGTGTAATACCATCTTACTATAATCTAGAAATGTATCTACCGTAAGTATGTGTAATATTTAAAGGTCTGGTAAGCGTGGTTTGTTTCTGTTAATAATTATTGATGTTGTGGAACCAAATATTTAATTTAGATCTTCATTTAACCATGTTGTTTTCATGCAAGTTCCTATACAATATGTTGATCTGCATTTGCAAAATATTTTAATAAGAAAACATAGACAGTACTTATTAACCTAAAATTATTTCAAACTGTGCGATGATACAAGACTCTATTTTCATTAAATATTACTTAGATAGTTAATCAGAATAAACTGTTGAATCGTGCAAAATAAGACTGTATCGCGCAGTCATTGTAAGTACGTGTGCTCGTGTGTGTTAGGCACCTGCAATGGCGATCAGCTGAGCGGCGGCGGCGGTCAATACACCGAGTTAGTTGTGAGTGTATGATGACGAACATTTTTTTTAAACTTTAGTGACTGATTTTTCATGTACCTATTTGTATTCAGTTATAGAAGTATATTCATCCCTTAAAATATTTTGCAAATGCAAATATGTCCTGTATAGGTATGTCCGGTGTTTTCGCACAAATTTGTTTTGTTTCCTGTCGTGTTTGTAACGAGCCCTGCCCGGTAAGAATTATTATAAATACTCCTCCAATAGCAGATAATTACAAAATTTTTAGCTTTGCTACGGGTTTATAATAGCGTGTGTTAATTTTCAGTTGTTAACATCAAAATGGACACCTAAATAAAAAATTGAAAATGTTTGTGTGTTTTATTTCGATTTCTATTACCAAAACGCCAATCGCCAATCGATTACTCAAAAATACTTTTTCTAAATCACAGCTAAGTTGTTTAAAGCTTGTTGCCGCTCTAGAGAAGGCCCTAGAAGCTATTCGGGTAAGTATAGGTAGATAGGACAGGAATGACTGCCAGAACACGCTTTCAAGTTGGTTCGAGAAAATATAGCACAATTTCTTAGAAAACGTAGTAAAAAATTGGGCAAGTGCGAGTCGGACTCGCGCACGAAGGGTTCCGTACCATCATCTATAAAAGAAAATCACGTTCGTTGTATGTATACTTAAATACTTTATAAGTGTCTACCTGTTTATTAAGATCGAGTAACAAATTGCTTAAAAATTACGTTTGTTGTATGGGAGCCCCCCTTTATTATTTGCTTTTTTAAAATTAAATTATTTATTTTGAAAGGTAATATACAACTACATATTCTGTAAAAATTTAAAGCGTCTACCTGTAACAGTTAGTAATTTTAAGCAAAAAATACGAAAAAGAACACGTTTTTTGTATGTGACCCCCCTTAATATTTTAATTTTTTTTATTTTTAGTATTTGTTGTTATAGCGGCAACCGAAATACATAATTTGTGAAAATTTCAGCTTTCTAGCTATCATGGTTTATGAGATACAGCCTGGTGACAGACAGACAGCGGAGGCTTAGTAATAGGGTTCCGTTTTTTACCTTTTAGGTACGGAACCCTAAAAAGAGACATCCTCTTTATTATCCACGCACAGATCGAAGCCTGGCTCATCTGATCTGCTCTATGTATACCCCTGTGAGCTGAGCTGGCATCATTAGGTACACACTATTTACTGAAAACTGGCATGTCGGACGGATACACACCAAACCTACCCGACACAGGCGTCAATAGTTATTTGTGCAACAAGAGAGCAAAGTTGTTTTTTGTTCCGAGTGCTGATTTTGAGTCCTGAGCGTGGTGAGGGACTCAACAGCACGAGATACAAAAAACTTTGCTCTCGTGTACCACACATAACTTTTCACCACAGCAGTGAGAACACATATTACTTAGGAGACATAGAAATGAACAGGAATAGATTGAATTCTGCATAATCACTTGTTGATTTAACCCTTCTGGTTTTAAAGTACAGTCATCATCGCTAGTTTCACTCATCTTTTTAGATTATTTTATATATTAATATAATTTAACACGTTAGGTACGCTATACCTACTGTATCAGCATCAGCGAAATTTTTTTCCCGCTACTTTTTTAAATCACGTTTTAATACCGCGTCCCTGCTGTTTATTTTTCAAATGTATCATTGTTGTAATTCTAAATAAAAATGTAATGGTTAAAGACTAATTTTATACTATTAATTAGACTTATTTTTATTAAAATCCAATAATTAATTAAACATGTAAGTAAACAATAACATAAAAAAGTAATTTATTTATTACAAATAACTTTTTTTTTGCGTTGCCGTTGGTGTTTTCTTTGAGGTCGAATTCCATAATCGAATTTCGAATTCGAAGGGGTTTGTTTTTTCACTCACTTTTTATATGCATGTGAAAGAGACAGAGCACAGTAAAATTCGAATGTTTCAAATTTATGGCTGAACAATGTCAATTCGTGACACTGAAGATTGAAAAATTAAAAAGTTACTTTTACTCACGCTCGAAGCAAAATCGCGTTTTGTTCACTGTTGTCTCGCAGCAAAAGCGGCATGTTTGAGCTGCAGTGGTGAAAATGGTGTAGGTATTATCTTCAACGGGGTGCGGTACTCCGTCTGCATAACCAGGCACTGTGAGAAGCTAGGCTAAAATATGTTTCTGTATCACAGAAGGTGACTAAAGTTAGGGTAAAGGTGTACGAGATGCTTGTAGTATAATTAATAATATTCGAATTATCTATTGCAGATATAAATACGTTTATCCATAGTAAATTTATTGATCTGATTGTTGTCATACTCAAAAAATATATTATTTTATATTATTTTTTATGTTTTATTATTTTAAACACCGTTTTTTTAAAACGTTATGAAAGGATCATCTTGTACACCCCGGTGTCCAAGATGATCCCTGCGGTAGGGGTAAGATAATCCCCGGATCATGTGCACACATGCACCCACTCAATTTTAGATTATCATAGGTTATAGTAGAATTACCTAAATTAAGTCATAATTAGGGTTTACTATCTTACATCATGTCTGTTAGTCTCCATTATAATTAAAGAAGGAAACAATAATCACATTGTATGAGATCTGTGGTCAAGTAAAGGTTAAACAACAATTAACAACATTACTTAAATAATCTTTTATAGTAGGTAGGTAAATAATTTATCTTCTGAAACAGCTAATCTAGTAAAGCAAATCTAGCTTCTCAAAATTAACATGAAGGAAAATAAATCCTCATCAATTTTAACAAAGAAGTTTAGTATAAATGAAACTAAAAAAAATTACAGTTCTAAGCGCCTCTTTCCTCTTTTATTTTACACCAACCCCATGTGAATTTATAGGTATACCTACGGATAATCGCTATTAAAAATAAAAACATAATAACACAAATGGTTAAAATGTTTCTGTAATACACAATCAATATAATATGATGATGTTAACGTTGCACAAGATGATCCAGACGGATCGTCTTGAACACCAGTAACATAATCATCTTGCCCCAACTACTGAATTGTATATTATACATATAATTCATGTAATCTGTGGCCCCAACATAATCTTTTTTATTCCATGATCGATAACATAACATTTGTGGTTTCAACTGTTTCCATGCTGCTAAAAATTCAAAATAGAGTACTTAATATACAAAGCTAACTAATACATCAACCACGTCTATAATGTACGTTAGAACACTTTACACAATCTTAAAGTCAACCTTACCTTAGATTAAAGTCACGTAATATTTGTTTTCTTCCTCAAAAAATTTTACTGTCACTCAAGACTCCATTGGGATTGACTGAGGCGGGGGAATATCGGGGACAACATTTTACCAATAAAGACGATTAGATGGCACTACTGGTTTTGTTGCAATATGAAAGGATCATCTTCCCTCAACGGATCATCTCGTACTAACGTACACAACGACGACTCGAACCAAGAATTTGTAGATCACACAGTTGTCCAGCGTGGAAACAGAACCCACGACACGAGTTGGATTATATTAGAGCCATATATATGAATGTGTCGTGTGGTTGACGGCATAGAATACAAGTGTCATCACCCCCTATCTTCCCGTGGGTGTCGTAAGAGGCGACTAAGGGATAACACGATGCAAATACCATCTTTGCGTAGAGACGGAAAACTCGGCATCAAACCCTATACGACTGCCTCGTTGGTCTCGCGGCATAAATGTGCGCGTGGGATCGGAAGGTCTCGGGTTCGATTCCTGGGTCGGGCAGTGTTATTGGGTTTTTCTGTCACGTAATTCTCAGTAGCAGCACGGAGTCTGGAAATGTGCCCGGTACGGCAATAGGCTCGCCCCTTATTACGTGGGACTAAAGTATATCTGGTGAAAAGTGCGTGTAGAAATACACCTCTGCCTACCCCTTCGGGGATAAAAGGCGTGACGATATGTATGTATGTATATATGAATGTTTTCTGGTTTGTAATATGTAGGTATCGCTTTTAACAGCAAATATATTTTAAAAAAAATGTTAAGGACAATTAAATTGTAACGTTCACCAGAATAACATACGCAAATGCTATGAATTAGTAGATAGAGATATGTACCTACGTTTTGTGTGGTGTTAGGTACTTGACTTTGGCCACACTCTTCGTTTATTGAAAACTAGAGGACGCCAGCGGCTTCGCACGCACATATTTTCAAAGTTCCCATTTTGGCCGATCCCGTGGGAATTTCGGGAAATCCCTTCTTAGTGCACCCCTACGGTGCCCAAGGAACATACATGCCAAATTTCAGCTTCCTGCGCCCAATAGTTTCGGTTCGGCTGTAGCGTGTCTGTCAGTCAGTCAGTAACGCAAGGATTTTATATATTAAGATAATCACAACAGGGCGCGAGGTTGTCCATGGATAATAAAAGAATTAAACAATTTATCTCTTTGGCAAAGTGTATTTTTAAATAAATTAAAAGTAAAAGACATTTTTTAATAGTAAATATAATGTTTTAACTAAATATATTGTACCAGTGGTTGGCAAGACTTAGAATAGCATCACCGTATTTCCTCCCTTGGGTGACCGTATGAGGCGACTAAGGGATTTCAGCCGGACATGTGCAGCAGCGTTCCTTTGTGCAGGTACTGATCACCATACCTACTGCGGTTGCCAACCCGCATATCCAGGATGATGATTATAGGCAATACCCAGCATGTAAATTGGCCAAAGAGTAACTACTTTTAAACTACCACGATTTGCACACATACTAAAGATTTTGTAACGGGTCTGAATCGTGTTAATGAATTAAAAGAAAGATGAAATACCTTCCTATTTTTCCCGACGTTTCGGCATGGGTTACACCAGCCGTGGTCACGGGATGACTGATGTTCATCAGCGCTGCCTCCGAGAAGTGCGGGTTTTGGAAACTACCCTCACTTGGTCTTCACAATTACTAACATTTATATGTTCGGAACTGTCGGTACTTCGACACACAACACTAATGGTATCTACACACTGGCGCGTAATGTCATCTCGTCGGTGTCTACATTCGCTGATGATAGGATTCCAAGATGTCGATAAACGGTAACCATCCTCCCGGTTGAAATTTGCGTGCTTTTTGATTTCAACCGCTTCCCATGCTATTCTTGAAAAATAGTGACGGACTGTGGAGAGAACCTGGGGCCAATGTAGCTCAATCCAGTGATTGGATCCTGACTCCAACAAATGCTCAGCTATGGCCGACTTGGTGGTTTGTCGGTTTTTGACGGCCGTGATGTGTTCCTTAACTCGTTCGGCGATGGTCCTTTTTGTTTGCCCAATGTAGGAACTACCACAGCTGCAATCCACCTTGTACACGCCTGGTGTTTGAAAAGGGATGACATCCTTTGGAGTACGCAGGTGATTTGCTACTTTGGAGTACGGACTATATACAGTCTTGATGGAGTACCTATTTTTGTAGTACTGTACCAACTTTATCCGTTACTCCTTTTATGTAAGGCATGAACGCTGGCGCTCTGTTCACTTCAGTCAGTCTCAACCTTTTCCTTGACCTTCGCATATTGTGTTTGTTACTACGTTTTGCTTGAGTACCTCCCGAACATGTGTGAGCTCACTATCTAAGTGTTCGGGGTCGCAACGGTCATATGCTCTGTTTGTCAATGAAGCAATACCGGAATGCAAATGTCGCGGGTGATGATGTGAATTTGCGTGTAAGTACCTGTCCGTGTGTGTGGGCTTCCTGTAAACAGTGTGTGACAGGTTTCCATTTTCTCTCACCTTGATCTTCACATCGAGGAAGGCCAAAACCGAACCGAACATATAAATGTTAGTAATTGTGGACAGAAGGTGCAGAGCAAGCTGGAGGAGTGGCGGCAGAGATTGGAGAATGTAGGCTTGAGAATAAGCAGAACCTAAACGGAATATATGTTCTGTGACTTTGGCGGTCTCTCCAGTCCTATACCGGTTACACTCGGCGGTACACCTCTCCAGTATGCTCCGATTTCCGCTACCTAGGTTCACTCCTGCAAGATGACGGCGAAATTGATCGGGATGTTAGGCAAAGAATCAACGCAGGATGGATGAAATGGCGACAAGTCTCAGGCACAATATGCGACCACAAAATGCCTGTGAAATTAAAGGGCCGTATGTATAAATCGGTTATAAGGCCTGTCGTACTGTATGGAGCTGAGTGTTGGGCTACAAAGAAGATGGATGAGAAACGATTGCATGTGGCAGAGATGAGAATGTTACGATGGATGTGTGGAGTGACAAGAATGGACAGAATTAGGAATGATTACGTTAGAGGTAGTATGAAAGTGGCGCCCATAGCTGAAAAGGTGAAAGGGAGTCGATTGGCCTGGTATGGACATGTTATGCGGAGAGATGAGATGTATGTAGGTAAAAAAGTGATGGATATGCATGTAGAAGGATGAAAAGGGAGAGGACGCCCAAGGAAGAGATGGATGGACTGTGTGAGGATGGATATGAAAGAGAAAGGGGTAAACGATCGGATGATTGGTGACAGAGAAGTATGGAAGCGAAGGACATACTGCGCCGACCCCAAATAAATTGGGACCAGGGCAAGACAATGATGAATTGTGAAGACCAAGTGAGGGTAGTTTCCAAAACCCGCACTTCTCGGAGGCAGCGCTGACGAACATCCGTCATCCCGTGACCACGGCTGGTGTAACCCATGCCGAAACGTCGGAAAAATAGAAAGGTATTTCATCTTTCTTTTAATTCAATAACACGATTCAGACCCGTTACATAATCTTTAGTATGGCCAAAGAGTGCTGTCCCTGGTCCACAGCCGCCCTATTATTCCAGGTCACGGCAGCGGCCTAGGTCATGATTGTGTAGGGGATGCTAAGAATTACACTTACTGACTTAACTTAAAGTTCCTTATCTAAAAGTAACCAAATACCACTAACTTTTTTGGACCAAAAACAACTTTGTTTTCCAAAGCGTTTTTCTTGTTCTATGCGCGATATACAGAATGATTTGTAATTCCTCGTATTCCATTCGGTCATTCTAGGACCAAAATGGAGTATTTTACACAAAATGCACCATTTTGAACAACAAAATCGTTTTTAAAGACTTAGGTCATAGTCTTTAAAAAAGATTTTTTCAAAAATGTTGTCATAAATAGCTTCTCAAAAAATATTTTGACTATTAGTGGTAGCAAATTCGGCCTTATTAAATCGGCAATTAAGTGGCCCATATTTTAAAATAAAATAAAGCTACTAATTCAACGTGGAATTTGAAAACGAAGCCAAAAAACACAGAAAAATATTCAAATAAAATAAAATTACGCCAGAAAAATGCAATTAGAGTCATGTGGGGTAACCGTACGCGGCGTGTAAGTGGTCGCAGTGAATATAGTGCAAATCACATGGCTGACAACTGGCCGAAACCTACTGTGTTTAGTTCGCGTTCGAGAGCTTAAGGAAAGTGGCGTGTCACAGGTCTGCCGCGCAAAACTGTAGGTACTTACGAGTCAAAGTTTGTTTTCGAACGATAGTCTTATTTATTTTCGTAATAATAATTTGCATGGTTAAGGCGTTGCAATTAGTTAAAATTGAAAATAAAGTGACTAGGAACAAGAAAAACAAATCAATATTTTGTGTGAAATTGTGTTTTTTACCTAAGGTAAGTCATACTGTTTTTTTTTAATTAATTTACGTACTTCGATGGTTTGGGGTAAGTGTGCTGGGATAAGTGTCCGCAGTGCGTATACTTGCCCCGTCGAAGTTATACAAAACGTATTAAATATTTTTTGTGCTTTACAGACTGAAAATGCCTCGTAAATATATAAGGAAATGTCCTGATCGGAAAGTCTGTACTCAAATTGATTGAACAGGGAAAATCTAAACGAACAGCAGCAGATATAGTTGGGATCAATGAAAGCACTTTAAGAAAACGTATGAAACTCAACTCCACTGCAACATCAATGGGAAGATATCTCCCAACATTTATGAAAACCAAAGATGAAAATGGAAACCAAAACTAAAGCAGAGAAGAAAGATATCAAAAGCAAATAAAATGTATGTTCAAACCAAAAGTACTTTTGTCCACTATGTAAAGAAAAGTACGGAGATACGGCTGAAGTGTGGATTGAGTGTACAATTTGCAAGTCCTGGTGGCACGAAGCTTGCACCAGCTACGAGAGCTAGTTTTCGATTTGCGTACACTTTGTCGACGGTGCGTACACTTAACCGAAGGGGTGCGTACACTTTCCCTCCAATGGGGACAAGTGTCCGCATTTTCCTAGTTGATTAAAAGTTGCAATAAAAAACACAATTGTCATAAGAATTAAAAAAAAATGTTTTGTTTTTACTGTCAAAGGTTTATTTTATTGAGATAAATTTTTTTTTTTCAATCCACTTATACTTTTATTCTGGAAGCAATTTTCTTAAAATTGCGTACAGTTGCCCCACATGACTCTATTTTGGAAAAAAAATTTCCTTGGTGGGTAAAGTATTGGAATAACTTGCTGGTACTTATTGCCAGCTATCCAAAAGGGTGTAATAATCTTAGCCAGGTGGTGTAAATTTCAGGCGGGGTCGTGGAAGTAATGCTAACACAGTTCCCGTGACCCCGCCATTCAATGGGATCGGATAGAGGGGATCGGATAGAGGAACACCATGGTGGTTTTAGTGGGTAGGCCCTGCGCTTCTCGTCGGGGAGTCACCACACTCTCCCTAGGCTGAGTGTTTTAAGGGCCCAGCTTGGAGGGGTTCGCCCGTAAACTGATTGGTTTCCTCCAGTCAAAAAAAAGGTGGTGTAAATTTGGAGTAATAGACGATTTTGTTCAAGTAAGTGCTTTCAGAGACTCGCTCGGCAGAACATTGTTTCCTGTGTTTATTCTTAAAGCTTTGCAATCAGCAGTAATTTTCTGGCAAGGAGACCAACATACCAAAACCTGCACAAGGTCTTGGGTTCGAAACTTCGAATCCCTAGCATAAATCACTGTATTTTGTGCGTTAAATGCATTTTTAATTCTGACTCGTCCCATGACTCGAAGAGCATGTTCAGCCGTTGGTACCGGGTGTCATGTTTATCTTTGAAACTCGTTAAGGGGAGTCAAAACTGTCCAGGATATAAATAATTGAAAGAAAACAGCTCTGACACTTACTTTAACCATAAAATATCCCACTTGTAACGGATGTCAGGCAAAACTTAAGATTCGTGATCTTATTTTAAAAGTTCGCGAACGCGGGGCGGGGGGGGGAGGGTAAAAAATTGATAATATTACATAATTTTCTTTTTTATAATTTTAGGTATCGTCGTTTGAACCTAAGGCACGTTTTAGACCAATTATTAACATCGACATTCATGTTAGACCAAAAAAACTTTTTACTAACTAATTTTCGCGTAGCGCGTATCCCAGGATGACAAAGATTGTGTATACTATCGAATGCAATACGCCTAAATTCTTTTGGTATATATGGTCGCGCTGTTTCTGTGGATACGTCACAATATATTGGTTTATTACAAGTAGGTATGTATAATTTCTTAAAAGTGTTATTAGTTGCGTTAGACTGTGCCTGTTGCACGTAGTCGTCCGTTTGTTGCAACTCAGCGATTCTTTCGAAGTCGAGAATCGTGGGACAATAAACTGTGTCGACGCGTGAGAGTGTATCGGCTACCGTGTTGCTAGTTGCTATGTCCGCTTATGTGACATATGTTGGTAGTAAATTCGCTTATGTACATTAGATGTCTGATTCTGCGAGGTGTTTCGTCAGAATCTTTACCTAATTTAGAATATGCATAAGTTAATGGCTTATGATCGGTGTACACAGTAATTTGACGTCCTTCGAACAGTTTACGAAAGTGTTTTATTGCCATGTATATGGCTAATAACTCACGATCGTAAGCTGAATATTTTTGCTGAGCGACGGTTAATTTTTTGGAGAAGTAGCCTAACGGTTCCCATATACCATTGACTTGTTGCTGAAGAACTGCACCTACGCAAGTGTCTGAGGCGTCGGTCATTAAAGCTAGGGTTGTATCAGTCATTGGGTGTGACAAGGTAACGGCCTTTTTAAGACCTAATTTACATTGTTCATAAGCATTACTTGTCTCTTCAGACCACTGAATTTTAGTCTTATCTTTCTTTTTAGAACTGCCGAGATACTTGTTTAGCAATGACTGATATGACGCTGCGTTGGGCAAATGAGAGCGATAAAAGTTTACCATACCTGTAAATCTACGTAACTCTTCAACTGTTTCAGGTTTTGGGTAGTCGGTGATGGCCTTGACTCTATCCTCGGTCGGGCGAATACCTTTTGTTGATATGAGAAATCCTAAATACTCTAGAGATGTTTGACCAAAAATACATTTAGATAGATTAATAGTTATGCCATAGTTACTTAATCTTTCAAATACGATACTGAGATGCTTGCGGTGTTGAATTTCATCTGAACTAGCAACAAGAGTGTCATCTATATAATTAAAAATAAAATCTAGACCTTGAAAGACTGTGTCCATGAACCGTTGAAATGACTGTGCTGCGTTACGCAGTCCGAAGGTCATTCTCGGAAATTCGAAAAGTCCGAACGGTGTTATTATGGCTGTCTTCTCAATATCGTTAGGCGCGGTCTCTAAAAAATGATAAGCCCTATTGATATCTATTTTTGAAAATATTGTTTTACCAGACAATAAATATGTAAAATCCTGTAAGCGCGGGATAGGGTATCTATCGGGTTTTGTAATTGAATTAAGGCGACGGTAATCTCCGCACGGCCTAATGTCACCGTTTTTCTTTTCCACGACATGTAAAGGGCTAGACCATGGGCTTTTTGATGGACGACAAATACCTAGTTCTATCATTTTTTGAAATTCAGCTTTAACACGTTTGTATCTAGCGGGGGCAAGCGGTCTAGCTCGGGCAAAAACAGGCGGCCCTGTAGTCTCAATATGATGTTGTACTGAGATAGGTAGGGTGTCCACGAATGAAATAGGTTTTGTGATGTTCGGAAATTTAGATAGGAGTTCGCTGTACGGGTGGTTAATGTTTACGGAAAACACAGAAGGTTCAATAACATTTACAATAGATGTCGAAATATTTAAATCTGTGACCTTATCGATGAGTTTTCGTGAATTTATATCAACCAAAAGCTTGTGGTAGCACAAAAAATCGGCTCCTAAAATGGGTTGTTTAACATCTGCTATTATGAAATCCCATCGATATGGTCTACGTAATTTAAAATTTAAAATTAGGGTCTTAATACCGTACGTTTTGATTTCTGTCCCGTTTGCGGCAAATAATTTGTAGTCACTACACTCGTATTGTTTATGTGATTTTGTGACTGGTAAAACTGATACGTTTGCACCTGTATCTACTAAAAATTGCAAACCTGTGTTTATATCCGTGATGCGAAGGCGGCGACATGGGGAGATGGCGCAGATGTTCGCCTCGGTCTGCGCCTCTTCTAGTTTTCCGAACGGGATTTCCACGCGCAGGGTTCGACGCATTTTCTTGCTCTCGTATTGAAGCGCTGATGATAGTAGCACAGCTCAGACTGGCTGTCCGGGGTTCGACGCTGACGCTGTGCGGAGGGGTCACGGCTTCGGTTTTGAGATGCTGAGCGGCTGTTATTCCAACGGCGTTGATATGGCTGATATGGCGGCCTTGATCTTCTCAGCTCAGCTACGTCGCAACTGATCTTCGAAATTTCAGTCATGATCTTCTCGATATCCGTGGATATGTTCGGCTGCGGCTGCGAGACTTCAGCAACTTGTAAGGGTTTAGACGTCTCCAAAATCGTATCTGCAATTTTAGCGAGGTTTTCTAAGTCTTTCAGATCTGTAACGGCTAGCACGGCACGCACTGACGATGGAAGATGCCACAGTAGTCGCAGTATATCGTCGGGGATTTTATCTCTCGCTAGGTCCTTCATACGTCGGAGAAGCTGCGAAGGCTTCTGCTCACCCAACTCCATCTCGCTGAGGAGCTTTTGGAATTGGCGTATCTCCGATTCTTCGTACACGGTAAGTAAACGGGTCTTCAATGCTTCATATTTCTTGCTTTCAGGTGGTTTCAGGAGGATGTCGCCTACCTGCTGTATCACGTCCTTGCCAAGTTTCGTGACGACGAGGTTGAACTTGGCCTCGTCGCTGAGTTTTTGTGGGCTCAAGACGGCGTCGCATTGTACGAACCAAAGCCTAGGTTGGTCGCACCAAAATTCGGGTATTCTCGATGAAACTGTGACTGTAGCCAGTTCCACTACCTCCGGTTGCGGTTTCGTTGGGATGGACATCCTTGAAAATTTTTCGGCGGGGTCACCACTTTAGGTATCGTCGTCCTTGGGATATGGAATGAGACACTGTTTGACGGATGACACGTTTATTGTGTTCGCGCTAGGTACGCGAGTAAGTGAGTGAGTGAACCATGAATACAGTTGTACATCATATATATAGCTTAAGCATACACAGACAATATTAGTATGGATACAACTTTATTTGTAGTTGTAGGTAACCCCTACATAATAATATTCTACCACATTACACACATCACCATCTAGTCCCAAGCTAAGCAGAACTTGTGTTATGTACTTTTTTTGTAAATACGTACATATTATACATAGAAACACCCATACCAAGACAAACATCCATGTTCATGCACACAAATGTTTGACTTGAGCGGGAATCGAACCCGCGACCTTCGGCGTAGCAGTCGCTTACACTCCCGCTGCGCCAACCGGTCGTCGATTCAACTCATCAACTCAACTTATAATAATTATATTTTTTGACATCTCGTCCTTTTGTTTCTAAAGAAATGTTTTGTTAGTACCTAAAAGATTTTTGTTTGATATTAGAAGAGAAGACTGGTTGTTTCTTTAGTTTGTTATTACCCGACTACGGCGAAGCCAAAAAGAAGCGTAATGTTTTTGGCAGTCTATGTTACAAACATACATATACCTACATACATACGTATGTATGGATCGCGCCGTACCTTTTCGAACATGATTCGAACCCGACATCCTCTGCATAACAGTTTATTGGTAGGTATTTTCCCTAAGCTATCGCTACCTCCTTAACCAGATAAAGCCTTACCTTTTTAAACAGATAGAGGTTGAAAACAGATTTCATTATAGGTAATCCGTAATAAGAAAAGTGTTTCACTTTCACACCTTAGTTTTTTCCAAATAGTAAAGTTAAACTTACTTTTGGTAATTCTTGAGAAATAGAAAGCAGCAACTGGTCGCAATCATGTACAAAATACACTCGGATTCAAAAGACGACTTTTTTAAATTCATCCTTTGGCAATCTGAAATGTATATAAAAATCGTTTACTTAGGTACATTTTGCAATTTATTTAGTATGCTAATTACTAACTATATTATAGTAACTGCACGATGTCAAAGGCATACTTACATTATCTACAATTGGCGTTTATATAGAAAGGCACATCACGTGACCAGGCCAACAGTTTTTTCCAGTAGAAATATTGGCATGACATGACGAAACTATCTTAAGAGGGTTTTTTAAAGTTTACTACGGAATCCTAAATCGTGCTTGTATTGCCATAATATCACTGTTATCATTACTATTGTTTACACTTTATTTATCTTTTTGCCTAGATGACATATTGAGGTACCTACTATATTTATTTAATAACTACTTATTTATTTTATAACATGGTATTCTAAAACTTATAGGTACCTAATTTAAACTTAAAGGCTCTTACACAAAACTTATAGGTATTTTAAAAACGGATGTCCCGTCACAAAAAAAATATTCTGGGAGGGTAATGGAATGCCATTACAAAAGTTTTAGTCGTCTAATATCCGTAGACATGCGACCTTCACTGATCTGGTTATTGGATGAAAAGTATCTATTTTATGTCTTGGATGTTATAAAATATATCGCGAATGTGTTGGTATAAAATCCGGTCCAGACTAGGAAAAGTAGAAAATAAATGTATTTGTAGGGTTGCCAGGGTATAAACACTTCGACTATTAAGTTGATACTAGTTATACAGGGTGTAACAAGACCCTTAACGACAACTGAAATCCCATGTTGTACCAATCAGTACGAACATTTTTTACTTCGGCACCATACCTGGGAAATTACTGGTTCAGGAGATATTGAGGCTCAAAGTTAGTATGGAATTTTTCTAATTAGGTACAAAATCGATGCATTTACCCCGCCAATATGTTCTTTAGATGCCCTGTAACCCCATGGATTAGTAGGTATTTCGAGCTTTGCACGTGTACGCTTTTAATTGCAGTTTAAAAAATTGTGAAAACTCAAAAAATCATTAATTTCCCAGGTATTATTTTTGGTTAGTATGACTTGGCATGATCTCCACAACGAGTAGACTTCGGGTTGGTGATGGGTCTTGTGACACCCTGTAGGTACGTGGGAGATTCAGAAAGTATTGCGACACTAAAAAAAATTTCTATAAAGTAATCTTAATATATAAAATCCTTGCGTTACTGACTGACTGACAGACACGCTACAGCCGAAACTATTGGGCGCAGGAAGCTGAAATTTGGCATGTATGTTCCTTGGGGACCGTAGGGGTGCACTAAGAAGGGATTTTCCGAAATTCCCACGGGATCGGCCAAAACAGGTAAATTAAAAAAAAATGCAGGCGTAGCTGCTGGCGTCCTCTAGTGTAGGTATAGGTATATTTATATTACATCTTTTCAAAATACTCTCCACCAGCCTTAATACGAAGTTTCAGGCGTCTGAACCAGATTTCGTTATCTTTTTCCAGTCCGCCGCAGACACCTCGCTTAGGGCCTGTTCACGAGATCGGTCTAAGCGGCGCGCGTCGCGGCGGGCGGCGCGGCAGAGCGTCGTGCACGCCACGACCCTACAGCAGCGGTAAACGCAGCGGCAAATGTGGACGTATTTGGACCGACGGAGTTACCCATAAATATGGCGATAACGAAAATATCTTTGTGTAACTATACGGTATACCTACAAAATTGTCGACATTGGATCTTCATTTCTTACAAGTATTTTATATCAAAGGAATAATACATATTCGCAATTAATGAGGCGTTGAATAGGTACCTACACAACGTAGATTACGTTAAGTAGGTAGGTAAATCACCTTTTAACTTTCATAGTAGCTGTGTCTGTACCTAAATAGGTACATATGTACATTACTCAATGTTTTAATGTTTGCGATTTATATTAAAACCTACCATTACATTCTGTAAAACATTGTTTCATTACATCTCGCAACGTTTTATTAACATTTTTGTATTTATACAGCGGATGTGTTGCTATCCACACACGCGACCGTTTAAAAATTTCGACTTTAAATGTCTCCGTATTCATTACCGCCACAAAATATTTAACAAATAGTTTAACCGCCTAGTTCGTCCCTCGCGTAACGCTGTCTGTGCCGCTCGGAGTCGTGGCGTCGGACTCGGTCGCAGTACATTTGTTCCCGCCGCTCGCCGCACCGCACGCCGCGCCGCTCGCCGCGCAGCCAATCGCGCCAAAAAAAACGCGCGCGTTATCGCTGTGCGCGGCGGCTCGTGGCGTGCTTCGAACGTCTTCATACATTTGATCTTGCCGCTAGCCGCCCCGCGCTAAGCCGCCGCTCAGAGCGGCAAGGTCGTGACAGGACCGTTACAGCTTGGGCCTCAAGTCTGTTATTACAATAGTGCCAAAATGGTCAATCACTGACTTCATAATTGTTGATTTTGACAAGTTTGGTAGTCTACTGTTACAATGGTGTCATTATGATTTTCCGATGGTCAACCACTGACACTCCATTGAAAGACATGGCATAGATTGGTAGTCTCGTACATAATGACAAATCAATGACTGACGTATGCGCATCATCCGGCGACGAAAATTGTATCCCTTAGAGCCGATTTTTTATTTGTGGGGATAAGAAGAAGTCACACGGTGCTAGGTCAGGGCTGTAAGGGGGGTGACCCAGGAGTTTGACAGGTGTGCTGTCTAGGAAGTCCCTCGTTTTGATTGCGGTGTGGGCTTGCGCATTATCGTGGTGGAGCAGTAGCCCGCGGAGCCCTGTGTTTGGTCGCTTGTTACTCACAACAGAGAAAACTTCTGCCAAGAATTTGGTAGTATACTATTCGGCGTTAATACTTCTTTGATTTCGTAAAGGAATTGACACCAAGTAGCCAGTCAAATTGAAAAAGCTCGCGATCAAAATCTTACCCCCGCTTCTAGGTCGCTTTACTTTGGTAGGCGTTGATTCGTTTCGAAACACCCATACCGCCGACTGGCGCTTTGTTTCTGGATCGTATTGATAAATCCTGGATTCATCACTTCACACAATCCAGGATTCATGCATCAGGAATCAACATTATAGAGAACTCTCAGACATACAGGTTTCCCCACGATGTTTTCTTTCACCGTTTAGCAACATAACAATGTAATACACGCATAATTTCGAAAAGGCTAACAAGTCTCTTAGTATTTCCATTAAGCTATCGTTAACATGAAAATTATCTATCATTCTTAGGTAGGTATATGAATATATTCAATGTGTTTTCTCATTTTCCCCATTATTATCATTATTTTTTATTTTACCACCCTAAAAGTTATTAGTAGCCCCGTACAGCTCGGCCGTCGAACACTTAGCTGGACAGAAGGGACATGACAGGACAGCAAGTGTGGCTTGTCCTGCTTTGTTGCTCCGCATCCGCACTATATCACTGTCTACCCTTCTTACTATCACCATACACAAAAACCGGCGGTGGCGGTGACCTTGTTCAGTGACAACGAACCATCAGCTTCTGCGTTTTGGATGTAATCACACACTACGTGATACGGCACTGTTAGCAGAAGAGCACAAATTATGAGACTTTTCATTGTGAATTAGTTGAGAAGTGAGAACTGTACGAAGTATGCTGTTGCAATGTACTTTAACCGTTCCCTGCACCCAGTATTTATAATGAGCAACTAATTATCATTAGTGGGTTTTACCGTTTATCTTTATAAGACATGAATTATTACTGACAATGTTTTTAACAACAATTTTATGAATATCTTATCAATAGCAAGTAACAAATAAACTCAATTGAATGGTAATAACTACTTTAATTTCCCTATTCAGAAGACGCAAATTTCATTTTTATGCCATTTGGGGTTATCGTAAAGCCCATATGTGTGGGAATGTAAATTTTGTCCCTTGGCCGTCATCTTGGAAAAAGTGCAGGTACAGATGGTTTGTCTTGTTCATCTAGTACCTAAACTATTGGCTAAGGGATTTTTTACTTGAAAAGTAATTAATTGACTGACTAAAATTGTTGACAAGTAGATACTTAGGTAGTATGTACTATCGAATTTCACGCCGGCTTGATCATAATAATTCATAATGAACGATTGAGTAATTATAAAGCGGCCAAGTGCAGTCGGGCTATGCAAAATGTAGGGTTCGACAGTAGCCTATACCTATCGTCCAAAGAATAAATAATGCAAGTTTAATTTTATCAGTATTACTCGTTCATTACTAAAGGCTAAAGAGTCGTTATAATTTTCATTGAAAGTTCATTATGCTGGCATACAACTATTTAGCAACGTTTATATAAATACTATTGTTTAGAATATAGAGAGGGCGAGGGTGTAATTTTGCGACTGGTAGTATTTCTTAGTATTTCGAAAATGGATTCTGAATTAAAAAACGGTTTAAATCTACCCCTAGCGCTTATGAAATAGGTACCTATTTAACGATACAATGTTGCAGAAAAATAAAAAATAATCGCTTTCTCATTTATGGGCATGGCCTATGGAAGCTACCAGTCGACATAACTTTTTCAAAAAATGTGTTTAATTGCCTTCAGGTTAATCTTCGTCTCTCCACTAGGCTGTCACTACTTTTATTGTTTAACTAGCTGTTTCCCGCGGTTTCACCCGCGTCCTGAGAGAACTACTTCGCGTATCCGGTTAATTTATAGCCTGTTACTCCTTGGTACATCAGCCAGTGAACGTCCCGTCAAAATCGGTCCAGCCGTTCCATAGATTAGTGAAAACAAACAGACAGAAAGACAGACAGACAAAAATTGTAAAAAAGTCATTTGGGTATATGTACCAAAAAACAGATAAGCAATTTTATTTATAGGTAGTTAGATGTACCTATATGTTAAAGCCAAAGTTAAATAAAACTATACTATATACTAAATTACCCTGGACAATCTGATAAATTAATCACTTCATCTAGATGTTATACATAAAGCCACCCCAAAAAAGTCAAAGTAATAAATACGAAACAATGTAATAATCGCGACAAAAACTATCCTATGTCCTTCGGGCCTTTGATTGATTGAAGAATTTGTTATTGGTAATAATAAACTTGTTAGCTTAAAGATGAACAATTGTGATACGAAGAAAGTTCCTATCCGTACTAATATTATAAATTTGAAGGCGTGTACATACACGCTTTCAAATTTATAATATTAGTATTAATACTGAACAGGTTCTTTATTATGTCTCACTACCGCTTACATACAGTATGACCGAACTAGGTAAGCACTGGCCTGAGGGCTGGAGTGTAGACTCCTGCTGCTCTCCAACGCTCGCAGGGTAACTGCTTGTAGGGTCGCCGATGAGCTGGCCAAGATGCGCTGCGCAGGCAGCTCGGTGGTCGAGGTTCAGGCTGAGCGGGGTCTCAGGCGGTGCAGCCGATGTGGGCCGAGCGGTTAGGCTCAGGCGTCCGTGGCCTGGCTGTAGAAGCTCGTAGGCAGGAGCGGAAGCTTGGGTGGCGGCCGGCTTGTAGCGGCACGGCGCGCGGCGCCAGCAGCTTGTGGCTTGTAGCACGTAGGGTGAACATATATACATACATATGTATGTACCTATGTATGTTCCGTTTTTACGCTATAACTGCTGAACCGGTTTTGTTGAAATTTGATATAGAGATATACTGGTCCATGGAGATGGACATAGGCTACCATAAGATGCAAGAATTAATCAAGGAGGGATTTTAGGGAGGCTAGAAGTTTATTCGGTACAAATTCACCTCTTGGAAGTAGGAACGCAAGCGCTGTAATAATTGAGTGCGCATGTGCTATCATTTATCTGTCAGTACTGTCATATCATACATATTTATCAAAGAGAGTGATCTTGATACATAATGTCATATTGTGCACGGTGACACTGACGGTGATTACATTGTTCGCATATCTAAACTAATAATTATATACGACACTTAAACAAAATCTTAAAACTTAGAATAATCGTCCGTGTGGTGACGGATTAAGAATACGAGCCGACAGAGGGAGCATATTATACATAGAACAGCAATGTAAGAGAAAGAAAACTTGATAAGTACAAACCCTATACCAACCCGTTTAGCCAGCGTAGTATAGTATGGCCTACTATTCCTCCTTTCAAATGAGAGGCCTAGTCCAGCAGTGGACTGTTAAAGGCTGATGATGATGATGACACTTAAACAGCTGAAACGATATTCTCTACTAATATTATAAATGCGACAGTGTTAATACTAAATATTCACTTGGAAAAATATGAGTTTATATTTTCCCAAATGCCAGCAAAACCACTGGCAGCAACCATCAGTGGTCTGCCATGACTGATTCTCAGTAACCCAGAAACGATATATGGACAATAATTGGAACATGGCTTTGACATTTGACTGTATGCAAGGCGATGTTTGTTCGTCGTTATATAGTGCCATGAATACTAACCGAGCTACTTTGTACCATATACAGTTTCTGAAGTCTTTAGAATCATCAGGAGTGTCTTCACACAACTTGTGACTGAAAGTAGATTTGTGTTACCCCGAATTTAACGCGCGCGAAGCCGCGGGCAAAAGCTAGTGATTGATAAAACATTTTGATCAAAAATAAAATTTTATTTTATATTAAAAGAACATAATAATTAAATAAAACGTTTTGTCTTATTTTAATCAATATATCGAATGAACCTTTCTAATACTTAGGTACTATTTAACGATTTATAGTCTGGCGCTAGGAGTACGGCAATCGATATTTAGCCAAGCCAAGCACCTAAAAGTTAAAGTGCCACAACAAATGTTTTATTAATGAGTCTGGACAAATTTTGCTAAGCCGTACGTCTGTATATGGTATAGTGAAGATGGGCTATTATAGTCCCTCATCAAATGTTTCAGATCTTTGATTTTTATAAGTCAACAGAAAATGCTCATCTAAAGTTTTGCATGCGGTTTACGGCCAAATATATGAAACTATTATTTTATTGTAACATCTTATGTACGGTGTTTGATGCAAATAAAGATTATTATCATTTTCTGTTTTTTTTTAGCCCGTCTGGTGACGGATTAAGAATACGGATTGTCACCACCCCATATAATTCCATGGGTGTCGTAAGATCCGGCAGAGGGAGAACATATCATACAGAGAACAGCACTGTAAGAGAAGGAAAACTTGATACAAACCCTATGCCAACCCGTTTGGCCAGCGTCGTATAGTAGGCCAATTCCTCCTATCAAAGTAGAGGCCTAGTCCAGCAGTAGACTGTTAAAGGCTGATGATGCTTTAATTTTTTTCAGCGTGAGCTGATAGAATAACGTGGCATTTACGGACTACCGTCAAGTCAGTGTCACGGTTGTAGAGTGTTTTAATGTCTTATGTAGGCAGCTTTTTGAATTTGTATGTAGTGTTGGGTTTCAGATCAATGAGTTTCACGCTATTGTGTATCTACGTATTCGGGATAACGCCAGTGGCTGACAAAACTATAGGTACCTATAATGTAAACTTTCTCTTGTTTCCAGATTCTTAAAACTTCATATATTTGTGTATTTTCTCAGAAATGGTTTTTAGTATATTGTGAGTGGTACGGCTACATCGATAAGTAATTTTATTTGTTTATCTTGTAGAGTTATATCGGATCGATTATAATGTATTTTTCTATCAGTTAAAATTGCGCGATCATAATACATTTTATGTGTGCTGTTTTCTAAATCTGGTTTAGGGCTATATTGATAGTATAGTGTGTGTGTCTGGAATAAGTTGATGTTTTAGAGCTACTTTTTGGTATATAATGTTAGCAATTTGATTATGTCTATGTGTGTAGTCTGTTTGCGTAAGGTTAGTGCAAGCGCTAGTAATGTGCTGAATTGTTTCTGACTGGTTATGGCATTTTCGACACTTGTCGTCTGTTTATATTTTCTGTAATTTTTAGTATTAATGATTTGGTCCTGGATTGCTATGATAAAACCTTACGTTTCTGGGAAAATATTACCAAGAGTGAGCCATTTATTCGATGCTATTTTATCTATGTGTAGTTGTTCAAGAGCGTCAGTTGATGATCGTGGGTGTCGGCCATATAGCACTTTCTTTTTCCCACTGCTCTATTTTCAAATTATCTACGTTAGTTTCAAAATTTCTATTTCAGTTACTTGGGTTAGGTTTAATGGTGTGAGGTTGAAGTTGCTAACAATAATTACGGTGTTGATTTGGCCATTACATTCTAACTTTACTGTGAAAGAAAGTTTTGAATTTTGATATCTGTGTGTCCCTATTTCCTATTTCTGTGTATCTGTATTTATAAGCTTTCGTCCCCTATGATGTCTCTTGATCGTCATCCTTTCAATAGCAGATTTTGGGTGTAGACAATAATTGTGCTTAGTGAGAATCGTTCTTCTATTTTCGGCTATTTCTATATTGTTGATGTCTGTTTTTGTCCATTTTATGATACCAAACGAATACGTCACCTACTATCAATTATTTATTGTTATCCAGGGTTTTCGCTTACATATCTAATTAATACATTAAATACAACAATTGATAGGCAGTCTACAATAATTATCACATATGGGGATAGCCCAACGGTGACTAAAAATGATATCTTTAATTTAACAGAATTATGTTATCGCTTCACAGGAAATTTCAATGCAATAACTCTTGCTTTGCCTTATTCTTTTATCTTAAATAAAACGATGAATAGTCATATTCATGAACTCAACTTGTGCTTATACAATTTGAAATGTACAATGGCAATATACAGATTTTATTTTATTATTTGACATCAATAATTTTATTACTAATAATACATTGACCAAAGATACTATGTATCTGCCCCTATTTTATAAAAGACAAGTTGCTAAATTATTAGCATACTAGCTGTTTCCCGCGGTTTCACCCGCGTCCTGAGGGAACTACTTCGCGTATCCGGTTAATTTATAGCCTATGTTACTCCTTGGCATATCAGCTATCCGCCAGTGAACGTCCCGTCAAAATCGGTCCCATCGTCCCAGAGATTAGCGAGAACAAACAGACACACAGACAGACCGCCAGACAGATAGACAGACAAAAATTGTAAAAAATGTCATTTCGGTATATATTATGTACCGTGTATAGGTCGGTTCACGAAAGATGACCACTGCGCAGAAATCATTTTTTAGGTCCCTGTGGAGGTGCTGGGTGAGGCGCGGGTGGAGGGCCAATGGCGTGGCTCCGTTCTTGACGCATTCCCTAAATGCGTCAAGAATGGAGCAACGCCATTGGTGCACGAATGTACATATGCGCGACGGCCGCCATTTGTGGTCAACTTTCGTGAATTTACCTATACCTATACATCCTCCTCCATCCTATACATCATTTAGTAAAACGCGGTTATTTTAATATTACAAATAGACACTCCAATTTTATTTATATGTACAGATTGATTTAGCCATAACTTTCAATATACTCACGCCTTTTCCCATTGGGGTAGGCAGAGACAACGGAACGCCACTTGCATCTATCCTTACAAACCCTTCCTCTACATTCATTAATCTGTTCATACATGCTCGCCGGTTCCGGGTGCTTCGGACCTTTCTGTTTTTCAGAACGTCACCAATTTGGTCGACGAATGTCCTACGTGCCGCGACCGGCTTGCCCATACACGTTAGAATATATTTGGTACGTCATTCTTTCTTCACTCATTCGCTCCACGTGCCCAAACCATTTCAGCATTCCTTTCTCAATCCTTGTCACGACATCTTCTTTCAGGCCACATCGCTGTCATATTACTGCATTCGGAATTCTATCAATCAGTCTCACCCCACACATACTACGCAGTGCAATTTTAATGAATTAAAAATCTACATATACAGTACTTTGTGACAAAATTGTTAATTTTGATAAGGAGTAAAATGACATGTGTAAAATACATGCGTTTAAATGAAGTCCTAAAAATATTCAAGTTTTTTAAATAAAAATATGGTTGTTGTGCTTAACTCAAAATAGATAGATAGTGTGTCGCGGACGTTTTTTGTAGATATTTTTAAGTTCTTTAATTAATTAGAACATTTTATCGTTCTATCTTTTATAGGTTAGGCTGCATACGCCAAATAATGAACTTGTTTTGATGATTTTTTACACCTTGGTTCCGAAAAACCCAAATATCTTACGGACCCCTAATTTTTCTAAAATAAAATATAGCCCATATTACTCGCAGGTAATATAGCTTTCTAATGGTGAAAGAATTTTTTAAAATCGGTTCAGTAGTTTTTGAGTTTATCCATAACAAACAAACAAACAAAAATACATTTTTTTTTCATCTTTATAATATTATAATAAATAATAATAATATAGAAGTGTAGATAATATACAAAATGACACAGGTAAGTAGGTACATATTATATGTAGGGTATCCAAGAATTTAGTTTCTGTAAATAGTTCCTATCTGTATAATTCTTCTATTGAAAATACTGACACAAGTTCTTTAAACTTAAGACTAGGACAACGGGTAGACAAATTCAACTGAATGTAGCACATCAAAACATACAAGGTCTATCTGGCAAGGATTTAGAATTAAGTTTATATTTAGAGAATCACGGTATACAAGTTATGTGTATTACGGAGCACTGGCTAAAAGAATACCAAATAAAATTCTTAAATAACTCGCAATACACGGTACACAGTGCCTTCTCTAGGAAACACGCTATTCATGGTGGATCCTTGATTATTGTTTCAAATAGCTTAACATGTAAAGAACGGAAAGACATAGCAAGTTTGTCTATAGAACGCACCGTGGAACTGTCATGTGTAGAACTCGATCAGCATATTATTATATGTGTACCTATATAGTCCACCATTGAGTAACTTTAGCTTGTTTGAATCGGTTATTGAAGATGCAATTACTGAAATTAGGAGCAATAAGAAAGGTATAATAGTTGCTCCTTGTATAATAGTATGTGGTGATTATAATGTTAATATTTTTGATCATTCAATAATGACTAGTAGGTTTTAAACCTTTTTAAAACATTTAATTTGAAAAATTTGTTTCTTGAACCAACTAGAATCACAGCAACATCAGATGCAGAAGTAGCGTTACTTAGACACATATTCAGTGCATGAGAGAATGCCCAAAATGCTATTGGTTTGTTTTGCAACCTTTCGAAAGCATTCGATACGTACAGCGCAGCGTACAGACTAAAGCATTGGATGTCATTAAGTCATACTTAAGTGACAGAATCCAATGTGTTGAACTAAACGGCTCAAAATCCAGTGGCTTACCTGTTGATTTAGGAGTGCCGCAGAGCAGCATCCTAGGGCCTTTCCTGTTCCTTGTTTACATAAACGATTTATTTTATTTATTTATTTATTCATTTATGCACAAACATGGTGTACAAAGGTGGACATTATGTCCACTGTTGTGCCATAAGGCATTTTCTACCTGTCAACCTTAAGGTGGTGCAGAGATAACAGTGGTAGGTGCATTTTATTAAGTATGAATTTAAATACTAGTTATAAGAAAAACAATAAAATAGTTAAATACATAATAGGGATAAAATACATACAATATATTATATATTTCTATAAATACATACATAAACATAAATCTACATACACCTAAATATACATACATACAATATATACATAAATACTTATAATAATGGATGAGATTGATGTGCTGATTCCTTCAATCTCTCAAAAAGAAGCTCTCGAACTTTCATTTTGAAAGCATAACGGTTGGTGGACAATCTGATTTCAGGAGGGAGTGTATTCCATAAAATAATAGACTGCACAACAAAAGAAGAGTTAATGAACCCAGTAGTGTGACTGGGGCAAGAAAGAAGAAGATTATGAGAAGAACGAAGATCTCTCTCATGGATAGAAGACAGATATTGGAAGTATGAGGTGAGATAAGTTGGAGGGGAAGGGGACTTGAGAATAGAGAAGAGTGTAGTAAGAGCACGCAAACACCGGCGTTGACGAATTGGTAACCATCTAAGTTCGGAACGATAAGTAGAGAAGTGGTCATACTTACGAAGATTGTAAATGAATCGAATGCAGTTATTGAGAAGTCGGTCGTACTTATTGAGATGTTCTGCATTCAGGTCATAATAGCACACATCACCATAGTCGATTATGGGAAATATTAAAGCCTGCACAAGCATTGTCTTGGTCTTGGAAGGAAGGAAGTTTTTGAGGCGGTATAGTGCTCGAAGAGTTCCGGTTACCCTCTGACTAACATTAGTCACCTGGGCTTGCCAATCGAGAGTGGAATCGATGTACAGGCCTAGGTCTTTTACGGATGCACTGTACGGAATGACTAAACCATTAAACATTACAGGAGGTAGAGTTTTCATGTCCAATCTTTGCAATAAGCGGCGACTACCTACAATAATGGCCTGGCACTTCGCGGGGTTAACTTCTAAGCCAAATTTCTGACACCAGTCCATCATTGACTCAAGGTCCCTATTTATGTCGGCAATGGCAACTGACACATTATCCACCCTCGATTGGGAGTACAACTGCAAGTCGTCGGCATAAAGATGATACGAACATCGAAGATTTGGAGTTAAAAAGTTAATGAAAATAGAGAATAGTAAAGGAGAGAGAATGCCACCCTGAGGAACACCATGACTAATGTTACGCCAATTCGATGTAGTTTCATCGCAGCGCACAGCCTGCTGGCACTCCTGAAGATAACTTGAGAAAAATTCCAATGCATTGGGCGAGATCATGAGATGGGAGAGGATCGATAGAAGGATATCGTGACTGACGGTGTTGAAAGCGTTAGAGAAGTCGACCAAGGTCAGCACAGTGACCTTAGTGTCCTCCATACCTGCCCTAACATCGCCAGTCACTTTAAGGAGAGCAGAAGTCGTGCTATGGCCTGGCCTGAAGCCGGATTGCAGTGGACTGAGCAAGTTGTTTTGGTACACAAATTGAGACAACTGTTTATGTACACAGGCTTCAAGCACTTTGGATATGAAAGGAAGGATAGAGATTGGACGGAAAAGGTTAGGGAGAGAAGGGTTCGTTATCTTAGGAAGTGGGATAGCAAAGGCTTTACGCCACAGGGAAGGGAAAGTGCCACTGTCAAGTGAAAAGTTTAAAATGTAGGATAAAGGGAGGATGAGATGATCGAGAATCGGGATGATCGATTTACCTTTTTACTTGAAAAACATAAGTGACGTTGTACTGTTTGCCGACGATACTTCTTTGATATTCAAAGTAGATAGAAATAAGGAACATTTTAACGAAATAATCAATGCGCTCATTCAAGTAACTAAATGGTTTTATGTAAACAATCTAGAACTGAACGCCAAAAAAATGTATTAATTGCAGTGGGGTGCGCACGTTACATATCTCTCAGGGTCATCATCAGCTATGTTTTAGCTCGGCTGCTTATGCCATTAACACTTTAACTGCTAAGCAAAAACGATTGACAGCCAATCTTCCGCTACCATAGGTCACCGGTGACTTACGCGGCGGTGTCGATACGACTAGATTGGTTTATTTTAACTATTTTCATAGTGTTTTGTCATATGGCATACTATTATGGGGTAGGGCTGCTGAAATCGAAAATATTTTTATATTGCAAAAACGGGCAGTTACTTAGGGTCATTTACCAGTTGAAGACAAGCGTCTCACTCAAAGAAAAATTTTAAAATATTGGTATTCTTACTGTTGCATCACAATATATTTATGCCAGTGTTATGCATGTACGACTACATATAAATTCTTACAAAATGAATTGTGTCATACACAATATTAATACTAGGAACAGGCACAAATTATGTGTACGGTATTTCCGTTTCATCATCATCAGCCTTTAACAATCCACTGCTGGACTAAGCCTCTCCCTTGAAAGGAGGAAATGACCTACCACGCTGGACAAACGGGTTGGTATAGAGTTTGTATCAACTTTATCTTTTCTTGCAGTGCTATTCATCATCTGCATAGTTTGCTCCCTTTGTCGGCTCTTACGACACCCATGGAATGATAAGGGGTGGTGACATTCAGTATTCTTAATCCGTCACCACACGGACTATACGGTATATCCGTTTACACCTAGTAATATTGTTTTAGCCGATCCTAATTTCTATCAACCTGCTTTGATAGACGTGCTCATAGGCTCAGACTTATTTTGAGATATTATAGATTGTGAGCAGCGGTCACTAGGTCTAAATTATTCTAAATAACACAGCTCAAAATTGTGCTGGTTAATTGGAGGCCCCTTGCAACACAAACAACCCAAAATGAATATTAAATTCAATCACTCACTTACCAGTATTTATCATAATGAAAATATTGAACAAGGTTTAAATAGATTTTGGGAGTCAGAAAAATTGCCCTCAAAATCATATCCAAGCGAAAGCGAGCAGGCAAGTGAAACTCATTTTTTACAACACACCTCTCGCTTAGTAAATAGCAGATTTTCCGCTACCTCTTATAGATTCTCCTGACTGTCTTGATCAGAGATGTTACGGATATGGAATTTCGGATATGGATACGGATGTGGATATGGGAAAAAAATTATATCGGTTTCGGTTTCGGATACGGATATGAAATTATTTCGGATTATCCGGTAGTTTCGGATAGTTTCGGTTACGGATATTAGATTTTTAAGGAATATCAACACTAATAAATGAATCTTTCACAACACTTATTTTTCAGTTTATCGAACTAAGGCTCTTCTCTCACGAAGCGACTCTCAAGCGATGTATGTTTCGTATGCGTATCCTACGCGTCGCTTGGGAGTAGCCACCATACATATTCAGCTAGTTTCGCACACGACAAGACGCGTCAACGACATGTTTCATATCAGTCGTTCTCTAGCGTCTTGCTGGTCGCACGCTACCCGAGTCGTATACGCGTTGCATTACAAAATGGCGGCCGAACAAACTTTGAATATTAATTTTGTCCAGAAGATGGAAAATTATCCATGTTTGTATAATTATAAGCTGCCTGAGTACGTAAGAAAAATTGTTACAGAAAAGGCGTGGATTACGATTGAAAAAAAAACAATATGATAGGTATGACATTAAATGTATACCTATAAATAATAATTAGATTGCCAAGGAAGCAAAGCATGTAGGGTTATTAGATAGTTGGCAAGATACTTTCTCAGATTTTGCGGTGATGAAAGCGAGTATATCTGAAGATGCTCAGGTGGTAAACCTTCTCCTTTACGAACTTAATTGTGCAAAACACAAACAGCCTTCTTATGAACATCTTTCTTAAGAATATTCGGCGTTAACAACTGTATCAAATAATAATTATTCTTTTGAAATTCTATAAAAATGACGAAATTTTTCGTCATCCTTCCTATGTAGTTCTCTAGCAGCGAAGAATGCTCGACAATTGATATTTTTCCGATGTACGGATGCACCTAGAATCTTCTTTTATATTTGCGTTTATTCTTGTAATATAAATACAGAAGAACATAGTCTTCATCGCTAGAGTTACTAGACATCGTCGTACGAATGTTGTTCTTCAAATGTAAAAAAAAATGTCTTATTTGCGTAGCATCGTGTGCGGAAACGAGTAGCATACCAGTAGGCGAGCATAGTTTGCATCTCAGTCCCGTAGCATTTGAATAGCTTCGTTTCGCTAAGTATTCGTAATTTCGTAATGTAATTAAATTGCTGAATAGTTATGACTTGAACAACAAAAGAAAACAATCAATCCAAGGGACGCGCACTGCGTGTCACTGGGCCGATCAAAAACAAGTTATCGTAACGCGTCTCCTTTAGACCCCGCCCCTATCCGAAATTATCCGAATTATTTATTTCGGATTCGGTTACGGATACGGATATTTTTTTATTTCGGATATCCGATAGTTTCGGATACGGATATGGATATCCTTAACATCCCTAGTCTTGATGACTCCTTCAATATGGCTAAGAAAAGGTTTTATAATTTAGAAAAAAGTTTTAGGAGACAACCCAAAGTTAAATCGCAATACATTCAATTCATAAGAGAGTATGCACAATTAAGTCATTTATCTGAAATTTCATTGAACGACTTACAATTTAAAATTTTTAATCTCCTCGGTTTTGTTAGCCCTTGTATCATTATACCTAAATGAATCATGCAGCGACGCTGGCTAGACAAGGTCGGTTGGAATGAGCCAGTGTCAAATGATGTCGAAAGGGCTTGGCAAAGGTTTTCTAACAGTATATCTCAACTAACCTCTGTAACACTACCAAGGCAGGCTCTATGTGACTCACCTATGGTTACCGAGCTGCACGCGTTCAGCGACGCCTCCCAAGGTGCCTATAGGGCTTGCATCTATATAAGGTCCATTGATGATACAGGCATATGGAGTCAGAGGGAACGCCCATAATCTTATAAAAAGCTATCTTGAGAACCGTAAGCAATCCACACATATTACTAGACTGTGTCCTTTGTCGAAGCAAATGACAAATTACATGTCAGAATATAAAAATAATAGTTTTGGAGAACCACAAGGCAGTGTACTGGGGCCATTATTGTTTATTATATATATAAATGATCTCCCAAGAATAACACACAATAATACTGTTCTGTTTGCTGACGATAGTACGATAATATTTACAGGAAAGGATAAAGTACAAATAGAATCAGATATAAACAATACCTTAGAGAAAGTTATTGATTGGCTGACTTTAAATAACTTAAAAATAAATTTAACTAAAACAAAATTAATGACGTTCAAATGCAAACTTGATGCGCTAAGAGATATGCATATAGAGTATTCAAATACTAAAATTGAACATGTAGATGTAACCAGGTTCTTGGGCGTTAACATTGATTCTCACCTAAATTGGAAGTCGCACATAGAGACGTTATGTAATAAACTGAATCAATATTCATATGCCATTTACATGTTGTCGAAAACTGTTAACACTCCTGCAGTGATAACAGCGTACCATGGTTATGTTACTACTTTGTTGATGTATGGTGCTATGTTTTGGGGTAACTCCTCAGGTAGATAAATGGTTTTTAGAGCGCAAAAGAGATGCGTCAGAGCTATATTTAGAATGAGACAAACTGAGAGCTGTAGACAGATTTTCCAGAAAATGAAATTGTTAACTATGCCATATTTAATTTGGTTATGTTCGTAAGAAGTACTGATAACTTGTTTGCTAAACTAAAAAGCAAGAGGCATCCGCACAAAATAAGTTGCATATCAAACTGTACCGGGCTTCTAAATAACAGTGTGTTTTGCATGATCCCAAGAGTATATAATCATTTACCTAATTCATTGTTTGAAATTGCTAATATGAATGTATTCAAAGCTAAATTGAAGGAACTGCTTATTAATAAGACCTACTATTCTGTTAGGGAATTCCTAGAGGATGGGTTTTGAAAATAAAATATTGACATTCACTATGATTCAACTTAAATTTATGTAATTAATATGTATTGCAGGACATGATAATTATGTGTATTTGAAATTTATTGAATGAAAATTGTAATTTTATTGTTTTTATTTTATAAAATGTTTTATTGTTTAGTATAATTGACTTGATAATACTGCTTTTTCTGACATTATTTTTGCATGCCGCAAGGTGAAATATAGAGATACTATTAATTGTAAAACACTGACATCATTGTGCACCTATGTTTGAGCAAAATAAAGAATTAAAAATTAAAAAAGGTACTGTACATGTCAAACTTTTATGCTCGAGTCGAAGGTGGCTCCAATAAAGGCATGCACTATACCGCGTTTGGAGCTGTCCGCGGTATTACTAGCTGCGCAACTCTGCTGTGCTGTGGTTGATTCTCTGAGGTTTCCAATTGCTCGTAAGGTCTATTGTTGTGACTCTAGTGGCATCCTTGCATGGCTGCATACTAGCTCCAGAAAGCTAATAACTTTCGTGGCGAACAGGGTAGCAGAAATACTTGAATTGGCAGATACTTCTTGCTGGCGGTATGTACCGGTATGGACAATCCCGCTGACCTCATCTCACGTGGCGTTTATCCTGAAGAACTTAAGAGTTATGATTTATGGTGGTCAGGACCCCAATTTTTACTCCAAGATGATTCTTCTTGGCCTACACTACCTAATGAATCCCAACAGGAGCTTGAAATTCCTGAAATTAAATCTAACGTTCCTACTAAAATCGATAATCATTCAATAATTCCATTTGAAAAATACAGTAAACTACATAAAATTAATCGTGTTTATGCATATGCATTTTAAGATATTTACACAATTTGCGTAAACCTACAACGCTTAGACGTTATGGTGCGCTTAGTTTAAATGAATTTAAGGATTCATTTCAGCTTTTATGTCGCACGGCGCAACAGGAATCTTTTCCTGTTGAATACGGTTTGTTGTCCAAAGGCAAACCTCTTAGTTCAAGGTCTAACATTTTATCGTTATCACCTTTCATAAACACAGATAGATTAATACGAGTAGGAGGTCCTTTGGGTGCTTCAGCCATCTCATTTGACAGCAAACATCCCATCTTACTACATTCTTCTCATCACCTCACCAAACTTATCTTTGAACGGGAACACTTACACAAATTACACGCTGGCCCGCAGCTTCTCCTGACAAGCGTCAGGCAATACATATGGCCTATCAATGGTCGACACCTGGCTAGGAAGACTGTACACAATTGCGTCAAATGCAGAAGGGTACAAGGCAAGTCTTTATCACCCGTTATGGGGAACTTGCCTTCTCAGCGCGTTACAGTGGATTTCCCATTTAGAAGTGTCGGCATAGATTTTGCTGGACCGTTTTATATTTTAAATAAAAGGGGTAGTGGATCTAGGATCACAAAATGTTATTTGTGCATTTTCGTTTGTATGAGATATAAATGTGCACATTTGGAAGCAGTAAGTGATCTCTAAAAGGACGCTTTCATCCTTATTTTACGCAGATTCATGGCCCGTCGTGGTAAACCTGCCGAGATTTTTTGTGATAACGACCGTTACTTTGTGGCCGCTGCCAATGAAATCGGTGATTTCCTAAAATGTAATCATAAATAAGGCCATAACAGAGATTTTAACGAGGAAGAAATTATATTTTATTTTCTACTGCTTACGCTCCCAACTTTGGTGGTATTTAGGAGGCCGGGGTGTAATCCGCTAAGTTTCACATTAGACGAGTAATGGGTAACACGCATTTAACGTTTGAAGAAATATCCACACTGTTTGCACAAGTAGAAGCCTTGTTAAATAGCCGTCCACTCTACCCTATATCCTCGTCTCCAAATGATCTCCTTTTCTTCACTCCGGGACATTTCCTAATCGGGCGGCCACTAACTGCGCTACCTTCGGCGAACCTAGAAGACTGCAAGTCGACTCAGGTGAAGCGTTATGAACGACTGGAGCAAATTCGGCAGCACTTCTGGAGAAGATGGCAAATGGAATATTTGGCTGAACTCCAACAGAGAACGAAATGGCGCACCAATGACATCCCATTGAAAGGACCATGAGTCAAATTGGGCTCAGTGTCCAACAGAGTTATGGCATATGCCATTGTAAAGTATTTTGTTCGTACTAAAATTGTTACTACCGGCATCGGCACCAATTTCAATTCCATTGCAGAAAAAAGATAATGCACTTAAATAGATTCTGTAGAAAAATAGGTAAAGGTAGTGATAGTTGGGTATGGTAGAAGAGTCATGAAAGTAGAATAACTACTGTAGAAATGCGAGGACTGAGAAGTATGTGTGGTGTCTCTCTGACTGACAGAGTAAAGAATTGTGTCATAAGAGAGTGTTGTGGGGTAAAAGAAGATGTAGTGAGAAGCATCGAGAAAGGTATGCTAAGATGGTTAGGGCACTTGGAGAGGATGGATGACGAAATACTGACCAAGCAGATATATAAAGCAAGTGTGGAAGGGACAGGACGAAGGGGAAACCTAGGCGGACGTTCTCTGACTAGATTGGAGACATCCTTAAAACAGGACAGGTGAGAAGTACCCTGAACAGAAGAGCATGCATGAGGAATCTGATGGGAGTGAATGAAGCAAGAGAGATATGTCAGGATCGTTACAAATGGCGTTCCGTAGTCTGCCTGTGCCTAAGTAGAAAAATACAATTGTTAGTCATAAAACTGTTAAAGTAACAATATATTCATACTTTAATAATGGTAAACGATTGATCTATGCGCTTGCGCCGGTGTGATTTACAAAACTCTCCATCCCTCACACCTCTCGGACGACTGCCCGGGCGCCCGTCTGCTCTCACTGCTCTCAGTCAGACTCGTGATTCTCACGGCGTTAGCTGTGTGTTTTCGTTAGTGATGTTCTGGATATCCGTATCCGCGGATATCCGAGGAAGAAAAGATCCGTATCCGTATCCGGTACTTTTCTCGCGTATCTTTAACGGATCTTTCGCCTTATTAATTTTCAATTGACAGGATGGAATGCTATAGGTGGTAAGTTAGAATTAATAAACTATTAAATTCCATTCAGAGTATTTTTAATATAATTTCAATACAAGTCGAAATATGAGCTGTCTATTGTTCCGGTGGGCGTGCGTGACGTCAGCTATCGTTTCGAAGTCGCGCGCTCCGACATCGATTCAGCAAGAAAATAAAGATCCGTATCCGTATCCGTGGATCTTGACACTAATATCCGTATTCCCATCCGTATCCGAGGATATACATTTTTAACGATCCAGCACATCACTAGTTTTAGTTTTCGTGTATCCTCTCGGCACATATAATCCATCACCTCGGTCATCTAAACGATATTATTATTGCTACTGATTGAAATGTTAATAAAAATATTTTTAACTGTTCTTGTATTCTTTGCACCTGGAATTAAAACTAGCTAGAGATGTTACAGTACAGTTATTTTGAAAATAATGACCTATTTGCTAAAGAACAGATGGGATTTAGAAAGGGAAAGTCTACTAATATGGCTTTATACAAATTTTGTAACTCAGTTCTGAAAAATATGGATTTAAGGCGTCCAACAGTAGGACTATTTATGGACATGACAAAAGCCTTTGACCATGTTAATCATAATCTTCTCTTGGACAAATTGTTTGCGTATGGCGTTAGGGGCAATGTGCACAAATTGATAGAATCATATTTAAATGATAGGCAACAGAGAACTGACGTAGCACAGATCTCCTCTAAAACAAAGACCTTAACCGTTTACTCATCTGATCCGAGACATGTTCAATACGGTGTACCTCAGGGCAGCGTGCTTGGTCCATTATTATTTTTAGTATACATAAATGACCTTCCTACAGAAACCAATAATCAAATTACACTTTTCGCTGATGACAGTACTATTATTTTTGACAAATATAATAAAAACAACATTGTTAATAAATATTAATTTCACTTTGGACTACATAATTAATGGGCTTATTAGTAATAATCTTAAAATTAATCTTATTCAAACAAAAGTTTTAAACTTTCAGCAAAGAAACACATCACAATTACCAAAAATCAATTATAAAGATAAATCTATTGAAGAAGTAGATTCAATAACATTTTTGGGCTTATACAATATATGAAGATAATAAGATGACATGGAAGCATCGCACAGAATTTCTATGTCATAAATTAAACAGTTATTCTGTTGCCTTGTATAATTTAAGAAAAGTTGTTGATGTTTCAACAGCGCTAACAGCGTACCAAGGATATGTATCGTCTACACTCAAATACGGTGCCATATTCTGGGGTAACTCAACTGATCAAGATTATGTGTTTAGAGCACAAAAAAGGTGTGTTAGAGCTATTTGCTGTTAGAAGCAAACTGATTCATGTCGGCCATATTACAAAGAATTAAACATTTTAACTTTACCATGCATATACATTTTCGAAGTGATAATGTTTGTGAAACGTAATCTGCATCTATTTGAACACCGCACCAGAAAGCGTCATGAAGGCAAGTTATGTATACAAGTCGCCAAAACAGCACTCCTACATAAAAGTATGTTTTTTATGGGGCCAAAATTATATAATAAATTACCATCACAGTTGCGTAATGAAAATAATGTAAATAGTTTCAAAAATAAACTTTATTGTATACTGACAGATAAGACCTATTATTCTTTAGAGGAATACATGACAGATAAAATTTATTGTGACTTAATGATTGCGTACCTAACTTATATTAATTTGAATGATTTTTTTTGTACACATTTTGACATTATGTTTAAAATCAGTTATTAAGATATTGTTTCTGCATTTTACTGTTTAAAATGTACCTACGTAAATTATCAAATATTTTTGCATGCCACCAGGCATAATATGGTGAACTTGTAATTTGTATGTCATCTTTTGTTAAGCCCATATTAGCAAATAAAGATTGATTATTGATTATTGATGTCAAACAACAAAAACTACAAGGCCATAACAGCATTACTTTGCAGGATTATAGTTTATTTATGGTAGGAGAAAAATATTTATAGCAGAATAACCCCATGGATTCTTCGCAAAAATGTGTTTCATCATCATCATCATAAGCCTTTAATAGTGCACTGCTGTACTAGGCCTCTCCTTTGAAAAGAGGAATTGGCCTACTATACCACGCTGGCCAAACGGGTTGGTATAGGGTTTGTATCAAGTTTTCCTTCTCTTAAAGTGGTGTTCTCTACATAATATGCTCCCTCTGTCGGCTCTTACGACACCCATGGGATGATATGGGGTGGTGACATTCCGTATTCTTAATCCGTCACCACACGGACTAAAATGAGTTTATAATATCTTTATATTTAGTGATTTACAAGTATATTCAAAGTGATCTCATCTCTGTTGGTGGGTGAGCCCAGGCTTCATACGTGTTTGCCCATGGTCCTTTGGTGACCTAGTGCTGCTGCAGGGGGAGAACCTATCACCATTGTGCTGGCGCACGGGTCGAATCACGACACTTTTTCCTGGTCTCGATGGAGGGAGTCGCGTTGCAGACGTCAAAACCTCCCATGGAACTTACCGAAGAGCCTTCACACGACTCTGGCCCCTACCGGCAACGAAGCATCTCATAGAAAGTTAAAAGTCTGGAGACTTTTAACGGGGGGGATGATGTTAACGCCTGACAGTAATGACCTAGCATTACCAATTCTTGTTCGTGTAGGCGCGACCGGTTACGTCGGTAGATTGAAATAATTAATTATTAGATATAAGGGAAAATGTCTACCTACTTTTTATATAAAATACTTGTCATCAAAAGGACAATACGCAAGCACATGAGTTGTGAACATAATTGTAAAATCAAGAAAATCAGCAGTAAATCGATCTATTTCTATCAATCATCGTTTTATTGAGCCGTAAGGCTGACAGTGTCTGGAGATCAGACAAGCTGTATTATCTGAAAATAATGAACTAAAACAGCAATCTGCTGGGCAACAGAGAAAGATATCACAGTTCAAAGAAATTTACACTGGCACGCCGGAGATAAAGAATTCTTCGCAAAAAAAGAAGTAAGTATAGGTCTAGTAGAAATATCAGAGCTCAATCAAACCCCATTAATTGAAAATGAAGACAATGATACTAAAATCTTTCGGTATCAAGCGATACCGACAGATTTTGACACGACAACCACCGTAAAACATAACTCCAACAACACCACAGCAGAACCGATAGATGTCGCTACGAGTCTCCCAACACAAGTGAAGGAACCCCAACAGACAGTATGAAAAGTCAAGTAAACCTGACCTAAACAACCTAAAAAAGTAAATAAGTCTGTACATTAAAGATATTTTGACGAAAATTAACTAAAAAATCTAGGAAAATGCTAAAAAGCAATACTTGATGTTTTTTAGAATTTATGTCTGTCTGTCAGTTTGTCTGTCTGTCTTTCTTTCCCTATATTGGTAAAGATCTCTAAAATGGCGAAATTGATTTCAATAAAACTTACATAGGTTTGAGTATCCTTTGTACATGACAAAGGATAATCAAACCTATATAAAATAGTATATGTTACATCACAATCGGTTGAGTCGTTTTCAGTGTACAGCTTGACCTCTCCTTTGTACTTAGTCCCAAACAAAACAGGGATCATCCAAAACTGGTTATAATATATGGTGCCATCTATGATCATTATAAGTTTGTTAGTAAAAGTATAGTTAGTCTAAATATGTACCTTCAAAGTGTTTTATGGCTACTTACCGACCGATAGATGTCACTATTTTCAAAAAAATTTCTAGCAAAATAAATGTTTCTTGCTATAATATATCTATAATTATGTGTCGGGCATGTGGGCTATGGTGTCGGGTATCTTTCTGTTATTAAAAAATAATAGAGTATAATATTCTAAATATTCGGCACTTTCATAAACAAAAAGTCTCTGTGTCAAAATTTATTACAATGTCCACTTAATTTAAACGGTCAACCTCATGCATTTCAAATTATTATGTTTATATAATAGTTATATCCGACAGAGAACCAAGGTAATAGACATAGCTCAGAGAATTAGCACGTTGAAGTGGCAGTGGGCGTGTGCGTTACCCCAGCCAGAAAATGTCGAAAATGGTCATTTAAATGTTATAGATAATTAGTAGTTCAGCTTCTGTAATTGTTGCGAACATTTTTAAATTTGTTGCACTTGTAGTTTTTTAGTTATTGCACAAAAACATTTCCTGCTGGGGTAACGTTACCGCAGCCAGACATTTTCTTTTTAATGGGAATATTGAAATAAATATTGGCTATATAATTAGTTGTCTAGACGAGGTAAATGTTGCAACTTATTTTGTAGTTCTTCCATCTTCGGCTGCGAAGTTATTCGAGTTCCTGCTGGAGTAACGTTTGTGGTTTTGCTGGATCCTATAACATTTAAATGACCATTTTCGACATTTTCTGGCTGGGGTAACGCACACGCAGTGGGCTGGTCACATCTGTCACAGAACCGATAACCGATGGAGTAGCCGTGTTCTAGAGTCAAGGGCGGATCCAGGGGGAGGGTCATGGGGGTCATGACCCCCCCCTGAGCTGGTTCCAGGACTTAGGTGGACCACTAATTGAACATAAAGATTTTATTTAAGTATATATTTTGTCACCATACAGATTTTATGTAACTACATACCTTCAATTAGTTTATAATATAATAGCTTTGTATGATGGCAAACGTTTTTGACAAGGTAGATAATTTTTGAAACGATAGAAAATTATAGTAGGATGAAACCCATTGGAAAAGAAAGAGAATATAGCAAAAGTTTAAGGAAAAATAAATTACGGGCGATCTGAGGTCGGGAAGTGGATGGGGTGGCGATTTTAAGGGTTAAAGAAGGGTTTATCTCGATTGCCAGCAAAACTTCAAGTCCTACGGGAAAAACGTCAATGGCAAAGTTGTAGGTAATAAAAAGATCTACAACTTTTGTATTTACACTTTATTCACAGAACGCCTTAATTTATGTGAAAAATTCAAATAACCAAGTTTTTGGTCTTTTATTTCTAACTTTTACAATAGTTTTTCTTTTACACGAAATTTGGTGAAAACTTGCCTTTTTATGTTCCAAACACACTGTTTATGTTTTTTATTTAAAGTATTTATTTTTACGCCTTATTTTGACTTAATATCGAAATAGAAACCTAATTTTCAATTGAAAATTCTCACGCCAATATATAAGGTTTTTTTTTGTAAATTGTTCGGCGTTTTGTTCCTTGAAATCTCTACTTTCTGATGGTGTGAATAAAATATACATTACTAAGGTAAACGTTCTCAGAAAATGCAACGAAATGAAACAACCTCGAGACCGATCTTTTTAATCATAATGTACCATTTTGAGATATTTATTAAAATTAACACTTTAATTACTCGAAAAACGTAAGATTCCATGCTACATTGATAAATAAGAACAAAAAAATCGATATATACAACTAAAATTAGCAACCAAATAAGTTAATAATTAATAAGACATCTACAATATTTTGAGAAAGTTATAGAATCGTCTTTAAATTATAGCGTAAACTCCTATTTATTGCTATTTTAAGATAATCTATATCTATACCTAAGTGACCTACAGACAATTTGAGCCTCATACATTATTCATAAAAATACATGTCAGAGCTGGGATATCCACCTAGCCCTTCCCCTTTTCTCTATAAAATAACTAATGATGGGCAAAAATTTTCTGTGGGTCACTCAGGTACATACATTATCTTAAAATAGCAATAAATAGAAGTCTACGCTATAATTCTAGGTATAACTTTCTCAATATATTGTAGATGTCTTATTAAATATTAACTTATTTGGTTGTTAATTTTAGTTGTATATTTCGATTTGCAAGTTGTTTTTATCAATGTAGCAAAGAATCTTACATTTTTCGAGTAATTAAAGTGTTAATTTGTAATAAATCGCTCAAAATTGTACATTATGATTAAAAAATTCGGTCTCGAGGTTGTTTCATTTCGTTGCATTTTCTGAGAACGCTTACCTTAGTAATGTATATTTTAGTCACACCATCAGAAAGTAGAGATTTCAACTAACAAAACGCCGAACAATTTAAAAAAAGCCTGATATATTGACGTGAGAATTTTCAATTGAAAATTAGGTTTTTATTTCGATATTAAGTCAAAATAAGGCGTAAAAATAGATACTTTAAATAAAAAACATAAACAGTGTGTTTGGAACATAAAAAGGCAAGTTTTCACCAAATTTCGTGTAAAAGAAAACAGTGGCGTAGCTAGCCTGGGTGGCACCCGGGGCGGTAGTTGGCGAATGACCTTTTTTTTTTTTTTTTTAGTCAATATCTAACAATTCCGGGCTAACTCTCGTAGTGCTGAGCTAGTGCCTATATTGTTTTATAGTTTTTGTACATTGTTCTTAAAGTTAAGTTTGTTTGGGTGTCACCCCTTTTTTTGGATGGGTGGCACCCGGGGCGGACCGCCCCCGCCGCCCCCCCCTTCCTACGCCACTGAAAGAAAAACTATTGTAAAAGTTAGAAATAAAAAACCAAAAACTCGGTTATTTGAGTTTTTCACATAAATTATGACGTTGTGTGAATAAAGTGTAAATACGAAAATTGTAGATCTTTTTATTACCTACAACTTTGCCATTGACGTTTTTCCCGTAGGACTTGTAGCTTTGCTGGCAATCGAGATAAACCCTTTTTTACCCTTAAAATCGTAACCCCATCCACTGCCAGACCTCAGATCGCCCGTAATTTATTTTTCCTTTAATGATCGCTATATTATCTTCCTTCTCCAATGAGCCTCATCCTACTGTAATTTTATTTTACTTTTTACCGTTTTCTAACGTATCTGCACTGGTCTATTACGTACATTAATTAAATACCTACTTTTTACTTGTATCTATTGTTATCAAAATTCAATTATAAGTTCTTGGCTTGACCACGACTATGTGACCCCCTCCTGGCGCCAAAGCTGGATCCGCCCTTGTCTAGAGTGGAGACCGCGCCTTGGCAAACGTAGTGTAGGACGCCCTCCGGCTAGGTGGAGTGACGATATACGCAAAGTGGCTGGCAGCGGCTGGACACGAAGAGCCGAAAATCGGGCTCAGTGGCGTGCCATTGGAAAGGTCTATGATGATGATGAATAGTTATATAATCATTTCATTATTATTTATTTTAAATGATAAATACAATTACTATACTTAGATCCTTTTTTCAATAAATTGTCGATTAGTCCATATTATTTTCTATCTCGATCGGTTTGTATATGTAATTACCACAGTAATTACATAGATAACGTTGAGCAAATGACGTCATTTTCTGAATGGTGGTGTTACGATTCTCCGAGGATTGATGAGGTTCTCGGATAATTTGCTTTCGTCGTCGTTGGATTACATAGATTATGTCTTTGACGTTACTTTTGAGTTTATGATTGTTAATGTTATCGTGTTTCTTTGATTTCTTTCGTTCGGTCGTGTTCTGTGCTTGCACAGGTGTCTCAATATTCCTAATTTCCCACTACCCACTCCTCACGTCACGTCACGTGGGTACGTGGGAATTTCTTGACGGGAGACTGAGGCCTGAATTCAGATACCTCTTGAGTTACTCAACGGGGCTATCTTACCTACTTTTGGCAGGGATGGATATTCGTGGTCCTGTGTGTATTTTCTAAATAATTAAATCGCAGGGACAGACACTTAAAACAGCAGGGCCGGATCTACCTAAGGGCTGCTTGGGCTGCAGCCCAGGGCCTCGAGGTTACAAGGGGCCCCAGACCCCGCTAAAAAGTTTTTTTATTTTTTATTATAATTTTCATAAATCAGTTTCAATATTCACAAATCAGTTTTGTGAATTATAATAAAAAAAAAAAAAGACAATAGGCGATAATTTGAATAAAAAAAATAGTTGTCTGTAAAGTCGGTTTACAGACGATATTCTTACGCTTACGTGAATAACGTCATAAGAAAACATTGATGAAAAATTGCATACTTACTACGCGGCATAAATGTGCGCGTGGGATCGGGAGGTCCCGGGTTCGATTCCTGGGTCGGGCAGTGCTATTGGGTTTTTCTGTCATGAAATTCTCAGTAGCAGCACGGAGTCTGGAAATGTGCCCGGTACGGCAATAGGCTCGCCCCTTATTACGTGGGACTAAAGTAGGTATATCTGGCGAAAAGTGGGTGTAGAAATACACCTCTGCCTACCCCTTCGGGGATAAAAGGCGTGACGATATGTATGTATTATTTAAACTATTAGGTTATTTTATACATAATATATTCATGAGTATTTTTTCATATTTTACAAAAATATATAACTTAAAAAGTAGCGGAGATATCAGCTGATACACATCGTAGGTGGTTATCCGACTTAGCAGTTTGTGTACTTGGTGTGTAGTACACACTGTACACGATGGAAGCCCCAATTTTTATCCGAAATCAATGGCACAGAAAAAATACTTTCTTTTATAAGTTTAGTGTGTCTTCTAGGTATATAAAACTAATTTAAAAAAAAAATTTTTAGAGGGCTATTTAAATACCTAAGTCATGTCTTTTTACAATTTTTCATATATTGTTGACTATAGAAAAAAAGTTAAAATAATGATGACTGAGGTTCATATTCAGCACAATTATGTAAGGAAATTATAAACTAAATTTCAAGATTATTGGTTTAAAACTTTTTAAGCTAGAGTTTACACCGTTTCGAAAAATCTTGTTTGTGCTATACCGAAGGGCACTTGCTTATAACTTACGAACGAATAAGAATTTTAACTTGAATTTTTAAATCTATATTTTTGAATAGTTTTACAAGCGATTCATGAAAAAAATGTAACGTCTCTAAATCTTGAATTTTTTTACGTCGCTACACGTATTCCCCCCTTAATTGAAAATTATTTTTTTTTCGATAATATTTATTTGCACTCTTTTATGCTCATGTATGAAAATAAACTTATTGACGTGTTCCCTAACTGCTATACCATTTTAAGTTTTTTTTTAACTTTGTCAATCACTAGCTGTGAAGCAGAACGCTCCTTCTCCAAGATGTCCTATATAGAAAATAAATTCCATGAATTGTGATCTAACAGAAGTCTAAAAGCCCCTGTACATATTGGCCCAACTAGCTGGCCCAGCATGTTGGGCCAACATGATACGACGCACACTGGCGAATATTTGCTAAAACCTGGACAATAAATGACTTTAAAATATTGTCGATAAAACACTTTTATAACACTTAGCTTAAACCTTAGTAAATGACGCAACTTTTGAGCATTTTTTTATATATTTTATATGGTAAAATTCTATCAGTCTAAGAAGCTGATCAAAAATATCGTATCGATGATTCTCAAGTCGCATGTAGTCGCTCGTTGTTTTTACAACTGTTTTTCTGTTATGGATTCTATTTCTAGAGGTATTTATAATTGCTGTCAGATATTACTTCTTTCTAAAATAAATCCTAACACCGATATCTTTGCCTAGAAATTGATAGTATTATTTACTTACGTAAGCAGAAAGAATAAGGAAATAGTACGATATTCTTCTTCTTCCGAGAAATAAGCTGTATTAAATTGAAGCATAATAATGCTAGTATTTAGTTTGTTTTAGATTTGGCTATCGATATCTGCCTACTGATTAGTTTTTATTAGCTAAGTCCCGGTATTAACGCGTATATTTTGTCGTTGAATATTTTGAGGTCTTTAACTTGAGTTCATTATTTTAATGAGTGGTTTTAAAAAAGTTGATATCTATCTGAAGATGCCCAAGAATCAAGAAATAAGGATATAAATAAACATCGCAGAGACTTTACAAGAAAAACGCCCCGTATTTAAACTACAAATGAGACATTTATTTCAAAGACTTTGCGTTTCTTCCGTTCCTTATATCTCAAGTTCACGTAAAACGTCCAGAAAGTCCAATACGCAGTTGCCCTGGATGCAATTTTTAATTGTTGAAAGAACCTGAAGTAGAGTATTGAAATTTAAACAAAGTTAGGTATCAATATTGGATACCATATAGTTTGTGTATCTCTGATCATTTATGTTTCTTAGTTATGAATATTATTAATTATAAAAAAAAATTGCGATGGTTAAATTCTTGTTAATCTCTATCATATATATGTACATATACTAACTATTATCCTTCTATTCTTTTAAAACTATCAATATCTTTTAGTCAGTCTTTACATTCGCGCTTGTCGAAACAACGGCTTCTTTTCGTAAAATAAAAAATCAAAAGGTTTACATTTAATTTCAATAGGTTTATTTAATGCATTTTTATTATTAAAACATTTTGGCCATCTTTTTGGTAATATTCGCCAGTGTGCGATGCCAAGATTTCTATTTACACATTGGCTGACGGATCATTCTGCATTGGTGCTTAAACAAAGATGGACGTAGAAGCACTTGCAGCCACGGCTATTTATTTATACAGTGCGTTTAATTATTACCTGCGCGAACATGTGTACTAAAGTAGAATGTGATGCATTCTAAATGTTGTCATAAATGATTATTTTTTACTTTTTCATTTCGTTAATAGTGGCGTCGTGCCATATGTCGGATAAAATAAAATTAATATTCAATTTTATCCGCCAAACGGCTCCACGCTTCATAAACCTGAAATATGAAATAGGTAGCTTATTATTAACTAGTCGACGCCCGCTGGCGAAAATATGTATATGGAAATTCGAAAATATGTGCGTGCGAAGCCGCTGCTTTGCACGCACATATTTTCGAATTTCCCGTTTTGCCCGATCCTGTGGGAATTTCGGGAAATCCCATCTTAGTGCACCCCTACGGTGCCCAAGGAACATACATGCTAAATTTCATCTTCTTACGACCAGTAGTTTCGGCTGTAGCGTGTCTGTCAGTCAGTCAGTAACGCAAGGATTTTATATATTAAGATAATAGGAATTTTGGTTAAATAGCCTACCCAACTACCTACCAAATCTAGAAGATAACAATGTGGTACCTAATAAAAATATGTTTTGTAATTTACTTCGTTTTTAATTATTTATTTTGAAATTTTATTTATTTTTAAAAAGACAACTCTCGCATTTGGACTAAATCCTGTATCGCGGGGGACTTTACAAACATACAACTAATGGACAAAATGAACACCCAGACTCCAAGCAACAATTTGTGAATTACACAAAGTGTTGTCTCGTGTGGGAATCGAACCCACTACACTCGGCGCAGTGTCAAGCGGCGAGGCGGCCGCTTCAACCACTACGCTAGCCTCTAAATAGTCATATAATAATAAAAATTAATAAAAAAACAACATAAAAATAAGTAAAAAATATATATTACTAGCTTTTGCCCGCGGCTTCGCTCGCGTTAAATTCGGGGTAACACAAATCTCCTTTATTGTTTGGGGAATAATGGGTACCTGTGCGGAGAATTAAGACATTTTCACCATTTGACGTCCCACTCATTATAATAGCTTTTATAATGTTTCGTCCTACGTGTTTTACTTATAGCCGTTTGCCATTACATAGTGTTGGTGCGTTAAGATTCTACATTAAAAGGAGTGGAACATCAGCTTTCAGTCTCAAGTTGTGTGAAGGCACTCTTGATATTTCTAAAGAGTTCAGAAACTCTATAGGGTACGAAATAACTTGGTCAGTATCCATGACATTATCTACAGAAAAGTACCAACTCAACAACATACAGTCAAATGTCAAAGCTATGGTCCAATATGACTCTGAACAGAACTTCGCATTTATAAAATTAGTAAAAGTGAAAACGGTACCCACATCATACTCACTTTCGCATTTATACCTAATATTAGTAGGGATTAGCCAAGGGAGTAACAATAATTATTAGTTTATATAAGCGAATGATGTAATGACAGTGCACAATTTAAAAATGTGTGACAATGTATGATGAGACAGTACTGACAGCACATGCGCAGCACTCAATTACTACAGCGCATGCGTTTTTATTGTCAATAGGTAGTAGGTTTGTCCCTACAAACTTCGATCCTCTCTAAAATCCCTCCCAGATTATTTTTTGCAACTTATTGTATCCTATGTGTGTTTCCTGATTCTGAGCTACCTCCCCACCAATTTTCAGCCAAATCGGTTTAGCCGTTCTTGAGTTATAAATAGTGTAACTAACACGACTTTCTTTTATATATATAGATTGTTCAATTTCGGTACAATTTCTATAAATTGTAAAACCTCATTGCTGTCCTACGCCGCCGTCATCGTTATAGGAACTTGGGAACGTAAATATATTCATGCGCAACAGTACTGTCTCCGCTGAAGAGCGACAACGAAATGAAAAAGGCGTCAATGTGTGAACGCTGTTGGCGGAGTGCGCCAAGATCCTTTGATGTGTGCACAAAAAACCGACACTATTCGGCTGGCCGGCCAACGTCGGCGCCAACTACACCAATTAAGCCAACATAGTGCCAAGTAGCTCTCTACACATTGGGCCAATACGTTGGGCCAGCATGTTGGGCCAATGTGTACAGCGGACATTAAGCCAACATAGCGCCAAGTCGCTCTCTACACATTGGGCCAATACGTTGGGCCAGCATGTTGGGCCAATGTGTACAGCGGACATTACAATGTGATAACCAAATAAAAGAATTTGCAGCACAAAAATGCAGAAAGGTTGATTTATAAATTATAATTTATGTAACATAACTGTCACACACACAACCTGTCAATTTCTTTTACTAAGTCATAACAAATAAATAACATTTTATTGCTTTTTTTTAAATTCACAAAAAAAACAGACCGTTTAAAAAAAAAGACCCTTAATGAAAACTGAAATCACATGTTGTACCAATCACTGCGAACATTTTTTACCTGGGCACCATACCTGGGAAATTACTGGTTCAGGAGATATTGAGGCTCAAAGTTAGTATGGAATTTTCTAACTAGGCACAAAATCGATGCCTTTACTCTGCCAACATGTTCTTTAGATGACTTATAGCCCCATGGATAAGTAGGTATTTCGAACATTGCACGCGTGCGCTTTTAATTGCGGTTTAAAAAACGTGAAATCTCAAAAAAAAAAATCGTTTCCCAGGTATTATTTTTGGTTAGTAACTATGACTTGGCATGATGTCCACAACGAGTAGACTTCGGCTTGGTGATGGGTCACTATTTCGGTTTCTCTCTCACCCAAAGGTTGCCTGGAAGAGATTGCTACCACAGCAATAAGGTCGCCTTTTGTACTGTAATACTCAGATTTAAGTAATATTTATGTTTTTTTGTGCAATAAAGAATATATAATGATAATATATCATTATAGAAACAGTTTTTTGACATGGCTATTAGTTAAGTACTTAGATAGGCCCCTAAGTAGTTTCAGCCCAGGGCCCCACAAATTCACGATCCGCCCCTGTAAAACAGCTGTAATCGACATCCGAACATGTTGTTTTTCACATGATCAGTTATATGTGGCATGTTCACGAGTGAGCGGTAAAAATAATTTATATGTTCTATGTGAAGGTGGTAAAACAGTTATTGTTGTGTATAAAGAAATTCTCTAAAGAGATAATATATTAGGTAAGTATATAAAAGTTATAAATATTATACATATTATATTCTTGGCATAAATGTCATGCTAATTAAATTCCAACATTTACGCGAACGAAGTCGCGGGCACAGCTAGTTAGTAATATGCAGAATAATAAACCAGCCTTACACTATTTAGCTCTTTCAAATCAGGCAACGGCACAGTCACTAATTGTTTTTTGTGCATTTTTAGCTGTTTTGACAAATTCAGATCTAGGTTTTGCAAAAAACTTCAGACCTCTGCGATGCTTTTTCAGCGAGATATCGGCGATTACGTATTTTTTTACCGTTTCAATGGCGCGGCCATGGCGTAGGTATTAGTCTTACAGATCCTAAAATATAAGCTCAGGATTTTTTTCTATATTTTTACAAATTCAATCTGTTACTTACCAAAATTTCAGGTCTCTGCAATGCTTAGTTTTAAAGATCTCCGTGGCCGCGCGGTTCGGAGCGTTTCAATGGCGCGGCCACGTTTAAACCCTTATAACTTTTTAACCATAGCTTTGACAAATTTATGGTTTTGGGAGTCTACTTTTACAAATTTTTACAAAATCTTGACATAATTTAAAAAAAAATACGTCATGGCCGCGCCATCGAAACGGACACGAAAATGGAGCCCATTTCGAGCAATGAATTAGTTAGTTTACCATTTCTGTAAATAATTAAATGAATTTAAGATTTTATTGTTTTCATTTCATTAAATTTATGAAGTTTGTTAAAGAGATTTCATCCTTATTGACCCTAACAATCGATGCAATTAAAGTACAGGGTGCAACTTTTACAGATTTTAGTCGGTTCGATTACCGTGTGTGGCAAGCGAATTTTAAAAAATCTTTGAATGCCGTTTTCTTTCTTTTCAAAAATAAAGGAATGTTTTGTTTGAGTAAAATTTTCTATCTAAAGTACCATTAAGAGTACTTCCCCTTCAGGTGGCATGACAAAATTCCACCCTGTATATAAAGATATAAATAAAATTGGAGTGTCTGTTTGTAATATTAAAATAACCACTATAATTACTAAATGCATATGGATGTATACACGGTACCACCCAAATGACATTTTAAACATTTTTTGTCAGTCTGTTTGTTCTCGCTAATCTCTGAAATGGCTCGACCGATTGTGACAGGTCGTTCACTGGCGGCCAGAGAGGTTGGACGTGGCGGCAATGAATACAGATTTAAATAATAGAAGCCCATTTCTTAAGGATTTCGTGTGCCGATTCCAACTGGCGTATTGACGGTTGTCAGTGTAGTACGTAGTTGGCGGCGCTGGCGTCGTTCTCCGTCTCTCTTGCTCTCGTAGTTAAGATACACAGGAGAAACTTTCGTCTCTCTTGTACTCGTAGAGTCAGCTGTCACAGCGCGACTGCTACGCTGCCAAGCGGCAATATGGGTCACACTGGTCACAGAAAGTTTGTCTACAGAGCGGCCATAAGAAATGTGCCTCTATTTAAATATCTATGCTCTATGCTGGCGGGTAGCTGATGTACCAAGGAGTAGCTAAGGCTATAAATTAACCGGGTACCTACGCGAAGTAGCCCTCAAGAGGCGAGTGAAACCGCGGTAAACGGCAAGTCTATTATAAGTACATATTATGTTGATCAGTTGCCTGTAGTTCTGTCACAGTCACAGCACAGTGACGCGTTGTTTCGTAGTGCACGCTCTCTGTGCGGGGTGATCACCGTGCGTCACTTGTTCTACCAAATTTATACTTACTATTTTGTTAAATCGAACAGACCTAACTCAGTACCTATACTTAGGTTACTCTTCGTCTTGTTGTCGGGTGGGTAAGCGTGTTGCCAACTCTTGTGTCGGAGTTTAAATACTACCCGAGGATTGCCGACATGGCCTAACGACCCTAGTCCTGAGGCAACAACCGGGACAGACTACTTTGAGTGCCCTTCAAAGCACGGTATCGCTTTGATGTAAATGTGTGTCCGTTTCGATGGCGCGGCCATGACGTTTTTGTTTTTTAAATGGTGACAAGATTTTGTAAAAATTTGTAAAAGTAGACTCCCAAAACCATAAATTTGTCTAAGCTATGGTTAAAAAGTTATAAGGGTTTGAACGTGGCCGCGCCATTGAAACGCTCCGAACCGCGCGGCCACGGAGATCTTTAAAACTAAGCAATGCAGAGACCTGAAAGGACGATGGCAGATCTCCATACATCAAAATGTCTGAAATTAAATTGAAGCGCTCAGTAATAAAAAATATATCAAAAAATTCGGCGTAAGTAACAGAGTCTATAAATTGTTCTATTTTCACTCGGGAAAGCCGGAAAAAGAAGATATCGGTGTTTAATGTTTAGTTAAGAATGAACAATGTGGGCACGTTTGAATTATCAAAGGCATTATGTCAGATTGACATCTAAACGCAGAACTATTCTGTAGCATCTACCTGTCACAGCCAAAGACAAAAGCAGAGCTGCACATTTTAAATCGATTTTATGTGAAATCGATATAACGTTAAAACGATACTGTGACGTTTTTATTTGATTTAAAAGTTGTTTTGCTACAAAAGAATTTGCTTATTGATATAATGTTGATTAACAATTAATTAACTGTATTTTAATTATTATATTTTAAACCAAACCAACCCTATAAAGGCCGATCATATCGATTACTTATTTAATAATCGATACGCATCAATGTCAAACGTCTATTCCTGTCACACCATTGTCTATGGCAACAATCAAATAATAAAGTAAGCACCTAGTTCGTAATCAATTGGAATGCTTTTTATCATCATAAAATAATCCGGCTTTGTCGAGACAAAGTGAAAATATAAAAAATATTAGAAAAAATAAACAATTTGTTTTGTTCATATGTAGTTTATGCTCACCACAACAAACCCAGACCTAATTCTGCCATTGTTCTTTTGGTAAGTAACAGATTGAATTTGTAAAAATATAGAAAAATATCCTGAGCTTATATTTTAGGAGTTGTAAGACTAAATAAGCCATGGCCACGCCATTGAAACGGTGAAAACACATTTTCGCCGATATCTCGCTATAAAAGCAACGCAGACGTCTGAAGATTTTTGTAAAACCCAGATTTGAATTTGTCAAAACCAGTAAAAATAAAACATACAATCCTAGGATTATATTTCTGGAGCTATAAGAATACGCCATATGGCCGCGCCATTGAAACGGTGAAAAACACGTTTTCGCCGATATCTCACTGAAAAAGCAACGCAGACGTCTGAAGTTTTTTGTAAAACCCAGATTTGAATTTGTCAAAACCAGTAAAAATAAAACATAATATCCCCTAGGTTTATATTTCTGAAGCTAAAAGACTAATACGTCATGGCCGCGCCATTGAAACGGTAAAAAACACATTTTCGCCGATATATCGTTGAAAAAGCAACGCAGACTTCTGAAGATTTTTGTAAAACCTGGATTTGAATTTGTCAAAACTAGTAAAAATAAAACAAAAAATCCTAGGTTTATATTTCTGGAGATATAAAGACAAATACGCCATGGCCGCGCCATTGAAACGGTGATAAAATACGTAATCGGCGATATCTCGCCGAAAAAGCATCGCAGAGGTCTGAAATTTTTTGAAAACCTAGATCTGAATTTGTCAAAACAGGTAAAAATGCACATAAAAACCCTAGGTTCACATTTCAGGAGCTGTAGATTACGCATTTTTTCACCGTTTCAATGGCGCGGCCATGATGTTTTAGTCTTAAGCCTGGCGTCGACTACATCCGAACCGCGTCGAATCGCGCCGAGTCGCATTTTATCCGTGTGCGTTCATTACAGACGAATCGAATCGAAGCCAGCAGTCGGCGACTGGCTGTTGTAGGTTGTGCTTGTGTTGTCAATGATAGATAGCTCGGACGAAGATTATGTTCTTGTTTCAAATTCGTTCATTATTCTTTCTTCCCATATATTTTGTCTACGCTGCTCGTCATGATAATGAGTAGGTATCTTCATGATCATAATTTGTTTTTAGACGCACGCCTGTATCCCCGAGGGGATACATATAAATAAAATTGAAGTGTCTGTCTGTGATTTCAAAATAACTATGGTTTTTCAAGTGCATATAGTTAGTTACACGATTCTAAGTCCAAAACAACCCTTTTTAACATTTTTGTCTGTCTGTCTGTCTTTCTGTTTGTCCGGGGTAATCTCTGGAACGGCTGAACCGATTCTAATGAGACTTTCACTACCAGGTAGAGGACTTTATAGCGCTACATATAGGCTACAATTTGACCCGGTAGTTGGCGCTGTTGTCGCGATAACAAGTCTTTACTTATTCAACTCATCTATACATCTATACATATAAATAAAATTGAAGTGTCTGTCTGTGATTTCAAAATAACTATGGTTTTTCAAGTGCATATAGTTAGGTACACGATTCTAAGTCCAAAACAACCCTTTTTAACATTTTTGTCTGTCTGTCTGTCTGTCTGTCTTTCTGTTTGTCCGGGGTAATCTCTGGAACGGCTGAACCGATTCTAATGAGACTTTCATTACCAGGTAGAGGACTTTACAGCGCTACATATAGGCTACAATTTGACCCGGTAGTTGGCGCTGTTGTCGCGATAACAAGTCTTTACTTATTCAACTCATCTATACATCTATACATATAAATAAAATTGAAGTGTCTGTCTGTGATTTCAAAATAACTATGGTTTTCAAGTGCATATAGTTAGTTACACGATTCTAAGTCCAAAACAATCCTTTTTAACATTTTTGTCTATCTGTCTGTCTGTATTTCTGTTTGTCCGGGGTAATCTCTGGAACGGCTGAACCGATTCTAATGAGACTTTCACTACCAGGTAGAGGACTTTATAGCGCTACATATAGGCTACAGTTTGACCCGGTAGTTGGCGCTTTTGTCGTGATAACAAGTCTTTACTTAATCAATTCATCTATACGTATAAATAAAATTGAAGTGTCTGTCTGTGATTTCAAAATAACTATGGTTTTTCAAGTGCATATAGTTAGTTACACGATTCTAAGTCCAAAACAACCCTTTTTAACATTTTTATCTGTCTGTCTGTCTGTCTTTCTGTTTGTCCGGGGTAATCTCTGGAACGGCTGAACCGATTCTAATGAGACTTTCACTACCAGGTAGAGGACTTTATAGCGCTACATATAGGCTACAATTTGACCCGGTAGTTGGCGCTGTTGTCGCGATAACAAGTCTACTTATTCAACTCATCTATACATCTATACATATAAATAAAATTGAAGTGTCTGTCTGTGATTTCAAAATAACTATGGTTTTCCAAGTGCATATAGTTAGTTACACGATTCTAAGTCCAAAACAATCCTTTTTAACATTTTTGTCTGTCTGTCTGTCTGTCTTTCTGTTTGTCCGGGGTAATCTCTGGAACGGCTGAACCGATTCTAATGAGACTTTCACTACCAGGTAGAGGACTTATAGCGCTACATAAAGGCTACAATTTGACCCGGTAGTTGGCGCTGTTGTCGCGATAACAAGTCTTTACTTATTCAACTCATCTATACATCTTCTATACATATAAATAAAATTGAAGTGTCTGTCTGTGATTTCAAAATAACTATGGTTTTTCAAGTGCATATAGTTAGTTACACGATTCTAAGTCCAAAACAATCCTTTTTAACATTTTTGTCTGTCTGTCTGTCTGTCTGTCTTTCTGTTTGTCCGGGGTAATCTCTGGAACGGCTGAACCGATTCTAATGAGACTTTCACTACCAGGTAGAGGACTTATAGCGCTACATAAAGGCTACAATTTGACCCGGTAGTTGGCGCTGTTGTCGCGATAACAAGTCTTTACTTATTCAACTCATCTATACATCTTCTATACATATAAATAAAATTGAAGTGTCTGTCTGTGATTTCAAAATAACTATGGTTTTTCAAGTGCATATAGTTAGTTACACGATTCTAAGTCCAAAACAACCCTTTTTAACATTTTTGTCTGTCTGTCTGTCTGTCTTTCTGTTTGTCCGGGGTAATCTCTGGAACGGCTGAACCGATTCTAATGAGACTTTCATTACCAGGTAGAGGACTTTATAGCGCTACATATAGGCTACAATTTGACCCGGTAGTTGGCGCTGTTGTCGCGATAACAAGTCTTTACTTATTCAACTCATCTATACATCTTCTATACATATAAATAAAATTGAAGTGTCTGTCTGTGATTTCAAAATAACTATGGTTTTTCAAGTGCATATAGTTAGTTACACGATTCTAAGTCCAAAACAACCCTTTTTAACATTTTTGTCTGTCTGTCTGTCTGTCTGTCTGTCTGTTGGTCCTGGGTAATCTCTGGAATGGCTGAACCGATTCAAATAAGACTTTAACTGGGAGGTAGAGCACTTTATAGCGCTACATATAGGCTCCAATTTGACCCGGAAGGTTGCGCTGTTGTCATGACACTTATTTTTGTATAATTATATATAAAAGCAAAGAATCATTCATCTTGAAATCTGGAAAATCACCGGCTGTATAAAGATTAGATTTGGCAGATAACTTTTTAAACCCTAACTTTTTCCGCGTGCGAAGCCGCGGGTACCAGCTAGTACATAAATATTATACATAGAAACACCCAGACCAAGACAAACATCCAAGTTCATGCACTCAAATGTTTGACTTGAGCGGGAATCGAACCCGCGACCTTCGCCGTAGCAGTCGCTTACACTCCCGCTACGCCAACCGGCCGTCCACATTACCAGACTCCGTGCTTCTACTGAGAATTTCCTAACGGAAAAACCCAATAACACTTTGCCCGACCCGGGAATCGAACCCGAGACCTTCCAATCCCGCGCGCACATTTATGCCGCGAGACTAATGAGGCAGTCATAATAATTAAGTTCAGTATATTTCTGAACTAGCGAAATTAACAGCTCTTCATTCATTTCGATAACTTTTTATGTAGGTATTTACGCCATGTAGTCCCGTCTACACTCATCCGCTGACCCGCGTCCACTAAGGCGCGCCGAGTCGAGTCGAAACGCGTCGCCGCAGAAATTCGCCTGCCGAGCGATGTGCGCGGTAGATTCGATTCGGCGCGCCGCGGCTCGTCGCTAATGAACGCAGGTTCATAGAAATATACCTATAGGAGGCGACTTTCTGCGTTTCGATTCGGCTCGGCTCGGCGAGCCTAGTGGACGCTAGCCTTTACAGCTCCTGAAATATGAACCTAGGATGTATTGTTTTATTTTTAGTAGTTTTGACAAATTCTAATCTGGGTTTTACAAAAAACTTCAGACGCCTGCGTTCAAGGAGCAAGTATACATGGAGTGATAGCTTTAAGCATAAACAAGAAACCTATCGTTATTTCTTTTTACTTGTATATAATTTCATATGTGTAACCGAGACAGATGTATTGTAATTATTACCTCTTGAAATACTCATGTCGCAATTTTTTCAAAAGAAGAAATGACTGTCAATAGTGATGTACTCATGCATTAATCTTTTATTGGTATTGGTATATAATTCGGTATGTAGAGACAAGATAAGCATTTGATTAAGTAATATACCAGTAGTATATTATTTTACGAGTATAGTACTTAGGTGCCTACAAAGAAACAAATACTGTAAAAAGAGAGGTAATAATAAGATATGATTGATCATATCTTATTATTACCTCTCTTTTTACAGTATTTAGGAAAGTAATTGAAAAAAAAAGTCTAAATAGTCAAAATCATTTATTTATACCACAAAGTAATGCACACGATAACTGCCCGGCATCATACAATTTTATTGAAACGGGTCTTATTCGCGATATTTAATTAATTTAAGGTATAAATACCTATGTTTTACCGACGTTTCGGACGTCTTACAATTAATTAAATATCGCGAATAAGACCCGTTTCAATAAAATTGTATGATGTATACAAATCGCGAAAGTTTAAAATCGATTAACTGCCCGGCTGGTCTGATACTATATCGCCTCTTTGCTTCAATAATGTGATATCTTGAAAAGTGGGATTTTACAGGAGAGCGTTTTTAAACTTTCAAAAAATAATTGTGTAGCACAGAATATCTTTTTACAGTTATGATATAATACACTGTAAATTATGACTTATTAACTAAGTGAAAACTTATTAAAAAACTGATATTTTAGAAGTTGAACAAGAAATTGGCTTTATTAAAAAAAAAGGGGAAAACATGTCACATTGTTCTTGCAAATAAATAGTTGTGGGGGTTATGAGTAGAAGTTGTGTCGTGGTAAAGGAAATAATCCATAAAACAGAAATATATATGCTTTACTGGTACCAGTTACTATATTTAAATACAATATGTGTACGACCTAACCGAATGAGTGAAGGGAGACGACTGCTGCGCCGCGCTTACACAATATTACACCTTGTATATAATTTGTAGCGTCAGCAGCCGCTACAATATTCCCCCCTTTATTAAAAAAGAAAGGAATTAAAATATAAAAAAAATCTAAAAATCTCTAAAACAAAAATAACAAACAATCTACATACATAAAATAATACAAGTTAGTACCAGGTGCTAGCGCTCGAATTGCGTCATATAGCTAATAACATAAACAACTGTAGGTACGCATCAAGTTACCGGAGCGCTAGTCCCGAGAATGCAAACTAAGCAGACACTAAGTAAACTGATTTTATATGTGGACCTTTATGCAATGAGAGTCTATTTTTAGAACGATACTGCTATAACTTTATACTAAAGATCAAAACACCATAATAACACAGTTGCCGTTTCTATTACACTTCTGTTGCTCTTCGTAAGCCGCTTGTACAGAGAGCTGGTCGTACGAAGAAGCAAAAACGTTGTCAGTTCTGCCAGCGATTTCCACTATATACTGCCTGGGCCGTGATGAGGGATGACACGGTGCGCTATCCAACACTGAGCGGTATCCATCCTCGCCTCCAAGTGTGATCAGCCGCTTCGACGCGTGCACTGTCCCGTTGAGTGCCACCGCCGGTCCCGTGTCGATCCCGTCCTCGGCGAATGCTGCGTCTTGTCGTCTTGGTGCGGAATTCTGCCTCGCCACCAAGGTCAATACGCCTTACGCTGTATGCCTCGACGTACGCACTGTCCTGCAGAGTGCCGCCGCCGTCGTATGCCGCTCCGATATACTCCTGCTGCCCATATTGCCATAGTCGCTGTTCTCGGCAGATCGTAGAGTCCCTTGTTTCAAATTTGGGTTTCACGTGTCCTGACTCAGATGTTCGCCGCAGTTAGGTCGTAAGCCCTTTTGGTCGTAGGAAAAGGGCGAGTCGTCTCCCATGAGTCCAGGTTGCCTCCGTGTCCAGGCTGCTTGGCTGCACGCTGTTGCCACGCTGCACATGCGCTTATTTGATTCCGCTGACCATGTGCACGTGCGTCGATGGCGCGTTGCCGAAGCTGAGCCGAAGGTTGCGTTTTCTTTGTCGGGGTCACCAATGTGGGGGTTATGAGTAGAAGTTGTGTCGTGGTAAAGGAAATAATCCATAAAACAGAAATATATATGCTTTACTGGTACCAGTTACTATATTTAAATACAATATGTGTACGACCTAACCGAATGAGTGAAGGGAGACGACTGCTGCGCCGCGCTTACACAATATTACACCTTGTATATAATTTGTAGCGTCAGCAGCCGCTACAATAGTAAAATCAGTGTTTCAAACAAAATTGTCACGATTTTGATGATATTATTTTGGTTATGAAACTGAGTTATATTATGAGGAAACATTATTGAAATAAAATAATATTAAAATATCAGAATCAATCTTTATTGGAAACAGTACAATTGCAAAATGTACTTTTAAAATTTCACAATGAAACATCTTATGACTACTAATATCACAATTTTTATTGTTTATTACTTAACGAGAATAACATTAACTGGAGTAATTAAATTATTAGCTTAATATTTTGTCCTTATGAATAATCAGACTTTAATAATAATTGAATCACAGGTATAACTTATTATAACTTAATAAGTAAATGTTGAGTATTGTTGAAGAGACAAGAAACTCTTATTCAAGAGTTTGTATTTGCAAATACAATATTCAATAACAACAGCAAGAATTATTCAATAACAACATCTAACTCGTCATAGACGAAAAAAGAATAATTTTAACAAACTAAAAAAAAACTTACTCAAACTGCTTGTTAACAAACAAAAAATATCCATTTTACATAAAAATATTATCCTTACAATCGAATGATAACACACTATCTTAAATGTTGTAACAGTCTTAGTTATGTTGTTATGTTATGTCTAAATATTAATAATACCTATCAGCCTTTTAAAAATCACTTAAATTAAAAAATAAAACGCTTTTCTCAAAAGCTACAAACTTTCATAAAATGGCCTATGGTAGCTGGGAATAAGGTTTTTGTTGACTAAATCCATTAGGTCTGCTTTTTTTTATCCGATATCCCAGGTTTTTGGATATATGCATTTTTTAATTCGACGTTGGTGTTCTTCTTCTTTTTAATAACAGTCGCTTTTTTGAGTTCTGTATCAGCATGGGAATCTTTAAAAAATACAGCTTCAGGATCGCTTTTTTTAATTTTAATAACCTTTAAACTCGTGAGTTTGACAGAATCATTATTTTCATCTTTTAGCAATGAATAATTCATTTGGTTAGTGAGTGTTTTCCAATCATAGAAATCTGCGAAATACATTTCGTGAACGTGTTCAGTGGGCCTAACATTTTTAACAGCTGATGGTTCATTTACAATAGGGAGCACATCGACTTCTTGTACTGGACTGTCAAGAACCATTTCGTAGTCTTCTGTAGGTGTATCAATAGCAATCACTTGTGTAACAACATCTTGGTTTCTTCCGCTATTATTAGCTACTTATTCGTCAGAATCTGAACAATTTTGAGGCTCCATAACTTCATAGTTTAGGTCTTTAACTGAATCGTCGCTGTTTGTATACAAAATATATAACAGTTGGAATACAATTATGATTAGATAAATTACAAAAAAAAACAGTAGTGAAATTTACCTTCAACAAAAGACGTATTAGATGAGCTGCTTGAAGATGATGAGTCGCTTGAAGAACTACTGCTGCTCGTCGAATCACTACGAAGGCGATTAGATATTGGTGAGGCCGCTTTTTTTTTGTTGCGTCATCAAAATTTAACGTTGCTTCTTCTATCTTTGACCGTGCATCTCCTGAGTTTAACCTTACGGCCTCATCTAAAAAAACGTTTTCTTAAATTAATAGTTTAATTGTAGCACGAGAGATTTTTTTGAATAGAATACCGCGCACAGAACAGTTCAATATTACACGTACCTACCTACCACGTGTTATAAAGTAGAAGGTGGGAACTAAATCAGCCGTGTGAGGGGCGGCGCCGGAGTTTTAAAGATCATCAATAGTTAAGGCCTTGCCACACGGCACAATTTTACGTCCAACTTGACAAAATCACTTGATGAAATCGTGACGTGTAGACGCCAGTCGTCCAACTAAAGTTCATCGGGTGGGCGGTACCACCAGATTTTAACCAATCGGGTGGACGGAATGCAAATCAGTGATTTGATTGTGTCATGTAGACGGGCAAAGCCAATTCGATTGAAAATTTGATCAGTGGTAAAATTGTGCCGTGTGGCTAGGCTTTTAATAATACAAATAAAGTATACTTATAAAGTATTCTTATAAAGAATACTTTATAAGAATTTAATTGTACAATGTATGGATATGTGTGATGTGGATGTGCTTAATATATAAATAAAAGAATAAAATAAATACCTGCACTTGTCCCTGCAATAGGTGTGTTCAAGTTGTCCGTTGTCAATGCAAGATTAACAAGTCTTTTAGATCGCGAATTCATCTGGAAAAATAAGTACAACTAGTTATTTGTTTTAGCATGAACATAGTAATATTTAGGAATATTACTGGTCAAATTCACTCGTGTTTTGTTCAATAACGGAACATCAGCAGATAACTATAACTTGATTTTACTATTAAACAAAGTTTTATCAAATACAATGTTGTATCTCATGATAACACAAAGCAAAATTCTCATTATTTCGGCAACAATGTTATATGACCAATTATAACAATGAACATATGACCCACTTTTTTCAACAACACTGTGTCAATCCGCACTATCACATTTTAGAATAAAAAATAATAATTGAAATGAAACATACCTTTGCAACCACAAAGTGATAACTTCGTGATGTCACTTTTTTGCCGAAATATGAGAGCACCTTCCTAGCCGCGTGCGTAGTGACAACTGTTTTGTTTCGTTGTTGAAACAAATCTCCGCGCAGAAAGAGACAACGAGATATCGCGATTTGACACAGTTTTTCTTTCTCTTTCGCTCATAGATTCACTGCTAAATGTACAAAAGATACCACGTTTTGTGGAAAAATAAAATCGGCCACGGCGGTTTCAATAATCAAATAATAAAAAAAAGAGTTTTCGGACTTATCACGTTATTGAAGCAAAGAGGCGATATGTATTACCAAAATGGGATGTACATTGCCGGAAACAGTTAACATTTACGAACAATATTTTCATCCTGAGTTCTAGAAGTGCAAGCCATGTTCACTGTTGAAGCTTTATTATCGCTTCTAAAAATAAGGTTTCGTTATTTCGGATATTTCTGAAAATTACAACACAAATCTGTTTATGATATACCTACATATATGTATATATGATTACTATAGCATATTTTTACAGTTGCAATGTTGGTATAATTATATTGATTGATAAAAATATAAGTTAATAATAATAAAGTAGAAGTACAAACCTCAGTATAAGATATCTGGTTAGTAAAAATAGTAGGCACAGCATATGAATGCAAAACTTTTCTTTGAAATCCTTCTTGATAACAAGCAGACACAAAATCAAGCGAACAAAGTTTAGAAGAATTAGACTGTTGCCATCAAAGAGTATACAAATACTACGTAAGAAGAGGCGGATGTGCCATAGATCATGCGAGACTTTCAGCTTTGTATGAAACGTGCAGGGAGAAGTCGTACCAACATCAAGGTACTAATTGACATCGTTTTTATGTTGTCAGCATTGTCATATTTGTCAATATAGGGATGTACCCTCTAGTGATTAACGAAATATCGATATCGATAATATTCGGTAAGAAATAATTATAATTATGTTTCGACTAGAATTATACTTTTCCAACACAAATAAAAGATGTATTTAATATTTATGTGTTTATTCAAACAAATTAGCCTATTCTATAAATCTATTCTAGATTAGCGAAGAAAAATACGCAGAACTAAAAGATATATGTATGTACATGTAATGGAAAGGTTTTCAACATTTCTTCTGTAATAGGATTTAAAGAAATGTCTATAGATACAAGGCACAGCTGTTTTTCTGACTTGAGTTCCCTTTTTCTTTAAGTCTTTCGGCTTAAAATGCTTGCCACACACATAGTTCAACTGATGTAATTTTTCAATGGGCACATAAATCTAGGCTTAGTTTCCAGTTGCAGCTACCCATTTTTACATCTAAAAAGAAAAAAAGAATAGAATTTTTAGTCCTTGTGCCAATTTCTAATAACGGATTATCGATAACTGACAGGCAGCACTATTGTTTACCTACAAAGTACTAGGATATAGAATATTTCCTTATTTTTTATGTTTCATTGAAATATATCACAATATATAACATTATTAATATTCATTGATCTTTATCTAGGGACATTTTGCCATAGATACCTACCCTTTTTTCATTGCTTGACCGGCATGCATGTTGTTGTATGCCATATTTCGCACGTTATTTTGCTTGTTTTCATTGCGCTCCTTTTAATGCTAATCAAATAAATATAGTAACACTAACACTAGAAGTGTAAAATCACATTTATTTGGTATACACCAAGCACTTTTACAGTATGTTTTTTACGTTTTATAAACAAACTACATAACGCGGCAAAGTTCAATCTGGATAATAATGTGACAGTTGTGACATTTTACACTATTGACAGCCAAGGCGATGATGTACGTATAACCCGTCTAACTTTGAAAGAATACTGTTCCAAGGGTACATAGTGAAGGATGCTATCTTCACGTTTTATACATATAATAATAGCCATTAAAAAGATAGCACGTTTCATACATTCGGTTTTTTCTTAGGAACATGCGCCAGGCTGGTTGCCATTCTCCCTTTCTCATATTTCGGACCCAATTTAGTTTCAAACCTTCATTCTTTGGAAATCTACAAAAAATCTCACCAATTACTCAAATTATAATCTTTCAGAAACTGGTTTTCTAGCTGACAATAATTGTATTACAACACTATCCTCATATTTTTATCGAAATATTTCTATTATATTTATTTCATTGTGACTATTGGAATAAAAATATGTGTCAACGGTGGTCATTATCTTTGTCTTTAAGTATAAGCTTTACAAATATCATTGTAGAATTATTACGACAGATATCTACAATTTTACTTATTATGACTTACCGGTGGTAAGATATTTTTTGACCATTTTCGGTCAATAGTCCCATTTGGCTTTTACATCCGACGGCATTACAAACTATGGTCATTTTTTAATGTTTAGAACTCGTCATATCTACAATTGTAATACATATTTTGTAGCAATTAAAATTGCAATTTATTTCGACACGGCTTTCACTCCAGCTGGACGAACATCGACATGACATAACATTTTTCTTGGCATATGTCATTCAAGGCTGTATAAAACCTTGCCTGCGTTGCTTTTTCAGCGAGATATCGGCGAAAATGTGTTTTTCACCGTTACAATGGCGCGGCCATGGCGTATTAGTCTTAAAGCTCCAGAAATATAAACCTAGGATTTTATGTTTTATTTTTACTGGTTTTAACAAATTCAAATCCGAGTTTTACAAAAAACTTCAGACGTCTGCGTTGCTTTTACAGCGAGATATCGGCGAAAATGTGTTTTTCGCCGTTTCAATGGCGCGGCCATGGCTTATTTAGTCTTACAGCTCCTAAAATATAAGCTCAGGATTTTTTTCTACATTTTTACAAATTTTTTACAAATTCAGTCTGTTACCTACTTACCAAAATTTCAGATCTCTGCAATGCTTAGTTTTAAAGATCTCCGTGGCCGCGCGGTTCGGAGCGTTTCAATGGCGCGGCCACGTTCAAACCCTTATAACTTTTTAACCATAGCTTTGACAAATTTATGGTTTTGGGAGTCTACTTTTACATTTTTTTACAAAATCTTGTCACCATTTTTATAAAAAAAAACGTCATGGCCGCGCCATCGAAACGGACACTGTAAATGTCACAACGAACGGTCGCCCATCCAAGTAGCAACCTCTGCCAGCGTTGCTTTACTTTGCCGATCTGTTACAAACGGCAACTCAAGACTCGCTGTGAGCGCTACAAGGTAAGTAAATACTCGACCGGCGACCGTGACACATTTCATTGTGGGAATCGAACCCACTACGATGCTTCACGTGACTGGTGAGTAGGGGTTGAGGTAGCTCAACCCCTACTCACCAGTCACGTGAACTACACCTATCAGCACCGCATCGCACTTTCCTATGCTTCTATCCTTTTCTGTCACTTAGGACCGTCATTTACTAGAGCGAGAAAGCTGCGGTGCTGATAGGTGTAGCTCAACCCTAGTACATACGCGAGCACTCATCACACGCGTGTTGACACAGAGTGACGTCACGACGTGCTAGTTGTAGACAAGTACCTAAGTTCGGTGCGGGTGATAAATAAAACATGGTGGTCGTAATAAAAACACGTTGTTGTGTGTATATATATTAGTCGTTTGTGTGATGTGTGAGTGTGAGCGAGTGTGTTGTGCTCACTAACTCACGAGTGCGCCGTCGTTGAGCGGACTGTCGCTCGTCCACAAAACTAACGCGCCGAACATTCTTCACATAACAACACCAAACAACAACAAACCGACAGACAAACCACAGTCCGACCAACAACTGGCTACTGCACACATACAACACATCGTTTTGTTACATTTCACAGCACAGATGGCGGACACAGCCACCCGACTATTACAAAATATATTTGTACCGTCCGTATGCTGCGACACTATTCTCTTGCATTTATCGAACAATCTCCGCGCCGCCTATTCACTACGAGACAATTGTCGCAATACATACACATACACTCACAACGCGCGCAACCGACAACAACCATCTAAAATCATCGCCCAACAAATTTGTTTAAATCACAACATGTCGAGTGTGTGTAGCGACATTTGTACACCAGTCAATAAACGGCACAAGATACACACAATAACAGAATGAAAACATTTGGTTAACTAGTATATCAAAACTTAACACAAACATTATATGTACAAGATCGATATGACACTTCTGATAAAGTGAACAAAACTAAAAATCAAATAGGAAAAAATAAACCTTACATTTCTAACACAACTTTTTGGGCGTCGACTTATAACACAATTTACTTAGTGAACATTCACTCAGTGTATGTAACCGGCATTTAGGTGACGAGTCGTTCGCAGTAGAGTCGACGGCGCGAGGATATGCTTGTAGGTAAGTATATCACATGTGACAGCTCACTGTGCCACACACATGTGACTGGGCCACGCCTAACCCGTGCATCTCATGTACACTCTAATTACGCTCCGTGACCAACTATCATTATACTAACCAGCAGACAGAGAAATATTAATATCTTACTACAAGCATTTTATAAGTTGCGATGGTTAAACATTTGGTACACCAGATAAATTGTTAACATGTGGCAAAGGGTCTTAAAGCTTAATTTTATTGACATGTACATGAGATGTTGCGGCTCCATATCATATTTACAAAAACCATTGTCCCCAACTCCGCAAACTGACTAGTAAAATAAATAAGGTTACATATTAATAGGCCTGTATTTTACTGTAGGTAATTTTATAAAACTAAGGAGATATGATTGAATCAATTTACTAAGAGCCGATTATAGGTATAAGAAAAAAAAATACAAGACAAATATAAAAAATAACATGATACAAATAATAATTTTGTTTAATTCGTAACAGACGTTGTTGCAACAGACGGACGGTTTGTAATATTCACATTAGCTTAGATATATAGCGAGATAATTGTTCTGGCGAGCTTGACATACATTATGTATACATGGTTTAAATTAACAAATAAAATTTAAATAGGCCTTTCACTTTCTTGATTGAATAATGGTCTAAAACAATTTATGATTCTTTTTTGGCATATTTACAGATGATTTACAAAATTTTGTTGCCTTGGCTTATATAGGATTTTGAAATCATATAATTATAATTTAAGTGAATAAGACACGTTAATATGCCTCATTCACAAGACAAAATAAATATACAATGTATGTACAAGCTGACAGCACAATAGCTCGCTACACCATCGCACAGTACACATATCTGATGTATCTATACTCAAACATACCTATATACTATACATATTCAATGATACAATAAGCTCGAAATTTAGTCTTTCAGATTCTAGAAATACAAGATTAGATGAAAACAACGAAATAGACACAATTCATTTGAGTAGAAATATAAGACATTATTAAAAATAAATTTTACAACTTTATAGAATAAACAATTTATTCAGAAGGTATATATCCTAAGGTGCTTTTCTGAGCATTTGAAAGCTGAACATAGTTACTGATAAAATAGAGAAAAAGATGTCATTAATTTTCTGGTAGAAACCGTTTCTGGTAAGATCTAAGTAAGGTAATAAGCATGTCAAAAAATTGTGTTAAAGAAAAACAATATAGTCAGCATTACTTTTTGAAAGTGATTCATAAATCAGGTGTGTATCTTTTCATATTTTATTTTATTTTGGAAGCTTTGGTTTGAAGATGTAATCCTCTGTTATTGCAAATATAACGTTATCTTCTGAAACAAGCCAAAGTGACACACAATAGAAATAAACTTAATAACAACAGAAAAGTATTCAAAGAAAACCGATAACAGTATTTTAACACTAGATTAACTTCGGCAATTTAACTATAGATACATCAGAAAATGCAGTGAAAAATTTACCAAATTGTTATTATACACATACAGATTGGTTCATTCAGTCAGGTTCATCTGTCAAATGGTTGACTCACTCTAATCTATGAGATATGTATTGAAATACAATTTTGCAGCTTTTTATACAGGACTCAAATTCACAAAGGTTTTGCGTTCTTTCATTCCAAGATGGGGCTGTGCTTATTACAAATGAGCTGGACCTTCGTCCTGGTAGTACAGCATCAGCTTTGATTCCATAAATAGTTGTAAGCATGTATGGCAAAACTCATTTTACTCCTTTCTCATATGGGAGCTCCACTTTCGAGTACCTTTGTCAAGTTAAATCCTTTATCAGACTCAAAATACACCAGTTTCAATATACAACACAGTCACAGTCATCCATTAGACAGACGATTGTTGAACCTTATCAAATGTACAAACTAGGAACTGTAATTTTGAAAGCAACCAAATTCTTGTCTTGGCGTGTTATTAATACTTTGGTAAAAATATCATTTGGATATCGTTTATAATTTGTTATTTTTACTATATGACGATTTATATGTATTTATTAGTGTCAGGCGTATGTTATTGTCGAGTAGTTACTTTTTATTTTTTGTACTTTTCGTTTTTTAGGGTTTAATCTCACTAGGCATTAAGACATAGTGCGAACTAACCCTTATTTCTGATATAGATACTTTTTATACATATTAATTAAATAAAACCTGGTCGTCTCACTCGTAATATCAATGTACTAATCATGTGCAATTAAGAGTTTGGGATGTATTCAACAGTTATGTACAGCAATTAAATGTACAAAGAAATATTTATAGAAATTCAGATATAGTAACTGGCCCTACTTTTTGCCAAGAAATTGAGCATGAGACATTATTAAAATAATGGAGAAAGTAGTATTTTCTTATTGGCTTGAGGTTTTGAGTGTAAATATAACAGATCCCATTTTATGTACATAATCAACAGGAATATATAAATATAACATACCGAAAGTCACCACAGACAATAACCCACGCCGTAGACAATGCCATAAACAATTTGGTACAACTTTTCATAATCAGTTTTTTAATATTATTTTTTTATAAAATTTAACATTTTCTCTTTTTCCCCCTTATCATTGATATCTCGGCGCACGATAGATGCAATAATTATGTATAATATACAATTGGAACTCCTATTAATTATTAATTACCTAATTTTTTTCTTTATTTCATTTTATAAATCACAAAAGGTAACGACAACTCATGAAACCAGTCGACAGATTATTATTTTAATCTTATTTGGGAATTCTATAACTATACATGTATGTGGTGGACCGGATTGTTTGTGTGTGGGTGTGTGTGTGTGTTTTTGTGTGTGTGTTTGCGTGTGTGTGTTTGTGTGTGTATGTATGTATGTATCCATGTATGTCAGTGTATGTGTGTGTGTGTGAAGCGTACAGAGTCACAGGCGAGTAGACGACAATATTATATTCAAGACTTTTCATTTATATGTATATGTTTGTGAAGTGATTACATGTGTTGGTACACAATACTGTGTCTAAAGGTATTATTGCCGCTTAGACACCTTCGCAGTGAATGTTCAAGGCACTTGGTAAGATAGCCGGACGATCCGTCACGGCTTCAATTTATTTGTTTATCTAGTTTTGACTCATCTGAGGCCTGTTTATGAGGTTGGTTGATAACCACGGGTATTGATTATGTAGAATAAACAATATAGATGGCAAAACAAAATGTACTTTAGAGATTTGCTGAATTAATATAATTTGAAGGGAGGTATTTACTTGTATATAATATGCAGCAGAAGTGAGAGGTTATGATTGTCGCGTACTGTCGATTGACTGGATCGTTCAGTTAGTGTCGCGCGTCACTCGCACTGACATATAAAACTATATGCAGGCAGTACGGAGATGGCCAAGCGGGAATGTAACGTATTCGTATAAAAAAGTAGCTCCGCTTTGACTGTCGACGTCGGACACCAGTTCTGTGCATGTTAACAATATTCCTTTTGTACATAAACAATTTGAAATGAGCAAATGTATCGACTAACAACTCGTCTATATTATCAAAAATATGTGAGTAAGTATCTAGTAGGTAGGTGTAAGGTATGATATACACGAGGCACATATGTATTCGGTAGTGCGCAGTCAAAGCGTTACATAATTGTTACAACACGTTTGATACAAACACTGGAACACTTAAGCATATTGTCGGGCGTCGGGCCGGTGTCGGTGTGGCGGTGTCGCCTCACCGACTGACTGACTCACTCCGTGCACAGCTCCGGCACTGACTAGTAGTGTGTCGCTGTCTCGCTCCCGCGCGCAATGTATCGCCACCGGGGCACAGGCACACACACACACACGCACCACTGTTGCACTGTCGCACTCGCGTCGCGGTCGCGTACAATATAAATAAATATCTGAGTATGTGTACTAGTCCAGTGCTAGTGAGGTAAGGACACTTGGTGCGCGCGACACGCGTTTGGCACTAGGGCGTCAGTCGATGACCACATACGGCAGCGCTATCAGCGCGCCGAGCGTGGCGCACTCGTGCCACTCGGCGAAGCGCGCGGCGCGCGGCGGCCGGCCCAGCGCGTCGCGCTCGCCCTCGTCGGCCTCCAGCGCGGTGCTGAGCGCGGCGGCGTCGTCGAGCGCGTCGCGCGGCAGCACCGGCGCCGCCGACAGCTGCGCGTAGTCGTAGGGCACGGCGTTGATGGCGGTGGCGACGGCGGCGAGCAGCTCCGTGCCGCCGCCCGTGTCCGGTTTCGTGCGCTCGACGGTGCGGTGCGGCGGCGGCGACACGTCGTGCGTGAGCACGGCGCCGGCCGCCACGCGCCGCCGCGCCCCGGACCACGCCGTCTCGTCCTCGGCCGTCAGCAGCGGCGCCTTCAGTCTCTCGCTCGGCTCGAGCGTCGGCACGCCGACCATCTCGGCCTCCACCTTCTCCGGTATCCGGGGCGTGCGAGCCGCGGGCGCCTCGTCCATCGGCTCGTCCTTCACCGTCGGTTCCTCCTTGACGGTCGGCTTCTCGTCGGCCGAGCCGTCGCCGTCGGCGTCGTCGCCCTCCCCGTCTCGCGGCTCCTCCTTGGGCGGCGTCTCGTCGATCGGGTAGGGCCGTATCGGCGGCGGGGATGGCGGCGGCGGAGGCTCGGGGGGCGGCGGCGCGAACTCCGTCCACGGCAGGTGTGCGCACAGGGGCACGCGCGACATGTTCTTGACGCAGTAGTCGTCGGCGTAGTCCGAGTACTTGTAGAGGGGCACGACGCTGGCGAACAGGTCGGGGCGCTCGAGGTCGTGCGGGGGCCGCACGGCGAAGCGGTGCGGGTGGAGGGGCGCGCGCGTGCCGTTGACCCCGGGCAGGTAGGCGTGGTGCAGCGCCAGCACGGCGGCGGGGCGCACGGGGCGCGCGCGCGCCGCCGGGCACGCCTCCTCGCTCACGTCGCCGCACGTGCACTCCAGGTACTCGTGCTCGTCCTCCAGCGGCTCGTACTCCACCACCGGGGAGGGCGCTCGCGGGGACTTGCCGCCGTTGCGCAGGGGGGACTCTACTTTCACGGGCGGGGGCGCTGCGGGACGATATCAACATTAAATGTGTTGCAAACATACCATAACAACCTACTTTTGTTGGGTTCAATGAACAAGTATGTCTTTTGGGAACAAGCTTGCAACAACGCACCGTCGGGTTCGATGAGCATGACGTCAGGTGAGGCCGGGGACCGAGGGGAGCGTGGGGAGCCCGGCGACGCGGCCGGCTTGCTGCCGCGCGACTGAATCTGCTCCAACAGCTCTTTCGTCGTCTTCACCTGAAATGTTACAATAAATTATTAATTAATCAAGTGTTATGTTTTTAAATGTATTGTATATAGGTAAATTTCAATTTTATTGCACTCCACAATGTATATAAAGGTCTTATTGACGTGTAAGGTAAATTAATTCCTAAACACAAAATTTCTTCTGCGTTAACACTACAAAAACTATTCTAGAAAATACTATTATGCTTGATACTGTTAAAATTTCACGAATCCTAAGCAAATATTTTAGAACATACGATACTGATGGTTTCGTAAGGACGTTTCCAATACAAACAATACTAAAATTAGTGATCATACTGAATTTTAATCCTGTGGTGTGCCATTGGAGAGGCCTCATATGAGCAATGGACTTGTCACACAGATGATGATGATGTTAATCCTGTAGTTACCTTCTTAGCGCCAGCAGGCGGCATCCTATTAACCAGCGCTTGGTACGAGTCGAGAGGCTGCCGGGTGCCGTTCCGGCGACGCTCGTGCGTGCCGTTCCGGTTGCTCCACGGCAGAGCCGCCGCGCCGGCGGCCGGACTCGGCGCGACCGGCGGCGGAGGCAGCGGCGGTGCCGTCGCCTCCGTGCCCGTGCCGGCCCGGCTGTGGCCCCTGGAAATATAACAATGCAACTTAGAACGGCTGTGGAGTTCAATTTTGAATTGAAATTCGTACTAAACTAAAGATGCTAATCTTTCTGCAGTATGCTATTTAAACTTGCAAAACTTAATTCGTTACGTGACTGCAGGCGCTTTGAAAATTCACTGAAATTTCACATTCACAAAGCACCAGCTTTGAGCCAAAAAGTGATATAAGAAGTGATAACACATTTGAGTTTGCTGAAGCATGGAATGGTCTTTAAGAAATTAATAATACATAGAAGATAAAGGTGTCTGTAATATTGGTATAAACGCACGCATGTAAGTGCACGCACGCGCAGGCACACACACAGATACCTCACGTGTATGATCTATGTGTTTATAAGCGTACGTGATCCTCAGACCTAACTAAGTGATCGTCCCAGGCGAATCTTAGTTAATCTGATATGTCGAACACCTGCAGAGATAGTTATTGCATGTACAATTTTAATAGCCTGATTCAAGATATTCAATCGGCTGTCATCTGTAATTCCATCACTAAGCGTTAGATGCCACTGATTATTTTGACTCCACCATTTGCTTGTCTGGTAGATGGCACTAATTGGTATTTGCGGCATAGTACCTAAATACATGCCGCAAAGTACCTTCCAATTGCTAGATAAAAGCAGATATACGAGACAGAAGACTATTTAAATATAATAGTTTACAAGCTGTATAAAGGATTGAAAAGAACCTCAGCGGTATTAATTAAAATTTATTCCACGTTTTTAGAGAGTGTTTACTCCATTTCCCAGTGCTCTGTATTTTATTTCAGATTTCAATCCGAAGCCAATACTTTTCCATACACATTCCATTGGAGAATCGATTTTATACACCCAGTACGTGTTCATTTAATAAGTTTAGACGCCTTTGGCTGTACGCGGCTAGAATTTAACCAAGGACCAAATTAACGAATAAATTGCCAAGCAAAATTCTTTTTTATTCTTTAGGTTTTAAGGTTCTTGTTGAGTGTAAAATAATGTTGGTGATGGAACTGCACATCGCTGGTAGACGTGACCTGTCGACTGCTGACTGCCGATATATTAAAGCCAGGTCAACTAGAGGCCCTCATATTTATGAATACCTACTAGGAGTCCCCATGAAAGGAAAAAAAAATATGTCTGAAGTATTTTTCAGAGAAGAATGGTCAAGAGATCTGTTTTTTTTTTAATATATAAACAAGACGTCAAGAAATTGCTAACTATAAGGTCACCACAAAAAGTTTGCAAGAAAAGCCCGTGAATGAGTGTATCCGTAAAAATAATGCATTTCGTTTAGTATATTATATGTATTATGCACTCTAACTATCAAGAATATCCAAGAGGCCTAAAGCTCTATCTAGATTGCAAATAAACATTTCATGTAACACATAAACATCACATAACTTCACGCCTTTTATCCCCGAAGGGGTAGGCAGAGGTGTATACACACCCATTTTCGCCAGTTATGTTTAGGTCCCAATGTAATAGGAGGCGAGCCTATTGGCATCATAAACATTTCACGTAAACAATAATAACAATAATAAAATACACCTATGCCTACCCCTTCGGGGATAAGAGGCGTGACGATATGTATGTATGTAATAATAACAATAAATAAAGATAATGTTACGTTAATCGCGATAACTTATGATAATAATACAATAATTTAATCTATACTAATATAATAAAGCGGAAGAGTTTGTTTGTTTGTTTGTTTGTTTGAACGCGCTAATCTCAGGAACTACCGGTCGGATCTGAAAAATTCTTTTTGTATACGATAGCCCAGTTATTCCGGCAGACTATAGGCTATATAACATAACGCTTCGACCCTTTGGGGCCGGGCAAAAGGCTAAAAAGGCTAAAAGATAATGTCGGCTTATCTCAGGAACTAGCAGTCGGATTTTAAAAATTGTTATTGCCTATGATAGCCCAATTATGCCAAAAGGCTATAGGCTATATAAAATTACCCCACAACTTTTAGAGGCCAGACAAAAATAATAAAATGGTCAAACGAGAAGGGGGAGGGTTTGGTCAAGGGCAAAAAAAGGCTAAACGAATAGGATACAATCTATATGAGTATCGTTTACGAGATTTTCGGGACGCTGATTAATAAAATGAAATTTATTTAGTGATCCAAGATGGCGGACGGGAAATCAAAGATGGCGGATGAGAAAATTTAAAAAATCGATATGGGTATCGCCTTCGATATTTTAAGGGGTGGGGAATCGCAATACAACATCTATTTCGTGATCAAAGATGGCGGATGGGAAATCAAAGATGGCGGATGGGAAAATAAAAAAAAAATCAATATGGGTATCGTCTCCGATGTTTAAAGGGATGGGGAATCCAAATACAACATCAATTTTGTGATTCAAGATGGTGGATGGGAAATCAAACATGGCGGATGGGAAAAATTTAAAAAATCAATATGGGTATCGTCTCTGATGATTTAAGGGATGGTGAATCCAAATACAACATCTATTTCGTGATCAAAGATGGCGGATAGGAAATCAAAGATGGCGGATGGGAAAATTTTAAAAAATCAATATGGGTATCGTCTCCGATGTTTAAAGGGATGGGGAATCCAAATACAACATCTATTTTGTGAATCTAGATGGCGGATGGGAAATAAAACATGGCGGATGGGCAAAATTTAAAAAACCAATATGGGTATCGTCTCTGATGATTTAAGGGATGGTGAATCCAAATACAACATCTATTTCGTGATCAAAGATGGCGGATAGGAAATCAAAGATGGCGGATGGGAAAATTTTAAAAAATCAATATGGGTATCGTCTCCGATGTTTAAAGGGATGGGGAATCCAAATACAACATCTATTTTGTGAATCTAGATGGCGGATGGGAAATAAAACATGGCGGATGGGAAAAATTAAAAAAAACAATATGGGTATCGTCTCCGATATTTTAAGGAATGGGGAATTCAAAAACACCATCTATTTCGTGATCAAAGATGGCGGATGGTAATTAAAAAAAAATCAATATGGGTATCGTCTCCGATGTTTAAAGGGATGGGGAATCCAAATACAACATCTATTTTGTGATTCAAGATGGCGGATGGGAAATCAAACATGGCGGATGGGAAAAATTAAAAAAATCAATATGGGTATCGTCTCTGATGATTTAAGGGATGGTGAATCCAAATACAACATCTATTTCGTGATCAAAGATGGCGGATAGGAAATCAAAGATGGCGGATAAGAAAATTTAAAAAAATCAATATGGGTATCGTCTCCGATGTTTAAAGGGATGGGGAATCCAAATACAACATCTATTTTGTGATTCAAGATGGCGGATGAGAAATAAAACATGGCGGATGGGAAAAATTAAAAAAACCAATATGGGTATCGTCTCTGATTATTTAAGGGATGGTGAATCCAAATACAACATCTATTTCGTGATCAAAGATGGCGGATAGGAAATCAAAGATGGCGGATGGGAAAATTTTAAAAAATCAATATGGGTATCGTCTCCGATATTTTAAGGAATGGGGAATTCAAAAACACCATCTATTTCGTGATCAAAGATGGCGGATGGTAATTTAAAAAAAAAATCAATATGGGTATCGTCTCCGATGTTTAAAGGGATGGGGAATCCAAATACAACATCTATTTTGTGATTCAAGATGGCGGATGGGAAATCAAACATGGCGGATGGGAAAAATTAAAAAAATCAATATGGGTATCGTCTCTGATGCTTTAAGGGATGGTGAATCCAAATACAACATCTATTTCGTGATCAAAGATGGCGGATAGGAAATCAAAGATGGCGGATGGGAAAATTTTAAAAAATCAATATGGGTATCGTCTCCGATATTTTAAGGAATGGGGAATTCAATATTATATAAAAATCTATGTTTGTTTGTTCATCATTTATAGACTTTGAAATGATAAGAGATTAAGTGCTAAGTCAATGGTAACTTTGGAAAAGGGGCTTTGAAAAAAGGGAATTAAATAAAAACTCTTAAAAAGGCGATACGGAGTTCGCTGGGTCAGCTAGTTATAAATATAATAAATCATATTAGAAATTATCATCTCGTATCGTATTAACAAGTAAGGAAAACTTACACAAACACATTTATGCAATGAATATTCGTAATCACAACAATCGCAACATTGCCGAAACGGTACGTTGTTGTCCAGATAAACATATTAAATTTAACGTAAGGCAAAATTTTCTAAAATTAAGACAATATAAAAACTTATTACGACGTAAAAGGGTTTTCAAAAAAGGCGGTAAATTGAACACAGCCATGACAGACAGACGCTGAATGTTTTTTTTTTCTTTTAAGGGCAACAACAGCACTCGGTAAAATCCTGTATCACACACACAGTACTATAATTATTATAATAATTTAAATTTTTTTTTTGGTGGCGCAGTGGTAACTCATTTTTCAGCCGGTTTCGCCAGTCGGTCGCGTGAAGTGTGATCGACCGAGATTTAACATAAAAATAAGTGACTTACCTTCTTTTCTTAGGTTTTTTGTCTCTTTTCGCTTTCTTTTCATCGTACAGAGGTTCCGGGGAGGGAGGCCTCTTTACCGCTGAAAGAAAAAGTATACATTATTATCTAGATATAATGGTTTAACAGGTGGTGTGTGTGTGGAACAAAATGCTAACACAATTTCCTTTGTATCTGCCTGTTATATTGAATTAAGCGCTCGCAGCTGATTCAATCAGCCACTCTCTCTTCTCGATATAATTTCATTAACAGTTCCATTTTTATTATATTTACCTACGAGAAAGAAAACTGCAACGTATACAAAACTACCGGTAGCGCTCATAGCGAGACTTGGCTTGCAGTTCGTAACAAATCGGCAAAGTTAAGCAACGCTTGCACAGGTTGCCACTTGGATGGGTGACCGTGTGTGGCATTTTCATCTGAGCGTTACCGTGCTTCGGAGGGCACGTAAAGCTGTCGGTCCCGGCTCTTGTCTAAAGATAAGGGTCGTTAGGCCATGTCGGAGGCCTTCGGGCGGTCTGAAAACTCCGACACCAGAGTTAGCCACACACTCACACGAAAAACAAAAACAAACAACAGTAACTACGCATTTTAGGAGATTTCGAGCTGTCTAGGATAAAGCAGAGATGAAGGCCACTTTCGTCTGAACTCGAACGGGTTTTGACACTAATAATAATTTCTCACAGATTTGCAATGTCGATCAGTTTGTGTGAGCCGGTTGGGCTCGTGTGGGGATAATTACGTGGCGTTTGGGGACACTTACGTGGCGTGAGCGGGTTGTGTGTATAGCTACGTGTGAGGACACTTACGTGGCGTGAGCGGTTTGTGTGCGAGCGTGAGCGGGTTGTGTGTACAGCTACATGTGTGACACTTACGTGGCGTGAGCGGTTTGTGTGTATAGCTACGTGTGAGGACACTTACGTGGCGTGAGCGGTTTGTGTGCGAGCGTGAGCGGGTTGTGTGTACAGCTACATGTGTGACACTTACGTGGCGTGAGCGGGTTGTGTGTATAGCTACGTGTGAGGACACTTTCGTGGCGTGAGCGGTTTGTGTGCGAGCGTGAGCGGGTTGTGTGTACAGCTACATGTGTGACACTTACGTGGCGTGAGCGGGTTGAGTGTATAGCTACGTGTGGGGACACTTACGTGGCGTGAGCGGTTTGTGTGCGAGAGTGAGCGGGTTGTGTGTACAGCTACATGTGTGACACTTACGTGGCGTGAGCGTGTTGTGTGTATAGCTACGTGTGAGGAAACTTACGTGGCGTGAGCGGTTTGTGTGCGAGCGTGAGCGGGTTGTGTGTACAGCTACATGTGTGACACTTACGTGGCGTGAGCGGGTTGAGTGTATAGCTACGTGTGGGGACACTTACGTGGCGTGAGCGGTTTGTGTGCGAGCGTGAGCGGGTTGTGTGTACAGCTACGTGTGACACTTACGTGGCGTGAGCGGTTTGTGTGCGAGCGTGAGCGGGTTGTGTGTACAGCTACATGTGTGACACTAACGTGGCGTGAGCGGTTTGTGTGCGAGCGTGAGCGGGTTGTGTGTTCAGCTACATGTGGTACACTTACGTGGCGTGAGCGGTTTGTGTGCGAGCGTGAGCGGGTTGGGCGCGGGCGGCGCCGGCGGCTCGTCGTCCACCAGGATCACATCCTGCGAGTCTGACTCGTAACCGCCCCATGCTGGAACACACACAATACAAAATAATACTGAATACAAGAGTTTATATTAATTAATCATAATTTTAAAGATATATCATCGGAAAACTTGGTGCGATCCAAGCAGCGCGCTGAATTTATTTTGACGTCAGGACTGGTGGCCTGCGATCTGGGCAAACCGTCATCGTCGTTCACAGAAAAGCTTTTTGTTGTAATTTTGCATTTTCTTGTTAACCTATCTTATACAATATGTTGAACATTTTATTTCACAAGATGATTGTAAGTCTTTTCCAAACACTCTCCGATTAACAGGCCTTAAAGTAGTAACTTGTTACAAGCTGTCGTCATTTAATTGCGGTTTCATTAGCCGATCTATCCATGGATTTGAAGAATAGATATATATGTTTGACATATTTTGTATGGTGCTTAATTCAAATATACAGGGTGTCACAAGACCCATCACCAAGCCGAAGTCTACTCGTTTTGCACATCATGCCAAGTCATACTACGCGAAAATAATACCTGGGAAACAAAATATATTTTAAGCTTAAAAAAATAGACACATTTTAGTAGCGGCAATGTATAGCGCGCGCTTGCAGAAAAAATTGGCGCGAGTCATGCATCGTACCTACGCCGGCCGTATCTACCTACACCGTGCGCTGCGGTGGCGGCAGTTTATGATCACGTGGTCGCGCGGCCGAGGGGAATGACCTCGCAGCTGATTGATGGTAGGCATACACTACGTGTCAGGAACTTTAAAGCCGTTTATTGTAGGGAAATATTGAAAATTTTGTTTATGTTTACTTGGCAGAAAGTGTACATTTATCATTCTAAACACGGTTTTGGAATAATTCGAAAAAAAAAATTCGTGACTTTGAGCCTCAATATCTCCTGAGTAATTTCGCAGGTATGCCGCCGAAGTAAAAAATGATCGTAATAATTGGTACAATATGGGGTTTCAGTTTTCGTTAAGGGTCTTTTTACACCCTGTATATCTTAAATCTCCAAATCCATGGATTAAATTCAGTGGCTCAAAACTAAATGTAGTGAAGTGATACTTACCCGGTCTGGACGGTGGACGCGGACTTGGCACCGCTGGACTCACCACCTGCTGAAAAACATACAACACACATTTCTTTAAAACATTCTAACTGTTCTGATGTTCCTGTGTCTATTATCGGTTACTCAGGAAATATTAATAATGTGGAACATTTGTACAAGTTTCTAGTTGCTATCAGCGTTCTTGGAGATGCACGTGTTTTTGTTATTTACAGTATATATTACGTCGTCCTTCTCAGATCGCGACGGCGTGTGGAAGACGACGTGTCCTGAATATTAGCTTTTCCACAGAGTGACTGCCGCCTGACTCCCGCAACCCTAAGGGATCGCTATATTCCATAGTTTGGACTAGTGTCAGTTTATTCAGAGGTACACTCTGACGACCTACAACAACTGTCAAAGATCTTTATGACAGCCGGGACCGACCGCTAATGTGCTCAAGTAACTTAGTGGTGCGCGCCGTAGATTCGAACCCGATACCCTCTGCATGACAGTCAGTTGATATCTCTACTAGGCTATTGCTGCCTCCAGAACTCGTACCTTTACTTAGATCAAACAAATTAAAATTGCAATTTATTGGCTAATACAAATTTTGTATTCAAATGTGTTAAAAATACTGAAACTTATTATTTTTAAGTGTCGAAGAGTTCATTCGTTGTTATCCAAGTAATTACAGCTATCTTTAGAAATTCACAATAATTGTCACTAAATCGACGTCGCCATTCGTACTGCATTTAAACTGTGAATAATTTGTGCGCTCATTCGCATTGATACTTCCAACCCGTACCGAGTTTACAATATGTAAACCGCGGGAAATGGGTCGAGACATAAACTACCCTACGTAAATCGTCGACATTCTCTAATGAATATTTTACAAGCTGCAACTGTTTGCGGCTATTGAATGCTGTGATGAAACGTCTTTATTTAGCTTTATTTATTTTACTTTGTACTGCAGGGGTGGTGTGATAGTGAGTGGGTAAGACCTAAGGCGCCTTTAGCCATGTAGAGTTGGAGAATGTTCGAGATTATTTCTTAATAGCAATTGCAAAGACAGCATGATATTTTACGCAAATGGCACGGAACATCGGTACAATCACACCAAAAGATAATCGAAACCACGAAAACATAAAAATGCAAGTATTTTAACTTTGTCCCCTGCCTACCCTCCTTTGCATTTATTTTACTATCCTAATAGGACCTATAGGATCCTCCTTAGGGCTTAGTCTGATGAAACATTGAAGCCAAGATTCATAGACACATGTTGCCACTTCTAGTAATCCATATCTATCCAATATCATTCATCCATCCATCTCCATTATCGTTTTCGTCTAAAATACCAGAAAGACAGTAAGAAGGTATGATTTCTTTTCGTTCGTTGTTTTTAATAGACTCCAAAAAGGCAGCACCTTGTCAATTGAAGACGGTCTTCTGTTAACATTTCCATTGACAATAGGGTATTTGACTAAAAAAATCGAATTAGTCCGTCAGTTAGATTATCGAAAAATATTGGATACGTATTTTTTGTTTTATCAAATCAGTAAATAATTACGAAGATAAAACGCATCAATGATGGAGAAACGCCTAAGAGTGGGGGCTTGTAACGTCCCTCGCCAGTAAAAAGTGTACTGGCAAGTGACGTCACAAAAGTTTTCAGCGAAGTTTGTCGTCTTCATTTTTTGTTTACGTGACTAAAGAAAATATACGTGTCCAATATTTTTTGGAAATCTATCTGACGGACTAATTCGATTTTTTTAGTCAAATACCCTATTGTGTTATTGTATTCGGCTAGGTCTTACCCGCGAGAGTGCCGGTGATGTGAGCGGAGTGCCGCCGAGTCGCCGCACCTGCCTCTCCGCTGACGACCGGTTCGAACCTGTGGACGTACACAACACTTTAAATTAAACGAAATTATTTTATTTGCTCACTATGGTCGCGAAGAACGGTGAAGGAAAAGATCGTGAGGGAACCAGCATGTCTGAGAGTTCTTCATAATGTTCTCGAAATACATCTTTATAAAAAAAAAAGATATGTGAAGTCTGCCAACCCGCACTTGGCCAGCGTGGTGACTGACTATGGCCTTATCCTTCTCACAGTTAGAAGAGGCCCGTGCCTAGCAGTGGGACAGTATATACAGGGCTGATGATGATGATGAGTCGCGAAGAGGCTCCTTTAGCGGACCCTTGGCTCCAAGGTTGAAAGTCTAGGATCGAGAACGGGATAACGCTAAGATGATGATGAGTCGCCAAGAGGCTCCAAACTCAACTTAGGTTTTGATAGATTTCAAGAAAAAGTAGTTCATCATCATCAGCCTTTGAAAGTCCACTACTGGACTAGGCCTCTCCTTCGAAAGGAGGAATTGGCCTACTACACCACGCTGGCCAAACGGGTTGGTATAAGGTTTGTGTCAAGTTTTCCTTCTCTTACAGTGCTGTTCTCTGCATAATATGCTCCCTCTGTCGACTCTTACGACACCCAAGGGATGAGATGGGATGGTGACATTCCGTATTCTTAATCCGTCACCACACGGACTCGGAAAAGTAGTTGATATAACTAATCTTCACTCGGTTATAAGTGCATTTGTTAGGACCACATTTGACTAGCAAGCTTAAGGTCGGTTTCAATATTTGATCTGTCCATCGATTTGATACATGAGATACATATTTGATATATTTTGTATGGAGCTTATGTTAAACTAGAGGACGCCAGCAGCTACGCCTGCATTTTTTTTTTATTTACCCGTTTTGGCCGATCCCGTGGGAATTTCGGGCAATCCCTTCTTAGTGCACCCCTACGGTCCCCAAGGAACATACATGCCAAATTTCAGCTTCCTGCGCCCAATAGTTTCGGCTGTAGCGTGTCTGTCAGTCAGTAAGTAACGCAAGGATTTTATATATTAAGGCGAGGTTGCAGTACAGCGCGTAGCTCGACCTCACCCCCCGCAAAAACAAAAACACGGCGGTGGCGTCAGCGAGTGAGCGGGGGGAGGGGAGGGGGGGTTTCGTGTGTGCGTGTGCCACAGCGCAGCGTAAAAAAACCGTAGATGAGTTATGCGAACTTCAAAAGTGGCACATTAAAAACTGACAAATTCATGACCAACTTTTTTTTTCTAAATGTCTCATTTGGCTTTAGTCGCGTACGCGCTGCGGTCGGAAGCACTCGCTCTTTTACTCGCGTGTGTGTACGTTACATTTGAAAATGCCGTCGTGTGTAATGAGATTTTGCTAAAGTAGTTAAACTATAGTAGGAAAATGACTAAAAGTTATGGAATCACTTCTCATTCATGAGTATTACAATATTACGTTTTATTTTCAATTTATAATAAATTCACAACAAATAATAGAGTGAATAAAAAATTGGCATTTAGCGAGTGTAAAAGAGAAGCATTATTGTGCGTGTTCAAAGACTAAAAAACAAAGTATCCAGATGGGACATTCGTAATAATAAAATACTGATGTGTGTTTTTGTCAAGTAATAAAAGTGATTTGAGGCTGAATCAACACAATATATTATTATTATCGAAATACAAAATCATAGTTACGTAAGTTACAAACATTGACGGATGATCAAAGTCCCTTCACTTGTTCTTGTTTTTCTCCTTTTAGTATTAAACAACTAAGTAGATTGTACTGCACAGCTTTCGCTGCCGACCCACCGTACCCCTGGCAGTACCCCTGGGGTATGGTGGGTCTTTCAAAGCTTAACCGTACTCCCAGATAATATTGTTGTGTAATTAGTTTATTAATTTCAGTTCGTTAATTTCAAGTTCTACTATTTTGTGTTATCATTCCCAGTATAGTAGTAGTATTGAACAATTCTATGATAGAACTGTCCTAATTCTATTAGCACAACTTGATGAGGAGAACAGAACTAATGGGATGAGTAATAGGAAATGTCGCAGTCTAGTTCTATGTATGTTTTTACAAGGGTATTCAATAGAACTACTGGAAATGATCCGTAGTGTCACGACATCGCGCTCATATATCCGAATAAATATGTTTTGTAGACGTTCATTTGTTTAATGTGTAAAAAAAATGAACGTCTACAAAACAAATGAACGCCTACAAAACAAATGACTTACAGAAAGTGATCAGCTATCGATAGTGATTGCAGAAAACAGGTGCATGCGATTTTCAACCTTATTGACATTAGTCAGAATTTATAATTTTATTACCCTAGTATTGCCAGAAAGCGAGAAAAAACAAAAAAAAAAGTTTGTCATGAATTGTCAATAAGGTCGAAAATCGCATGCACCTGTTTTTTGCAATCACTATCGATAACTGATCACTTTCTGGTAGTCATTTGTTTTGTAGACGTTCATTTGTTTTGTAGACGTTCATTTGTTTTGTAGACGTTCAATTGTTTTGTAGACGTTCATTCGTTTAACACATTTTTATAAATACATATTTATTCGGATTTGTGAGCGCGATGTTGTGACACTACCCTTGTAAAACATACATAGAACTAGTGGTAAATTTCCTATAACTGTTTCCCATTAGTTCTATTCTTCTCATCAAGTTGTGCTAATAGAACTAGTGGGAAAAAAGTATCACTAGTTATCTATCATAGAACTGTTCAATAGAACTAGTGGGAATGATTCGACAGCGCAAGGATGATGATGATGACGGGTCTTCAACAGTACCACAGATTATACCTATAGTATACAAAGCATTATAACCATTAGCAGTAATACCTAAACGTTTTATTCTCTAATTTATCTCCTTGTTGCACTATATCATCGTACTAGCGCTTGTCTTCGCTTGTCTAAAAATACAAAAACGTAAGTAGTAAGTCATTATCATACGAGAGATAACACTGTTCAGTTTAATGTCCACCTAGCACCTTGGTATAACACTACGATCATTTCAGCCAGGAGTACGGTTAAGCTTTAAAAGACCCACCATACCCCCAGGGGTATTGCCAGGGCTACGGTGGGTCCGCAGCGCACAGTTTTTATATTAACGTACTGTTTTAGGTTTCCATTGAATGAAATGTACTTTTTTAATAAATGTTATAAATAAATCACATCGACTTTTTATTTCCCTACCTTAAATGAATTAATCAAATTTACTTTGAGGCGAATTGAATTTACTCAAGACAGACAAAGTGATCATATCGCATCTGATTCAAATTATTGTTTGTGAAAGGGTCAGCATGATGTCACAATGCGCTTCGGTCCAGAGAGTATATGTTTATCTCTATTTCGCGCTTGCGATTAGATGTGCTATCTCACTTACACTTCTTATCTAATTCTTAGTGTGTCGTTTTGACATATTTATATTAGTGTGCGTAAGCTTTTCGCGATGCGTGCCACTCGTAAGCTCCGTCATGTTACCTTGTCAGTAACCTGTCTACGGTTTCTTACTAGAATGTCTATGGTTTGAACGATTGAGTTTGGAATACGAATTACTTTGTACTTTTGCGAAAACGTACATGCGGGGGTGGAGGGGGATTTTGCGGAGCAACGACGTACGTCCGTCCTCAATCACGCCTAGACAGGCACTGATGAACGGCCGGCGAGCGATATAATGCCAACATTTTGACTATTTTTTTTCTTGGAGAAAAATGATAACGAAATTACGAAATCTGTTTTTACCATTTATTTTAAAATAAAGAGCTGTTTCTATTGATAATACTTTCATATAAATTCATTATGGAATCTCTAAGCAGTACACGTTTAAAATTGTGATTTAGTGCCATGTTTGACAATTTTTTTTATCGAACCAATCATTCCAAATCGTGTTTCTATCTTTACGATTTACTAGAAGATATGTTCAACTTTTATACTTTAATTTTTATTCATTAAAAATATCATAGTTCATAGGACTTTCAGACGTTCAAAAATCTTAAAAAGTACTGCAACCTCGCCTTAAGATATATATCTCAAATCTACAAATCCATCGTTAGATCGAATATTAACCGGCCGTTAGAGTAAAAACTTCAGCTAAAGATTTCTTGACCTGAAATTATAAAAATTAAACCCTTTCGAATATAAACTACTCACCAAAGTCGAAAAAACATGATTGATTCGTTAAATCTTAAGATACTCTGTGAAATTTGGCCAATTTTATAAAAAATAAAAGAAACACTCAGTAAAAATGTAGCTCAACGGTCCAAATTAAACCATTTAAAGTATTTCTTAATTCGTTACGAAATCCACCGACTAATCGGGTCACTTCATAGCCGAAATAGTGCGACGAGAAAAAGCTTTAAATTACATAACTTTATAAACGTAACCAAATATTTGGTAATCAATAATTGGAGTAAGCACAAAGCAATTGCGATGAACCGATCACGACGATTTGGCAACCTTGAACGTTCAAAAAAAGTTCTGAGAAATAGTAGGATAAAAGTATTTTTCCACTAAAATTTCGGACAAGCAGACCTCGAAAGACATTCGTCGACCAAATTGGGCACGTCTTAGAAAACGGATAGGTCCAAAGCACCCGTAACAGGCAAGCATGTATGAAAAGACAGATGAATGAAGAGGAAGCGCGTGAGGATTATAAGGATAGAAGCCAGTGGCGTTCTGTTGTGCGGGTGTGTAAAGCCCTCTGTCGACCCCTTATGTTATGGATGTTATGTTATATTGTATGTTACATTTCGGGGAGGGGAAATCGCAATAGCGTTTTCACAGTTAAACAAAAAGAAATAAAAAGATGGTTAGTTGCTTTGCCTCAGTATCATTATAGATGATCGTCCTGTCATGTTTGACCAGCACTTTGGCTCACTGACGGTAGGTAGAGACAATAAGTACGTGGTGATGTTTACCGTTATGTCCTGGAGACGCGACGGTGGGTATGACGAGGTCCCGCCATCGTTTGACCAGCACTTTGGCTCACTGACGGTAGAGACAGTAAATATGTGGTGATGTTTACCGGTGTGTCCTGGAGACGCGACGGTGGGTATGACGAGGTCCCGCCATCGTTTGACCAGCACTTTGGCTCACTGACGGTAGAGACAGTAAATATGTGGTGATGTTTACCGGTATGTCCTGGAGACGCGACGGTCGGTATGACGAGGTCCCGCCATCGTTTGACCAGCACTTTGGCTCACTGACGGTAGAGACAGTAAATATGTGGTAATGTTTACCGGTGTGTCCTGGAGACGCGACGGTGGGTATGACGAGGTCCCGCCATCGTTTGACCAGCACTTTGGCTCACTGACGGTAGAGACAGTAAATATGTGGTGATGTTTACCGGTATGTCCTGGAGACGCGACGGTGGGTATGACGAGGTCCCGCCATCGTTTGACCAGCACTTTGGCTCACTGACGGTAGAGACAGTAAGTAGGTATGTGGTGATATTTACCGGTGTGTCCTGGAGACGCGACGGTGGGTATGACGAGGTCCCGCCATCGTTTGACCAGCACTTTGGCTCACTGACGGTAGAGACAGTAAGTATGTGGTGATGTTTACCGGTGTGTCCTGGAGACGCGACGGTGGGTATGACGAGGTCCCGCCATCGTTTGACCAGCACTTTGGCTCGCCGCGCGAGTGTGGGATCTGTCGTCTTCCGTCGGAGTTCATTTACGTGCTTGCCCAGTCGGGTGGTCTGCGGATTGTAATAGAATGCTATATTAGTATGCTGTACAAGAAATAAATGTTTGATATGGTAGGAGCCCTAAGAACCAAAATTGGATGTAGATTTATATTGAGACTTGTCCATACCCTATGATTACCTTACGTTTTTTTAGACTAGTCTCGTTGGTTTGATGGGCAAAATTTGTTAATACGAAAAATAAAGTAACTTTTATGAAATCTCATCAGCAGCATAGATTCGTAAAAGTTTTTTTTTCTATTACCTAAACACTTTGTGACAGTCTAAAAGCCTTCCGCTAATATACTGCCATAAATCTAGTATTTATTCAATTTAGAACTACAATCTTTTTGCATTTTCTTTCGTAAAAAATTGTTTTAAATGTATCCGTAAGCATAAGATAAGCAATAAACCACCTACAGTATAAAGCAGTAATCGAAATGTTTGATTAATCCAGATGGATCTTTCCGGTTTAGGGCGGCGAGACCGATAGGGCTATCGATCATTCTCATAACCAACATAACATATGCAGTTGGTGACTTGCAATCAATAGGGATCTATTTAGGATAGTTTTCCGGACTCGATTCCAGGTCTTTTCCTTTCTTATAAATCGTCCGAATGCCGATTTTTGTCCCGAGAGCAGTCCAAGACAAGACAGAACAGCGAGAGCAAGACAAGCGATGACCTATCCAAATGATAACCTCTGCAAACGTTGCTTAACTATGCCTGTCTATTACGAACGGCAAGTCTAATAAAGGAATTGGCGCTACCAAGTACTAAGAATAGATATATAAAAGACACCTAAGTGCAGTGGGGACTAGAAATCAATAGAGATCCATTAAAGAATAGGTTTCCGGACACACTTCTAGTACTAAAATATCAAATAGGTGTAAGAAGCTATGTAGGTCAAAGGGTCACAGTTAAATCCGTTTTCAGTACTAATGTCTGTATTTTTAAAAGACGATTGAGTAAAGATCGATAAATGCAAGAATATTCTAAAATATCATGAGACCGAATTACCTCCGTAAAACTGAGGCCCAAAGTTGTTCTGTGATATGCTTAGCTTGGAAATTGTGACACCATTAGGTAAAATTTGCTTCGAAATAGAAATAGGCAATTTAAATGTAAGAATTCTCTGGCTCTCATTTGTATGGACAGCTTTATAAGCATGCTATTTGGGCGATTCAGACATCAATTTACTGAAAAGTCTAAAAAGTCTCTAGCCAAAACAGACCATCTCTAATGGTTCATGAGTTGTGGTACCTACCATATAAGGGTAAGCTATAAGTTTTAGAATCACAGGTCGACATACAAAGGATGCTTGGAGCAGTAAGAACTTACGTTATCTAACGAAATACAGTAGTTGATAGGGTTCGTAGAATAATCTAGTGTAAGTATCGTAATGGACAGACAATCTGCAGGAGCGTCTACAGTCTTGAGCTGCTAAAGACGATGAGTTCTCGAATCAATAAGACGAATTTATAAATATAAACTACAGTCACACCTTTTTGAGACCACTACACCAGGTAAAAAATAAAGTGCTTGATATAGACCGGATGCAACAAGCGTGCTGTGTCTGGCCGAGACTAATGCTCAGCGTTGGACTATAACGATTTTTCAGAGCAGAATATTCGACAGTGACATTTCATTAGAGGACAATTTCGCACATTTTTTACAACATTGCTAACATGTCAAAGGCTACTCACCTCAAAGGCTTATTGCAGCCACTGCTCCACATTTTGGACTGGCTGGATTCCCGTTGGACCCTACGTCTGTTTTAATTTCTTCTAAAGCGCTATTACTTTTTTATGCTATTTGAACTCACCTCCAACAACTCTTTTGTGATATTGATTCTCTCCAATATGGATATAATTTCGTTGACAATATGCATGTCGACAACCTGAAAATTTAAATAATTACAGGTCAGTATGTATTTTTAACTATCCGGCCAGCTCAATTTATTTCAAAGCGCAGCGGTAATCGAAAACGCTGCTTTAGTGCATAAGTCGAAATCGGTAAAAATAACGCAGTTTTTCCAAACAAACGGATGTTTGGGCTGGAAAAAATAACTTGAAAAGAGAAGATAGTCTGGAATATGTGCCTTAGTGTTCAGTAGATTTACGAAATGTTTTTAAACTACTACGTAATCTTTATTTAGTACTGGTAGTAACATCGGTCGATTCTCTCTCGAAAACATTATCTGACACCTCCCATATTTTTGCCATACAACTTTAGAAAACAATGACCATATAGACATTTTCAAACGTGCCATTATACTATATCTATCTCCAATTTCGCGATACGAGCCTCACGAATGACTGGACTATAGGAGCCATTCATCCGCGAGGCGCAATCAATAGCAGAAATGGACACTAGGTCAGACCTCTTGAAATTAATGGGAAATGGAAAATTCCGGCCAGTGAGCTTTAGAATAAAATGTTAGTTTAAACCTTTTTTGTAATACGAAGGAGGTCCGTTGGTAACAGAGAGCTATTTCGTCCTACGCTCTGGCGCCCTCTGACTTTAAGTGTTCCCTTTTTATTGACTACGGTTTCTGTGCGTCTGACTGCTGAACTTTTTAAGCCAGATTCAAAGCTTTAACAAGTTGTCCTTAGAGACAAACTGTGTAACAATAGGTTACGGAACGCCGCCTCCACATGTCTATTTTAGTCAGCTAGCAGATACGTCGATATCGGTTGGAACGAAATAATATGCCAATTTAGACAAAGTCTCGGAATTTCAGGCGAGTCCAGGCAAAAGGTAACGATTTGCAGCTTAAATATCAATGAAATGTGCACAAGTTGACATTGAAATACATTTTGCTGCACTAGTGGACTCAATCCCTTGTAAAAACACGTGAATTCAAAATATTTCCTCTGTAACGGTGAACAGTAGACGTGATAAAAATGCATCGGAATTTTGTTCCTCGATCTACTTTTAATACATCTATTCCACGATTTACTTTTATACAAATTCGTTGGAAAACTGAAGTGAGTCTTTAAAAAAACGCGGAAATACAAAAACATTAATGTAGAAAAGATTATAAACATTGTTCGACAACTCAATGGCAAAATTTCAATGTTATTTCCAAGTTGGTGGTTTATGGTATTGCTAAGATTTACGACGTTCCGCAATCAATGAGGTAAAAAATAACAATAACCGTTTCCTATGATTGTGGTGTTTGAACGCCGCTGTACATGTGATCGACAGTGCGAGTTTGATGCCCGAGCGATGTAGGCATATGGGAAATATATATAATAGGGAATTAAAATAAAGATTTTTTTAATTATTAGGTGAAGAAGAAACAATTATTTTATCGCTTACGGAATCATTCTGAACGTTGCGAAATGGTTACTGTTTTTTTCTAAAGTAATGGCCATAGTGGGCCGCAAGCGATCAATAGGTAATAATTGAATACGCGAGAAAGCAATGGCGCATGCCATGGTTTCGATCCCGAGCCCCTTTAAGTAGTCTGCCGGTAACACCTTAGGACTATCGCTGCGCCACTTGTTTTGTAAACTAAGCCGCCAATATCTCGATAGAAAGCAAGGTCGCATGAATAAACCATGAATACGCATTAATCAACAAAGCTCCGGATTAAAAATGTGGCTTAAATTGCCACAAAACTAAGGAAATCATCATAAGCAAATTATCGGAGAACTGATTTTGTGATAATTACAAAATGTACAGAAGTATTTTTAAGATGACACCAGTTATAGTGTTAAAGTGTAGAACAATGTTTTACAGATGAAAATTCATAAAGCTGTTTCTGGGTCAAGGCAAACTTTAGAAAATTTTAAATGATATAATCACCAGCAGTGATTAGAATGACATTCTATTCAGTTGCAACATAAAGACTAAAAATTACGTGGCAACTGGTCAATTAGTCAAAATAGTCTAGCAGTATAATAAACACGAAGTATACAAATATTAGTAACAATCATTTGTGGACCACACGCAAAACTTTTTAGGATCGAACCCAGAACGCTCGACGCAGTTCGAACGGCGCACTATGGTTCGTCTAGAACAAGCTAGCTAGACAAAAACAACTCTTAAATTCCTGGAAGTTAATTACTATTACGAACTCATTACCCCTATACATTGAGGATTACACCTATTAATTATCAATACTACCCTCATTAAGAGCGTCATTAAGGTATGTTTATAAGATGTTGACTATTTAAAGGGCATTCATTTGCATTTTTACATCATATTTGATAGCATTGTTTATGTCACTAAAAGAAATTTGTGAAAGTGTTTTTGTGATGGATTGTATACGTAAGGGTAAGTAGTTATATTTTATTTCATTTTCAACATGGGAACTTCATTCTTTAGTCTTATAAAATGAAATGTTTGAATTTTCACCCACTTTTTTACTCATTTTTTCAAATTCATCGGTCAAATAATAACATGTCCCCACTTGTCCCCACCGTAGAACCTATCATATACGATTCTCATAAGTGTCTAGTAGTTATACGTAAAAAAATTCATTGCGATATATTTGCACAACTAATTTTTATTTATTTTTTTCTTTCAACAGTTTTTACCGTCTCAAGAATGGATTTTTTCGAAGAATGGCTGAAACACCCGAAGGAAACGCGGAATGAGGAGCTCTTTCGGTTTATATCTTTGAAATATAATTTTGATAGTGTCACGGAGCAGTCTCTGCGAGATATTAAAGTACTAATCTCAAGATATTCAACGAAATTTGCTGAAAAGTGGAGCAGCTGTGGAAGAAATCGAGAGCGATTTCTACAAAAGTATTCGACGTGGCTGGAGGGTCTTGACATATCTTTCGATGTGTCCGTTTATTTATCTCTGCCAACTACATCTGGAGAACCGGGACCCGGAAGACCTACTAAAGATTTTGAACATTCTAGTCTCAAAACGAAGAGACGACGTGTAGACGATCTATTACAGTCCAGAAGTGCTAGTGAATTAATTTACGCCGCTGAAGTGTCAGCTCGAATCTCGGGTCAGAGAAGTGTAGCACGTCAAATTAAAGATGTGACTAGTGATCCTTCAATAACCAAGACCACGAGTGAAGAAAGTGCCCCCAGGAGTTTAACAAGTGAGGAAGCTTTAGCGTACTACGTTGATAGTAAATCAAGTAGCCATAGCTATAAGCAGACTCGGAAGTGGAGTATTAAAGCTGGACATAAGGTGTTTCCGTCAATGTACAGTGTTAGAAAGGCTAAAATAGCCTGCTACCCGTCAGGTGAACAAATTACAGTCAATGAAACGCATGCTGAAATCAAAGTTCAGGCAATTCTTGATAAGACTGCCGAACGTTTAGTTTCAGCACAACAAGAAGTTGTTCATAGTCTGTTACCTTGCACGTCATTCACATTAATCAGTAAATGGGGTTGTGATGGAAGTTCCGGTCATAGTATGTACAAACAAAAATTCACTAATTGTGACGATAGTGACGAGTTTTTATTTGTATTTTCTTTCGTTCCTCTTCAATTGAAAGATGAAAGTGGTAATATTGTGTGGCAGAATCCTCGGCCCTGTTCTACAATGTATTGTCGGCCAATAAAGTTTATCTTTTCTAAGGAAACGAAAGATTTTACGATTTCGGAAACCAATAAGGTTTTAGAAGAGATAAACGCTTTATTGCCGACAACCTGCAAGGTGATGGAGACCGAAGTATCTGTCACACATGTTATGCTTTTAACAATGATTGACGGAAAAGTTTGCAACGCTCTGACCGAAACTTCTTCCTCACAAAAATGTTTTATTTGTGGGGCAACTCCAACAATGATGAATGATCTGTCAAAAGAGTTTGCTGCGGACAAAGATAATCTTGGTTTTGGTTTGTCTACGTTGCACGCTTGGATAAGGTGCTTTGAATGCTTGCTTCACATTAGCTATCGACTAAATATAAAAAAATGGCAGTTAAGAACAGCCGAAGACAAAGCTAGTGTGAAACAACGTTCAGATGACATTAAAAAACGATTTAAAAGCGAAATGGGCTTGATTGTAGACAAACCAAAACCAGGGTTCGGTAACACTAATGACGGGAACACCGCGCGAAGATTTTTTGGAAATCCCGAGGCTAGTGCCGATATTACAGGGTTAGATGTTTCACTAATACAAAAATTTGGCATACTACTTCGCACTTTATCATCGGGATATGATATAAATATTGAAAAATTCGTTAACTTAGCTCAAGAAACTAGACAACTTTATGTAAATCTCTATTCATGGTATTACATGCCCGCTACTGTCCACAAAATACTTTTGCACAGTGGCGAAGTAATTAGATCGTCCCTTCTACCTATAGGCCAGCTTTCCGAGGAAGCACAGGAAGCTCGGAATAAGGACTGCAGAAGATTTCGTGAGCACAACACACGAAAGCGATCACGGGAGGCTACGAATAGAGATTTACTTAATATGTTATTGATAACATCTGACCCTGTAATAAACGGTTTACGAGAAGTTCCTCGGAAGAAAATAGGTACGCTTCCAACTGAAGTATTAGATTTAATTGTCCCACCTAGCTGTAAGGAACAAAATGTTAATATGATTTCTACTTTTCATAGTTCTGCCCCTCACGATCATGACTATTCAATGGATGATTCATCTGATGATAGTGATGATAATGAGTAATAGATTTAGTTCTTAGATATTTTATGCATCTGTTATTAGATTTTATAGCGACGTCGAGGGATAAATCACTTTATAAAATGTTCAAAAAATATATTATACACATATGCCCGATAAATGTTTTTTTTTTCATGATACCAGCTCAAATGACAAACTGCCTTGAAAAAAGTACCAAAAACCTTATATCTTTGCTTATTAACCGCATCTAGACATAAAAATCAAATAAAATAATTTTGTCTAGCTAGCTTGTTCTAGACGAACCATAGTGCGGCGAGGCCACTGCTTGAACCACTGCGTCATACGTGCAGTCATAGTATTTATTATCGAGCTGCTCAGTGCTACTCTGCTTATCGCTTTGAAGTGTCGGGAAAGCGAGTCCGAAATAATGTGTGACAATGAGAAAAAAATTGACTGATTGTATTTGCTCTGTGGAAAAGCTGGAATTCTGTCATATCTGGTTACCAGTAAAATGACATCAATAATAGACCAATGTGGCTTATTCTTGATATTGAAACAGTACCTCAACATAATAAGATTTTTAAAGATCACATTGCATGTCAAAACAAACAATCACAAATACAAGTGCCATGGGGAGCAATTGAAGAAAAAGTTCACTGAAAGATGTAGTGATAAAGATGACAAAAACCTTGAAAAACAGATGGAATAGTAAAAACCATAAAATATACTATAAACTCAAAAGATGGAATGGTAAAGCTATCAAAACGTAAGTGATGAAAATAATAGGGACAGATGAGGGGAATGGCAGACTCACAAAAAAATCTTAAGAAAAGAACACAAGAAATCAAGAAATGCTGTTAATAATCAGTACCTAAATATCCAAATGATATAAGATCTTGCTTCATACATTCAATAGTGTCTTATCAACACAATTGTCAAGGTTTTCTAAGGCTGGCTTGATTTTAATGTAAATGTATGTGTTGACTGCCTATTATGATTACTTTCAATCTGTATGTCTCAATAGGTACAGTAGCTGCCTATATTTTTCTGCATAGGTATATTTTGTTAGTAGCAATGCATTTTAAGAAGATGTCTATCTCAATGTTTCTTTATAAGTAACATTTTCTTTCCAGTTTAGAATCTTAGACAGAACTTGTGCAGTGTAACCAAATGTTTTAACCACTATTAGTAAGACTAATAATACTGTGGGATTTCACCCGATATTACCAACTGAGACTTCTACTAGAGATCTTGGCAATTCAGACCTGATTAATTATAGTCAATTAGCATCAAACCTTGTAAGGTATATCAAAAGCAAAAAGTAATCATAGTTCACAAATAAGATGATGGAGCTAAGACTGCAAATGTTTCATCAAAATATGATCCAAATTAAGCTAAAGAAGTCACTCACATAAGTTAAAAGTGTTGGCAAAGCTGTAAATATCAGACAATAATCAAGAAAACAGAAAAACAAAAACTATGAGTGACACACTAGTTACAAAAAAAGAAAATCTATGAAATATGAAATAACAATGATTTTTATGCTAGCAATTGCTAAAATAATATTGGCGCAGCTCAAATCCTTAATCAATCACTCAAAAAAGCTGGCATATGTTTTTAAAAATAAAGAAAAATGTTTCTAACAAACAGTGTTACTGAATCCTTTACTAAAATAAACTAAAAGTTATGTTAAGTTGTAATTTGTGAAGAATCTAATAAACTAAACAAAATTTTCCTGTTTTATTATAGGCTTGCGATTTATTTATAAACTCATGGATAATAACAATACAGTCAGGTTACTGCACCTAATCATGTTCTTTCATAATAAGTTACTTATTTAAAGTAACTAAAACCAGCGAAAATTATAGATAATTATATCCAGACATTTTTGCTACTTTTAGTTGCAGTTCCATTCTCCATTCTGCTTAGAACAGCTAAGAGCATAAATAACTTAAGAAAAGAATAAAGTTTATTTCCACTAAGGTCATAATAATCACCATCCTGTTTGCATCCAAGACTTTCGGTGTGGAGACCAGGGACCGCTTTCTATTCTAGCCACATTTAACGGAATATTCTTGTATCCACAAATTGGTCAAGGTATATTTATGATCTACTTGTAAAGCTCTTGTTAATCATGTAGGCTTCAATAATCAGTTTGCAAAATTTCTTTACACTTTCAATGAAATTTAATTAATATTTTTATGATGTAACAATACCTAATTTTTTGAAACTGTACACAGAAAATCTCAAAAGATATAATTGTATCCCATGTCAATCCTTAACAAGCCCTTACCAGTTTAATAATGACTGATAAGTTGATTAGGGCAAGGACAACTGTTAGAATATTTCCGTAAGTTAAATTTGATCAGTATGAAACCGTACATTGTATAAGTAGTAATGGGTATTTCTCATTATAATATATCATTATGCCATAAACTTATTTGATTTTATATACTTAATACAACTGTATAATACTAAGTATTGCTATGAATTGTTTTCTTCAATTTGCTACAAGATATTCTTCTGTCTTTTGCATAGTTGTCAAAAAGATGTAATAATGAAATGTTATGCTACTCATAGCTAGATATTTCAAATTTTAGAACACTTAAAAATGCCTTTAAAGAATTTCCATTCTTATGAATTCTATTTGCCAGATATTTAAGCCTATAAGTATACCTATTTTTTTTTATTTTGACATGACATTGGTAATCATTGGAAAAGGCCATGGAATGAGTATCTTCTGTATATTCTGTAAGACAGTACTTCAATATTACTTCTAAAGCAGGGATTCCCAAAGTGGTTGATATCGGTTCGATCACTTTGGGAATCCCTGGTCTAGAGTCTTGTGAAAACTTGTGTTAATTTGATAGGGGTCGATTTTTAGACCTCGTCGACCCCCAAAATCAGTTTTCGTTTACGTCGACCCCTAGGAAACTTTGGGAATCCCTGTTCTAAAGTCATTGACTTATGGTTGAAACTTAAGTGTTAATGACCTTATGTAACTGTAGCTACATAATTAGTGCAAAATATATTTTATCTCTTTCTGATAAAACAAATTTGCTCTATCTGGACGTCAATGTTAGAAAATTTTTCATATAACTATACAATACCATCTGTTCGTGTTCGTCAGAATGAACGGTCACTAGGCGTATTTAACGTCGAATGTATGCCTAACAATTGCTTCCCTATTGCTTCTATTTGCTTCCTATTCTCAAAAAATTGCTTCCATCGTATTCTAGAAGAAAAAAGCATTTTAAGAGTGACCGTTCATTCTGATGTCAGGACGGCCGGTCATCGAGTCGTAGTGTACTTGTTAAATAGAATTATTGAAATTCGCGGTGGCCATTAATTACTTCCCATTTGCTTCTCTCAATATTTAACAACGATAATACTGTAACTATCACGGCAGTAAAGATATCGACAAAAGTGTTGTGTAACAATATTTTTAGTGCCTGACAAAAAATAAAAGCAAACCTCTTATTTAACATTGCAGTTACGCTTGATTAGGCGATAAACCTATGGTATTGTACCGGTAGCCTACAGCTAAGTATTATGTTATTAATAAAAAAAATTGTTTAAAACTATAACCCGACTACGTAAAAAAGGGGTCTAAAAATGTCGAAACAAGAAAACAGCTCAGAGCCGTGGTCGCACCTATTGTATGCCTAAGGTAGGTGCCATCTGATGTACACTTGTATATAAAATAGGCGCGACCACGGCTCTGAGCTATTTTCTTGTTTCGACATTTTTAGACCCCTTTTTTACGTAGTCGGGTTATAGTTTTAAAGGTACTATACCATAGATTTATCGCCTAATGAAGCGTAACTGCAATGTTAAATAAGAGTTTTGCTTTTATTTTTTGTCAGGCACTAAAAATATTGTTATACAACACTTTTGTCGATATCTTTACTGCCGTGATAGTTACAGTAATATCGTTGTTAAATATTGAGAGAAGCAAATGGGAAGTAATTAATGGCCACCGCGAATTTCAATAATTCTATTTAACAAGTACACTACGACTCGATGACCGGCCGTCCTGACATCAGAATGAACGGTCACTCTTAAAATACTTTTTTTCTTCTAGAATACGATGGAAGCAATTGTTTGAGAATAGGAAGCAAATAGAAGCAATAGGGAAGCAATTGTTAGGCATACATTCAACGTTAAATACGCCTAGTGACCGTTCATTCTGACGGACACATCTGTTCCTCTCAATTCTATACTGCTAGCATCAAATCTTTAGCATTTTAAATAATCTTTAAACTTATTGGGGATAAGGAGGTTGAAAGATTAAAAGGATTATTAAAAAACATTCCTTAGTTGACATCTACAACATAAAAGAATCTACTGTCCAAATTTCATGTTTTTAACTTCTGTATTTTAGGCTCTGTGTACCTGAATAACAAACTGAAACTTACATACATATATGTTTGTATAAGTAGGATTACATTATTAGCATAATACTAAAAGGATTAATCACTTAATCAGTATCTAAGTATCTGAATATTCAACAGATAGCTCTTCTAACAGGCTATAGGCACATAAAGGAAAATATTTAAATGTAAACATCTTATAGGCGCCTCCATATTAACATAACAGTCGATAGTCTCAGTTTATTGACCCTACTTTGCTAACACTACCTAATTAAATATTTGAACTGCTAATCACTATGCATGTCAAATCAACTTAAATTAGTACTGAACGGACCTTAACTTGATAAATACACTAGACTACCTATGTGAATTATACACATTAATATATAAAATCCTTGCGTTACTGACTGACTGACAGACACGCTACAGCCGAAACTATTGGGCGCAGGAAGCTGAAATTTGGCATGTATGTTCTTTGGGGACCGTAGGGGTGCACTAAGAAGGGATTTTCCGAAATTCCCACGGGATCGGCCAAAAAGGGTAAATTAAAAAAAAATGCAGGCGTAGCTGCTGGCGTCCTCTAGTTATACACATAAACCTTTCATGGGAATCAATCTATCTATAGATGACAACTGTACAAAAATCTTTGGGTGGTTTTTGAGTTTATCTTGTCCAAATATACTGACAGGATGAAAAGGGGATTTCATTTTATACATATGTATTATAGAAGTATTAAATGTGTGTTGGTTCTGTTTCTATATGAGTCAGCATTTTGCAACACTTTGAATATTTGTGCAAGATATAATATGCATCAATGCGGTCACCACATTACACCATGAAAATTATTGTGCTTTGCTTAAAAACTTTACTACCATAAACAAAATACTTTTTATCTCAATTTATATTTAGAAATGAGAAAAACAGCTTTCATAACAACTTCGGCACTGCTTCTACTTTTGCCATTGCATAATTTTTGCAATCTTAAACTAGACCCATTCATAATATAGAAATATAGATTAGTTTTAAAATTCCACAAATTAGCCATCAACCTGTCCTATTCCAGTGCTGGATAAAGACTTCTACAATGGCATGCTCACTTTATAACAAACTAAGTGAAATTGATTATGGTAATACTGAAACTATTTTCAACAGGTAACTCTTATCCTAGGGCAATCCCTAGGATAGTAGTAGTTAGTTATTTTGAATGATAGAATTAATTGAGTTATTTGTTAATTAATAGTTTAAACTTGAAGCTGTCATGAAAGTGTAAATTGTGAAAAATCTTTAGAAATATTATTTTTATACAGTAGGCGCTTAATCCGGTGCTCGCCAACCCGGCACGCTCAGTAGTCTGGCCGTCAGCGACTCAGGTAACCCACTGAATAATCCAGCATTTTATACAACCAAATGCCGGATTACAGAGCAGTTAGTCTTTTATTGTGGATACCTGTTTATATTTATGTATAAAGCTTTTACTTCCCATACAAATTCAATAATCCAGCATTTGCAATTATCAGGCATCAACAAAAAATATGGCTGCCAGATTACCAAGCGCTTACTGTATATTGTGAAGTTGAAAATTGCAGATATGAGATAGCACATAGCAGCTGATTTATAAAACTTGCCTAAACTTAGCATTATCAAATATTGCTCATAGTTTAGAGGTTTATTCTAATTGATAATCCTATTCATTAAGTATAGTGGCGCAATTGCAATATTTGTGTAAAGTCAATCCAAAGTATAAATGTAACTGACCTACTCAATATCCTATAAATTCTTACATACAAGACATAGTAGAACTAAACTAATAAATTCTTTGAAAAAGAATACATAGTATGTAGAACATCCCCTCAGCAAGTAGTAAAAACTCAAATACTTTTTTCCAATAAAAACTCATTTTCTATTTAACAAAACCTATAATCAATTCTAGGTTTTGTACAGATATAACTTGTATATTGTGTCACCACAGCAATCATTATCATCAAAAGCGCCAAGATATAGATACATTCTCAAGTAAACATAATAACTGTACCGCACATATGGAACATGTAAGCAATCAGCTGAGCCATTCATGACCACTGTCTGCATTTGCATATATTAATTCTAAAGCAGTTGTTCTACTTTCTTTTCAAACGGACATAATTCTACACCAACGTGTTGTATTCTCCTTTAGCAAAATTCTTTACTAATAGTAAACTAATAAGTAAGAACTAAGAACTATTAAATGTACTACTTGTAAATTACTTGAACTGTTGTACCAACTTCATCAGCTAAATTTACTATGGGTTATTTACAAGTTTGCAGTAACTCATGTCATTAACTAAATGGTAATTACTTAACTAATTTTAGTGTTTACGGTTAAGTGAAGTTGTATGTTAAAGTTGTAATAACCTCATTTGGATCAGCTGAAATTTAATAGTTCAACTATTTACTAAATAAATGTGTATAGAGAATATTGTTTAGAAGTTAAGGTAGTGTATTAAGTTTGAGCTAGTAAGCTAAATGCTAATGAAATGACTGCCTCCTCATGTTTAGAAAAAGCGTTCTAGAACCTAACCTAAACTTTACACTAAGGTCTTTCAGTATTGTTACCTAACCAAAACAAACTCTAAAGAAACAAATAACTATAGTTTATGGCAACTCGGGACAAAATCAAACAAGGAAAGAAACAGAACTGATGAAGTGTCTATCATCTACTACTGAATCATTAATCATGCCTCTTGTGATAACAAATATACAGATAATAATTATCAATGGTTTGAAACAGCCCCAAACAGCTGTCAAAACATCAGTTACATGTTTAACATAATACAGTGACCTGCACCCACACTCCTTAGCAACAGGCAAAGACCAAAAAATAACACGAGTGTGCTAAATAATCACTAAAATACCATGCCAATGGTTATTACACAACCTGTAAATTAGTACAGATGGTCATATATGGTCAATGGAGATAAAATGTGCGTGATGAGGAGCAGCATACGGCACGCGGAGGCGCCAGGTGCCCGCCACACCACCTATAGCTATGTTCGTACTCACGTAAGGTCAATCGGTACAAAAAACACATATTCGCAGCAGCCCATTCGCTTAGTCACAGCGAAGGAGAAGATAAACGGGAAAGGTCGCGCGTGGCACAATTCCATACTTTCACATTGCAAAATTTTTGGCACTAGGGACGGAGGGACGAGGCGGCGGGCTGGCGACGTCAGTGGCCCCTCTAACTCGCAACGCTCACGTATCCACACGGTCCGTTCCTGCTCCGCGAATCGCACTATATTCCGATTTATTGTTTGGACGGTTGTAGACACATCTCGTGATCTTAGCACTGCACAAGGCACTCCCGAGGCAACCTCGCGAGTGGCCGAATCGCAACATCGAATCGGGTGTCATGGGCTCGTGGACCGTTTTCGTATCTCGACTACTTTATCGGACTTACGATCATCAAAACTCTGAAACTTACATTGTAATTGTTATCCAACGCATTCAGAAGTCGATTACTTAGTTCATGAGCGTTATTACTCATTTATAAACGAAAATATTTAACTAAATACGACGAACGTGTCTTCGGCTGCGTCGTAATGGCGGACCGACGACTACGTATGCCCGTGCCAGGGCATTTTAGCCGAATAATTCAACTGATATCTACCGAGGCGACGCACACTCGTGTTTTTCCGTTTCTTTTGACGGAACAACTTTATTTTGACATATTCTGTCACTAGATGGTGCGACTTGTTAATTGAAAAACGTAGTTTATATTGATTTATATCCATCAATATTTTAACAGAGTTTATATAATTTCTTAAAAATTACGATAAATACATAATCTTGTCATATTACCATTAATTATATGAACCTTATTTCATGTAAGTTACATGAGATTGGCAACATTTTAATGTCATTTTTGTTCTTTTTTTAGATGGTAAGGATTTTAACTTTCTGTTTTAAAATGGCAGCGATAGGTGGCGCTTTTTATATATTTTTTTTAATATATTAAAAAAGGATGAAGGATTCATTTTCTATTTTTACGGGGATATGTTTACCTCACGTTTACCTGAGGCACAAAATTAGGTGAAAAGTATTAATTACATTAGGTAGTTTCAAATATCGAGTTACTTTTATTTCAATAGGTAAGTACCCATAAGTACCTTTGGACTTTTCAATAAAAAAAAATATTTATTTGAAAACAATTGAAACTAAAGTTTCTGATTATAGTCACACAAGGAAAATGAGATTATCTGTGCTAATACTAAATATTTTCGAATATTTTCGTACAGGGATATTACGACTGCTGAAGGGATTGGAACGCAGTTCTAGGGCTACCAGCTTAAAAAATTTAAATACCATTTACACTTCAAACTTTTAAACAAAACAATAACATAGGGGTGGGGGTGCAAAACTAAAAGCTCGTGGTAGATGGCGCTCGAAGCGACTTTACCTTGTTTACATATTGTGTCAAATGTATACTTACGATTTTCCGAGAATATTTTGTGATAAACGTTGTAAAATGTACTCCTTATTGTCTTTACGTGAACTTAGAACTGAGCTCCGAAGGAGAAATGCGTTGAAGTCTGGATAAAAGTTGCTTTGATCAAAAGGTGAGCATTCTAAATATGAGAGGTAATCTTTCGTATTCCAAACATATTTAACATTTTTATGGAAATAAACATGTTTGATTGGGTATCGGGTTCGAAACCACGGCGCGCACCAATGACTTTTCTGAGTTGTGTGCGTATTAAATTGTTAATTATCGCTTGTCCCGTGCCTCTGAGAGCTCGTTAAGCTGTCGGTCCTGGTTGTCATTAATATCTTTGACAGTCGTTATATGGCGTCAGTACCTCTAAATAAAATGACACTAGTCTAAACCATGGAATATCACTATCCCTTCGGATTGTGGATGTCAGACAGGCAGTCACTCCGTGGAAAAGCTAATATTCAGTCAAATCCGGTTTGACTAGTAAGCGGACTCCAAACTGGGATAACGCTAGGAGGATGATGAGAAAGAAGTTCTTAGTATATAAGAATATGATGTAATGAGTCCCTCTAGTCTCCCTTGTTTGACCGAAAGGAATATGACAAATTTTCACTTCCCAAAAATTTTTTCGCATAATTTCATTTGCCAAATTATTACTTAGCAAAAAATCTATTCACAAAAAATTGTTACGCAAACCTAATGTTTGGGAAATGAACGTTTAAACTATAACTTGTTTACCAACTAGTACTTTTAACATTTTTTATTTAATTAAATATTTCAGTTGGAATAACAGTTTTTACGCAAAATCAATAATTATCCTAATCTAAATAAGCTAACCTACTAAAAAAATCTTTTTTTTTTTCTATTAATGCAAGTCGTTTCTGGCACTCGCCAGCCGCTGCCGCGGCACCGCTCGCTTCGCTCGCTCGGCTCGGGCGTAGGAGGTCACAGTTCTAACCTAACCTAACCTTACCATTTTTTTATACTTAGCCTACTCTAACTACTTCCATAAATAAATTAACATCACCAAACGTTTATTGTCTGAAGATTGTTTGCTGTAATAAATCATTTGATTAAAGACCAAATGCCATAATGACATTGTTCTTGGTGATATTTTGGCAAGTAAAAATTTTATCAAATCCAAATATGCGTACTAAAATCATTCGAAATATTGCAATGGTATTTTTATTTATTTTTTATTTATTTATTTATTTATTTGGGATAGACAAACAGTTACATATTGTGTCTTAAAACTAATCTTACATAATATATAGATATAAATATGCAACTCGCACCGTTATCCACAGCTTATAATTAATTAATATTATATTATGTATTTTTAACATATTAATTACATTACATTTTTGTTTATGAATTACAAAAAGCAGTCATGTGATTCTATCAACTCATTAGTTTTCATTTTCTGGATTAGAGCGCTACGAAATCTGTTATGAGACATAGCAAACATATCTAAAGCAGTAAAATATTTGTTGTAGTTATTACTCATTCGACGCAATGGCGCACGGATTCCAGCATTAGTTCGACATGAAGTGACAACAAAAAGTGGGTGTGTGCGCACCTCCCGCCTTATAACTGTTCGGGGCACAACATAGCACAGTCTATTAGTTAAACAAGCGCATTCATATCTGTTGTTACACAAGTCAAAGAGTAGCATCATCTCGAGATATAGCCTTCTGGACTTCAGAGTCATCAGTCTATATTTTGCAAGTAAATCTTTGTAAGAGCAGTAGTTCTTGAAACATCTATAATGCATAGATCTAAGAAATTTACGTTGTACCTTTTCCAAACTATCTATATATTTGTTGTAATATGGGTTCCACGCGACTGTAGCATATTCGAGCTGTGATCTTATCAACGATTTATAAAGGTGAGTGTAGGTGCTTACGCGTTTAAATTCCTTTGTTGACCTCATCACAAAACCATACATACGATAAGCATTGTTAATTATATTGTTAATATGTAGATCCAAGTGCAATTTGTCATCAAGTAACACCCCAAGATCTCGAATTGAAGTTACCTTAACCAAAAATGTTTCATCTAAATTGTAATTGTATGAAAAGCAATTTTTATTTTTTGTGAACGTAATGGTTGAACATTTAGATAGGTTTAAATGGAGTTTGTTTCTTGTACAGTATACCGATAACCTGTCCAGATCCTCCTGTAACAAATTACAATCTTGGTGCGTTTTAATAGATTTGAATATTTTCAAATCATCAGCATAGAGTAGGAATTTCGAATGCTTAAAACACGCACCAATATCATTTATAAAAAGAATAAACAAAAGAGGGCCTAGAATGGATCCTTGGGGCACGCCAGATGTAATTTTGTCAGTTATTGATGTTGACTGGTATCCTTTAATTACAACATTTTGAGACCTATTTGTTATGTATGACGCGAACCAACGGAGTAGGTCACCCCGGATGCCATTGAAGGCTAATTTTCTCAAAAGTAAATCATGGTCCACTTTGTCAAAAGCTTTTCGAAAGTCGGTGTAAACTGCGTCAACTTGTACTTGTAGATCTAAGTTATTAAATAAATAGTCAGTAAATATTAATAAGTTAGTGGTAGTTGACTTTTTCTTTATAAAACCGTGTTGCTGCTCTATAATGATGGAGTATAACGTCTTATGAATTTCGTTAAACACCAGTCTTTCGAAAAGCTTCGACAAAGTGGACAGAATAGAAATAGGACGGTAGTTCTCTACATTTTGCTTCAATCCCGACTTATGCACAGGGGTTATATTTGCTCTTTTCCATATGCCAGGGAAAATGCCCTCAGCTAAACATTTATTAAATATAATATTGAGGGGTATAACAATACTACTTGCTGTTTTTTTAAGGAAATAGGGTGGTATACGATCAGGTCCTGGCCCTTTGCTACAATCTAATGATCTTAATTCCTTTAGAATTTGGTGACTACTAAATGTTATACTTGAAATAATAGTAGCATTTTCCCCACACTCGGTAGGAGGCACCCATTCACTTAAACTTAGATTAGATGTTTCGTAAACCGATTGAAAATATGTCATAAACATGTTACATATCTCCCCTGGACTACTAGAGCTTTGGTCTTTATAATACATGGTGGCTGGAATACCGACATTACCCTTACGATGTGAAATGTAACTCCAAAGATATTTTATATTATTTTTGATATTGTCTTGGATAGAATTAATATATTTACGATAATCATCTCTACATAAAGCATCAAACCTGCGCCTAAAAAGTGAAAATTGTTCGTAATCCGAAATGTTACCGTAGGATTTCCACTTCACCCAGGCCTTGTTTTTATTATTAAAAATTCTTATTAATGACTTCGAGAACCAAATTGGATATTTGGATGAGCGTGATATAGCCATAGGAGTATGAGATTTTATGATTTTAAAAATTGTTTCATAAAATATATTCACACATTCCTCGGCACATAGTCCATGAAAGAGCATATCCCAATCCGTGTTATCTAACTCTTCATTAATGCAGTCGTAGTTTGCCTTATAAAAGTTATATTTTTTAATTTTTGCTGGATGCATTAGCTGCAGCGAAGGTTTATATTTAATAACAGTGCAGAAAGGAGGATGATAATTGTCAACTGGCAACAATACGTTTGAGGGTGAAAATGTAGGGCAGTCATTATTACTAATCAATAAATCTAGTATGTTACCCCTATCATTTTTAAAGCTATTAAATTGGTAAGCATGCATAAGAGACAAAAAGTTTGCTATATGCTGACAAACAGAGGAATTACCGGAACAGATCAATGCTAACTCAGTCTCAGAATTAACTGCCGGCAGCCACTCGATATAGGGTAGATTAAAATCACCAAAATAGAAAAAATTGTTATACGAAAAAGTTTCAATAAGAAATTGCAATTTATCGAAGTAGGTAAGGTAAACGTCCTCAGGTGTTTTAGGCGGAAAATAGGCAACGCTAAATATATACTTATCATGGCCCTTGCCAGGTAACTGTATGATTATGTGTTCTATGCATGAGCAAAACGCAGAATCAAAAGTTACACATGTAGAACGTAAATTCTTTAACACTGCTATTAGGACTCCTCCTCCGTCTTTCTTGTTTGTAGCTAAACGGTCTCTATCACACCTATAAACAATATAGCGCCGATCAATAAATTCAGTATCAAAGATTTGTGGTGTTAACCAAGTCTCAGTAAGTATAACAATATCATAACAATTCGATAGGATATTCATGTACATCATATTTAGTTTGGATCTAATGCCCCTACAATTTTGGTAGTATACCGTTATATCATGTAACATAGTGGATGTCGCAAACGTATAAGCCGTAATATATGTGTAGTAAAAGTAAGTACGACTAAATAAACGCTAAGAAAGACCACAGCAAACCAAAACTGCTCCAAGTTGTATTTTATGTGTGACAACAGATATGTGCGCGCTATAGTATTACGACTATACCGAAAAAGGCAGTAAGCGTCTGAATACTTACAACAACATATTTTATAGTAATTAACATTTAAACATAGTAACTGCAAGTTTGAATATTTACAAAAATGTTCAGAGCAAGAAATAATGCATACAAAGTGCGCACGCGCGATATTTACATTGTACAAAACACAGAGTGTATATGAAAAATTAAAACAATGAATGCAGATATTTGTGGAGCAAAATAACGTCGAATGACGATTATTATTATATAACAACAGATACGTTCTATGATAATTTTTAACTGTATAGCAATATTTACAGCAGAAAGCAAAATTATTGTTGAGATCTTTCACAAGTGCGGTAATTAAATGTAATAATATAAGTAATGTAGTTCCATCGTAAATAACTATGTTAGAAGGTACCACCGTTTGTCTTGAGACGTTATTTGTCAGCTGGTCTTGCAGTAGGCTTGATCTTGCAGATATCCTTCGCCGACCGTATTGCAATCGCCGGGGCAGATTCTGTCTCGCGCACAAGTATAGTTGCGTGTTTGACCCAGACAAACTTGAAGTTACTTTTAGTTGCTGCTTCCTTACATTGTCGAAATAACTCCTTCTTTTTCAATGTCAGATGTTCGTGTAAGAATATACGACGGGAACTACCAGCAAAGCCCAGCTGTTCAGTATTAAGTCCCTTAGCCAATCTAAATGCGCTTAATACATTATCTCTCAATATACGGGAGCTTAATTTTACTATTATGTTTTTGGGGTTTTTATTGTCTTTATGAGCATGCGGAACCCTGTGTATTGCGAGAATATCCTTTTCGCTCAAAGGGAAATCTATTTTAGAGCTAATATCCTGCATAATGGTGAATAGGTTTTCATTGCGCTTCTCCGGGATGTTGCACATCTCTAAGTTACACTGACGCGCCTGCTGTATAAAAAAAGGTTGCTAAAATTTGTTTGGGTAATGAAATTTTGTCAAAATCTTTTCGGCAAAACGGCAGGATCCCTAATGAGTGGTCTAATACTCGTAAATATTTAATTATTTCTCTCACAGATTCAACATTCAACCAAAAGGGCAACTTCTTGTTGAGTTCTGTGACCCCTCAACGCTCATATTCATCTTTTTGGGACATACAAATTTGCGTGGATTCTGCAAAGCCAGAATGAAGGTAATTATTTGTTTTAGTGGTAGATGCAAAAGTGTATTTTGATAATTAATATAAACTTACTAGAGAAAGCCAGCAGCTGCGCCTGCATTTCTTTTTTAATTTACCCGTTTTGGCCGATCCCTTGGGAATTTCAGAAAATCCCTTCTTAGTGCACCCCTATGGTCCCCAAGAAACGTACATGCCAAATTTCAGCTTCCTGCGCCCAATAGTTTCGGTTGTAGCGTGTCTGTCAGTCAGTCAGTAACGCAAGGATTTTATATAATAAATTTTATATAATAAATTAAGATATACAGGGTGTAAAAAGACCCTTAACGAAAACTGAAATCCCATGTTGTACCAATCACTACGACCATTTTCTACTTCGGCACCATACCTGGGAAATTACTGGTTCAGGAGATATTGAGGCTCAAAGTTAGTATGGAATTTTTCTAATTAGGTACAAAATCGATACATTTACCCCACCAATATGTTCTTTAGATGCCCTATAACCCCATGGATAAATAGGTATTTCGAGCATTGCACGCGCGCGCTTTTAATTGAGGTTTAAAAAATGTGAAAACCCCAAAAAAAATCGTTTCCCAGGTATTATTTTTGGTTAGTATGACTTGACATGATGTCCACAATTAGTAGACTTCGGCTTGGAGATGGATCTTGTGACATCCTGTATATAAATTTATGATAGTTAGTTTATGAGAATATGTAGTGTTCGATTTTTATGTTCTTAATCTAGAACCAGCAATTATTGATACTTTCATGTTTATTTTTTTTATAGGCTCACGCCTGTGTCCCCGAAGGGGTAGGCAGAGGTATAATATTACACCCACATTTCGCCATGATTTTTTAGGTCCCACGTAATAGGGGGCGCGCCTATTGCCGTTACCGGGCACATAACCTGACTCCGTACTGCTACTGAGAATTCGGAAAAACCCAGTAGTAACAATTTTGCCCGACCCGGAAATTGAACCTGGGACCTCCGATTAGCAGTCGCATACGCTATCCACTGGACCACGGAGGCAGTCAACATATACATTCATGTACAGACATTTTTTATCTTTAATAAAACAACAATGTTATTAACACATACCTAATTATAAGTTTTATTTTTCTTCATGATACATTCTCTGAAATTACAACACATGAAACACATAATATTTTAATTGTAATAGGACTGTTACTATGATCTAACTCAATCTTCAATATTTTATATGTTTTGGTTATACCATTTATTCTTTCAATATAAAAACATTTAGTAGGTAACACTTCTTTAATTAAATTTACTCCTGCCGATATAATCACTTTTGTTTAAGGTGTAAACTACAATATAACATTGCTGTATCACTTGCTTTGCAATTTGTTATTCGTAAAGCAGTTTCCACTGTTTTCTGCGTTTTGGGTGTTTGGGAAACGAATGATCACCTCGGTTTTAACAATTCAACGCACTGCATTAAGGCATTCTTGACTCTTGAGAAATACAATTGATTTGGACTTAGTTTACAAAAAATGTATGAGTTTGGACAGTTCCTACGTCAAAACATGGTACAGTCGCTTACGCGACGCCTAGTGGGATAAAATGGCAGTTTATACCCATTATTTTGAGTATTTAAGTTAGCTATATCAAATAGAAAATTATTGCAAGGTGTTAATATTAAAATAAGCGCTCTGGCAACTGAAGCAAGACGCCCGTTAGGACCCGCTGACCCTACACCTGAACCCTAGACCGAGATCCTTAAGAGCGCCCATACCTTATGGTGAGAAGCACTTACCCTGACCCAAAGTCTCAATTCAGCCACAATTGGTGTCTGAAGTGGTGGCCACTCTCCATCTTAAGTGGTGTTCGCTTTATGGCACATTATGCATACTCATTACAGATGACTCCACAAGTAAGTACAATAAACACAATCAAAGCGTTACTTTCATATTATAATATTTTACTACAAATGTAAACAGACTAAAGCAAAATAATGGGCGACAGAAATTCGTAAAAACTAGTTTAATCTATTCGAAAATAGTATTATAGCCGTTTTTTTATATTTACTACGCTGTGCAGACACACCGTAGATATTGTACTACACAACATAGCCATTCACAGATTGCAAAGATTTGGATAAGATGGCCTACCATGCATGTAGTTAGCGTGCAGGGCGTATTGGATCTTTTAAAATGAATCTTAAATTATAATAATTTTATTAATTTATTGATCAAATATGGACTTGACAATTTTTTCGTGCGTTTTATAACGAACGTGTCTAATTTTAGAAATAATATGAGTTTTCATGTTTGACATGATTTAATATTTTTTAATGTACTCAGTTTAATTACAGAAAATTATGCAAAGTTCACTGCAGAAAAATTTGGAGTCGGGTCGTATCAAGGGGTCAAAGAAAGGGTAGAAAACCGAAGCCAATGGCAATTGCTCCACCGACAAGAGCTACCTAGCTCTTAAATGGAAGAAGAAAATAAATTAGGTATAGTACTTATATTAAGAAAATGAATAGAAATATAGTTATATTATAGAGGTTTAATAATATTTTCCACGCTGTGCTGTTTTAAAGAAAGACTTGTCAAATGACATACTTTTGTCAAAAGATTTTGTTTCTGGTACTTCAACTTGGTAGTTCTGCCATACTCCGGATTATTTAAATTACCCTCATTGGCAATGTAACCTACTTGTACTATAGCAAATTATTTTCCACCAAATGTTATTTCATAAATTGTACTGGCCACACTGAGGAATTATATTGCTTAATGGGACTTTTTGGCGGGAAGTCAAACGAGGCGGTAATTTTATTTTCACCAAAAGTTTATTAAATAAATAATTGTTCAGAAATAGCTCACTAATAACATCTGATAAAACCTCGAACAACTATGAGTGTCACCAGTGGCGGCGAGGAGTCGCCAGAACCGGGGGAAAATAAGAAACGAAAGTACATCCAAAACAAAAATAAAAATTCGGACTCAAATGCTAAGTATAACATTTTCACTAAACCAAATTACAAAAGACTGTTCATAGAAAACACCAATAATGAATATGTTGTATACGTTGAGTCAACAGAACAGGCGAAGGTAGGGAATAAAAATCCTATCACGCTCACTAACTTAATATCGGATAATGTTAAAGGAGTCTTAGGAGTACACAGAATAAATGCGCATAAAATAGGGATAACATTCAAGAAGGCGACTGCAGCCAACAATTTTCTGAAGATGGAAGAATTTTTATGGAAAAATAAGTTTAAAGCTTTCATACCATCGTATTTGACGGAAAGGATTGGTGTATTGAGGTTTGTACCCAAAGAACTATCCAATGAGGAAATATATAAAAATATTGTGTGCGACTCTGAAGTAATTTCTATCAAAAGATTCATGCGTAAAGTAGAGGGAAAATTAGAGCCTCTCAATACAGTTGCTGTCACCTTTGCATCAACATTTTTACCGCAATACACTTACATAAAGCTATTTAGATACGAGGTGAAAACATATATTCCACCATTATTACAATGTTTTAAGTGTCTTAAATTTAATCACTCTGCTAAGACTTGCAGAGGCGAGCAACACTGCTCTTCTTGTGCTGGTCGCCACTCCTACAAAGAATGCGATGTCGAAGAGGTCATATGCATCAACTGCGCAGGTAATCATCTTGCCATTTCACGAGACTGTCCCATTAAAAAACAAAAAATTGAAGAGAAAAAGGCCAAATTTCTGCAGCAATCTTATGCCACTGTTGTGAAACCACCCCCAACAGTTAATGAGAAATCTTTCCCTGTTTTACCCAAGGTTATTGATAAGTCTAAATCCAATGACATTATAGATATTAAACAAATAGCAAGTAATGACATTATAATTAACGCAATTGTTAAATCGTTGGTTGCATTAGGAAACAAGAGTGACTCTGATGGGCCACTCACACATAAGAAAATAAAAGAAATATTTTTATCAAATTTAATTTAAACATGGATAATTTTCTAAATATTTTACAGTATAATATACAGAGTTTACAGAGTAAAAAGAGCCTATTACAAAATTTATTAATTGAAAAACAAATAGATGTCTGTCTTCTTAATGAGACTTGGCTCAAATCTAATTCTATAATACCACACTTTCCCACATATAATTTAATCCACAAAAATTCCATAAATTCTCATAATGGAGTAGCCATTTTGGTGAACCATCGTTTAAAGTACAAAGTAGTTAATACACACTTCTCAGAATCTATTCAAAACTTATGTATCACTATAGAAACACAATTTGGAGCAATGGCAATACTTTGTATTTACAGCCCTCCAAGTATCAGGTTTGATTCAACAAAGTTAAAGGATTTAATCAATAACATACCCAAACCTTGTATAGTCATGGGTGATTTTAATGCTCATAACATAGCTTTTGGATGCCATAGTGATAATAATAGAGGTAGATGTTTGTATAATATCATTGATGAATTTGACTTATGTATTTTGAATGATGGATCACCAACAACTGTTCCCTATCCCAATAGACAGGCTTCAGCTATAGATCTCGCCCTTGTTAGCTCTTCAATAGCTCATTTATGTAACTGGTATGTTCATGACGATCCCATGGGTAGCTATCATCTTCCAACCTTACTTGAGATCAACATTCAACCATCTATGTATGACACGTCACCTCCTGTGGATCAAGAGAAATATATTTATAGTAAAGCAGATTGGGACGAATACTATAGCCTATCAGAGACTTGTTTTTCCCAGTTGGAATCAATAAATGATTCCCCTACTAATGCATATAACCATTTTATAGACACATTAAATGATTTAAGGAATAAAACAATTCCAAAGCGAAAACTAGTTGCAAACACACCTATTAAAAAACCAGTACCATGGTGGAATACAAAATGTAGTGATGCTGTCGCAAAATCAAAAGATGCATTAAAGTATTATTTTTCTCAACCCAACATTGAAAATTGGATAACATATAAAAAATTAGATGCAAAAAAGAAAATAATTCTGAAGGAAGAGAGCTCTTCTTCTTGGAAAAATTTATGTAGCAGCTTCAATAGACTAACTCCAATTTCTAGGATATGGGGATACATTAAAAAGTTTAAAAAAATTGGGACAAATCGAAACAAAAACATCAATGATGAGTGGGTTCCAAGTTTTTTAGATAACTTAGCGGATTCTACTGAAATAGATGAGAATAGGCTTGAGTATTTGTTCGAGAATGCTACAGAAAATGTATTTCTCAAGAAGAATTTCACTATAGAAGAGTTGAAAACATCTTTAAAGAGTAGGAAAGATACTACACCGGGATTGGATGACATTCCTTACATGTTAATAAAAAAATTACATTTAAATGCACAAATAACATTACTTAATATTTATAATAAACTATGGGATGAATTAGAAATACCTGAGTCTTGGAAAACACAGTGTGTCATTCCAATTTTAAAACCTAACAAACCTTTAAATAGTGCTTCGTCATATAGACCTATTTCCTTATCATCTTGTTTGGGTAAACTCTTTGAAAATATGTTGAAGTTAAGATTAGATTATTTTGCTGAATCGCAAAGCTTAATTCCTTCAATACAGTTTGGCTTCAGAAAAGGTAAAAGTTGCTCTGAAAGCTTTGTGTCTTTATTATCTGATGTAAGACAGGTGAAATTAAGCCACTCTAATGCAATCTGCGTGTTTTTAGATGTAAAAGGTGCTTTTGACAATGTAAATATAGAAGAACTCATTCAAGTATCTCACAATATTGGTATGCCTGGTCATGTTCTAAAATGGCTTTATTCTTTTTTAAACAATAGAACTGTATTTGTTAAATATAATAATAAATTGCATGGACCTAGGACTGTAAACAAAGGCACAATGCAGGGGGCAACTTTGTCTCCTTTACTTTATAACTTGTATACTTCTGAAATATTAAAATATGTAGATGTAACAGATGTAAAAATCTTGCAATTTGCAGATGACTTGCTTATGTACAGCATAAATCAAAACATAGATATAGCAATGACTAATATTAATAAAGCTTTGTCTCAATTATACAGCTATTACCATAATAAACTTAAATTAGAGATAAGTCCAGAAAAGAGTTCAGTTTTAATTATCAGTAAAAATGTAAATACTCATAGCAATGTTAAAATTTCATATAATAATGTAGAAATTCCTGTTATCAAGCAACATAAATTCCTAGGCGTCATTATTGATGATAAATTAAAGTTTGATGAACATATTAAACATATATGTAATAAAGCATTGAATGGTATTAATTTATTGAGACATTTAGCAGGAAGTTTTTGGGGATCTGACCCCAAAGTTATGAGTATGCTGTACAAAAGCATAGTGAGAAGCCATTTTGATTACAGCAGTTTAGCTTACATGAATGCCAATAGCACCTTGTTACGAAAATTAGATGTAATTCAAAATATGGGACTGAGACTTATTTGTGGTGCTATGCGCACCACACCTATTAATTCCTTAGAAGTTGAGACATGTATACCTCCCTTGATATTACGAAGGTTGTTGTTGGCTGAGAGATTTTTATTAAAAGTCATGGCATCAAATGATAATCCTTTACTTAAGAAATTAACAATACATCCTGAAATCTCACGGTCAATAGCTTCCAATGCCATCTCTGCTTCTTCTTTGGTTGGCGGAACTCTACCTGAAATGCCAACAATATTTGAACATGTAAATAATAATACAAAAGATATTGTCAAAAATTATATTTGGCCTATATACAAAATTCCTTTTAATGTTATTATTAACAGCTTTGAAATCCACTTAGACACAGTGCACAATCATTTTGATTTTTTACAGTTTAAAGACAATAGACCAGAACATTATGTTATATACACAGATGGATCTAAAACAGACCATAATGTAAATGCAGCTTTCTATGATCCACAGCTAGACTTCACTAAATGTATTAAATTAAACAAGATGTGTAGCATTTTCACTGCAGAATGTTATGCAATTTATTGTGCACTGCAGCATGTAATTAGTCTTGTAAATAATGTACATAATATTTTGATAGTTACAGACTCCAGAAGTGTTTTGTCTGCTCTACACAATTTAAATATTTCCTTTAAGTTAAATTATATTATTATTAATATTAGACATATAATTCAACAGCTACTTGATAAGTTTATTAAAGTAGAATTAGTTTGGGTACCTTCACACAGTGGCATTCGTGGAAATGAAGTAGCTGACACTGCGGCCCGGTCAGACCATGACGAGGATCGGTCCGAGTTGCTCAAGGTTCCATTCACTGATTACTACAGCCTTTTTAAGGAACTTGATAGACAGTTATGGAAAGAGTATTGGGACATAACCTTGGAAACGAAAGGCAGATGGTATGCTGGAATACAAAATGAGTTACCGATTAAACCTTGGTATCATAATTTCAAATACATCACAAGAAGATTTATAACTATTATATCACGCATGAGATTGGGACATTGCTTAACACCAGCTCACCTGAATAGGATTCGCATATTTAATAATAGCCGTTGTCAACATTGTGGAGTAGAAGATGCTGATTTGGATCATGTTATCTTACAGTGTTCAAGTTTTAACATTCAACGTTTGATTTTGGTCACCGAATTGAGAGAAATAAATGACAATGACAACAGTGAAAGTGGACGTCAAAGTGTTCCCCGCCGCGTTCAGGATTTATTAGAAAATAAGAAATATTTTAGTGTGTTGTTTAAGTATATTTGTAATACGGTAGAAAAAATTTAATGCATTCTGTAATCTATAGACTTATAAGTTAGTAAATCGTAATTTAAGTAAGTATGAAAACGATGATATCATAACACTGAGATGTATTCACCCAACCCGAAAGGGAAGCAAGTGGATAATAGATTTGTATTATTATTTAGTGGAAAACGTGCATTAGTATCATTAACTATTGTAATATTCGTGCCTACTATTGTTACGTATAAGTTTAAACCCACCATTTATGTATTCGACTGAAAGACTTGTATCTATGGTCATGAATAAAAATATTAAAAAAAAAAAAAATATTGCTTAATGTGGCAACTGGCAACATTCCATAGCCCTTCAAAATTGTCATTTTTCGATTTGTGCGAAGTCGTGTGTCGCGTTATTTATAATGGAAAATATTTGCATTTAACAATCGTTTCTGAATATCTTGTTTTTAATAAATGTTTACTCGCGGTTAACGTTTACGGTGTCATGTAAATAGACTGTGGAATTGATTTGCAGTTTGAAGGGGAGATAAATGGGGGAAATATTAGTGCATTTGTGTGTTGTGCAGTGAGAGTAAGATGGATCGCCGATGTTCCCAGTCGGTCCGGACACTTGTGTTCGACGATTCGGACTCTGATCCGCCTAAACCTGGACAGAAGAAGGATTTGTCGTCGTCCGGAGCACCTTTGTCATTGAATCAGAGCGCAGAAGGTTTGTGAAATGATCAATATTATGGTTGGCAAATATGTATAAAATGGGTTGAATGGAGCGGTTTCGTAGTGTTTTCAAGGTTTACTGCTGTCAATTCAATTGCGAAGGCGTGAATGAACGTGAGAAATTCATTGGTTGAACGTGTTTGTGCGCCAAATTAAAAATGCATGTTAGTATTATTGACGCCTAGATCGCGCCGCGTGTTATGATTGCGAAACGTTTAATTGTATTGCGCTGACCCAGATGATGTTTTCGATCATACAAATAAACAATATTGGTTCTAATCACGATTTTCTTACAATAAAGTTGATATAACTACTTTTTCTTTATCCAAGTAGAAGTACATAGTGTACTAGTCGACCAAGCCAACTAGACAAATGTCAACGTGACAAAATTCAACATAATTCAACAATTATAATCCAGAAATTATTTATCTTAACGTGCGAGCGCGGCGTGTGAACGTACAATGCGCCTGCAATCGGTACTAGGAATTTCTGGATTATAATTATTGAATTATGTTGAATTTTGTCACGTTGACATTCGTCTAGTTGGCTTGGTCGACTAGTACCTACTTTTTTTCTCTTGGTGATTTGACATCTGTGATAAAAAAAGAAACAAGTTTATCAATGTACAATCTGCTGGCATTCAACCAAGGTGTTATCAATTACCTGTATTAAAATGTAAAATTATGTAAATTACTTTTTCAAACACCAATTTTTTTATTGAAGTTGTTTGATGTTTAGTTGTTACTGAATATTTTATATGGCATTGTATAATGCTTATATCTATGGATCTTTATCACCCAGATTTCTTATTAACCTCATTACAAAGATATGAAGACATAATAATTTATTAACACTGTATTTTATTAGTCATAAAAATAAGTAGTAGTTGTACCACTTCAACTGTCCAGTCTTATCTAACAAAGTAGTTTAAAAATGGGGGTAATGACAATAATAAACATAAATAATCATATTTATTCAAATAACCACAAAAATCTTTTTATCTAGGTAGTGCTAACTTAACACTCATATTCCCTTACTTCTAAAACTGTCTTGATTACAATTTCTGTGTTTATTCCTTGTTGGAGAAGACTAAAAGACTGCAACACTAGAATCTTTCTCAACTTTGAAATAACTTTTTATTCTAGTTTAATTTTATGTTACATGTTCTTGGAATTATATTTGTTTAATTCTGGCAATATTGTGTCTCCCTAGGAAACATTGCTTATTTCTTGTCTTTTTGTACAAATATTAATAGATGTTTTATTTTCTTTTTGCACAGTTAGCCAAATGTCTTGTCAAAATAATTAAATGTAATTATTTTTTTTATCATAGCTTTGTAGTATGTTATTCATTGTCATTGTGAATACAAAACAATCAACAGTAATTAAGATTAATCTTTATCAAATGTTGTTTGTTAATGCTGATAATACTGAAGTATTCAATGGATAAAGACTGTACACTACAATACTTACTTTACTGTGTCTTGATTATTGTCCCAGTTTACTTGGTTACCCCTAGGAACAACTCTTCACAATCTTATAATATGCAAAGTGTGTTATACACTGTGTGTATTATCTCTTCATTCATGCTTGTGATTTTTAGGTACTCTTTTATTGTTGCTAACCAGATTCAGTAGTTGCTGCAGCCACTTACATGTTTCTCTGTTCAATATTTTGCTAACTCTTCTGGTCAACATGCATTCTCATAATGTCTCCATCTGAACATGGGCAGCTCTTTAAGCTTTTTGTGTATCTCTGCAAGAAAAGCAACAAGAAAACAATAGTTATCTAGTTATACATGCATACACTTTGTTGAACCTGATTCTGGAAGAATTGACTTACAATGTAATGCATTTTTACTTAGTTTACTGCCTACATTGTGATTGTTGGCATTCAAATACAATAGGTACATGTCAGATGTCAGTGTGTTGGAATATTCATAACTTACATCAATATTCAATTTCCTTTTCCTCTTTTTTTGTAGTTTTGAACACAGTTTCCTAGTGTTTCCTTACAGCTTAAAAATTTTAAATGGCATAAACAGAGATATTTAATTGTAAATTAAGAGTTGTTATATTATATCCTTGGGCAGTAGTCTAGTAGGCTATGTTTTTAGCTATTTTATTACTGATAATCGAGGATCGGAATTAAAGGAGCTAACATTGTCAAAAGTATGGATATACCTCATTTTTAAATGTGTTTCTGGAACTAGATTCTGGAAAATTTCGGATTTTTAATGGTGTTTTAAACTGTTGAAAAAACCTTACTAATAATCCAATATTTTATAAATTAGGCATATCCATACTTTTGACAATGTTAGCTCCCTGATTCTGATCTATGCTTATAATACTAATATTCAAACTTATCATATGCAGCATTATTCACTAAAGTATTCCTTCTTTTAAAATAATTCACCATCTAATACACATTTTTTACACTATGAGAGTATTTTAGAATTGCCAAACTATTATGGTACCATAAATAAATCATTTTAATCACAACCATACCTTATTTGCCATCTTAAAAGGCCATAATTCTTTGTTAGTTTTCCTTTTAATTTCTCTGAGTTTGATCTTATCATAATGAATCATGTGCACTGTCTGCATTTCTTAGTACAAAATAATTATCATAAAATGATGTGAAACTTACACTGACTCAGAAAGTTTTCTTAAAAACATTTACCGTATTATCATGGGTGTGATTTAGCACTCAACATTAAAAGGTGTTGTGTTAAAGATATGAAACATAATAATAAAGATAAGTATTTGGTTTTGGTTTCATTGCTAATCTAATAGACAGCCCCTCCATTCTCATAAAAGTATTTACCAAGTAAGTTTATTTAAATATAGTGTCACTCCTGTATCCCCGAAGGGGTAGGTGTAATATTACACCCACATTTGGCTATGAATTTTGAAGGTCCCACGTAATAGGGGGCGAGCAAGCCTATTGCCATACCGGGCACATTACCAGACTCCATGCTGCTACTGAGAATTTCCGAATGGAAAATCCCAATAACACTTTGACTGACCCGGGAATCGAACCCGAGACCTCCCAATCCCACGCGCACATTTATGCCGAAGGACCAACGAGGCAGTCACCATGTAAGTGCTTGAAAAATATGGAACAATTTTATTAGATAAACCTAAAAACTAATTATTGACTGTTCCATGTTTGTCTAACAGATAGACAAAGTTAAGCACTGCTTGGATTGGTCATAGGAATGTCAAAAACAGTGGCGGCTCGTTTAAAGGAGCGCTGGAGCAGTGAACTCCCAAAATTATAAAATATATTTATACAACTCATATAAACTTTTTCTATAAACATAAGTACTCAATATTTTAATACACATCTATTCTCTTTTCTATAATACATATCCACAAATAAGTATTTGACTATATACTAAGCTGTTTATCATAATTTTGTCAACACTCTTGAAACATACATAGGTATTTTTGTGGAGTGGAGCGCTCATAACAGCGCTCTTCATTGACGAAAGCTTAGTACAACGCTTAATACTGAAATGTAATGAGTGCGAAAGAGAGAGCGTTCTATGCGCTCGGCGCGTGAGACAAAAGATTTGTATGAGAAATAAGTCAAATACGGAGCGGCGCTCCTAGCTAGCTTGACGAGGTGCGCATGCGCGAATATATTACCCGACTAAATGATATGACCATTTGTCACGAAGAAAATTTAAAACGTGTGCGCCGTTTTTTTTTAATAGTGTTTTGCCGGTATCATTTGAATGTAAAGTATGTAAACAAAAGCAAAACGTTTCTCTGCAAGTGCGTTGGTAATTAGAAAAGGATTGCTGTTTAAAATATAGTTAATTATATGTGTGATCGTGTGTATATTATGTTTAAGAAAGACAATTAAATTGTGTAACTAATATGGAATATAACAGCGTAAACTTTATAAAATACTGTGAAATCCTTAAAAAACAACCAATATGATAAAACGCTTTGGTTATGTGTGGTAATGTGGTTGCGAAAATGCGAAGCCGCGAAGGAAGTAAGAAGCTGTTTTGTTTTCCGTGTATTTTGTTTAGTGGCGCCGGAGTTGATACTGCGTGGACGGTTCAGGTACCTAGGTAGGTATCGATGATTTAGCACATCTTACTGTTAATTGCAAAAGCATTCACAAAATAAATGGTAAGCAGTTTCCTCTTTTTTTTTGTGAACACCCAATATGATCTTTCACGAGCCGCCTCTGGTCAAAAATAAATTTTAGTGCAAAAATGTGTGTTGCTTTCTATATGTCCCCGAACCTAGTCTGACAGGAGGCCACCCTTTGCTTTCCAAAGGCAATTTGGGTACACTAAAACAAATGCATAGCTTGACTGTTTTTGTAGATATTCGAAGTTAATAGTAGGTATGTAAACAAATCAATATAAAGTTGTATTCTCTATGGTTTTCCTTAGACAGTTATTGTTGATCACAGGACAAATAAATAAATAATAATAAATGTAAATTTATTTGTAATTGAACATTTTCTTGATACATTGAAAAACCTGTCTATAAACTATTTATAGAGTTGGTTTTTAATTATTTGGCAAATGCGCTTATGTATCCCCCGATGGTAAGTGATTACTGTCGCCCATGGACACATGCAACACCAGAGGATCACAAGCGCATCGCCACCCTTTGGGCTGGAAAAAGGAATAGGAGGAGAAGAGGGCTGAGGGAGAAGGAAAAGAGGATGGGCTCTCTAACATTTTTTTTTATGTCATATGTGGCAAACAGACGGATCGCCTGATGGTAAGCAATTACCGTCGCCCATGGACACAAACAACACTTAAGGAGTCACAAGTGCGTTGCTGCCCTTGGGGTTAGGAGAAGGGATGGGAGCAGGAGTGGGATGAGGGAGAAGGAATAGGAGATGGGGCGCTGCGAATAAAACACAACAGTATTGATACTTAACATTGATATTTTGAGAGGGTAGTACTTAGTGTTTACCAGCAAGGCTCAACTACAGTATCACAAAGATGTGGAATAAAGAACTAATTTATTTTCACTGTTTTATATTATTTGATAGTAAGTAGGTAGTAACAATATTCACCACACTATTGATTTTAGCACAATCTTTGATATAATTTACTTATTAAATACAGATTTTGATTATTATCTTGACATGTATTTTGTAAATAGTATCAATATTTATCACTAATAAAACATTGCCTAATAATTTCATCAATAATTGTGTTATTTCTTGACGAATTTTCAAATACTTACTTACATAGTAAGACAATTTTCTTGCAGCTGTGTTTAATATCTAAGTTAAGTTCTAAAGTAGAATTCTATAGAAAATTTTAACTTTCTTGAAAGTCCTTAATGATAGTACAAAAATGAAATCAGCTCTGTGACCATATTGACAGTTTATCGAGGATTTTCCTGTATATAGAAACGTTACATGTCACAAAACACTGCTTAACAAATTACCAGAAATGTTCCGTTATACGCCAAATAATCAAGTTGCTGTGAATCAACATTAATCATTGTAGTTATTACTCTTTATCTTCGTGGAAATCTAAATAGCTGTCGTATTCGAACCGCCATTTGATTACAATAGCAGTAGAAAAACACAAACAATGCATTTCACCCAATTACATATGAATAGTAATTAATTTTATGGTAATTGGGTAACATGAGGCGCGGCTGCGGGCGTAGTTCAAGCGTTCACTTAGGACGCGTTCCCACTATGTTGACGATTATCGTGTTTGAATATCTTGTTCCGTGCTTCGGAGAGCACGTCAAGCCAGTCCCGGGTGTCATGAAGATCTTTGACAGTCGGAGTCAGTACCCCTGTATAAACTGATTTTGCTTCAAATCATGGAATATCGCTATCCCTTTGGGTTCCGCAGGTCAGACGTCGGTCGCACTGTGGAAAAGCTAATATTCTGCCAAAACTGGTTAGACTAGTGAGGGTATCCGAGTTTCTGAGGCGTGTAAGTCTTGGATGCAGCTGGGATAGCGCTAGGACGACGATGATGATGATGATCATCGTGACGTTTGTAGCCTCGTGGTTCGTATACTTAAATGGAGGTGTTCACATATTGGTGATACCATTAACTGTTTTCGACGACTTCTTTTTTTGCGGTGACGGGTTGTCGACAGTAAAGCGATCAAAAAACGTCGCGTCTTATCGTGCGTCGTTGTTATGACTGTCTTAGTCACGACCAAAAATCGTCTCATCCAAAAAGTAATATACACAGCCGACAAGGCTCCCGTGAACCACAATACCTCGTCACGATCCAATGGAACAGCTGGGTATGGCAGTCGTTCAGCGAATGAATCATTACGACATAGTGGAAACGCGCTCTTACATTTCACATACATTATGAATAACTAGCTGTGTCTCAGTTTCGTTTACTTTATGATTTGTAAGACTCCCTTGTTTCTTGGTCTACCACTCAGCAGACTCAATGCAAGTTTAAAATGTAATAACTTTCTACTCAAGCATTGAGATGGGTATTGAACTGTTGTTCTACGGGTTTTTTAATATAGGGACATTAATATTAATATTTGGGGGAGGCCTTTGCCCAGCAGTGGGACAGTAAAGGCTAGTGAAAAAAAAAAACTATCTGATACGCGGAACATTGGAACAATAGATAACAAAAAGTGTAATTGAGTAATAATGGGTAAACCACATTAATATTTCAAGCGAATTAACCAATAATACCTAAGTAATTGTTCATAAAAGTTGTAAACAAGTAGAAAAGAAATAGATAATAGCTTTTCAATGTTAACATCGACGCCGCCCCATGCCTAAGCATGAGATGATAATAAAAATCATAATTATTATTGTTTATACTTTATAGAGCTCAGGTTAAAAAAGTTGAACAAAGTAGAAAAGAAATAAGTAAATAATTATTGTCTTTCAATGTGGGCTAGGCAGCGATAGCCTAGTGGAGATACCAACAGACTGCCATGCACAGGGTATCGGGTTCGAATCCACGGCGCGCACCAATGATTTTTCGGAGTTATGTGCGTATTGAATTATAAAATTATCGCTTGTCCCGTGCCTCGGAGAGCACGTTAAGCCGTCGGTCCCGGTTGTCATGAAGATCTTTGACAGTCGTTATAGGGTGTCAGTACCTTCTAAAATAAACTGACAATAGTCTAAACCATGGAATATGGCTATCCATTCGGGTTGCGGAGGTTAGACAGGCAGTCTCTGTGGAAAAGCTAATATTCAGCCAAATCCGGTTAGACTAGTAAGCGGACCCCAGATTGTAACTGGGATAACGCTAGGAGAATGATGATGTCTTTCAATGTGTAACATCGTCATAAACATAGAGAATAATAAAAATTGTATTGTTTATAGTTTTCGTAAACATAGCGTTGCGTGACTCGGTCAGTAGTACTGTAGATATTAAACTGTTTTGTATGGCAATACACTAAGAGGCGATTGCGCCCGGCGCCCTAATGAGACGACTAATGATGGACGCGCGTTATGTCATCGTTACCGCATAAACCGCTGAATGCAAAGGTCTTGAAGCTTTACAATTTAATATAGTATCACGTACATGGAGGGATTTAGATACTATTTTCTTGTCATAAAGAGCGTATGGACGGTAGCGGACTCCGGGCCCCAAGGCCCTGATTCGAACCCGGAGAGCGCTAAGATGATGATGGTATTATATTTATTTATATATATATTAAGTCTATGCAAAATTTTACATAGGTACTAGTACACTTCTACAACTACCATTTATTTCCTACCAATAATATCTCCATCCAAAGGTTGTCTGGTAGAAATCGCTTTTAGCGATAAGGCCGCCCATTGTACTGTATTTCAGTTATAATTCCTTAAACTGTTTTATATAAGTGTACAATAAAGTATAAAATAAATAAATAAATAAATGGTGATGAAAGAGCCTATTGACTTATTACTTTAAAAAAAATGTTAATTATTGCGCATTCTCGCCTTTTGCATCTATTCGCATTCACACTAAAGGTTCACGCTCATTAGAGCCACCCGGCACCCACTCCGCACCGCGGCACCGCCTCGCTTCGTGCGATTAGTATTCTTTATATGGATTTGTATGGGTATGCGCTCACTACATCAACTCCGTAGCGTCACCGGATCGCCTCTGTCGTAAGCCGTCCTGTCGCCAACGTGCGGGTCCGAAGCGTACCGCGCGCTGCCCGCAAATGATTCACGTCCGAGTGTTACCAGATACACGGTAAATACCGTAGATGCTCGTCGCCGTAGAAGTTCATTTGGGCGAGGTCAAAAACATAACCCTCTTTTGCTTCGCCGTAGTCGGGTAAAAATAGAAGGCTCATCGACAATTATTGCGGGAAAAGACTAACATAATACATATATTATCCATAGTAGGTATACTTATTAATTGTCGCGAGGTAGTAAATGTATTTGTATTATTTGTATGTTACTTACTTTTAAGTCACAGCCAATCTCTCTTCGGGTGTGATCGCTTCTCTGAATTTTGTGTTTTTCTTTGTTATCGAGTCTTCAATATGAGACAGGATGTTATAAAACACACATTGCGGCATATGATAGTACGAAAAAAATTTTTCTTCGTCGGTTAACAAATGCCTACGAACGGTCCAATATTCGCCCTCTTTTTTTCTCTGCTTAAACATTTCGTGCACCCAATAAGCTTTCTTTTCTTTGTTGCGTCTTTCATTTACTTCCTCATCAAGCGCGACAGCTATGAGTGCCAATTCAACGTTTGTAAAATTTGGCATAACGAAACACACGTGTAGACCTAGTGCCAATTGTTAACAGACAATTCGAAAATTCGTGGACCAAGCGACGTCCACTCGTTGACCGCGCGGCGTTCACTCGTTGACGGCGCGCGGTCCGCTGGTTGACCGCGCGGCGTTCACTAGTTGACGGCGCGCGGTCCGCTGGTTGACCGCGCGGCGTTCACTCGTTGACGGCGCGCGGTCCGCTGGTTGACCGCGCGACGTCCACTCGTGGACGCCGTGCGGAGTGGGTGCCGGGTGGCTCTAATGAGCGTTGACCTTAAACTTCTAAAAGCTACTTACTTGATCGCCGCTAATAGGATATGTATATGAAAATTGAAGTATGGCATTGGACTGGTAGAAAAGAATCACAACTAACTAACTAACACGTATTTGCCTCCGTTTCAAATGGAATAATAACATTCTGATAACACACACGGTCATCTGATCCCAAAACAAGGCAAAGCTTGTACTATGGCAACCAGATAACTGATAAAAATACTTATACATACTATCTAAATACATGTTATATTTATTTATTTTATTTATAGACTCACGCCTGTATCCCCGAAGGGGTGGGCAGAGGTTGTAACATTACACCAATTTCGCCATGAATTTTTTTGGTCCACGTAATAGGGGGCGAGCCTATTGCCGTACCGAGCACATTACCAGACTCCGTTCTGCTACTGAGAATTTCCTAACGGAAAAACCCAATAACACTGCCCGACCCGGGAATCGAACCCGAGAGCTCCCAGTCCCACGCGCCTTTTCGCGCATTTATGCCGCGAGACCAACGAGGCAGGCAACTGATATACACATACTATCTAAATACATGTTATAGTTATAGATAATCCCTCACCTCAGACACTAATCTTCGTGCTGAGCACGCGTATTTTTGTGTGTGTTGTGGGTGACTATCGAATCCTCGATCTTCGACTTAGCACGTCATGATTCCTTTCATCGATGTTAAAAGTGCTGTGCGGTTCGACCCTAAGAGACAAAAAGTAGGACTGCAGAGTTGTAAATCTCAGAGGTCAACTATAATGTTGTATCGGTGTATTATGTGAGAAAGTAGCGTTATAAAAGTCGGCTGTATAAAATTTACTATGGGAGGCTTTATTCTTCATAATGTTGTTATTTTTATGTTTGTGTTGTTTAAACTTGCAAATCATGGTGTTAACTAAATGAGCTCGATTTTCTCACAACATCGTGCTTGGGGCGAGCTGTTAAACATTTAGAATGACTGTACACAATGCGATTTGTTCTAGCATTTTCTGTTTGTCATGCTTTTACATTGTGTGTAGGCAAAGCTGTCAAAAGCTATATAAAACGAATGTTTGGAGAAATTTTGATACGAGAATTTTAAGAGGAGTATTTGTGTATTTTGTGTGTTGATCTGCTTCTTATTGTGTATTTTGACATAAAATTTAATTTTCTCTATCAATAGTTGTACCAGTGGTGTAGTAAAAGTATTTTTTCAATTACTAACTAGCCTGCGACTTAGGTCATACGGACTTTGGTTTGAGAGCAGACCTTGGCCTAAGTGAGTCTAGCCTCGAGGTCAAATTTAAAGAGGTCTCTAACTCTCTATGTACTTTCTTAAGGTTCAAGCCTACGGTTCATGCCCGTGTTCGTGTTATATACCCCATTTTATTATAGGTGATTGGCTAAGTTTTCTTTCTTTCTTCTTCTAAAGTCTTACCTGTGAGAGTGCCACACCTCTTAATAGTCGAGCTTAAATTTCGCGTCGAAAAGACGTGGGCGTCAACTTCGCCTTCACATTTTAATATACAACTATGAGAGTATAGATCGCAATACATCTCTAATGATGCCTTTCGATACAAAGTCGTGATGTTAGTATGTATGTTAATAACAGCGGTAAAACCGTGCTTGTCTAGTTCAGGTTGGAGTTAATCAGACCGTGCGCGACTCTTTCATTGTTCGCTATTGTGTGTTGACTGTCGCCTGCAGGGCTGCCATTATTAAATTATTGACGAAAAATGATCACCTCAGCCGAAATACGTCCACTGCGAGACCTCGAAAAACCTCGACGAAAGGCTTAGGCTAGGGGTTTTAAAAATGATGCCGCGAATTATACCTTTATTTTCACTATCTATCTAAAGCGGTTGAATCTTCATAACTTTGAGTGTGATGCCTTTTGAAATTAGTTTTCGTACGATTGCTATAAGCCTTTTAAACTGGGACTGTCCTAAAGAATTTCGGAACGTTGGCAACCCTTCTCATATTGCTAAAGCGACGCTACGTTTGGCGAGTTTGTGCGAAATGTCGTGTCGACTTTCTTATGTATCGCGTTTTTTACACTTACAAGGCCATAAATTATAGGCTTTGGTCCGAGCGACGAATTAGAAGGTCTTTCTGCTCTATTGGGTTATAACAGTGATATCGCATATAATTTGGGGAATTAGCACAAAAGCTTTCTTTCTCGCGCTCCTCCTAGTACTTAGTTACTAGCTTACTTATGTTTGCGGGCGTTTCCTCCGTGTTTTCCTCCGTATGGTGACAGATTTAGAATACAACGTGTTACTACACCATTTCATACCGTGGGTGTCGTAACACTAAGGGAAAAACAACGAAGCAAATTAATAGTTCCTATGGCAAGCGACGGCAAACCCGACATCATCACAACCTATACCTGTCTTGGCTGGTATACAGTAAGTCACATACTCCAATAGGGTTGTTTCCGACTAGTCAAATCAAGGACTTTTAATGAAATGTCAAAAACGACCTTTGCCAAGGGTTTTGTATGAAATATGACGTAGTGTCGTCATAGTGTTTTGCTGTCAAGTATAATACTTATTATCAATAAATTGATGATAAAATATATAGGTGCATAGGGTTCCCACTAAGAACTTAGGGTCCCAAGCCAACCTCACCTGCAAGTGGTGCACCTGCCGATCAATGGACGAGGCTCTGGCAAACAAAATATCCCGATAAGCGGCAATAGGCTCGCCACCTATTACGTGGGATCAAAACGCTGGCGACAAGTGGGCGTTTAATATGCCTCTGCCTACCCCTTCGGGGAAACAGGCGTAAGTCTATGTATGTATGATGATAAAAATTTTTAAAAAAAAGTTTTAAGATTAATTGATGAATGAGACTACTATTATTTTGACATGTTTCACTAGATAAAAATATTTGCATAATTTATTTCACTTGTAGGAAACTTCCCTATTGCCTTACATCGCCAATGTGGCATTGTAAATATGTCCAGCAGTGGACTGCAGGAAGCTGTGTGACGATGTAAAAATGTCTTTGAAGTATATGTATACTTATAGAGTTCAATTAGTCTTGCACATTAATTATTGCTGCCACTCACGCCTAGCCTACATTCTCACTGTGCAGGCTACATTTTTTTTCACGTACACAGTACACTATCTAGTTCCAAATTAAGTCGAGCTAGTCCTATGGGTACAGGCCATGGATAAACATTAAATAAGTATATTTTCCTTTTTTCATATGATAGAAGCACCCAGACCATGAAAAAAAATATATTAGACTTTAACGGGAATCGAACCCGCGCCCTTCGGCGTGGCAAGCGCTTACTCTTACACCACCGAACCTTCATTAAAAACCCACACCGGCGCCACTTTCATCTGTATCTACTTTTACTCGGTAGTTTCCCTGTATACGCGCACTCTTGGGGAATTTTAATGTGCCAGTAAACCTCAATTTGTATTCGAAGATGGCGCGGCCCTCCGAGATGGTTCTACTAGTTTCTTATGCAATGCTAATGTGTTATCTATCTCTCGGGAGTTGGACTAGGCTGTAGGAGTCTTTTTTTTTGTTTTACGAGGTGGAAAATCGCTTCGGATCTCCGACTCTTGGGGAAATGAGAGCCGGAGTATGTGGTGTTACCACTAAAAACCACCTCGACTTTCTCATGTACCAGTGTGTCGGAGGGTCGGGTATTATCGCCGAAGCATTCCTCGCAACCCCCCGACGGGTATTGGCCCGCCAGATGGTCAGGCGGGCCCCGAACAAAACCCCTTTGGCGGCGGATGAAGGTGTTGGGCTCCGCCGCCAAAACACCCAGCGGCCGCAGAGAATAGGGAGGACGCCAACGCAACACCGCTTCCCTTTTCTACTGCGGCCCCACCGCGACGCAACAATGGCGCGCCCCCATTTGGTCGCGGGAGATAGGGCGCGCGGCAACGCAACACCGACATGCCTCTCCTCCCGCGACCGCACCCGACTGGGAGGGAAAGACAGAACTGTTCCCCGCACCCGCACTTTAGACGCATCCTACGCAGACCTCACGTGGAGCGTCCCCTCCCGGGATCCCGCTTAGCTTCACCGTGGGTGTACCTTAAACCCACGGTTACTGAGTCTCCCCACCACGACAAGGTGGACATCCCACGGGGGGGAGGCTGTAGGAGTCTGAAGAACTTGAATGGATAGATTACGGGATGAACAGCGTGTATCTAGGCGTTGGTCGTTTAGGTATTATTAAGATTTTGTAGTCGAAGTTTAGTATGTTAAAAAGAAAAGTAAATCGTGTGTGTTTGCTAGTTTGTCCTTTTTCACGCAAAAACTGCAGATTGGGTTTTGCGCACGGCAGAAGCCACGATATAAAAAACAGTTTTTAAACCACAGTATCTATGTATAAATAGACATAGGCCTGCAGTCGACAATATAGAAAAATCAACAGCATTCTTATTCTAGGAACCGTTGGTTCGATTCCCAGAACTATAATATCACCCGAACATGCGTTTATGGAACATTATCCCCATTTAGAAAATTGCCTCGTTCAACTTGTACGTTAAGCTATTACCTGGTTAAGTGCTTGAAGTGGATAACCGACAAGTGTACCTTCTAGTAATATAATGGGTGTATTGTGTAGGTTTGCTTAGACTCAATTTGTACTACCGCGGAATAAAATGGTGGATCTAGTCAAAGTCAAATTATTTATTTGTTCATAGGTTTTACAAAAAAACACTGAAACAAAGTAATTTTTCTAGGATACTCACTTTGGGGCTCGATCCGTGTACTTGACATAAAACCGAAAATAATAACACATTTACCGTTAGGCCGACCTCATATTGGGTGACAGCGTTCCTCGAGCGTACCCCCGGCATGCGCTCGGCGTTCACTCTGTAGCACAAAGTGAATGCCGGGCGCGCGCTGAACGGACGCCGAGCATACGCTCGAGGATCGCTCATGAACAATGTGAGGGAGCCCTTTAAACATTTACGCTACGTTTTGCTGTGATAACCGACAGTCACACGGGCGGAGCTGAGGGCAGAATCTAGTATGTTTATGTCACATTTATGCTTATAAAATTAGAGATAATGCTAAATTTGAAACCGCTAAGCCCTATCTACCGGCAGATATGAATGTAATTGATAGTTATACCAACAATAGCAGACGCCTGAAAATAACCTCTGAGCCTAATATTTAGTATCGGTTATTATGAATAAGTAGTGATAAAAAGCTTTTAATATAATTGATTGCATATTACATACGCGTGTTTCCCGAAGGGGTCAGCAGAAACTGCGGACCGCCATTTGCAACGATCCAGACATGTCTCTTGCTTCATCCACTCTCATCAAATTGTTCATACATGCTCTTCAGTTGCATATTCTGTGTAGTATTTTTAATGGTCACTTCGACTTCGCTATTACTAATTCACCTAGGATTATTGGATTTTTATGTGTAATGAATAATGATTCTGCATCACGAAATAACAGACCAAGCCAGTCTGTAGATGTGGAAGTTTGTGAAGATAGATATTTATTACTGAGACTGCCTCCGTGGTCCAGTGGATAGCGTATGCGACTGCGGATCGGTGGTCCCGGGTTCGATTCCTGGGTCGGGCAAAAAGTGTTACCTACTGGGTTTTTCCGAATACTCAGTAGCAGCCCGGAGTCTAGTGATGTGCCCGGTAACAGCAATAGGCTCGCCCTCTATTACGTGGGACCTAAAAATTCATGGCGAAATGTTGGTGTAGGTTATATTTACACCTCGCCTACCCCTTCAGGGATACAGGCGTGAGACAATAAATAAAAAATAAAATAAATAAAAGAAGATGTTTTTTACTCTTTCAGAATTTTCAGATCAGACTACCGCATGTGAGTTCAGAGTTGTCCTAGGGATATTATAAAATATCAATTGACATTTTCTTATTTTTTTTTTAATTATTGTATTATTGCTATTTTTAGTGACTACATGTGTATCGAGGCGTGGTTATATATGAATGACCTTTTAATGCTTTGTGAGTCAGACTGATAATTGTTCGAGTGAAGTGTTTACATCATATGCGTAACATTTAGTCAGAAATGCAATCTGTTGAGGCGTATCCTTGATGTTAGATTGATACAAAATTATCGAAGACACTACATACATAGACTCACGCCTGTTTCCCGGAGGGGTAGGCAGAGACTACGGAACGGCATTTGCAACGATCCTGACATACCTATCTTGCTTCACTCACTCCCATCAAGTTTCTCATGCATGCTCTTCTGTCGAAGACAATTTTAGATAATTTAGTTTTTATATGAAATGTGGCGATAATCGGGCATCTTGTTAGTTTAGTTTCGGTCACATCGAGAGAGTCCATTGACTACTAGGGCTCGTCTTTTTGAAATAAATAAATTTTCAATATCCTTATCAGTATTTAAGAAACATTATAACGGTGTTCTGAAAAACATCACAAAATCGTAATATTTTTAGGTCACACCTTTAGGTGTTTTTAGGTATTTGTTGTAGCAAATTGCAATAAAAAATTTGGCAAGTGCGAGTCGGACTCGCGCACGAAGGGTTTCGTACCATCATCTATAAAAGAAAATTACGTTTGTTGTATGTATACTTAAATAATCTTTAAGTTTCTACCTGTTTATTAAGATCGAAAAATATTCTGTGAAAATTTTAAGCGTGTACCTGTTACCGTTCGTAATTTTGAGCAAAAAATATGAAAAAAAAAACACGTTTATTGTATGGGACCCCCCCCCCCCCCAATATAATATATTTATATTATTTATTAAACTTTTAGTATTTGTTGTTATAGCGGCAACCGAAATACATAATTTGTGAAAATTTCAGCTTTCTTGCTATCATTCAGACAGACAGACAGACAGCGGAGGCTTATTAATAGGGTCCCGTTTTTTACCTTTTAGGTACGGAACCCTAAAAAATCAAAACACTGTGTGATTCACAAATCTTGCCTCGTTTCTGGGTGTGTTTCTAAGTGTACGTTGCTTACTGTTTGTAAAGTCCCCCGCGATTCAGGATTTATACTTAGTGCAGTAGTTGTCTTTTTGTCAACAAAAGGAAGGGGAAATTCTATACAGTCAGTAACCCTGTATAAAAAATAACTAGGCGCTATATTATACTGCTAGTAATGTATACCAAGCGATATATCCCATTGTGCTCGGGAATCCTGTATTCCACTGGTAGATAGTAATATATACAAGCTATACATCACATTGTGCCCGCAGTAGTTCACTTCACACAAGCACCTTATCTGGTCCAGATTGCGACACATCGTTATTCGTTGGAAAGGTATTATACACTCACTACTGCACCTCTATCGATACACAACACTTATATAAGTGTGCGTGGCGAAATTATATCTATTAGATCCGTATCTAAAACGTTGTGAAATGGTGGTTTAATTTATAATCATTCATAATATTATAGTTCAATAGTTTAAGATCCCAAGGCCGCCAGACCTTACATATTTTCTCAAAAACGAAATGTATAAAATAAAGTAGTGTTAGTATGTGCTATAAGTGTACACATACGTGCTAGTTTGGATCCAGGGGTAATTTATAGGTAAAGGTGCTTAAATTGTACTTACTTACTAACTTTTCTTAAGTTCTCAGTGCTGATTTTTATGTATGTTTTAGAAAATATTATTAAACATTCATAAATAATACTGCCGAACTTATTTCGGTTGCGGTAATTTTTACCAGACGTTTTAAAGCTTCCAAAACAACTAGTGATCGGTAGAGACCGCTAGGAGGCGCATTTAGAAAATGTATGGAAATTGTTCCCGTCGACCTTAGCCCCTCATAACAAAAAATTGGTACTATATCCAAGCTAGCAAGTATGCGTACACTCATAGCACATAATAACACTACATTATTCTGTACATTTCGTTTCTGAGAAAATAAGTAAGGTCTGGCGGCCCTGGGATCTTACTCTATTATAATCATTTGGTTTAATTGAGATGTAGGTGTAATTGTGGTATGTGCGGCGGAAGAATATGAGAATATGACATACTAATTTTGGAAGATAGACCGAATAGCAGCAAAGTTTGTTAGCCGAGTGACCGATTTGCAACGAGAAGTAAACAAATACTGAGGTATTAACGAAATGTGGAACAAATACCTACTGTTTTACTGCCTCAGTATTTTTATTTCAGTCTCAAACGCTTGTAGTACGTAGAGTCTCACACATTCCCTTACCCTGTCCAGAAATCGAATTATTGAGTAGCGGTACACTTTCGGCAACTTTGCTGCAAAGTTAACTGTAAAGTTGTCACTTTCTTTCTTTTCCGTATGAGTGTGTGGCCAACTCTGGCATTATAGTTTTCAGACCGCCCGAAGGCCTCTGACATTCTATTTTAATAATATTCTACCACATACACAATCACCATCTAGTCCCAAACTAAGCAGAGCTTGTACTATGGGTAGGTACTAGATAATGGATAAACATACATATATACTTTTTTTTGTAAAAACATAGGTACATATTATACATAGAAACACCCAGACCAAGACAAACATCTATGTACATGCACACAAATGTTTGACTTGAGCGGGAATCGAACCCGCGACTTTCGGCGTAGCAGTCGCTTACACTCCCGCTGCGCCAACCGGTCGTCAAAGATTATTGTCCTGAGACATGAACGGGGAACGACAGCTTTATGTGCTCTCCGATGCACGGGTAGCGCCCTGATGTAAATGCTACACACGGTCATCCATAACTTAGCCCATCTATTACGAAAGGCAAGCCAAAAGCACGCTGTGACCCATAAGTTGCCACTGCTAGGTCAAAATAAAAGACCTGCAGATACTGGAGATAATACATCGATACTGTAGCGATAGCCTAGTGGAGATACCAACTAGAGATGGGCTACGTGGTTGAATTTATTTATTTGTTAAAAGTTATTTGATAAAAAAAATTAACTGTTAATTTTAATGGTTGAAAATATTAGTTAATTTTTATTCTAACAACACAAAGCCATAACGAAGTTGATATTGCTAGGTCTGCGTTAGTTTCAACTAAATTCAATGAATATACTTGCCTTCATCATGCCTTCATACTTTAACAGGCTTAGGACTGTCTAGCTAATGTCACTATTTTTGTGGTATGTTGGTATTATTAGGTCTCAACAAACTTAATGGCCTTAACACACGCTCGAACTTGGTCCGAACAGACCACGGATTTGCTCCGCCTCCGGACCAAATCTGCCCGTCTGTAGAGTATTCCGGCGAACATAATTATTATTAATTGAGTCCGCCTCGGTCCGCTAGTTTGCAGATCGGTCGGATCGGATATGGCTTACGTGAAGCAACTGTCCGATCCGGTCGTCTGTAGCGAGAACGGATTTGGTCCGCCGGACCAACGGGTTTTGTCCGCCGGACAAGTTCGAGCGTGTGTTACGGCTATAACGCTCGTTGCAGAGCTTGTCCATAAAGACACTAGGTAGGTAGGTATAAATTTTACCCGTTTAAAGTTACTACCTACTTGCACTAAACTAAACGTTCACACTTCACACACACTTGTGTTTAATATTAAACACTTAGTTCCCTATAATATTCGCTAACAAACAACAATAACAATAACACCATAGTAAAAACAGAATAGTAGGATAGCTTCATACAAATCGGCCGTCGCCGCCGCGCTGGTTTGAATGTATGCGTGAGTCGCCGGGGCGCCGTGTACTCACGCACTTTTCACGCACACAATCTCACGAGCGCGGCAAGCTCGGCGAAGGGATGCGCCGCGCGTCTGATCGCGCGCATTCATGTAGGTACTACACTGCTCGCCCGCTTGAAATGTTTATGTACATTCAGTTTTGTAATAAACGCTATTAATATTATACAATGTGTTAAACGACACTAAATTAAACTTGTTACATTTTTCTCGCTATAAAGGGCATTTAGATAGTTATATAACGCTTAGCTAGTCAGTAGGTATTTGAAAAAAATATATGCAAGCTTAAATTCTGTAGTATTCAGCGCAATCACTTAAAAAAACGGCGAAAAAGCGCGCGCGCCGACAAAGCCGGCGCCGCGGTGTAAACACGTGACAACCCGTGCGTCAACGCAAGAGTAGGCAATTAACTCGCCGAGCGGCCTTAGCTAGCTTACTATTCTGTTTTTACTATGATAACACGCTAGTCAGCTAAAGTCAACACAGATCAGTATTTCGTAATTCGCACTTAGAACGCGTGACATCAACTAATCTCACTCAATCACTCAATATTCTACAAAATTATTGAATGAAATTACTGTTTCGTTCCATCAGAATAAAATATTAAAGTAACACTAAACCTCAGCAAGTTAATGATAAAACACATATTCGAATGTCATTCAGGTGTTTAAAATCAACCAATCACATTCATTATTATCAAAAACTAACACTAAACCTCAGCAAGTTAATGTTAAAAATATTCGAATATCATTCAGGTGTTTAAAATCAACCAATCACATTCATTATTATCAAAAACAAATGTTGACTAGGTACTTACGAACGTAGGGATGTATGGGATAGGTTATGTTAATGCAACATGCATCTTAAAGCAATGACAGTTAAGTGCAAATTTCATCGTAGTGAATAGGGAACATTACGCAAAGCTCGACTCAGATGGCAGCACAAGCAACTACAGTAAACAAACTTGCGTAGCGCGCTTTTCAAATATTGTCATCAACAAGACAACAATATATCTATACTTATTTATATACCCAAAACATTTATCATATATGTAATTATCAATAACAATAAAAATGGTACAATGTTTATGTTTTAGTGACTTGTTTGAGATGAGATAATGAGATTGCGTTTGAAGTCTTTACAAGTTGTCAAGTTGCCACTCAAATGTCATACTTGCCAAAATTCATTGTTTACTGTAGTCGGTGATACCGCCATCTGGTGGTTTAACTTGGCAGTAATCTTCCCTATTGATGTACCTACTACCTAGACATTATTTCTTGGAAACGAATCCGAGTTGGCGCGTGGCGCGTCGACAGCCGCGCCGCGCGTCGTCGGTTGAATGAATAGGTAATAATACTAATAATATTTTTATTCATTAGCGTTGATTTTATTTATCATATCATACTGTTGAAATATTTTATCAGTTAATTTTAATGGTTGATAGTTATATTCACCATCTCTAATACCAACCGACTGCCATGCAGAGGGTGTGTTCGAATCCTAGGCGCGCACCACTGACTTTTCAGAGTTATGTGCGTATTGAATTATTAATTATCGCTTGCCCCGTGCCTCGGAGAGCACGTTAAGCCGTCGGTCCCGGTTGTCATGAAGATCTTTGACAGTCGTTATAGGGAGTCAGTACCTATCTCTGAATAAACTGACACTAGTCTCAACCATGGAATATCGCTATCCCTTTGGGTTGCGGAGGTCAGACAGGCAGTCGCTCCGTAGAAAAGCTAATATTCAGTCAAATCCGGTTAGACTAGTAAGCGGACGCCGGGTTACATACATACACACACGAAGTTGAAGTGCATGCCGATAACATTGATAACACTGATTACCAAATCGTAAATCTTATATCTATGATATATGAAGTAATTAATAATTATTGATATAATGTTTCTATATGGTTAAAGCGTGCGAACGGTATTGTAGGCACGTAGACTATTAAAGCAGCGATAGCCGAGTGGAGAGACCGACAGAGACAGACTGCTACGCAGAGGGTCTCGGGTTCGAATCCACGGCACGCACCAATGACTTTTCGAAGTTAAGTGCGTATTACATTGTTAATTATAGCTTGCTTATCGGTGAAGGAAAACATCGTGAGGAAACCTGCGTGACTGAGAGTTCTCCATAATGTTCTAGAAAGACATGTGAAGTCTGCCAACTCGCACTTAGCCAGCGTGGTGGACTATGGCCTTACCGTTCTCATAGTGAGAAGAGGCCCGTGCCCAGCAGTGGGACAGTATAAAGGGCAGATGATGATGATGAGACTATTAATACTAGAGATTAAGAAGAAAGGTAAATTCACTCACAAAAGTGAAGCCAAAAAAGGACGCCTACTACTAAACACGTATGTTTACATGTTGACACGGTGCGGTACGACACAGCACGCCATCATTTTGTTCGATAATGACTTTTGACTGCACTTACTTAAACCGAAGAGCATTCATGAAAAATATGATGAGAGTGTATGAAGCAAGACTGATATTGCTGCATCGTTCCAGTGGCGATGCCGAAGGCCCTGCCTATCTTCGGGAAACAGGCGTGCCTCTTTATATGTATGTTTGGTTTGTAATTAGTTTGCGGCTCTTCGTGTAGAATCTGTAATATGCCTGTGGCCAACAGGAAAGCATAGCCATCTTCCATCTGAATACTGACATATCCGAACTGATATACTTAATCATAGTTAGAATCATAATTTTGTACCATTTGATAGTGAATTTATTTTAAAACGCAGTTACCGGTGAGAATATTATAATACTGCACTTCTAAGAGTGGTTTCACTACGTGCTTCGCTCGGTCCGAATCCGATCCGAACTCGTGAAAATATGATCCGGCGATGTTGTCGTACTACTACCTATTACTAAAAAAGACGTCGCTCAATAGCAGCAAAATAGGTGTAAAACATCTGCTGGTTTTCAAGTTAGCAATATGTAAGTACGGGCTAGTAACTTTATAAAAACCTACGCATGATAACCAACCGCCACTATAAATATTAATTAAATCAGTTTCGGTTCGCTTCCCAATCGGACCATACGTAATATGTATAATGAGTTCATGTTAATATTTAAATACAATGATTGCTCGCGATACATTTCTGCGTTGTGGTTGGATGTTAATGAATGATTGGACCACTGTATAATTAATTAGATGGTTATGTTGAACTTTAATTCGTATGTTTTGCTATATTCTTGTACAGTTATAAACGTAACTGACTGCCTCCGTGGTCCAGTGGTTAGCGTATGCGACTGCTGGTCGGAGGTCCCGGGTTCGATTCCCGGGTCGGGCAAAGTGTTACTGGGTTTTACCGAATATTCAGTAGCAGCCCGGAGTCTGGTGATGTGGCCGGTATCGGCAATAGGCTCGCCCCCCTATTACGTGCGACCTGAAAATTCATGGCAAAATGTGAGTCTACTATTTACACCTCTGCCTACCCCTTCGGGGATACAGGCGCGAGACCATAAATAAAAAAAATATAAACGCAGTTTGTGAGGATGGATTGGTGTTTGTTTTGTTACGCTTTTACGCAATAAATAAGTAGGTACTGTATCGATTTTGATGACATGGGCATTAATATAGTATATGCTTGAGTATAACCATAAGCTACGTATTGTCGCGACAACCACGGATGCAAAGACACTGGCAAAAGCTAGTAACGAAATAAAATAAATATTGTTTAAAAAATATACATATAGGTAAGTACCAGCCGCGCTCTCTCGAACAGGAGCTGCGCATAAAGTTGAACTAGAGCTGTACCCCAGTCGTGCATAGTCCCACCAGGGTGAACTGTCTCGACGACATACGACACACACAACACAATCATCATCATCAGCCTTTAACAGTCCACTGCTGTACTAGGCCTCTCCTTTGAAAGGAGGAATTGGCCTACTATACCACGCTGGCCAAACTGGTTGGTATAGGGTTTGTAGCAAGTTTTCCTTCTCTTACAGTGATGTTCTCTGCATAATATGCTCCCTCTTTAGGCTCTTACGACACCCATGGGATGATATGGGGTGGTGACATTCCGTATTCTTAATCCGTCACCACACGGACGACACACACACAACTTAGTCCCAAACTAATCAGAACTTGTGTTATTTTCTACAGTTTATCCGTTATATTTGTGGTGTCTCTGACTAGCCAAATTGAAGCCAAAAAGGTAAAACCGTTTAAACCGGTAAGAGGGTTTTGCTCGACACGTCTGGGTATACTCATAATTTCACATTAAATTAATAAAATTAAATCCGTTTAAGTAACAGTATCTAATACTAATATATAAAGCTGCAGAGTTTGTTTATTTGTTTAGTTGAACGCCCTAATCTCCGAAACTACTGGACCGATTTGAATAATTAATTCGGTGTTAGATAGCCCATTTATCGAGGAAGGCTATATGCTATATCACACCACGCTATGAGCCACAGGAGCGGAGCAGTAACCTTAAATAACGCGGGTGTAACCGCGGGCTCATCTAGTGTCTACATAATTATAACTTACTAGCCGTTTCCCGCGGTTTCATCCGCGTCCTGATTGAACTACTTCGCGTACCCGAAAAACCCAAATATCTTATGGACCCCTATTTTTTTTCGAAAATAAAATATAGCCTATGTTACTCGTAGATAATTTAGCTTTCTAATGGTGAAAGAATTTTTAAAATCGGTCCAGTAGTTTTTGAGTTTATCCATTACAAACAAAAATACAAATTTTTCCTCTTTATAATATTATTATAGTGTAGACTATATCATTACTAATTAACTGTATAACCTTACTTTATAACTAAGTAAATAAAATTTCCACGTATTTCGTCGACCTTGATAAAATCCCAAGGTCAAGGGCGATCCTAAGATATCTGAGCTATCCCCAGCCGTATTCGGCTTATCTTGAGATATAGTTTAATACCGATGGGATGGGCCTTTAATAAGATGTTCGGGGTCACTGATAAAGTTAATCCTTTTAATCTTTTCGTTTAGGCTCGTGTAAGGTTCAGTTGTTTCAGTGTATCGGCGATGTACCAGGTTCTATTGACGTTTAGAAAAAAAAAATTAAGACGACTCCCGCTCTTAGAATAAATTCACAGTCGCCGGCGAATTTGCAAACATTTAATCATTGAACACATAGTTCAGCCAGACTCGAAACAACAATTTTATTCGTGGCACACAGAAAGTTATCAAATCGAACTCGATATTAGAGGTGCAAAACCTGCAAAACTGGCGTAGTGTTTAAAAGCGCGGTGATCGCTTCAGTGGCGTAGCGTGGGTTTCTGCCGCCCGGGGCCGTTCGGCAATTCGCCGCCCCTTTTTTTACCCCAATGTTTCTGCAGAAGTGTAAAGTTTTTTGGGTTTTGGTATGTTTGTATATTTATGAGTATATCCTTTAGATTGACTTTACACTCTAAACGGCATAAAGCAGTTTAAAAAAAATGTTGTCATTTGATCGTCTCAATCGCATGAATATGGGGTACGGGTATAATAATTTTACGACAAAACGTGGTAGCTGTCAGCGGTGTTGATGGGTTCCCCCCGTGGGATCTCCACCTTGTCGTGGTGGGGGGACTCAGTAACCGTGGTTTGGACACCCACGGTGAAGCTAAGCGGGATCCCGGGAGTGGACGCTCCACGTGGGCTTGGGTGAGGCCTGCGTAGGATGCGTCCCAAGGTGCGTGTGCGGGGGACAGTTCTGTCTGTCGCTCGCAGTTGTGCGCGGTCGCGGGAGGAGAGGCGTGTCGGTGTTACGTTACCGCGCGCCCTATCTCCCGCGACCAAATGGGGGCGCACCATTTGATGCGTTGCGGTGGGGCCGCTGAGGAAGAGGAGATGCGGTGTTGTCAGGTTGCCGCCCTCCGTATCCTCTGCGGCCGTTTTAGTGACAGCGGACGGCGAGCGCTGGGGCTATACCCCGTCCGCCAAAAGGCAAGGAGGCGGCGTAGTGTCCGCACCGCCTCCCAAGTAGCATAACGAGGCGGGGCCTGCCAACACCAACGGCGGGCCAGTCCCGGGCGGAGTCACGGAAAAGTATGCTATCCGCGAATCGCGTGACCCCGCCACTACACGAGACCCGTAGGGACACCGCGGTGGTTTTAGTGCCCCGAACGCCTCGGGCGAGCCTCCACACACCTCTTCCGCCAGTCCCAAGCCCAGGCGCTCACACTCTGGCCGGGTTGGCGTCGAGTTGAGATGGCTCATAAGCAGAGTTTCCACCGTTTGTTAATGGGTCGCGCACGACAGCGGCAGTTTCTCTGCTGCAATATATAGCTTAGTCTATTCCAGACGGCTTAAAGGATTTTAATAAGTTAAATTTCGATGGATTTCCGTCATCACTTGCACGTGCTTTGTTGTTTTTAAGAGCCGCCCGCACCTCACAGTGTTCGACATTCGGGATGGCTTTGGTGTAGTGTTGCGTCAGTAGGGCACTGTGGTCGTCGGTACTAGGTCCAATTGTTCTGTCTACCCGCAAGGTAACCAAGAGTCAATAAAATCTTTCAACGTCTTCGAGAATCTCAAACTTTGAGTTGACGGGTCAACTCAAAGTGCGCATTTATTGTGTCGCTTCAACTGCAGAACGAAGATCCCCGGGGTTTTCTAGATCGCTGCCTCCATGGACCGAGTGTTAGAGCGTTTGAGGTCTCGTCGCGTAACCTTTCGTATTTGTCGTTTAAAGGCCCGTCCTTCCGGCGAAGACAGCCGACAGGATGGCGTCTCGCGTCTTTTCTTCAACAGTTTAAGAGTCTCTGCTGGCAGTTTAAACTCCTTGTCTTTTTCTCTATGCGGAGCAGATCTTTCGAGACGAATCTTCTAGTGCCGTGACCACTGTGGCCGTCTTCTGCTTAATGCTGTCGGTGGAAGAGGCAATGTAGGTCTGAGAGTAGCCTTGATTGACTGTGCCTTTTCAGTTCTGAGGTTTATATTAAGAGAGCCTCGTACACGTCGGTGATCGCTTCAGGTGTTTGTCGTATTGATCACCGTCTTTAAATATGTGCTTTCGGTCCGGCGTCGGGATGTAGTCTTTCACCTTGCTTGTCACACGCCTGTTAGGCTTTTTCTTTCAAAAGGAGTTCATAAGAAAAGCCCCACTTTCGATTTTCGCTTCGCCGCGTTCTTGTACTTCAACTTTCGCGTTAAAGCCTGTCATAGCTCGCCACCACGTTCTTGGCCGGGAATAACGAAGCTGTCGGGAATTGGGAGCTTTATTTTATGGCACTTAATTTTAGAGGCGTAGTCCGTAGTTAAAGATAAACACCAAACTATTTAAAATAAGGTGTAAATTGATATATGTAATTATACATCAAGCATCTTTGAAATCACTTTATGTTCCTCTTGGATATTTCAAATACAGAATAAAATTATGACGCCTTGGAATGGCTTTGAATTGTCTCCCCATATGGTATCCTTCTCCGAATAGCGGGGCGACCGAGAACTGGTGCCGTTGTTGTGTTCGTGAGCGCCATGAAGGGCGCAGGGCGTAGCTTCTTGCACGGTGACGTTTCTGCCCGTCACCGGTTAATAGCATTTACTCCTACTCCTTATTTTTGCAAAAATAAGGATTTGAGAGGCGAAATCTGTAAGTTTATGGACAAAACCGCGTCACATCCCACGTGGTTGCGTCCAAAAATGCGCAAAAGGCGTTTGTAATGTGTGAAATAATCGGCTTTGATTTTAACGCAAGGTCATAAATATTGGAGTCCTAATTCAAGTGCTTGGCTTAAAGTTAAACCGCAGATGTGTGACTTTTATCTTGGGAGACTTGTACCTCCCTTTTTCCCTATTTAACAATAAAGATTGTGTAGTAGTTAGAAGCAAATCAAAAATAATTTCAATAATTAACGCTGGTATTTCATCGGCAGTCGGCATGCTGCGGCCCTATTGCCCTGGCGCCTGTGTACGCCGCACACATCGCACACAGGGATGGCTCGGCCCTGATATGGGATAATAAATTACTCATAACACGCTGGCAGATCACCGCAACATTGCAACCCATTAAAGAATTCATAAACAAAAACTACGAATTACAGTGTAAATTAAAAAATACACCCATAACCGAAACAAAGTCTTCACGTATTCAACCCCACTTTACCTAGCCATTTTCGCCCCATATCCATTCTTCCTTTCCTATCCAAAGTGCTCGAGGCTTGTGTCCACCAACAGCTGACCCGATTTGTACATATTAATAACCTGTTGAGTCCTTTTCAATCGGGATTCAGATCGGGACACAGCACAACCTCAGCCCTCCTTAAAGTGACTGGCGATATTAGAGCGGGAGTGGAGGACACCAAGGTCACTGTGTTGGTCTTGGTAGATTTCTCGAACGCTTTTAATACCGTCAGTCACGATATCCTCCTCTCCATACTATCCCACCTTTCGATCGCACCTGAAGCTTTGGAATGGTTCTCATCCTATCTTCGTGGGCGTCAACAGTCTGTTCGCATTGATGAGTCCTTATCTCGTTGGTGTGATCTTGACTCTGGCGTCCCACAAGGCGGCATTCTTTCTCCACTTCTTTTCTCTCTATTTATTAATCTCTTAACTCTCAATCTTCGGTGTTCGTATCATCTGTATGCAGACGACCTGCAGCTGTATTCTCAGGCGAGGGTTGAGGACCTATCACGGGCCATCAACGATGTGAACCAAGACTTAATGGCCATAAAGCATTGGTCTGATCAGTTTGGGCTATCAGTTAACCCGTCAAAATGTCAAGCCATTATCGTGGGTGGTAACCGCATGATGTGCAGAGTGGATACTGCAGCTCACCCTCCAATCATCTTTGATCGGTTAAATATTAAGATCACTTCAAGCGTTAAGGACCTGGGACTACACATAGATAACACCCTTAACTGGAGAACGCAAGTCACTAACGTGTGTCAAAGTGTCACTGGGACCCTGCGATGTCTCTATCGTCTGAAGAATTTCCTCCCCTCCAAAACAAAGACTATGCTAGTGCAATCTTTAGTGTTCCCTGTCATCGATTATGGTGATGTGTGTTATTATGACCTGAATGCAGACCTTCTCAACAAACTCGACCGGCTTCTCAATAACTGCATTCGATTCGTTTTCAATCTTCGCAAGTATGACCATGTGTCTACTTATCGTTCTCAACTGAGATGGCTTCCCATTCGTCAACGCCGTAGCTTGCGTGCTCTCACTACTCTCTACTCGCTACTTCACTCACCTACTCCTCCAGCTTATCTTACTTCTCACTTTCAATATCTATGCTCTTCGCATGATAAAGCTCTTCGTTCTTCCCACAACCTTTTACTTCTATGTCCTCAACATAGCTCTGGCCTTGTACATTCTTCCTTCTACGTTCAAGCTATACTCCTATGGAACGCGCTCCCTCTGGAAGTCAGGACGGCAGACAGTCGCTGGACATTTAAAAACAAGGCTCGTCAATGGATTCAACGTGGGTTATTGGCTGAATCATCGTAATCATCACAGGATTATGTATGTATATAGAATATTTTATTGAATATTTATGTATATAAATATAAATATATATGTTATAATATATTAATATATATAATATTATAAATAGTATATTGTATTAATTATTAAATTTATGTGTATTGTATAAGTGTGTTATGTATATTATTTACTAATGTATCTAGTTATATATAAATTCAATTAGTACTTCCACCTAATACCTGCCTTAACTATCTCTGCATCACCCTAAGGTAGACTGTTAGACAATGCCTAAGGCATTAAGTCCGCCTATGTACAGTATTGTGCAGGAAGTTTAATAAAAAAAAAAAAAAAAAAAAAAATTAGGTTTTGTTTTCGATTGTTGTTCCGTTCGGGAAAGCTCGGTACTTGCTAACTGCGACAGGACTCGACTTCACCCCGCCCCTGCCTAGTTCCTACAGCACTCGCGCTGGCGCGCGGTCCTACTTGCATCACGTCAGTGCACGCGCCAAGTACCTACTTTTTTTTTTTATTTACGCGGCCTCTATTGCCGCCCCCTTAAATGTGCCGCCCGGGGCCATGGCCCCCCCAGCCCCCCCCACGCTACGCCACTGGATCGCTTCAACCTCTTCGCCATACATGTACCTTCTTAGCATGACCACGCTTTGGTGTTACATGCTGTGCATTACAGGTTCGCAATAAAATTTAACACAATCTAACGGTTCATAGATGGCCTTATGGTAGTAATACTCTTTTGTATGCACGCCATTATAGTTTTATTATACCTAGGGTTGCCAAATGCCATGCCATGCTGTAAAGCATAAGTCAAACGAAATTCGTGAAGGTAGTACGTTAATTAAGTACAGAGCTCACAAGACAGATTTTTCATTTCAGGATTGACAGTTGTTTCGTTCATAATTTACCTGCAATCCTGTTAGACTTTTCGAACAAGCTTCATCCTTGTGAGGTGCATTGGACTAAATGCACCGATTTCGTGTAGTAGTTTAAATGGCCGCTTCATTGATCTCTCCGCCTGCGTGCTGTAGGTTCGATCCCCATACAAGACAACTAAATTTGGGATCCACGTATTGTTGTTTGGCACTATGCTTGAAGAGGATTTATTAAGTCAAACAAAAATTGTGTCTCCTTTTTCTTCCTAGCAGTATTCTCTCTCATGTAAGTACATTCGCTAAGAAACTAGAAAAAAATTATAAATGTGTTTTTTTTTTGTATTTTGAGGCAACCCTGACGTATCCACTGTAACCGGTGCTTAAATGAATAGTAAATTGCCAAAATTTACATTTATAATTATTCGGATGCTTAGCAACAGGTTAAAACTATGTATTTAGATGTTTTTGTTGGTCTGTTTTTTTAATTCCCCCCATATAAGTCAGTAAAAACCATTGGAAGTGACGAAATTGTAGTAGCAACACGGAGTTATGGTCAGGTGCTCAGTATAAGGTGAAAATTCGCAATCTGTTTGGTGGGAATTTGAATATATTACAGCTTGCGAAATGTAGAAGTAGTACACACTTATATTACTTCTACATTTCGCAAGCTACACATAGCATTGGAAATCGGTGGTGTACTTACTCGCTTACCGGAAACCCTAAACACGCAAATTTCGGCTACTTTTGACTCGCTAAAACAGCTGACCTCCTGATTAGTACATATTTGATAGTCGCCAAATTGTGTCATTTTCTTGCAACTCTTAGTGCAGAAAGCAGCTTAAACAAGATGCAGTATCGGTCTCAATTTTCCACGATATGCCGAACAGTGCATACTCCTTTTTCTTCCCATGCATGATCCCATATTTTCACCGAGTGCCTCGTTGCGGTCGCTTGGCAGAAAACTACTCTTTTTAGGGTTCCGTAAAAAAAGGAACCCTTATAAGATCACTTTCTTGTCCGTCTGTCTGTCTGTCTGTCCGTGTGTCACCACCGATTTTCTCAGAAACGGGTGGACCTAACAAATTGAAATTTATACCAGATACTAAGGTCTATGGTTCCTATTAGGTGTATAAAAATCAGGGTCCTGGGTCAACCCGATAAAAAGATATGGTCAAAATTAGATTTTTGCGAAAACTTGTAAGTACCAAAATTAACCTTAATTTTCAACTTTTTTTAATTTTCGGAATTTTTCCTTTACTTGTGCTGTAAGACAAAATTGACAATTCTAGGTCAACCGTAAGTACCCTATAGGTTTTGGGTCGAAAACCTATATGGTAGTTCCCGTTGAACTAGAATCACAAAATTTGGCCAAAAGCAGGGTCTTACAGAACAAATAAAGGAAAAATTACAAAAAATAAAAAAAATGGAAAATTTAAGGGTGTCCCCATGCATACATAGTAGACTCCATTTAAGATAGTCCTCTAAGTTGTATGGGCGCTCATACAGATTTAGAGGACCAGCGTAATTAGCACCAACCACAAAATTAAATAAGGTAAAATGCGTACGGAACCCTCGGTGCGCGGGTCAGACTCGCACTTGCCCGATTTTTTTCGTATCAGTCTTGTGACACCGTCAAGTTAACCTGTGGCCAATCCCATATAAGTAGACCCTCACGGTTCACGGTGATTTGGCCTTATAGCTAGACCATAAAGTGATGATGGGACATTTTTCTATTATCGCCGTACAATGGAAAAACGGAATCGCCGGTAGCTGACAACAAAAGTAGCTTGCATACTTCGTCTCTTACATTCTAGGTTACCTATTTTTTTTTATTAGCCTATATTGTCCCACTGCTGAGCAAAGGCCCCTCTCTCCCTTGGATTTCCACTAATCTCTGTGGTTTGTGATCTCTGGCCAGTCGCCCTCAAAAGCGTCTAGGTCCCACCATCTCCGTCTAGGACGTCCTCGTCGCCGCCGACCGCCTGGTACCCAATTGGTAGCTACATGAGCCCACCTTTCTGTGTGCATGCGGCTGACGTGTCCGGCCCAGTCCCACTTTAGTCGGGCCGATTTTACTCCTACGTCCATTAAGCCCGTTTTTTAGGTTACTGTTTATAAGTAAAAACTGAGTCGCCGGTAGCTGATACTAAACGTAGCATTTACTTAGGCCTTACACTTCGACGATAAGCAACATTCTAGGTCAACGTATCAGCAAAATGTCGATACGCTGACAATACCGCATAGCATTTCATCGCACAATCAGCCGGCTTACCCTTGAGCTAAAGAACTAGTCACGTATTGGCGGCCGTAAATAAGTTGTAATTAAATTACGTTGCGGATATTACTGCCGATGCTGCTCGCTTAGGTTGCGTAATTGTGTTGTGTTGTGCGATGATAGCGCAGTGGTGGCGTCAAGGTGGCTTAGAATAGATATCAAAATATCTTCCGTAAAGCAGTTGTTAGTGAGATAGTTTGAAATGTTGGAAGAATACTACTAACCTACTTGACCGACCTATAATATTAATGCTGCTTGGGCTTAGAAGCTCGCAAAAGTCCCTCTCAAACCGTTGGGGTTTCAAGATTGTCAGTCTTGTGAAGTCTTGATACTGCGATCGTCCTGCTTTTATAAGTGGCCAATCCAGTGTAGTCTCTAAGCTTTTGTTTCTTTGATGATGCTCGGTTCCATGAAAAGCTTCTTGATGTTTACTGAGATATCATGCCAATGGCAATAGCCAACAACACATTCTTATATATACAGGGTTTTTTGTAAAACACCGTTAACCTCTTAGGGGGTGGTTTGCGAAATCGCGAAAAAAATATCAGCTGCTTCGTACAAAGTTGAACTTTGTAGTTGACAAAATGTATGAACCAGCTGATATATTTTTCGTCAAAAGTTCCAGAACAAAAGTTGTTCATAATTATGTTCATAATAATTGTTCATATTATACTCAATATACTTGACTATTGACATGTTTGTAATTTATGTATATCATTGTCGTTCAAGCGTTAGATCATTGCCTCAAAGTCCCTTGGAAGTCGAGGACCACGCACTAGCCTAGCCGGACTTGGCGAAATATTTAGTTTGTATGTTTGTAATAAAATACCCCACAGCACATTTCTATTTGTTTCTACAAAGTTATAACCTTCTCTGCTAACCCTGTGAAAGTCTAAAACACAAAATACTCAAGATTACTCAGGAACGGGATTTCTAGTGATAAATCAAATTAGAAATCGATTCGAACCAACCCACATGCGATACCTATCACCAATTTATATACCTACGATAATTAATAATATACTTTTGGTGTTGATTGTCGAAAATGGTGAAATCTAATTAATTTAGTAGCTATCTACATGTAGCTACAAGACACTTTTAATATTTTATTTCAGTGATTTTGCAATTTAATGGTTTTATTATTATTAGCATCGAAGACCTTTGTCTTTGAACTGGGGTTCGCGCACCAGCCTCCAACCAGATTTGGCAAAATATTCGTTTTTCCACGGAGCGGAAAAGGGTAAAGGATATTTAACTAAAATTGGTAAAACCAAACGAGCCAAACGTAGTGTATTTGCGTGTTACCTATAGGGAAATCACTATTCCCAGAAATTTACAGTCTAAACAGGGCATTGTTTTGTATTTTGTGGACTGTTTTCTTAGGAAACAGCGCGTCGTTTAGTTGTCAACACACCTAGCAAATTACCCTACAAATGGTACCATAGTTCACATGAAACGTGCATATATAATATCACATTCAACTGGAGTGAAACGGTCAATGTTCCTAAACCAGGCCTTCCGGTTCGTCTTAAAAACTAAAGTGCTTAGCTCGAACATGGAACATTACAAAATACGATTCACTCATTCCTATATTCACAAACTTAAAATAAAGTCTAAACAACAATATATTCAGTAAATATTCAGTATAAAAATTAAATGTAGTCGTCTTATCGCCCTGTTTATCTTTATGAACGCGATCAACTACCAAACAGTTTCCACCAATAGATAGTGTGTTTCCTGAGGAAGGTAAAAATTTTGGTATAATTGACGCAGGCGTAGCTGCGGGGATCCTCTAGTATTATAATATAATAACTTCTGTAATAGTTAAAACACGAACAATACGGTTAGAGAGTGATCGGCCGTGACTCAGTTAGCCGTGCGCGCCCTTCACGCCGGTTATTGGGGCTTAGTGGTCGTGACCCGTTATGTAGCTGTCGATACGAACGAAACACACCCATGTTTAGACTTGGGCGAAATTTTGACCCAATTTTTGGTTATAACTACTCATACCCACACCCCACTGAAAACTAAAGTATTATGTTCACCCTTATTATTAGGTCGATTGCAGAAGTGCTTCTCACAGATTGTGTCGGACTTTACTGTTGCCCAGTGCGTCAAGAAAAGGTTCAATCCTGCAGGAGAAAGGTGTTTTATAAATCGTGCCGAGTGAAGATATTATTTGCAAGTTTATGTACAACACTTGGTACCTAGTACTTTTACGACATTCTTCTCTATGAAAAATAAAAGATAAAAGTATCTAACCTTGTAATAATGCCGAAATAAATACAAAAACATAATTAGTATTTATTACAATAATCTCGTCCAATATTTAATTACCTGTATGTAAAATTGTACATGCCTTACATGAAAATAAACTGTTTAGATATCCATATGTCTCCTTTAAGTAGTTTCTCCCAAGTTTCTGGTTAGTTTCAATCTAGAGCCAAACTACTAGAAACATTTGGAAGATTTATAAATACAGTGATTTTAGACATGTTTATCCGTTTCCTCCCAACGTGTAGGTGTCGGTTTCACAACATGTGGACGGTTGTTATTGCCAAAACTAATCGTATATTGTTTTTCTCACATGTCCAACTCTCATGTGATATTTGTTCCAGATGCCTGCTTATCTTTCTTGTGATATTTATTTTTACTGCAAATATGTCAATTAGATCAGATTTGAATGTTCTTTAAGTGGAATAGTCTCAGATCATTAGGATCGCCAGAATAGTCTCAGTAAAGCTCATTTTGGGGGAGTGGCTGGCTAACCTAAGCGTTGACTAGATACAATTGTTTTGGCTGGTAATTCTACAGTGTTAGTCTGGTGAAGACTGCGGCGTTGTCGAAGACACACGCAACCTTCTTCGATCGGATAATTTATTTATTTATTTTAAAATTTTATGCACTTAATAGTACAAAGGCGATCTACCAGTCAACCTTTGGGTGATGCAGAGAAATATGTAAGGGCCTCCGCAGACTAGCTTCTTTTAGCATCGGCGACCGGCGATTCAGTCGCTTTTTAGCATCCAGATGCAGCGTCCGAATCCTTACACCGCACACTGGAAGATGACGATCGCGGCGACTTGTCACTTAAAATAATAACGTAGGGCTCGTCCATTAATAACGCGATTTTATGTCTTTCTAATATTAAACTTACTCTGTGATGATGATACCTGGGTAGGTTCGAGAGGCTTTACCACCTCTCCTCGTTCTTTATCAAACGTTTTTTTTTTATACAAAGTAAATAAAAAAATATTTTATCCAAAAAAGACATTGCAAGGTGTCAAAATTGAAGCTAAAATAAAAAAATATGACACTCATTATTCTCTTCATCTCTTACCTGACTTCAATTTGTTTTGGTCGGCGCTGTATGGACATACATTCTCTTCCATACTTCTCTGTCACCAGACATTCGATCACTTCCCCCTTTTCTTACATATCTATTCTCACACAGTTATTCCATCTTTTATTTGGTCGCCCCCTCCCTTTTCCTCTCTACCCTCCTATATATCACTTGTTTACCTAAATACATAATCATCCACTCTTCTCATAAGATGTTTCTAAAGTGCAAATCTTTTCATCCATGGACGCTACTTGCAGACTACTTTGACATTTTCTCTATTTTGGCATGGTAAAAAAATATTAATATATCATGCATCATTACCTTTAAGAACGCTATTTTAAAAGTATACTGGCTCATTTAAGTCTTAACTTGCAATAATTGCAATTCGATCTTGCAAAATATAATAATCTTGCAAAATATAAAAGCATATCAAACATAAAGAATTCCAGAAATGGATCAGAAAATTCAGAGACCGGTGCACCTACATAAAAAGAAAATATCCAGACCAAACTGAGGACATCCTCCTTTTTGAAGTGGGTTGATTAAAGCATCCTAGAGCATCCAAAAGCAACGAAAGATCTTAGTCCAGGACTTTTCTGAATCCCTGCCAATCGAACGAACGATCGCCGTTTTATGATGCGTATAGGATAAAAATCTCTGGCTCAACAAAAACGAGTACACTTGATATCTGTCTACTCTTATTTGTTCCTTCCACCTATCAAGACTCACGTGATTAAAGGACGACTCCTTACCATAGGTTGTCACTTATTTGTTAACCCTTAAATAACACCGTAGGGTAATAAAATTCTTCACCCCAGGGGCACAACTTGTATTTTTTCTTGCGATGGTAGTGTCATCTCTTAAAGTTGTTAGTAACGTGGCGTTAAAAATAACTTCCATCTAGTCTGCTTAGCTATGTGAGAAAATTACCCCAGGGTGTCAGTTACGCATGCATTAATTTCTCATCAATTCAGTCAAATGTTTGATAAACTAAGTTTACAGAGCCCTGCGAAGCTCCTTTTTTTGATCTATTAAGATTTCTGAGTGGATAAGTTTCCGGAGCGGACGAGACTTTTCATATTATCATCGTTAATTTGGTGTACAATTAGTAATTTAATGAAATTATTAAGTTTTTTAACGTAAAGCACTTTAGTGTTATTTAAAATTTTTTATGCTTTGTTAAAAATATCAAATATAAACTACACAAATAATTTATTTTGTACACTACAACTTTTAATAGCCGTTTGGGTTAATTTTACCCAAAAGTTTTATTTAATATTCTGTAACCGAAAATAAGGATATTATTATAGGGTTTGAGTAGTGACTGGCTTAAACAGAATAAATGTCGATAAAATTATGACAGCGCTTATAATAAATATGTAAGTTTTTATTAAGGCTGTACACTATCTAGGGTGATGTACTCGATTTTGACGAGGCGACCCTTATCATAGGTTATGATAAAGCTACACTAACTACTGCTTTCTTTATACTGATGAAAATATTAAGCAAGCTAAAGTCAGTATTTATTACCTACATCCAAAAACCAGTTCTCGTATTACTTTCAGAGAGTATCATCTATCAATTCAAACGTTAATATTAATACGAAGAAATGAGTGCAGTACTGTGACACTACAGCACTACGGTCGCCGCGTCCGAACGCAGAGAGTCGCTAAAACGCGATGCAGCATCGATACAGTTGCAAAATCACCGGTCGCCGATGCTAAAAGAAGCTAGTCGGCGGTGGCTCTAATAGGTGCAGTTTTTAAATTAAAATGAAAAACAAAAGATAAACCTACTCATTAATATAAAATATAATATAATATGGATAATCATGGATTTCATCCAACCATTTTTAAGAGCTTAGCAAATCAAAACGCCACTTGTAATGAAAAGATAAGTAGGTCATACAGGGTGTCACAAGACCCATCACCAAGCCGAAGTCTAGTCGTTGTGGACATCATGCCAAGTCATACTAACCAAAAATAATACCTGGGTTTTTTTTTTTAAGTCTTCACATTTTTTGAACCGCAATTAAAAGCGCGCGCGTGCAATGCTCCAAATACCTACTTAACCATGGGGTTATAGCCAATCATAGGGCATCTAAAGAACATATTGGCGGGGTAAATGCATCGATTTTGTACCTAATTAGAAAAATTCCATACTAACTTTGAGCCTCAATATCTCCTGAACCAGTAATTTCCCAGGTATGGTGCTGAAGTAAAAAATGTTTGTACTGATTGGTACAACATGGGATTTCGGTTTTTTTAAGGGTCTTTTTACACCCTACATATACAAATCGAAATTACAGTGCAAACCCATATAAACTCTATCGCAGTTTAAATATTTCAACCTTTATCTAATTTGTTGGAACAAATGCAACTTTTGGCATGGTTACTGCATGCTCTGCGGTGCGTCCATAACTCTTTCTATGCTTTTATGATGTGGGTTTTGGCAGACGCTCAGGTATGTCACGGCTAATATTTCATTGGAGAAATAACTTACGTGGCAGTATAATACATTTCGTAATTTATTATATTTGTATTAATTGATTACATGGAGGGCGCGGCCGTTTAGTCAGGCCAGAAAATTGGCCACCACTTTTTTAATTAATCACTCGGAATAACTAAGAACATGTTTTGCTATCGTAAAGTCTTCTAATAATATAAGCTATTTTTTATGTCATGAGCGGCAAACGAGCAGACGGATCACCTGATGGTAAGCAATTACCGCCGCCCATGGACACAAGCAACACCAGACGAGTCACAAGTGCGTTGCCGCCCTTTGGGTTAGGAAAAGGGATTGGAGGAGGAGTGGGATGCGGGAGAAGGAATAGGGGACGGGGCCTCCGGCACTCTCACTCACCGAACGAAACGTAACAATATAGGTACTGTTACTTTACGTCGATTTTCTGTGAGAGGGTAGTACTTCTACTTAGCAGGCCCATTCATGCTGAAATCAGCAAGGCTCTACTACCGTCTAAAATATAATTATTCACCATTGATTGGTGTTTGGCGTGACCAAAGATCGGGTGAAGTGGCGTTCTCTCGCATTGGAGGCCAAGGCGCATTTTGGGTCGATGAGCCATTGGAGTAAATAAGTAAGTAATATTCACCTTTGAGGACTTCCTTACTTTGAGCCTAAGAATCAAGTGATCAAGTCATGCTCAACATAAGAATATTAGGTAACTCACTAGAAGTTCTAACTGTCTAAAGACTGCCGCGGTGGTCCAGTGGATAGCGTATGCGACTGCTGATCGGAGGTCCCGGGTTCGGTTCCCGGGTCGGGCAAAAGTGTTACTGGGTTTTTCCGAATACTCAGTAGCAGCCCGGAGTCTGGTGATGTGCCCGGTAACGGCAATAGGCTTGCCTCCTATTACGTGGGACCTAAAAATTCATGGCGAAATGTGGGTGTAATATTTACACCTTTGCATACCCCTTCGGGGATACAGGCGTGAGACTATAAAAAAAAAATAGAAGTTCTAAACCAGATCGAAATCGGTTCTAATTCCCACAACGCAGAGAAAACCTGTAATATCAATCGCAAAAACTCGGCGTATTGAACTCAATATCGCAACTGCTGTACAGTCCGTGCCACGAGAACATAGACTTTTTGTAAACAAAGAATTTTTACTATGTGACTTAGCGATAGTTCTGTCAAAAACAAATAATTTCAAATCCAATGAGCGCAACGGTACATAGATTACGTGTCATTGGAAACTAATATGTCAATGGATCGGGTTTTTATCGATATTATGCGCTGCAAACAGGATCTTTTAATGTATTGAGGTACTGACGCGTAGAGTGTCAACATGTGGCGTTAGGTCATTGAAATGATACATTCTTGGGTTTAACATCTTTTTATCAGATGACAAAATTAAATTTTTAGTTATCAAGAAAGGGTTGGTGTAAAGTTAAATTCAAGTTTATAGGATCGCAACGCTCTTCCCGCTGCCGGCATCTCGAAAAAGTGCGTGCAGAATATCAGATGGCAGAAAATTATTTATACCTAAAAAAGAAATTGCGTTTTCAGACTACCGTAACGTTTAATGGTTTTTCTTTAAGTTCATTCTGACGATTTCATTCACAGACAACGTAAAATCTCTATGCCTAGAAATGTTTTTGCAATGTATTAGCTAGTTATCTGTTATATTATTCATTGTTGGTCAATAATTTAATATTTTAGAATAGATATGCTACTTTGAGCAAAATTATTTATTGCGTATTGATTTTAAAAAAATCGTGTCAATAATAAAGTAACATGTATGTACTCTATAATTAACAAACATGGTACGCTACTTTTCATCAATTTACAGATTATTACGTGTAAAGCAACAAAAAAATCGGAAATTTTATGAACATTCGACCATTAAAACACAAAATCAAATATTTTTATTTCAGTAAAATTTAACAATATAAATTTAAAAACATAGTGGCATAATTAGGCATTGAAAAACAAAGATTGTTCAAAAGCATAAAATCTAAAACACAACTGTTTGAAAAAAGGTTGTGAAGCCCTGAATGTTTGTTTACAAAAAGTCTATCTTCTCGTGGCACCAACTATAGATATATCAGCAACCTTTGATAACTTCGCCTAGACTTTCAATACTCTGATTGCATCTGACATCTATACGAGACGTGTTCATTGCATTCCGACCCTTAGGTGGCAGTTGACAAGGTTCTATGTCGTATAGAAAATTGTCGTAGTGCTTCCATATGTTTGTGTATTGACTCGCTGTTCGAAGTCTCTTTGGAGAATATGGGTGAACTGTGTTTACGGTTTGGCGGGGCGTGAAGTGAAGCGTTTTCGATGTGGAGAATGCTGCTTTTGTGGGCTTCATTTTATTATTCACTAGATGATGCCCGTGGTTACACCCGCGTTATTTAAGGCTACTGCTCCGCTCCCGTGGCTCATAGCGTGTTGTTATATAGCCTATAGCCTTCCTCGATAAATGGCCTATCTAACACTGAAAGAATTTTTCAAATCGGACCGGTAGTTCCTGAAATTAGCACGTTCAACCAAACATCAAACTCTTCAGCTTTATATATTAGTATAAGATTATTTTCCAATTTCTCCAATATACTTCTGATTAAGTTTGATGCTGTTGAAAAAAACAGTTTAAGTTTCCGCGGGAATTCAGAAGTGTCAAAACTCGTCGTCATCAATGGTTACCAAGAAACTTAAAAGTGACTTATGCTCGCATATTTCATTCATATCTTTCACTTTAATCCTCTGTTGCATTCATCGTCGAGGTTAGTAGGGTGACCTTAGTGATTGTAATTTAGTGCAACCTATGCCTGATACCAAGACAACATGTTTCGAGCGAAAAAACTAATTTATACGAGGTGTTCTGAAACTTTTTAAATAGGTAAACAAATATTTTTAACTTTACCAAATGTATTTTAAAAATGATTATCTCCTGCAAGTTTACTACTTACAATTACGTAAACATTTTGCACTAATTTACCCTTTTTCACTCAACCAAAAGTAAATAATTTCCATCCAGTAGATAGAATATAAAGTCTAACCACGATGCTTTCCTCGCTGTATTCACTCAAACAGCTTCCTCACAAACCTCAGTAAGTTCACGTTGAATTAGAATTTATGCTGAGCAATATCGAATGATATCACGAATTATGGTAATGTATTCAGTATTGAATTCAGAGCGGCTTGAGGAACAGGCCCGTGCTTGTTGTGACTGCGATGTAAAAGTTTGTGGATAACTTTAGCAGTAGTCGATAGCATAAAAAAGAGTTTTAAATTAGTCCATCCGACTAGTACGTTTTAGTTTTAGTTAGTTTACAACTGTTAGATGCATCATCCTCTTAGCGTTATCCCAGTTTCAATCTGGGGTCCGCTTTCTAGTCTAACCGGATTTGGCTGAATATTAGCTTTTCCACAGAGCTACTGCCTGTCTGACCTCCGCAACCCGAAGGGCTAGCGATATTCCATGGTTTAGACTAGTGTCAGTTAATTTAGAAGGTACTGACGTCCTGTAACGACTGTTATAGATCTTCATGACAACCGGGACCGACGGCTTAACGTGCTCTCCGAGGCACGGGACAAGCGATAATTAACAATTCAATACGCACATAACTCCGAAAAGTCATTGGTGCGTGCCGTGGATTCGAACCCGATACCCTCTACATGGCAGTCTGTTGGTATATCCACTCGGCTATCGCTGCCTTTACAAGTATTAGATTACTCACACAAAAAGAACATCCATATTTGTGCATCAGACATCTGCAGTGTGAATATTGAACCTAACACTTAATGCGTTCTACTGTGATTGAAGTCGACGTCTGTTGAAAATTTGTATTATTAGCTCTATATGTATAAACTGTTCTTCTGCTGTGCCCGGGCTTCCCACTATAGAGAAGTTTAGGCACAGTCCAAAATATGTTCAACCGTAGTTCCATTATTTAAAGCGGAATTGAAAAAAGATTCATATTGTACGATGAGCTACTGTTTACCTTCTTCTTTCTATGACGCTACGTTATATAAACTAGCAACTAAAAAAATTGTATAAACGCAATTGAATCACAGCACCTGATAAGAGGCACTCGTCGACTCCAAATTGCCTATTAGGTAACGAACTTTCACGAACGTGCGCGAGGATCCACGTCGGATGCCAGGCTCTCGAGACACGTACTTGGTGATATAAGTGACAATACGTCATTAGACGTAACAATATTACGGCGATGTCCACTTAGTGGATGAGCAGATTTCTCTCGAGGAAAACTTGCTGGATAATTATTTCAGAAGCTGTTTTGCTTGACAGGAATGTCATCCTCCTATCCAGATGTTCTTTCAGATTTTTTATGTCTCTGCGTTCCATCACCTACAGTCTTGACCCGTGGAAGGATCGGTACTATAACACTCAGTGCAATGTTAAACGGCAAGTCGACAGCTTAAACCACTCGATAGTCCTTTCTACTCCTTCTCCTGCCTTTCTTCCTTCGGGAAATAAGACAACACTGCATAGTTTGATTAATTTTACGGAAAATATATAACCCTAGCTGAGAATACAAATCCGCAATTGAAGCCGAGACTACACGATCGACTGCCACAATACCACCAAGACGCTTGATAATAACGCGGTACAAAAAAGACAGTATTATTCGGAAGAAGCTCCGACGAAAGTTGTCTGTCACGACACCGTTATATCGAAGCTTTCAATCAATAGAGAGCAATCGTACAAAGAAAACGGGGCCGTATGCCTTGAGACGAATATTTTATGAGCTCGCACGTTTATGAGATGCTGACTGACTAGCTGGCTTGCGCTGGTCTGTTGTGAATTTGTCATATATGTTCATGAAGAGGTTATCTTTGATTCGGTTAGCAGTGTTTTGGATGAATAAAAAACTTTTTTAAAGCATTGAGGTGGAACTAAAGCAAGGGTAATGGCTTGAGACGAATATTTTATGAGTTCGCACTTTTATGAGATGCTGACTGTCTAGCTGTCTCGCACTGGTCTGTTGTCAATTTGTCAAATATTCATGGTGAGAGGTTATGTTCAAGTTGATTAGCAGTAGCAGTGTATGGATTTTTTTTTAGTAGAATTGTATTGAAACTATAGCTTATCGACTATAGGTTAACTATAGCTTATAACTATAGAATATAGGTTAACTTCATGGTGAAGAAGAGAAGATGGTTATATGATTAATGTGGCAATTATGAAATGGATCCCAAGTTGGGATCCATTTCAGTTGGGATTCCCAACTCGTTCCAAATCCCAAACGTCCATTGCTTGGCCTGCCTGGCTCTAGACATAGACAGTTCTTGAGACGCCCGCATTCATCCAATGGCCGCGATCCCAATAAGATCGTTTTTATGCATACGATATTAAAAATGGGTGTCCCACTAAACGATTTCGCAATGAACAGACGTTCCTTTATAAATCTCTGACTCTAAACGACTATCCACACGGAACTAAAAGTAATAAAATACCTAATTAAATAGTTATCTTGTTGGAAATGCCATCTGACCTCGGCCACACATTTCGTTAACATACAGCTGAGATTAGAACAGCTGTTAGATTTTTTCAGACGGTTGACTGTCCCCAACTAGGACGACGTACTATTATCGCAATTAGTTTAAGATTAATTAGAGTACTTGAAGCGAGCTAATCTAACGAAGTAACTGAGCTGTCTTAGTTTATATTCTGAACTTGAAGAATTAAAAAAGCAGCAGCTACGTGAGCTAAAGCTCTAGATAGATGGACCGCATTCCAACTGCAATTGAACTGCAATCGGACTGCACGTTTGGTTTGCAGTTCATTTGCAGTCGTGTCAACTGCATTCAAACTGCATCCGGACTGCATCCGAACTGCATCCGATCTGCAATTGCAGTTGGATTGCAGTTAGAATGCGGTCCGTCTGTCTAGAGCCTAAGATAAAGGAAGTTAACTTGTAATGGTCTGGACCACAGAGCAGATACAATGCTCTGTGGTCTGGACTATATTTTTGTTTGTGTTATTGTTAATTATTTTTGCCAAGTAAATGTGAACTAAGTAATGACAGTGAAAATCAAACCTACTAATAGATATTTTCTATTATTAATGTTGTTTATTTTCTTTTCAGGTATGTGACGTGGCCTCGCAATCTTATCTACATCTCCAGAAAACTATTGTGGAAGTCGTGAGTCTATGCTTAGTTTTTTAGATATTATTATACCTAGTTTTGAAGGTAGTAGAGCCTTGCTGACTTCAGCATGAATGGGCCGGCTCGACCGGGGAAGTACTACCCTCTCACAGAAAATCGACGTAAAGTAATAGTACCTAAACTGTTGCGTTTCGTTCGGTGAGTGAGAGTGCCGGAGGCCCTATCCCCTATTCCTTCTCCCTCATCCCACTCCTCATCCCATCCCTTTTCCCAATCCCAAGGGGCGGCAACGCACTTGTGACTCCTGTGGTGTTGCTTGTGTCCATGGGCGGCGGTAATTGCTTACCATCAGGCAATCCCTCTGCTCGTTTGCCGCCTATTAACATAAAAAAAAACCTATCAGAATGGTGTAGTCATGCGTAATCTACACTTGTATACTAATAGGAACAGGCGCCATATAAATTACAAGTTTTGTTAGATAGCCAATTTATCAAAGAAGACTATATTGTAGCGTCATGCTATGACCCACAGCAGCGATAGCTGAGTGGAGAGACCGACGGACTGCCACGCAGATGGTCTCGGGTTCGAATCCAAGGCGCGCACCAATGACTTTTCAGTTTGAAATTGTTAATTATCGCTTGCTGAACGGTGAAAGAAAACATCGTGAGGAAACCTGCATGTTTGATAGTTCTCCATAATGTTCTCGAAAGACATGTGAAGTCTGTCAACCCGCACTCGGCCGGCGTGGTGGACTATGGCCTTATCCTTCTCATAATGAGAAGAGGCCCGTGCCCAGCAGTGGGACAGGATAAAGGGCTGATGATGATGATGATGATGATGATGATGATGATGATGATGCTATGAGCCACGGGTGCGGAACAGTAGTCCTAATCCTAAATATCACAGGTATTAGACTAAACCTAGCGGCTTTGCTTTCCCACTCACGTCGATTTCAGATTACCCCTTCGAGACTACTGTGATCTTTAAATAATAATTCTTTTCTTTCTCCTAGCGTTATCCCAGTTTCAACCCGGGGTCCGCTTACTATTCTAACCGGATTTGACCGAATATTAGCTTTTCCACGGAGCGACTGCCTGTCTGACCTCCGCAACCCAAAGGGATAGCGATATTCCATGGTTTAGACTAGTGTCAGTTTATTCAGAGATAGGTACTGACGACCTCATATAACGATTGTCAAAGATCTTCATGACAACCGGGACCGACGGCTTAACGTGCTCTCCGAGGCACGGGACAAGCGATAATTAATAATTCAATACGCACATAACTTCGAAAAGTCAGTGGTACGCGCCTAGGATTTGAACCCGATACCCTCTGCATGGCAGTCTGTTGGTATCCCCACTAGGCTATCGCTGATCTTTAAATAATTATTGATCCTACATATTGTGAATGCCTTCCGAATGCCCTCGCACTTTGCTTTTGTATGTAAAAACATAAACGACCGATTGCCGTGCGGCAGCAATCCGGCAATAACCGTGTAATATGTAAACGTATTTAAACCGTTATTGTATTTAATCAAAATAAATAGTATAAAACCTTTTATTATAAAGAAATATTTGTATCATTGTGTGTATACAAAACTTTTGGCAACGTTTTCAATGTCGCCCACTGACGTAACGTTGCGTAACTTTTGTTGCTGAGGTCAGGTATACATAGATACGGATAGTGTAGGCAGGGCTTAAGGTTAGATAGGTTTTTAGGTCTGGGTTAGTCTAGGGAAGTATTTAGATTTAACGAACTCGCATTTTTTTAACGAGTACTTCAATCTCTTGGCTTTTTAGCATAATTAAACAAGATCCGTCATGCCTTTTATACGACATAAGACTTTTTCACTTTGGTTCGCCATTTTAATAAAAAGTATACTTAACAAATTGTTAAAGAGTTCTACATATATTTGATAGGTCCTTATCGCGTGAAATAAAATTGTTATCCTGACAGTGAAAGTCCTGTCAAGGTCTATCCCACTGTTTCGGTTATTTTTCGGCGGAAGCAATCAGACCGATAGAAACGTCATAAAATATTCAAGTGCATGTAGAGCTGTTTGTCCGTGTGGTGACGGATTAAGAATACGGAATGTCACCACCCCATATCATCCCATGGGTGTCGTAAGAGCCGACGGAGGGAGCATATTATGCAGAGAACAGCACTGTAAGAGAAGGAAAACTTGATACAAACCCTATACCAACCCGTTTGGCCAGCGTGGTATAGTAGGCCAATTCCTCCTTTCAAAGGAGAGGCCTAGTCCAGCAGTGGACTGTTGAAAGGCTGATGATGATATAGAGCTGTTATTTTATTTGAAGTGAGTTGTTTTTATGATGCCCACACTAAGGAAGTACATATTTCCAAACTTTTTATCACTAAGAAAATAAAAGAAGTGGTAATACCTTTTTTGAGAATCCGCTTATTTTGAATCTAGCAATATGAAAATGGCCAGCATGGTCTAGTAGACTTAATCATCCTATTGACTTACAGTGTTACGGTGAAGCAAAATAAAAGGATCTTACGTGCAGCAGTGGATTCTGAAAAGCTGTTGAGAAAAATATGATGAACAATATGCGGTCAACCGTTTCCACGGCTGGTGTAACCCACGCCGAAACGAAACCTCTAATTTCAATCTAATTCACGATACAGACACCTTAAATCAACATTAGTAGGTATGTCTGCAAATTCTGAAATTCCAAATAAAAAAAAATGCAAACCAAACGCCGGCAAGCTCACGGACAGCTACTTACTAAAAAAAAACACTTATTTTTTATGTTAATAGGCGGCAAACGAGCAGACGGATCGCCTGATGGTAAGCAATTACCGCCGCCCATGGACACAAGCAACACCACAGGAGTCACAAGTGCGTTGCCGCCCCTTAGGGTTGGTAAAGGGGATAGGATGAGGAGTGGGACGAGGGAGAAGGAATAGGGGATAGGGCCTTCGGCACTCTCACTCACCGAACGAAACGCAACAGTTTAGGTACTGTTAAGGCCTTGCCACACGGCACAATTTTACCACTCATCAAATTTTCAATCGAATTGGCTTTGCCCGTCTACACGACACAATCAAATCACTGATTTTCATTACGTCCACCCGATTGGTTAAAATCTAGTGGTACGGGCGGTACCACCCGATCAACTGAGTTGGACGACTGGCGTCTACACGTCACGATTTCATCAAGTGATTTAGTCAAGTTGGACGTAAAATTGTGCCGTGTGGCAAGGCCTTTACTTTACGTCGATTTTCTGTAAGAGGGTAATACTTCCCCGGTCGAGCCGGCCCATTCATGCTGAAATCAGCAAGGCTCTACTACCTATAAAAGAGTCTTACCGTCTACTTCACATCAAGTTCTAGTATTTCCCCAGTTATTTATAGCATTGACCTTTAAAAGTAGTCAACACTGCGGACGCACAGATAGCGAGAATGATAACATCTGAAGAGACTATCGGTCGTTACTTGAGAAGACTTGAGATGCTGCGACGAGCCAGATTTTTTTTTTTATTAGAAAGAACCTGTCAAATTGACTTCACAGTGCCTGATGGTAAGCTGACAATGAAGTCCTATTGGGAAGGCCACCATCCCCAATTGCTGGTTAAGCAATGTGACATGATGGCCCTCACTTTGACGGGCTTGAGAGATGCTTTTTCACGCCCCGCTTAAAGGACCCAGGATCAAGGGAGGAAGGAAACACGTGAGCTGGCAGTGAGTTCCACATTTTTATGGTACGGCAAAGGTAAGACGTACCGAACCTTTTCGTACGTGACGGTATCTGATCTACCGTATAAGGGTGGCACCTTAACCCGGCACGTGTTGTTCGGGATAGGAAAGGAGAGGGTGGGATGAGTTGAAAGAGTTCTTCTGAACACTCACCGTGATACAATCGGTAAAAGACAGCAATTGAGGCTACGTCCCTGCGTAATTGCAGAGATTCAAGGGACTTAGTAGCCTCAAGGTCACCTATGATACGGACAGCACGCCGCTGCATCCTATCAAGGGCATCTAGCAGGTACTGAGCGGAGCCGTTCCAGAGATGAGAGCAGTATTCCACGCAGGGGCGAACCTGAGTCTTGTATAATAGACACAGCTGCTCCGGCGTGAAAAACCTCCTCACTCTGTTCAGGACTCCGAGTTTTCGAGATGCCGATTTAATGACACCCTCAATGTAGTTTCTCTGGTTGAGATTGCGGCGTATGTCCATACCAAGTATATTTAGACTGTCCTGTATCGGTAGTGGAGTGTCCAGAAGAGAAGGTTGGGGAAGGAATGGAGATAACTTAGCTGAAAATGCGCACACCTGTGTCTTCTTGGCGTTGAACTCGACCATGTTTTCAGCACCCCAATTCGAGATGCTGTTCAAAACCTGGTCAAGCTCAGCGACAAGTTTTCGCCTATTTTCCTCAATGTCGGCCTGCTTAGCCGCAGGATGGCCGAGATACCGCCCATGCACGGTATTGTCATCTGCATAGCAATGTATGCTCCCGAAAGTGAGCATATCATTGATATGCAGAAGAAAAAGTGTGGGCGATAAGACGGATCCCTGGGGCACACCAGCATTTACCTGCATAAACTTTGAATTTAAGCCTTCGCAAATAACTCGAACACGTCGTTCATGCAGGAAGCTAGCAACCCAGTTGCACAATCGAGGTGGCAAGCCGTAAGCCGGAAGCTTGGAAAGAAGCGCACGATGCCAGACTCTATCGAAGGCTTTGGAGATGTCGAGGCTGATAGCCAACGACTCCCCGTGCCTGTCCATAGCCTCACCCCAAAGGTGAGTGACATACGCTAGAAGGTCGCCCGTTGATCGTTTCGGTCTGAAGCCATATTGTCGATCATTGATAAGAGAGCGATCTTCTAGGTAGCGAACGAGTTGGGTGTTGATAATCCGTTCGAATACCTTGCAGAGAATAGGGGTTATGGCTATGGGTCGATAGTTAGCTGGATCAGAACGATCCCCCTTTTTGGGAATCGGTTGTACGTTCGCCTCCTTCCAAGCCTGCGGCACGACGCCAGAGGAGTAAGACAGGCGATACAGGCGTGTAAGCGTTGGAGACAACTCGGCTGCACATTTCTTAAGAACAACCGCTGGGATACCGTCGGGACCACTAGCTTTCCGGACATCGAGAGACCGCAGTATCGCGCGAACATCGCATTGCCTGATGCGAACATCAGATTATACGATCCCCTGATTTTTATCTCAGATTTGAAGAAGCGATAGATGTGTATCTCGATCTTGAATAAAAATAATAATGTTTATTTTTCTTCTAGATCATGTAAAGGATGAGAATATGTGTTTGACTCGTTTCCGTATGAATATAAACGTGATTTTTTATGCATTTTGTGCTACTGCGTTGCCCGTAAATTAGATTCATCATCATCATTTCAGCCTAGAGACGTCCACTGCTGGACATAGGCCCCTCCACAGAGTTCGATTTTGAGCCGCCTGCAAATAAATTAGATAATACAAATATAATTATCTATTTAAATTAGATGTTGTTAATGATTCAATAGCCCTTTTCTAGTACCACATAGTAAATCTTTTCCAAAATAGGCTTAGTTACTCTAGACAAAATCGGTTCAGGGATTGCGAAGATTTACTGGCATAAATAGACAAACATACAGATTATATCGACAGATGAACAGACAGGCAATTAATTTTTTTATCATGTTTATCTATCGTTTAAGTTTACTTTCATTTGAATTAGTTGAATAGCTATTATTTTGATTTGATTAATGATACTCAATTTTATTTATTCATGTATACCAACTAGGTATGTATATGGGCTCTGTTGAGGTAGCTCATATCGGTTTAAACTACAATTATCTTCTGTATATAGTATTTAATGTTACGAAGTGTCAATAAGGTAGAGAAAACACAGTATTAATATTTATTCAAAATAATTACAATTCATCCTCTTAAGTATTTAAAACAGGACAGGAACTTGTTGTTAAGGTCTATATTCACTGATCTGTATCGCCGTTCATTTTTCACGGTCGCCCGCCGTGATCTATCAGCGGCATCAAGCGTTTGTCAACGCACGCCTCGATTTAAAGGCGATTGGTTTTGGTGATTAATAGCTAGATTATAGCGACTTACTAGCGATATAAATTGTTTAATTTTACATCTATTTATAAAGTCAAAAACCAGGCAGTTGTATTTGTAAATCTATTTAAATACACAATTTTCGCGCTAGGAATTATTCCTATATCGCGGGGGACTTCAAGCAACTGAAAAAATTACATCCAGGCTTGAAACAACGGTTAAATGGCAGGCACTTAAACAACTTTGCTATCCGTGCAGTCAGTAAATAAATCCTTATTCAAACATAATATTTCATTTAAGATGATCACCCTATTAAGATTAAATTTAAATTGTTTTTTCTTTTGCAATTTTTACCACCAACCTTTGTCCACGGTAGGTTTGCAATTTGCAACCCAACACTAAAATAAAAGTTAGCAACGTCCAAGTAGGCAAATTTTGCTAACTTTCATACTTTCTAGAAGCTACAGTATCATATTATTACTATTAAACGATGCTTTGCCAAATGCTTATAATATGCTCTCGGCGACATACCAAACTCGTTCTTCAATATTAAACTAAGCATTTGTTGTTAAACTCCTTACGCACTGATGCGTATCTTGATAGATTATTTACGCTCGCCTTCCGTAATCTATGAACCGTGATAGGAGCTTGTCAACGCACACCTTGATTGAAAGACGAATGTTTTTGTTGAGGTATGGCGTTACGCGTCAGTGGGTACTGACGTTAGGTCGTTTGATCATGATTTTTTATTTGGTAGCTCAAGGATTTGAATGGCATTTGTCAGTTGTCACATACACACATATGTACATATACTCACGCCTTTTTCCCGTCGGGGTAGGCAGAGACAACGGAACGCCACTTGCTTCTATCCTTACAAACCTCACGCGCTTCCTGTACATTTATTACTCTTTTCATACATGCTCGCCGGTTGCGGGCGTTTGTTATATACTTTTAAAAAGTAGTTAGTATCTGGAAGTTTAATTTTTGGTCAATCGTTTTCTTAAAACGAATACTTGCTTGATCGCTTTATCGCCCTCGAAACCCTCTGTATACTAAATTTCATGAAAATCGTTCGAGCCGTTTCCGAGATTCACTAGAATTGCTCGTTTAAAGGTATTAGATAATATCAGGCTCGTACAAAGCTGTCGGGCACAGACATCTTCTAACTAAGTATTAGAACGATTAGGCCCAGTCCTATGCGCTGGCCAAGAGATGGTTGGCAGACTTCATATTATGTCTTATTACTTACTAGAGCATGCCCGCGGTTACACCCGCGTTATTTAAGGCTACTGCTCAGCTCCCGTCGCTCATAGCGCGATGTTATATAGCCTATAGGCTTCCTCGATAAATGGGCTATCTAAAACTCAAATAATTTTTCAAATCGGACCAGTAGTTCCTGAGATTACAATATAATACGCGCATAACTTCTCTGCTTAAGACCCCCTGCATCGCAGTCTGTTAGGTCTTTTGTAGCAGTCTATTCTTGGCCTTGAAGGTGGTTGGATGAAGTATTCTGATTTCTCTCGGGAATTGAGTGAAGTGAGTAAATTATGTGGTAACCTCAATATTACGGTGCAGGCAAGCAACTGAATAAATTAGGTATCATTTTAAATTAGGTGAGGCGTTCTAGAGCTCCCGCTTTAATTTGTAACTTCATAGTCATTTTCAATCTTTCGGTATTTTTACATACAGTAATATTTATGTAACTCTATGTGCACTACTATCTAATAAAAAAACGCTACATTATAGATACGTTATTTTATTTTTTTATATTGCACAAAACTAACTACAATCTTATTAAAAATTAAATACAATCAAAGCTTATGCGTAGATCTTGATTGCAACTCAAACATGTGCATACATTGAAACAATTAAACATGAAGTTAACAGACAGAAGAGATACTGTTATTTTATGTCGATACTAGAGGACGCCAGCAGCTACGCCTGCATTTATTTTAAATTTACCCGTTTTGGACGATCCCGTGGGAATTTCGAAGAAATCCCTTCTTAGTGCACCCCTACGGTCCCCAAGGAACATACATGCCAAATTTCAGCTTCCTGCGCCCAATAGTTTCGGCTGTAGCGTGTCTGTCAGTCAGTTAGTAACGCAAGGATTTTATATATTAAGATTGGGCAAGTGCGAGTCGGACTCGCGCATGCAGGGTTCCGTACCATCATCTATAAAAGAAAATCACGTTCGTTGTCTGTATACTTAAATACTTTTTTAGTTTCTATCTGTTTATTAAGATCGAGTAACAAAATGGTTAAAAAATTACGTTTTTTGTATCATACAGGGTGAAATTGAATAAATGCGACAAAAATACGTGATTATCGTTGTAAAATGGTTGTCCATTGATGTTGTTATCTTCATTTAAGTACGAATTATCGATATTCCAGAAAAATAATTAATACCCAAAATAAATAAAAAAAATAAAATATCAAAAAATCTCGTCCGACTCATCGCAGTGCTCAAAAACAATCAAAGCTTATGCGTAGATGTAGATTGCAACTCAACACATGTACAAACATTGAAACAATTAAACATGAAGTTAACAGACAGAAGAGATACTGTTACTTTATGTCGATATTGTGTGAGAGGGTAGTACTCCTCCGATCATACTTTCACTTTACGTCCATATTCTATGAGACTTCTCCGGTCGAGCCGGTCCATTCATGCTGGCATCAGGAAGGCTCTACTACCTCTGGCTCTAGTCCCAATTTATTTGGGGTCGGCGCAGTATGTCCTTCTCTTCCATACTTCTCTGTCACCAGTCATCCGATCATTTACCCTTTTCTCTTTCATATCCATCCTCACACAGTCCATCCATCTTTTCCTTGGCCGTCCTCTCCCTTTTCTTCCTTCTACATGCTATTACTCATCATTCTCTTAGCGTTATCCCAGTTTCAATCTGGGGTCCGCTTCCTAGTCTAACCGGATTTGGCTGAATATTTGCTTTTCCACAGAGCGACTGCCTGTCTGACCTCTGCAACCCGAAGGGATAGCAATATTCCATGGTTTAGACTAGTGTCAGTTTATTTAGAAGTTACTGACGCCCTGTTACGACTGTCAAAGATCTTCATGACAACCGGGACCGACGGCTTAACGTGCTCTCCGAGGCACGGGACAAGCGATAATTAACTATTCAATACGCACATAACTCCGAAAAGTCATTGGTGCGCGCCGTGGATTCGAACCTGATACCCTCTGCATGGCAGTCTGTTGGTATCTCCACTAGGCTATCGCTGCTTTTCTACATGCTATTACTAAATTGATATATTACAACTATTTGTATAGACGGTTTTATACAGTAAGTGGCCCAAATATTTGTGTTACAAGTTGATGTTGTACCAGCTAATTTGTACGGAGAAATGTATCAAAACAGCCTTGTGGGGCATTCCTTTCGTTTTACTCATAAATGCTTTTATGCTAACGTTTATGTTATTTTGCCCCGTGAGGTATTTGCGTACGTGTACCGATTAGTGCATAGACACATATACTCGACAAAACGATTCAGTATAACTCTTTCAATAAAGGAGGAGCACAAAGTTTCAAACGATATCATCATGATCAGCCCTATACAGGATGTCACAAGACCCATCACTAAGCCGAAGTCTACTCGTTGTGGACATCATGCCAAGTCGTACTAACCAAAAATAATACCTGGGAAATGTTTCTTTTTTAAGTTTTCACATTTTTTAAACCGCAATTAAAAGCGCGCGCGTGCAATACTCGAGATACCTACTTATCCATGGGGTCATAGGGCATCTAAAGAACATAATAATATTGGCGGGGTAAATCGATTTTGTACCTAATTAGAAAAAATCCATACCAACTTTGAGCCTCAATATCTCCTGAACCAGTAATTTCCCAGGTATGGTGCCGAAGTAAAAAATGTTCGTAGTGATTGGTACAACATGGGATTTCAGTTTTCGTTAAGGGTCTTTTTACACCCTGTACCTAATTTTCTTTCTATGTATTTAGTACATTAAAAACACGCGTCGACACAGCACGCTGACATCTAATTCATTTTGTGACATTTGACTGCACGAGAGCACGTCATCATAATCGTCTTAGCGTCCGCTTACAAGCCCAAGCGGATTTTACTGAATACTAGCTTTTCCGTAGAGCGACTGCCTGTCTGACCTCTGAAACCCTAAAGGTATAGCGATGATATGCCATGGAATTAAACTCCAAACGCCCATCTTGACACATAAAAGAAGGTAGTCTACTGCCCGAGTATCAAGTATCGTGTTCTTTTTTTAACAACAGCTATGAATGTTTGGCGCCATTTATTTTGTTATAGTTTTAGGAGTAAACTCGCCCGAGTTTACTCCTAAAACTTTCATCGATCAGTCACCAGTCACCACCATACGCACTAATTAACTAAAACAGCAATGTGAGTAATTGCAATCAATCATAGTTTATTACGATTTGGCGCTTGTGTTTGTGACGTAGAGTGGCCTTGTTTACTATGCCCAGATTCAGTAAAATGTCTTATTTGTTATGTTTTGCTCAACGACAACCTAGCCTACTAGACGGCAGACGTTAGGTGAACACTTTCTGACAACACGTTAGACTTATACGTCTTACATAAGACCAATCTCAACACTAGTTATGAATTATGACGTACCGCAAATTTGAACCGGCCAATTAGAATGCATTTTTGTAGCCCCCTTCGCCCGCATACCTCACCGATTTGAAAGAATTGTTTGTTTGTAGAAATGAAAACATTAGGTGTCTATAGGCTGGGTTGTCGTTGGTTTTGCTGGATTAGTCTGTCCCATTTGCTTTTCTATTACTGTTTCACCTGTTGTCAGATTCAGCAACAATGACTATTGTACACACTTTGTACTACACAGTAAGTTTTGCTAAAATGTCAGTACTCGGTGTTAGAAGTAGTTTCAATACTTTGTAGTAACGTATCGTAGTCCGTGTGGTTGTCCGTGTGGTGACGGATTTAGAATACGGATTGTCACGACCCCATATCATCCCATGGGTGTCGTAAGAGCCGACAGAGGGAGCATATTATGCAGAGAACAGCACTGTAAGAGAAGGAAAACTTGATACAAACCTTATACCAACCCGTTTGGCCAGCGTGGTATAGCAGGCCATTTCCTCCTTTCAAAGGAGAGGCCTAGTCCAGCAGTGGACTGTTAAAGGCTGATGATGATGAACGTATTGTAGTAGTGCTCATAGCTTGACTTGTCTTGCCCTTCGTAGTAGGTCGGGAAAGTTAAGCACCGCTTGCACAGGTTGACACCTGTATCGGTGACCGCGATTGTCATTTCCATCAGAGCGCTAACGTGCTTCGGAGCGCACTTAAAGCTGTCGGTCCCGGTTCTTGTCTCAGGCCAAGAATCATAAGACCATTTCAAAGGTGCATAGGGTTCCCACCAAGAACTTCGGTCGAACGGTCCCAAGCCAACCTCACCTGCAAGTGGTGCACCTGCCGATCAACGGACGAGGCTCTGGCAAACAAAATATCCCGATAAGCGGCAAAAGGCTCGCCACCTATTACGTGGGATCAAAACACTAGCGAAAAGTGGGCGTTTAATATGCCTCTGCCTACCCCTTCGGGGAAACAGGCGTGAGTCTATGTATGTATGTATGTCAAAGGTCTCTGGGCGGTCCGAAAGCTCTGTCATGTCTTATGCTATGAGCGTAACCCCATATACTTATTATAATAACCTAACTACTGATATGTAAGTATGAGTCGACTTATATTTATAAACAGTGACTTACACCCGTCTATGATATCCGTTTGTTGTGTTTTTATGCGTAATGCAATATTCATTGACATCAAAGTGACACGTCTGTAAGTCGTATGAAGGTGACATTAAACTTGCTATTATTCCTGTTTCGTATAATATATCCAAGGTGATGTGGCTGCTGTAAAAAATATATAATGCAGTGAAAAATGTTGTACCTGTTTTTTGTATAGCCAAGTTGGTGAAGCCGGTAAGGTTTATATTTGTTAAGAAAAAAAAGTGTTTTATCCCCACTTAATTCCGTCGTTGTCGCAAGAAACGACCCAGAAAAATCTACTCTATCTGTTTAGACATTTTACAACATACGATAATCTCCTATAAATAGTAGTTCAATTAATTTTATATACTGACACCACGCGAGCATTCATAGGTATCATTAATCATCTTAATATTTAAAATCCTTGCGTTACTTACTGACTGACAGACACGCTACAGCAGAAACTATTGGTGCTGAAAGGAGAATGGCAGGCATGTATGGGACTTTTGTATCGCTAAAAAAGTTGGTGTTCTAACTTCTTTGTATATTTATTTAATAAATAATATCATGAAGAAGCCCAGTTTTAATTATTAGATTTTTAGAACTTGGGGATAAGAAGATATTTCAATTTGTTTTATGTTTGAAAGGTTACGTTTTTATCGCCATGTTTGACACTTCTGACAGATGTCACAATTGAGCTGTCATTGTAAAATAATTAATTAGTGATGATAACAGATAACATAGTATACGGCGTGTTATCGTGTTATTATTTTTATTCCATAAAATGATTGGGTATGCCAACGTTATAAACAACGAGGATATCTACCGAGTCCTGTATTTACCTGTTCTTGCCAATTAATGGTACTTACCAAGGTATTTACTGATCGCTACGAGATTCTTAAGAAAATAGACTTTGCATTAGCGCACTAAACTGTGGAATGATATGGAACGGGCCTACAGTGTTTTTGATAACCTTGTTTAATTAAAATCTCTATAGATATAAGTACCTATATCATCTTCATCCTAGCGCTGTCCCGGTTGCGTTCCAAAACCTACGACTTGGAGCCCGTGGTCCACTTTCCGACTGTCTCCTCCACTTCGCACGGTCTTCACCATCCCTGGTGGTTAGTTGATATAAGTACCTATATATCAAGATATAAAATCGGACTTATGGGGCTTCTCCAATTAGTAAGATTTCGTATCTCGATTTTTTTACCTTTTGTCATTGGCAGATTGGCAGAGGCTCATAGCGTGATATTATATAGCCTATAACCTTCCTCTATAAATGGGCTATCTAACACTAAAAGATTTTTTAAATTGGTCCAGTAGTTCCTGAGATTAGCATGTTCAACCAAACAAACTCTTCAGCTTTATATATTAGTATAAGATGAGCCCGCGGTTACACCCGCGTTATTTAAGGCTGCTGCTGCGCTCCCATGGTACACAGCATGATGTTATAGCCTTCCTCGATAAATGCGTTATCTAACACTGAAAGAATTTTTTAAATTGGTCCAGTAGTTCCTGAGATTAGCGCGTTCAACCAAACAAACAAACTCTTCAGCTTTATATATTAAGTATAATATACATAGCTATATGTATATAAAAATATTTACTTGAATCTATACATACATTATTTCTGTCATAATAGAAAAATAAAGGGGAAATAAAACTGTTTAGTTTTTAATACTAATCATTTATTTTATCTTAGACACAATCATATTATTCTTAGAATTACATCATACAAGAAGGGAGCCGGCCGGGTCAAACCTTCGTGGCGAGCATATCCCAAGTACCAAACTATGCTCATTACATGGGAGCAACATCCTACTGTTCTTAAACCAACAATACAGTTGCAACAATAACTTTTAATTGCATCCCGCCCATCCATGTTTCTTTCTGCGACTATAAAAACAAAATATGTTTTATTTGAAGAATGCCGGGATTTAATTTTTGCACGAATCAACAAAGGATCTATTCCCTCTAAACCATCTAATCGATCACGTGATACTTCTATTGTATAAACACCATGAAAACGAAAATGCTCACCCACATAAGATCTCGCCTGTCGTAATTGATATATGCCACATGCGAATAAAGTTAAATCTTCCATAGTTAGCCGCGGAAATGACATGGTTGTTGCGTCGATGGGTACAAATAAGGAGCCGCGCTTGTTTAGATTATTTTGTAATACTAAATCAGCAATAGTATTTGTTAAGAACAATCTATTAAAGATAGCAGTAACAAATTGATCTGCATTTTCATTGTCTCTAAATGGTGAAGTAAAATGATTTAGTAAGGCTGCTGCTATTTTAAAATCTGTCATTAAGTGAGGACAGGCGCGGTTAAAATATTCATGCCGGAATATTTTAAAATCTCTTTTAAAACGGCCATTCACAGCTTCCACTACCTATCTAGTAATAGTAACACAGCGTGATCTATTAGCTTCAAGGGTAGTGAGCTGTGATTGGCCGTCTTCTTTTGTTTCTGGCATATGCCCTATATAACCTTTGTGATGTAAGCTATCCATGGAGTCACGAAAACCATGATCAAGAATAAAAACATCATTTTCATTGTAAAAACTATTAGTCTTCCTCATTCAATAAATCTCGCATTATGGCAGGCAGCATCATTTGTGGTAGCACTATATGGTCTTCGTACATCTATAATATATCCATTAGAAGTACACATTATAAATGGTTTAACCAAATTCCTATACTTATGTAGGGAATATGTATCCTTTTGAAATAAATAATTACTACTTTTCTGTGTATATATGTATGTTGCATCAGCTAAAGTGATTGCTGGTTTTTGTTCAAAAGGTGCATCAGGCTCACCAAAAATGCGCTCAGCAATATATGAAGTTTGTCTGATCACTTGCTCCCTTCTTAAATGAGTAAACCCTATGTACTGGGGTACATAATCATTTAACAATATATTTCTAACCGTGTTAACAAGGGTTTCCAAAGTTCTTCTTGGAACTTGAAATAGGCAAGATAACCTGTCCCCCGAATCTCCTGTCCTCAACTTGCACAGTAGTGCAGTCAAAGCAACACTACCGCGATGCATGTTTCTAAGCCTTGATGTGGCTTCCAATATTTGTTGGTGCTGTTGCTTGGTAATGCCTATAAAATATTGTACTTGGTTTTCCGGGTAGTTTTGAATGTTTTCATAATTTATATTATTGAGGCCTTCCATTAACATAAAGATAATTTCCTCAATATAGTTCGTTGAAAATGTATCTAAACTATACTCTGCAGTATATAAATTCTCAAACCGTGCCTCCTGTAAATGGTGAGTACAGATGCGTGCACCTCGGGGGATAAAATATTGAAATTGTGTCAGTACTTGACGCCTTGTTTCTTCGGGAATAGAATGACGCTCATTATTTAAACACTCTTGAAAAATACAATGCCGTGTGGATTTGGCTGCTCTTCTCATGTTAGGCAATGTAACTAACTGATGCCTATGTTGAGGCCTTACAGTTTCTGGTGAGCCCAAAATCTGTTGTGCTAGTTCCCAGCATGCACCACAAACTTCATTCATGGAACTCCTCTGTAAATAATAATAAGCATGGGTCATAGAGAAGAAAAATTATTTAACTGGGACACAATGTTACAACAAAATAGTAACTCTCTCATATATGAGTAACAGGATATACAAGGCAAAATAATAGATTGTAATGACTTGCATAATTATGCTATTCTTAGGGCGACTTATTCATTAGGGATATCAAAATCTATAACTCTGTGATAAATGGAAACACTAAAAACATAATGGAAACATTAAGAAACATAAGTATAAAAGTTACAAATACCACATACCTGTTGGTGTTCCAATAAAAGAGCAATATTATCTCGATTCTGCTGTTCATTAGCAGGTATCATAGATGACAGACTATGTCCACACACAGCACATGTTAAGTTGAGAACCTGGTCACCATCATCGCGTGAATTTGGATCTTGGATGTCTGGTTGTGGGCCATCATCAGATGAATTTTGATGTTGGATGAATGGTTGAGGAGGTGAACTTGGAAGTCTTGTTCTTCTAGCTCTGAGCCAACAGGGAACACAAACTTCATCTTCAGAAGTAAGCTAAAATGAGTTAGAGCAATTAATAATGTATGTATTCCTTTTGCTTAAATATCTAGAGCACATAAGAGTTATCACTGACTAATATGAGTATAATAATGATAAATTATTTGTTTGGTCTTAGTACATTGTAGGATGAATGAGTTCTGCATGCTCTATTACCTCCTGTGGTTGAATCCAATGAGATATCACAGCAGACACTCTTATTTGTTGTGCAGTTGCCCCCTCAATCAAAACTCTGCGTCGGCTGATTCTTAATATGGAACGTCCACACACAACACAGACATGCCGATGCCCAGTTTGCCTTCTTGACACATTGTCAGCGGAATGACTAGCCAATTGCCAGCAAGCATGGCAAATATGATCAGCAGGTGTTATCTGAAAACAAGAAAGAGTGTTATTATTATCTATATGTAAATCTAACTAAAAGTTCGTGTTTAAATTACAAGAAATATCATATATTTCTTTTAAAGACATATTTATTTCTGCATTTTGGTTGTTTACAATACTTATACATGTCAAAACTCTATTCTAGATGATGCCGGCTTTTCCTAGCTAAATGACTTCTTGAGAAGAAAGGCCAAAACAAACTCAGAGTCATTGCTTTTTTTTGTCATTTCATTATATTTTAATTTAAACAAATATAGGAATACTAATTCACAGAATTTTAAGCTAGTCATAGCAATACATATTTTTTATTACCAGTAACAAATAAGTATATCTAAACCTAATTACTGTTATCTACTTACGTCTCTAGGATATGTCCAGAGTCGAACAGTGTTGACTAGGGCTTCACTCTCATCTGCAAGAGAGTGTCGCCTCATGCGAGACATCCGAACGTTGCAATTAATGCAATTTCGATCCGACATTGTGTTGAATTGCATATACGCTTTCAATCTTGAAACACAACACAACAAGCTTCCTTTCGCGGATAATCACAACAATAACAAAAGAGCGTCCTTGCGCCAAATAACACTAACAATATCAATACCGTGTACGGAGGAACAGATGCTCAACTCAACGTATCAACAGCTCGATAAAAGTTAGTATAAAACCGTAGATGTAGTCACACACCCCAATCAACAACAACAGCAAAGACGCCATTGATCATTGAGATTTTCTTGTTATGTCAATCAATATTGTCAATAAAACACATAGAGATATTAAGAATAGAGTGGCAGAGTGGGGCCTATTCGTGTCCGCCGGTGGGAGAGAGAACGCAACATTAAAGGCCCCCTGCATCTCTCTCTAACAACATCATCAAATACATGCACAACATCAACATTACGCAGTGGCATGCTACCTGAAACTATTATTTAAATCAGTTTATTAGTAATCAATAGTTTAAAAGTTGTTTTTATTGATACACGAAGATAGTTTGAAGTGACAAAAATGTTTATATATTTTTAAACTATTGATTACTGATAAACTGATATAAATAATAGTTACAGGTAGCACGCCACTGCGTAATGTTGATGTTGTGCATGTATTGTTAGAGAGAGATGCAAGGGGCCTCTATTGTTGTGTTCTCTCTCGCACCGACGGACACGACACAGTATTGAGTTAGGTACTGTTCTGCCACTCTATTCTAATATCTCTATGATAAAACATTTAAAAGTTGCCATGTCACTGATGTCACTTAATAATGCCTAACGATTAAAACGAAAACAATTAGTTTATTCAGTTAAATAATGTGTTATATTGTAAATTCCACATCGTTAACTAAATAAAAATATTTTAGCATCTTTACTGTACGAAAGTGAATCAAATTGATAAAAATCTATTAGTATGCAAATTATTATTTTTAAGCATGGCAAGCTCTAATAATGGTACACTGCGTTTTGTTCTTAATTTATTCGCGTTTAGTTATTAATAATTTAGTATATTTTAAAAAGATATTTCTAATGATCACCAAGTTCTAAAAAAAATATAATTACATAAAAATAATCAGTTTGAGTCTCTCTATAAACCCTACCAATTTTACAACGGAACATCAAGTTTTATTTTTTTTTGAAATGCGATACAGAAGCTGCCATTCTCCTTTAGCATGTATGTTCCTTGGGGACCATAGGGGTGCACTAAGAAGGGATTGCCCGAAATACCCACGGGATCGGCCAAAGGGGGTAAATTAAAAAAAAATGCAGGTGTGGCTGCTGGCGTCCTCTAGTTAATTAATATAATAACATATCCAACCATCAGCCAGGCTATGAGCATAAAAAATATATAATCTGCGCCCTCAGATTTTATCTAGAGCCTCACTAACTGCCGGTTCCAACATTTCATCTAGCCGGGAATTTGGTTACTAGCAAGTAGAGATATTTGACATATTTCCAACATTTGATATATCCACAGATAAACACCGAATAAATACTTTTTCATTTTTTTTTTACTTTCATATTCTCTATGAACCGGTCGTAGGTAATTTCTAGCCATTTATCCTTCATGGTGAATACCTACATATTCAGTATACACATCAGATGTTAGTACCGTGTGTAAAGTGTAATTTTGTTGCGTAACGTCTTCCGTTATAACATGCCGGCTATAATTCAAGACGGAAGGTCTTACCTAATGTTACAAGTATGTGTTTATGTTAGTCCTTAAATTCCAGGATGGTTACAAAGCGTCGTAGCGTTTACCGCCGCCTTGGTATATTAGATACGGCTTTATTGTGGCACTATGTCTTACAGGAATTATATAAACCACCCGCTTATGTTGTGCGGATGCAAAGGTATTTGCATTTCAGGAGAAGGAAATTCTCAGTCGGGTGAACGGTATTCGAATTAGACTATGTGAGAATATTTCATAATAATAAAATATTCTTACATAATCAAGCAGCGTCAGCAATACATTAAATCTTAAAATCAAGGTGATTTGTTTACCTAATCATCAAAATACCAGCCGAAAGACATTCACTGCTGGACATAGTAGACTTAAACACATATACAGGTTTTTTTTATAGTAATAAGCGGCAAACGAGCATCCGATGGTAAGCAATTACCGCCGCCCATGGACACAAGCAACACCACAGGAGTCACTAGCGCGTTGCCGCCCCTTGGGGTTGGAAAAAGGGAAAGGATGAGGAGTGGGATGAGAAAGAAGGAATAGGGGATAGGGCCTCCGGCACTCTCACTCAGCGAACGAAACGCAACAGTTTAAGTACTGTTACTTTACGTCGATTTTCTGTGAGAGGGTAGTACTTCCCCGGTCGAGCCGGCCCATTCATGCTGAAATCAGCAAGGCTCTACTACCTGGAAACATTTAGAAGGCGTCATGAGAGTCCTCTGTGTCTATGAGACTACAGCTATTCAGCGGGTAAGGCCTGGTTTTCAGCTAAGCAAAGATTGGAAGCGTTGCGTGTATTCTACTAAAATTGAAAGGACATACTATGAACTAGCTGAAGCAGGCAAGAGCAATGTCAGAGCATTCCGTGACTGCTGTTTGTTGTTCGTTGCACACGGCTCACGTCTACACCGATCATCTATTCGCCGCATATCGCTTGCGTCCGTCCATACTTCTCTACTTTTAGATATGTCTGAGAGTCCCTCTTTAATTAAAGCCTGGCACTGGCTATATCAAGAGTAACATGCGTGTCCACTGTGATGCACTTTAAAACATTCCTCTATGTTAATAGTCTCACATGCGAACGCATGTGTGAAAATTTTGTAAGTAAATGTAGCATTTAAAAATAAAACGCGTTATATCTGTCTGATTTTATTTAAATCTTGTTATGTGTCATTATATTTATCTCTTATCTCATTATATATCTATCTAAATACTCATTTAATATAAATAAAAAACGTTAGTCAGTCTAAAGTTATCTAGCTATCTTTAGACTATTATTCTGTCTCGGATTATTTTGTGTGGCTCCTTAATTTTTTCGGGCGAATAAACACGTTTTCGCTATATGAAATTAGATATTTATGTCTAAATGCAGAAAATTAAGGTCTATCAACTTTAGTGATTCTCTTCACAGGCTCAACTTTGATTGAATTTACCTATAGTGTATTAATTAAATATTGACTTTAGTGCCACATTACTAAAATGCAAAATTATACTATTATACCTAATGCACTTTAATTAATGGTAAGATGCTGCTGCTGTAGTCCTGCTGTAGTCCGTGTGGTGACGGATTAAGAATACGGATTGTCATCACCTCATAGCATCCCATGGGTCTCGTAAGAGCCGACAGAGGGACCATATTATGCAGAGAACAGCACTGTAAGAGAAGGAAAACTTGATACAAACCCTATACCAACCCGTTTCGCCACCGTGGTATAGTAGGTCAATTCCTCCTTTCAAAGGAGAGGGCTAGTCACATGAGTAGATAAATGGCCTAGTCCAGCAGTGGACTGTTAAAGGCTGATGATGATGAAGCTGCTGCTGCTAGTTTCACTAGATACTTTAAAGAAATAATAAAAATCACTTTCAAAAGTATAAAAGTAAACAAACCCAGGTAAATCCACTAGCTTGATATAAAAGCTGAAAATGAAAATATTGGAAGCTCGCCGAGTTCGTCACGTGCGTTGTATTTAGATAATATGCGGCACGCGTGAGTGGAACGCGCATACGATGCGTGTTGCTCAGGCGCTAGATACGCCTTTTATCGACCAGTATTATGAACTGAATGTTGCCCTAGCTGCTGCCAGCTTGCTTATTTGTTCAATTGTCTGTTGTATGATTTCGTTCTGGTCACAATTTCTTAGAGACGCCCAGCTTAATGACTGCTCATGGCTAGTTCTTTGACCTTGAACCTAATGGGCTACTCATAATTTGAATCACAAAAGCATTGAGAGTCAAGCAGTCTTTGGTGTACTTATCTACGTACTAGACTTCCCGCGGCCTCGCCCGTGTCCACACTATCTTGTTGGTGAAAACCATACCAAATTCGTTCGGTAGTTTTTGAGTTTTTCGTGTTTATGTAGACAGGCATTTGATAATAAGTATAGACATAAATACACAGCTTGAAAGACAGTTATCGTATTGTTACATACTGGAGAGCGGAGTAACAGGCATTAATGTAATGATGAACAAAATTTTCTTTTATCTGATTTTGTTTGTAGCCTATTCTGTGTAACAACGTAAAAACTATTTAATGAACATTTCATGAATAGTTTGTTATTGTAGTTTATTTGAAGTTTTAAACACGCGTAACAGTAAAACTGTTTTCAATCTTAGCGTTCATGGAGATTAAATGTAATTGAAGTGAGTAAACTTAGTTTTATGAGCTATAACAACATGAATGTTTTACGGTGTAGTTGTTTTTGTGGTCAATAAGCCATAGCTGATGTAGGTTCGATATCGAATTGAAGTAAATGTTGGGTATTTTTGTGTATTTACCATGTTTTTGGTATCTAGGCTATTCAAATTGTAAATATCTTTGAGCTATGTCGGATCACTTCATTACAAATTCGATCCTTCAGAGAAACTCGGGACTCCGTGGCGTGTCATTGGAGAAGTCAATATCCAATAGTGGAATATGGTAAGATGATAATGGTGAAGTGTTTAATGCAAGCAACAACTCTACTAGAATTTTGTATAATTTTTATTGCTTGCCACATTATATAAAAAATATAAAGCAGTCAGTGATCTTTTAATATAACGGACAACTTCCATTTATAGTACTTCCTTATTAAATAATATATTTTATTAATTGTTAATAGCTACCAATGTCGATTCCCACTGCTGTCAATGCATCCGCTTAATGTTTTATATGAAAGTTATTTTCTGTGTTTCGCGTGAATGTAAATTGCTTGTATCCTTATTTAATCTGAAGCAGGATACAATTTTTAATATTATTTAAGAATTACATCCGTCCGTGTGGTGACGGATTAAGACGTCCGTGTGGTGACGGGTTAAGAATACGGAATGTCACCACCCCATATCATCCCATGGGTGTCGTAAGAGTCGACAGAGGGAGCATATTATGCAGAGAACAGCACTGTAAGAGAAGGAAAACTTGATACAAACCCTATACCAACCCGTTTGGCCAGCGTGGTATAGTAGACCAATTCCTCCTGAAAGGAGAGGCCTAGTTCAGCAGTGGACTGTTAAAGGCTGATGATGATGAAGAATTACATTTATTTCGCTATGATATCGTATCGTATAATTATCCAAAGAGATAGCGTTAGTCTACTGGAGATATCAACGGACTGTCATGCAGTGGGTATCGGGTTCGAATCCACGGCGCTCACCAATGACTTTTATTGACGGCTCTATTTGCATATTGAATTGTTAATTATCGTTTGCCCCGTGCCTCGGAGAGCACGCTCGGACGTCAAAGATAATATCAGACGAGTCTTTATAATAGTATTTCTTCGAGATAAGATTGAATAAAAACATCTGTGTATATAAAATTACTACTCCCGCTGTCAATATGTCATGATTATTAAGGCGCTGACAACCGAGCGCGGCTGTCACTGTCGGATTGTATACATAAGAAAGAGATGCACGACGACGACGGGACGTTCAGATCTTTTTACAAACCATAAAATAAATTAATTACTTAATAATTAGTTGAGTAGTGAAAAATAAAAAACTACCAAGTTCTGTATTTAAATATGGTACATTATTGGTATAAATTTTACCAACGTTCGTTGATAAGTAATACAGATATTTTTGTTGGAAGATAATTTTAAGAGGTTAGTTTACTATTTTTTTGTATCGAGAAAACTTTTCGAAAACGTGTTTTGAATACAACAGAGTTCTCAAAAATATGTTCAAGATATATATTTACATATATTTTTTCCGCCGTCACAAACTTTATAGATTTAGCAAAAAAATTGTTTGAGACAAGCCTTTTTTTGCCATTTGGCTGTTGTCAGCGCCTTAATGCCAGTTCGTTGTTTGATTAAAAACTTTCATATAAATTGTTGTAAAACTTGTAAATTATTGCTATTACAGCTTATTATTACATCGATAAATGATAGTCATTAAAATTATTATGTTCATAAATTCTTAAAGCTTATCGAACGAGTAATTTTTGATGATAAATTGAGTTCATCCTCAATACATAATTCCGTTCGAATATTATACATGTAGGTAGTAGGTATGTAAGTTTGTTTTTTCGGTAAGACAAAATTGAGCAAAGGCGGGATGTTTTGTTTTGGAATTGAGATAGTTTAAAGATAGTAGTTTCTTTTGCAGAAAATATCTTAATTCCACATAAAATCTTTCTGCAGGTGGTGGCTACGGACGCCGATGCAGGCAGATTGACAGTAATTAGTGATGCCCATTATAACACAAGACGAAAAATTTAGGCAAACGAAGCCGCGGCTACAGCTAGTCATAATAAAAATTCAAAGACTTGTGTGCCCGTTTTTCATGAAGGCAAAACGTACCACTGATTAGTTTTACCGTCTACCATTCGAATCCGCAGCACAATCTCAAGAAATAAATCTCATTTATGTAATAGTTAGTGACCCTGACTTTAGCTATAATACATCATCATCATCATCATCATCAGTCTGCCATAGTCCACTGCTGGATAATATAGCTATAACACGTATGTATTACATTATATATAAAATATATTATATCTTTTATTAAACCTTTAAACCTATCTAAGGTTACACAGAAAAAATCATAATGCGCCTCGCATAAAGATTTTACTTATTTGCAATTGAACATGTTCCCACAGGCGTAACAACCAGGGTCACTAACCGCAAGACCAACAGTTCAGATAGTTATCATCTAGTGTATGTTCATAAAATAATGTTATTATGTCTGTTATCTGTGGCGACTGTCACCGCCTCCGATAAATCTCGGGCTGTAAGAGCCGGCGACGGAAATGGACCCGATTTCCTGTCGCCAGACGTATTTTATAAGATATACATCATCGTTTATGATGATGTACGACTTAATATATAAAACTAGACGACGTCCTTGGCTTCGCTCGCGTGTGTGACAGTTTTACCCTTTAGGGGGGAATTTCCAAAAATCCAGTGCTCGGCCACAGTGAAAGGCGGGCGCGGGTGCGGGCGCGACGCGGGAAACTCAAACATATGAAACTCTTTAGTGCTCCTCTAGATTCCTCCAGGAATATACATGTCAACGAGCTTCCTGCGTGATCATCATTCATCAGTAAGTGATGAATTTTATAAATATTGATTAGGTACCTATAGTGCAATATTTATTGTAATTCCAAATTGAATGAGATAATATAAAGAGAGTGTGCGTTCGATATCCATTCCTACCTATCGAAATATAGAAACAAGTTTAACTATTATTTAGTAACAAAGTTAGATTTTTCTAAAACCATTGCAAAATATGACCGTAATGTATTAAAAACTTTCATACGCGCATCTCAATAGTAACAAACATACTTAGTGGATAAACCCACTTCGAGATACTTGGATGACTTATGACCCCAAGTCTTGTCTTGATAGTGATAAATAAAGGAAAGGTCTGTCGATGCTATCGAAAATCGCCTGACAAAATCTCACCAATGACAGTCACCCGACTCATGAATCAAACCAATGCAATGTGAAGAAATGTGGGTGTGTACCAATTCCGCCTTCTTAGTTACAACAGTCATAGCATGCTGTTTTGGCCGCTTTATTTTTAAGTGTATTACAACATTCTGTAGATAGCTGGATACGCCGGGCACGTCCGCAAATATCTATGTAAGTCATCTACATTGTAGTTGTGGTGTATAGGGCTGACAGAACATCAGATAGATGAAAAAGCTGATTTTGGACTTGGTCCTTCGGCAATTTTACATTGGGCTGCCATTTGTCCTTTACATACCTACATACATAGACTCACGCCTGTTTCCCGGAGGGGTAGGCAGAGACTACGGAACGTCATTTGCGACGATCCTGACATACCTCTCTTGCTTCATTCACTCCCATCAAGTTTCTTATGCATGCTCTTCTGTTTAGGGTACTTCTGACCTGTCCTTTTTTTAGGATGTCTCCAATCTGGTCAGAGAACGTCCGCCTAGGTCTTTCCCTTCGTCCTGTCCCATTCACACTTGTCTTATATGTCTTCTTTGTCAGTCTTTCGTCATCCATCCTCTCTATGTGTCCAAACCATCTTAACATGCCTTTCTCGATGCTTGTCACTACATCTTCTTTTACCCCATACCACTCTCACTGTCGGTCAAAGACACACCACACATACTTCTCAGTGCTCTCATTTCTACAGCATTTATTCTACTTTCAAGTCTCTTCTGCCATACCCTACTTTCACTACCATACATAAGAGTGGGCACTAACACCCCTCTATGTACAGCCAAACGTGCCTTTTTGGACACGTTTTGACTGTTCATAAACGCCTTCAGAGCTCCATTCACACGATTATCTGCATTAAACCTTCTTTCAATATCTTCTTCATTCTTATCATCTCTTGTAAACAACGTACCTAAGTAATTGTTTCTGGTATTGTCCAGGGAGAGTGTGATAAAAACGAGAGAGTCAAGTCAGACAAAACAGAAGGAGAAGAAATGTTTGTATAGGTGCTTGGCTATGGTGACTATGTATTAATTTTTATATTTCCTTAATATTAAACGTTTTAGCTCTAACGCACAAAAAGTTACAATTTAAAAAAGGCAATCATCTTAAAAGCCTCCAAATTACTCCATCTTTCTACTCTACATAAACTTCGCACAGTTTGATTTGAAGTCTATTTGCAGCTCCTGATTTGGCTAGATAATGCTTACATTCTATCTGGCAACCCTATCGGTATCAGATCGGGTGTTTGTCCAACCGGCGCCAAATCGGGTGATGTTGCACGCAGTGACGCCGCAGGAATGTCACGAATACTAATGATTTATTTATAAGTTGCCCCAGGTTACTCGCGATGAAAGACGAATGAAGTTTTGGCGCGAATCTCGACCACAAAGTAAAGGTTTATGCTGATTGTTTTTGTAGGTGTAAGACAGCAGCGATGGCCTAGTGGAGAGACCTACAGAATGCTACGTAGAGGATCTTAGGTTCGAATCCGCGGCGCGTACCTACTAATGACTTTTCGAATTTATGTGAATATTAAATTGTTAATTATCGCTTACTAAACGGCGAAGGAAAACAACTGGCCTTACCCTTCTTGCAGTGAGAAGAGGCCTGTGCCCAGTAGTGGGACAGTTTATTTACAGGGCAATTATGATGAAACGCTTTGTGACAGACAATATATTGTATGGTACCTACCTACCTACATGTGCAAGACTTGCCGATTTCAGCTCCTGAGTACATTGATTTTAAGACACCCAACTAACTTTAAAGTTAACAGGGCTTCTAGCAAAAATATTCCCTACACTACTTTAATATTAGTCATCAACTTGCAGTTTATAGTGCTGATGTGAGAGCGAAAAGACAATGATATGTAAAGAAAGTCAATGAGTTACGCCTTTTTTGCAAGACATCATTGTTAGGGCGGTTTCAAATTAGCGTTTTATACGCGCGTATAAGCTCGCTTGGAAGCGCATGTAGGCACGTATAGGCGCGCCATTTGGTACACGCGCCACTCGTACGAGCGTTGACGCACTGAGCCGTCAGAATCCATGTTGACACTGACAAGATGTCATTACCGTTTCGAGCGAATACGCCGAAGTATGCCTGTTTACGCGACTCTGATTTTGTGAAGCGCGTAATGTAGCGCGCGCGTTAGCGTGTATGCTGAAACGACCGTATACGCGCAGAAAAATACGCTCATCTGAAACCGTCCTTATACCAACAAATATAAAACGTCCAAGCAGATAACCTACCAAGTATGAGGCCTACTGCCTACATACAGGCACACAGTACACATTCTACGTGTGTTTACCACCAATACGCTGAGTCAGCACGCGTGCCGTGTCCGAGGCACATAACGCTTCGCACGCCATGTGTGCTCGTGTGTTCAGAGCCTCTACCATGAGCTTACAAACCATACGTTACAACTCGATTCGATACACGTTCTACGCACTGTTTGGCTTGTGCTGCGGGCAATCAGAACTAGGGTTGCCAGATCCGGGTGCATCGATTCCCAGATATTTCGAGGGGTGGAGGTGCATTGACTAGTTATTAAAAATGCAACTTACTACAAAAATGTAAGTTGCATTTTTATTCACTAGACAAAGTAACGTGTTGACTCCTTCAAAAGAAATTGGTTCCAGGAGGCAAAAAATAGATTTATGGAAGAAGAGTGCGGAGGCCTTTGCCCTGCAGTGGGACGTCACAGGCTCTTAAAAAAAAGACAAGGTAACATTCGACAAGTTCGTGTGCCACCTGTGTTAGTAGGTTGCTAGTATATGACGTGGTCTAGTAGATCTGTGTGTTCGGAATCCGGGACATGAAGATCTAATTACTTGACGGAACAACACGCAAAATTCCTGGACAATTCCGGATTTTCCGCCCATCTGGCAACCCGAATCTGAACGCCGGGAGGCTATCGTCGTCAGATGTTCGTTGGCTAAATCTCATGTGGCTCATGGTAGAGGCACTGTTAGCATCGGCACGGCCTTTACGTGCCCATCAAGTGGATCCGGCCGTTTTGTATTGGAATGATATTGACAATGTTGGGCGTAGGGTGAAAACGGTGCGTTGGGTTTATGATCTTATTTCTGAAGTTGTTATGGAATGAGAATGTTTGCGGACTATGGATAGATATTTGAATCATATTTGTTGTTTGATTTGATCGTGTGCTTATTAAATTAATAAATACAAATTTTGTAAGGTACATCATGCCTATACTTTGCCAACCCCGTCCCTAGACCAAGACTCGCGTTACAGAGAGCCTTTGGACCTATCTATATCTGTGCTTTGGACTCTGCGCCGATAAGAAAGTTTGCAACTATGTATATACTGTTTATACTTTTACCAAAATTTGCTTGCTACCAAGAAAATAAACTTGATGGCGCCTCGGACGACTTACGAACAAGATTGACTTGTACATCTTGTACTACGCGAATGGAGTGGTTTAAGCAGCCAGTGCTTAGGGCTTCATCGGGCGCTATAGGTTCGATCCTGATGAACGCTTTAAATAATCTATAAATAGTTGCTTAGAGAGGCCTTAAGGCCGGTGACAGAATGTTTTCAAAGTTCACTGTAATGCAATTCATAGTTCAGACATTGTATTAAAAAAAAAAGTTGATACAATTATATCGCAACAATTATACATTCTTATGCTTAGGCTTTTATGATTTGTGGTCCTAAGTCGTCCATTTAACTTCGGTTGCAACTGTCTGTTGTACTACAACATAGATATAAAACAATTAACAAGTAACCTACATAAACAGAATGTTGTTTAATTCACGAACAGAACACGGTATCGTTATTTATAGTGCAGATAACGGGCTCGTGTCACGAATATAATATTGTGTTTACTTGCGGACACACCTCTGCCGCGCCTTGGACACATCACGCTAATGTAGGTACCTATTGTACGCCTTGTGACGAGCTTTTAATACAATGTTGGTAGAATACTACGATGGTAAAGCCCGACTTACGCCTTGACCGCAAGCGATGCCTGGTGATCGAAACGATGGTGCGAAGTGTTTGATTACCGTGTTGTACAATAATTGTGGCTATTCTAAATTAGTTTACCTAATGCAGCCTACACACCAAACTCGCCCGCCGACATAAGTTAACATTTTGTAGACTCCATTAGGGTGTTGATAGGTCTGCCTGTAAAATTCAAACTGTTAACATATGTCTTCATGGTGTTAAAAAATAGGCTCCCAAATTCCCGTCGTTCTTCTTGTAGGTCTGCTCAAAAGACCTAGTTGATACCATGCCGTTGGAAAGCAAGATGAACACGTTAAACCCTCATCCGATTTTTTTACCTGTTTGATCTTTCAGCCATTTTCCTTTGACATCGTAAACAGCTGTGAAGATTGTCATAATTCATGATATAGCCATGTAATCAGGCTTGCCGCTTACTACGAGCTCGCTCATTCGTCTATAGCAACAACAATAACAACAGAAAAAATGAAGAACAGAAAAAAATACCACAAAAAATGGTATTAAAATCTTTCGCTTTATTTACTTTATACAGCCTACTCAAGTTGTTAAAGAACATTGTAATTCTGAGCACAAAGAAGTACAGACAGTATTCTTTACAAGCCCTGACTAAATATTAGACTTGTGCCATATACAGAGCTTATTATGACTCTGACGGTGACACCTGAATAATAACTAAGTGGCTTTATGAACTGACAACAAACTTGACGTGTGTTGTGGAAAAATGCAAACGTAACGATTTTAAATTGGATTAGTTTTTACGGATTTTGTGGATTCTATGTGTAGAGTAGACCCACATCTACACCCGCACACTTCATTTAAATTAAACAGTTTTTTAACGAATTTCAGGTAATCCCTTCTTAGTGCGCGCCTATGGTCCTTATATAACACACATGCCAAACTTGCGTCCAATAGTTTTGGCTGTGCGTTGCCGGTCAGATAGTAACGTAAGAATGTCATATAAATACATACAGCAGCATACAAACGTGCAGTAAACTGCACATTTTATTTTTATACATACATTTTAAGTTTAGGTCATTTGCTAAATGCTTACAAGCTACTTGAATTTAATAAAATTAAGGATAATCGGCATAGCATTTGGGTCCTAGAATGGGCCTCATCAATGATGTTAAACACCCTCAGACTTAGGGGCGGCACATACCTGACGGAAGATCCGTCGCGTTTTATCCGTCGCGTAACGCCAATACATACAAATGTATAGAAAAACGTTCAACCTTTCACACCTGACCGAAGATCCGTTAGTACGTCGAGCGTACTGACGGATTATCCGTCGACGTCGCGCGCACCACGTACCACGTGAATTTTGACCATTGAGTAAGGAATATACATGGAGAGGGCAAATAGTAGGTACATATAGAAAAATTACATTATACACATATATTATTATATTTTTTATTTTTATAGACTCACGCCTGTATCCCCGGAGGGGTAGGCAGAGGTGTAATATTACACCCACATTTCACCATGATTTTTTTTATACACATATATACGAAATCGACATAAAGCCACCAAACATAGTGTTGTCTCGTTTTGTCTTAGGGATATCTCTGTGAGAAAAAAAGAGATAGAGAAATGTCATTCGTGCCACTGTCGCCATATTTTTTGCCAAGGTTTGTGGTACATCTGCTGTGAAATCTAATAATAATTTTGTTTTTTGCATAAATATGTCTAAAAACCAGATGAATCAGTGCTTCAGGCTGTGTGTTTCATTACCGTATGTATGGTGCCATTCATGTCCAGTACTTTCTCAGCGACACAGTATCGATATTGGCTCTCAGAGAATATTTTGTTACATGTTTGATACAAGGGTCGTTCTTCACTTTGCCATGTTCGCCCACATTTGCATTATGAAATAAACTAATCTGGCAAAAGATTTAAACTAACTAAAGTAACTTACTACAAAAATGTATAGGTTTCCTCTGACCGGCTCCATATCGATATCGATTATATTCTGGAGTACAACCCAAATCGCAGTCATTTTAAATTGCCCAACATTTCTTAGGTATGCACGCTAGTTTCGTAGGTAGGCACGCTAAATTCGTAGGTATTGGACATGCCATATCCATGTCATTCCCAGATCGGTGATTTTGAGTGACGCGTAGTAGAGTAAGATTCCAGGGCCGCCAGACCTTACTTATTTTTTCAGAAACGAAATGTGTAGAATAATGTAGTGTTAGTATGTGCTATGAGTGTACGCATACTTGCTAGCCTGGATCGTGGGCCAATTTTTAGGTATGAGGTTCTAAAGGTCTACGGGAATTACTGCCGTCGTAATGAGTCTGGCAGAATTATTTATGATTTTAATAACATTTTATAAAAATACCTAAAAACCAGCACTGAGAATTTGTCTGAGTCTGAGTGTTCATTGTGTCCGTCAGTTGTATGTTTGTAAAGTCCCCCGCGATACAGGATTTATTCCTAGTGCGGGAGTTGTCTTATTAAACAAAAAAAAAACTAGAATATAAAACATGAAGAACACGATTTGTAACCAAAATCCTCTTTTACCAAAGATTCTACATTTACAGTTAATGCGACGTAGAGGCGTAGAAGTTAGAACCATGAGAAAGAACAGGCAATAAATCTCACGGCTACGCCTTTTAATTTCCAAACTTTATATATTAAAATACTTACATAGAAAACATTTTGTGTCATGCGCTGCAACTGTAACCCCTTCTATATCATTTGTATAAATTTTCTTAAAAACCGTAACCAAATCGTATCATCGTCTTTTGATTTTGAACCTTCATACCTATATAGGAAATATATTCAAATAACGCTTGTTGGCTACTATAAAAATCTCTTAAGTCTGACATATTTTTAATAGTCAAACTCGAATTACAATATAAATAACTACCGGTCTTCAGTGACTACATAACATCAGGGAACACGAAAAATGATTAGGTAAAAGAATATGACAGTAAAATATTGAGCTGCCCTGAGTACGGCCCTGCACGAACAAACTTATATGTGTGCATAATAGCCACGCTTTTAGCAAATGTGTGCAGATACGCTCGACGCATTTTCCGTCAGGTGTGTTCCGACTCATTTGACGGAATATACGCGACCGAAGATACGTTCGACGGATCTTCCGTCAGATATGTTCCGCCCCTTAAATAATTTTTTTGTCGATCAGACTTTTATCCCCTTATTTTATTTTTATTTAGCGTTGAGTCGAGACGATGATATCTTGACTATAATTACCACAATTTAATAATTTTGTAGGTTATATGGGTGACATTTACTACTTATCTTGATAGTTTATTATTGCTATTTATATATTTGTTTGTATATTTTTTACAATATAAGCATTCATTTGAGGTTTCAGGCGTCGACATTTTTACGATTGACAGACTTATAAAGCTTGCATGTACTTGCGTCATAAGCCGAACGGGACGAGCGAATGTTAACATCGTGTTTTTTTAAACGCTGCGTTTTTACGACAGAAATATTTCAATAAATGTATATTTATAAAGGATAGGTGCCAAGTATTCCAAAGTGTTGTCTGATCTCGGAATAACTTCTCCAAATTACGTCCAGTCCAGTAGGTGTATGCAATATCGTAATATTATTAGAAATGTTATGCTGTATGTGACATGTACTTATGATATTTGATGTATGTTTTGAAATGTAAATAGACACTGATGAATTTTAGGGTTAGTGACGAAAAGTGAACGCTTCACTATGGTTCGTCTAGAACAAGCTAGCTAGACAAAAACAACTCTTAAATTCCTGGAAGTTAATTACTATTACGAACTCATTACCCCTATACATTGAGGATTACACCTATTAATTATCAATACTACCCTCATTAAGAGCGTCATTAAGGTATGTTTATAAGATGTTGACTATTTAAAGGGCATTCATTTGCATTTTTACATCATATTTGATAGCATTGTTTATGTCACTAAAAGAAATTTGTGAAAGTGTTTTTGTGATGGATTGTATACGTAAGGGTAAGTAGTTATATTTTATTTCATTTTCAACATGGGAACTTCATTCTTTAGTCTTATAAAATGAAATGTTTGAATTTTCACCCACTTTTTTACTCATTTTTTCAAATTCATCGGTCAAATAATAACATGTCCCCACTTGTCCCCACCGTAGAACCTATCATATACGATTCTCATAAGTGTCTAGTAGTTATACGTAAAAAAATTCATTGCGATATATTTGCACAACTAATTTTTATTTATTTTTTTCTTTCAACAGTTTTTACCGTCTCAAGAATGGATTTTTTCGAAGAATGGCTGAAACACCCGAAGGAAACGCGGAATGAGGAGCTCTTTCGGTTTATATCTTTGAGATATAATTTTGATGGTGTTACGGAGCAGTCTCTGCGAGATATTAAAGTACTAATCTCAAGATATTCAACGAAATTTGCTGAAAAGTGGAGCAGCTGTGGAAGAAATCGAGAGCGATTCCTACAAAAGTATTCGACGTGGCTGGAGGGTCTTGACATATCTTTCGATGTGTCCGTTTATTTATCTCTGCCAACTACATCTGGAGAACCGGGACCCGGAAGACCTACTAAAGATTTTGAACATTCTAGTCTCAAAACGAAGAGACGACGTGTAGACGATCTATTACAGTCCAGAAGTGCTAGTGAATTAATTTACGCCGCTGAAGTGTCAGCTCGAATCTCGGGTCAGAGAAGTGTAGCACGTCAAATTAAAGATGTGACTAGTGATCCTTCAATAACCAAGACCACGAGTGAAGAAAGTGCCCCCAGGAGTTTAACAAGTGAGGAAGCTTTAGCGTACTACGTTGATAGTAAATCAAGTAGCCATAGCTATAAGCAGACTCGGAAGTGGAGTATTAAAGCTGGACATAAGGTGTTTCCGTCAATGTACAGTGTTAGAAAGGCTAAAATAGCCTGCTACCCGTCAGGTGAACAAATTACAGTCAATGAAACGCATGCTGAAATCAAAGTTCAGGCAATTCTTGATAAGACTGCCGAACGTTTAGTTTCAGCACAACAAGAAGTTGTTCATAGTCTGTTACCTTGCACGTCATTCACATTAATCAGTAAATGGGGTTGTGATGGAAGTTCCGGTCATAGTATGTACAAACAAAAATTCACTAATTGTGACGATAGTGACGAGTTTTTATTTGTATTTTCTTTCGTTCCTCTTCAATTGAAAGATGAAAGTGGTAATATTGTGTGGCAGAATCCTCGGCCCTGTTCTACAATGTATTGTCGGCCAATAAAGTTTATCTTTTCTAAGGAAACGAAAGATTTTACGATTTCGGAAACCAATAAGGTTTTAGAAGAGATAAACGCTTTATTGCCGACAACCTGCAAGGTGATGGAGACCGAAGTATCTGTCACACATGTTATGCTTTTAACAATGATTGACGGAAAAGTTTGCAATGCTCTGACCGAAACTTCTTCCTCACAAAAATGTTTTATTTGTGGGGCAACTCCAACAATGATGAATGATCTGTCAAAAGAGTTTGCTGCGGACAAAGATAATCTTGGTTTTGGTTTGTCTACGTTGCACGCTTGGATAAGGTGCTTTGAATGCTTGCAGCCGCCTTGAAACAGCCGAAGACAAAGCTAGTGTGAAACAACGTTCAGATGACATTAAAAAACGATTTAAAAGCGAAATGGGCTTGATTGTAGACAAACCAAAACCAGGGTTCGGTAACACTAATGACGGGAACACCGCGCGAAGATTTTTTGGAAATCCCGAGGCTAGTGCCGATATTACAGGGTTAGATGTTTCACTAATACAAAAATTTGGCATACTACTTCGCACTTTATCATCGGGATATGATATAAATATTGAAAAATTCGTTAACTTAGCTCAAGAAACTAGACAACTTTATGTAAATCTCTATTCATGGTATTACATGCCCGCTACTGTCCACAAAATACTTTTGCACAGTGGCGAAGTAATTAGATCGTCCCTTCTACCTATAGGCCAGCTTTCCGAGGAAGCACAGGAAGCTCGGAATAAGGACTGCAGAAGATTTCGTGAGCACAACACACGAAAGCGATCACGGGAGGCTACGAATAGAGATTTACTTAATATGTTATTGATAACATCTGACCCTGTAATAAACGGTTTACGAGAAGTTCCTCGGAAGAAAATAGGTACGCTTCCAACTGAAGTATTAGATTTAATTGTCCCACCTAGCTGTAAGGAACAAAATGTTAATATGATTTCTACTTTTCATAGTTCTGCCCCTCACGATCATGACTATTCAATGGATGATTCATCTGATGATAGTGATGATAATGAGTAATAGATTTAGTTCTTAGATATTTTATGCATCTGTTATTAGATTTTATAGCGACGTCGAGGGATAAATCACTTTATAAAATGTTCAAAAAATATATTATACACATATGCCCGATAAATGTTTTTTTTTTCATGATACCAGCTCAAATGACAAACTGCCTTGAAAAAAGTACCAAAAACCTTATATCTTTGCTTATTAACCGCATCTAGACATAAAAATCAAATAAAATAATTTTGTCTAGCTAGCTTGTTCTAGACGAACCATAGTGCGCTTGTGTAGGAAACAGTACAATACGAAAGGACTGCTTACAATCCTGTGCACAGGCGACGCAGCAAAGGCTTTTGTCGACCGGTCAAAATGCCGAAAGGGCCAGTTATAATGCTAAAAGAATTGTATACAGTGCTTTTGCCGGATCATGTTGATGTTTATTCCAAACTAGAGGACGCCAGCAGCTACGCCTGCATTTTTTTTTAATTTACCCGTTTTGGCCGATCCCGTGGGAATTTCGGAAAATCCCGTCTTAGTGCACCCCTACGGTCCCCAAGGAACATACATGCCAAATTTCAGATTCCTACGCCCAATAGTTTCGGCTGTAGCGTGTCTGTCAGTCAGTCAGTAACGCAAGGATTTTATATATTAAGATTACAAAGCAATTACATTGGAAAAGCTTTTAGGCCAATTAGTTGTGTTTGCTGTTCCACTTAAATTATAATTATGTTATTATCACTGTATTTTTGCACGTAATGCATACTAACACACATAGGGCGTATTATCAATAATAAGGTTATCTCGTTTCTTTACGAAGATTAATAATGTAATCTTATGTTTACATAAATTTTGTAAACAGTATTATTTTTCATTGCCTATGACTCAGTAGTCTAGACGTCGAGCCAATTCTGCCTGCCTGTATTGTCGCTAACTGGTGATATATTACGAGTTCACTCACTAGAATATCTAAATGACGGCAATAAATTAGATATGTTCGCGATTATTTAGAATGTAAACTGTAAACTGCCTCTTTGTTCGGCTTGTCTCCTTGCATAAGAATGCGTTTATGTTTTGAAATTAGTCTCAATCGCATAATTCTTGAAAAAAAAAAGACAAATGTGTAGTATTATCTATTTATCACGATATTCCTATTTGCCGATTAGTTGTAGTCACATGTTATCGGGTATCGGGATGCCTGCTATGACCCCTGGTGTATCCTACACGGCATCGTCGCTCGGGACAAATAACATATATTTGATTTTTCACCTTTACTTTCGAATAATTACATGATTGTGAATTTTACGGAAATATTCTTCATCATCATCATGTTTTCCTTTACCGTTTAGCGAGCGAATATTAAGAATTTCGTACGCACTTTACTCGGAAAAGCCAGAAGTTTGAAGCCAAGAGATGTAGTATAGGTTACTGCTATTTATATAAATATTAGTTTTATTCAAATCGCGACAGTTAAAAGTTTGGGTTGTTAGGAATCTACATATGTGGTGATTTGTGACCTGGTGGACTTTACAGTCATTCAATCAATGGACACAAGCAGGCAACTGCCTCAAGCACTTCGCCATAACTGCAGTCTGGTACTGGTACATTAAAAAGTAATATTTATTTTATTGATACTCTTTAATAATTTCCTCATTGCTAGCCGTATACGTAGGTACGTACCTATACGTCATCGTTGTGCCACTGCCGACGTCGTAACCACGGGATCAGTTCCCAGCTCGCGTCAACACTTCTATTCGGCTAGTAAAAATAAACAAACATACTTTCGGCACATTTATTAATAGATTTTATTAGTTACGAATACCTACGTAAATATGATATTATATTTAGATTTCCGTGCGTAATTTATTTTAGTGAGAAATACGTCAGATGTGATATATATTGATGTTAGCGGTGGGTGTGCCTGCCAAGAATGTTAGGTTTTCTAATCTTATGTCATCTGCGTGTTTATTATTTTGCTGGAAATATACATAGGTATGTATTATATGGACGGTTAGCTCGTAAAATGAATACCTATTTTAGAACTACCGTTACTACTGCCTTGCCAGATATTTGCGATTGTAAACTAACTTTAATCATCATTATCTATCAATCGATTTAGGCAGCAATAGCCTAGTGTAGATACCAACAGACTGCCATGCAGAGGGTATCGGGTTCGAATCCATGGCGCACGCCAATGACTTGTGCATGTGTTGAACAGTATAAAACATTAAAATTCAAAGTTTATTGTGTATTAAATTGTTAATTATCGCTTGCCCCGTGCCTCGCAGAGCCCGTTAAACCGTCGGTCCCGGCTGTCATGAAGATCTTTGACAGTCGTTACGGGGAGTCAGTATCCTCAAATAAACTGATACTGGTCTAAACCATGGAATATTGCTATCCTTTGGGGTTGCGGAAGTCTAAAGGCTATCGCTCTGTGGAAAAGTTGATATTCTGTCATATCTGGTTAGACCAGTAAGCAGACCTCGGGCTCCAAGGCGTGTCAGTGATGCATCCGGGATAACGCTTGGGCGATGATGATGATCTAAAAATAGATTGATGATGTAAAAAAGTCTTGTGTTACTGACTGGGCGCTAGAAGCTGAAATTTGGCTTAAGTATGTGCCTTGAGGAGCGTAGGTATGTAGAAGGAACTTTCCGAAATGCTCACGGGATCGGCATGAAACGGTTAAATACAAATCAAATGTGCGGGCGGAGCTGCGGCTCTATTCTCTAATCTACTTATGTTACGGCCGTGCAATTTTTTTCGTGTTGTTAAGGATTTTGCAAATGAACCTTTGTATTTATTACTAATGCTAAATAGTAATAATTACTGATTTGCGTATAAACTAATTTTCACACTAGTTACCATGTTATGTTAGGTAACAAGTTCGTATGTCTGAGATGCATCTCAAAATATTTTTGATGTGTGTATTTACACGTACCGAAAAGTGTCTTTCCTTAAAATATTCGATTTATTTTATTTGAATGATAGTACTAACGCGAGTAAAACCACAAAATGGCGGTGTTTCCGGCAGTATAATTAGATTATAATTTATAATATCAACATCTTTAGATAATATATTATATTATTGACATTACATAATCTCGCTAGGAAGTTATAAACATATAGCCAATTAATGTTAAGTATGTTATTTCTAAGCGAATCCGTTGCATGCGTATCTGCAAGCTAGGTCATTGGCGAGGTGAGCAGGGCGGATAGATGTCACGAACGTAAGAATAAATACACATTTATAGTATTTTATTGCGTGACGTCAGCAGATTTGACGAACATTACAAAATAATGCCAGTCTAGCTGTGACGACCACAGGATAATTTAAATTTAGAAAGGAAAGAAAAGAAGGAGTTGTAATGCGATGATTATTTAAATTGAGAATTGAAGAGAAGAAAGGATAGAAAGAGTAAGTATGGCAAGATAATTTAAATTTGGGATTAAAAAGAAGAAATGGAACCCAAGAAAGAGTGAGCGTAGTATAATAATTTAAATTTGGAATTGCAAAGAAGAAAAGAAAGGAAAGAAAGAGTGAGCATGGTGTTATGTATGTATTTAGAAACTGGAAGTATATTTACTGGCTCGACAACACACCATGCACGCAGATACGCGTCCGCCCTCGCTCTCTGGCTTTCGCGGTCCAACCACAGATTATACACTAAGACCACAGAGTAATAGTGCAACTGTGTAGCGCACCTCGTCACACCGTGAGCACGAGACAGTCTAGTTTATCATATACTAATAAACACAAACACTACACATGGTATGATAGTTTAAATTAAGCATAAAAAAAGAAAATAGAGAGAGATACAGCGAAAAGATATATAATATTTGTCTTCTCAGCGTCATACTGTCTGTAGTCACGGCACGGGTGTGTTTTATAATCCTTGAAGCGTGTCGATAGTACCTACCTAGTTCCATCACAAGAAAATTACGTAACTGTTCTGCATCCTATACGAGAAAGACATAATTTAATTACAACTACATTTCATCAGCAATGTTGTTTTTGTAATTTAAGTAATATGGAGCGCCTATTATGGAGTTTAGTGGCGCGGACAACATTATAAACTATTTCTCATCATTAAATATGTCGTATATTTACTTTCATTTTACATAATTTCTTTTACGCAATTATTGCACGGCGCGGCGATACTAAAATTTACTTCTAGTAACAAAATTATAAAATAATTGGCCTTATGCGCAGCTTACGCAGCTTTTAGTCTATGTCACATCATGCTAAGATCCTCAGGAGCCAAGAAAAACAAAAAGGAACGCACTAACGATACAACGATACTCTGAAATTCAGGTTTTTGTAATAAGTCTAATATGTATAGAGGGTGTCACAAGACCCATCACCAAGCCGAAGTCTACTCGTTTTGCACATCATGCTAAGTCATACTACGCGAAAATAATACCTGGGAAACAAAAAAAAATTTTATGCTTAAAAAAAATTACAACTTTTATTACCGGTAATGTAAAGCGCGTGTAATTGGTACTATATGGGGTTTCAGTTTTCGTTTAAAAGTTAAAGCTTTTTACACCCTGTATAAAAATCTCGTGTCACAGTGTTTTTATCGAACTCCTCCGAAACGGATTCAACGAACGAACTACGAAATACAAGTTTTAAAAATTTCAAAAACATCGACAATTTTTAAAACCTGTATTTCGTAGTTCTGAAAAATTGCTAGTAGGCAATTTTTGTACCCCCAGATGGTAAAGATGGAAGCAATTTTTTACATTGACTGGTTTTTAAATATTTTATGACAGTACGTTTGCCTGGTCGCCTAGAATATTACATAAGTGACCGTCATCATTAAAAACATTAGCGTGGCACGCCAATTGGTGGCGTTGTACAATCATTCACCACTTGTTGGACACATGTACTAATGAATTGATTAAAAAACACTTGTGTGACTCATTAATAGTCAGCTGTCATCGCTGTTATAACTAGGGGTCTGTGGTTCTTAAGTTGATGAGTTCATTGAGTGGAATATGCTACGGTTTGATGGGCACAGTGCTGATAAGCGCTTTTGCTTCACAGCACTCTTGAAAATGAGACCTCTGTTAAAAGACCTCTATCTTGGAAATGAGTTAATCTATCTGAAACTGATTGTCTGTGACCAGCGGTCCTAGTCATGAAAATTATTCATACATACATACATAGACTCACGCCTGTTTCCCCGAAGGGGTAGGCAGCGGCATATTAAACGCCCAGTTTTCGCCAGTGTTTTGATCTCACGTAATAGGTGGCGAGTCTATTGCCGTTTATCGGGATATTTTGTTTGCCAGAGCCTCGTCCGTTGATCGGCAGGTGCACCACTTGCAGGTGAAGTTGGCTTGGGACCCTAAGTTCTTGGTGGGAACCCTATGCAGCCATGAAAATTATTCAACAGTCGTGATAGAGATTGGAGTGGCAGTACTAATTTGAAACTGGTCTAAGGTCCAAGCCAAAGAAAGTTGCTTTCTCTTCGAGTTTAGGAAGTCAGACGGCAGTCACACTGTGGAATAGCTAACATTCTGTTAAATCTGGTTAAACAAGAAAACGAACTCTAGCTTTTATGCAAAAGTAAATTGTAAATTGTGCTGTACTGTTTAGTTTTTAAGATCTTTGAAATACCACAATTTGAGCAATAAAGATGATTTGATTTGATTTTTGATTTTGAAGTTTTGGTTCCTACCTTGATCACGCTTAGACCATGGTATCATGATGGTTTTAAATCAGATATTGTTAATTAATAAGCTATTGTTATTGTTGCAGATGCGACTAAGGCTCCTCCCCGCACGAACCTGGTGCGGATGCGGCGGTCCGCGCTCGGGAAGTCCGCGCCGACGCTCTCAGTTCATGTGGTAAGTACATCATAGTTTCACTTACAAGTATAGTTATTTAGCGGATCTTAATGGCGGAATTGAACTATTTTTGCCGACGTTTTGGCTGACTTACAAGGGTCGTGGTCGCAGAGACGACGTTTCGACTGACTTACGAGGGCCGTTGTCGCAGAGAGACTGGTTTGAACTCAGTTGTTACACAGGGGTGTACCGTTACACATATCACCATACTGGACTTCGCCACGGCACGACGCCTGCGCGCTAGTTGTATACCGTTTTGGAGGGAGAATGACCAATAATGCTCTCTTAGTACCTACTCCTCTGCGGTCCCCAAGAAACATACATGCCAAATGTCACCTTCTTAACACTTTCACGGACAGTAAACGAGACACAATTGAAGTTTTATTGTTATCACGTATATAGGCGTTTACTGTCCATGAAAGTGTTAAGTCGAATATATTAGGTTGTGCGTTGCCTGTCAGTCGGTCTGAAACGGCAGAATTTTATTTAAATAGATAGCATTTCTTTCTTGATTATCTGCCCACCTCTGTCTTAAACAGCGGTGTATCTCCACACATATGTTGTGTTTTACACACGAAGTAACAACGCATTCGGTGTTACATTGTAGGCGTAGTGAGTCATTACGTACATACATAGTAACGCTCAGTTATTGCTGTTGCTTGTTCTCGCAGCCTTGCCACGCTTTACTATAGGTTTTGTTTTAATACGACATAATAATATACGTATATGGGCGCACTTGCTAGTCTATTTTATATTTTTTAATGAACTCTCGCCTGTGTTCCTGAAGGCGTAAGCAGAGGTGTACTATTACAAATTTAGACTTGTTAGGAATTTGTAGGTCCCATATAATAGGATGCGAGCCTATTGCCGTTACCAGGCTCTCTGTCAGACTCTGCCAATAAAATCAATAGCCCTCTAGTAAATGACTGACTTACAGAAAAGGCACAGCCGGAACTACTGGCCGCAAGAACCTGAAATTTGTCATGCATCCTTGGGGACCGTAGGAGTGCACTAAGATGGGGTTCCTCAAAATTCCCAGGGTAGCGAGCAGCAAGGTTACATTAAAAAACATGTGGGCGTAGCAGCGGGTGTCCTCTAGTCTATACACATCTATACACATATACCTAAATAAAATTGAAGTGTCTGTTTGTAATATTAGAATAACCGTTTTTTATTGCACTAGAGGACGCCCGCGGTTACACCCGCGTTTTTTACGCCACTGCTCCGCTCCCGTCGTTCATAGCGCGATGTTATAATATAGCCTATAGCGTTCCTAGATAAATGGGCTATCTAACACTGAAATAATTTTTCAAATCGGACCAGTAGTTCCTGAGATTAGCGCGTTCAACCAAACAAACACTTCAGCTTTATATATTAGTATAAGATATGGTTGTATACACGGTACATATACCGAAATGAAATTTTTTTCATTTTTTGTCTGTCTGTCGGTCTGTCTGCCTGTCTGCCTGCCTGTCTGTCTGTCTGTCTGTCCGTCTGTCTGTCTGTTTGTTCTCGCTAATCTCTGGAACGGCTGGACCGATTTTGACGGAACGTTCACTGGCGGATAGCTGATTTACCAAGGAGTAACTTAGGCTATAAATTAACCGGGTACGCGAAGTAGTTCCTTCAGGACGCGGGTGAAACCGCGGGAAACAGCTAGTGTAATAATAAAACAATGCAATACCTACTACTTTATTAACATTCTTGTTGTGGTGTATTAAGAAAGGAATTACTGAAATGCCCACGGAAATGGAAAAACGGTTTTTCAATAGATTGTGCGAGCGTAGCCTGTTTGCAGACATGACAATCCGAGTTCACGCCTTCTTATTACGTGAGTAGCTTGCGAATGTGACACATCTTAATTTACTCTTTGAGGTTATACAGTACAAAACAATAATAAAAAGTCCAATGACTCATGTGTGAACATGATAATATGTGGGATGTTTTTTAAGAAATGTTTTACGGTACCCATGCATAAATATGCAAACACATTGGGACTTGGATCAGCTCACTGACTGCAATATTTATGAATATAGTTTCTGTCCGCAGCTCCATCCGTGTAGCTACTGTTTACCACGATAAAAGACAGCCTATATGCTATTCTAATTTATAGCTAAATTACTGCAAACTTTCATCAAAAGCCGTTCAATAGTTTTTGTGTGAATAGGAAACAAAACAGCTGCCTCGCCGTCTGCCACTACACTGAGTGCTGCAGGCTGGTTTCCCACACGAGGCAACACTTTGCGAGTTCCACAAATTGCTGATTCGAGTCTGGGTGTTTTTGTCCGTTGATTACAGGCTTATCAAGCAAGTCTTCCACGATACAGAATTTATTCTCAATGCGAGTTGAAAAATGTACAAAAACCAGTTCGGTATTTTTGAGTTAATCACGTGATATAGGGCGACAGTCGGGAGCTATATTATGCAGTATTACTAGTTACAAAATGTACCGCGTAACATTGTATTCAGTTTAATCCGTTCCACCTGTGATCCGTATATCGCTGAGGTTAACGACGCGTCAGGGGTGTCATTGCTCGCCGCGAACAACGTATGACGAATCACACCATTGAGACATGTTGCATAAATATTATGTTTACAAACAGAGAAAGTGCGAAAGTAATTTTATTATAACTTGCAGTTCGTACCACAGCTGGAGCCAGGAATTTGTGTTCTTTTTTCGTGTTTGGCTTATTTTATCAAGGGAAACGCAAAAAAATATGTTTTACTTTAGAAGGTAAAAAATATTTTTTGAAGGGGGGTTAATGCTCTTAGCGTCCTCCTCCTCCACATGTTGGTAACTGTGTCAAGGTTACTTAAGTAATAAATATTTTCTCTAAGATTTCCGTTATACAGAGAGTATAGGACAAAGTTCTTATAAGAATATTGCTATCACACATATAAGTTATACACGTCTACGAGTCTGCCTGTGGCATCGCAGCACCTAAACTTATGGACCGATTATGGTGAAATTTTGTTTATTTAGCCGACATGATTGAGATGATTCGTAGTAACAATTTATGAACCTCTAAGCTTAGATTTACATAATTATGTATTTGTAATCTAATAAGTTATTTGCTCTTTTAAAGGTTATTAGTAATAACCTTGAAAAGAGCAATTCTTTCATGTATTTATTTGTTATATTTATATTTATTTATAGTCTCACATCTGTGTCTCCGAAGGGGTAGGCAGAGGTGTTTTTTGTTTTTTTTATTTTTATTTTGTTTTATTAAAAAATCCTGTCAAATTGACTTCACGCTGCCTGATGGTAAGCAGAGTGAAGTCCTATTGGGAAGGCCACCATCCCCAATTGCTGGTTAAGCAATGTGACATGACGGCCCTCACTTTGACGGCCTTGAGATATGCTTTTTCACGCCCCGCTTAAAGGACCCAGGATCAAGGGAGGAAGGAAACACGTGAGCTGGCAGAGAGAGAGTTCCACATCTTTACGGTACGGCAAAGATAAGACGTACCGAACCTTTTCGTACGTGACGGTATCTGATGTACCGTATAAGGGTGGCACCTTAACCCGGCACGTGTTGTTCGGGATAGGAAAGGAGAGGGTGGGATGAGTTGAAAGAGTTCTTCTGAACACTCACCGTGATACAGTCGGTAAAAGATAGCCATTGAGGCTACGTCCCTGCGTAATTGCAGAGATTCAAGGGTCTTAGTAGCCTCAAGGTCACCTATGGACAGCACGCCGCTGCAACCTATCAAGGGCATCTAGCAGGTACTGAGCGGAGCCGTTCCAGAGATGAGAGCAGTATTCCACGCAGGAGCGAACCTGAGTCTTGTAGACACAGCTGCTCCGGCGTGAAAAACGTCCTCACTCTGTTCAGGACTCCGAGTTTTCGAGATGCCGATTTAATGACACCCTCAATGTAGTTTCTCTGGTTGAGATTGCGGCGTATGTCCATACCAAGTATATTTTAGACTGTCCTGTATCGGTAGTGGAGTGTCCAGAAGAGAAGGTTGGGGAAGGAATGGAGATAACTTTACTGAAAATGGTGGACACAGGTGTCTTGGCGTTGAGCTTGACCATGTTTTCACACCCCAATTCGAGATGCTGTTCAAAACCTGGTCAAGCTCAGCGACAAGTTTTCGCCTATTTTCCTCAATGTCGGCCTGCTTAAATATTACATTACGTAAATATTACACCCACATTTCGCCATGAATTTTTAGGTACCACCACTACCCACGTAATAGGGGGTTAGCCTATTGCCGTTACCGGGCACATCACCAGACTCCGGGCTGCTACTGAGTATTCGGAAAAACCCAGTAACACGTTTGCCCGACCCGGGAATCGAACCCAGGACCTCCGATCAGCAGTCGCATACGCTAGTCACCCACAAGGTGCGAGCGTAGTTGGCATTCAGATGTATTACACATAATACATTTTCCATAGATATAATTGTTAGAAGAGGGAACGTTCTGGTTTCTGCCTTGTTTTAATTGTATGTCATTAACAACCAATTATACTAGTGAGGGCTTTGCCAAATGGAGCAGTCATTTGAGGCACTTCGTAAAGAAATGTTTCGTATTTTTCGGGATGTTTTTTTAGGATGTAGCTATTAATAACGTCATTACACAATATTCAATTAGATATTTATAAGTACTTGATTATAAGAATAATTGTATTACGCGGGGTTTGAACTAAAAGGAAGAACGATTTCTTTTTTTTAACCAAAATCTCGTACCCTAGATAGGAATTTGTCTGACATCCTACGAAATTAGAATGGTGTGGGTTGATAAAATTTATTTAAAAAATGTCTCAACAACTTGCAGAAACAAAACGTACAAATGCAAAAATTTAATGCCTAAGTAAGGCATTCTTTGCTTTGTACCTTTGGGTGGTGCTAAGAAAATTGAACCTGTCACCTGACAAAAAAAAAATGTGTAATGAAAAATAATTAACTACTTTGAGAAAATTCTATTATGATAGCACATCATGTTTTATGAGATGCATGAGGAGGATCTCTTTTGGCACGTCTTTGTATACATATAATTATTTGACAGTTTTGAAAGGAATGCTCTCCCCGTCTATTGCTCTATCTTAGGGTTACATAAACTTATAACTTTATGAAGAAAAGCTCAAAAATAAATCTCGGGCATCTTTATAGAATCACCTAGCGGATCAGCTTTTGTCTAAACTCTAAATAGTGTTTTGATCAGCTATGACGAAAATTTCCTCGCAAACCCTCTACGGTTAGTCCGCGAATCCCTCTTTTGAGTAACCCCGATCTATCTTATATCTAATACATCTATAAAGGCCGAACATTCTCAGTACAGCACAGCGACCCGTTTTGTCTTCCATTAACCAAACCCGCGTGGGCGCAGTGAGTCACACGTACTGATCTCCACCGTGTGTTGTTGTGTTCGCAGAAGGACCCGTGTGCGGTGTCTCGGCGACCGTCGAGGCTGCCGCCGCCGCCCCCGCACCACCGACTTTCACTTGTGGTGAGTATTAGATGTTGTACACACTTGATATGTGCCGTGGTACCTACTAAACACCTGGTCATGGTTATGGGTGATTTCCTTGGAAGAATAGCCCTGTAGTGCTGAAAAGTATAGCAATAGCAACATGCACACACTCAAAGGCAATTACGGAAAAACCACCTACCAAAAACCATGTCGTGAATGGCAACGTTGTACGACCACTACAAATTATGGCATAAACCAGGCGTCACCAAATGGCGGACCGCGGTCCGCATCCGGACCGCCGACCCATTTTGAGCGGACCGCGAGAACACAGTACCTAACTTGCACTAACAGAGGCTCGCGTCAATCTTTCTAGTCTCTGTTATTTTGAGTTTGAGTTCTGCGCACGATCCGTGGCTAAGTTTCGTGGCCAAACGATTGACCCGAGCTGTATATTCATAATGTCGTAGTAATAAGTTTAATAAACATTTTTTTTTTTCAAATGTGTGGATCATCATGGTTGTTTCATTTCTTTAAACGGACCCCGAGCGAAATTAATTGATGATCCCTGGCATAAACAATCGCGTGTGAGGGCATTCATCTGGTATTTCTACTTCATATAAGTCAAAGATGCTACTTATCCAAGAATACACAACATCGACAAGCAACGCTCTTCAGACGAGCATATGTGTAAAGTAAATAGCAACAAGAAATGATAGTTATATTGGAGCCCTGCTGCGTAAATAGGTGGAGTGGCAACAACTTGCTAATAGATTAATTTGCTCGTCATAACTATGCCAAATTTAATGCGATCACAAGCGTTACTGTTTTGGCACCATGTGCAACAGAATTTGGCGCTCCTTCAAACTTGGTACTTGGTACCATGTTGTTTACTCATTAAGGGTTATTAGTGTCAAGTGATGTACGCAAGTGTGTGTTTATTATTAACTAGCTGACCTGACGGACTTCGTACCGCCATATTTTTTATATTATAAGAATACAATAACTAACCTGAGGCGCCGTTTCCAATGTCATATTATTCTATCAAAAGCTTGTCAAAATTCTTTCTACCATCTGCACTCTGAGTTCAGAGCTGATCCTTATACCTATTTTCTATAGACGTATCATAAAACTGACAGTGTATAAACATCCTTATGAACAGCCTTATAACGATAACAAAATGGTTTCCTTGAAATAGATAGCGAAAGTATAATCGCTTTCAGTATCTTCTAACACGCGCTGCCCGAAATGGATAAGTCATTAAAGATACGGAGAAAAGTGTGAGTTGGAGCGATTTGCTTAGAAATTAGCAGTGTTATGGAACGATAATGGAACACAGGCATTTTTCCTTTCCTTCAAAATATCTGCCAGTTATTTTATATGACTACAAAGGGTAATGATTTCAATCGCTATGACATACATACCAGCATAACATAGGGTTACATAGCTGCATTGTCGACTAATGCTTATAAGCTTGTAGAGCATATTGAGATTTTTTTTCCATCTTCATAATAATTTACGCCTACCCAAATACTCTGGTTAAGTTGGAAAGCGGCAGGGCAGGTTGTGCTTGCTGATTGATGCGAATAACAACCTACGTATAATATTGAAATTTTATTTAACAAATTAGTAGGCGTGGTTGAAATGAAACTATGCCAATCATGTTTCCGAGTTAAACCTGACGGATAGGAACCGGCTGGCTGGTCAGACAGTCATGGCGAAACTGTGCCAAAATAAGTAGGTATGAAATCATCCTTTACAGTCACTCTGAAAAAAATTGTTCTAAGATTTGATAAGTAGGTAGACGTTATGCCTCCCCAGCGAATCAAAAACATACATTCCTTTAGAACTTTCGAGAACCCAGAATTACCTCAGAGACACACCAGTCTCTTGGAACCATATAAATGTTTAACTAGTCTGAACAAACTCGAGTTCATTTTCATTTCACAATACTGGGAAAATATATGTTCCATTGTTCTTTGAATGATTAGATTTGGACAAAGAAACTTAGTTGATTTATGAAAACTGTTGTAAAATTAAATTATTGTTTTCTTGGGTTTACGCGAATGTTACACATTGAAATTAAACTACAGTTTACGGATTTTATCGCGTTATATTGGTTTCACTGGTTACTAAGTTATTACATTTAAACCGAAACCGTCCCTTTCAGGCTAATGAAACCCAAGAAGGACAAAGTCACCAGAAGACATCAAGACACAGTGAGCACATTCTGCGTAGATAGTAACAGCAATAGTTGAAAAATGTTCGGGTACTTTGAGATAACTTTTAAATTCAAGACAAAGACAAATACCACCTCAGTCTGCCGTGAACATGAATCCTGTAAAGATTCGAAACGTCGGCTAGGAATAAAAATGTAGTTTCTAGATCATTCGGTTTAAATGTAATAACTTAGTAACTAGTGAAACCAATATAACGCGATAAAATCCGTAAACTGTAGTTTAATTTCAATAAATTATTGTTGCTTTTATTATGGTAAGTAGACTGTATATTTGAAATCAGATGGTAGGTAATATGCGTAGGTAGCATATATTAATGGTACTTTGCCGTCGTAGGTAGTATAAATAAATGCTTTTTTCCGTTGTTGTTTTCAATTTATTAAGGAAATAAATGTATAGTCTGTCCGATAATAAACGGTCATCGGTAATGCTCTGTCAGCACAGGTGACAAAGATCCGTGACCTTTCTACAGATCACACTTTATGGAGATCTTGAATTCGCATTTTCCTGTAACAAAAAACAAAATTATATGAGTGTTCGATACAGTAGGAAGTATAATGCAAACTGACGTAAAGTTTATTCTTGTGAGTATTGAAAAGGGTCATCAAATGGCCGGTGCATTGGCTATTGTAGAGTTGAATGCCTGGATCGCCTTGATGGACGTTTTCTGTCACGTCGTACAATGGCTATTCAGAATTTTGACATCCTTGGTTCATTATAGCCAGTGTTAGGAATGTCTTCAAATGAATAACACCCAAGACTTTTTAAACTATTTAACCAAGAAAAATCTGCGAATAGGTTCAATATCGAAGAAATTGTGTCCATTCGCTGAGTTTTCTCTTTTTATTTCCTGCGATAACACGTCAGATATACCCAAGATTCCCAAGAGTAATAAAAGAGCAACCGAAACTCCTTCACTTGCACTCGTAAATCAAACGGGGACACCTGCACAGACGTTGTATACATGTTTCTGAACGCGAACAGCTTTAACGAGGCGTAAACAACCGCCCCCCGCTGCGTGAAACACACACGCCGGGAACGAGGCGAAACCGAGAGCTGGTTTAGCTTCGCTCATGTTGCTGTCATGAATCTATTAGAATCTACATGCTTATACTTTTACAGGCCTAACGGCATTCGCTTCGCAGATAATCTACAATTCTAGTTAGACTGGCAGACCCTGGGTTTTAACTTGAAATTCGACAGAATTATCGTCCTTGGAACGCAACCGGGAAAAAAGCGCGTACAAATAATTCGCATTTACCTACCTTATGTTCTAGGATTATGATGGACAGAACTAGCCAGATATATTGTCAGCCGTAGGAGCCTCTCTTCTTATACAATTGATCCAAAGTCAGATGAGTTAAACTCTTGATCCAAAGACAGATAAGTCTCGGAAGTAGGTACAAGCTCTGCTTAGTTTGGGAATAGATGGTGCTGTGTGTATGTGGTAGATTTTTGTTGTTGTTTAAATAACATGATCTAGAAGCTTTTGAACGCGACAGAACAGAGATCGCAAAGTACAGAGATTTATGAAAACTACGAAAGATTGATCTGCTGTGGTACAATATAGGCTAACAAAAAAAAAATACATGAGCTAAGCTCCGTTTCGCTCCGTTCCTGATGTGCCCTGTACACCACTTCGATGGTGGCTCATTATCCGACATTTACGGTATTTGCCATGATATTTACGCGTTTTCACTGTTTTTGGTCAAGGTTGGTGAGAAAGTTTGTTACATTTTTTTATGTGTCACGGTCACTTCGTAGTAAAATGATAACATCTTCAATTCAATGTTATGTTTATTTTATTTAAATTATTTGGATAGCGGTTCCTTTAATGAGTCATAATACCGTAGTTTAAAATACCGGAGGTACAGGTGTATAATTTCTTTCATAGCTAACTAGCAATAGCTTACTTGTGGAAAGGTGCAACAGATTGCCACGCAAAAGATCTTGGATTCAAACTATTTCATTATCGCATGCTAAACGGTGACTGAATAAATTTGTGAAGAATGCATGTCTAAAAGTTCTTATTATGTCCTCGCAAGACGTGTGAAGCTTGCCAATAGGCGGAATCATACAGAGCGAGCAGCCTCGCGAAGCATTTGCCGCGCGAGGCTGCTCGCTCTGTCTAGATCCGCCTAATGACTTGTTCTCATAGTAAGAAGATGACATCTCTGCCTATACTAATGTAATAAAGCTGAAGAGTTGCTTTGTTTGATCGTGCTTATCTTTGACACTGTCAGTCGGATCTAAATTCGAATTCTTATTGTATATAATTGCCACATTATTTGGGAAGGCTATAATAATAAGCTATGTAGGATGACGCTAGGGCAGAACAAATATAATGTAAAAATGATGGCATAGCACGAGCGAGCATACGAACATAGTGGATGAAACCACGGATCACAGCTAATTATTATAATAACTGCAATAGAAACCACAATATAAATTGAATGCAACAACCTCGTTGCTTATAACAGCCAAACGAAAACCATCATTACTGAAAATTGCCCCGCTTATCTCAGATGTGAGTCACGATTCACGAGCGTTATATCACGCGGTTACTAGATAACTGCACTTTGCTTGGCTATCTGATCTCTCTGCTTACCACAACGGCTTGAGACGTCCTCACCGTGACCGCATCAGTGATACTGTAATAAGAAACGGATCACGCCATTGCGGGTAGTTCGAGAATGATCTGTTATTGTCACTTTGGACCCAGCTTGTTTTGGTTTAGGGGTGGAAACCGTATCGCAGGTCAACCTCCTCGTCACTCTATAAGTTGAGTTCAGGGATGGCGGAGGAGTTGTGTCGACGTGTGAGACCCTCGTAGACGTCATTCTTGAGACCTACTAAAACCACCACTATGTCCTGGCGAACCCATAGATGCGGGGTTATGCGAATCGCGTGGAGTGAAGGACGTCAACTGCACTAAACCACAGTGTGTCATAAACTGAATATGACCAGAATGTTTTGCCGATTATACCTAAAATGATTTTGCAATGGAGTCTGTATCCATCGTGACCAATGTCATGCATTTTCCTGCTAAGTTAGACGACAAGTACGGTCACTTCTACACCATACGTACAGGCATATACATACACTATATCACAAGAAACGTTGTAACAACGGACAACGAACTGCATGGCGCATTACAAGCTGTATCTCAGTTCATTACTTTAATTGCTTACAAATGACCGGTAATGGGGTCTACATACTCATCGTCAATGGTGCGTTGAAGTGCACTCTATCGAGCCTTACTAAGTAACACCCTATCGTAGAGTATAATATTCTTCTGATCTACTTCATATTACTCGTATTTTTTTCAGCAATGCCACCTTGTATTCCTCATAATAAATTAATTATTTTAATATGTACTACGTGACAATGATTGCTCAGTTTTTATTTTGCGATGAAATTGTCTGAAATCGTCCGTGTGGTGACGGATTAAGAATATGGATTGTCACCACCCCATATCATCCCATGGGTGTCGTAAGAGCCGACAGAGGGAGCATATTGTGCATAGAACAGCACTGTAAGAGAAGGAAAACTTGATACAAACCCTATACCAACCCGTTTGGCCAGCGTGGTATAGTAGGCCAATTCCTCCTTTCAAAGGAGAGGCCTAGTCCAGCAGTGGACTGTTAAAGGCTGATGATGATGATGAAATTGAATGAGAACGTGAATCGTTCCTGGCTTCACTCTTTCTAAAAGCCTGTCTTGACAAGCTTTAATATCCGAAATATCATGATTTTTGAAAATCAGATCTGATATCAAACCAGACTGTTCACATTCAATGGCAACCAATCAAGCAGCTGTGAGCACCATGGTGAGCTATTAGTGGCCTTTTGTTGAATGTATTATTATTAACGTTTGTCAGTTCAGCTTCATTTCTTTACAACGTTACATCAGACTTGTTGCTATTTATTTTACATATAGTTAGCAAAGATGTATCATCATATATAATGCGACAAAAACGACAAACAATAAAGATTTCGGCATCACCATCTGGCATAAAATACGAGTATGTCTCGACTCGACGATCGTGAATACCTGCTATTGCAAAATTGCCACTGCAAAAACCAGTGCATTAGCTCTGCTCGTAACATTCTCTTCACGCCTACACAAAGTTGTTATAAAACAATACCACGTCGCCTGCCAAATGATAAAGAAAGTTATTTCAGTAGACGGATTGGTGCAGGATATGTATAGACAAGTAAAATTCCTTTCTTTGTGGTATTTTTTCTGACATTACATACTGAATTGACATACTAAGCGGAATATCGCTAACCCTTTGGGTTTCCGAGTTCAGAAAGTCAGTGTCGCTGTGGGAAACCTAATATTTAGTCAAATCTGTTTAGACTAATAATCAGGCCCCGCTTTGCAACTGAGTAACACTCGGAGAGTGATGATACTTAGCGGAAACTAATTCTCAAGCGAATGTCTTGGATCAAAGCTGGGATGAGCTGATGAATTGCGCTCTAAATATTTCTGTCAGCATAATAACCATAAGCTAAATATCACTTATGTTCACTATACTGACAAGAAAATTTTTAAGCTCAGCGCGATACGCGTGTAACTAACGTTCACGATGCAGCCGAGCTATCAAGTCCTACAGTAATATGTCCATTATTAATTCATGCCTACGGCCCCTTATGAGTTATGACCACATCTTAAATTATTGAATAATTTTAATTAGGTACACTCTCATCCGGCAGCTAGCCAGCTACAACAGTTTCGTCACAACAAACATCACCTACAAACAGTAGCACATTGCGAAAACCTTTTACTTTACACATAACAGCTTCAGTAATGTACTCGTTTAATACTTTTAATGAAGTTGCTTGGCAATTAAGAGTATTTCCTCGTGAGCTGCGCTTGACCTTAGCCGTAATCGGTGGTTCAGTTACGTAACGCGTGTGGAGTTAATTCCGCTACTGTTATGTGATAAGGTTTTGTTTAGTTCGCTGGTTTGTTTAACTAGGGCATTTGTTATGGTTAATAGTTATGCACTGTTTACCGCACGTTTTGTGCGGTAAATGGTGTCTGTCGATGATTAAGTACATCTTTTTGAGGACATTGCAGACTCAAGTGGAGAGTACGTTTATGGAAAGCCAGTATCCTGAAATATTCTGATCTAAGTCACAGAATATACCACCAGTTGCTTCGCTTCCATTCAAACGCATAAATATTATTTTACATCATATAGCGTTAGAACGATCAGCACATAATTATGAGTAATGTAAAATAACAAATCTGGGATCAAAACCTTCTTATACGTATTACACTCGTAATACTGAATGTAACCTAACAACTATAAAAATTACACATTCCGTCGCCCCAATTCATCGCGGCTGTTGTTTTTCCAATTTTAATTAATGAGCTACTCTTAATTAGTCTTCATTTTTGAGGCGCGTCTGTTTTGTATTGTGCACCTAATTTATGCTAGGAATTTTTCTCCCCTATTATCCTGGTTTGCTGGTGGAAGCGGGTCGAGGTCAATTAGTTCAGAAAACTTAATGAGATTTCTTTAGGTCGCTCGAAATTGAAGTGTTTGAATGAAATCTGTTCGGGCCTTGGCTCGAGAGAATGCGATGATTAAATGGTTTTGTTGCTTATCTGAATAGTAATAAACCTCTCTAAGAAATATTGGATTTTATATAAGAATGCTTATTTTGAAGCTTTGCATATTAGGGCTAAGTAGAATACAAGGGATCCTTGAAGTAACATTTCGTTCTCTAAATTTAATTAATCATTTCCAAGAGTTGCTGAAGGCTCATTTTAGTTACCATCTGTCTCTGTCTTGATTCCAGATGTTAAATAATGTATTTAATGTTAAAGCAATTGCCACTGTTATATTATGCAAATTATCTTGTTACTGCCTTCTGGACAGTTTTGGAAACACCAGAGGCCCAATTCTCCTAAATAAATATGTTCAAAATGCAGATTCGATCTAATGTCAGTGTCATACTTATGTCACAAATGGTATTTTCCTAGATTAACTATATTTGAATGATATCGCGATTACATCGTAAATTGAAAAATGTGTCAAAATATGTGTCAACCACTAACTATTTAGGGTCGGAACATATCTGACGGAAGATGCGTCGCGTATTATCGGTCACGTAACGCCAAAACATACAAATATATAGAAAAACATTCAACCTTTCACACCTGACCGATGATCCGTTAGTACGTCGAGCGTACAGCTTCTGTACCGTTTCCGTCAACGCATTATCCGTCGACGTCGCGCGCACCACACATCACGTGAATTTTGACAAGACGCGTTGGGCGACGTTTTAAAATTAAATTCTGCGTTCAGCAACTACAGTGCGGTTGCTTTGTATGACAAAGCAACCGCACTGTAGTTTATGAACGCAGAAACTGACTAGACGCGTAATGTCTAATGTCTAATTTGACGGATTAGACGCGACCGATGTAGATACGCTTGACGCATTTTCCGTCAGATGTGTACCGACTCATTTCGCGCAATAGACGCGACCGAAGAAACGTTAAACGCATCTTCTGTCAGATATGTGCCGACCCTTAAGTCAAATTAGACGATAATCTCATGTTAGCAGAATACAAATTGTGAGTCAATTCAAAATATAATCTCATTTCGTTCTAAAAAATATAGTTTCGATGTCAGATAAAATACGAGAATTGGCCTTCAGGAGTTTGAACAAAACCTTGCGTTGGATTTTAACATCTCAATGGATTTTAAATACCTAATCAATTTATATTTCGAAAAGTCGGTTAAGCGCGCTGTGGATTTTTACCAGAAACCTTCTACGGGACACTGATTTTTATCCACTTGCTACGTCATTTTTAATACTAAATATTGCACATCCAAAAATACCCTAAAAATTCTCACGTTAAAACCAAATCACTTACCTTGCTACATTATCGCTACTCCCACTCAGTAGAAATAATTCTTCAATAACGTTAATGTCTTCCGGACAATTATCCACAAATACTTTTACAATTCGTCAAGCTCAAAATAAATCTAATATTCCTAGAATAGTTCTTTAATTGTGTCGCTTGAATTCTAAGAATACGTCGTGAGATATTAATATAGAAATCGATATTGGATTGTCTGTTCGTCACTGTATTAAAATATTGACAGGTTTGACAGCTCGTTTGATAGGTCGTCGTGATATTAAACTGTCATGTGTTAAAATGTCGTGAATGTGACATAGAGGTTATTGGGTGTGTTGTGATCGTAAGATACATATGTGAGTATGCCTATGCATGGTAATATTATTAAATTATTGGGTATACCTACCTATTATGTAGGCAATGTATAAAACTTGTATTGATACTATCTATGCCCACGGTTTCAACAGTATGATTTTTAGGTTACTAGCCCTGTTCCAGCTAATGTTACTTGGTTTCTAAAGATATATAACGTAGCGTGAAGCTTATAACCTTTCTTCATTTTGTTGGGCGTTCAAATTAAATAACAATCGCTATCTGTCAGTGAAAGCCCTTTCGAAATCGTTCAACCAGAAAAGACTGACAAAAATGACAATAATTTATTTTGCTATAAGTTAGTCTTGTTCAAATTTCATATACATAGAAGACGAAGTTAGGAATTTTGATAATATGCATCGGCATTTCATTTTTGTAGCTAGGTATATTACTTACAAGCAATTTGCCTCATAAATTATTATTTTTATAAAGCATCTGATATTAATTTCAATACCCATATTATATGTTTAAATAAACACATAGAGGTAATCACGCGTCTGCGATAGATATTTTTACTTCTAACATCTTTGCCTGACTGCGCTCTCGGTGCGGTTTATTTTCTCTTTGGAGCAATAAAATGAGTTTCCTCTCTTTGCACGGCGATAGCTGAAGTAATGGGTGTGCTCAAGCTATTTATTACTCTGCGCAAATAAGTCATGAGGGAACGAGATAGCGTTATATAAATATGTCCAGAGAGCACTTTAACTGTCAATTAGACTTAAGAGTATGGTGAACATGAAAGTTGAACTAAACAGTCTTTTACAAACTTACCCCTGATGGATAGATACATGGATTTGGAGATTACAGATGCAGTTGTCATAAGCTCCATACAAAATACGTCAAATATGTATCTCCAATCTCCAAATTCATGGATAGATCGTAAATTGGGTCCGGCCGTTAAACACTAGCGGACCCTGAGCTCCAAGGCAATGTTATAATGGTGTGGGGACTGAAGGATAGGAAACGGAAATAAAGCTATTTAAAAAGTTATTAAAAAGTCATTGAAAGAAGAAATAAATGATGTCATTCCTTGCCTTGGATGACGTATTTTACCCATTGCATTGCAGAGCCTACGCTACTGAAGAACTAGAAACATGAACACCATTAGTTTCATTTTATTACGGAAGAAACGGCTTCTTAACATTATCTCTCTAAAAGTGTAAAACAAGGGTTGAAATATTGCTTGAAAATCCCCTTATTTTAAAGCAAGCAATTTTAGTAGTTTCTTAGTCTTAATGATCACAGTTTATCGAGAGGCATGAAGCACTATTGAAGCTTGTTCAAGAAAGCGGTTCGCTGAGGCCTACCATGCCGGATTGGAGGTTTTGACAGGCTGCTTCCAAAACCGGCAGGGTAACTGGTATTAACATAATATTAAACTGGATTATTATTATTGATATTCAACGGGATCGAGAGTAATTGACATCGTAATTTCTACTGCATAGATATACAAGTTAATAGATCGATTTGGCAACCACAGCTAAAGATTAAAATATATACGTAATACGTAACCGTAGGCCCTTCCTCGTCATTTCTCTCCAGTGGCGATAAGCTCGGTTTGTTACTTACTCTTCGGTCCGCTGGTTCTGTTTAGTAGGTAGTCATAAAATCATAGAGCGTGCCGCAGACTTATGTATAAACACAGAAATACTATTCGCAGAAATATTCATAATCATCAGTGCAAGTTTTGGATGCACAAGGGATTCAGCATCCAAGACGTCCTCTTTTTAGTCTTACTAGATTTGAAAGAATCTCAGCTTTTCTACAGGGTGACTTCCGCCTACGTCTCAAAGGAGTAGCGATATTATAAGATGATTTTTAAGGCGAGGCAGACAATAATAAATACGCACACCAATCGAGAAGTTAGCTATGTTTCCTTATTGATCCTTTTGAAACTGCTGCGCTAACTAGAAGACATCTTATCTCCTATTGCTGGCAAATAGTACTAGCCGGTGTACTGGCCCAGGTTAGCCAGCTAAGTCACCAAATCTACATACATACATACACTCACGCCTGTTTCCCCGAAGGGGTAGGCAGGGGCATATTAAACGCCCACTTTTCGCCAGTGTTTTGATCCCACGTTATAGATTAAGCTTTGACAGAAACCAACATGGTCTGAAAGCTATTGTTATAAGATGATTTTTAAGGCGAGGCAGACAATAATAAATACGCACACCAATCGAGAAGTTAGCTATGTTTCCTTATTGATCCTTTTGAAACTGCTGCGCTAACTAGAAGACATCTTATCTCCTATTGCTGGCAAATAGTACTAGCCGGTGTACTGGCCCAGGTTAGCCAGCTAAGTCACCAAATCTACATACATACATACACTCACGCCTGTTTCCCCGAAGGGGTAGGCAGGGGCATATTAAACGCCCACTTTTCGCCAGTGTTTTGATCCCACGTTATAGATTAAGCTTTGACAGAAACCAACATGGTCTGAAAGCTATTGTTATAGCCGTTGCTGTTATTATATCAGGTACCTATAGGTATCTACAATACTGTAAATGGACTCGCGGGAAACACACAACAAAAGCCTTTTTTGCTCCCAATTCGCGAATCACGCACTCGTTAGAGCTAGCACGACCATTTTTTACGCTTCCAATAAGTTGTAGAGTCAGGCCACGATCTGTTTTATACAGTCTGCCGTCAATCAAGCCATTAGAGAAGCCTCCTTTTGTTAGTTCGAAGCGTTTACAATTTTTTTACATTATCGTAAAAGGCATGAAGGTTGTGTAATTTTTTTTAAGTGCGCAAAAAGTATAACAGAGCCCTAGACAAATGATTGGTATCGCTTCGGTAGAGCAGAGCGAGATGAATCATTTGTCTATGAGTAGAGCGCTAGTACTTTGCTGTTATAGCGTGTGTTTGTATAGGTTTACTGTAAACCTTTAGCAGTAGTAGCAGCAGTGGTTTAATTATTAAAATGATGATAATATTGACAAAAATATGGAACAATACATAATGGTAATTTTTTTAAATGTGTAGCTCCTGTTTGCATTTATTTCTAAACCGCGGGGATCTTACAAACATAAACTAAAACTAAAACTTTGACCTTTGTACCGTCCATGGCTTAGGAAATAAGTATTAAAATCGTACTACAACTTAAGCTTGACTTGTCACCGTGTGTACGCTTGTATATTACTTTTTTTTTGTACGAAGTTCCTTTTTTTAGGGTTCCGTAGTCCACAAGGAACCCTTATAGTTTCGTCATGTCCGTCCGTCTGTCCGTCCGCAGCCAAGCTCAAAGACGCCTGGTGCTAGAAAGCTGATATTTGACATGAATATAGACATAAGATATTGCAACAAAACTGTAGAATAAAATTTAGGAAAATATTTTTTTTAAGGGTATCTCCCCTACATAATAAAGTAGGGTTGAATTTTGTTTTGGTTGAGTACCCCATCATGTGGGGTATCATTGGATAGGTTTTAAAAATATATTATTAGTTTGCTCAAATCATTTTCCGATCAAGTGATTGGTTTGTCAGATATCAAGCTTTGAAGTGAAAAAAATTGTTAGACTCAAGTGTCCCCCCCCCCCTCTGCCGGCTAAACTATTAATTTGGAAGAGGTGAAAAAAATCACAAATGTGGTACATATAATGAATTTAAAAGGAAAACTATCACGGCTAAGTAGATATCACTAGTTTACGAGTAATCGTCGGTTAACTTATAAATACCTATTTCTGTGAGTTTACATTGGGCGCGCTGGCTTAATCTTAAAGATATACGTACTTTGGTATGTAATGTAATACGGTACTACGTATGTATAGTAGTAGTATATCTTGGAAACCACATTTTATGTTTACAATACATAACTGGATACATACCTAGTATTTTTCTAAACAAAACTTAGGTTCTTATAATAGTGTTATTAAAATTATTTTTACAGCAAAATAAACAGTCGGATTTGTTGTACTTTAATACCCTTTACAGCAAGTCATTATGGGCAACTACGGAACCCTACATTGCGCGTGGCTCGACACGCACTTGGCCGGTTTTTATGGTAGTAGGCGGCAAACGTGCAGACGGATTGCCTGATGGTGAGCAATTACCGCCGCCCATGGACACAAGCAACACCACAGGAGTCACAAGTGCGTTGCCGCCCCTTTGGGATGGGAAAAGGGATAGGATGAGGAGTGGGATGAGGGAGAAGGAATAGGGGATAGGGCCTCCGGCACGCTCACTCACCGAACGAAACGCAACAGTTTAGGTACTGTTACGTCGATTTTCTGTGAGAGGGTAGTACTTCCCCGGTCGAGTCGGCCCATTCATGCTGAAATCAGCAAGGCTCTACTACCTGGTAAAAATAATAAATCTTTGCTTATAGTGCTCCGTTTTCGGAATACGACTATCGCTACTATCAAGATGATACTAATATACATATTCGATGCTAAATGTCTCTCACATGGACATTGACAAACGAGGATGCTCATATACACAGACAAGAGGGCACCGTTAATCGAACGATGACGTCGCCCGTTCCGCTGATTGACCTATCAATTAGGAACAATAATATATTGTCTCCGATATACGTGTACTAAGATATATTAGGGTTTTATTGCACGTGTGGTTTTGTGGTTTAAGCGGCCGCGTATCGTGCACAAGGTATTCCTCTATGGGAATACGTTGTGGTCCAACAAATTGTTGTTACGATTTTGGATGTCTTTGTGTCTGTTGCCTGCATATGTAAAGTCTCTCGCAACACAGGATATATTCCAAGTGCGGGATTATCATAAAAATGTCTTGTCTCTTTTGCCTTGAAAGACTTTGTTTGTATTTGTTATAAAAACACAACTAGGTGGTACTAAGTGGGTACAAATCTGTATTGCAGAGCTCCCAGACTCGAGACAACGATTATAATTTGTTGATGACACAGTATTTTTCCGAGTAGTAATCGAACCCACAACACTCGTCGCAGAGACGCTAACTGACCTTTAAACCACTACTCCATCCGCGACAGTCAAACATTTTCTCCAGTTAATAAACAAGACCTCTTACTTTCACATCAAAGAGTAACTTTTCAACTTAGCGAACAGACGACTTTGAGTTGGACGTTGCCTTAACATCATTAAGTAGTATCGCGATCCGACTAATAACCCGTTTGTTATTGTTTAATTATAAGCTAGGGTTGCCAGCAGACATAAAATACAGTTACCTATATATCGACGTGTGCTATAAAGCGGTAAGCAGATAATTATAATAGTCATTATATGTGGTCAAAATGCAGTTTCGATATAGTCTCGGTTCCATAAATGGTATTCTGGTAAATTAAATTAAATCGCGACCCGATCGAAAATTAACAAAGTGGCAATGTCATCGTCCGTCTAAATGTAAGACTGTAATGCCATTAAGTGCAGCAGAATACCAATTGTGAGTCAATTCAAAATCAAACACAGGAGGTCTTGACGACGGGTTGGCGCAGCGGGAGTGTAAGCGACTGCTACGCCGTACGTCGCGGGTGCGATTCCCGCTCAACTCAAATATTTGTGTGCGTTAACATGGATGTTTGTCTTGGTCTGGATATTTCTATGTATAATATGTATGTATTTACAAAAAAAAAGTATATATGTATGTTTGTCCATTGTCTAGTATCCATAGTACAAGCTCTGCTTAGTTTGGGACTAGATGGTGTTGTGTGAATGTGGTAGAATATTAACTATTAACATGATACGAAACCGAGATCTTCAGTGCAATGCTCAGGGTCTCCCGGCCTCACCTAGGCTATCGCTGCTTTAAGTAGAAATTGCTGTGGTACAAATGTATTAGGTGCCTCAACGGTATCCACTATCCACCTATCATTGGTACTATTTTCTGAGCGAGGTTGAGATAAAACAACTCTATATTTAGCATTCAAAAGACAATATCCGCACTAGGCATAAATCCCGTAGGGCGAGGGAGCTGACAAACATTTAACAAACATCCAATTGATTCAATCAACGGAATTTGGGTTGGACGAAAGATTGTCGAGGCCACGCGATACCGTAGTTATTCTTACTGAGGTCTTCTTAAAGATTTTTTATTTTTTTTATTTATAGTCTCACGCCTGTATCCCCGAACGTGTAGGCAGAGGTGTAAATATTACACCCACATTTCGCCATGATTTTTTAGGTTCCACGTAATAGAGGGCGAGCCTATTGCCGTTACCGGGCACTTCACCAGACTCCGGGCTGCTATTGAGAATTCGGAAAAACCCAGTAACACTTTTGCCCGACCCGGGAATCGAATCCGGGACCTCCGATCAGCAGTCGCATACGCTATTCACTGGACCACGGAGGCAGTCAAATGAAAAAAAATTACGTCTAGTAAATCGTCATATATGACTTACGGTTACAATATGTACATCATCTTCCTAGTATTATACTAGGTGCAACCCAGGGTCCGTTTACTAGTGTTACCCAATTTAACCGAATATTGGCTTCATAGAGTGACCGCCTGTCTGACCGCAATGCAAAGGGACAGCGATATTCCATGCTTTAGAGTAGTAAGAGTTTATTCAGAGGTATTGACTCACTATATAATAACGACTGTCAAAGATCTTCAGGACAGCCGGGACCGACAGCTTAACCTGCTCTCTGAGTCTTTTTTTATGGTAATAGGCGGCAAACGAGCAGACGGATCACCTGATGGTAAGCAATTACCGCCGCCCATGAACACAAGCAACACCACAGGAGTCACAAGTGCGTTGCCGCCCCTTGGGGATGGAAAAAGGGATAGGATGAGGAGTGGGATGAGGGAGAAGGAATAGGGGATAGGGCCTCCGACACTCTCGCTTACCGAACGAAACGCAACAGTTTAAGTACCGTTACTTTACGACGATTTTCTGTGAGAGGGTAGTACTTCCTCGGTCGAGCCGGATTCACGCTGAAATCAGCAAGGCTCTACTACCTTCTATCCCTACTGATATTATAAATTTGAAAGTGTGTATGTATGTATGTATGTATGTATGTATGTATGTTCCGTTTTCACGCTAAAACGGCTGAACAGATTTTGTTGATATTTAATATAGAGATATATTGGACCATGGAGACGGACATAGGCTACCATAAGTTGCAAAAAATAAACTGGGAGGGATTGTAGGGAGGGTAGAAGTTTGTACGGCACAAATTTACCTCTTGGAAGTAAGAACGCATGCGCTAATAATTGAGTGTTGCGCATGTGCTAACATATCTGTCAGTACTGTCACGTCATACATAATGTCATATTGTGCACGTTGAAAAACCAGCCAGTTACATTCAGTACAGCCAAAGAGGTTTGATTACTAATAATACATTCGAAATAATAAAATACTTTTGCCCCGACCTATTACATAAAATGCATATATAAACTATAATAATTATATAATAAGCTTAAACGGCTGAAACGATTGTCCCTACTAATATTAAAAATGCGAAAATGTTTATAGAGATATATTGTGATGTTATTATGTACCTTTCAGTAGATAATGGTAGATAATGTCATGGATACTGACCGAGTCACTTTGTACCCCATAGAGTTTCTGGAGTCTTTAGAATAATCAGGAGTGTCTTCACATATCTTGAGACTGAAAGTAGATTTGTGTTACCCCGAATTTAACGCGCGCGAAGCGGCGGGCAAAAGCTAGTAAGTCAATAAAGACACGGGTCAAGCAATTATTAACAATTCAATACGCACATTACTCCGGCGCGACAGTGGTGCGCGCCGTGGATTCGAACCCGTTACCCTCTGCATGGCAGTCTGTTAGTATCTCCACTAAGCTATCACAGTTACAGTGCAATACGATACATTGTGTTAAATCGTATTAAACGCTTTGTTTACATTATGTAATGGATATTACTAAAACAGTGTTGCATTTATCTAAGCTTTTAACACTCGCAAGTTGTTTGCATACGTATAAAAAACATTACAGCCACTTAGCAGGAGCTGTTAACGAAATGCGAGAATTTTAGTACCACGTTGAGAACATTATGGTAAGTATAAAATGGATGAGTGGACTCTTAGTTCCTAAATATAAATAGTTTACGTTTTACTGTACGGCTTTCTGTTTTTGTCTATAAATTGTTAAAGGGTCCCCGACGGTGTTAAGAATATCATTAATCAGTATTATCGGAAAATATCGAGCTTTCTGTTTCAAAATAGGTAGAACCTGATAACCAAGCAACTGATTGACATACTTCTATACTTCGCAAATACAGCCAAATTGTTGAAAATGACACCCACAAATTTCAGGTAGTAGAGCCTTGCTGATTTCAGCATTTGAATGGGCCGGCTCGACCGGGGAAGTACTACCCTCTCACAGAAAATCGACGTAAAGTAACAGTACTTAAACTGTTGCGTTTCGTTCGGTGCTTTTCCCAACCCAAAGGGGCGGCAACGCACTTGTGACTCCTGTGGTGTTGCTTGTGTTCATGGGCGGCGGTAATTGCTTACCATCAGGCGATCCGTCTGCTCGTTTGCCGCCTATTACCATAAAAAGAAACGCAGAACAAGACAAAGAATTTAATTATTACTGTACAAAGCCTTTTTCTATATGGAAATCAAACCTATTAGCCAAACAGGTCAGTCAAACGTTTTGGTTAAGAAATGGTCAGACCATTTGATCACTATCTATACATAGATAAATAACAATGGACTTCCTAACTTGAATTGCTTTTCTTATATTCATGATTAGTTTCAAAGTGAAATATCCCCAATTGGGCAACATCCCCATACTTTGATGAAAACACAATTGATTTATTGTCGCTGTTGAAAATTAATATGAACATTTAACATACACACTATCCGTGGACACACGATGGCACGTCAAGCTAGCTAATTTGACTCTGGTACCGTTCTAATGGCGTAGGAAATAAGGATTAAAAACGTACTGCAACTGAAATGAAATATTTCGTGTAAACTTTCGAAGTACTTATGAAATGTCATTTTTACGCTACCACCAGTTCACGGACGTTCCAGGGCGTGACCAGTTTTTGAGAAGAGCTGGCAAGAAACTCAACAGGAATAATATTTTTACGACTAATCGCTGTTATAGGTACCTAAATTGTTTGTATTTCCTAACATAGTATGTCACAGTAGAGACCGGATACGGCGACCCATTCAAAACCATTAGATCTGTTTATTAAATTCTAGCGATACACTGATAACGACGTATCTTTATGACAATTATTTCGCTTGTTTATCTTCCTCTGTTACAAGTTTCCCATTGACGGCTAAAGAGACTGTTCAGGAGTTAATGTGTAGCTGGGTCGTTTGTTACTAATATTGTGAACTAAAGATTCCTGAAAAATGTTTTTGTACTTCTTAACATAGGTACAGATGCTCCCTATTTGACGCCACACGGTTTTACCTAAGTTTAAATATAAAGTGATTGAGTCTTATTATTTTTTAACTTTAACCTGACTCTATGACAGAACCACAAAGAGAAGATTAAATGTCATGCTAATAACTCGCCAATATATGAAAATATCGTCACGTAAGATACTGTTGATGTGCTAAATAAACTAGAAAATGCGGTCTCCCATCACCTTTTCTTTACCTTTCGTGTTAGTAGATTGATGAAAAATACTGGTTTGTTTATCTATGAAAAGTTGAATATGTTTTTAGTTGATTGTGCATAAATAACGTTTGATTACCTTATTTTTCCTGTTTCGAGTTATTTTATAGAGAGAAAGTGTTTTGATGGCTGGTCATAACCAAGTCACACACGTTTACAAGAGATGGTAAGAATGTAGAAGATATTGAAAGAAGAGTTAATGCAGGTAATAGAGTGAATGGAGCTCTGAAGGCGTTTATGAATAGCCAAAACGTGTAAAAAAGGCACGTTTGGCTGTTCATAGAGGGGTGTTAGTACCTACTCTTATGTATGGTAGTGATAGTTGGGTATGGCAGAAGAGTCATGTCAAGTAGAATAAATGCTGTAGAAATTAGAGCACTGAGAAGTATGTGTGGTGTTTCTTTGACTGACAGAGTAAATAATTGTGTGATAAGAGAGTGTTGTGGGGTAAAAGAAGATGTAGTGACAAGCATCGAGAAAGGTATGCTAAGATGGTTTGGGCACATGGACCTCTCCATGTGCCCAAACCATCTGAGCATACCTTTCTCGATGGATGACGAAAGACTGACCAAGCAGATATATACATAGGTAAGGCAAGTGTGGAAGGGACAGGACGAAGGGGAAGACCTAGGCGGACGTTCTCTGACCAGATTGGAGACATCCTAAAAACAGGACAGGTTAGAAGCACCCTGAACAGAAGAGCATGCATGAGGAATCTGATGGGAGTGAATGAAGCAAGAGAGATATGTCAAGATCGTTGCAAATGGCGCTCCGTAGTCTCTGCCTACCCCTCCGGGAAACAGGCGTGAGTCTATGTATGTATGTATGTATGTCATAACCACTTGACTATGACAGCTGGTGTTTTCATTGATAAAAAGTTCTAGGCTCTATTGCATAGGACATAAATATATTGTAGAATACTTTCTTTTAATAATGAACATGCGCACTGCTAGGATTTAATCATATTTTGCTGCTGACTAAACAAAGATACTACGGACACAGGACACCCAGATTCGAATCAAAAATCTTAGAATCACAAACAGCATTGTCTTGCATTGGACATGGATTGAACCCACAATTATACCCAATGTAAAGCGACACAACGATCGCTTAACCACTACACCTCACGAACCGTCTTTCACGCAAAGAAAAACAAACAATTCACTCCGCTTAAGTGCATGGGTCACCCACCCACGCACTGACCTTGGTTACCTAACCATACAAAATTACAACAAGTGAACCGGTTCGCTTCCTGCATAAAAACAATTAGGAACCTGCGACCGCGGCCGCGTGCTGCTGCGATATGATTCACGGAGTCAAAGATCCCTTCAAGGTGACGACACGTAATACGAAACATTGCAAAAAATATTACTAAAACTGAATTTGTGCTTATTGCTCTTGTGTGAGCTTTTAGGCGTGACTTTCTCGCATTTGAGGTAAGGCCGGCGCTAGGCGCCGTCCGGCGTTATCCCTAGTAGGCAAATCTATCATCATCATCCTCCTAGCGTTATCCCAGTTTCAACCTGGGGTCCGCTTGCTAGTCTAACCGGATTTGACTGAATATTAGCTTTTCCACGGAGCGACTGCCTGTCTGACCTCTGCAACCCGAAGGGATAGCGATATTTCATGATTTAGACTAGTGTCAGTTTATTCAGAGATAGGTACTGACTCCCTATAACGATTGTCAAAGATCTTCATGACAACCGGGACCGACAGCTTAACGTGCTCTCCGAGGCACGGGACAAGCGATCATTAATAATTCAATACGCACATAACTCCGAAAAGTCAGTGGTAGTAGGGGAGCCCACGATGCTAAATTGGGATTTACTCGAGCGTCATAGAGACTGAGAACTATTGGGTTGCAAAGCTTAGATGATAAGAAGATAAAAATGTAAATAATGTATAATTTTTCATCGGGGGAGCGGCTAGAGACCTTCAAAATGTTTAAAACGAGCTGTTGTCTTAATCCCTGCAGATAATCGTCAGATTAAGAGTAAGCACTTCTAGGACGTTAGGATAAAACATATATATCTTAATCTGACGCGCTTGAGTATTTCAAAACGTCAAATTCACTCATTCACATTTGCAACTTTCTAATAATGGCCACGAGTTTGCGTGATACCTAAATCATCAGATTATTCAAGGAGAACCTTTTTTTAGGTTCACTTAACATCCCCTTAGAAAATCTGACACGCTTGATTAATTTTCTTATTTTTACATTTTGAAATCTTACCTCCACTATAAAAACGATCTGATTATCATTCCTACTTTATTAAAAATATGTAGGACATGGATGCTATCAATATCTGACGCGCTCGAGTAAATCCCGAAATCCCTTCATGGGCTCCCCTACTATGGTGCGCGCCTAGGATTCGAACCCGATACCCTCTGCATGGCAGTCTGTTGGTAGGTATCTCCACTAGGCTATCGCTGAGTAGGCAAATCTATCGATAGACAAAATATTAGGAACGGATTTAAGCAATCACAAAACTATCCACTACATGGGAATCCAACCGACGCATTGGCAACCATTAAACCTACAAACCCGTCTCCGTATCTACCAGTCAGCTGTCAATTAAACAAAATAAACACAAACACATAATTAGCTCCGGGAGTACCGTACTTAATGTTATGTTTACGTGTTGATAAACCATTTAATGTATTTATTTATGTTCGTTCATACTGTTTACTTGACGATAACGTGGTTAATTACTGGCGCCAGATAGTTACTGTAACACTTGATTAATACTACAATGTTTTGATTTGTAACGTTATGTAACTTAGTATCGCGATTGTAAACTGTTTGTGAACTGTCGCGACTTGTCTGTGTTATATCTATTTGTGTTAGTATAATATTTATTAACGGGTCTTATTCGTGTAGTTAAGTACTTCATTTAAGGGTATAAATACGTCTTATTAAGCTGTTACTTCAAACGTATGGTGCACGTCCGTCTGTCACGAATGGTCACGTCACGAACTGAGGGAAATCAGCTTTAGGTCGATCTATAACATACATACATAGATAGTCTCACGCCTATATCCCCGAAGAGGTAGGCAGAGGTATATTGCTACACCCACTTTTCGCCAGCTTTATTTTAGTCCCACGTTATAGGGGGCGAGCCTATTGCCGTACCACACATTACCAGATTCCGAGCTGCTACTGAGAATTTCCTAACGAAAAACCCAATAACACTTTGCCCGACCCGGGAATCGAACCCGCGACCTCCCAATCCCACGCGCACATTTATAACGATGTAATAAATCGACGATTTTTATTTTTTTATAACATTATGAAACATGGCAGTCATAATACATATAGATAAGGTGACAGTATAATAATATTTACATATTATGTAAATATTATATCACAATAGGTACCAGAATTTTCTTTAAAACAAAAGCCAATAACATAGTCCCTAAAATAAACATAACATCTTCATCTAACTCTCCAACAGCTCTCAACAAGCCAACTTAGATGTTATTTCAGAAAACCACAATCTGAACAACTTTTATTTGTCCAAACAGCATCTGAACTTGTGTTGTTTAAACAACCACTTTGTTGTTTCAAACAACTTCAAAGTGGATTGTATTAGATAAAGGTACACACATACAGGTTTAGATCCGGTTAGCTTACCGGTTAGGTCTGTGATACTGATAAGTTGATAACCGCTTGGGACTGGTATGACGTGTATAATAAATATCTGGATATGACTGAAACTTGTTGTTATTCAGTTGATATACTTATTATAATTAGTTGAAGACTATTTCCGTGTTCCATTGAATGAAACTTTGAGAGTGTTTATAAGTTAAAACGAGCGATTTGTTAACTCCGCTTAAAATACCACACCTTGACTTTTATTTTTATGTTCTCGAGTAACATGAGCTCAAATGATGGCATTTTTAGAAAGTACATTTAATTTTATATGGATTGTACATGACTGTGAATTTGTCCATTTGTTCTAGCGTAACCATAGCAGCTTCTTGCCTCCCAATGGTTTTGTCCTTACTCTACTTAACTTCGTGGTACATTACAACTATAAGGACTTTAAATCCGATTAAACAATTTTTTTTACAAATATGTATGAATTCGAAAACTTAGATCAACTTAAGATTTATGACCAATATGTATAACCGATTTATCTTTCCTGTTAAATTTTTTTACAAGTCTACTAAATTCTCTACTTAATTTTTAGATTCGATCGTCAACTTTAACAGCAATTCTTTAGTGTTTGTAAAATGATCAGAAACCGGTTCAGTCCGGCATTGTTTCAAATCGGTCCGAATTGTTTTAGTGTACATTATCCCTAAAACATCTATCTATCTACCCCAAGCGTGATTCGATTTGTTGAAGTGACCCCAACAGTACAAAGTACAATGTTGCTTTTATCTCGGAGGCTCTTTGATAACAGGAGTAAGTAACCGATGCTTCGGTGCTTCGGGTTTGTTTGCCCTAACTTGGACAACGAGTGGAATTGTTGGGAAACACTTTGGTTCAATAATTACTTGGTTTGTTTAGGAGGTATTCTACTTAGGAGGGATAGCTGCTTACCTCACGTTTCGCGTAGTTTTCACCTGTTTATGATCGAGGCGGTGCTCTTAAATTTGATGCTTTTATACTGTATCGGGATAGTTTAAGTTTCTGTTAGAAAATAGTTAGTAGCAGCTCAGAAATCGATAGTCTTTCCAATAAGTACGGTCTAGTCTTACTAATACTCTTTAATCGATTTTAAACTTTCGCGATTTGAATACATCATACAATTTTTAAATTATGTTTTACCGACGTTTCGGCCGTCTTACAACAGCCTTGGTCGCGGCAGGACTGAATGTCATCTCAGCGTCGTCCTTGTGAAGCGCGGGTTTCGGCAGCTACCCTCACTTGTTTTTTATTTATATTTATATCCGAACTGTCGGTACGTTGACACACAACACTTATGACGTCTACACACTGATGAGCTGTTGTAAGACGGCCGAAACGTCGGTAAAACATAGGTATTTATACCTTAAATTAAATATCGCGAATAAGACCCGTTTAAATAAAATTGTATGATCTAATACTCTTTAGTTTTCCAAGGCTTGAACACCTTTTTGCATGCTTTCGTCAAACCTTTTTTTAAATTCTGTAAATTTGAGCTTGAGGTTTCATCTGGATTGAATTGGGTTTTGAATTGATTCATTTCATTTTCTCAGGCTGTAGTTACAAGTAGACTGGCAAATTGATGATACACGTCTTCTTTGTGGTTGTATTCAAACATAATGAGCGTATGGAACGCTTTCTTGTTATAATTTATTTTCAGTTTAAACTACTTATGAAGCTGACTTCATTTAAAATCAAATCGATACTTGCCTTCAACCTCACAAGCTATTTCATTCCCCTTGACCAAAGGCCATTGTACTGTAGGCATAACTAGTTTTTTCTATCCTGATAGACTTGCTTGATATCATAGTAAAAAATACCGCCACGGCGAATGAGGTGGGCCACCATTATAAATAAACAGTTATGTAGTAAACCAAAACAAGGTGGACCTGAGATTGACCAATATAACATAGAATTAAAAACCGCTAGGATTAAGGGTGTGAAATTATGAAGCTATACATTATGATTTTTCTTTATAATGACACAGATATTTTCTTATCTTCTTCTTTCTCTTAGCGTTATCCCAGTTTCAGTCTGGGGTCCGCTTTCTAGTCTAACCGGATTTGGCTGAATATTAGCTTTTCCACAGAGCGACTGCCTGTCTGACCTCCGCAACCCGAAGGGATAGCGATATTCCATGGTTTAGACTAGTGTCAGTTTATTTAGAAGGTACTGACGCCCTGTAACGACTGTCAAAGATCTTCATGACAACCGGGACCGACGGCTTAACGTGCTCTCCGAGGCACGGGACAAGCGATAATTAACAATTCATACAGATATTTTCTTATCTGTATGATAAAATATCACCACCTTGTACGTGCCTGTTTATAATGACTATCGTTTACTCACTGGGTCAAAAAGGTGATGAATTTATTTTATTAATCATAGACTAGCACTTCTTTAATACAATAAGTATGTAGGTTTTTATGGTAAAAGTCAGCAGGCGAGCAGATGGATCGCCTGATGGTAAGCGATTACCGGCGCCCATGGACACAAGCAACACCACAGGAGTCACAAGTGCGTTGCACCCCTTGGATTGGGAAAAGGGATAGGATGAGGAGTGGGATGAGGGAGAAGGAGTATAGGGTGGGGCTGAATTCACGTAGATGTTTGAAATAAACACGATTCAAAGTGTAATGAGCACATTAATGTGATGAATGAGTATGTTTTATCTATAATTTTATTGCATAACGATATTTTTTATGAGACAGCCGCAAGATGGAGAGAAGAAATGTATAGCCTGCTATGATCATCTTAGACTCATTAGTAATAGTAAAATGCTTGTAAAACTAGGTCAATATGGAAGCGATTACTTTGCTGTTTTCGCTATTCGATAATTCTCTGTTTGTTGTAAAAAACAGCCTACTTACCCTCTTTCTTATGACACTACGCGACTTTAGAATTAAATATTAAAAGTAAGCGAAATTCTTCGTCATTTGACAAGACGTAAAATTCGTCCAGCTGTTTATCTTACGTCGAAAATTCCAAGATATGTAGGCCAACTAAATAAAAAAATATAAGAATGTCATTTCAAAACAACATTGCCTATTATTACGCTACATTATCTGCTGGAGTAAACGTAAACAATTCGGTCAAGTAAGTGTTTGCTACGTACAATATCGGGTTCAGTAACTGCCATTGGAAGGACTTGTTATTGTTTATTTTTTTTGTTTACTTATAGACTCACGCTTGTATCCCCGAAGGTGTACGCAGATATTACACCCACATATCGCCATGAATTTTTAGATCCCACGTAATAGGAGGCGAGCCTATTGCCGTTTAGCCAGACTCCGTGCTGCTACTGAGAATTTGTAAAAACTCAGTAACACTCTTGCCCGACTCGGGAATCGAACCCGAGACTTCCGATAGCAGTCGCATACGTTATCCACTGGACCACGGGCAGTGTTATTGTAAACAGTTTAAATCAATTGAGTGTGAATCCAACTCGGTTGGGCAGCGTTCGGGAAGCTACGACATATCTTCTCGTCCGATATCCCGCAGTGTCTCAAGACGAAAGTCTTTGACCAGTATGTGTTGCCAGTGATGACTTACGGATCAGAGACGTGGTCGCTCACTATGGGCCTTATCAGAAGGCTCAAGGTCACTCAGAGGGCGATGGAGAGAGCTATGCTTGGAGTTTCCCTACGAGATCGAAATCGCTGAAATGGCAGTGGGCAGGGCACATAGCTCGAAGAAATGTGAAATGAATGAAATGAAATTTCATTTCATTTCAAGAACCGATGGCCGTTGGGGCAGAAAGGTTCTCCAAGGCTTCTATTTTTACAGGATAAATCCTAATACAATAGTGCAGCTAATAACATTATATATACATTTTACCTAACATAACAAATAATATACAGTGAGCACCTTGTAAATTCACTCAGAGTACAATAGAATATGTCTATCTCTCTGTCTATACAATTGAGTGTGGGGCGTGCGCGCGTCAGAGGCGCCTGCTGCAGCAGGTTGGTCCGCGCGCGCGGTATCTGCAGCAGCTGTGGCCGCCGCACGGTGGGCTGAAAAAGTTCTAGTGGACTTAGAGATTTCGAAAAATCGAAAGTGGAATATAAATAAACTAATTCCATTTTTGAATTCTATGATCAAATACGAGTCAAAAATATTAATACATTTTTTTTTATTAAACGCGTGGTTTTGGAGTTATTTAATTTTGAAGATTTTTTTGTATGGAAGAAAGCAATAAAATGAGAATTGTTCGTAATTCTTAACCTATCTCAAGAAAACAATGAAAGTTTATAATAGAAGATATTTTTTGACTTTTTATGCACTATATCGCGAACTGCGTTTTTTTGCGTTTTGGTGGAAATATTTTTTTTATCTTTTATTCCACACCACCCAATGAGGTTAAAGATTAGGCGCCGTTTTTTTATGTGATATCCCCAGTAGGCCTAATCCACTTGCCACACTCGAAAAAAAAACATCATTAGTCATATATCTGAAACTTTAAAAATTAATTAGATTACCCTGATTTTGTCAAAATTCCGAGAAAGCATAATATGTGACTGTGTGTGACCTGTAATATGTGGTGTGGATATTTTATTGTTTCATTTTTGTTGTATTGACTTGTTAACAGTGGTAGTATAAAAAAATTGATTTCGTTTTTTTTTCCACTAGTTTCATACAAACTTCAAACAATTTTATCTCGGTAAGTATGTACTTTATCAAAAAGAGTCAAGGAATAAAAAAATAGTGTTTTTATTAGTAGAATCCAAAAACAAGTATCTTAGCCCCTAAGTCCACATTTTGATTTTTCAGCCCACCGTGCGCCGCCGCCGATGTATGTACCTTTCAGGCACGCTAATATTTATACACTCCAGCAAATTCGGATTGTGTATCTTGCTCCCATCCCTAGTACAAAATAATAATGTTGGATACATTAACGGGTAGAATGGATACACCCAATACCATCTCATGTATATATATCTCACAAATTTATACCAACCAATATTGTACAATTATTGTAAAACTGAACAGTTTGTTTGTTTGGTTGAACGTATAAGTCTCAGGAACTACTAGTTCAATTTGAATATTTATTAATGTGTTGTATAGGCCATTTATTGAGGAAGGATAGGTATAGTGGTTAAATACGAAAAATGGCTTTTCTTTCTTTTGAACTTTCTCAATCAAACTACTTTAATATAAGTACAACTTTAAAACTTTCGCGGTAATTTAAATTAGTTTTAATTTGTTTCGGGTATCAAATTTTTTGGCACTTTTACAATCGCCGTGATACATATGCATCACATTTGGGATAGTTTGTTAGCCCCAAGTTGATATTCTTTTAAGTGGCTGGTAGATTTGGTAATCTTGCCTGGATATTTGAGACCCAGGCATTTCCAAGACCTAACAAGAATGCCTATGTAATAATGCAAAATAAAAAATCTTTTGATTCGAAGAGAGCAATATTCTACCCTTGTAGAAAAAAGACCAAAAGACCAAAAACTCATTTACGCCATTTGTAAGTCATAAACATTAACGAGTTATTTCCTCTTGCAGGTCGGGTCCGGTCGCTGCAGTTCCCCCGGCACGGGTCCCCTGTCCCCCGCCGAGGGCCCCCGCTGGCCGCACGCCCATCATCCGCACCCGCTGCACCACGCCCTGCTGTCTTCCAGCGTCAAGAGGGGCAAGGAGCTGTGAGTATCTACAGGGAACACCACGGTTACCCACTTGGGAAGAAGGACTCCCCAGGAGTAGCATAGTACTGAATTGCGTGAAGGATTTCCTTAAGGCTCTCTTCCACTTTGATTAGTGCGAGTGCAAGTGACTAGTGTTTCATTTTCTCTAAAGATGACAAATCCTGCACTAGGACTAAATCCCGTGACGCGAGAGACTTTACAAACATAGATCTAACGGATACAATGAACATTCAGACCCGAAACAACAATTTCTGAATCACACAATGTGTTGTCTCGTGTGGGGATCGAACTCATAACACTCGGCGCAGTGTCAAGCGCCGGGTCGGCCGCTTAAACGACTATGCCAACCATGCAGTCATAGTTTGTGAATATTGTGAGGGATTCGCTCATATTTATAGGGCACTTGCACTTATCAGTTGCTGTCCACACGGGTATAACGCTAATCACTATGCACCTGCATGTCTCACCTAAACTCGCACTAATCAAACTGGAAATTAGCCTTTGGGAGTAGTGTAGTTGAATGTGTTTGCGTGTGCGTGCGTGTAATGATGAAATTTAGCAGGGCTCGAAAACGGTTGACTTTTTTGATATGCACTTTAAAAGTTTTTCTTTTACCATATTATGTAGGTACATATAATCCAAAGATTTACCATCAACTTTTGGTACCCCAATTACGCAGATTTGGAGATAACTACTTTTTCGCTATTCGCGTCCTTTTTTTGCCCCCATCAAGGTCACTTGTACTATGTCGTACACATTATAAAGGTATCTTCTCTATATATTTTAACAGGCTGATCTTATAAAGCTTATTTTTAGGTTGAATTTATAATTTAATCAACAATTCACCTGAAAAAATAATTGTTACCGTACCAATTACCATTTTCTAGCCCTGTTTATCAACTATAACTACTTTGAAGGTTAGTAGGACGATAATGTTTCTCGTATCTGGGATTTGTAACAATTTTGGCAGTGATTACGTATTCCTGCGCTTCATGCAAATATGGGAAATTAGAGGTCTATAAAATATTTGGTTTCAAAAAGTGTGTGTTTGCGTGTGTGTTGGTGAGTTTGTAGTATTTAAAAGGATTATAATAGTACTATCAATTTAGTTGAATGCTACCTCCTTGTTTTATGATGAAATTATTAACATTTATTTTCAAGAGCAAAGAAAATAGAATAACTTAATAAAAATCTTTGCAGTTTTTACCTACGTTGAATTAAAAATGTACTTACTGGAGACCTATAATTTATGGTTTTTTTTCGATCATTATTTTAGCCAATATGTCGGCATAACTAGTGGATATAATTGTATATATTTTGTGAATATAATAGGACAATTTTTGCAGGAACAAACCGAACTGGTGGTACCTAGTAAGGTGTAATTCGTGATATATAACTAGATTTCGTAGTAATAGACTTTTTTTTATTGGATTAAAGTTGAAATTCCCTTATAATTTACACAATTGACAATATTTTTTAAAGTTCCCGATAGCGATTTTAACCCCATTTTAAACTAACATTTCATTATTTCATATAGGGTCTTTTTCATTATTACCTAAAATTATAAGTACCTACCATAACCTGAAAGGGCACAACTGAGCAATTATTTTTGTGATAGCACTAGAAAAGGGTATATCTAGTTTAGATAACATGAAGAGGTCTCAAGTGGATAGATGTGTTTTAATTAATATGGCTTTTCATTTTAATATTTAACCTTTTTCCCCCAAAATGTTAGAATGGAAAATCACATTTGGTTAATTATGCCTTTTATACGTAATATTAATGATTTTTACAAATGGAAAATATAGATTATTGAATAGGTAAATACAGTGAAAATAAAATAAAATAAGTAAATCGTCTTATAGAATTCATGTAGACGCTACTATTTCCATTCATACATTTTCTATAACTACAATACCGTAATTTATTTTTGACAAAAACTAAGAAATAGTTTATACTCGATTTTCTCCTGATTTACAAAATGTTAGTTGTGCCCTTTTTCGTTGTGACGGCAGATAATATTTTTTTTTATTTCCCCAAAATGTTAGAATGGAAAGTCACATTTGGTTAACTATGCCTTTTATATTCATGATTTTACAATATTTTTTAAGTTAGGTTGAAATGGCAAATGTAGATTATTGAATAAATACAGTGAAAATAGAATAAAATAAGTAAATCGTCTTATAGAATTCATGTAGGTACTATTTCCATTCATAAATTTTCTATAACTACGATACCGTAATTTATTTTTGACAAAAACTAAGACGTATTTTAAACTCGATTTTCTCCTGATTTACAAAATGTTAGTTGTGCCCTTTTACGTTATGACGGCAGAACACATCATCCATCTTAGTCATACGAGGGGAGTTCAATGTATTCTCGGTATCGAGGTGATATACTAATGATAAGGGTAATTTAATTATCTCATTAGTTAATGACACTCTTTGAGGGTATAAATACAAAATTTCATTTAATTGCCACCATTAGTATTCAAGATATCATTGCGAAAAGACAACTATGATGACTGATTCGACAATGATGAAAAAAATCGAGCATCGTGCAGTGATAAAATTCCTCACAAAACAAGGAAATCTCAAAAAATTATCCATGAAGAAATGGTGGCTGTTTACCAAGATTCTGCGCCTTCATTATCTACAATTCAGAAGTGGTCAAGTGAATTCAAACGGGGTAGAGAGAGCATTGAAGACGACCCCCGCGCTGGTGGGCCAATTTGTGCCGCTACTGAAGAAAACGTCAAATTTGTCGAAAAATTGTACTTGAAGAAGCCCGTGTAAGAGTGAAAACATTAGCAGAAATGACTAAGCTATCCGTGGGTCTTCTTCTTCTTCTTCTTCTCAGCATGTCTTTTTCGTCCACTGCTGGACGTATGCCTCTTGCATGGCCCTCCACTCCGCTCTGGATGCGGCGGTTCTTGTCCAGGTCGGCCCAGCCGTCTTTTTGATGTCGTCCGACCATCTGGCTGCTGGTCTGCCCACACTTCGGCTTCCCGTCCTGGGTCTCCAATGCAGGGTTCTCTGGCTCCATCTGTCGTCATCTCTCCGGCATATATGGCCGGCCCATTGCCACTTTAGGCTCGCAACTCGTTTGCCAATATCAGTGACTTTGGTGCGTTTGCGAATGTCTACGTTTCTTATTTTATCTCGCAGAGAGACGCCGAGCATTGACCTTTCCATAGCCCTTTGTGCCACTTTAAGGCGATGGATTAACCCAACGGTAAGCGTCCATGTTTCGCAAGCATAAGTCATTACTGGGAGAACACATTGGTTGTATATCCGAGTCTTAAGTGTCTGTGGGATTGTGGACTTAAGAACATAAGCGAGCCTGCCAAATGCTCCCCAACCCAGTTGTATTCGCCTGTCGATTGCCGCTGATAGCGAGTCTATATTGAGTACAATTTTATGACCCAAGTAGATATAGCCGCTAACTTGTTCAATCGTTGCGCCTTGTATTGAAATTGGTGCACTGCTAGTGGTGCTCATCCACTTCGTTTTTTCCAAATTCATTTTCAGGCCGACTCGTAGAGACGCCTGACTTAGATCTCCAAGCATTACTTCTAGATCTTTTGGCGACTCAGTGAGTAGAATGATATCGTCGGCGAAACGCAGGTGGTTTAGATACTGACCGTCAACATTGATGCACCTGCCCTCCCAATCAAGAGTCTTAAATACATCCGTGGGTACCATTCACACAATCCTTCATGAGTGCCTGAATTTGTCAAAGGTCAGTGCAAGATGGGTGCCGCGAATGCTCACCGCGCTACAGAAACAAGTGCGAGTTGACTGTTGTAAGGAGTTTTTGGACCTCTGTGTTGAAAATCCGCAAAGTATTTTCGATCGGATTGTTACTGGTGATGAAACGTGGGTTCATCACTATGACCCTGAGAGCAAGCAAGAGTCTATGCAGTGGCACAAAAAAGGATCAGACCCGCCGAAGAAGTTCGAAGTCACTCCGCCCGCAGGAAAGTTCATGGCCACGGTGTTTTGGGATTCTAAGGGAATCTTGCTAATCGAGTACACAAAAAAAGGTCAAAGTATTACTGCTGCATCATTCGCAACCACCCTGCGTAATTTAAAGGAGGCAATTAAAGAAAAAAGACGTGGAAAATTAACCGCAGGTGTGTTGCTGCTTCACGACAACGCGCCGGTTCACAAGGCGCGCCTTGCCCAGGCTGCTGTGCGGGAGTACGGATTTGAAGAAATCAATCATCCACCCTACAGTCCGGACCTGGCCCCTAGTGATTATTATTTATTCCCTAATCTTAAAAAAGACCTTCGTGGAAAGCATTTTTCGGACGATGAAGAGTTGAAGGGAGCAATAAACGAACATTTTTCGGGCCATGAAGAAAAATATTTTTCAGAGGGAATTGAAAAGTTACTTTCACGAACAAATAAATGTATTGAGATGTTAGGGGAGTATATTGAAAAATAAAATTTATTCAGAATTTTCCGCCTTTTCCTTCATACCTATACCGAGAATACATTGAACTCCCCTCGTAGGTGCGTTTGATCAATGAAAAGTAAAAATGTTGAATTTAGAATACCTCTACCTCATTGGTCAAACATCTGCCGTTAAAACGCCATTACATTCCTAATTCAAAACAACTATCGATCATTGAATGGTCGAATGCATGTTCTATTTTTAAACGTTTTTACTATGACATAACATTTAACGGTTAATTACGTCACCGTGACATTTTCTTGAATTATGTGATAGTTTTATCAAATCATGATGTATGTTAAACAAGGGGGTAGCAGAATTGTCTAATGTCACCATTGTATTGCCTACATGTCTAACCGAATTAGAAATAAGGATATGTGAGTATTATTTTAGGTAAATTGCATGTTAAGGTCTGTTTTACTGGTTACTAAGTTGCTGGTAAGGATTGAATTTTATTTACCATGCACGTGTCAAATTTAGCTTGTTTAAACAATATGGATATTATCTACAATTGTAAATTTTGTTGGGGCTGGTTTCGGTACTCTCCGATAAGACTCGTTTAAATAACTTTGCAGATAAAATTATATATAACTAGAGGACGCCAGCAGCTACGCCTGCATTTTTATTATAAATTCACCCGTTTTGGCCGATCCTGTGGGAATTTCGGGAAATCCCTTCTTAGTGCACCCCTACGGTCTCCAAGGAACATACATGCCAAATTTCAGCTTCCTGCGCCCAATAGTTTCGGCTGTAGCGTGTCTGTCAGTCAGTCAGTAACGAAAGGATTTTATATATTAAGATAATGATTCCTATTTGTAATTTAATCTGGGTGGTAATGACTATTAAAAGGGCTGAAACTAGCGGCGATAGCCCAGTGGTGTACGTAACGGACTGCCGAGACAATGGTCTCGGGTTCGATCCCCAGTTACCCCGGGCACACACCTCTGACTTTTCGAAGTTATGTGTGTATTAAAATGTTATCATGTGTATTATCGCTCGCTTAACAATGTGCCCGAAACATAACTGGCGAAGTTAGGGTGTGTAATACACCTCTGCCTACCCCTTCGGGGATAAAAGGCGTGAAGTTATGTTATGTTATGAAACTAGCTCTAAATAAAAACATTTGTTACAATTTGCTTGACTGCAGATTTCGATTGCCTAGAGTCCAATCCTTGCATTTTAGCGTATCACCATCTCTTTCTATTCAATACAAAACAATAGAGACAACCAACACCAGCAAAGCAGGCCTTAGATATACTTTTATCGCTTCTAATTAGTGTGTTATGTTTTACTAGTTCTCATTAGCTGTTCTAGAACAGTCATTATCACCACTAGTATGTGTTCGTAAATAATATTATGTATATCTGTTTGTGTAACAGATAGTCGCGGTCGTATAATTAGGATCTAGAGATAATACGAAATCCTAGGATTCCTAATTAGACAGAGCTTGTACTATAGTAACCAAACAACTGATATTGTTATAAGAAAGCTGAAGAGTTTATTTGTTTGGTTGGTTGAACTTGCTAATCTTAAAAACGACTGTTCCGATTTGAATAATAATTTATATGTTGGATAGCTAATTTATCGAGGAAAGCTATAGGCTATACAGGGTGTCACAAGACCCATCACCAAGCCGAAGTCTACTCGTTTTGGACATCATGCCAAGTCATACTAACCAAAAATAAAACTTGGGAAATGATTTTTCTTTGCAAATAATCATATTTTTAAGCCGCTATTAAAAGAGTGTGCGTGCAATCATCGTTATACTTACTTATCCATGGGTGCATAGGAAATTCATAGAAGTGGTTGGCGTGGTAATTGAATCGATTTTGTACCTAATTACAAAAATTGTATAGTAACTGAGCCTCAATATCTCTTGAACCAGTAATTTCCCAGGTATGGTGCCGAAGTAAACAATGTTCGCTATGATTGGTACAATATGGGGTTTTAGTTTTCGTTAAGGGTCTTTTTACACTCTGTATAACATCGCGCTCTGGGCCACGGGTGCGGCACAGTTACCCTAAATAAAGCGGGCGTAACCGCGGTGTCAGCTAGTTTCAGCTAGCAATCATCATATTCATCAAACAAAGAATTGTCCAGTGTGGGAATATCGAAACGGCGATGAAACTTTGCATGGTAGTATGTATAACCATGTCTTCAGTTAAGCTTGAGCTAAATGGAAGTACCCTCAGCCGAGCCTAGCATTAGATAGGCTATAACCGTATATAATAGTAATAACTAAATATTATATTTATAGTTTTGCTATTTTGTAATACGTTAGGTGTCATCCATATATTACGTTAAATTCATTGGGCATAAAATCACTTACTTTTTTTTATATATAATGTACTTAGTTTAGTGATTTACTTCATAAGTGTGAGTAATACGTACATATGTTGTTTGCAGCGATGGTCGCAGATGGTCGGTGGCGTCGCTGCCGTCCTCCGGCTACGGGACCACGCCCGGCAGCTCCAGCCTATCAGTAAGTATATAACATTACCTATCATACATAAACGACACTCTACCTTGAAGAGCTCCTAACGACGCGAGATGTGCACCCTACTTGCGTGGCCTTTTTCAGTTGTGCGCTTTCTTGAATTAAAATGAAATTTTCATGACTCTATCACTCTATCATGCTAGGCGCAGTAGTCACTCTGTGTGGGGTCGTGTAACGGTACTTCGCCGTACTTCGCCGCAGCCTAACGAACCCAGAGTGACTACTGCACCTAGCATGGTAGTGTGATAGAGTTATGAAAATTTCATTTTAATTCAAGAAAGCGCACAACTGAACTGCACATCTCCCGAGATTTGGCCTGTTATATCAGTAAGATTGGTAGGGCTAGTTGGGGGGTAAAATCCGGACACTCTTCCGGTTTTCCGCTTGCTTGACACCAACGGTCTTGTATGAAAGCATCCTCACGTACAATAACACGTTAATTTAGTTCAGAACAGATTAATTTACCGTTTAAAATATAGGTAATTATACTTACAAGACTTCGCCGGCAGCTCGTGATAAAATAGCGAAGTGACTGAAGACTTGGACAGGCTTTGTTATTCTCTGCTGCAAGACATGGAAACTGACTATGTTTAGTACTGCAGTTTTTCTACAATTACAACAATTTTCGTTCAGTATTGGCCATATAGGTGTGGGTAGAGGTTTTTACATCCATACGTTCATCACCATTCATCATCGTCCTAACGTCTTGGTTATCGAGATAACAATCCAAGACATTGAGACTGCGCTCGCCGGTTTTACCAGATTTTACTGAATATTCGCGTTCATAGTATAGCATTTGCAATGTATCGTCATATCTAAGCAAAGCGATACAATCAGCGCATTAGCATTGGCGAAATGACAAATCTAAGTACTATGTGTGTGTTACATAACGCTTACTCATTTCTTGTTGCATATCTATCTTTAGATCTTACCTCAATTTTAGTTCTTTACCCATTCAGTTGAATTGGCGTGAGCTCATATTCACTCATATTACCTAAATCTTAGTGGGCATGTAAAATAGATAAGTACTTGCCGAGGCCAGCTTTGGTCATCATCATCATCCTAGCGCTGTCCCGGTTGCGTTCCAAAACCCACGCCTTGGAGCCCGGGGTCCGCTTTCCGGCTGTGTCTCCTCCACTTCGAACGGTCTTCAGCATCCCTGGTGGTAAGCCGAGGTCAGCTTTGGTAAAGTGTAGAAAAAAGAAACAAAATCTGGTCAAGATTCAAGCTGCTTCTGTAACAGTCGGGACTTTTGATGTTTGAGACAAGGTACCTATAGGTATGCGGTACGGTTCTCGGTTTTAATAGTTCTAGTTCATGTTTATTTTGAATTGAGTGTTTGTCATTGGGTGCATAGGGTTCCCACCAAGAACTTAGGGTCCCAAGCCAACCTCACCTGCAAGTGGTGCACCTGCCGATCAACGGACGAGGCTCTGGCAAACAAAATGTCCCATTAAGCGGCAATAGGCTCGCCACTTATTACGTGGGATCAAAACACGGGCGAAAAGTGGGCGTTTAATATGCCTCTGCCTACCCCTTCGGGGAAACAGGCGTGAGTCTATGTATGTGTATGTATGTATGAGTGTTTGTACATACAGCTACAAGTCAAACTTAATACGTAGTACGATTTTGACCCTTATTTCCTACGCCGTAAGAACGGCACATAAGTCAAAATGTTTTGGTGTTAACGAGTAGCCGTGTACGTCAGTTAATTACATAATATTGTCTTTGGAATTGGCTGTTTAGGATAGTGATAGCAAACATCCAAATCCCCGCGTGTCGTGACGTATTTAACTGTGAACAGGTGTAAGGGTGCGTCCACATCTGACGAATGCACTTTACGTTGGTTCATGCGTAGCCCTCGCGACGCTCTCCTGCTGTGTCTGTCATTTAAGTACGCGACGCTTGAGTTGCGAGTGCAAATTGCAAGAGAAAATCAGAAACAGTGCGCATGCAACTTGCGGGCACGCCACCCTAGCAGAACACACTACACAATGCGCACTTCTACGCCTCGCGAACTATATTTTGCATTTAGACGCTTCCGCGTTGCTGCGATTTGGACGTCCCCTTTATTTGTACCTTTTGGTGGGAACCAAACAGAGAGCACACATATCTCGTCACATAAATGTATTTCTGAATCGCTTTGAGATATACTTCCTTGACTCTTTTGTGAGCAATCTTGACATACTTCGCGTGTAAAATTCGCCAACAGCGTGCGATCGTAACGCGAGCCAATCACACTAGATAACGACCGTGTGGCTCGCGAACCATTAGAAAATAGAAAGGCAATACTGTGGACGCACCCTTAATTTCTCTCTCCTATGATACGAAGAGCTATTCATATCTCTTGAAATCATTGTGAAGATATGCAGGAGTGTTTCCGAATCGCTTTGTGTGTTATTTCCGTGAAATGTTTGCGAGCTCTCGCGACAGCCGGCATAGATACAACACATGTCGCTAACAGATCTTGCTAATTAGTTTCGGAACTAGAATCCGGTGATTCATTGTACTGAGAATATTGTATTTGCGGCGATATGTTTAGATTTTAGTGTCGACTTCCTGGTAAGATGTACACTTGCATAGAAATTAGGAACATACTGATGTATGATCGACTGCATGGTTGGTGAAGTGGCTTAAGCGGCCGCCTCGCCGCTTGACACACTTGCGCCGGGTGTTGTGGGTTCGATTCCCACACAAAACAACACTTTGTGCGATCATTGTGTCCGTTGGTTGTATGTTTGTAAAGTCCCTCGCAACACGTGATTTATTCCTAGTGTGGGTAAAAGAAATTGATAATGGTGTAGTGTTAAACTGGTACGTTGCGTGATTTTCATTGTTTTAGAAGGATATTTTGCTTGAAGAAAAGTATCCTGAGAGGTGACGGATTAAGAATACAGAATGTCACCACCCCATATCATCCCATGGGTGTCGTAAGAGCCGACAGAGGGAGCATATTATGCAGAAAACAGCACAGTAAAAGAAGGAAAACTTGATACAAACCCTATACCAACCCGTTTGGCCAGCGTGGTATAGTAGGCCAATTCCTCCTTTCAAAGGAGAGGCCTAGTCCAGTAGTGGACTGTTAAAGGCTGATGATGGAATTGAAAAGTCTGCCTGGCCTCATTGGGCCAACGTGGTCTATGGCCAAAACTATCTCACAATGATTGCTCACCAGTGGGACAAATTACACCTAATAATGAGTAGGATCGTGATCGCACTTTAAATTCTCATTGCTGTCTTTGATCAATCAGTTGTTTCCTTGGTAAATAATAAATAATACGCCCTTTGACCAATGTCGTGGCCTCGAATTACGTTTCCCGATTGTTTACAGTAATGATTTTCTTATAGCAAATACGTGAAAAGTATCCGATAGCTGTCATTATATTCTTAACATTATCACTTATCACGTAAGAAAAAACTACAACTAGACTGCCTCCGTGGCCCAGTAGATAGCGTATCGTATCGATAGGTCCCGGGTTAGATTCTCGGGTCGGGCAAATATGTTACTGGGTTTTGCGAATTCTCAGTAGCAGCCCGGAGTCTGGTAATAAAGTGCCCGATATCGGCCCCCTATTACGTGGGACCTACAATTTCATAACATGGCGTAATGTGAATGTAATACACACCTGCCTACCTCTTCAGGGATACAGGCGCGAGGATATAAAAAAGTAAACTACAAGTATGAAGCTACTTTTCCCTTTCGGTAATACATATCTGTTAGTCTGTCAAAATATGATAAATATACGATCTTAGTGTAATCTGAAGTAACATATCTGTCATACATAACGGTCGATACACATTATGCATTGGGTCGTAGCTAACGCGTCCCCGACGACTATACGAACCTCATGCACGAAGAAATATATCAGATATACAAGGTTATTTTTTAACAGACAGCGATAGCCTAGTGGAGATACCAACAGATTGCCATGCAGAGGGTATCGGGTTCCACGGCGTGCACCAATGACTTTTCGGAGTTATGTGATATGTGCGTATTGAATTGAAAATGATCGCTTGCCTCGTGCCTCGGAGAGCACGTTAAGCCGTCGGTCCCGGTGGTTATGAAGATCTTGGCAGTCGTTATAGGGCGTCAGTACCTTCTAAATAAACTGACACTAGTCTAAACCATGGAATATCGCTATCCCTTCGGGTTGCGGAGGTCAGACAGGCAGTCGCTCTGTGGAAAAGCTAATATTCAGCCAAATCCGGTTAGACTAGTAAGCGGACCCCAAGTTGAAACTGAGATAACGCTAGGAGGATGATGATACAAGGCTATTTTTAGTATTGTGGAAACCTCATGAAATGATGTGTGCGTCAGGATGGCTGGACCATGAGAGATTTTGGAGGTTTGAGCAATACCAAACTTTTGTACCTATTTTATACTATTTGGTACCAGACATCAGAAATTTTGTACCTCGCTAAAGAGGGAAAACTATAACGAGGAAAGTGGCCAGCCATTCTGACTTCAGAATGGCTGGACCAAACCGGTTTCACCTAGTTGTAGGCGTTATAACTAGTTCATCTTTTCGTTAAAATATAGTACCTAATTGGTACCTGAAAATATGTTTTTCTTATATTTTTTCGATAAGCCGTAAATAAGTTACACCTACAAGAAGAATTCGCACTTGCCCGGTTTTTCTACCCGACTGCGGCGAAGCCCAAAAGTAGTGTTATTTAAGCCAGTAGTGAAAAAATATTGTGATTTTGCATGGAAAATCGAAATACAATCAAAATAGTAACAATTTTATTTTCCCATACAAACTGTTCCTACCTATCAAACATTTTATGCGTGCGTTCCGAAGGGATAGGTAGTAGGTAGGTAGGCAGTGGGTAGGTAGTGGGTAGGTGGTAGGTAGGTAGTAGGTAGGTAGGTAGTAGGTAGGTAGGTAGTAGGTAGGTAGGTAGTAGGTAGGCAGTAGGTAGGTAGAAGTAGGTAGTAGGTAGGCAGTAGGTAGGCAGTAGGCAGGCAGTAGGCAGGCAGGCAGCAGGCAGGTAGGCAGCAGGCAGGCAGCAGGTAGGCAGTAGGTAGGTAGAAGTAGGTAGTAGGTAGGTAGGTAGTAGGTAAGCAGAGGGTATCGGGTTCGAATCCACGGCGCGCACCAATGAATTTTCGGAGTTATGTGCGTATTGAATTGTTAATTGCCCTCCGTGGTCCAGTGGATAGTGTATGCGACTGCAGATTGGAGGTCCCGGGATCGATTCCCGGGTCGGGCAAAATTGTTACTGAGTTTTTCCAAGTTCTCAGTAGCAGCACGAAGTCTGGTGATGTGCCTGGTAGTGGTAATAGGCTGGCCCCCTATTATGTGGGACCTAAAAATTCATGGCGAAATGTGGGTGTAATGTTACACCTCTGTCTACCCCTTCGGGGATACACGCGTGAGTAGATGATTGATGATGAAATGATGAATTGTCAATTATCGCTTGTCCCGTACCTCGGAAAACATGTTAAGCTGTCGGTTCCGGTTGTCATGAAGATCTTTGACAGTCGTTACAGGGCGTCAGCACCTTCTAAAAAAACGGACACTAGTCTAACCTATGGAATATCGCTATGCCTTCGGGTTGCGGAGGTCAGACAGGCAGTCGCTCTGTGGAAAAGCTAATATTCAGCCAAATCCGGTTCGACTAGGAAGCGGACCCTAGATTGAAACTGGGATAACGCTAAGAGAATGATGATCGCTTTAAAAATAAGAAATTAAATTAAAATAAAACAAGTATTTAACTGCGTACTATCTGTCAACTACCACTACCTACCACCTACATAGTCGTCAAGTTTTCTTAAATGTAATTTCAATTTCTGAACGTACGCATAAAATGTTTGATGGGTAGGAACAGTTTGTATGGGAAAATAAAATTGTTACTATTTTGATTGTATTTCGATTTTCCATGCTATTTCACAATATTTTTTCACTACTGGCTTAAATAACACTCCTTTTGGGCTTCGCCGCAGTCGGGTAGAAAAACCGGGCAAGTGCGAATTCTTCTTGTAGGTGTAACTTATTTACGGCTTATCGAAAAAATATAAGAAAAACATATGTTGAGGTACTAATTAGGTACTATATTTTAACGAAAAGATGAACTAGTTATAACGCCTACAACTAGGTGACACCGGTTTGGTCCAGCCATTCTGAAGTCAGAATGGCTGGCCACTTTCCTCGTAATAGTTTTCCCTCTTTAGCGAGGTACATTTTTTTTATGTCTGGTACCAAATAGTATAAAATAGGTACAAAAGTTTGGTATTGCTCAAACCTCCAAAATCTCTCATGGTCCAGCCATCCTGACGCACACGAAATGATCGTACTTGCTATTATAATTAAAATTTGTGCAGATACATTGTCGAAATCCCTAAAATAAATCTGCTGTGCCATACGTTTTGTCGAAATTAAAGTTTAACTTTATATAGAACAGATTTTTTAAATTTTTAATATTGCGAAACGGTGAAGGAAGAACATCTGCATGTCTGAGAGTTCTCCATATGTAAGCAGTTCTTTTTTTTATATATAGTAATAGGCAGCAAACGAGCAGACGGATCGCCGATCGCCGACGGATCGCCTGATGGTAAGCAATTACCGCCGCCCATGGACACAAGCAACACCACAGGCGTCACAAGTGCGTTGCCACCCCTTGGGGTTGGGAAAAAGGATAGGATAAGGAGTGGGATGAGGGAGAAGGAATAGGAGATAGTGCCTTCGGCACTCTCACTCACCGAACGAAACGCAACAGTTTAGGTACTGTTACTTTACGTCGATTTTCTGTGAGAGGGTAGTAGGTACTTCCCCGGTCGAGCCGTCCAATTCATGCTGAGTCAAAGATTACCTACCTAAGTCGTCTTACGACAAAAGACTTAAGTTTTTCCCTTGATAACACCTATCGTCTCTAGATTCAATCCACCCCAAATCAAAATGAGCACCCTCATGCCAAAATGCTTAAACTGCCACAGCAACGATCTTTTGTCTTTCAAGAACTTTATGAATTTGACTAGAGGATGCTCGCGGTTACACCCGCGTTGTTTAAGGCTACTGCTCTGCTATATAGCCTATAGCCTTTCTCGATAAATGGGCTATCTAACACTGAAAGAATTTTGCAGATCGGACCAGTAGTTCCTGAGATTAGCGCGTTCAACCAAACAAACAAACAAACTCTTCAGCTTTATATATTTAGTATAAGATAAGATTGTAGTTCAGCCTTTGTCCCTAAATGAGACGCACCCGTGTTTCTCGGTAAAGTGCCAAAATATCGTACTTAAATTATCAAATTAGTGGCTCAAAGCGTTTGAAAGAACAAGCCATACAAATATAAAATGAGTCATTAGCGTAATTTAGAATAATGTGTGTCAAAATAACTGCATCTCGGAAATGCGCTCTTTGATGAGTTCTTGTCATAACGAAATATGCGGCTTTGTGTTTGTTGTTTACAACGAAAAATAGCATAAAACGTAATGCATTTCTTCATAACTGATGAACTTCATTATTTTATTAATGTTTAAAACCTACCGTAGGTATTGTTTTTTGTGTTACTGACAGACAACGCACTACCAAAACTATATGTCACAGGAAACTGAATGCGCTAAGAAGGTATTTTCCTAAACACCCACGGGATCGAGAAGGATAAATTAAAATTATATGTTTGGGTGTAGTTTCGGAGAACTTAATAACTTCTTCGATCAACGGACTCAAAGAAATATTGACTTGGAACTGCTTGTAGTAGATTTTTTTTTTGTCTCTTGTAAATATCGCTCGCACCCATTATCGGTGCAGAGGAAAGGTACTTAAATTAGGCAGAACTCCAAATCTCGTATTTTACAAATGATATCGAAACTGTATTTTGAGCGACATGAGATGAGTTTTTTTTTTTTTTGTGGGTTATACTAATAAAGTTTAATATCATTATCGTCTAATTTAACTTATATAGTTGCAGCGATGTTAGGTTTATTGGGGAGAATGATTTCTGATTGCTAATTTTAATTTTAATATTTTGTAATGTGAGTGTAATTTTTATTTCGTGATTATGGCAACTTTTCCGAAATAAATGATATATTATTATTATATTATGAATTTTGCAATTCATTCAATTTCATGTGATCCTCTCCATATCGCCTAACCTTTTGTTCAATCATCGTTGAATACACAAACGTCGCGTAGGCGGTAGGCGATACGACTGAACCTACACGCAGAATGTAGTAAAATCTAATATCTAATTTCAACAGATGTCCTATAAAAAGTGGTTATAAAATTTTAGTACCGGCATTGTCGAGTCTAAACGTTATATTATCGTACTTTATGTGCCAAAATAATGTATAAATTATTACCAGGTGAATGGTTTTTATGACAAAATGATGAGCTGTCCGAAATAGCGATCTACTCCCTTATCATAGAGTTTGTTCTGTTTTGAACAATGGCATGTGTGAAGATGCGTCCACACTAGTTTTTTGATAAAAGCTATGTGCGATTAGAAAGCACCATTTTTCGCTAAGCGTTACTTTCGATAATGCTCCTGAAATGCCCGACTAGACGGCTCATTCTGTAGAAATGGTTTACAGCTTCATTTTAATGTTTTCTTAATGGTGTCCTATAGATATCTACTTTACACACAGTGAACGCTTTATTGAAGTGATCTTCAACATGAAAAAGATCTATCTTTTAAAGCAACTTAACAGTAAGCAATGAGCAACAACAGGTAGCTTAATATTCTGTCAAATCTGGTGAAACTAACAAGCGAATCCAGGGCTGCAAAGCGAAATTCTTAAATGGAACTTTGATAACGCTAGGCCGGTGATGCCATTATCGCCCTAGCGTATGACTGAACAGTAGCCACAAAATATTGTTCTATGTTACCACATCACACATATGTGTCCATGTGGCGACGGATTAAGAATACGGAATGTCACCACCCCATATCATCCCATGGGTGTCGTAAGAGCCGACAGAGGAAGCATATTATGCAGAGAACAGCACTGTAAGAGAAGCAAAACTTGATACAAACCCTACACTAACCCGTTTGGCCAGCGTGGTATAGTAGGCCAATTCCTCCCTTCAAAGGAGAGGCCTAGTCCAGCAGTGGATTGGTAAGGGCGGGTGATGGTGGTACCACACCATACATACATACATAGACTCATATGCCTGTTTCCCGGAGAGGTAGGCATAGACTACGGAACGCCATTTGCAACGATCCTGACATATCTCTCTTGCTTCATCCACTCCCATCAGATTCCTCATGCATACTGTTCTGTTCAGGGTCATCAGAATTTTCTATATGGGATTTAAAAAAACATTTATAAACTATGAAAGGTTTTCTATGGTAGTGTAATCTTATAAATCTCTAACACATAAGGACATTACCAATAAAAAATGGCAGCCGAAGTAATATAAAGTTTTTTTAATGTCCTCGTGTTTCAGAATAATGCTCTACAAAAAAATACAATGTGGATGCACCTTAATAAATAATAACATCATAATATTGATGCTAGTACTGGAAATTGAAATTTATTGATATAGAAGCAAAGTTTAAATTTGCTTGACTTTTGAATTAGTTATTTGTTTTAGAGTGCGATGTGGAACGTGAAATGTTGAAAAATGTCCAACATTCGTTATATATGACTATTATTTTGTAAATAAATCATCCTAAAGGCCTTGCCACACGGCACAATTTTACGTCCAACTTGGCTAAATCACTTGATGAAATCGTGACGTGTAGACGCCAGTCGTCCAACTCAAGTTCATCGGGTGGGCGGTACCACCAAATTTTAACCAATCGGGTGGACGGAATGAATAATCAGTGATTTGATTGTGTCGTGTAGACGGGCAAATCCAATTCGATTGAAAATTTGATCGGTGGTAAAATTGTGCCGTGTGGCAAGGCCTTAAGAGTTTATGTGATATTTATGAAGTCATGTTTGTTTTTCACTGTCATGTTTTTGATATACAGTTGGCTTTTTTTTCTTCTTTTCTTATATCATAGATAGTACAAGCAATAATCATAATAAGAAGACGCTTTTTTTAAATTGTTATTTATCAATGACTAATTCAGCACGAGCCGATTTGATGACCCGGTTAAATAATTTGGCAAACATCATCACACTAATTTTGATCTATTTGAATTTATCTGGGCTATAGTGCCTATCCACTGCTGGATATAGGCCTCTCCAATGGCACGCTACTAAGCCCGATTTTTGGCTCTTCGTGTCCAGTCGCTGCCAGCTACTTTGCGTATATCGTCACTCCACCTAGCCGGAGGGCGTCATACACTACGTTTGCCAAGGCGCGGTCTCCCCTGTAGAACACGACTACTCCATCGGTTATCGGTTCTGCGACAGATTTGACTTTATGGCTACTACTGCTCAGCAGATGCTCAAAGCGTGATTTTATATAGCCTATAGCCTTCCGCAGTAAATGGGCAATCAATCATAAAAATAATTATTCAAATCGAACCAGTTGATTCTGAGCTAAATAAAAAAAATAAAACTCTTTATAATATTAAGCTAAAGTTGATAATATAAACTTTAGCTTTATAATATTATTAGGGAATACTCAAAAGGGTATTCGAATAAAATTCTTTTTTGTTTAGAAGTTGTAAGCAATGTATAAAGATTGTTTATATGAGACAGTCGTGAGCAATATTAAGTGTTCTTACCAAATCCATTCAGTTTTATATTCGGCGAGCGTACGAGGAAGCTCCGACGCATACATACACATTCATCCTGCTTCGATTTGTTTACTAACTTGAGCGAACTATTTCGGATAGTTTCGCCGTGTCACATACTAATTCTTTGTTTCTTCCGCTTTTGATTTTCCTTTTATCACTTCGTACAAAGTTTCGGATTTTATTTCATTACTTATCATCAGCTTTTTATACTCCAAGGGTAGAAATAAGCCTCTTCTTATTTGCCTTACAGCTTAGCAAAGGACCCTACCATACCACGCTCAAACGGGATGACAAAGGGTTTGTTGTAGAGTTTACAGCCTTTTCCTTAAGATACTATTTCGATAGTCGGTAACTATGAATGAAATTTTATACACTTGTAACGACGGTTAAAGAGATTTAACATAACATAACTTCACGCCTTTTATCCCCGAAGGGATAGGCAGAGGTGTATTACACACCCACACTTCGCCAATTATGTTTCGGTCCCAATGTAATAGGGGCCGAGCCTATTACCATATATCGGGCACATTATTAAGCGAGCGATAATTAAGATTATTAATACAAACATAACTTCTAAAAGTCAGAGGTGTGTGCCCGGGGTACCTGGGGATCGAACACGAGACCATCGTCTCGGCAGTCCGTTACGTACACCACTGGCTATCGCCGCAAAGAGATTTACGTCGAAGTTTCTTTCTCTTCCGCAAGATACTACATATTTCGATGGTCAGTAACTGTGATTGAATATACTGTTTAATCATCCCATATTCTAACACACACTTTGTACTTAACGTACTTCCTCAATTCCAAGTTTTATTTTAAAAGCTTTATCTGACACATATCGGTATCTTATCAACATTTTAACAATCCAAAAATAAAACCTTTCTCATTGTGACGAGTTGTTTTGATCCGTTGACTCCATTTGTGTAATGTCATATATAACAAGATTTTGTTTATATCTGAGTTGATCAAATAGTCGCCTTGTTAGTTCATGTGCTTCTGCCGTAGTTACAAAGACATTGGCCTATGTATATTATAGAATATGACCTGTTCACTTTGTAATCGCAAATGCGAAAGCCTTATATGGTTATCACGTTTTTAAATGTTTACGAAATTGGTTGCAGAAAAAGTTAGAACCTTTAGAAAAGATTAAGACCACTTTACAGGGTAAAAGGAATGATGCATACATATATACTCACGCCTTTTCCCCGTCGGGGTAGGCAGAGACAACGGAACGCCACCTGCTTCTTACCCTTACAAACCGCACGCGCTTCATCTACATTCATTAATCTTTTCATACATGATCATAAAATATTGACGCTTTGTAGTGGCTGTTGTTTATTTATTGAGTGAACTTTATTGGACGCCGAACCATTGTTCGTCGACCGGTTGGCGCAGCGGGAGTGTAAACGACTGCTACGCCGAAGGTCGCGGTTTCGATTCCCGCTCAAGTCAAACATTTGTGTGCATGAACATGGATGTTTGTCTTGGTCCCAGACCAAGCCAAACATCCAACGAATCCGAGTTGGCGCGTGGCGCGTCGACGGCCGTGCCGCGCGTCGTCGGTTGAATGAATAGGTAATAATATTTTCATTCAATAGCGTAGCTAAATTTTTTATCAGTTAATTTTAATGGTTGTTAGTTATATTCACCATCTCTACACTACACATTCAAATCTAAATGTCAATATTCATTATAAAATTGACACTACACTTTTTTCAATTAAACAACGTTATAATATTATCACAGCATGCAAAATGATGACCGGTTGGCGCAGCGGGAGTGTAAGCGACTGCTACGCCGAAGGTCGCGGGTTCGATTCCCGCTCAAGTCAAACATTTGTGTGCATGAACATGGATGTTTGTCTTGGTCTGGGTGTTTCTATGTATAATATGTATGTATTTACAAAAAAAAAGTATATTATGTATGTTTATTCATTATCTAGTACCCATAGTACAAGCTCTGCCTAGCTTGGGACTAGATGGTGTTGTGTGAATGTGGTAGAATGTTATTGTATCTCAGCCTAGATTTTATAAAGTCGAGTGGTGAATGGGACGTACCCATCGCGGTAGAGCCATTCTCTCAGGAAAGATCGACGTATAGTAGTAACGTACGAATGTATAGGGTAAGGAAAGGGAAGAGCAAGGTTGTTTGGGAGAAGGGGGTGGCCATCAGAGCTCATTCGTATAATGTTCTCAAGATCAGTTTTTCCTCGCTCTTTCGTTAGACAGAATGGTCGTGGAAGAAGAGCTCATTTTGATCGCCGCTCGCCTTGAATTATGGCCTACAGAATGATGGCTTGGAGGACTTCTCCAAGCCATTATCGTTACCTGACCAGTTTTTTGCTCGCTTCGAAAAAAAAGGTGGCCATTGACATCCATCCCTACTATACGTAGGGACCTATTCTATTTAAGTTTATGTATATATGGGTCAGAGCTTGTCGTGAGAGCGGTGGATGCTTGATCGATCCCGCCATAGGGAAACAGTGAAACACAGTGGAAGTTTAGCCAACACACCCCTTTGCCGATCCCCGCACAGTAAAGATCCAAGAGCATTTCTCCACAAAAACAAAACTCGATACAAAGAGCTAACTTCACGTCACACTAGTAGTAGGGGAGCCCTGAAGGGATTTCGGGATTTACTCGAGCGCGTCAGATATTGATAGCATCCATGTCCTACATATTTTTAATAAAGTAGGAATGATAATCAGATCGTTAGTATAGTGGAGGTAAGATTTCAAAATATAAAAATAAGAAAATTAATCAAGCGTGTCAGATTTTCTAAGGGGATGTTAAGTGAACCTAAAAAAAGGTTCTCCTTGAATAATCTGACGATTTAGGTATCACGCAAACTCGTGGCCATTATTAGAAAGTTGCAAATGTGAATGAGTGAATTCGACGTTTTGAAATACTCAAGCGCGTCAGTTTAACATATATATGCTTTATCCTAACGTCCTAGAAGTGCTTACTCTAACTCGACGATTATCTGCAGGGATTAAGACAACAGCTCGTTTTAAAAATTTTTAAGGTCTCTAGCCGCTCCACCACCGATGAAAAATTATACATTATTTACATTTTTATCTTCTTATCATCTAAGCTTTGCAACCCAATAGGTCTCTATGACGCTCGAGTAAATCCCAATTTAGCATCGTGGGCTCCCCTACTATAGTAAATAACGGTAATTAACAAGTGTGCGTATTAAATAATGTCGTGTCGTCTGTCCACTTGTTGCAGTCGCAATGCTCGTCGCAGGAGCGGCTGCTGGCGGTGCAAGCGGTGTGCGAACCCCCGCGCGCGCCGTGCCCGCACTGCCACCAGCACCAAAACTCGCTCAAGTAAGTTGCAGCTTCATCATTGTCAGCCTTCCATGGTCCATTGCTGGATACAGGCATCTCCACGATGGCACACCACAGAGGACGATTTACGGCGTTTCGTCTCCAGTCGCTGTCAGTCACTCCACTTAGCCAGAGGGTGTCTTTCACTATGTTTGCCATATTATAGCCTCCATAACTTGCCGTGTGATCTTAAATTGGTGCACCCAACTGCTCCGGCGGTTATAGCATATTATACTAGCGCCTCGTAGTTTTACTCTTTACTGTTTAGCTCTGCTATTTACATGCTGTCTTTAGTTGCAAACTCCATAGAATTATTGAACAATTTTTGAGTAGCATTGCGATGACAACTTTAAAAAAATTAGTGAATTCCGAAAGATATGGCGGCAGATCGTGTACTAGATGATTCTTAATAGGCCCTTGAACATTTGACTTTACCAACTTTCATTTAAGAAAGTTTCATGCAGAAAGCTGGAAAAAGGTGCTTTAATGGTAGGGACGAGCCCTAGAGGATTATGAGATTATAATAATACTTACGTTTGTTTTTTCCTTGCAGCAGCTCGCAGGGCAGCGGCATGAACAACTGGGCGTCGCTGTCGGACAGCGGCGGCTCGGGCCACACCGCGCCGCGCGCGCCCTCGCCGCACTCGCCCGCACGACGCGTGCGCAGCAGGAGCCTCAGGTACACACTAGTATACACAACAACTGGGCGTCGCTGTCGGACAGCGGCGGCTCGGGCCACTCCCTCGCCGCACTCGCCCGCACGACGCGTGCGCAGCAGGAGCCTCAGGTACACACTAGTATACACAACAACTGGGCGTCGCTGTCGGACAGCGGCGGCTCGGGCCACTCCCTCGCCGCACTCGCCCGCACGACGCGTGCGCAGCAGGAGCCTCAGGTACACACTAGTATACACAACAACTGGGCGTCGCTGTCGGACAGCGGCGGCTCGGGCCACTCCCTCGCCGCACTCGCCCGCACGACGCGTGCGCAGCAGGAGCCTCAGGTACACACTAGTATACACAACAACTGGGCGTCGCTGTCGGACAGCGGCGGCTCGGGCCACACCGCGCCGCGCGCGCCCTCGCCGCACTCGCCCGCACGACGCGTGCGCAGCAGGAGCCTCAGGTACACACTAGTATACACAACAACTGGGCGTCGCTGTCGGACAGCGGCGGCTCGGGCCACACCGCGCCGCGCGCGCCCTCGCCGCACTCGCCCGCACGACGCGTGCGCAGCAGGAGCCTCAGGTACACACTAGTATACACAACAACTGGGCGTCGCTGTCGGACAGCGGCGGCTCGGGCCACACCCTCGCCGCACTCGCCCGCACGACGCGTGCGCAGCAGGAGCCTCAGGTACACACTAGTATACACAACAACTGGGCGTCGCTGTCGGACAGCGGCGGCTCGGGCCACACCGCGCCGCGCGCGCCCTCGCCGCACTCGCCCGCACGACGCGTGCGCAGCAGGAGCCTCAGGTACACACTAGTATACACAACAACTGGGCGTCGCTGTCGGACAGCGGCGGCTCGGGCCACACCCTCGCCGCACTCGCCCGCACGACGCGTGCGCAGCAGGAGCCTCAGGTACACACTAGTATACACAACAACTGGGCGTCGCTGTCGGACAGCGGCGGCTCGGGCCACACCCTCGCCGCACTCGCCCGCACGACGCGTGCGCAGCAGGAGCCTCAGGTACACACTAGTATACACAACAACTGGGCGTCGCTGTCGGACAGCGGCGGCTCGGGCCACACCCTCGCCGCACTCGCCCGCACGACGCGTGCGCAGCAGGAGCCTCAGGTACACACTAGTATACACAACAACTGGGCGTCGCTGTCGGACAGCGGCGGCTCGGGCCACACCCTCGCCGCAATCGCCCGCACGACGCGTGCGCAGCAGGAGCCTCAGGTACACACTAGTATACACAACAACTGGGCGTCGCTGTCGGACAGCGGCGGCTCGGGCCACACCCTCGCCGCACTCGCCCGCACGACGCGTGCGCAGCAGGAGCCTCAGGTACACACTAGTATACACAACAACTGGGCGTCGCTGTCGGACAGCGGCGGCTCGGGCCACACCCTCGCCGCACTCGCCCGCACGACGCGTGCGCAGCAGGAGCCTCAGGTACACACTAGTATACACAACAACTGGGCGTCGCTGTCGGACAGCGGCGGCTCGGGCCACTCCCTCGCTGCACTCGCCCGCACGACGCGTGCGCAGCAGGAGCCTCAGGTACACACTAGTATACATAACTAGTAGTTTATGGCTACGGTCACATATACGTGTGGTACACCCTTCCTAATTACATTATGAGTGGGTCGGCTCGACCGAAGATTTAGTGTTGGGTTTCATTCCGTAATTGAGAGTGACAGAGGCGCCATCCTTCTTTTTTTTATCTCGCTGCTTCTTGTATTTCTTTTCCCAAAAGGCGGCAACGCACTTGTGAAACCTCTGGTGTTGCTTGTGTCCATAGGCAGCGATAATCGCTTACCATCAGGTGATGCGTCTGCTCGTTTGCCGCCTATTACATATAGGCTTGTTGAATAGCCTCCGCCCAATTATGAGACCAAACGGCCGATGTTTCCTACAAAGAACTGGTATATTAGCTTATCCACTAATTTAGGCTTGTGGGCGACCACAACTGCTCTGTCAAGAGCGACCCGTCTAAGAAAAAGGCTTCTGGGTATGCCCACTGTGCCCATTATGCGGGTAACACTCCTCTCACTCTGACTATTCTGACTACTCTGATATCTATCTATCTAAACGTCACGCCTGTCTCCCATTAGGGTAGTCAGAGACTTCTCCGTATCCACTGTATAAAATGTATACCTACATTTATTTGTGTACTAGCTGACCCAGCGAACTCTGTATCGCCTTTTTAAGAGTTTTTATTTAATCCCCTTTTTCCAAGCCCCTTTTCCAAAGTTACCATTGACTTAGCGCTTAATCTCTTATCATTTTCGAGTTTATAAATGATGAACAAACAAACATAGATTTTTATATAATATTGAATTCCCCATTTCTTAAAATATCGGAGACGATACCTATATCGACTTTATAAAAATCCCGTCCGCCATCTTTGATTACGAAATAGATGTTGTATTTGGATTCACTATCTCTTAAATCATCAGAGACGATACCCATATTGATTTTTTTAAACTGTCCCATCAGCCATTTTTGATTTCCCATCCGCCATCGTGAATCACGAAATAGATGTTGTATTTGGATTCCCCATCCCTTTAAACATCGGAGACGATAACCATATTGATTTTTAAAAACAATCCCAGCCGCCATCTTTGATCACGAAATAGATGGTGTTTTTGAATTCCCCATTCCTTAAAATATCGGAGACGATACCCATATCGACTTTAAAAAAAACCCCGTCCGCCATCTTTGATTTCGTATCCGCCATCTTTGACCACGTAATAGATGTTGTATTTGGATTCTCCATCCCTCAAATCATCAGAGACGATACCCATATTGTTTTTTTAATTTTTACCATCCGCCATCTTTGATTTCCCATCCACCATCTTGAATCACGAAACAGATGTTGTATTTGGTTTTCCCATCCCTTTTAACATCGCAGACGATACTAATATAGTTTTTTTTTTAATTTTCTTACCATCTTCTTGCCATCTTTGATTTCCCGTCCGCCATCTTGGATCACTAAATAAATTTCATATTATTAATCAGCGTCCCGAAAATTTCGAAAACGATACCCATATAGATTATATACTATTCGTTTAGACTTTTTTTGCCTTTGTCCCAACGTTCCCCCCTTCTCGTTTGACCATTTTTTTATTTTTGTCTGGCCCCTAAAAGTTGTGGCGTAATTTTATATAGCCTATAGCCTTTCGGAATAATTGGGCTATCATAGGCAATAACAATTTTTAAAATCCGACTGCTAGTTCCTGAGATTAGCCGACATTATCTTTTAGCCTTTGTAGCCTTTCGCCCGGCCCCAAAGGGTCAAAGCGTTATGTTATTTAGCCTATAGCCTTCCGGAACACCTGGGCTATCGTATACAAAAAGATTTTTTCAGATCCGACCGAGATTAGCGCGTTCAAACTAACAAACAAACTCTTCCGCTTTATTATATTAGTATAGATTCTTATTTAATTTAATTGTTTAATACTATCACGATGGAAACATTCTAAAAGCAGGACAGGTTAGAAGTACCCTAAAGAGCAGAGCATGCATGAGGAATCTGATGGGAATGAATGAAGCAAGAGAGATATGTCAGGATCCTTGCAAATGGCGTTCCGTAGTCTCTGCCTACGCCTCCGGGGAACAGGCGTGAGTCTATCTAACTTTTATGGTACATTCTCGTATTGGGGAATGATTGGTCCAATAAGTGTGCTGATTTAATAGTCATATATCATGGTTTTACTAGCTGCTACTGGTGTAAACCATTTCAAAACCTACCGCAACATGATGTAATCAAATGAATAAATTATTACGAATGTTTGTATCGTTAGTTACGTAAAGGTTCAAAATATTAATTTAGATAATGTTTATGTTGAGGCAGGTCTCAAACCTTCAATGACGTGTGTGGCTTAGCTAGTAAAGCGTGGACGCGGCTCGTCGTAGACGCAGGTTCAACTCCTGCATTTTATTGTTTCTGCATTTTTAAATTAAAACTAGTAGTAGGTTACTTTTGGCTCAGATTATCAATTTTTCAATGAACAATTACAAAGCGCTGGTATACTTGTAATATTATTATTATTATTATACTGGAATATCAGACACAATTGAAGTTTAATTGCCTCTCTTGGGGCTGAGCAATCTGGCATTAAAACTCACTTAGTAATGTTTTCATCAAAATTGCTTTAGTAGTTTAACTATAAAGATGTAATAGATATTCTTTCGCATTTACAATATTTAACATATCAAACATTCTTTATCTATAAAATATAAGCTTCTCATTGCCAGTACAGTTACGAGATCAATACAATATGTGTACAGACAATACTTATGTTACATAATATTGGTTCTCCTTGTGGGTAAACATTTCCGTTGCCAAGATTCTTTACATAGTTTTTCTGAGATGCCTGACTCATTAGAAAGCTAAGCGTGATAGTTTCATCGGGCAAATAATTATTACGCTCGTATTGTTATAGTCATCTCGGTTGCATTCGAGACTTTTCGTCTATCGGTCGTCCCCGGTCCCAATTTTGGATCTAGCCATGAATTTATTCACGCCCGTATTACTGAAGGCGTAGGTAGAGGTGTTATTTTACACCCCTAGTTTACCATCTTTACGTCCTATTAAAGGGATGAGCCTGTTGCTGTTACCGGGGACATGGCCAGAGCACGTGATGCTACTGAGAATTCGGAAATATACTGTAAAACGTTTGCCCGACCCGGGAACGTTTACACTATCCACTGGACCACGGCAGTCGTGAGCTCCATCCAAAATATGTTAAATATGTATCTTTTGTAGCCACTTCCATATCATCATCCTCCTAGCGTTATCCCAGTTTCAATCTGGGGTCCGCTTACTAGTCTAACCGGATTCGGCTGAACATTAGCTTTTCCACAGAGCGACTGCCTGTCTGACCACCGCTACCTGAAGGGATAGCGATATTCCATGGTTTAGACTAGAAGGTACTGACGCCCTGTAACGACTGTCAAAGATCTTCATGACAACCGGGACCGACAGCTTAACGTGCGCTGCACGGGACAAGCTACAATTAATAATTAAATATGCACATAACTCCGAAAAGTCATTGGTGCGCGCCGTGGAATCGAACCCTCTGCATGGCAGTCTGTTGGTATCTCTACTCGGCTATCGTAGCCACTTCGATGTATAGACCAAATATTGTGAACAAGTCCAATTACTAGTCTAACCAAATTTGACAGAATGTTAGCTACTACTAGGCAGATCTCTTTTCTATTTTGGTATCGCTGTAAAAACCCTGCTGCTGGCTTCTCTTCGCCTATTGTTGAAGAGACGTTTGGGTTTACTAACACCACCGTAGTGTCCTCGACTTCCGTCGCAGCGACCCAAGCGCGATTGATAGACAAGCTACACCCAAAAGTATTGGACGCAAGAATCTGAAGTTTGGGTGACATGTTCCTTTGGTTCCGTAGGGGTGCACTAAGAGGGGATTTCCCGAAATACCTAAGAGATCGGGCAGAGAATGTTAATTAATGTCACCGGAAAATAACAAGAACCGTAAATTTATACATTTCCTAGGCAATTTATAAACTTTCTTAGGATTCTAAATGAAAGATAAATTGAATTATTTTACGCCCATGTTTTCTAAAATTGATAAACTTACCGAATTCATTCGCAAAATAATACGTAAGCAATAACCGAAGGCCATGTGCGATCTGATTGGTTGAATAATTCACGTGTTCCATTTCTTCCTCGCCTTGCGTAAAATTAAAAGCTCTGCTGTGATTGGTCGCACCGTGTAGAATCTTACGAATGGATTAAATAAACGTAAATTTATCAATTTACGATGTCTCGTCGTAAATTGATAAATTTACGGAAATGTTTGCGTAAAGTAATGCAATTTATCTGTCGTTTAGAATCCTACAAAAATGTATAAATTTTCAGTTGTTATTATTTTCCGGTGACATATTCACAGCTTTTGTCTACGGGATCGCCTCACATTTGGTTGGTTACTCCGACTCATTATACTAAAGCTATGTGTTTGGTTGCAGTTCCCCGTCCCGCAGCGGCGGCGGCGGCGGTGGTAGCGGCGGCGGAGGCTCGCGCGACGACGCCGTGTCGGCCATGTCGGCGCTCTTCGCCGCCAGGTTCCCGGCCGCACAGCGCGCTATGGACGACAAGTATGAACCATCATCATTCATAGATACGAGATGACAGAGTCGAGAACAATGTCTTTTATGAGAACGAAATTAAGATGCTATATCAACAAATATGAACAATCATCATACAGCCTTCTGTAGTCTACTCGACAGTGAACTTGCCCTTTACTTCAATAGCATAGTAACTTTTGAGGGACATTACCAAGTTTTGGCGTACTATACCACGCTTGCCAGACTAGTACGTATAGGATTTGATCAGACTCCCAGCGGCAGAGCGCGTTATGGACTAGTATGAATATACACTCAACTGAAACTACGAGAAGGTCCGCAGGAGAACCAAAGTTGCCGGCATAGTTCTACGAACAATCAAGCTGAAGTGGCGGTGGACGGGCTAGGGATATTAGGCATGAGACCGATATATCAAAACGAATCTGAAATCCGATTGCAGACAGAAATCGTATCGTATCGATATTCCAATGTGAAAAAACCGATTTTAGAAAACGTAAAACAATACCACGATAACGCAAACTACACAAATCCGAACCAAACGGTGCAAGCGCAACCAAACTACAAAGTAAATCTAAAGCTTACGTTTCCAATAGTTTTCATATTCATTCGTTCTCTTCCACACTACTAAACGACTAGTTAGAACGAGAGAGAGCGAATTTCATTTCCTTTTCTTCTAACTTAGTGATCCGTTGAAAGAGCGAAAGAGATGAAGCGAATTGCTTTGCGACGAGCGAATCGTTTTGGATTTTGGCGGTTTTATGAATTGCGGATTGAATAGAAAAAATAAAACTAAATATCGAGGCGATAATATCTAATTCAGATTGCAACTATTTAATGTTTATTTTGAAAATTGCACATATTTATTAGGAATTTATGTTTGGAGAGTTTTATTTGACTTGATTGGTCTCATGCCTTAAATACAAAAAGATTTCGATTGTTTACGTTTGTCGTACGCTACGCTCCAACATTCGCTACTGAAATCGATTTCTAAAATCGGTTTTTGAAATCTATTTCAAAATCTGAAATCGGATTTTTATCGGTTTGCGTAAAAATCCGAAAACGCCCATGCCTAGGGCATATAGCTCGAAGAACCCATGGTCATTGGCGCAAGAAGGTTCATTTTTCATGTCTAGGGCATATAGCTCGAAGAACCCATGGTCATTGGCGCAAGAAGGTTCATTTTTTTGCTTCTCCAAGTGATTGTGTGGCCAACTCTGGTGTCGGCATTTATAGCTAGCCCATAAGCCCGCGATAAGGCCATAGCCACAATTAGCATTATGTCCTGGGACTAAAAACTGGACAGCTTCAATTTTCTTATTAGTAAAATTTTACTGTATGGTCGTACCCTTACATCACTTTACATGTCAAAATGAAGGGTAGAAAATTAAGCATCAACGTTTTTTGATTTCAGATTGAGAGGGCTTATTGACGAGTTGACGGAACTGGACAAAAAGCCTGATCGACCGCCCATAGAGAGATTCGTCCAGAGACAGGTAAATATAGAATTTACAAAAAGATATAGGTACAGAATGATCTACAACGGCCATTAGTCATGGAATTGCGTCTTGACAGGGCAATAATTTTAGTTCGTTTAATTATTGTAGGTTTTGAAATATTAGTAAATCTGTATATATAAAATCCTTGCGTTACTGACTGACTGACAGACAAGCTACAGCCGAAACTATTAGGCGCAGAACACTGAAATTTGGCATGTATGTTCCTTGGAGACCGTAGGGGTGCATTAAGAAGGGATTTCCCAAAATTCTCACGGGATCAGGCAAAAAGAGATATCGTGCGGGCGTAGCTGCGGGCGTCCTCTAGTATATAATAATATTAATAAACAGAAGAGCATGCATGAGAAACTTGATGGGAGTGAATGAAGCAAGAGAAGTATGTCAGGATCGTTGCAAATGGCGTTCCGTAGTCTCTGCCTACCCCTCCGGGAACCAGGCGTGAGTCTATGTATGTATGTTGAAATATTATTCGCCGGGCTCCATCATTGGCATGATGATTATAACGATAATGGTGTGAATGTTGCAGGTACTGGAGATGGCTCGCGACTGCCTGCACAAGTCTGAGTCGAAGCAAGTCACCAGCACATACTTCTACGACATGGCCGACAGTCTCGATAGGCTATTGGCTGAGGTAAATATGATGATGATGTCCTCCCAGACGTATCCGTCGACGGCGACACCCTGTTAATTTTCGGAAATCTGAGTTCTTGCATGTGCCCGTAAGTGACTTGCAAAACCACCCTTTGTTTTAAAGGTACGGTCGCAAGAAGCGCAGTAGAGGTCCCCTTGCGCATTATAGGCATAGGTGTAAGAGGGTCTGGGAAGATTCTTTCTATGTTGGCGTTTGGCCTCAAGATCTTTTAGACGGTTGCGCTCAAAGTTTTGTGTGCCCTCGCGAATAGCTTTTCGCCACTCTGATCTATTCGTGGCTTGCTTTGCCCACATATGAGGAGACATACCGGTTGCTGATAAATGTCGCTTAAGAACATCCTTGTAGCGCAGATACTGTCCTCCAGCTCGGCGTTTACCCGAAGAAATCTCCGAGTAAAATATAGCTTTTGGCAATCTCGAGGACTCCATGCGCACAAGGTGTCCGCACCAGCGCAGTTGTCTTCCCATTAGGAGACTCTCCATGCCAACCATGCCCGTCCGACGTAAAACCTTCGTGTTAGGAACCCGATCCTGCCATTTTATGTTAAGAATGCATCGGAGACATTTAAGGTGAAAGGTGTCCAGGCGTCTAATATCGCCTTTATAAAGGCACCAAGTTTCCGATGCTACAGAAGCAGTGGTAATATAACAGCTCGATATACAGCTACCTTAGTATGCAATCTGAGATCATGGGATTCCCAAACACGACGGCTAAGTCCTCCAAATGCTGCCGCAGCCTAGCAGCCAGCCCGAGGTAAATATATTATTTTATGATGACTATATTATTATGTAATATGCTGCTTACTGGTAAGAGTGGTAAGCTGTTGTAGTAGTAAATAAGATGAAGAAGAAATAAATTATGGAACTATTCCAAGCTGTCGTTCGAATAAAGCGGATCGCCGACCGGACGTCCTCACCGACTTCGACTATCTAGCATCGAAGAGTGCGTCAAACAAATACGATGTTGAATTTTCCGTCTCTTCGCAAAGATACTATTCGTTAATTTATTTTTCTTAGCTGCCTCTTAGGACACCTAACGAACGAAATGGGGTAGTGACTAGTGACACTTTATATTCTTTTATTTTGTTTGTCGCGGAGAATAGTCTTCGTTTCTTCCTACACTTACCTAGTAGAGAAAAAAATAATATAATAGAAATAACAGGGTGCAAGCTTTGGAGTCCGAATTACCTAATTTTAAAGAGTTTATCAATAGGCTTAATGAGTATTTTTTATTTTTACTATTTTTTTTTAATTCTTTTAAATTCTTTTGTCATTATAATATGATTGATCTTTTATCTTTATCTTCACAGACGCGAGAGAAATCAACGGACGCGGGCAACCAAGTGGCGCCTTTAGTGACGCGGCTGATCCTGGCGATGGCGCGACCGGCGCGACTGCTGGAGTGTCTCGAGTTCGATCCCGAGCGGTTCTACCGCCTGCTGGAGGCCGCCGAGGGACACGCTAGGCATTTACAGGTGTGATGATGTAAAAGAAACAAAAAAAAAATAGTTTATTTTAGTTTTGAATGTAGAGAAAGCGCGTGAGGTTTGTAAGGATAGATGCAAGTAGCGTTCCGTTGTCTCTGCCTACCTCGACGGGAAAAAGGCGTGAGTATATGTATGTATGTATTTTACTCTAAACTTACATATATGTCCGTGTGGTGACGGATTAAGAATACGCATTGTCACCACCCCATATCATCCCATGGGTATCGTAAGAGCCGAACACTGTAACAGAAGGAAAACTTGATACAAACCCTATACCAACCCGTTTGGCCGGCGCGGCGTGGTATAGTAGGCCAATTCCTCCTTTCAAAGGAGAGGCGTAGTCCAGCAGTGGACTGGATGGACTGGACTAAAGGCTGATGATGATGACATATATGTACATCACGCATTAACTACGGAAAGTGATAAAAATATAGCATCGTCATAACTAAGCTTTACATTGCAGATTAAAAAGACGGCTATGCCGCAGTGCACTTTTTCAGATGCTTTGCAAATGTGATATATTTGCCTCATTTTCAGGCAGATCACACGAGCTGTTAATGTCTCAAGCTAATATGAGTTTAATGCCTCAGGGTATAGGGACGGATATCTCGCAGCACCCAATCTTTTCCACATTTTCGGACACTAGTAGTCATGATGAAATGCGTCAATCTGAGCTTTGTTGTATAACAACGGATATCCCGCAGCTCACGATCTCCTCAACCATTAAGGCACTACACGAATCACAGTGTCAAATTACAAAAGTGTTAAGTTAATGTAAACCTTATGTTGTATATTATAACAATAGATATCCCGCAGCACACAATCTTTTGTATATCGACATGTTATGCTAATATAAGGTTTACGGCTCAGGGTATAACGACGGATATCCCGCAGTACATCATCCACAAGCTGGGCCTGTCGCGCGACCCGCTGGCAGAACTGCACGCGCCGCCGCCGCCGCCCCCGCCCCCGCAACAGAACGCATCTCCTTCCAAGTAAGTTCTACTTATCTATACTAATATAATAAAGCGGAAGAGTTTGTTTGTTTGTTTGTTTGTTTGAACGCGCTAATCTCAGGAACTACCGGTCGGATCTGAAAAATTCTTTTTGTATACGATAGCCCAGTTATTCCGGAAGGCTATAGGGTATATATCATAACGCTTCGACCCTTTGGGGCCGGGCAAAAGGCTAAAAAGGCTAAAACATAATGTCGGCTTATCTCAGGAACTAGCAGTCGGATTTTAAAAATTGTTATTGCCTATGATAGCCCAATTATTCCGAAAGGCTATAGGCTATATAAAATTACGCCACAACTTTTAGGGGCCGGACAAAAATAATAAAATGGTCAAACGAGAAGGGGGAGGGTTGGGTCAAAGGCAAAAAAAGGCTAAACGAATAGGATACAATCTATATGGGTATCGTTTTCGAGATTTTCGGGACGCTGATTAATAATATGAAATTTATTTAGTGATCCAAGATGGCGGACGGGAAATCAAAGATGGCGGATGAGAAAATTTTAAATATCAATATGGGTATCGCCTTCGATATTTTAAAGGGTGGAGAATCGAAATACAACATCTATTTCGTGATCAAAGATGGCGGATGGGCAATCAAAGATGGCGGATGGGAAAATTTAAAAAAATCAGTATTGGTATCGTCTCCGATGTTTAAAGGGATGGGGAATCCAAATACAACATCTATTTCGTGTTTCAAGATGGCGGATGGGAAATGAAAAATGGCGGATGGGAAAAATTTTAAAAATCAATATGGGTATCGTCTCTGATGATTTAAGGGATGGTGAATCCAAATACAACATCTATTTCGTGATCAAAGATGGTGGATAGGAAATCAAAGATGGCGGATGGGATTTTTTTTAAAGTCGATATGGGTATCGTCGCCGATATTTAAAGGGATGGGGAATCCAAATCTGACATCTATTTTGTGATCAAAGATGGCGGATGAGAAATCAAAGATGGCGGATGAGAAAGTTTAAAAAAATCAATATGGTTATCGTCTCCGATGTTTTAAGGGATGGCGAATCTAAATACAACATCTATTTAGTGATCAAAGATGGCGGATAGGAAATCAAAGATGGCGGACGGGACTTTTTTAAAGTCGATATGGGTATCGTCTCCGATATTTTAAGGAATGGGGAATTCAAAAACACCATCTATTTTGTGATCAAAGATGGCGGATGGGATTTTTTTTTTAAATCAATATGGGTATCGTTTCCGATGTTTGAAGGTATGGGGGATCCAAATACAACATCTATTTCGTGATTCAAAATGGCGGATGGGAAATCAAAGATGGCGGATGGGAAAAATTTAAAAAAAAATAATATGGGTATCGTCTCTGATGATTTAAGGGATGGTGAATCCAAATACAACATCTATTTCGTGATCAAAGAAGGCGGATAGGAAATCAAAGATGGCGGACGAAATTTTTTTTTAAGTCGATATGGGTATCGTCTCCGATATTTTAAGGAATGGGGAATTCAATATTATATAAAAATCTATGTTTGTTTTTGCATCATTCATATACTCTGAAATGAAAAGAGATTAAGCGCTCAGTCAATGGTAACTTTGGAAAAGGGGCATGGAAAAAAGGGAATTAAATAAAAACTCTTAAAAAGGCGATACGGAGTTCGCTGGGTCAGCTAGTATCGAAATAAAATAATACCGCGCTTGACTAATATACTTATCATCCTCCTAGCGTTATCCCAGTAGTTCCTGAGAGTAACGCGTTTAAGCAAATAAACTCTTCAGCTTTATACAAGATGTCACAAGACCCATCACCAAGCCGAAGTCTTCTACTTGTGGACATTATGCCAAGTCATAATAACCAAAAATAATACCTGGGAAACGGTTTTTTTTTTAAGTTTTCACGTTTTTAAACCGCAATTAAAAGCGAGCGCGTGCAATGCTCGAAATACCTACTTTTCCATGGGGTTATAGGGCATCTAAAGAACATATTGGCGGAATAAATGCATCGATTTTGTACCTAATCAGAAAAAATTCCACACTAACTTTGAGCCTCAATATTTCCTGAACCAGTAATTTTCCAGGTATAGTGCCGAAGTAAACAATGTTCGTAGTGATTGGTACAACATGGGATTTCAATTTTCGTTAAAGGCCTTTTTACCCGACTGCGCGACGCAAAGGAGGGTAATGTGTTTATCAGTCTATGTATGTATGTATGTATGTATGTATGTATGTTTGTTTCTATGTGGCTTTCTAGAGACCAAATGCGTAGGCCGATTTTGATGATTCTTACGTCAATCGATTCGTCTTAACCTTGCGAGTGTCACTAAAGACATGACAGTAATCAAAATTCACCACAGCAACAACCACACGCCATATTGTCAAAATGAAAAAAGTAAAAGTCGATGAACTATGTCAAGTGGGGTGTCGTTGAATAGGTATTTTAAAATCATTATGAGGTTCCTTTTATCACTTTTCATTTTAAATAATAGTTTAGGATATATAACGATTTAAAGTAGTTTAACAAAACAATAATTCTCGCTAATTTTCTTACTCATTGATTTAAGTTTTTATTTCACGTATAAACGATATACAAACAAAAAAAACATTGAATCAATGAATAGTAACTAAAAAGTATAAAATAAAAAAAATAATTTAAAGAAAAACAAAAAACCCGACTGCCTAAAAACCAATTTAAAAAAATACGTGAAAAATTTACTGAAAAATAAACTAAAAAGAAAGAAACAAGCCCAGTAGTTTAGAATTCAACAGAACGACTCACAGTCGGGGCCCCTTGGAAAGATTTGATTGGTAAAATTTGAATGGGCCCCGACTGTGAGTCGTTCTGTTGAATTCTAAACTACTGGGCTTGTTTCTTTCTTTTTAGTTTATTTTTCAGTAAATTTTTCACGTATTTTTTTAAATTGGTTTTTAGGCAGTCGGGTTTTTTGTTTTTCTTTAAATTATTTTTTTTTTACACCCTGTATATTAGTATTAGATTTAGACTAGTGTCAGCTTATTCAGAGGCACTGACTTCCTTAATGATTGTCAAACACGAGGCACGGACCTATCGACTAAACCTGACACTTTCCACTGGACGACGGAGGTAGGAAATCTAACTGTGTTTATTGTATTTGTTCCCAGGAGCAGAGGTCGTCAATCCCCCCCATCAGGACAAGGGGGCGCCCCTCCCTCAGAGAACGACTACCAGGTCATCAAGCTCATCTCTAACGGCGCCTACGGAGCCGTGTATCTTGTTAAACACAAACAGACTCGGCAGAGGTGAGGAATATACTGAATATTATTTATCTTTGAGTAAATTAATCAGTTTTTTTTTCATGAATGTTTAGGATTGGACTACTGTATGTATGAAACCAAATGGTATAATATACAGCAAACTGATATACATTTTAGGCGGAGATTATAACGTAAATGCTCTGGAAACCTCAAATAATACTTTAGAATTAATAAACACCATGAAAAGCTATAATTTCCACCAATGCATTCAAGAACCTACACGAGTAACTAATACAAGTGCCACGTGTATAGATTTAATATTTATAAATTTTAAAATACAAGATTTTTCTGCCATCGTTAACGATTACGGACTATCTGATCATAAAGGTATTATTTTAACGGTCCCAAAGACAACAAGCATAAAAGAACGACAAACTTGGTTTACGAAAAAACGAATTTTCAATGAAAAAAATACCACTAATTTTAAGGCAGAAATAGCAAAAATAGATTGGAACTCTGTTATCTCAAATGATCAGAACGTAAATTCCAATTATGAATCATTCCACAAAATAATCAACACTATACTAAACACTTGCATCCCCAAAATCCATGTTAAACTAAAAAACAAAGTAAAGAAATCGTGGCTTACCGCAGGCTTAAAAATCTCTTGCAAGCACAAACGTATGCTGAAAACTTTCATTTCTGTTAACAATGACCCTACGTTAATAAAATATTATAAGAAATATGAAAAGCTACTCAAAAGGACAGTTTCACAGTCAAAAAGATTACAGTATATCCAGAGAATTAATAAAAGCGAAAACATTTCAAAAACCATGTGGCAAATAATAAAAGAACGCACCAACAAAACCTCAAAAAGAACTAAATCAAACATAAAATTGACTTTACATAAGAAAACAACAGAAAATCCTAACATTGTAGCAAACATCTTCAATGATTTCTTTATCTCAGTAGGAGGCGAGCCTGGCAGGCAGTCGGGTCGTGCAGTGATAAATCGCGCTGAAAACTCTATCTTTATTCAACCCGTCGATCCACGCGAGATTTATACAATAATAAAAAACTTAAAAAGTTCGTCGTAACCGAAACTGCGTTAGTTTCGGTTACGACGAACTCCCGCCCACACTAATTAAGAAATGTGCTATAGAATTCGCAATACCACTTACTCTTCTTATTAACCAGTCCTTTCCAGAAGGAATTGTGCCGGATCAACTTAAAATCTCTGTTATCAAACCTATACACAAGAAGGGGCTCCACACTGACTGCACAAATTACCGCCCAATATCGCTATTGCCTACATTCTCTAAGATCTTTGAGACTGCCATGACAACACGGTTATATTCATATTGTGAGAACTTTAATATATTCCATGACAGCCAAAATGGATTCAGAAGAAATAGATCCACTACAAAAGCAGTTTACACTTATATACAACAAACTTTAAATATTATTAATGACAGGAAATATGCAATAGGAATACTTCTGGATATGAGCAAGGCATATGATCGGGTCCAATACAACATATTATTAAGAAAATTGGATGGAATCGGTATACGAGGTACTACTCTAGATTGGTTTACATCTTATCTAAACAATCGAACACAGTATGTCGAAATAGAACATCACAACTACGACACTGGCGAAATTTCAAACGTTAAGTCCAGAAAATCAAAAATAGAAAATTCGATCCCTCAAGGTAGCGTACTCGGATGCATTTTATTCTTGATTTACATCAATGACTTGCCTAAAGTAATTAATACTGTAAGCGTCCTTTTTGCAGATGACATTTCTCTAGTATTTCCATGCAGTAACATAGACGAACTACATAACCGTATAACTCATATTTTATCTGATATATCAACTTGGCTAACAGAACATAACTTAGAACTAAATATCTCAAAAACTAAACTCATGCAATTTAAACCCTACCAGAAACGTGCTATAACCATGGAAAATATATTATTTAATAACAATAAACTTGAATGCGTAGACAATTTCAAATTACTAGGCCTACATATTGATTCACATCTAAATTGGAAATCTCATATACAAAACATCACTAGCAAATTATCATCATTTACATACGGTCTATATGAGTTAAAAAGAACTTCTGATATGGTACGGAGTTATATTATGGGGCAATAGTGTAGACGCGGATAAGCTTTTCAAACTCCAAAAGCGATGTATTAGGATTCTTGCAAATATAGATGGAATGGAAAGTTGCAGAAAACATTTTACGGAGCAAGGCATTCTAACACTTATATCAATATATATATTAGAAATATGCATATTTGTTAGGAAGCATATGTCCCTGTTTACTTTAAATAAAGACCATTTCACCCAATCCCGTAACCTTAGACACCAAAATAGACTAGCATTACCAACATCTAGCCTGTCAATATTTCACTCAGGACCGTATGTTATGTCGATCAAAATATACAATAAAATACCGCAAGAAATAAAATACTCCAAAGATAACAACATATTCAAAAATAAACTTCAAAAATATCTATTAAAAAAATGCTTCTGCACACTGCAAGAGTTTTTTGACGAAAATACTTACAGGAAGCAATACCTCTTAGCATAAGACAATAGGTACAATGTACTGAATAATTATATTAGCTAACTTCAACAACATTATAAAATAAAGTTGTCAAGATATATTACTTATATATATAACTAGTTATAGATACCTACGTATACCAACGTAAATTTGCTGTGCCCTAACAGGGTTGCATGTTGATTCTAAATTTATTATTAATTTAAGATCTTTGTATTTACACATGAAAGCAATAAACATGTTGAGTTTGAGTTTGAGTTATTATTTATTTATACACTCACATCTGTATCCGGGAAGGGGTAGGCAGAGGTGTAATATTACACCCACATTTCGCCATATTATGAACTAGTGGATGCCCGCGGTTACACCCGCGTTATTTAAGGCTACTGCTCCGCTCCCGTCGCTCATATGGTGATGTTATATAGCCTATAGCCTTCTTCGATAAATGGGCTATCTAACACTGAAAGAATTTTTCAAATCGGACAAGTAGTTCCTGAGATTAGCGCGTTCAAACAAACTCTTCAGCTTTATATATTAGTTTAAGATTTTAGGTCTCACGTAATAGGGGCGAGTCTATTGCAGCTACCGGGCGCATTACCAGGGTCCGTCCTGCTATTAAGAATTCTGAAAATCTTTGCCCAACCCGGGAATCGATCCCGAAATTTTTAATTTACCACAGTAAGATTTTTTGTTGACATTGGCCACACTAGTAAGCCATCTCATCATGTAACTCTGACGTAATAGTCTACTAACAAAAAATCCCTCGCTGTCCGCAACATCCCGTTAGCGGCATTGTCATGCGAATCGAGGCTAGTATATGTTACCGCGATCCCGTCCGGCTCATAATAAGACTGTTTTCGGAAACTATAGATTTTGCCCATATTTTGCTCTGTTTTTTTTTATTATTTAGATAAACATATGATTTTTATTATATGTTCAGGTATGCGATGAAGAAGATAAGTAAAAACAACTTAATACTGAGGAACCAAGTGGAGCAGGCGTTTGCGGAGAGAGACATTCTGAGCTTCGCAGATAATCCTTTTGTGGTGAGTTTATGTTTTATATTTACTCTTTTCTTAGATTACAATTATACGGGATTAATTTAGTGTACTGTTTTGTAGTTTGAAATACAATATAACGTTTTGAGTGGGATGTTTGAGATGTTTCAAAGTTGATGAGTATGTTGCTTTTCTGCAGTTTATTTTAATTTTATACCTAAGCAGTGTGTCATCGTCAGTGCTGTATACAACCTGTCTCACTTCAGGTGGAGTAACAGTAGCTGATGTATTTTCCGATTGACGATTAGCGTCGGTAAAATATGTGAAAATAAATATGTTTCGTTATTGTTAGGAGAGTTCAGGCTTTTTAATATTTGTTCTCATATAGGAAAATTTAGCAATTTTTTTATATTATTTCTCTTTTAGGTGACGATGTACTGCTCGTTCGAGACGAAGCGCCACCTGTGCCTGATCCTGGAGTTCGTGGAGGGCGGCGACTGCGCCACTCTCCTGCGGACCGGGCCCCTCCCGCCAGACATGGCGCGACACTACTTCGCGGAGGCCGTGCTAGCTGTGGAGTACCTGCACTCGTATGGCATCGTGCACAGGGACCTTAAACCTGATAAGTAAGCACACACATATCGTATTGTAGCCACCAGAAATATTGTATTGTAGTGACACGGACGCGAAGACGACAACTACCATCACAACGCCATCTAACCAATGACGACAGAACTACCACGACATCACTCCACCTATCGAAGACGACGCGCCAAATTCAAAAATCCTGAATCGCGCAAGCAACTTTCACGCACCAAGTGGCATATAATTATGTAACTTCTCAAATACGTCCGTCGGACAGCTGTCCACCAGGCACGAGCATCTAGCCTGGTTACAGGTCCTTCCTGTAGTTGGAGGAACTCCACACCTTTCTTCCTCCACAGTATCAATACACAAAACCAAGCAACAGTCTACTCGTCTTGCACGTCATAGTAAGTGGTACTAAGTCGGTGAGCCGAGACCTTAAGCCTGACAAGTGAGCACCAACCTACTAAATTAATATTCTTTTCGGCAAAAAAACTGTCTACCTCCGTGGTCCAGTGCATAGCGCGTCTGTTGGTCGGAGGTTCTGGGTTCAATTCCCGGGTCAGGCTATAGTGTTACTGCGCTTTTCTGAATTCTCAGTAGCAGTACGGAGTCTGGTGATGTGCCCGATAACGGCAATAGGCTCGGCCCTTATTACGTGGGATCTACAAATTCATAACATGATATAAAGTAGTTGCCAGACTCAATGCTGCTACTGGGAATTCAGAAAAACTTTGTAAGACTTTTCTCTACCCGGGACCTCCTGATTAACAGGCGCTATTCACGAAGGCAGTCTTCTGCTAAGTTCCCCTGATATATGTATATCCAGAGCTGTACCGTTGTAGGTCTTTTGTTATAATAATAATTTTCTCTATTACAGCCTCGTTGGTCTCGAGGCATAAATGTGCACGTGGGATTGGGAGGTCTCGGGTTCGATTCCCGGGTCGGGCAAAGTGTTACTTACTGGGTTTTCCGTTAGGAAATTCTCAGTAGCAGCTCGGAGTCTGGTAATGTGCCCGGTACGGCAATAGGCTCGCCCCCTATTACGTGGGACCTACAAATGCATGGTGAAATGTGGGTGTAATATTACACCTCTGCCTACCCCTTCGGGGATACAGGCGTGAGTCTATAAATAAAAATAAAATAAAAGAAAATAATAATTTCCTTGTTTGTTACAGCTTGCTGATCACGGCGACTGGCCACATAAAACTGACTGACTTTGGACTCAGCAAGATGGGACTGATGTCCTGTAAGTAAAATGTGTCAATATCATCCTCCTGTCCAGAATCTCATTAAGTTGAGATCGGTGCAGTATGTCCGTTGCTTCCATACTTCTCTGTCACTCGTCATCCCGTCATTTATTCCTTTCTCTTTGATGTCAATCCTCACACTGTCCATCCATATTTTCTTCATTACATGCCCTTTACTTTCATATTCATCACTTGTTTATCTATACAACGTGTAACGGAAATAACGCACATCCTCAGACACCCCAATTATAATACCTTGTTACAATCATAGTGCATGCCATGAAATATTTGTTTTTATTTCCTTAAATATTGACTAACATTAAAAGTGAAAATCGTGGTCACTGTAAATCTGCGCACGCACACAAACGAAACGGTTGCTATGGTAATGGTAAACAAACAACAGCGATCTGATAGGAACGAAATACGAAATACTGTAACAAAATGTTTGAAATTCAGTCTGTAAACCACACTCTGATAGGGTGGGTTTACAAAAATGATGTTTGAATAATTTGTCGGCCACTGTTGATATTACCAAAGATATAATGAGTATTTATTTTCATCACACTTTTAGGCTTTGGAGTGCACAGTCGAATTATTTATTGTTTGTTATTAATATGCACGATCTATTATTTCTTAATATCGTAAGTGACTATCTTAACTTAATCATACCTAGTTAGCATTATTGAAAGATAAAGTAAAATAATATCAATGAGAGAATCAAACAAGAACGGCGTGTTTTAAAGTTGTGAATCTAAAAAGTTACAATAATAGAATAATCAAGTAATCTTAAATCACATTTCTTTAGCCCACTTATCACTTCACAGTTTCCTCCCAAATCACATCTTTTCACTGTTTCAAAAGCAGCTAGTATCTCAATTAATTAACTACTCGGCACTTGTTCTCTCGTCACAATAAACTAGTGATTTAATAATTCTCCACATTGAGAAAGTCTAGGGGTGTCAAGTCAACATCAAGATGATGTCGAACATTCCACACCGGCACCGTCTTGTTGATAATAATTATTTAATTATACACATTTTGTAAACAAGTGAACTTTAAAAAAAAAGTTTTCACAACACACCACTCACTGATAGATCGATATTCCCGGTTGTACTTGTCATAACATGTCTAAGCGCATCGTCGCCACTATCGCCAGCGCTTGTCATTGGCCAGCGCGAGCGAGACATTATGTCTCGCTCCTTCCCGTAGTTTATTACATTCGTTAGCGAAAGATAGGTGATCGACATTTTCTTCGATCGATATTGTCTTTTGTCGTCTATTCTCAATTCTGTTGTATTAATGTGTGCGTTCGTGTAAGTCAACGTAGAACCATATTTTTACAAAGGCTTTATAAAAAAGCGGTTCTGCTTAGACTTAAGGTTTATTTTCGAATAGCTCAAATTTTTAAAGAAATTAGTTTAAAATAAACAATAATAATATTAAAAATGACGGAAATGGATCCAGTAGCCGATTCTGTACAAAGTAGTTTCAGGATGTGCATTAAACATGTTACATGTTGTATACAAAACATCTCTTCACATAACATGTCTATATCAAGCCAAACGACTTCAATACTAAACATGGGTGTTTTTAAATGCATTCATTTTTATTATCAGTTTAAGTTTTTAAATATTATTTTATGCTATCATACTTGTTCGCCTCCTATATCATGAAAAAAGAAGGTTTTTAAAAGGTTCTGTTGTGTATGACAGTGGCTACAAACTTGTACGAGGAGTACGCGGACCGCGAAGCGCGCCAGTTCTCCGACAAGCAAGTGTGCGGCACGCCGGAGTACATCGCGCCTGAAGTCATACTTAGACAGGTCGGTACATAATCTTAATAAATAAAATCATTGCGTTACTGACTGACTGACAGACACGCTACAGCCGAAACTATTGGGCGCAGGAAGCTGAAATTTGGCTTGTATGTTCCTTGGGGACCGTAGGGGTGCACTAAGAAGGGATTTTCCGAAATTCCCACGGGATCGGCCAAGCCGGGTAAATTTAGAAAAAATGCAGGCGTAGCTGCTGGCGTCCTCTAGTCATGTAAATGAGTTGTTAAGTAACATGAAGTACTAGTTGAGCCCACAGTTACACCCGGGCTCACTAGTTCCCAAACGTGCTAACACATCAAACAAAAATTCGAATCTTGAGACTCACTTCTTAGCTTGTTTGTTTGTAAAAAAGCAGGACAGGTTAGAAGTACCCTGAACAGAAGAGCATGCATGTGGAATCTGATGGGAGGGAATGAAGCAAGAGAGATATGTCAGGATCAGGGCCACGCCGACCCAATCCTGCGCCTGTGTGCGAAATCTATAAAGCGCCTTTTTGTCGACCTTTTTCGAAAATAATTTTAATAATTAACGAGTATCCCGGCGCGCGGCGCCCCTATTACCCAGGCGCCTGTGTGCGCCGCGCACATTGCACATAGGGACGGCTCGGCCCTGGGGGCTTATTCACTATGACCATTTTGAAGTCTTAACGTGTTTTAACGTGCTAGTTACCCACGTCGGCACGTTATTGGCTAAAGCTGCGCGTCCACTGGATCGGAATCGGAGCGTACGGAGCGGACGGAGCGTCGTCATTTACAAAATGCCGATGGGGTGCGTCTACTGCATTCGGATTCAGCATCGGCAATTTAGGTATTTTTAAAGCAACTGTCATCGCTTGTTAACGTTCATTTGCATTATGGAGGATAGTGACGAGGATATTGTTGTAATTAGCTGTATTTTATCAGAACACGAAGAGAGAAAGAAGAGGAAACGAAAGATATGGATTCATAATGTAAACTCAAAAAGATTAATTTTCGAAGAATATCATACATTATTATTCTGATTTATTAGAAGATGTAAATAGATTTTTTGGGTACATTCATATGACTCTACTAAAGTAATTAAAACATCGTCGTTCATCGTGAATAAGTATTTTTGCCTACAGTTTAACGTCGCATACACGTCAGAACTTGAAACGCTCGGAATCCGAATGATGCGTTCACTGCGGATGACGTCATCAGCACAAATACCGGTCTCAGGCGCAGAAATGCCGATCCAGTGCACGCAGTTTAATAGAAATTAATACAAAGCAACAAATCCTTCCGCTCCGTACGCTCCGATTCCGATCCAGTGGACGCGCAGCTTTAAACGGTATTCACTATGCCAACTTCAAGTTTGACAAGCACGGTAGCGCACGTTTCGGAAACGGTTTTAGTTGTCAAAATTCCGTGAGCTAAGAGGTCACGTAACATGCACGTAACGCGTTTATTGTAAAACGATAGAGGATAAATAAGTACTAAGTTTATTTGTTTTATATTATTTTCAGTGTCCGTTAGTGGTTAAATGCTAAGTTTATTTGCTTTTTTATTTACTAGAGTCCGTGTCAAAGTTATTTAATTAAATATTATGTTTTATGAAAATTGATGTCTGTCGCTGGCGCCAGCGTCTCACTCGTCTTCGGATAAATAATAAATCCATTATGATTTATTAGATTCTGTTAGAATTGGGCTATTTGCTGCACTAACCGCACTTATATTTTTTTATATTGTAGCGCGACTGCAACTGTCATGTCTGTCATCAATGTCATCATTATGTTTTCGTTCAAAAATTGACTTAAGTACAAAAGATGAACTAAACTTTGTAGATCAATTTTTTATTTTGAGATTGTTCCAGGCGAAATTGAACTAAAATAATATAATTTAAGTTTTATTAGCCTTTTCTATTTGTACTGTAGCTTTTAGTGAAAATTACAAGTTAGTAAAATAATATTTATAAAATCGAAATTGAGCCGGCAAACCGGCATTAAGATTTATGAACGAATGTTGTGAAATTGATAACTAGGCATAGACAAGCTGTCGTATGGCATACTAAATACAATATTTTGATTGTCGTGGTACGTCACGTTACTGAAATACGTTTACGTCTAGTGCACGTCACGACGACACACGTCTTTAACATGGTATTTCAGTGGTCATAGTGAATAAGCCTCCTGGTCAGGATCGTTGCGGCGTTCCGTAGTCTCTGCCTACCCCCCCGGGAAACAGGCGTGCGTTTATGTATGTATGGATGTATGTACTTCTTAGCTGTATTTTTTGACAAAAACGGGTATAAATGATGAAGATAAATGCGTAAAAAAAACTTCAGTCAGTCAGGGTCTTGCATTTCAGGACCCACTCGATATTCGCTCGCAACTCACTAGTGGGTCGCAACCCATAGTTTGAGAAATGCTGGTCTAGCTCATACTGAATTATTTTATTTTATTTATTTATAGTCTCACGCCTCTATCCGCAAAGGGGTAGGTAGAGGTGTAATATTACACCCACATTTCGCCATAAATATTTAGGTCCCAAGTAATAGGGGGCGATCCTATTGCCGTTATCGGGCACATCACCAGACTCCGTGCTGCTACTGAGAATTCGAAAAAACTTAGTAACACTTTTGCCCGACCCGGGAATTGAACCCAGGACCTCCGATCAGCAGTCGCATATGCTATCCACTGGACCACGGAGGCAGACGGCTCATACTGATATATGTATATTATGGATTAATATTGTGGTGCAGGGCTACGGCAAGCCGGTGGACTGGTGGTCGATGGGCATCATCTTGTACGAGTTCCTGGTGGGCTGCGTGCCCTTCTTCGGAGACACGCCTGAGGAGCTGTTCGCGCACACTGTCAATGGTGAGAAATTATTTCTGATCAATCAATCAGTCTATTGTAGTCCACTGCTGGACATAGGCCTCGGTCCTCTCATTTCCGCATCCGAGAAATTGTTTCTTTTAATTTTATTTGCATTCCTGTATACGATTTCCACCAGCTGGGTTGGGTTGGAGCTGGTTTTATACTGTGCTAAGAAAATTCAGGCTTCTATACCCTACATAAGATTCATATTTGCATGGCATTTACACTGCTTGGGATTTAGTTAGATCCGTCAGTCGTTGTAGATGCCATACAAGTAACTTAACTATTGTATATAAATTATTAAAAAAGCTATTTAAATAACAAATTCTTCTAATTTTTCGTTTAATAAAAAATATTTTAATAACTTTGAGAGAAGTGTGGTCTAAAAGAAGATGTAGTGACAAAGGTTGAAAAAGGAATGTTGCGTTGGTTTGGACATTTGGAACGGATGGATGAAAGAAGAAATACGAAAGGAGTGTATCGTGCGAGAATGAATGGAAATGTCGGTAGGGGACGCCCTAGGCGGACGTACGCCGACCAAATAGGTGACGTACTGAAAAAGGGCCAAATTAAAAGTACCCATAACCGACGCGCATGCATGATGAGGTTAATGAATGTCGACGAAGCGAAAGAAGTATGTTTGAACCGAAGCATGTGGCGTTCAATAGTCTCTGCCTACCCCAATGGGAGACAGGCGTGACGATATAGATAAATAGAACTTTTAAAACTGTTATATTTTTTATGGTTTAGACGACATCGAGTGGCCTTCGGAAGAAGACTTCCCCATAGCAGTGGAGGCTCGAGCCATTATCACTGAGCTGCTCGCGAGAAACCCTCGGGATCGGTTAGGCACTGGAGGAACTCATCAAGTCAAGGTACACTCCCATACTTATCATGGTTTTATTTGCCCCGTTGAATATGGCCCACTATTGCACTCGCGTTATATGCGATGTCTCGACATCAGCGTCACCAAGCGAGTCTAATTATAGCCTATAATTATAGTTGCCTCGTTGGTCTCGCGGCATAAATGTGCGCGTGGGATTGGGAGGTCTCGGGTTCGATTCCCGGGTCGGGCAAAGTGTTATTGGGCTTATCCGTTAGGAAATTCTCAGTAGCAGCACGGAGTCTGGTAATGTGCCCGATACGGCAATAGGCTCGCCCCCTATTACGTGGGACCTAAAAATTCATGGCGAAATGTGGGTGTAATATTACACCTCTGCCTACCCCTTCGGGGATGCAGAGGTGTAATATTACACCTCTGCCTACCCCTTCGGGGATGCAGGCGTGAGTCTATAAATAAAAAAAATAAAAATATTATAGTATTTTTTCATATTTATTTTATGTATTTCGTTGTACAGGACCACGTGTACTTCTACGGTTTGGACTGGAACAACCTTTTGCGGCGCAAGGCTGAGTTCATACCGCAGTTGGAGAACGATGAGGACACAAGCTATTTCGACAGTGAGTACTGGGGATTAAATGTTTTGGTTGCATAGTTGTTTGGTCATTTTCACACCTGTATGGTAAGGTTCTGTTAAATTTATGTAATGACTAGCCGACCCGGCAAACGTTGTTTTGCAAAATTTTTTTTTATTTTTTTTTGAAAAGTAGATGTTGGCCTATTCTCATAGATACCGGATAAGCACAAAAAAAATCATCAAAATCGGTCAAGCCGTTTCGGAGGAGTATGGGAACGAAAACTGTGACACGAGAATTTTATATATTAGATGAGCTGCGCACGTATAATGCAAACGCTGCGTGCACCTCGTATTGATGCTGTTCAAACTTCATAGGATCTTTCACATTTAATAGACAGTACTGTACGAGTATAATCACTCCTTTTAAAGGTTTCTTAGCTAGCGTTTCTAGCTTAGCGTTTCTAGCTTTTCGCACTTTACTAGGAGTAACGTCATATTTAGAAAAATAGACAGTAGAAAACAACTGAAACTAAAACCATAGACATATACAGAGTGTCACAAGACCCATCACCAAGCCGAAGTCTACTCGTTTTGCACATCATGCCAATTCATACTACGCGAAAATAATACCTGGGAAACGAAATATTTTTTTAAGCTTAAAAAATAGACACTTTATTAGCTGCAATGTATAGCGCGCGCTTGCGGTAAAAATTGGCGCGAGAAATGCATCGTACCTACGCCGGCCGTATCTACCTACACCGTGCGCCGCGGTCGACCTAAGGGCGGTTTCAGATTAGCGTATTTTTCTGCGCGCGTATACGGTCGTTTCAGTATACGCGCTTATACGCGCGCTACATTATGCGCTACAAATAACTGGACTCGCGTTAACGGACATATTTCGGTGTGTTCGCTCGAAACGGTAGTGATATCGTGTCAGTATAGCGCTTATACGAGCTTAGACGCGCGTCAATGCTCGTACGAGTTGCGCGTGTGCCAAAAGGCGCGCCTATACGCGCCTACCTGTGCTTCCAAAAAACAGCTTATGCACGCGTATAAAACTAGTTTGAAACCACCCTAACGGCGGCAGTTAATGATCACGTGGTCGCGCGGCCGAGGGGAATGAACAGCTGATTGCTAGTAGGCATACACTGCGTTTAGGGAACTTTAAATCCGTTTATTTTAGGGAAATATTGAAAATTTTGTTTATGTTTATTTGGAAGAAAGTTTACATTTATCATTCAAAACACGAATTTGAAATAATTAGAAAAAAAAATTCGTCACTTGGAGCCTCAGTACCTCCTGAACCAGTAATTTCATGGGGTTTCAGTATTCGTTTAGGGTCTTTTTACATCCTGTATAGGCCTTTCCTTTCAAAGGAGGATTGGCCTACTAAACCACGCCGGCTAAAAGGGTTGATATAGGGTTTGTATCAAGTTTTCCATCTCTTACAGTGCTGTTATCTGCATAATATGGTCACTCTGTCAGCTCTTACGACACCCATGGGATAATATGGGGTGGTGACATTCCGTATTCTTAATCCGTCACCACACGGTGAAAGAAACTTAACACCATTGTTATGTGAAGACCCAGGCCCGCCTGAAAAATAATCCTAGCTACGCAAATGACTAAATCTATCCCATCTGTTTGTCCAGCTCGTTGCGACCGCTACAACCACAGCGAGGTAGACACGGACGAGGCCGCGGAGCCACCCGAGCCCGCGGAGGAGGCCGGGGTGTTCGCCGCGTTCTCTAGTACCTCGCCCCAGTGGCGGCGCCACTACAACCACTCGTGTGTGGAGCATGACTCCAGGGTAAGTGTACCACCAGCACCAGTGTTAGCTGACCTCTGTTTGTATGAGCTAACAGTACAAAGATAGCTCAGCTTATGTTGGTTAGTTAGTGTACTACTGAGGAGGCCGGGGTGTTCGCCGCGTTCTCTAGCACCTCGCCCCAGTGGCGGCGCCACTACAACCACTCGTGTGTGGAGCATGACTCCAGGGTAAGTGTACCACCAGCACCAGTGTTAGCTGACCTCTGTTTGTATGAGCTAACAGTACAAAGATAGCTCAGCTTATGTTGGTTAGTTAGTGTACTACTGAGGAGGCCGGGGTGTTCGCCGCGTTCTCTAGCACCTCGCCCCAGTGGCGGCGCCACTACAACCACTCGTGTGTGGAGCATGACTCCAGGGTAAGTGTACCACCAGCACCAGTGTTAGCTGACCTCTGTTTGTATGAGCTAACAGTACAAAGATAGCTCAGCTTATGTTGGTTAGTTAGTGTACTACTGAGGAGGCCGGGGTGTTCGCCGCGTTCTCTAGCACCTCGCCCCAGTGGCGGCGCCACTACAACCACTCCGTGTGTGGAGCATGACTCCAGGGTAAGTGTACCACCAGCACCAGTGTTAGCTGACCTCTGTTTGTATGAGCTAACACTACAAAGATAGCTCAGCTTATGTTGGTTAGTTAGTGTACTACAGAGGAGGCCGGGGTGTTCGCCGCGTTCTCTAGCACCTCGCCCCAGTGGCGGCGCCACTACAACCACTCGTGTGTGGAGCATGACTCCAGGGTAAGTGTACCACCAGCACCAGTGTTAGCTGACCTCTGTTTGTATGAGCTAACAGTACAAAGATAGCTCAGCTTATGTTGGTTAGTTAGTGTACTACTGAGGAGGCCGGGGTGTTCGCCGCGTTCTCTAGCACCTCGCCCCAGTGGCGGCGCCACTACAACCACTCGTGTGTGGAGCATGACTCCAGGGTAAGTGTACCACCAGCACCAGTGTTAGCTGACCTCTGTTTGTATGAGCTAACAGTACAAAGATAGCTCAGCTTATGTTGGTTAGTTAGTGTACTACTGAGGAGGCCGGGGTGTTCGCCGCGTTCTCTAGCACCTCGCCCCAGTGGCGGCGCCACTACAACCACTCGTGTGTGGAGCATGACTCCAGGGTAAGTGTACCACCAGCACCAGTGTTAGCTGACCTCTGTTTGTATGAGCTAACAGTACAAAGATAGCTCAGCTTATGTTGGTTAGTTAGTGTACTACTGAGGAGGCCGGGGTGTTCGCCGCGTTCTCTAGCACCTCGCCCCAGTGGCGGCGCCACTACAACCACTCGTGTGTGGAGCATGACTCCAGGGTAAGTGTACCACCAGCACCAGTGTTAGCTGACCTCTGCTTGTATGAGCTAACAGTACAAAGATAGCTCAGCCTATGTTGGTTAGTTAGTGTACTACTGAGGAGGCCGGGGTGTACGCCGCGTTCTCTAGCACCTCGCCCCAGTGGCGGCGCCACTACAACCACTCGTGTGTGGAGCATGACTCCAGGGTAAGTGCACCACCAGCACCAGTCTTAGCTGACCTCTGTTTGTATGAGCTAACAGTACGAAGGTTATGTTGGTCTGCTTACCAATGTTAGCTGACCTTTCCTTCTATGTGCTTGCTGTGAAAAGATAGGTCAGTTTAAATTGGCCATTCAGAACATCAAATGTAAGCTGACCCGTCTTTCTATAGACAGGCTCTGATTATAGATAGTAAAAAATGTTTTAACGCATTTTTTTTGTTGTTACAGAGTACGGACAGCTGGCCTGGTACTCCGGACAGTGCTGGACCTCCGACAACTCCCACGGCTCCACTACATCATCATCCCAAGTGTCCAGTAAGTAATCTTAGTTTGACTAGCCAGGGTGTAAGGTAACGGCACGAATGTTGAGCGTTTCTTAATAACTCAAGTGCGCAACAAACGTAGGTGTTCTGAGGAAAAGGTTTCGACACGTTTGTTGAGCGGTATTCCTTCGAGGAGAAAATTTAAACGCTCTTGGCTAAGTGGCCTGCTCAACGACTCGTTCATGAGCAGCAGCAGGCGACAGCAGGAAAATTTTGGAGATCTATGGCACGTTCTAATCTGTCGAGCTGTGTAGAGCGCAATATATATAATCAAAGAAGTCGGCGCTGGACCAGTTTGAAAAAAATCCCTTGGCTCGCTCATAGAGCTAGCCAAGTAGTAGCTAGTCTTAGTATTGTACGCCCGCATATTACCTGTCCATTTAGCCGATACTGTCCGTCCATGGTTGTCTGGTAGAAATCGCACTATGCGATAAGACCGCCCTTGTACTTACCATTAGTATATAAGTAATTTACTGTACTTGTTCTGTAATTACTGGTGTACAATAAAGAATTAAATAAATAAATAAATAGAGTCGAGGCACACTAGAAACTGGTTTTGTATGCGAGTAATCGATTTTAAACTTTCGCGATTTGTATACATCATAGAAATTGTCTTGCACCGAGCGTGGTCGCGGAGAGACAGTCTCTCCGCGACCACGCTCGGTGCAAGACGAGCGAAACGTCGGTAACAAATAGGTATTTATACCTTAAATAAGTTAAGTTAACGCGATTAAGACCCGCAAAATTAATTTCTATGTTGTATGCGAGTGTCAATGTGCGTGGAAAGTAGCACTGGAAGCGACGATGTCTTGCTGAGCGATTCTCGCCCTTATGGTAGTCGAGATCCTGGAGTTGTTCGACTGTTCGAGTTGTTCGACATCGATATGGCTGCTACGCCGCCGCCCGGCGAGGCTGTCCGTGAACAGATAGACCCGCAAGTGGCTGTGTTAAACAGTGAAAGGATGGGGAGAAATGTGCCGAAAATATGTAGTAGCAGTTAATTGTGTATTAAGTGACTGCAACAAAACTAGGCTTTTAGTAACGATTAGGGACAAAAGTATGAAGCCTATACGCTATAAGATTTAATTGGTAACCGACAATAAAGAATAAGTGCATAATCTTTAAAAGTCAATGAATACGTGGTTGTTGTTCGCAGTAAAAGCCTTCAATATTTACCTTTCATACTAGCCAAGGCCAAAATTTCGATACCTTGATTTTACATTCAAAGATGCCGTATAATATGAATGTTAGTATCTAACTGTTAGTGTAGGGTAGGAACTTACTAGATATATGTAGCATGTGGGTAGGTAGGTTATGTGCATTTTATTAACGACTGCTGCGCCAGTCGAATATATGTGCTTGAGCGTATCGGTAGTGTCATTATTCTGACTACCCCCATAACCCAGTATAACACTAACATAAACACATCATATATTCATGTCCACAGATGATGGGCGGCAACGTATCTACCGCCGAATCGTCGCAAACAGACAGCGACGACGTGTCCCCAGCGGCGAGGCGTCGGCCCGCACTCCGGCCCGCACACGTGAGCCACGCGAGCCACGCGCCACACGTGACGCACGCGCCGCTAGCCACACACGTGGGTCACGCTGCGCACGGCAGCCACGCGCCGCACGCCGGCCACACGTTGGCGCATCACCACTCGTTGCACGCGCATCCGTTGCCGCATACGATGTTGGCGCATCCGCACGTTGCTACTAGTCTCGCTGTTGTGCCTAGAATGTGAGTACCTATATAATTATTTATCATTAAATTTTAAAGAATTGCCGAGGAGACATGATATGTGGGTCCAGGTTCTTGTTTCAGGACGGAGAATCGTTACAAATGCCTACAAATTCACACAAGAAATGAAGAAGGACTATGCAATAATTATTTAAAGATATTTTTAGTGTAGTACCTATTTAAACCTCTTAGAGAGTGATCATACTCGAAATTATGACCCATTTTTGTTCTGGGCGGAAATTGCTTTACCGCGTATACATTTACTATTACGCTTAGTTTATGCTGACTTGACACGCACCCTGAGTGCCCTACCGAAAGGTAGGTACAGTACTGATATTTATTTCTCATGGTACCTTCTATCTTGTAATGTGTGTACTCTGTGTGTCTTGTGCCAAATAAATGTATTTTATTTCTTCTTTTAATCTCACGTCCGATATCTTCCCCAGCTCCGACATATCAAAGAAGGACGAGAAGAGCGCGAGTTTGGACAAGCCGGACAAACCGGAGCGACCGGAGAAATCGCGCCCCACCGCCATCGTGGCCAAGTCCATGCGCCGCTCCGCTAGCACGTCGGGACTGTCGCTCGTTATACATCCAGGTACATTACTTGTCTTGTATATATCAAAGTCGCGCCCCACCGCCATCGTGGCCAAGTCCATGCGCCGCTCCGCTAGCACGTCGGGACTGTCGCTCGTTATACATCCAGGTACATTACTTGTCTTGTATATATCAAAGTCGCGCCCCACCGCCATCGTGGCCAAGTCCATGCGCCGCTCCGCTAGCACGTCCGGACTGTCGCTCGTTATACATCCAGGTACATTACTTGTCTTGTATATATCAAAGTCGCGCCCCACCGCCATCGTGGCCAAGTCCATGCGCCGCTCCGCTAGCACGTCGGGACTGTCGCTCGTTATACATCCAGGTACATTACTTGTCTTGTATATATCAAAGTCGCGCCCCACCGCCATCGTGGCCAAGTCCATGCGCCGCTCCGCTAGCACGTCGGGACTGTCGCTCGTTATACATCCAGGTACATTACTTGTCTTGTATATATCAAAGTCGCGCCCCACCGCCATCGTGGCCAAGTCCATGCGCCGCTCCGCTAGCACGTCGGGACTGTCGCTCGTTATACATCCAGGTACATTACTTGTCTTGTATATATCAAAGTCGCGCCCCACCGCCATCGTGGCCAAGTCCATGCGCCGCTCCGCTAGCACGTCGGGACTGTCGCTCGTTATACATCCAGGTACATTACTTGTCTTGTATATATCAAAGTCGCGCCCCACCGCCATCGTGGCCAAGTCCATGCGCCGCTCCGCTAGCACGTCGGGACTGTCGCTCGTTATACATCCAGGTACATTACTTGTCTTGTATATATCAAAGTCGCGCCCCACCGCCATCGTGGCCAAGTCCATGCGCCGCTCCGCTAGCACGTCGGGACTGTCGCTCGTTATACATCCAGGTACATTACTTGTCTTGTATATATCAAAGTCGCGCCCCACCGCCATCGTGGCCAAGTCCATGCGCCGCTCCGCTAGCACGTCGGGACTGTCGCTCGTTATACATCCAGGTACATTACTTGTCTTGTATATATCAAAGTCGCGCCCCACCGCCATCGTGGCCAAGTCCATGCGCCGCTCCGCTAGCACGTCGGGACTGTCGCTCGTTATACATCCAGGTACATTACTTGTCTTGTATATATCAAAGTCGCGCCCCACCGCCATCGTGGCCAAGTCCATGCGCCGCTCCGCTAGCACGTCGGGACTGTCGCTCGTTATACATCCAGGTACATTACTTGTCTTGTATATATCAAAGTCGCGCCCCACCGCCATCGTGACCAAGTCCATGCGCCGCTCCGCTAGCACGTCGGGACTGTCGCTCGTTATACATCCAGGTACATTACTTGTCTTGTATATATCAAAGTCGCGCCCCACCGCCATCGTGACCAAGTCCATGCGCCGCTCCGCTAGCACGTCGGGACTGTCGCTCGTTATACATCCAGGTACATTACTTGTCTTGTATATATCAAAGTCGCGCCCCACCGCCATCGTGGCCAAGTCCATGCGCCGCTCCGCTAGCACGTCGGGACTGTCGCTCGTTATACATCCAGGTACATTACTTGTCTTGTATATATCAAAGTCGCGCCCCACCGCCATCGTGGCCAAGTCCATGCGCCGCTCCGCTAGCACGTCGGGACTGTCGCTCGTTATACATCCAGGTACATTACTTGTCTTGTATATATCAAAGTCGCGCCCCACCGCCATCGTGGCCAAGTCCATGCGCCGCTCCGCTAGCACGTCGGGACTGTCGCTCGTTATACATCCAGGTACATTACTTGTCTTGTATATATCAAAGTCGCGCCCCACCGCCATCGTGGCCAAGACCATGCGCCGCTCCGCTAGCACGTCGGGACTGTCGCTCGTTATACATCCAGGTACATTACTTGTCTTGTATATATCAAAGTCGCGCCCCACCGCCATCGTGGCCAAGTCCATACGCCGCTCCGCTAGCACGTCGGGACTGTCGCTCGTTATACATCCAGGTACATTACTTGTCTTGTATATATCAAAGTCGCGCCCCACCGCCATCGTGGCCAAGTCCATGCGCCGCTCCGCTAGCACGTCGGGACTGTCGCTCGTTATACATCCAGGTACATTACTTGTCTTGTATATATCAAAGTCGCGGCCCACCGCCATCGTGGCCAAGTCCATGCGCCGCTCCGCTAGCACGTCGGGACTGTCGCTCGTTATACATCCAGGTACATTACTTGTCTTGTATATATCAAAGTCGCGCCCCACCGCCATCGTGGCCAAGTCCATGCGCCGCTCCGCTAGCACGTCGGGACTGTCGCTCGTTATACATCCAGGTACATTACTTGTCTTGTATATATCAAAGTCGCGCCCCACCGCCATCGTGGCCAAGTCCATGCGCCGCTCCGCTAGCACGTCGGGACTGTCGCTCGTTATACATCCAGGTACATTACTTGTCTTGTATATATCAAAGTCGCGCCCCACCGCCATCGTGGCCAAGTCCATGCGCCGCTCCGCTAGCACGTCGGGACTGTCGCTCGTTATACATCCAGGTACATTACTTGTCTTGTATATATCAAAGTCGCGCCCCACCGCCATCGTGGCCAAGTCCATGCGCCGCTCCGCTAGCACGTCGGGACTGTCGCTCGTTATACATCCAGGTACATTACTTGTCTTGTATATATCAAAGTCGCGCCCCACCGCCATCGTGGCCAAGTCCATGCGCCGCTCCGCTAGCACGTCGGGACTGTCGCTCGTTATACATCCAGGTACATTACTTGTCTTGTATATATCAAAGTCGCGCCCCACCGCCATCGTGGCCAAGTCCATGCGCCGCTCCGCTAGCACGTCGGGACTGTCGCTCGTTATACATCCAGGTACATTACTTGTCTTGTATATATCAAAGTCGCGCCCCACCGCCATCGTGGCCAAGTCCATGCGCCGCTCCGCTAGCACGTCGGGACTGTCGCTCGTTATACATCCAGGTACATTACTTGTCTTGTATATATCAAAGTCGCGCCCCACCGCCATCGTGGCCAAGTCCATGCGCCGCTCCGCTAGCACGTCGGGACTGTCGCTCGTTATACATCCAGGTACATTACTTGTCTTGTATATATCAAAGTCGCGCCCCACCGCCATCGTGGCCAAGTCCATGCGCCGCTCCGCTAGCACGTCGGGACTGTCGCTCGTTATACATCCAGGTACATTACTTGTCTTGTATATATCAAAGTCGCGCCCCACCGCCATCGTGGCCAAGTCCATACGCCGCTCCGCTAGCACGTCGGGACTGTCGCTCGTTATACATCCAGGTACATTACTTGTCTTGTATATATCAAAGTCGCGCCCCACCGCCATCGTGGCCAAGTCCATGCGCCGCTCCGCTAGCACGTCGGGACTGTCGCTCGTTATACATCCAGGTACATTACTTGTCTTGTATATATCAAAGTCGCGCCCCACCGCCATCGTGGCCAAGTCCATGCGCCGCTCCGCTAGCACGTCGGGACTGTCGCTCGTTATACATCCAGGTACATTACTTGTCTTGTATATATCAAAGTCGCGCCCCACCGCCATCGTGGCCAAGTCCATGCGCCGCTCCGCTAGCACGTCGGGACTGTCGCTCGATATACATCCAGGTACATTACTTGTCTTGTATATATCAAAGTCGCGCCCCACCGCCATCGTGGCCAAGTCCATGCGCCGCTCCGCTAGCACGTCGGGACTGTCGCTCGTTATACATCCAGGTACATTACTTGTCTTGTATATATCAAAGTCGCGCCCCACCGCCATCGTGGCCAAGTCCATGCGCCGCTCCGCTAGCACGTCGGGACTGTCGCTCGTTATACATCCAGGTACACTTTATAGCAACATTTGGGACTGGAAAGCTTTAGGCCAATTAACACTGCTAGACCAAGAATTAGGCGAGGCGTGTTGATATTCTGGCGATTGCGGTTCAAACTTTATTTCCTCATTCTATCCTCAGTTTGTGGGTGTTCCTAGGGCCCGTTACTTGTATGTTTGTTAAGTGTACCGTGACACAGGATTTAGTCCTAGTGTGGCAGTTGTTCTTAATAAAAGAAATATTCGTAGAAAATTAAAACATAAAATTATCTCAAAAAAGAAAAGGTAAGATTAGCATTGATAAATTACCCCCTAGAAATTGTTCGACCATCTTGCATTAATCCTGGTTGCGGTGGGACTGTCTATATACTTATAGTAATAGGCTTGGTTTATCGTCATGTTGTATTCACCCCCCAGCGGACGACAGCACATGGAGCGTGGGCGCGGGGTCTCCGTGCGCCGGCAACACGTCGTCCACCAACTCGTCGCGGGACTCCTCGCCGTGTAGAGACCCGCCCTCGCCCTTCGCGCTGCCTAACCACTCGTAAGTCTATACACATAAGTCTAACGCATTTTTCATTCAAAACTTTATTACACATGTGGACAAAAATGGGTGTGAGTGTTCCTTCAACTAGAGGCAAGCTCCTCAGACCAGGCTAGATGATCGTGCCTGGTGGAGTGCAGTCCGACGGAAGTTCTTTAGAACTTGTATATACAGGGTGTAAAAAGACCCTTAACGAAAACTGAAACCCCAATTGTACCAATCATTACGAACATGGTTCAAGATGGCACAGCGCGGTTCAAGATGGTTCCCGGGGTCTGTCAGATGTCGCCAGCGTTGATTGTCTTCGCCTTCGTAAGAGAGATGGCGTTAGTTGTATGTAACTATCGCTATACACACATCATTTTACGAAAGCCGTACGTAATCAATTGCAACTATGTTTGTTATCCAGGTTGATCCAGTCGTCCAAACCGCCGATAGTGGTGCGGCGCGGACCGCGCGGGTTCGGGTTCACTATCCACACGGTGCGCGTGTACTACGGCGACACTGACTATTATACTATGCACCATCTCGTCTCGGTGAGTACTATATCTTCTTGTTTATTTATCGTTTCATTGAAAATTGCCTACAAGACACTTAAGTGATTTTTGACAGTACTATTTGAATAGTAAAATATGAAAATCAAAACAAATCAAATCAAATATTTTATTTGCACGAAACGTGGTACAAGGTTGGTGTTAAAAAATATAAATTGGTTCTCACATTTCACCAGCATTGGCATGCAAATATACAATAAATAATTTTAACAGTCGTCACATATCTAATAATAATAATCACATATTGGAATACATTAAGAAAAAAAATAAGATTCGACATAAATTAATAATCAATTCATAAATATTATTGACCGAATTAAATGAAAAGGTAGGAATTCAAATGTCAAGAAAATAAAATTAGAACATAATATATTATTTATAATCAAAAAAATCTTGCAATGGATAAAATGTGTGTTGAATTAGCCATTTTTTAAATTCCCTTTTCATTTTCTCAGTTGGCAACTCACGTAACAATTTTTTTTAAATAAAGTTGACGCTGGCATTAATAATCTTGTTGGGTCCCTTTTACCGATAGTTGAGTTATGTTGTCTGCTGATAGTTTATCAATATATTTCTCTCAGTAAGAGTGGGTTGAAGCAACTATAGTGGAAGACCAACAGATTGCTGTGTAGAGGGTTAAAATCCCCGGTCCACACCAAATGACTGCTCGAAGCATTCAATTATTATTTATCATTTGAGAGTATATATATTCACGAGGAAACAGCATGCTTGAGTGTTCTCCATAATATTCTCGAGATTAGATTTTGTCCACAGCGCCGTCCGTGTGTTTCACTATTTTACCACCCCAACGAAGGGCGAGCATTTCCACAAATCGTTTCTTAGTCCTCCCCCGCACTCTTCAAGGAACATATTGCTATATTGCACTACCATGCGCCCAGTAATTCCAGATCTGCGTTGTCTGTCTGTCAGTCAGTAAATCAATAATTTTATGTGTATTGATGATGATGATGATCTTAAGCAACGTATCTGTAAAGGCCTTGTGTTAGAAGTATACAACGTGTAACGGAAATAACGCACATCCTCAGACACCCCAACTAGAAAACCTTGTTTTAATCATAATACATGCATTGAAATATTTTTTTTTATTAGCCTAAACATTGTTTACTACCTCGTTGGTCTCGCGGCATAAATGTGCGCGTGGGATTGTCAGGTCTCGGGTTCGATTCCCGGGTCGGGCAAAGTGTTATTGGGTTTTTCCGTTAGGCAATTCTCAGTAGCAGCACGGAACGTGCCCGGTACGGCAATAGGCTCGCCCCCTATTACGTGGGACCTAAAAATTTATGGCGAAATGTGGATATAATATTACACCTCTGCCTACCCCCTCAGGGATACAGGCGTGAGACTATAAATAAATAAATAAATAAAATAAACATTGTTTTTTATCGAAAGTATAAACTTGATTATAAGTGAAATGCGTGGTCACTACAAACCTGCGCACGCACACATACATACATACATACATAGACTCACGCCTGTTTCCCGGAGGGGTAGGCAGAGACTACGGAACGCCATTTGCAACGATCCTGACATACCTCACTTGCTTCACTCACTCCCATCATGTTTCTCATGCATGCTCTTCTGTTAAGGGTACTTCTGACTTGTCCTTTTTTCAGGATGTCTCCAATCGGTCAGAGAACGTTCTCCTAGGTCTTCCCCTTTGTCCTGTCCCATTCACACTAGCCTGATATATCTTCTTTGTCAGTCTATCGTCATCCATCCTCTCCATGTGCCCAAACCATCTTAACATGCCTTTCTCAATGCTTGTCACTACATCTTCTTTTACCCCACACCACTCTCGTATCACACAATTCTTTACTCTGTCGGTCAAAGACACACCACACATACTTCTCAGTGCTCTCATTTCTACAGCATTTATTCTACTTTCAAATCTCTTCTGCCATACCCAACTTTCACTACCATACATAAGGGTAGGCACTAACACACCTCTATGTACAGCCAAACGTGCCTTTTTGGACACGTTTTGACTGTTCATAAACGCCTTCAGAGCTCCATTCACACTATTACCTGCATTAACTCTCCTTTCAATATCTGCTTCATTCTTACCATCTCTTGTAAACATCGTACCTAAGTAAACAAACTCATTCACTTGTTCCACTCGCTGTCCATCGATTAAAACATTACAAGCCGTAACGCATTCCTCCTTTTCAAAAACCATAACTTTCGTTTTACTTACATTCACTTTCCTTTCTAACGCACGATGCATGATTGTTACCATCTCCTGCAACTCCTCCGTTGAAGATGCAAGTATAACCTGATCATCAGCATAAAGGAGGCATTTGACGAGTAACCCATTCATCCTTAATCCGCAGTCACTATGTTTTAAATCTTGCAAACAACTGTCCATGAAGAGGTTAAACAGCCACGGCGACGCTACACATCCCTGTCTAACACCTTTATCGATGGTAAACCAGTCAGTGTATGCCCCGTTTATCCTCACACAAGCTCTAGAATCCTCATAAAGGGATTTCAGAGCTCGAATGAGGCTGCTGTCCACCCCATTCATTGACAGCACCGACCACATTTCATTCCTCACCACTTTATCGTAAGCCTTTTCCAAATCCACGAATGCGCAATAGACCTTTTGACCTTTGGCCAAAAATTTTCCGGCTATGCTTCGCAAGGAAAAAACCTGATCCGTGCATCCCATACCCTTTCGGAATCCCGCTTGTACATCCCATATTTTCTTGTCGGTCACTTCCATAACTCTTTCAATAAGTACCTTTGCATACAATTTGCCAACAATGCTGAGAAGGCTAATGCCTCTATAGTTTTTGCAGTCTTGTTGCGAGCCTTTTCCTTTATAAAGAGGCACAACTACAGCTGTGGTCCAGTCATTAGGTACTCGGCCGGTGTTCCAACGCACGCACACAATCACACGAAACGTTTGCTGTGGTAAACAAACGACAGCGAAATACGATACAGTCTATCATTTTTTAACATGGTTAGTGGCTATTGTGACTATCTTAATTTAATCATACCTAGTTAGCATTATTTATACCTACATTAAAAATTAAAGTAAAAGAGTATCAATGAGAGAATTAAAGAACGGCGTGTTTAAAGTTGTGAATCATAATTGTTTTACAATAATAGAATAACCAAATGACTCACAGGCTTATTGTCACTTGTTCGGTGTCCACCACCTGGCTTAAATATTCCTTTAGTTCACTTAACACTTCAGTGTTTCTTTTCACTGTTTCAAAAGCAGCTGATATCTTATTTTAACTCCCCGGCACTTGTTGTCTCGTCACAATCAACTAGTGGTTTAATAGGTAGGTATGTCCCCATAAAGCAAAAGTCCAGGGGCGTCAAGTCAGGCGACGTACTAGGAGACTACTGGACAGGACCGCCGCGATCGATCCAGCGCTCTTTGTATTCGACATCACGATGATCTCGAATGTTCTACGTAAAATGCGCGGGGCTGCGCTGCGCTCCGTCCCGTCCACGTCCCGTCCCCATCCCGTCCACGCCCCGGTTGTGTGAGGATAGACCTTAAACCGGCGAAATTTTGTCAAGTACACAATAAAGTATAAATATTATGATTTGTAGAAAACACTTATTTTACTATGCGGCTATTCTTCCCTCTTAATAGCTTGTCTTTCGACAAAGGCCTCCTCTAAGCATTTCCACTCAATTCTGTCCTTTGCTGTACGTAACGATTCTGATCCAGCCACTTGCTTCAAATTATCTTCCCATCGCTTTGGCTATCTTCCTCTACTTCTTTCGCTCTCTTTAGGGTACCATTCTGTTATTATTCTGGTCCATTTCTCATTCCTTTCTCTCAACATATGTCCCGTCCAACGCCATTTCAATTTTCTCCATACTGATTCAACTTTTCCAAACTTAGTATTTTCTTTGATCTTTTTTAATTGTATTTTATCCCTTCTCCACGCTCCTAATACACTTCTTTCTATCCCATTTTGACAAACTTTGAATCTATTATGCTGTTGTTCAGTTAAAGCCCAGGTTTGGCATCCGTATGTAACACACGGCAATATGCAAGCATTGAAGACTTATCGTTTCTCCAACATAGGCATTTCTTTATTCTTCATTACTTCGCTTAACGACCAAAATCATGTTAATAATACACATTTTGTAAATAAACAAGTAAACTTGTTAAAATATTTTTTCACTACACTCACAGAGAATCCAGGTAGATGACTAATTTTATTTATCTAAGCGCAATAATGGCCGCCCGGCCGGCGCTGTACCTACCAGCGCGGGCGACCGACGTGAGACACATTACGTCTCGCTCTTTCCCGCTGTTAATACGTAAGCGAAAGAAAGATGATAGATATTTTGGTGCTCAATTGTGTGTTATTGTCTTGTACCGACTGTTATGTTGTATTAATGTGTGCGTTCCTGTACCTGGAACCATTAAACAAATGCCTTTAAAAAGAAGCCGTTCTTCGTTGACTTAAGGTTTATTTTCGTATATTTCGAGTTTGAAAGCAATGAGTGACTATAATTTTAATTATTTTAGGATTAAAAAAAAATTATATTAAAAATGTTAGAAATGGATTCAGTAGCCGATTCTGAACAAAGTACTTTCAGGATGTGCATTAAACTTGTTACATGTTGTTTAAGAATGCTGTGTTTTTTGTTCTTTAGGCGGTGAATGAGCAACGAAAAATATATCTGTAAAGCCCATGTATAAACTTGTAGATGTAGATGTGAATGATGTGTATTTGTGTGTTGTAGGCGGTGAACGAGCAGGGCGCGGCGTGGGCGGCGGGGCTGCGCGCCGGGGACCTCATCACTCAGCTCAACGGGGAGTCCGTGCAGGGCCTGCTGCATACACAGGTAACATACCACTTGTCCTAGGAAAACACAAGCTCGCCTGAACCCTAACTAGACACAGTCTCGTAGGAATATCCTGGGAAAAGACACACTCGCTTGTCGCTAGTATGATCTTAAACTAGACACAGCGTGGGCCTACTGCGCAAACAGATAACATATTAATATCCTTGGACAAGGCACACACTCATCTGAGGACCAATTTCCGTAATTATATTTGTTCAAAATGCAGTTTCTGTCTTATGTCAGTGTCATACTTATGACATCACGAGTATTCTTCCAAATCATCTGATATTTGAATGATATCGCGACTAGATTTTAAATTAAAATCTTCTCTCACCATCGTACTATTTATGTCAAAAAGATGTTAATGTATAAGTTAGCAGAATAACAACGAAAAGATATTAGATTTTGAATTGACTCATAAGAGTCAATTCAAAATCTATTATCTTTTCGTTCAAAATACGGTGTCGATGTCAAATAAACATACAAGAATTGGCCTTCTAATCCTAAACAAGACAGAACGGGTACCTACAACATAAATTGTTTTTGGTAAGACAGTTTACTCTAATGCAGGAAACGGGGTTCTTCAGAGAGCAGAATGTCTTTTATAAACAATTTTAAGTTGAAAAACATTTTTAATAATTTTTCCATGTCAGTATTAATATTCTGAGTGTGGTCTATGGTAGTCAGATTCGTAACTATTCTGGATCTGGACTCATGTCGAACGAACAGACTTTTCTCATGGGTATCCTACACTTTCATGTAGTGTTTGAATCGTGCAAATCGTAAATCATACTTTTCTGCGATTTATTCATTCTTACAACATAACTGTATGTTTTTAGATGTATCATTAAATCTTATAATCATTACAATCAATTGTAAATAATAGTTTTTTATGTTTTGTGTTTAGGTTCTCCGCTTGCTGCTAGCGGCTCCGCATGCTACGTTGCGAGCTACGCCGCTTGATCAAACTACGATTCAGGTGAGAACAAACTTGATATCGAGGCATTGCTTTGTGGATAACTAGATATAGTGTATTAAACGTTTCCCACAATCGTTTGGCACATCCGAGCTGGAGAGCCCCATGCGGTTCTGGAAAGTTTCTCAAAAGTCGGTGTAGCCCGCTTGCGCACTCGTAAGCGCACCGGCTGATGAAAACAGAAACTATTACTCTTTTTAATCAAAAAGTTTAGGTCCAGTTTCGTCACCACTGGATGGTTTAATCAGTGGTAACGAAACTCTAGTTTTTCTCTAGGTAAACTTAAAATTGGAACGATATTTGTATGAGTTACCTGATAAATTAATTTAACAGGAGCTTACGAGATACCGGTGAAACCGGTCGTAACTGGCATCGTTCTGGGTCTGGGCTCGGTCCAAAATATTCACACCTTTGTTCAACAGAGCCCCAAAACTGGAGAGCCCAGTTCTGGATAGTACCTCGAAAGCAGACTCAACCCACGCTCCGAAAACGCTCGTCTACAGATGACAACAGAAACAATTTTTGATAGAAGTGTAGTATTATTAATGTACCTATGTATATCGTGTGTAGGCGGGCGGTCGTCGCCGCGCGTGGTGCGGTCGGCGCGCGACAGCCCCCCCGCGCCCGCGGCCCCGGCGCCGCTGCTCGCTGTTCCGACGGATCTCCACCAAGCGAGCCTCGCAGGAGATGCACCAGGTAACTGCACACTTATTTGCAACTAGTTCTACCCACTCTCCCATTACTGTAACCAGGTTTAACATCATTGAACATTGAAAACAATGCGTTTTGACACTCGTCTAGTCCCAAGAAAAGTTAAACAACCTTGTTGAAAAGTTACATGTTGAAAGTTGATGTATTTTGGAAATGTTAGGTACACTAAATCGTAAAATAAAACTCAATATCAACCAAAACATGACTGCTTCTTTTTATCATATCATCACGCGTTTTATACAGATGGTGTCATCAGGCGAATGTGCGTCATCCCCATCACCAGCGCCCGCGTCGCCGGCAGCAGACAGTCCGCTACATAACACCACCACCACACACTACCAGCGGTGAGTACAATAATATAGCATTGAACCTGTGACCTTTCTAGTCAAAAGCCACGCACGGATTAAGTATTAGAAGATACGCGTGACAGGGTATACTTACACTACTTTATACTGAAACTTCAGGCTTAACTAGAATGGATGGCACCCAAAGCCTTCTAAGGTCATAGCTACCAGTCGAATAGAATAACGTCTAGCAATAGCTGATCCAGAATATTGTTTTGCGACAAGAGTAGTGGTTTTACTATCTAGTTAGTGGAAAAATAGTTTGAATGCTGCACGGTTCGCGTAGTGGTTTAAGCGGCCGCCTCGCCGCTTGACACTACGCGGTGTGTTGTGGGTTCGATTCCCACACAAGACAACACTGTGTGATTCATACATTGTTGTTTCGAGTCTGGGTGTCTCATTTTGTCCGTTAGTTGTATGTTTGTAAAGGCCCCCTCGACACAGGCTTTTGTCCTAGTGCGGAAATTGCCTTTAAAAAAAAACCTAGCAGAGAAAGGTTTTACCCGGAAAACCACTAAAACAGATACCTCTTTAGAGGGGAAATATAGCTTGATCCGCCCCTTAGCACCTTCTGGCCACCGCGTGGTGGTCTATGGCCTAAGTTTCTTCATAAAATTAAGTGGCCTTGACCCAAGCAGTGGGGCAGATCATAAAGAAAGCGGAGATGTGTTTAGATTTGTATGCCCAATACGTACGTTCCTTGATCGGCACACATACGTACTTGCATTACCTAAGCACGCGTACCTTGCAAGAACAGTCCGTACGTGGCTTGAGTTACTGTTGTTGTAACGTTATAATACTCATCATATATTTCTGCAGTTTACGAGTTTTCATATTATCTTCAAATTCTTTTTAAATTTTACTTATGTAAACAAATATGTTATACATTGTCAATTTTATTAAAATTATTGCTTTTCGATATTTCATAGATTTGTCTAGCTTTGATCAGCTGCTAAAGTTTAGCTTTCTTCTCAAAGTATTTATAGTACCAAGCTTAAATCCAAGCTTGCTGTTTGTAGACATCTGTACTGCGCTGCTTTTTATACACAAAGTACATTTAATTATTTTCTTCTGTATTCTAATCTGTTGTTTACAATCCTAGAGTGTGTTTTTGCACCATTGATTGGCGGACTAAAGGTGTGATTTCTGATTTTGAGATCATCCTTCGACATAAAATAATAATTGTACCTATTTTATGTGTAAAAGCAAACAAAATAGGTACTATAAGTGTCAAATATGATAAAATAATCATGTGTTACGTAGGTACTTTGTTGTTTATGAATATGGGTATGTAATGACGTCAATAATTTTGAATTTAACCATCAGTATTAAAATAAACAATGCATAATAAGCAATCAAGGTTTCACTCACACATATTGTTATAATCAGATGTATAACAAAATGTGTCGAAATCTAATTACACTCCTTTTCTTGTGCACTTCATTAAAGCTGACTTGCAACTAAGAACTAGATTAAACCTGGTACTATATAACACTTGTTATAAATATATTTTTTATACATTTTAGTGATCACGTTTCATCAATAGACAACCTGAATCGAATGTTAATGATAGTTTTTATGATATGCTTATGCAAATTATGTCATTAGAGTGGTGAATAGAAAAGGTTTGTTATTTTTTTTTTAATTCATTCACACGTCCACAATGTTCTAGCAGACCTTTCACTAAATGGTAATCTCATGTCCTTTAAAGTGGAACCAATAGGAATTGAGACGAAAACTCACAATTTCAAGTCAAGTTAACAAAAAAGGATCTGGATTTCGTATCTACTTCTTTAAATTCGTAGAACGCTTTTCGGATTCTGGAAAAGTTACACAAAATAGTAATAAATTCGTACACATTTAATTGATGGAGGAGGCAGAGAAGGAGACTGGAGACTTCGGTAAATATCGGTACGAGGAGTTAAAAGTGGGTGGTATGTTGGTACAGCCCGTCGTCGCTGCACGGGCTGAAGCACAAGCTGGTGGGCGGCGGGGGAGTGGGGGGCGTGGGAGGAGTGGCGGAGGTGCGGCGCGGCTCGCTGCAGCACATGCCACTGTCGCCGCTGGCGCGCACGCCCTCGCCCTCGCCGCAACCGCAGCCCGCCTCACCCACCAGGTATGCGCGCACGCAAACTCTATACCATCGGCGACTCAGCACCGTAAGAACAACATATAGGTTTATATGATAGGAAATTAAATACTGCATTGCATTATGCGATGGTTGCATTATGATTACGAAACGAAGTCTGTTAGATTTGTTATCAAATCTTAGAAATTCTACAGTTGACATGGTTTACAAATTGTGCGTATTTTCTGTGAACTATTTGATCCTACATTTTCTGATACAGTTTGATTTTTAAAATTGTTAATAAAGGAATATAAACATTGAATGGTTAGAACATTTTAGTATTTTCACCGATAATTCTTTCTGTATTAACTGTCATAAATGTTCTTGACAGACGGGACTGATGTCTTTGCAAACGATAGGATCAATCATCATAATTTCTAGAGGGATATAGAATACCAAGTCACAAAAGTATCTAGTATAAGTACATCGTTCATATTTTCATGAAACATGAAGCAGAAAATATTTTCATGAACATAATATTTAAAATAGTCTAGCCCTCGATAATTAATAATGCATCGATGGGCATGAAAATATAAGAAAATGTCATATCATTGCTGAACGCAGTTGATCATGTCACCATGTCATTTCATGGGGATATGTCAGTCTTGTCTGTTCTCGTTGCTTGTCATATGTCAGCCATGTTGCCATCGTAAGCATGTGTGACTAAAATTACAGATTCACTACATTGTTGCATATGAAATGTTAAGATTTTGTCTTTTATGTCTTATAAATTCTGAGGGACTTAGTACAAGTTTAACCATCTCAATTGCAACGGCGTTCGACGTCTTGATTGAAAATAAGTGCGCTTCACCGCCAACCGTGAAACGAACTTATTTTAATGGTTTATAAGCGGTCGGCTCGCTGCTTAATACTGTGCTGAGTGTTGTGGGTTCGATCCCCACACGAGACAACACTTTGTGAGATCCATAAATTGTTGGTTCCAGTCTCGATGCTCATTGTGTTCGTTGTTTGTATTTTTGTAAAGTCCCCCGCGACACAGGATTTATTCCTTGTTCGGGATGTCCTTTTAGACAAAAAATAGTTCTCGAAGCCAGCCAATCAGTGCGCCAAACGAATCTAGCTGACACGCCATCTTGTTAAACTCTTGCTAAGTGTCTAATTAAATTTGTCGTATTATGCAAACAGTTTAAACTTAACTTGTCATCTTAAATTTTGAAATATTATATTTTCTTAACATTTCATATAATTTTGTCATGTCTATAAAACTTGTGTTTATATCCAATGGGAGAATATCGTTCATTTTTAATCCTTAGGAAAATATTTTAAAACGAGCCAGAAATTCAAATTGTTCATTTCTTGTCGAGCAGAAAGATGAAAGATCCATTTTAATGAATCTTTTAGTTTACCTAACCGTTCCTATTAAAACACCTAGCAAACACATCTAGCAACCAAACCATGGGACTAAATCATTTTCAAAAAATTTTGCATTTTTAGTCACTCTGTACTTCCTACATAGTCTTCCATTAAGTGGTGAAAGCCGTACACCTAACACTTGGAAAACTAATATTATTTTTTAATTGTTCACATAGAAATTCATGTGTCAATAACTCCTCAGTTTAAACGATTAAACTTTCTCGGTTAGTATACATTATACAAGGTTATTTAACGGGTCGCGAGTAAGACCCGCTTAGCTTGTATAATTCCTCAGTTTGTCACATGTTCCTCTAATGGTCGCACCTTTCTGCTGCATATCTCTTACCATTCACACGATATTCAACCATACGGCTATAAACACAAGGACTCATATCGCACGTACATACTAACACCGTCGGTACGCCAGTCGTTGCGAGGCGCGCAGTCCGTCTCCGCTGGCGGCTAGGGAATGCGGCGGAGTGGGGCCCGCAGGCGGTCGCCGCGCCTGGCCCCGCAGGGACCCCGCGTCACCACTGCTGAGGAGGGCACTCTCACCTGACAGGTACATCACTAGGCGACAGTACAGCACTAGTCTGGCCTATGAGATTAGATAAAAAATTTAAACAAACTTTCAGAAGTTCAAAACATTATACAATAAATTGTAAGATGATAAAAATAAAATTCATCAAATTGGTACACATTTTAAAAGTATCATTTTCGGGCAATTTTTTTGAATACGTATAACGCGTACCATAAATCACAAAGCAGCTTTCGTCTCTACTACCTACATCTGAAAAAAATTTACGAGCGATGTTAAATTATCGTTTTCTAGACATAACTTAGTATAAGTCTTATTTTCAAGTGATGTTTCTATTTTTTATTTCGTCTCGCGGGCTTTATTGTCTAGAGAGCGATCTGGTTCTAAGCTAGGTATTGTAGCATAATAAAGTAAGACAGGGTATTACACAATAGCATTTAGAATTGGTCACTATTGGATTCAGTGTACCAATCAGTGGAATAGTGTGGAAAAATGGATATCGGTTCTTGTTTTTCTCCCAAATTCGTAGTTAGTTTTCCCAATTGTATGCATGTGGTAAAGGGTGTTAGTTAATCAATATTAAATTTACTGCGGGTAAATTGCATGAGTAGTAATTTATGTCGAGTAGTTTGTTTTTGGTATTTATCGCTTTTAGGGTGCAGAAGATAAATACTTTATCATGTATACAATAAGAAAGGACTAATCATACAATTTTATGGAAACGGGTCTTACTTGCGATATTTTATGAATTTAAGGTAAATCGCGAAAGTTAAAAAATAATTATGACTTCAATAATGTTTAAAAACTTAACCGCAAATAAACCATACAAGATACAAGATTTAAATATACTTGTGCGAAACTTTAGTAAGTTTTAACAGATTATTTGCAAAGGGCTTGTAATTACAAAATTGAGGTTTGAAACTTTGAAAGTAAGTAGGTAAGGGCCTTAGATATGGTACAATGTTGTTAATAAATTCCATGTATTACTTATTAGTAAAATGGTAACATCAAGATATAGGTAGAAACATATCATGTATTCGTATATCTAGAATGGGGTAAGTCTTACGTGGAACCGCCATTTTTGTATCATTGTATGTGCTTTGTATGTCAATGTTTGCACGCATGCTGTTTCACTATCTATTTTCACTTTCGTTCATATTCTGCCATTGATTTATGTTCATTTTGGTAGTTAGGCGTATGATTGGGCTACGTAATAGATATTTTAAGATCGTTCATGTTCTGCCATTGATTTATGTTCATTTTGGTAGTTAGGCGTATAATTGGGTTACGTAATAGATATTTTAAGATGTAGTGTGTTTTGGATTTTTTTTTTATTATATCTGTAGTTGTATGTTATATAGATTGTTTGAAGTTTATGTTGGGAAATAAACTGGAAAGTGATTCCAATTATGTTACTGTTTAAGTTTTCTCACATTGTCAAGGGATTAAGCGTTTAACGCTAGATATTAATGTATTTTGGTTAGTGTAAATATCCTTAATATTTTCAATAGTACAAAATAACTATGACATCATATACTAACCGGTTTTATTATATTTCTTTGGAGATTTAGTTTTTGTAATGTTGTATAATGTAATTATATAATGTTAAAGACATTTGTGTACATTTGGCTATTTGTCTTCAAGTGTATGATATAAAAGTTGAGTGTACCCTTGTCAGGTTGCATTATTTTTCAACGTACTTCGGTACAACGGTTTCAATATTTAATGTATTTAATGATTTAGCTATTAGAGATGTATATTTGACTTAAGCTCCATACCTAAATAACATAACGTAACATAACTTCACGCCTTTTATCCCCGAAGGGGTAGGCAGAGGTGTATTACACACCCGCTTTTCGCCAGTTATGTTTCGGTCCCATGTATTAGGGAATACCTAAATATGTCAAATATGTATATTTTGTAGCCAAATCCATGGATATATCGAATATTGAAACCGGGCAGCAGTACTCTTGTTATTTACAGTTGATATCAGATATTGCAAAAAAAAAACCGTACCTATAATATACGACTATTTTTGGGTGGGTATTTTCACTAGGTCCGAAAACTTGTTTGTCTAGAAGTTAATAAAAATGAGACATAATATCATAATATTTTTCCTGTGTGTAGACTGCACCCGCGCTCAGCTGAATCCAAGTGCTCAATCTCTCCGCTGTGCTGCGCGGGGGTGGGGGGTACGTCGTCTAGCGGTGGGGGGGTGTCGGGGGTGTCTGCGGGGTCGCGGCGCGGGGTGGTGTGGCGCGCGGCGGCTCCCGCGCCCCCCACGCCGACCCCTCCGCCCGAGGTGAAGCAGGACGATGCGCCCGCGCCGCTGCCGCGTATAGCCGAGGAGAAGGACTCGCCCACGCATCACGCCAAGAACTTGCCCCATAGGTATGTAGAACTAGACACACATCATTATACGGGTTGCAGACCAAGAGCTAAGCTAAGTTAGTTTAGCTTAGCTCGCATAGCTGACGCAGTTATCCATACTTGTATAGGTAAATTCACGAAAGTTGACCACAAATGGCGGTCGTCGCGCATATGTACATTCGTGCACCAATGGCGTTGCTCCATTCTTGCCGCATTTAGGGAATGCGTCAAGAACGGAGCCACGCCATTGGCACTCCACCCGCGCCTCACCCCGCACAAACACGGGGACCTAACAAATGATTTCTGCGCAGTGGTCATCTTTCGTGAACCGACCTATACCATAGTTTGCGGTCTGCACACAAGTACGGAAAACTGCCTCAGCTATGCGTGCTAAGCTAAACTAACTTAGCTTAGATCTTGGTCTGCAACCGGTATTATTTGGTATTTTGTAAAATATGTACAGAATACAATCTGTAATTCAGCTGGTCAAAAGTGTCAAACTGCAACGTTGAACATAAATGATACGATGAAATAAATAATACAATTTTATTCGCGACATTTAATTCATATAAGTTATAAATACCCCTGTATTACCGACGGTAGACCGGTCTTACAAAGGCCGTGTTTGCGGAGGGACTGATGTCAGCTCAGCGCCGTCCTCCCCAGCCTTCGTACACAAAAATCAAGCGTCGTGAAAAAAATCATACTTAAGCATTTTTAATATTAGTATGCAATATTCTCTCTATAACACCACATCGTTGTCTTGCAGGACGCCAGCTAAGCAGTGCACACCAAGCATCTTCACGTCCTCGCCCAAGGCGTCGGCGCACAAGTCCTCGTTCGACGCGAGTAACTCGTTCGCCTCGCTGTCCCTCTCCGACGAGTCGTTCGCAGCAGACTCCTCCGTCGACCTGTCGCACCTAGACACCTCCAGGGACCTCTCCAGGGATACTTATATATGTAAGTGTTTATATAAGTAAGCAGTGAACTATGGCAGGCTGGTGACCACAGCTGGTGACGATGATGAAGTGTTTTTTTATACAGGGTGTAAAAAAGACCCTTAGCGAAATCTGAAATCCCAGGTTGTACCAATCACTACGAACATCTTTTAGTTCGGCACCATTCCTGGGAAATTACTGGTTCAAGAGATATTGAGGCTCAGTTAGTATGGAATTTTTCTAATTAGGTACAAAATCAATGAATTTACCCCGTCATTATGTTCTTTAGATGCCCTATGACCCCATGAATAAGTAGGTATTTCGAGCATTGCACGCGCACGCTTTCAATTGCGGTTTAAAAATGTGAAAACTTAAAAAAATATCGTTTCCCAGGTATTATTTTTTGTTAGTATGACTTGGTATGATGTCCACAACAAGTAGACTTCGGCTTGGTGATGGGTCCTTTGACAACCTGTATAAAGTTGTGGAACATCAAAAATATTTTTGGATTTATTTCAATTGAAACCTTTTATAATGTCAATTAAAAGTTATTTCAAAATATCAAACATTGTAATATTTTTAAACACTTATTGTATCAGTTAGTCATCACTTTAATAGCCGTATACTTTTTTACCACCGTACAATAATCCTTATATACTAAAGTCAAACAATTAATTCCAGCCGACGACAGTCGAACGAGCACAGAGCCAAGCATAATAATAGAAGAAAAGCCAAAACCTCCCCAACCGAGAAGTCAACCCCCACCAACGCAGGAACAACCAGTAACAGACACACAACCAAAATCCAGGAAAAAGTCTGACTCCAGCCTAAAAGACGAAGACTTAAAACCAAAAGACAAACCGAAAGGGAAAACAGAAAAACCCGAACTAAAAAAGCAAGAATCAGTTTTAAAACTAGAAGAAAAAATAGAGCCAGTTAAAGAAGATAAAAGTAAGATTGAGAAAGTAATGGAAAGGGCAGGATCGATAAAGAAAGTTGAGAAACAGGAGAAAGATAAGAAATTGGAGAAAGATAAGAAGCAAGAGAAAGCAGAGGCTAAGAGAAGCGAGTCGGTGAAGAAGTTAGAGGGTTTGAAGAAGCAAGAATCTGTGGACACTATCAAGGTATGTTGTTCTGTAATTATAACAACTTCACTTCACGCCTTTTATCCCCGAAGGAGTATGCAGAGGTGTATTAGAACTGCCGAAGTGTGGGTGACACTGCGCCAGTTATGTTTCGGTCTCAATGTAATAGGGGGCGAGCCTATTGCCATCCTGTAATTATAAGAGCAAAGAAGAATTACATCAAAAATATACTTAATTGTTATTCGCGATAAATACAGCTATTCTTAGTAGGTATAGTGCAAATCTCTTAAGAATTGATTGTACTCGCGTATATATGAACAGCTTTTGTTCCTAGGTTGTGTCGAAATCGCTAAAAAATCAACTGAACTGTACGTATACATTTAGTCTAAGTGAAAATTCAATAAGTATGGATCAGGTGATATTTCTTTTGCGATTTCGGTCATGCCTTTGAACGATGATTCATTTACCCGACTCTACAAAACAAGTAGCTGTTTTATGGGGAAGTGTAGACATACGTTAAAATTACTGTCACAACTAAATTCTGAGGCGTTATCTAGCCGATGGCCGTAAAAATGTACTTATTAAATTAGTTGTTATAAATATATCTTACCGCTACTGTTACAAAATTATTAGTCCTCCGTGGTCCAGTGGATAGCGTATGCGACTGCTGATCGCAGGCCTCGGGTTCGATTCCCGGGTCGGGCTAAAGTGTTACTGGGTTTTACCGAGTTCACAGTAGCAGCCCGGAGTCTGGTGATGTGCCCGGTACTGCCATAGGCTCTCCCCCTATTACGAGGGACCTCTAAATTTATGGTAAAATGTGGGTGTAATATTACACCACTGCCCAACCCTTCGGAGATACAGGCGGGAGTCAATAAAAAAAGTTGATTTTTTTTATTCAAATGTTTATCCTAATCAAAATACTTTTTGTTTTACAGTCACCAGAACCTTTAGAATCCGAGGGTCGCAGCAAGAACAGCATGGTGTCGAAGCTGCTGGGCGTGATGGGCCGGAAGGGAACCCGGGACCGCGACGACGACGAGCACCGCACCGCCAAGAAGACTGACAAACACGCCAAGAAGAAGGTACGACATTCACCAGGTTTGGACTTATAAGTCTTACTGCCTGTCTGCTCATCATCTCCTTCCTATAAGCTAAATATTAATAATCCTAAATATATATTAAATCCGGTTAGACTAGTAAGCGGACCCCAGATTGAAACTGCGATAACGCTAAGAGGATGATGTTAGTCGAAATGTGTTCCTTGTATATGTTGCAGTCAAAACTCTTAACCAGTCAAAAGTACTATTGACTAGCAAAATCAGTCAAAAGTACTTTTGACTGAACAGGTTGGTCAAAAGTGGTTTTGACTGAAAATTATTGGTTATTAGTACTTTTGACTGCAAATTTGCGGTTAAAAGTACTTTTGACTGACGCTCTTCGTCAAAAGTAGTTTTAACTGCAATAAAGCATCAGTCAAAAGCACTATTAACTCGTTGGAAGTGAATAAAAATTACCTCGTCGCCCAATACTAGAGCCCTGCGAAGCAGGGCTCCGGTCGTCGCTTATTGGGCGACAGATTTTTTCATAATAAGTAGGTAGGTTAGTCAAAAGTACTTTTAACCAGCTCCATTGGGCAAAAGTACTTTTAACTGTTATTTTAGTCAAAAGTATTATTGACTAAAGCATACGGTCAAAAGTACTTTTGACTGATTTTGCTAGTCAATGGTACTTTTGACTGGTTAAGAGTTTTGACTGCAACATATACATACTGGCTGTTGTTTCCCATGACAAGGAGCCCAAGCCATCGTCGTCATCATCACCAAAAGCATAATTTCTTCCAAAGAGATATTACTTTAATTGTTTCCCATTAATAAAACTTTCCTACACCAGGTTCAGGGTACAACAATAGGTAGTTTAACATAAAAAATACGTTTCCAGAGCGGCAGCCAACCTCCTCAGCCGCAAGCACCACAAAAACCTGAGCCAGCGCCAGAGAAACCATCAGACAAGGAAACCTCCGACGACAAGAGAGGGAAGAAGGGGCGCGGTCGAGCCTCAAGCTCCTCTTCCGGTGAGAAGTAACTTATGTCACCCTCACGAGTGCGAGCGAGACAAACATACAACTGTTTGTTCTATTTCAAATGAACTATCATATAGTTACTAAAGACTTTTGTGTGAGAGTTAGTTTTGGCATATTACGCTTAAGTTAAGTCAAGCAAACTTTGTGAGGACGCGAAAATGATGGGCTTTGCTTGATATTTAAATTATATCGAATGTGGGCTATTTTTTAACATCACATGCTGCGGGAATGAGCGGTGTTCAATTATAAGTCGCGTAATAGGCTTCTATAGTGAGAAAATTATAGGATAAAATTTTGATTATTATATGAATATAACATGTGTTCTAAGATTGTATGTGTTTTTGGCCGGTTTTAGTACATAGGTACGTACTTCTGAGCACTTCTTGTATATATTCCAATAAGACTTTAAAATTGGGTTGGCAGAAAAATATTTTACCCTCACTTAAATTTTCTCAGAAGTATTTTACGTTTAATTTATCAATTGAAACTGACCAATTTTGTACAATGATGAATGAAATATTTTATTTGTGTAAATCTATATTATAATAACGTATTTAAGAATTTTATTGTTAATTAATCAATTTCTGCCTGCCTACTAGGGAATAGTATGATTATCATTAAAAAAGTCCTTTTTATTAGAAATTAGAGTTGACTCAGATTTGCGTACTAAAGCACTTATGAATAAATAATAATAACAATATTAATTTATATTTCTGATCCGTATGATAGGCGATTTTTTTTTAATCTAAATCTTTTCGAACATGTGTCTCATTCGGCTGAAGTCGATCTAATTTCAAAGTACTTTCGATCGACTTTGATCGAAATTGTCGACAAATTGGAATTACATCGACAATTTCATTTTGGTATTTTAGTAAATTGAATAATATTTTTATTTTAGTAAAGTTACATATTATTTTATTCATAAGTGTCTTAAACCGGCTTTCGGTGTCGTGATTGAAATATAAAAATAATAAAAAATATTGTAAAAAGATGTTGTAAGCTTTGCCTAGACTGCTCATAGCTTTAGAAGTTTGGAGTTTTTTTTTTAGATCGTGCTGATAACCTAACCTAAGAAAACTACTAAAACTAGCCAGAATAATCATTATCATAGCTAAAGAAAACTATGTAAAAGTTATATGTCCTATGGACATGGTAGCTTGTCAGATATGAAAACTAAAATACGGTTATCGGCACGAAGCAACGCGATTTGATAATTTTAATTAAAAGATAATACAAATAATATCGCTTTCAGTATTACAATTTTGAGGCGTTGGCAAAAAATTACATATAATTTGTTTTAATTTGTTTAGTTGATATTTTACAATGTTGGGGAGTTATGCGCACTCGCACTTGCTAATAAATGATCGTTTTGTTTTAAGGTATTTTTTTAATCTCATGTTTTAGTATAGTTTTAGAGTTAGTGTTGTATTTTGTAGTTTAGTTTTTTGTCCTGTTTGGTACTCACTAATATATGTTACGCTTTAAGAAAAATTAAAACGAATTTGATACTAGATCGACGTAAAAAGAATCAATTCATCCATAAAAAAAAGCACCTTAATATTTACAAAAATTGTCTTGCCCGTCAAAAATACTTGGCTTCTCATATCATACAGGTTGCCTAATAAATAAAACATTCAACAAAAATGTCAAGAAGATTCAAATCGTTGTAAGATCGTCGAATTTTTGTTGTAAGGCTAGTTGGCTAGTACCCTACAATTCTGCCTTATCTTACAAAGGGTAGCGTGATGTGTATTGGTAGTATCCGAACAGGGTATGTGACGTAATGTGATATATTTTTAAATAAACAAGCTTTTTAGTATGTACTTTGAATGCAATATTTTTACTACACTTATAGTTTTGTAATTCTGATTGTTGTGTTATACACATATATACAAACATTTAAGCTATCGTTTAGGCATAATAAGTATGGCCAAGTTTACCTATTATCAAAGTAAAATATAGTGATTTGTCTATTACCTATTTGTGTATAGCTCAACAAAAACTTTGTTTTCGTGTTTTTCTTAATTGTGTCTATTATTAATTATTATAAATATTGTTTCATTAACTATTTAGTAACACTCTCAGTTACGTAATAAATTAACAAACTTGTTTCTGTTTATACTCTTCACGTGCACCGTGAAGGTATTGTTATGACATTCCAGTAATTTTTAAACAGTGCCATATGTTGAGCCTCCCTGTCTAACAACATTGTAACTTTCATACTGTAACATTCGCTGAAATTGTAACATTTCTCGGACTGTAACATGTTACATCAATGTTACAATTTTTACAAAGGTTACAAGTTGAGTAACCATACTAATACGTACACCAGTAACCATTTAAATATTATTTAAACGAGATACCAACAAATGCAAAATGGAGGTTTTGACACACGTCTTCCGAAACGTTGAATTGATTTTAAGAAATGCATAAATATTCTTGTTTTGTACTAAAAATGCAAATTCAATAAAAAGTCGCTTATTTTATATTCATTGATAATAGTATCCATGAAACAGTAATTTTTGACAGTAGTACACTAAAAATACATGCCACATTCCGATGGACAATTTGACATTTGTTTTATATTAATATGTAAATGGACTACTTGTCTATGTCTTGTACGTTTGCAAGAATGAATAAGTGGTCTATTTATAATATTTATTTTTTAATTGTCACAGAGTAAACAGACAAAAATAAATCACTCCCGAAATACAAATGCCCAGTTTTATGTAAACTATAATAGTTATAGTTTTGGTGAAACAACTATAGCATGTCACTGACATGATTGAAATAACTAAAAATAGAAACTATACGATATACAAATAATGGACCTGTGATAGGCTTCTCCGATAAAGTTTGAGTAAAGTCGTCACGGGTTCCATAATATTTACTTCTACTTCGAGTTAACTCGAGACGTTTTCTCCTCTGTATTCTTGTCTCTCAAAGTCATAAGGATCTTCTTAGGTACCATTTATTATTTAATGTACTTACCTATTTTTCGTTATCTCAATCACCTGTACCATAGAGCATAGATATTTAAATAGAGGCACATTTCTTATGGGCGCTCTGTAGACAAACTTTCTGTGACCAGTGTGACCCATATTGTCGCTTGGCGGCGTGGCAGTTGCGCTGTGATAGCTGACTCTACGAGTGCAAGAGAGACGAAAGTTTCTCCTGTGTATCTTAACTACGAGAGCAAGAGAGACGGAGAACGACGCAAGCGCCGCTAACGGCGCCAACTACGTACTACACCGACAACCGTCAACACGCCAGTTGGAATCGGCACACGAAATCCTCAAGAAATGCGCTTCTATTATGTAAATCTGTATTCATTGCCTGTACATACACGTATATTTTTCGCTAAGAACGTACACGAATACGTATGATTATGAGAAGTTTACGTTTAACGTGTAAACAACTACATAACATAGTGTTAATATAACAAAACTATAAGCTGTTTTCTGTAACATGATTTAATACGAAATGACCTTTTATCAATTTTATATCTGATATTGATAGTAAGGAAAAATTTATGTAAAATTCGTATGTATTCAGACATTCGTTATTTAAAAAGAAACATTGTTTTGTAATACTCATCGGTTAATAATTTGTAAATTTAAGTCTAAATTTAGTTTGTGCATGGTAACACAGGGTGGAAACATGATTACCCGTAAAAAATAATTTCGCGCGCTATGAGCAATTAGTTTAATGGCAACTATTTGTTTTATGAAGACCAAAAAAATATTACAATGAATTTTGTGTAGATTGATTTGTACGTATGTAAAAAAATTGCTTTCGGGACCAGGTGATGAAATTATTTTATTGTTTATTAATTAAAAGCAATCGATTTAGAAGTGAGCAAACGAGCATGCTCAGAATGAGCAGCTTAATGCAAGGAGCATGTTCGAACTAGGGGCGTGAGTTAGTTGCGACTCAAGTCACGACTAAGTCACGCGTCCCGTAGTATTATTTCATATTATATCTTCGTCTATTGTTGTAGTCTGCCATACAAAGTAAATTGTACTTCAGTAATAGTTTAAATTTAAACTTAGCGTTTAAAATGTTAAATGTGATGTATAAATAAACGAGAAGTATCTAGTGAACGAGGAATTATTTTCTCTAGCGTATCGACTATGTGTATGAATTGAATGGATAATGAAATAAAGTCATGAATTAACTGTTCTTATATCTTGTTTTATTTTATGTTTCTCGATTGTTGTTGTAGCTGAGGTCAGTTAATCACCGTCGGTGCGGCGTTTTCCCGGTTGCATCCAAAACTGACGCGGTTGAAGACCGGGATCCGCTTTCTTATGTAACCAGATTAAGCAGAATATTAGGTACCTTTCACTGAACGACTGCCGTCTGATCATTTTCTTTTTTTAAGACGTCTTCCGTACTAGTTAACCAACTACTAGACGTAGGTACTAGTAAACCAACTACCAGACGCGGAACAACTAGTTAAACCACTATGATAGACAGCTATATACCGTGGTTATTATCTGTGACCGTGGCTTAGACCAATCTTGTTTATTTTACATGCTACTACTAATTAACTACTAGTTAAAACGCGTTATAAATAATCTCCTGCACAACATTTTTAGCCTATCATAGAGAACCTACTCAATTTTGCCACGGCGCTATCATAATATACAGGATGTAACTAGACCATTAACGAAAACTGAAATCCCATGTTGAAATCAGTACCTACGAACATTTTTTACTTCGGCACCATACCTGGGAATGATTCAGGAGATATTGAGGCTCATAGTTAGTATGGAACTTTTCTAATTAGGTACAAAATCGATGTATTTACCCCGCAAATATGTTCTTAAGATGCCCTATAACCCCATGGATTAGTATAGGTATCAGGTTTGTGCGCCGCAATATGAATAAATTCATAACAGTTACTAGCCAAAGAAGGGCTGACCACAGAGTACCTTTGTATATAGGGGCTGACAAACTACGCTTGGTACCAAGTAAAAGTAGCCTTTTTAGGGTTCCGTAGTCCACAAGGAACCCTTATAGTTTCGTCATGTCCGTCCGTCTGTCCGTCCGCAGCCTAGCTCAAAGACGCCTGGTGCTAGAAAGCTGATATTTGACACGAATATAGACATAAGATATTGCAACAAAACTGTAGAATAAAATTTAGGAAAATATTTTTTTAAGGGTATCTCCCCTACATATGTATATAGTGGGGTTGAATTTTTTTTTGGTTGAGTACCCCATCATGTGGGGTATCATTGGATAGGTTTAAAAAAAATATTATTAGTTTGCTCAAATCATTTTTCGATCAAGTGATTGGTTAATCAAATATCAAGCTTTGAAGTGAAAAAAATTGTTAGACTCAAGTGTCCCCCCCCCCTCTCTGCTGGCTAAACTATTAATTTGGAAGAGGTGAAAAAAATCACAAATGTAGTACATATAACGAATTTAAAAGGAAAACTATCACGGCCAAGTAGATATCACTAGTTTACGAGTAATCGTCGGTTAACTTATAAATAGGGGAGAAGGGGGCACAGTGAACCACTTTTTTATTTGTGCTGTCTACTGCATTTATCTTCAACGCTGGTTCTTATATTTTACAGACAAGGTGTAACTTGGTATTAAAGCTATACAAAAAAACATAAAAATAAACAATAAACACAATAGTTTCTGAGGGAGTGAACATTTTTTTAAAAGTGGATAACGATCCACTGTACCCCAGCTATGGGGCACTATGGATTTGGGCTTGGGGTACAGTGGATCTCCATGGGGTACAGTGAATATTTACCTTAATTTAACATAAAAGTTGATATGGGGCACCTTGAACTTTATTGATGCGTTATTGAAATAAAACACAATTTGCTTGGTAAACATATGATAAAGTTGTTTATTGCTTAATTGGCACAAATCAGTCACTTTTGTTGCATTTGAGTCATGAGACACTAAATAGGCACTTAAATTTAAATTTTCATATTTAGCAGTCTTCATTTTACATAGTACTATGTAGATCTTCTTCCCCTCATATATCAAGTCTATTCCTTGTTTAATTTTATCTTCTGTATGCATTCCAATGCTAGTTTTCCTTTTACGGTTGCTTACCATTTTTACCTGAATCAATAAAAAATGGGGCACTATGTATCACAGTCCACAGTGCCCCATATGAAATTAGTCCACAGTGCCCCACAAGGTCACATAAAAAACAATGACTGAAACTATTATCTAAATTAATCGTCACGTAATAGAACAACAACAATTTACGTAGCTCTTTATATGGTCATTAGATAAAAAAAACCGGTCAAGTGCGAGTCGGACTCGCGCACCGAGGGTTCCGTACAAACCTGTAGGTATATAAGTAAAAGTTCACCAGTCATAGTTATGGTATTTTTATTGCAAAATGAAAACCATGACATTACAGTATGGAAAGCTGGAGGAGACAAAGAGGCCTTTTTCTTTAATTTATTTAAAGAAAAATGCCTCTTTATCGTTTGTAGTCATCATCAGTCATCCTTTATTTTATATTAACGTATATCGCTTATTTTATAATATATAACTTAAATACCTATACTAGCCTTGCAGCAGCCTTGCAAAAGTCTGCTGATGAATGATGGAGATTTTTTATCAAAGTTATTGATTTACAAAGTTTTTAGTGACTATTAGAAATCTGTAACAAAAATATTAATAAAGTATTTTTCATAATTATAGTATTTATTTGCGATGGAAATAAAACTATTACTAGGTGACTATTTGCACACAAAATAAAACAATAATTAATATTTTAAATAAAAAAAAAAACAAAAATAAGTAAGCGGCGATAGCCCAGTGGTGTACGTAAAGGACTGCCGAGACGATCATCTCGGGTTTGATCCCCAGGTACCCCGGGCACACATCACTGACTTTTCGGAGTTACATATGTGGGTGTTTAAAACGTTAATTATCGCTCGCTAAGTAATGTGCCCGGTATATGGCAATAGGCTCGCCCCCTATTACATTGGGACCGAAACACAACTGGCGAAGTGTGGGTGTGTAATACACCTCTGCATACCCCTTCGGGGATAAAAAGGCGTGATGTATGTAAAGATGTGATACGTTATGTAAATAAAAAAAAAACACATAAAAATGGAAATGAAAATTTTAAAGTATGGAATTAAGTATCTTTGAACCAGACCTGTAAATGGTGACTGAAAAAGGTAGGAATAGTACCACATTGAATATTGAAGTTCAAAAAAAAGTTATCTTTAGTTGTACTACTCCGTATTGTACTAGTGTTTATTAACGGAAACATGTTTATAGATGAAAAATATGTAGAAATGCCATTTTGGGGATTCATTCTAAAATCAATATTGAAGTCTCCCACGACAATCAGACGAGAACATGAATTATACCTATTGAGGTTACTGCCGTATATTGTTGTATTTATGCAACGCTACAGCTGGCCGTTCTTGTTCTGAGCAGTACATTTCAGATTTTTTAGGACGACCACTTTTGTTGCGTTTAGGACGGCCAACCTTTGAATCTAGTTTTTTTTTACCAAGCTTACCTTAATATGATTGTATGTGTTATTAAGAAATCCTTCGCACACAATTGGCAAACAAAAATCATAATGACCTGATGATAAATTGCCTGAAAGAAGTAAACGCTTTATTGCATATCCTTCTCTGCCAAAATACACCCCTCAGAATACCCGTATTACGTTCATACACTTCGAACCTCCCTGGATACAAACATCCTGCTGCCTTCACCTCAGCAGTACCGCCATAGCTAGAGGATTGGAGCATCGTAGCTTTGTACTCATGTCGTGAAGAGAAAGGATCTCTCCGGGCATCGCTTGTATATAAATGAAACTCGTCCCAGTTATTATAAATATAAACAAGTATTGTGGTCCTTAGTATTTGTGTTTGTTCAAAATTAGTGGTATTATAAATAGAGAACGCTATTGCATGAAATAAACAACTTCCATCGGGAGGCATAGGTATTATACTATGTTAAATAGAATTTTCGTTGACAATTAATGCAACTATAGCCATAATTATATTGTGATAGTATGTTATACTGTCCACACCATGTCCACACTACGGTTCTAAACAAGGAGCAATTATAATTGCTCCTTGGTTCTAAAAGAGCGCGTATCTCATAGCGACGTCTACATAACAAGCTGGCTGGTCGTCAAACAGAATAATTAGCAAAAAGGTTTGAAGACTATGTAATTATTTGAAATCTCAATCTCAATCAGCCTATCGCAGTCCACTACTGGACATACGAGTAGGCCTCTCTCAACACGCACCACAGTACACGGTCCTCAGTCTTCCGCATCCTTTATCTGTGCGATAAGACGTTGCATCGTACCAAATTTCAAGATTTTTAGTTCACGGGAAGTACCCTGTAGGTTTTGATTCCCTTGCGAGTAGTCGCGAGTTTGAAAACATGATTATATTGCTCTTTCTTTTGATTGCGTAGACATAGAAGTTTGATTTTGTTACAGCCTAACAGTGTTATATACCTGAGTATTTGATATGAATTTCAATTTAATACCTCTATGCGTTCAAGAGAACGGGGTAGTTACTTTAAATTTATTAAAAATATTTTTATTATATGATGTAACTAAAAATTTACGGTTTTCGCAATTTTTCCTTTATATGTGATATAAGACGTTGCTTCGTACCAAATTTCAAGATTTTGAGTTCACGGGAAGTACCCTGTAGGTTTTGATTCCTTTGCGAGTAATCGCGAGTTTGAAAATATGATTATATTGCTCTTTCTTTTGATTGCGTAGACATAGAAGTTTGATTTTGTTACAGCCTAACAGTGTTATATACCTGAGTATTTGATATGAATTTCAATTTAATACCTCTATGCGTTCAAGAGAACGGGGTAGTTACTTTAAATTTATTAAAAATATTTTTATTATATGATGTAACTAAAAATTTACGGTTTTCGCAATTTTTCCTTTATATGTGATATAAGACGTTGCTTCGTACCAAATTTCAAGATTTTGAGTTCACGGGAAGTACCCTGTAGGTTTTGATTCCTTTGCGAGTAATCGCGAGTTTGAAAATATGATTATATTGCTCTTTCTTTTGATTGCGAAGACATAGAAGTTTGATTTTGTTACAGCCTAACGGTGTTATATACCTGAGTATTTGATATGAATTTCAATTTAATACCTCTACGCGTTCAAGAGAACGGGGTAGTAACTTTAAATTTATTAAAAATATTTTTTTATATGCTGTAACTAAAAATTTACGGTTTTTGCAATTTTTCCTTTGTATCTGATATAAGACATTGCTTCGTACCAAGTTTCAAGATTTTGAGTTCACGGGAAGTACCCTGTAGGTTTTGATTCACTTGCGAGTAGTCGCGAGTTTGAAAATATGTTTATATTGCTCTTTCTTTTGATTGCGTTGACATAGAAGCTTGATTTTGTTGCAGCCTAACAGTGTTATATAGTTGAGTATTTGATATGAATTTTAATTTAATACTCAAACGCGTTCAAGAGAAAGGGGTAGTAACTTTAAATTTATTAAAAATATTTTTTTATATGCTGTAACTAAAAATTGACGGTTTTCGCAATTTTTCCTTTATATGTGCTATAAGACGTTGCTTCGTACCAAGTTTCAAGATTTTGAGTTCACGGGAAGTACCCTGTAGGTTTTGATTCACTTGCGAGTAGTCGCGAGTTTGAAAATATGTTTATATTGCTCCTTCTTTTGATTGCGTTGACATAGAAGCTTGATTTTGTTGCAGCCTAACAGTGTTATATAGTTGAGTATTTGATATGAATTTTAATTTAATACTTCCACGCGTTCAAGAGAAAGTGGTAGTAACTATGAATTTTAATTTAATACTCAAACGCGTTCAAGAGAAAGGGGTAGTAACTTTAAATTTATTAAAAATATTTTTTTATATGCTGTAACTAAAAATTTACGGTTTTCGCAATTTTTCCTTTATATGTGATATAAAACGTTGCTTCGTACCAAATTTCAAGATTCTGAGTTCACGGGAAGTACCCTATAGGTTTTGATTCCAATGCGAGTTTGAAAATATGCTGCAATTTGCAGCATAATCGGCTGTATCTTTTGATTGCGTTGGATTAGAAGGTTGAATATTTTACAGCTCTATGGAACCGTAGATTTGAGTATTTAGTATAAATTTCAATTTGATATCTCCACGCATTCCTGAGAAAAAGGGTCTTGACAGACGGACGGACAACAAAGTGATCCTATAAGGGTTCCGTTTTTTCCTTTCGAGGTACGGAACCCTAAAAACAAACAAATAAACAATTTAAATGACTAAGTTTGTTAAAAACATACACAAAATAAAATCGAGAAAAAAAAATGGCTACTTACGTTTCGCGGAGCGGCCGCAGCGCGACCTCCAGCAGTGAGAGCGTAGTGGTGACTGGCGAGAGGGAAGGGTATTGGATGGATCACGCAATCGTTCGAAGTGAGAGTGTGTGTGTAACGAATAGCGCGCGAGATATTAGTGATTAACCACTATGCCCCCTGATTCACCCTGCCCCCCGCTCCCCTACCCATTTCTGTGAGTTTACATTGGGCGCGCTGGCTTAATGTATACAGTCCATTCACAGTTATTTTACCTCTGACAAATGTCGGTGTTTGTTTGCTTTATGTTGGTATGGTACTCTGTGATGACAGGTATGTTACCAGTGCATAACATTTTACCCAATTTTAGTGGAAACTAGAATTTCCATCTGTAACCACCATGAGTGTGTGTAATGTCAGTCTTATCTATATAGACATTTTTTTAATGGAGAGAAAATCCTTATTTAAATACGTCTATGCGTTTTTTGTATGAAATAGGTTTTTATGATAAGGAAAGTAATTGTCTATATGATTTTTGCAGACAGACTTAAAAATGCCAAAATTTGAGGCAAGAGTGACTGAACGAGTGATTCGGGATGCAGATAGAATGTATTAGGCTATACAAAGTGTAAGAAAAGAAGTTTTCGCTTAGAGAAACAACTGACAGGAATGAGGTGCCGAGAGGATCAGACAAAAGCTCCTAATAGCGGGCATGGCCACAAAGTGGTTAGATTAGCGCCATACCACTGCGAGCTAAACGCAATTGAATTTATGTGGAGTCTCATTAAAAGGCGAGTCGCAATGAAAAATGTAGGACAAGAGGCAAGAAACATTGCCAATTTAGCTGAAGAAGCTTTTCAATCTATCACTGCAGAAGACTGGCAAAAACAATGCGAACATGTGCGCCACATTGAAGACAAGCTTCATGAAACAGATGGGTCTATGGATGCTGCGATGGACTGGTTCATAATAGAATTAAACTATGAGTCTGATACAGAATCTGACAGCAGTTACGAATCAGCATTGGCAGTCCGAGAATCTGACATCAGCTACGAATCGTCATTGGCAGTCCGCATGGATCATTCTTATTCAAAATAAATGTGATAATTAAATTAGCAGTTTTCGTATTTGATAATTAAAGGCCTATTCACACATATCAGTGAAGTCACAGTGCCAGCACAGTACCGGCACAGTGATAAATATTCTTTCATACATTTTCTATGAACGTATCCACACCTGTCAGTGTCAGTGACGACACAGTACTCTCAGTGACAGTGCCGGTGCCGGCGATCACGGACGTAATCGGTGGCGACGATATTTTTTGTCGGATCACGGACGCCGGTGTCCGTAAAACAAAATGCAGGACGAGCGACTGATAGAATTGGTTCGTGAAAATAATGTTTTGTATGATTTGTCTCATTTTGAGATTATTGAAGTAGCTAGAGCTTTCCGACATTCTAAAATATTGAAAATATTTATTTTCGTCTTTAATAAATTCTTTGTGTAATGTCATGAACTCTTCTTTTTAATCGCCATGCTTCATGCACCCATTTTCTTTTTTTCCCTTGATGCGGCTCTTCTTCTTCTTCCTCTAAAGTAATGGCTATCATTGCTAGTTCCGTATTGTTGAATAGAGCCATATCAAATATCATCACCAACTATCGTCGCACCGTTCTCAGTGCTTCCGATCCGCGCACTGATACATGTGTGAATTGAAGCACTGCCGCCTCACTGTAGCACTGATACTGACATGTGCGGATACGTTGCCGGAACTGAGACTTCACTGATATGTGTGAATCGGCCTTTAAACCTCACATTGACGTTAATAGACAAAATTTTTATTATAACTATTTATCTTCATAGGAAATTAGTTATTTCGTAAGAAAATAAATGTACATGCGTATAGCCGATGCCGATATCAAGAGGTTTTGTTACAAACATTACTTCCAAATATTTAATACGATTTTTAGCAATACTGTATATTTAAAATGGGAGTATTAGATACTAAATATAGCAACACAACGCCCAGGTTGGCCAATCTAACAGCTAGAGGTAAAATAACTGTGAACGGACTATACCTACTAATATAATAAAGCGGAAGAGTTTGTTTGTTTGTTTGTTTGAACGCGCTAATCTCAGGAACTACCGGTCGGATCTGAAAAATTCTTTTTGTATACGATTGCCCAGTTATTCCGGAAGGCTATAGGCTATATAACATAACGCTTTGACCCTTTGGGGCCGGGCAAAACGCTAAAACATAATGTCGGCTAATCTCAGGAACTAGCAGTCGGATTTTAAAAATTGTTATTGCCTATGATAGCCCAAATATTTCGAAAGGCTAGGCTATATAAAATTACGCCACAACTTTTAGGGGCCAGACAAAAATAATAAAATGGTCGAACGAGAAGGGGGAGGGTTGGGTCAAAGGCTAAAAGAATAGGATACAATCTACATGGGTATCGTTTTCGAGATTTTCGGGACGCTGATTAATAATATGAAATTTATTTAGTGATCCAAGATGGCGGACGGGAAATCAAAGATGGCGGATGTGAAAATTTAAAAAAATCAATATTGGTATCGTCTCCGACGTTAAAAGGGATGGGGAATCCCAATACAACATCTATTTCGTGATTCAAGATGGCGGATGGGAAATCAAAAATGGCGGATGGGAAAAATTTAAAAAATCAATATGGGTATCGTCTCTGATGATTTAAGGGATGGTGAATCCAAATACAACATCTATTTTGTGATCAAAGATGGCGGATAGGAAATCAAAGATGGCGGACGGGATTTATTTTTAAAGTTGATATGGGTATCGTCCCCGATATTTTAAGGAATGGGGAATTCAAACCCACCATCTATTTCGTGATCAAAGATGGCGGATGGGATTTTTTTTTTAAATCAATATAAGTATCAATTCCAATATTTAAAGGGATGGGGAATCCAAATCCAACATCTATTTCGTGATCAAAGATGGCGGATGTGAAATCAAAAATGGCGGATGGGAAAAATTTAAAAAATCAATATGGGTATCGTCTCTGATGATTTAAGGGATGGTGAATCCAAATACAACATCTATTTCGTGATCAAAGATGGCGGATAAGAAATCAAAGATGGCGGAAAGGATTTTTTTTAAAGTCGATATGGGTATCGTCTCCGATATTTTTAGGAATGGGGAATTCAAAAACACCATCTATTTCGTGATCCAAGATGGCGGATGGGTTTTTTTTTAAAAACAATATGGGTATCGTCTCCGATGTTTTAAGGGATGGGGAATCCAAATACAACATCTATTTCGTGATTCAAGATGGCGGATGGGTAATCAAAGATGGCGGATGGGAAAAATTTTAAAAATCAATATGGGTATCGTCTTTGATGATTTAAGGGATGGTGAATCCAAATACAACATCTATTTCGTGATCAAAGATGGCGGATAGGAAATCAAAGATGGCGGACGGGATTTTTTTTAAAGTCGATATGTTAAGGAATGGGGAATTCAATATTATATAAAAATCTATGTTTGTTGGTTCATCATTTATAGACTCTGAAGTGATAAGAGATTAAGCGGTAAGTCAATGGTAACTTTAGAAAAGGGGCTTGGAAAACAGGGAATTAAATAAAAACTCTTAAAAAGGCGATACGGAGTTCGCTGGGTCAGCTAGTCTTAAAGATATACCTACGTACTTTGGTATGTAATGTACTACCTACTACGGTACTACGTATGTTTAGTAGTAGTATATCTTGAAAACCACATTTAATCTTTACAATACATAACTGGATCCGGGAACGGGAACCTAGTATTTTTGTAAACAAAACTTAGGTTCTTATAATAGTGTTATTAAAATTATTTTTTCAGCAAAATAAACAGTCGGATTTGTTGTACATAATACCCTTTGCAGCAAGTCATTATGGGCAACTACGGAACCCTACATTGCGCGTGGCCCGACACGCGCTTGGCCGGTTTTTTTTTATAATAGCATTTTTGTAATGGCCTCAAAAGTTAATAATAATCTACAAAAACATAAGAATAGCAGAGAGCTTTAGCAAATTTAAAAAAGAAATTATTTGCATTCTTAATTGAAAAATCATGTTATTCCATTGCATGTTATTTCTAAGACATTGAATTGTGATTTAATGTTAGAATCGTGAGAATATCAATGGTGGTAAATAGTCATATTAATGCAGTAAATTAATATTTTATTATTATTTTGTATTGACATTTAATTTCTTATGAGAGCAAATTCGACGTAAAAGGCCAGATTTTTGGAAAGAAATTTTTTGGATTTTGCACCACGACAATTTTTGACCAAACACTCAACAAATACCATCGAGCAACCACCATATTCACCAGATATGGCCTCCAGGCGACATTTTTCTTTTTCCCTAACTCAAATTACCACATCGTGGCACCCGTTTTCAATCGGCAGAAGACATAAAGGAGAATTCGCGACGACAACAGAACTCAATGCCGGAAATAGCCTTTAAAAATGTTTTGATGGTTGGATTATTTTGGCGTAAGTGTATCGTTTCTGAAGGAACATTCTTTGAAGGTGATAAAATAAATTTTGATGAATAAGAAACAGTTTGTGTATTATTGACCTTTTCTTGGTACTTTCTTGAAAGAGTAGTAGGTATGTAGGTAAATCTGAGTTCATTGGTGTTGTTCCAAAAAGGGTTACACCTAATCACCTAAGGGTGGGGATGACTCTTGCTACGCCACTGTCACCATCATGAGCCAATAATTAACAAATAGGTAATTTTTATCATAGAGCAAATGAAAAGTTATCACATGTACCTACGTTAGTAATAGCGATTAGAGATAACCTTATAAGAGTCAAGTAGGTAGACCGAGGCGAATCGGATCAGTTTGGATCAAATTTGTGAATATTTTTTTAATAAATCGCTGACAAGGGACGCAAGCTACTGGCTTCTTACGAGCCACTTCCGCCTCGCACCTGCTGCCATCGGTAGGGTTTCGATTCGACCAGTACATCAGCATCAGCTCCGCTCGCCAGTAAGTCGCTTTTTGGGTGCGTTACAATTTTCGCGCTCATCTAAAGTACATACTTCAGACAGCGACAGCGTAGTGGAGATCCCAACGGACAGAACGGACTGCCATGCAGAGGGTATCGGGTTCGAATCCACGGCGCGCACCACTGACTTTTCGGAGTTATGTGCGTATTGAATTATCAATTATCGCTTGTCCCGTGCCTCGGAGAGCACTTTAAGCCGTCGTCCCGGCTGTCATGAAGATCTATGACAGTCGTCATTGGGAGTCAGTACCTAATAACAAACTGACACTAGTCTTAACCATAGAATATAGCTAGCCCTTTGAGTTGCGGAGGTCAGATAGGCAGTCGCTCTGTGGAAAATCGAATATTCAGTCAAATCCGGTTAGACTAGAAAGCGGACCCCGGGTTCTAACTGGGATAAACGCTAGCAGTCTTATTAATAAACCAGGATAAGCGTCAGAACAACTTTACTCCAAGACTTAAGCCAAGATTAGGCAATTATGGTATTAATAAACTAGGAGTAAGGACGGAGTTAACTATTCATAATTTACTCCGGGAATAAAAGTTACTCCCCGGAGACCCATGGTTTAACGCTGGAGTAAGCAAGGAGTGAGCATCTATTTGTCACGGGGTACGGTAGACTAGATCGAAACTTTACCTGAATACTAAAACATAAAAAATAAAGATTTCGAGTCGACAACATATATCCGCAAAATTCGGATTGTCGAGTATTTTGTTAATTTCTAATGCTTCTGACAGTATTAGAAATTATAATAATAAAAAAAACAGAAAAGTCACTGTCACCGAATAACAGTCATGTTGAGTATCTACTATGTAGTTTGTATACCATGTGTAAATACTTCTTGCAGTTAGATATATTTCTTATCGGTATAAACAGTTTGTTTAAACGACAATGATTATTAAAGTACCCGTCTATTATGAGAGAATTGTGTTACTTCGAATTTACGCGAGCGAAGCCGCGGGCAAAAGCTCGTAGATTTATATTGTATTTCCAACTTTCATTGAGATTTATATACATAACCCAAATATATTTTCACATTTGTTTGGTGTTCGTTAGAGTACTTACTAGTATCTGATTTTGTAATTTTATTATTGTGGGTTAAAATTAATAGAGATTATTTCATTGAAGATTGCCAACCAACACAAACGCTTGCCCTTGCAAAGGGTAGCAGTTTGTACGGCACAAATTTACCTCTTGGAAGTAAGAACGCATGCGCTATGATAATTGAGTGCGCTGTGCGTATATCTGTCAGTACTGACACAATCATACAATATAATGTCATATTGTGCACGGTGATTACATTATTCGCATATATAAACTAATAATTATATAAGTACTACGCTTAAACGGCTGAAACAGTTTTCTCTACTAATATTATAAACGCGAAAGTGTTAATAGATATTATTTATTAGATATTATATTGGACATGTATTGGAACATGGCTTTGACATTTGACTGTATGCAAGGCGATGTTATTATTTAGATATAATACTAGGTATATAGTGTCATGAATACCTACTGACCGAGCTTCTTTGTACCCAATAGTTTCTGAAGTCTTTAGAATAATCAGGAGTGTCTTCCCACAACTTGAGACTAAAAGTAGACTTGTGTTACCCCGAATTTAACGCGCGCGAAGCCGCGGGCAAAAGCTAGTTGTCAAATAAAAGTGTTTAATAAAAAGTTTTTATTCGACCAGGTCATTTTGTTCATTCTTTTTACTTTTAATATCAGTGGGTTGCCATAACGTATACCTTAATCTCAGGGTAAGAATAGTATTGTTACTCCGAACTTACTTCGTATTTATTAATACCGTTATTAACACGTACCTATTCCATAACTAATCTAGAATTAACTACCTCCGGTGTTACTTTGGAGTTAGAGAAGAATAAGCATTTTTTATTAATAAGACAGTAGGAGGGTGATGATCTTACTTAATATTAGTATTCGGGTGTAACTTTAAGAATTTGTGTTCGAACTTTGAATTATACAGCTGACCTGGCAGCAGTGCTGATCTGGGTGGAAAAGAATGTAATTTATGTTCTAGTAATTAATATTGTTCTGATTATTTATCCCTTTACCTATTATTGCTCTTGATATAAGAGCCTAAGAAAATGAAATGAAAATATTATTTTCACCACAGCAGCTCAAACATGCCGCTTTTGCTGCGAGACAACAGTGAACAAAACGCGATTTTAATTAAAGCGTGAGTAAAAGTAGCTTTTTAATTTTTCAATCTTCAGTGTCACGAATTGACATTGTTCAGCCATAAAGAAACATTCGAATTTTACTGTGCTCTGTCTCTTTCATATGCATATAAAAAAGTGAGTGAAAAAACAAACCCCTTCGAATTCGAAATTCGATTTTGGAATTCGACCTCAAAAAACCACCTTCGGAAAGGCAAATTAAAAAAAAAATTGTAATACTTAAACAAATTACTTTTTTTATATGTTATTGTTTATATGTTTAATTTATTATTGGATTTTAATAAAACTAAGTCTAATTAATAGTATAAAATTGGTATTTAACCAATACATTTTTATTTGGAATTTCAACAATGATACATTTGAGAAATAAACATCAGGAACGCGGTATTAAAACGCGATTTAAAAAAGTAGCGGGAATAAAAATTTCGCTGATGCTGATAAAGTATAGCGTAACGTGTTAAATTATATTAAATAAAATAATCTAAAAAGATGAGTGAAACTATAGCGATGATGACTGTACTTTAACACCAGAAGAGTTAAATCAACAAGTGATTAATGCAGAATTCAATCTATTCCTGTCCATTTCTGTCTTCTAAGTAATATGTGTTCTCACTGCTGTGGTGAAAAGTTATGTGTGCTACACGAGAGCAAAGTTTTTTGTATCTCGTGCTGTTGAGTCCCTCACTACGCTCAGGATTCTAACTTTCAACTTTCTATCATGGAATCCTTCGCTTGTTCGGGGCTCAAAATCAGCACTCGAAACAAAAAACAACTCGCTCGCTTTGCTCTCTTGTTGCACAAATAACTATTATTAATCCTACACACATTATAGGACATATATAATAACAAGCAATACTAACAAAAAACAATAAAGTGACAAAAATGTATATAACAATAACAAAATCACAAAAAAAAGAACATTACATAATTAATTACCTAGGCCCTCTAGTGACTCACGCATGTGATATCAAGAAAATTAAACATAAGTAAGTATAATAAGTAATACACCTACGTAGATAATTATTTTATTGAAAATAGTAATAGGTACTTACAGATAATAAAAATACGGCGTAAAAAGGAGTACATAAACTATTACTTATAATGTTGAGAAAACTTTAATTTTATGTATAGGTCGGTTCACGAAAGTTGACCTGTACATTCGTGCACCAATGGCGTGGCTCCATTCTTGACGCATTTTTAGGGAATGCGTCAAGAACGGAGCCACACCATTGGCATTCCACCCGCGCCTCACCCCGCACCTCCACGGGGACCTAAAAAATGATTTCTGCGCAGTGGTCATCTTTCGTGAACCGACCTATATCATCCTATTCGCCCCGATAATTGGGCCTTTTTTGATTCGGATATTTCTGTCTTTGAAACTTTTGATTAATATTTGAGTTCTGAAATGTTTAATGCGTCGCAAAATAATTACTGAATTACCGTTTTAGCAATTATAGTTACTTTAGTATGATTTTCATATCCTCAAATAAAAAAAAAATCCGATTCACCTCGGTCTACTCTACATAGATACGAGTACACGACACAAAATAGATATTAACAAGTACCTAAGTACCTCGTGCTGCATATCTTAAAGAGCGAGAGAGGGCAATTAATTTTACTGTTCAGTTCATTTCTTTAATACTCACTAAGATGACTATTTCTAACATTTGTGTAATTTTGTTATCAATCGCGTTTCATATTGAGTGCACACACAGTTCAGATTATATGTTGAAATGGCTGGTTGAAACTCAACAAAGTCGTCGCAACGTGGCAGCAAGCGTTTCAGCAATGTTACAACGAAGGCGCTGTGCTGGCTTCACCTTTGACCGAGGAACTACGGAAAGCAATGCTAGTAACTATACACAACAATAACTATATATTCTCATACCATATTGGCGCTAACTCAAAGTTTACTCCTGGGCAATACGTATCCGTTGAAGGAGTTCCGCTGGCGAACATGCTGGTCGATGATTTGTACCAGCTGTTAGACACAGAGCAGGGAGAGTGCTTGAGCATGAACGGATACAATATAACTGCGGTGAATTGCTCCAAGCGTCTACCATACATGTGCTTCAAAAAAGACGAGGGCAAGAAGCTAACGGAGTGCGGCACTTTTGATACAGAGTACAGACTAGACGCACGCACTGGCAGCTGTTACAAAGTTCACCGCGAGCTTCGCACGTGGTATGAGGCCAATACACTATGTGTCGCCGAAGGAGCGTATCTAGCTATCATAGATGACGACGTAGAGGCTGCTATAGTTACCAACATGATACCAGACATGGCGCTACCGTGGTACGACGGGACAGACAGGAGCTGGCAACCTATGTACATAGGTCTACTTGACTGGAATGGAAACGGAAGTTGGCTATCTAATCACGCAGATGACTTGAATCATTTATTTTGTTCCTGGGATATCGGTCAGCCGTCTGCTACTAATGACCAGCAGTGTGGCGCGATCAACGGGCGCGGTATGCTGGACAATATCTGGTGCCACACTCATGCGTCGTTTTTCATCTGCGAAAAAGATCCGCGGTATATTCGGTACAGTTCCAGAAAAGTCGCAATTGTTGGATCAAAGGATACAAAAATACATATAAACTAAAATTTAAATAAACATCTTGAACGAATGTATGATGTTTTAATTTTTTATAACTAGGTACATTATTTACATTGTGTCTAATGAGGCTAGTAGGTATATTTGTTTTAGGCACACCACAGCTGTAGAGACGGTATGACCAGTTTGCAGACAGCTTGAAGAGGAAAACATCTTCTGGCAGACTTAGGTGCGAAGTCATTAAACTTTGGGTCGACTGCTGCACAGATAAAGGGATCGCTCGGCTTTTGCTGCAGTGAGTGCCGCGACTTTGTTGAAAACAAACGCTTTGGATGCACTGACACTGACAGTTTAGGCGTGCGGTGGAAACCTTAAGGCAGAAGTAATATTGGAGTGGTAGCTACATACAACTGAGGCCATCTATCGTACAATGGTGAAGACAATTAGCAGTGGCGACATCTATTGGACAGACGGAACTAGATCCTGTATCGCGCTATTAAAGTTCTTGCACGCAATTACTATTTAAAAATCTAAAGTAGGTACTTCCCTGAGACTACAGACCACCAGGACCACCAGGCACGAGGACCCAGACGAGTTAGAGGACCCTCCCTCTAGTTGGAGGACCACCACAGCCTTATTCTTTTCCAATAAATAGGAGAATAATAGCCTAGTGGAGATACCAACGGACTGCCATGCAGAGATGACTTTTCGATGTTAAGTGCGTATTAAATTGTTAATTATCGCTTGCCCCGTGCCTCGGAGAGCGCGTTAAGCCGTCGGTCCCGACAGTCATAAAGATCTTTGACACTCGTTACGGTGAGTCAGTACCCTCAGATAAACTGATACTGGTCTTAACCATGGAATATCGCTATCCCTTTGGGTTGCGGAGGTCAGACGGCAGTCGCTCTTTGGAAAGGTTGATATTGTGTCATATCTGGTTAGATCAGTAAGCGGACCTCGGGCTCCAAGGCGTGTAAGTCTTGGATGCAACCGGGATAACGCTAGGGAGATGATGAAGAAATAGGAAAACAAATAAAACTCAAAATAAAGTTAATAAAATGTATTAATAATAAAATTGACAATATCTCCTTTACAAGAGTAACTTAAAGTTACGAATATCATTAATGGCACCTGGTTAGTTTAGCTTTGACTATAGACATTAAAGACTCACTTTTTAATTTTGCGAGTAACAAAAATCTGTGGTCATGGTCACCTTTTTGGTGTAATATAATTTTATTGGACTTGCAACACATTGCTTTAGCAAAAAATATGGTAGACTGTAACGTCTACATATACAGCTCATAAAATTTTGATATTAGATATATTTTTCAGTTTTAACTATTGAGTAAAAATAAAACCCATCTAATAAAATAATTATTTTTATATTTCTGAACAAAAATTGCTAGAAACATAAAAAGACAGATATGACCACGGCTTTTTATTACGCATCGACTTCTCCAAATACTTATTTCCAAATAATTAAACTTAATTAACAAAAAATAATTATTATTGTATTGAGATTCGTTACACATCGTTGACAACAGCTTGCTAGCTCTCGCATACTTTTCTAAGTATCCAGAGCCAAGCAAATATCTTTCTTAATTTTAAACATAAATATTACTTTTTTATATTAACCTGCCGAATTTACATGTATAGTTGCAAAATTAACTTAGCTGACCTTGACCTCGGGATCATAACCTTGAATAAGTCGGGAGTATATTTTGAACATTTCAGTGAAATTAATTTTGAATTTATTATGCAATTTTGAAACTTTCTGGTAGATACGACCTAACTAAAGGTGGTGACTGGTGAAACTGAGCTTCAGAATACTTTAACATTGTTATAAAAAATGTGTATCCAAGATTTTTCTTGTATAATTCGACCTCGAATTCCCAAGGTTAAGAATAAAAATATTATACAGCAAGGCCATTTTTATTATCATTTACACCTGACCTTCTAGTCAAAATAACAAAATAAAAAATGTACACGACTGATTTTTAAGACCTTAGCACACCGCCGCTACAAAACCACTTATGAGAAAGAAAATTGTAGTGCTTTCTCTTTTCGTGCTTTAGATCTGCGTTTTAGAACGCAATCTCCTCTGTATTTCTGTAGTCTCTTGACAGATCATGGTAGTTCTTAACACGCTGACAACAGCCAAATGGCAAAAAAATGCTTGTCTCAAACATTTTTTTTTTCTAAATCCACAGATTTAAGACCAGATGGAGCGTACTCGTCCGACTAAGTGAGGCACGTTGACGGCTATGTGTGCGTGACATTTGGCGACTGGCACTGTACGGACACGCGCGCCTATGTGTGTGTAAAGTTGCCAGATTATGAATAATCTCCCACTACCTTGTATATAGTTTTTGCAAACGGATATAAAAATATTACATATTTTATATTCGTTTGCGGTTTTGAAGAATTTACCATGGATTTAATTAATGCTTTTAATATGTAATGCTGTTATGAAAATGATTCAAATAAAAGAAACCATTAATGTATGCTTTTATAAATACATTTCTTAAATGTAGGTACTGAGTAAAGTTTTAACTAATTTTATTCGTAAATTGAGAAATAAATAGATTATGTTTGCGATTAATACCCTCGATCCAGAAGAAATACTTATATAATACCAACTACATATATTTACGAATACCAATCATGGGGTTCAGATCTTAGATCGGCGAATATGTTGTTTATTTTTTGTTTAGATATATATATTCTCAGTATAGTATCTGGAAATGTTTGGTTAATTGCAATAGGCTTGCGTCCTAAATATTAATTAGCTATAAACATTTTGTCATGCACACAATAAATTATGAATATTATGATTCATAAATCAAAACAAAAAAAAATTGCAATTAAAAATTAATAATGGCTGCAATCAATGATTTCTGTTTCTGTACTTAATGTACACACGGCGCCAAGTCAAGCTAAACAGTTGCAGTACGATTTTGATGAACGGTACAAAGGTCAAAGTGTATAAAGCTTGACGAGGAGCCATGTGTACACGAATATTTGGATCGTTTGGGGATCGAACTCAAAACAATGTATATACTAATGGAAATTCTATTACAATATTTTATAAAAAGAAAGATAATCTACAATATAATTTTATATTACGTTAATGTATTTTTCATTAACATGACCATCATTATTACATAATCAATAGACAAGTGCATTTTCCCTAATTCAGGGAGAACGGCGTCGACGTAAACTGGCAACACTTACATATTTTCTGCAGAAATACGAATTTTATCGAAATAATATTATAAAACAGTCAAATAATCCATAGTTATCTGTAAAAATATATTACCATCTTCCCGTTTTTGCTTTTGGAAACAACTTTTACAATGTTTAAAAACGCAAGACGGCATTTTATGAATTTAAAAGCTTGATTGATCGTGGCGTGTAAACTGTGCGATGCTTCGCAGCGCACTGAGCCGAGTTTGTATTCGCTTTTCAATTTTGTATTTGCTTTAGTGGCCTCACGCAAGTGTTCCGCGCGCTCTGTCTGCCTTTTGTTCTGTAGTCTTAGGCTAAATCTATAAAGTTTGTGATGGCGGCAAAAATTTATGTTAATCTTGAACATGTTTCTGAGAACCCTGTTGTATTCCAAACACGTTTTTGAAAAGTTTCCTCGATACAAAAAAATAGTAAACTAAACTCTTCAAATTATCTTCCAACAAAAATTATTATTATTACTTATCAACGAACGTTGGTAAAATTTATAACAATAATGTACCATATATAAGTACAGAACTTGTTTTTTTTATTTTTCACTACTCAACTTATTTTTAAGTAATTAATTTATTTCATGGTTTGTAAAAAGATTTGAACGTCCCGTCGTCGTCGTGCTTCTCTTTCTTATGTATACAATCCGACAGTGACAGCTGCGCTCGGTTGTCAGCGCCTTAAGCGCAGTTGAATTTTTATTTTGCCGCAGTGGTGTGCTAAGGGCGTTAAGCTGGCTTCCTACGGTGCGTGGTTTTACGCGAATCGGGCAACTTAATTAGTATGTCCGCAAAACCACACACCCTGGAAAATCGGCGTTAAAGATCTTAGTGCTAAGAGAATAAGTTAGAGGTCGAGGTCAAGGTTACATGATGACGCAAGGCATGGCGCAGCACAGGGGTAGGCAGATGGGTACTGCCGTCTTCGTTTCGGAGTGCTTCTCCTTCATCCGTGAGCCTGACTCGTACTCGTACATGCCTCGACCTGACGCGTACGCGCCGCCGCCCTGTTGCATCGCGGCCTGGAATTAAAAAGATTATTATTTATTTTTGAACTTCACCCAATCGGTCATCCAGTATCACATTTGATAAAAATATATTGTTAAGACCTAAGTTTCTCTTGGTAATTTTAAATTTTAGCAGAGTTTACGATATACATTTTTTTTAATAATAATTGCAGTCTGATACGGGCACTTGAATCCTTATATAGGGATTCAAGTGCCTGTGTCAGAATAAACGGGGCCTACACGGACTGGTTTCACATTGATCGTGGTGTTAGACAGGGATGTGTAGCGTCTCCTTGGCTGTTTAATCTGTTCATGGACAGTTGATTGACCGATCTGAAAGGGTCTGAATGTGGATTAAGAATGGGTGAATCTGTGTTTAAGACCCTGCTATACGCTGACGATCAGGTTCTTTTTGCGTCGTCAGCGTCTGATTTACAGCAGATGGTCACCGTAATGAATGAGGCGTATAAGAAGAAGGGGGCATGAAAGTGAATGTAAGCAAGACTAAGGTCATGGTCATAGAGAGGGAAGACAGTATAACTGAATGTAACATAATGATAGGAGATGAAAAAGTGGAACAAGCGAATGAGTTTGTGTATTTAGGGTCTTTGTTTACGAGAGATGGGAAATGTGAGGGAGATGTTGAAAGGAGAGTGAAAGCAGGAAATAGTGTGAATGGCGCCTTACGGTCCATCATCAGTAGCGAAATTATACCAAGTAAGGCTCGCCTTGCTGTACTGCAGGGAGTTTTGGCGCCAACACTGATGTATGGTAGCGAATCATGGGTATGGCAGACGAAGCATGAAAGTAGAATCAATGCTGTGGAGATGAGAGCTTTAAGGAGTATGTGCGGAATAAGTTTAAAGGATAAAGTGCGTAACGACGAAATAACTAAAAGAAGATGTAGTGACAAAGATTGAAAAAGGAATATTACGTTGGTTTGGACATCTGGAGCGGATGGATGAAAGAAGAAATACGAAAGGAGTGTATCGTGCGAGAATAAATGGAAATGTCGGTAGGGGACGCCCTAGGCGGACGTACGCCGACCAAATAGGTGATCTACTGATAAAGAGCAAAATAAAAAGTACCTATAACCGACGCGCATGCATGATGAGGTTAATGAATGTCGAGGAAGCGAAAGAGGTATGTTTGAACCGAAGCATGTGGCGTTCCATAGTCTCTGCCTACCCCAATGGGAGACAGGCGTGACGTTATAGATAGATAGATATAGAATATTTGTGTTACTTATTTTCCCATACTTCCGAGTTAGAAATTTTGTCGTTTTAAAAAGATGAGACATTTAAATAAATGAGATCTATCATTAGTTTATTTACCAATTCATTACCATCAAATAAGCCCTACATGTTTCACACTGTTTATTACAAAAATTTAGTTACGGACTGCCCAAAAAAATGTTGTAAGCTGTTTTATTTTACTATGGCCCATTTTTGAGAACTATTTGTGCAGGGTTGAAGAATATAATCTATATTATAAGTTCTTGAAGCACTTCTTGAATGGAATATGAGCTTATCTGGATGCTAGGATGCCTAATATATAAAATGAAGCTAGATTGAAATCAAATGATGGTAAGTATTTTATCCCGTATATTAGTCAGTTTAAATACTTACGCTAGATTGGTATCCTCCCGAGGGTACAATAGCGGTGTCCTTCTTGGCGAAGGGCGTGTGTCCGGGAGGGTAGTACACCGGAGGTCCCGCCACGTTCTTACTGCTGCCGACGGCGGGCGCGGGCTTGGGGGCCGCGGGACCGTCCCGAGTGTCCCGACCGTCCCGCGTGTCCCGCGTGTCCCGCGTGTCACGCGACTGGTGAGAGCTGTTCTGGGACTCGTGGACCTCGATCCGTCGACGGACTACGCCGTCGGGTTGAGTTGGGAACCGCTGGAGATCATATAAGATTAGTTAAGTAAAGTGAGCAATGTAGAATCATTCTCTTAGCGTTCAATCTGGGCTCCGCTTCCAAGTCTAACCGGATTTGGCTGAATATTAGCTTTTCCACAGAGCGACTGCCTGTCTGACCTCCGCAACCCGGAGGGATAGCGATATACCATGGTTTACTACGGAATTCAATATTCGAAATATAGATAGATCTGTAGATTTTAGATTCGTTTTTGACAGCTTTTGACATAAGCTTCATAAAAAATATGTCAAACATGACTCTAAAATCTACAGATCTATCTATAGTTTGAATATTGAAAATGGCCGGACTAGTGTCAGTTTATTTAGAAGGTACCTACTCACGCCCTGTAATGACTGGCAAAGATCTTCATGACAACCGGGACCGACGGCTTAAAGCACGCTCCACACTACTCGCGAAGTTGATCGAAGTTGAGCGAATCTCGTGAGAATATAGTGTTCTGTGGCCGGGCGACTGAGCTCCTCGCGAGTTTGCACGAGTGTGTAGTCACATAGTTCGAACTTCGGTCAACTTTGACGAGTACTTCGTCGAAGTAACTTCGCGAGTAGTGTAGAGCGTGCTTACCGAGGCACGGGGCAAGCGATAATTAACCATTTAATACGCACATAACTTCGAAAAGTCATTGGTGCGCGCCGTGGATTCGAACCCGATACCCTCTGCATGGCAGTCTGTTGGTATCTCCACTAGGCTATCGCTGCCTCTTTCTCACATAATCATAATATTATGAAGATAATATCTATTATGCTATTCCCGAGAGAGTCCATAATTGTTACATACATATTTTAGGTACCACCTAATCAAACAATGTGGAAAGCAATAAAAATATCGAGTATTGAGTACTTACTGCTTCAGGGAAATCAGCCATCAAGTCATCGAGCCTCTTGGGGGGTTGTTGAGTGCCGGGGGAGGGGGTCGTGGGGCGGGGGAACGGGCCGGGGGAGGGGGAGGGAGCTGGGTGCGAGTGAGACGGGTGCAGCGAGTGAGCGGGAAGGGGCGACGGGTAGCGCTGCGTCGAGTTGTGAGAGGTGTATGTGGTCTCCGAGTACTTGATTGATTGTGGACCCTGTACACAGAAATATTATAATTATTTAATTATGTATGTATAGTCTCACGCCTGTATCCCCGAAGGGGTAGGCAGAGGTGTAAATATTACACCCACATTTCGCCATGAATTTTTAGGTCCCACGTAATAGGAGGCGAGCCTATTGCGTACCGGGCACATTATCAGACTCCGTGCTGTTACTGAGAATTTCCTAACGGAAAAACCCAATAACACTTTGCCCGACCCGGGAATCGAACCCGAGACCTCCTAATCCCACGCGCACATTTATGCCGCGAGACCAACGAGGCAGTCTTATTGGGCAATAAGACTGTATAAATTATACAAAACACGTGGTGGTAGGGCCACGCTGTTTACAGCACGAATGGGCCGGCTCGACCGGGGCAGTACCACCCTCCCACAGAAGATCGACGTAAAGTAACAGTATGTTCTATGCTGTTGCGTTTCGTTCGGTGTGTGGGAGAGCCGGAGGCCCGACCATACCCTCCCCATCCTCTCTTCATTGCCCATATGGTAAGGAGGAGAGGATGGGGAGGAGGAGGGGGAGGTTACCGCAGCATACGTGGGACCAGTAGAGTATCCGTGGAGTCATTGTGTGGGTAGTGTGGGTCGACCCGCCGGCCAGGGAGACCCGTAGAAACGGTGGTGCCGCTGGCCGCCCGCGGCATAGTATAGGGGCCCAACAGGGGCTAACCATCTTGGGCGGCTGCCCCACCAGACCGCGCATAATCTCGGGGTGGCTCGTCGTGCCGGTTGGTGACCCGGCGACCACTTCTGGGAGGGTACGGGGGCCCTTCCGTCCGGCGGGTCGGCCACCGCTATACCTCACAGTATAATGGCAATACAATACTCTGCGCTTTGTCACGCGCTGCTGCGTTGACTGCCTCCTCTTTTCACGCCCCCTTTTCTTCTTCTATGGCAGCTCCAAGAAATGGTTCCGGTCAAACAGCGGCGTCTTCGTTCCCCACCAACTCACTTTTTGAGGTGGAGTCCGCTAACATCCGCGGACTCCATTCGAACCTCAACGCCGTCCACCATCATCTCGAGACGGCCCGACCGGCCATGCTTTTCTTGACCGAGACTCAAATACGCCGTCCTGACAACACGACTTATTTGCATTATCCCGGTTATGCACTGGAGGATAACTTCCACGCAAAAGCCGGGGTATGCTTGTTCGTCAGGGCGGATATTTGCTGTCGACGTCTACGCTGCCTAGAGGACCCGTCCTTTTCTGTCCTTTGGGTACACGTAAGTCTGGGTTCATTGGCCCGTATTTACGTGTGCCTTTACCGTTCCCATACCGGAGATGCCGAGACAACTCGACTGTTTGACTACTTAAGTCAGGCAGCAGATAACGCGCAGGAGCAGTTCCCAACCGCCGAGTTGGTCTTTTTGGGAGATTTCAATGCCCACCATGAGACCTGGCTGGGCTCCTCCAAAACAGACCACGCGGGACGAGCTGCTCACGCATTCGCTCTAACGCATGACCTGACTCAACTGGTACTCCAGCCCACCAGGATACCAGATATATCGGGTCAAGCGCCCTCGTTGTTAGACCTTGTGCTGACGAGTAACCCGGCCAAGTACAGTGTGACGGTGCAAGCCCCTTTGGGTTCCTCCGACCACTGTCTGGTTCGCACTACAGTGCCTTTCGCTTCACCTCCACAACCAGTGCAGGCAAAGCGACGCTTGTGGCACTACTCGTCAGCGGATTGGGATGGCCTGCGAGACTATTATGCGTCCATCCCGTGGTCTCAACGCTGCTTTGGTGGGAGGGATCTGTCGGAGAGTGCGTCTGCTGTTGCTGGGGAAATCATGTTGGGAATGGAATATTATATTCCATCCACTGACGTCTCCAGCAGCAGCGGATTACGGCCCTGGTTCGATCGCGAGTGCGCCGATGCTGTTAAACAAAAACAGTCGGCTTACCGCACTTGGATCAGGGCTCGGTCTCGTCGCGATCCGAATATCCATCTCATCAAGGCAGCCTATAATAGAGCCACCAAGGTCTGCAAGAGGGCATACATAAGAGCGGATGCACAGCGCATTGCACGGTTTGGTCAAGAACTCTTGTCGCACCCCACGGGCAGCCGGGGATACTGGCGATTGGCCAAAGCCGTGCAATCCAATTTCTGCCAGCCTTCGCTTCCGCCGTTGCGATGCCCTGATGGGTCACTGGCCCATGGGCCGCAAGAGAAAGCTGACCTGCTTGTCAATCTCTTTGCGGCCAACTCCCGAATCGATGATCGTAGTGCGCAGCCGCCTTCGATTCCCTACTGCGGCCACTCCATGCCTGATATTAAAATCAGGCAATGCTATGTTCGCGCGACACTGCGATCTCTCGATGACCGGAAAGCCAGTGGACCTGACGGAATTCCAGCGGTTGTGCTTAGGAAATGCGCAGCCGAGTTGTCTCCAATGCTTACACGCCTGTATCGCCTATCATATGCCTCTGGCGTAGTGCCGCAGGCTTGGAAAGAAGCGAACGTACAACCGATTCCCAAGAAAGGGGATCGTTCTGATCCGGGCAACTATCGACCCATTGCTATCACCCCTATCCTCTGCAAGGTGCTTGAACGACTAATCAACAACCAACTCGTTCGCTACCTAGAAGATCAGTCTCTCATCAGTGATCGTCAGTATGGCTTCAGACCGAAACGATCAACCGGTGATCTTCTAGCGTATGTCACTCACCTTTGGGGTGAGGCGATGGACAGGCATGGGGAGTCGTTGGCTATTAGTCTTGACATCTCCAAAGCCTTCGATAGAGTCTGGCATCGTGCGCTTCTTTCCAAGCTTCCAGCCTACGGCTTGCCGCCTCGATTGTGCAACTGGGTTGCCAGCTTCCTGAATGAGCGCCGTATACGAGTCCTTTGTGACGGTGAATCATCGAAGTTTCTCCAGGTGAATGCTGGTGTGCCTCAGGGGTCCGTGTTATCGCCCACGCTTTTTCTTCTGCATATCAATGATGTGCTCACTTTTGGGGGCATACATTGCTATGCAGATGACAGTACTGTACATGGGCGATATCTCGGACACCCTGCGGCTAAGCAAGCCGATACTGAGGAGTATAGGCGAACACTTGTTGCTGAGCTTGACCGGGTTCTGAATTGCATCTCGCATTGGGGTGATAAGAACCTGGTCGAGTTCAACGCCAAGAAAACACAGGTGTGCGCATTCTCAGTCAAGGTATCTCCATTCTTTCCCCATCCCTCTCTTCTGGACACTCCACTACCGATTCAAGACAGCCTCAATATCCTAGGTATGGACATACGCAGAAATCTCAACCAGAAGAACTACATCGAGGGTGTCATCAAATCCGCATCTCGGAAACTCGGAGTCCTGAACAAGGTGAGGAGGTTTTTCACGCTGGAGCAGTTGTGTCTGTTATACAAGACCCAGGTTCGCTCCTGCGTGGAATACTGCTCTCACCTTTGGAATGGCTCTGCTCAGTACTTATTGGACGCCCTCGATAGGTTGCAGCGGCGTGCTGTCCGTATCATCGGCGATCCAGAGGCCACTAAGACTCTTGAGTCACTGCAATTACGCAGAGACGTGGCCTGAATGGCTGTCTTCTACCGTATCTATCACGGTGAGTGCTCCGAAGAGCTCTTTCAACTAATCCCACCCTCTCCTTTCCTATCCCGAACGACACGTGCTGGGTTGAGGTGCCACTCTTACACGGTAGAACAGATACCGTCACGCACCAAACGGTTCGGCGCCTCTTATCTCTGCCGTACCATTAAGATGTGGAACTCTTTACCAGTCCACGTGTTTCCCTCCACTTATGATCCCGGGTCCTTTAAGCGGGGCGTGAAAAAGCTTTACTCAAGGCCGTCAAGGTGAGGGCCATCATGCTATAATGCCATGCTGGCTGCTGGGATGATGGCCATCACTATGGGACTTCACTGACTGCTTAACATCAGGCAGCATGGAGTCAATTTGTTCGGCAGAAATAAAAAAATAAAAAAAAAATAAAAAAAACACATCGAAGTACCTGAGGAATAATCAGGTAGTTGCAAAAATCTAAATTTAGAGGAAAAATTATTTGGTGTTTTCCGGGTGTATCTGTACACCTATATCTTTTCAATAAAAGGTTATTATGACAACATATGTAGTTATATTACGGGAACGCAATGTTTAAATTGATCCAAAATAAGTTATATATAGATATAGACATAATTATGTTAATATTTTGTTTATCTAACCTTACTCCTCATACATTTATGGTAGGCCAATCATCCTATTGTCCGTGTGGTGACGGATTAAGAATACGGAATGTCACCACCCCATATCATCCCATGGGTGTCGTAAGAGCCGACAGAGGGAGTATATTATGCAGAGAACAGCACTGTAAGAGAAGGAAAACTTGATACAAACCCTATACCAGAGGGAGGCCTAGTCCAGCAGAGGACTGTTAAAGGCTGATGATTAGTCCTGCAGTGGACTGGTAAAGGTAGTAAAGACTCACATGTGGTGCGTGTCCATTGAGCGGCTCGGCAGGGATCACTTTGGTCTCGTTGGCCGGGCTCGGGTACACCATGCGCTCGCTCGAACGGTCTGCACAATATACATCACTTATTATCATCCTTGCGTTACTGACTGACTGACAGACACGCTACAGCCGAAACTACTCGGCGCAAGAAGCTGAAATTTAGCATGTATGTTCCTTGTGGACCGTAGGGGTGTACTAAGAAGGGATTTCTCGAAATTCCCACGGGACCGGCCAAAACGGGTAAATTAAAAAAAATTGCAGGCGTAGCTGCTGGCGTTCTCTAGTAACTTATATTATCCAAGGTTTCTAAGTTAGGATGGTATGGATTCTTGAATGCCGTGTTTAAAGCAGAATTCAGTTTGCTGGCGGCCGGTCTAAGGCCCCGGTCACGACCAACAGCCGTTTATTTTGGTCGAGGCATATCCGTACTCCAAACGGAACTTGGCTGTCCACGGTGCGTAGTTATGCGAACGGACGCGCACCGCACCTTTTAACTTTGAAGTTACCCAACTCGCGATGTAACCTCAAATTTGCGGTGTGCGTCCATCCGCTAAAGCATGACCGTGGGAAGCCAGCTATACAGGGTGTAAAAAGACCCTTAACGAAAACTGAAATTCCATGTTGTACCAATCAATACGAACATTTTTTACTTCGGCACCATACCTGGGAAATACTGGTTCAGGAGATATTGAGGCTCAAAGATAGTATGGATTTTTTCTAATTAGGTACAAAATTGATGCATTTACCCCGCCAATATGTTCTATAGATAGATTATGACCCCATGGATAAGTAGGTATTTCGAGCATTGCACGCGCGCGCTTTTAATTGCGGTTCAAAAAATGTGAAAACTTAAAAAAAAATATCGTCTCCCAGGTATTATTTTTGGTTAGTATGACTTGACATGATGTCCACAACGAGTAGACTTCGGCTTGGTGATGGGTCTTGTGACACTCTGTATATACTACATTCTTCAAGCGTTTAAACGCCAGCAAACTTCTTGAGCACTACCATAGACCAGAAGAGCTGCGCAGTAGCAATTTTACGTATAAAAATGTCTCCTGCGCACGCATATTGGTCTATGGTAGTGTTCAAGAAGTTTGCCGGCATCTATACCTATGTCTAAGGTTCAGTTTCGCCTCTAGATAGACCTAAACTACATGATAAATTAAAAATTAGAACAGAATGAGTAGGAATTAAATTACAAATACATTTAACAAGCACCTATGCCAGCGGTCAAATTGGCCCTTATATCTCTAAGTAGGAGATCCGTAGAAGAGGGCCCTTCACCCATTTGTTTAAAATGGATGAAAAGTACCTATTTTAAATCAAATTTTGCATGTTTTTATTGCCGTTGATGTAGCCTACCTATTCATGATATTTTTCATGCAAAATTTGATTAAGTTCTTTTCATCCAGTAATGAAGGTCCTTCTTTCTCTTGATCTTAGACGATCTGTAGATTTAAGCACGTAAGGGCTAGCGCATACATACAATTTTTAACTGAACAACTATTTTGTTGTGTATCATATGTCTAAAAGAATGTATTGAAGCGCACATACTGTCAACTCGATAGTTGTTCGACAAAAAAGTCAAAAATGCTTATCGATTTGTTTTTTATTTAAAAGTTAGACCACTATCGATTAAGTGCTCAATTTGTATTGCATTGTATTGATGTGCGCAGACCATCGACTTAACAGTCGATCCGCGACTGACCACGACTACCAATCTCGTATAAGGATTTGAAGTGGCACCACGTCTCTATCTTTGTAAACACCTTGACTCGAGCGTTGCTGGAAAAAAACTGATTGATTTAAGGAGATAAAAAAATCAATTGTATGCGCATTTCCATCAACTAAACTGTTTGGTTGAGTAGAAATCACGAAAAGTACACAACTCGACGAAACAGTTTAGTCGATGCAACTGTTGTATGTATGCGCTCGGCCTTATTCTTATGTATAACATAACAAGTATTAAGTGTGTACTCACCATCAGACCTGGTGACGGTCCTGTACTCGCTCCTGAGAGTAGAGTTGCAGTGCGAGCAGTACTGGCACCCACCGGGGGGAGGGGACACGGGGGGCATTGGCGACCTGCTCAGGGTACTGTAAGTAAACATGACTCATTATTGAAATTAATTAAAAGTGTTACGTACTTATATAGGTTCTTGACTTTTTTTGCAGTCTGTTAAATAATAAATAATTGCTGCTTAGTTTAATTATTTTATGTAAAGGTGCAAGTACGCGATGGTCAGCAGACCGTAAACTGCAACCGTAGAGTGCAAGCGACACCCCGTCGAGGGGTAGCGAGGAGTGCTTCGGTGATACCCTACCCTCCAACACATGGGTACATGAGGAGCACGGGTAGGTTTTTAGTCAGTAAGAGTCTGACAGTCCCCTTCGCCCTTCCCCCATGGGCGGAGGGACTCCATGGGGATTTTGCGGACCGCCACAAAAAAAAAGTGCAAGCGACACCACTAGTCTAGGGAATAGAAGCAACCACGACCGCAGACAATACGACAGTGAACAGCCGCTAGCAGCGACGCCGCCTGCGGCTGCAGTCTGCAGTCCAACTCGGACCTTAACAGAACCGAGGAGGCTGCACCGTGTCTACCAGCGGCTTCTAAAGTAGAACTATTTTTATTTATAGACTCACGCCTGTATCCCCGAAGGGGTAGGCAGAGGCGTAATATTACACCCACATTTCGCCATGAACATTTAGGTCCCACGTAATATGGAGCGAGCCTATTGCCCTTACCGGTCACATCACCAGACTCCGTGCTGCTGCTGAGAATTCGGAAAAACCCAGTAACACTTTTGCCCGACCCGGGAATCAAACCCGGGACCTCCGATCAGCAGTCGCATACGCTATCCACTGGACCACGGAGACAGTCAGTAGAATTAGTATGGGTTTATTAGTTCTTGATGTCTGTAATCGTCAATCAGGTTACCAACTAAGATCAGGATACGTTTAAGGCTTTTACGCCTCAATCAACATAAGCCTGAGTGGTAACCTCGTTTTTGGTTTTAGTAAGACTAAATATGCCCAAGCGACTTTAGGAGAGTTCCTCATACACTTTCTACGCCAGCCTCCATCTCGATCGGTACACTATTGGCACGAATGGCGGAGTTGAGACGGTTTGTAAGGAGATTCCATCTTTCCATCATGCCGCAATACTAAAAGAAAAATGGTAGCAGAGTCTTGCCTATTTCAGCATGAATGGGCTAGCTAGACCGGGGAAGTACCCCCTTACAGAATCGCCGTAAAGGATCTATACTGTTCATTCGACGAGGGAGAGTGTCGGAGGCCTAAAACCCTTTTTTTTCTCTCGCATCCCTCTCCTCCTCCTTTTCCTCATCCCATTCAGATCGGTAAGGCACTATGACTACCTCCGTGGTCCAGTGGATAGCGTATGCGACTGCTGATCGGAGGTCCCGGGTTCGACTCCCAAATCGGTCAAAATTGTTACTGAGTTTTTCCAAATTCTCAGTAGCAGCACGGAGTCTGGTGATGTGCCCGGTACGGCAATAGGCTCGCCCTCTATTACGTGGAACCTATAGATTCGTGGCGAAATGTGGGTGTAATATTACGCCTCTGCCTACCCCTTCGGGGATACAGGCGTGAGTATATAAAAAAAAAACCGGTCAAGTGCGAGTCGGACTCGCACACCGAGGGTTCCGTACAAACCTGTAGGTATATAAGTAAAAGTTCACCAGTCATAGTTACGGTATTTTTATTGCCAAATGAAATCGATAACATAACAGTATGGAAAGCTGGAGGAGCATAAATTAAAGAAAAAGGGGCCTTTGTCGTTTGTAATCATTCATCCTTTATTTTATATTAACATAGGTATATCGCTTATTTTATACTTAATATAACTTAAATACCTATACCAGCCTTGCAGCAGCCTTGCAAAAGTCTGCTGATGAATGATGGTAAGATTTTTTTTCAAAGTTATTGATTTACAAAGTTTTTAGTGACTATTAGAAATCTGTTACAAAAATACTTATAAAGTCCCTACAGAATAATTAGCAAAAAGGTTTGAAGACTATGTAATTATTTGAAATCTCAATCTCAATCAGCCTGTCGCAGTCCACTAGGCCTCTCCCAACACGCACCACAGCACACGGTCCTCAGCCTTCCGCATCCTTTATCTGTGCTGTGGTGCTATAAGACATTGCTTCGTACCAAATTTCAAGATTTTGAGTTCACGGGAAGTACCCTGTAGGTTTTGATTCCCTTGCAAGTAGTCGCGAGCTTAAAAATATGATTATATTGCTCTTTCTTTTGATTGCGTAGACATAGAAGTTTGATTTTGTTACAACGGTGTTATATACCTGAGTATTTGGTATGAATTTCAATTAAAAATTCTACGCGTTCATGAGAAAGGGGTAGTAAGTTTAAATTTATTAAAAATATTTTTTTTATAGGCGGCGATAGCCCAGTGGTGTACGTAACGGACTGCCGAGACGACGGTCTCGGGTTCGATCCCCAGTTACCCCGGGCACACACCTATGACTTTTAGAAGTTATGTGTGTATTAAAATAAAAATATTAATTATCGCTCGCTTAAAAATGTGCCCGGTAGATGGCAATAGGCTCGCCCCCTATTACATTGGGACCGAAACATATCTGGCGAAGTGTGGGTGTGTAATACACCTCTGCCTACCCCTTCGGGGATAAAGGGCGTGAAGATATATATGTTTTTTTTATATGCTGTAACTAAAAAATTACGGTTTTCGCAATTTTTCCTTTATAAGTGATATAAGACATTGCTTCGTACCAAATTTCAAGATTTTGAGTTCACGGGAAGTACCCTGTAGGTTTTGATTCCCTTGCGAGTAGTCGCGAGTATGAAAATATGCTTATATTGCTCTTTCTTTTGATTGCGTTGACATAGAAGCTTGAATTTGTTGCAGCCTAACGGTGTTATATACATGAGTATTTGATATGAATTTCAATTGAATACCTCCACGCGTTCAAGAGAAAGGTGTAGTAACTTTAAATTTATTAAAAATATATTTCTTATATGCTGTAACTAAAAATTTACGGTTTTCGCAATTTTTCCTTCATATGTGATATAAGACGTTGCTTCGTACCAAATTTCAAGATTCTGAGTTCACGGGAAGTACCCTGTAGGTTTTGATTCACTTGCGAGTAGGCGCGAGTTTGAAAATATGCTTATATTGCTCTTTCTTTTGATTGCGTTGACATAGAAGTTTGATTTTGTTACAGCCTAACGGTGTTATATACCTGAGTATTTGGTATGAATTTCAATTAAAAATTCTACGCGTTCATGAGAAAGGGGTAGTAAGTTTAAATTTATTAAAATTTTTTTTTTATATGCTGTAACTAAAAAATTACGGTTTTCGCAACTTTTCCTTTATAAGTGATATAAGACGTTGCTTCTTACCAAATTTCAAGATTCTGAGTTCACGGGAAGTACCCTGTAGGTTTTGATTCGAATACGAGTTTGAAAATATGCTGCAATTTGCAGCATATACGGCTGTATCTTTTGATTGCGTTGGATTATAAGTTTGATTTTTTTACAGCTCTATGGAACCGTAGATTCAAGTATTTAGTATAAATTTCAGTTTTATATCTCCACGCATTCCTGAGAAAAAGGGTCTTGACAGACGGACGGACAACAAAGTGATCCTATAAGGGTTCCGTTTTTTCCTTTCGAGGTACGGAACCCTAAAAAACTACTTTAGTGTAACGTATGACGAGTTGATAATTATCAGGTATTGGTACCAGGGTGGTCAAGTACTACAACATGTATGGTACTTCTTCTTCACGTGTCGATTGCAACACTTGTCATACGGTTTTAGCCCAGTACTCGGCAACGCGTATCGCATTTCGCCTTGCTTGATACAATTTGTCATCATAAAACAATCCTTTTTCGTCTTTCACAACTCGCACATTTGAGTAAACTTTTTTACAAACTCTAGCGCGGGCAATATCTCCCAACTTCCAATTATAAATCCCCGTTGTCATTGTTTAAGAAAACATACAATTTGAGCATGATAAGAAATCAGAAATCTAATAAAAATACAATCCATGTCGTCAGGTGTGCACGAGTGTGGGCTTGTGGTGCACGTCAGCATATGGCTCATTGTCTGTGGTGATACGCCGTACTTGCACTTATTTTCGCTTAGGTGGATATATTATAACCCCTCCTTTAATCTTTAGATCCCCAACAGATTATCTTTAGATCTGCTGACCTGGATGCACAGCCTATTGAGTGCCTTCCATTTATTTTAAATTGTCGGATGTACTCACATCCGTGAACATGGCGCTTGCAACAGTGGCGAAATATCGGTTACTCCAAAGTTCCAAAGGTTTTTTTTTTATAATATTCCACCACATACACACATCACCATCTAGTCCCAAGCTAAGCAGAGCTTGTGTTATGGGTACTAGATAATGGATAAACATACATATATACTTTTTTTTATATACATATTATACATAGAAACACCCAGACCAAGACAAACATCCATGTTCATGCACACAAATGTTTGACTTGAGCGGGAATCGAACCCGCGACCTTCGGCGTAGCAGTCGCTTACACTCCCGCTGCGCCAACGGGTCGTCATATACGTGGTATATATCCCCTAAGACAATTTAAAATAAGTTTAAATGACCACGAAAGTTTAAGCTCCTATAGAGTGCCTTCCAAGTTAGCCAAGGAAGTTTATATCCTGTAGGGTACTTACGAGAGGTTCTCCTCCTCAGTGACGTACGTATGCTGGTGGTGACTCTCGGGTATCGGTACCGTGGTGGGGTCCTGCCCGGCTGGTACCTCGTACGTGTACGTCTTCACTGTGGTTGTCACTTTGTTCATTGGAGTTCCTCGAGGCAGCTAAACAACAAAAATATACGGTAAGTGTTTAGTATAAGTAGTAACTCTATAAGGTAGCAATAGCCTAGTGGATATACCAACAGACTGCCATGCAGGAGGTTTCGGGTTCGAATCCAAGGCTGACTGACTTAACAGACGTACGATTGGCATATATAACATATCGCTATAAGTGTGCATCCAGGGGGAAGGCTGATGGGCTGAGCATCTGTTTCTTTCCAAATAAAAATTCGGGCAAGTGCGAGTCTGACCCGCGCACCGAGGGTTCTGTACGCATTTTACCTTATTTGAGGTTGGTGCTAATTACGCTAGTCCTCTAAATCTGTATGAGCGCCCATACAACTTAGAGGATTATCTTAAATGGAGTCTACTATGTATGTATGGGAACACCAATTAAATTTTCCACTTTTTTTATTTTTTGTAATAAATTTCCTTTATTTGTGCTGTAAGACTGCTTTTAGCCAAATTTCGTAATTCTAGTTCAACGGGAACTACCATATAGGTTTTCGACCCAAAACCTATTAGGGTACTTACGGTTGACCTAGAATTGTCAATTTTGGTTAAAACCAAGGTCTTACAGCACAAGCTGCACAAGTAAAGGAAAAATTCCTTAAAAATTCCGAAAATTAAAAAAGGTTTAAATTTGGTACTTACAAGTTTTCGCAAAAATCTAATTTTGACCATATCTTTTTATCGGGTTGACCCAGGACCCTGATTTTTATACACCTAGTAGGAACCATAGACCTCAGTAGGTATCTGGTATAAATTTCAATTTGCTAGGTCCACCCGTTCCTGAGAAAATCGGTGGTGACACACGGACAGACAGACAGACAGACAGACAGACGGACAAGAAAGTGATCTTATAAGGGTTCCTTTTTAGGGTTCCGTACCTAAAAGGTAAAAATCGGAACCCTATTACTAAGCCTCCGCTGTCTGTCTGTCTGTCTGTCTGTCTGTCTGTCTGTCTGTCTGTCACCAGGCTGTATCTCATAAACCGTGATAGCTAGAAAGCTGAAATTTTCACAAATTATGTATTTCGGTTGCCGCTATAACAACAAATACTAAAAATAAAAAAATGAAAATATTAAGGGGGGGTCGCATACAATAAACGTGTTTTTTTTCGTATTTTTGCTCAAAATTAATAACGGTAACAGGTAGACGCTTAAAATTTTCACTGAATATGTAGTTTTATATTACCTTTAATAAATAAATAATTAAATTTAAAAAAGTAATTAATAAAGGGGGGCTCCCATACAACAAACGTAATTTTTAAGCAATTTGTTACTCGATCTTAATAAACAAGTAGAAACTTAAAAAATATTTAAGTATATATACAACAAACGTGATTTTCTTTTATAGATGATGGTATGGAACCCTTCGTGCGCGAGTCCGACTCGCACTTGCCCAATTTTTTTACCTTGTGAGGTAGTACGGAACCCTAAAAAACTGGCTTTTTAGTATTTTGATAAAAGTGTCCATCGCCAGGAGAGGATATGAAAGTGGTGAAGGAAGCTTTCAAGATTGGCTCCAGATCGGTCTATGCGGTCCATGTCTTGAGGGAGGCCTGTTTCCTGTAGGGGGCGTCTTTTCGCTGAAGATTTTATTCACGGAAACCCAAAAAAGAAAACCCAAAGAAGAAAACAGATGCAGAGTTTAAGGGGGCTATCCTTAGGGCCCTTATCTTTTTCGCCAGGATCTGTTCCTTTCAGTGCCCTACGTCTTAGCCTTATACATACATAATTTTTATTTTTTTTTTAATTTTTAAATATCATCCTCTTAGCGTTATCCCAGTTTCAATCTGGGGTCCGCTCTCTAGTCTAACCGGATTTGGCTGAATATTAGCTTTTCCACGGAGCGACTGCCTGTCTGACCTCCGCAACCCGAAGGGATAGCGATATTCCATGGTTTAGACTAGTGTCAGTTTATTTAGAGGTACTGACGCCCTATAGCGACTGTCAAAGATCTTCATGACAACCGGGACCGAGCGACGGCGAGGCACGGGACAAGCGATAATTAACAATTCAATACGCTCATAACTCCGAAAAGTCATTGGTGCGCGCCGTGGATTCGAACCCGATACCCTCTGCATGGCTGTCTGTTGGTATATCCACTCGGCTATCGCTGCCTTTAAAAAAGAAGCTATCTATATAACGTATGTTAATATGTATACGTACAGTGCCGGTGGGAGGTTGGTGACAGTGCGTGCACACGGACAGTACGGGCGGGACCGCCTGCGGGAGGGCTGGAGACACCTGCGATGGTACCACGCGGGACTCTGCAATACAAACATATACACAATTAGATATTCTTTACAGACAAGACCTAGGTGGACGTTTTCTGAACAGATTGGAGACATCCTACAAAAAGGACAGGTCAGAAGCACCCTGAATAGAAAAGCATGTATGTGAAATTTGATGAGAGTGAATGAAGCAATGTCCGTGTGGTGACGGATTAAGAATACGAAATGTCACCACCCCATATCATCCCATGGGTGTCGTAAGAGCCGACAGAGGGAGTATATTATGTAGAGAACAACACTGCAAGAGAAGGAAAACTTGATATAAACCCTACACCAACCCGTTTGGCCAGCGTGGTATAGTAGGCCAATTCCTCCTATCAAAGGAGAGGCCTAGTCCAGCAGTGGACTATTAAGGCTGATATGATGATGATGAATGAAGCAAGAGAGATATGTTAGGAAACAGGCGAGAGTCTATGTATGTGTATTCTTTACACCAGACGCATTCATCCTGAGGATTATGGGATGTGCAGGTAGACCCTGCACAGTTATGCCTGCACTAAAAGACAAAACATGTACCTACAGTTGTTAATTATCGGACTTTTGTGGTTTCTTAGACTGCCTCGTTGGTCCCGCAGCATAAAATATGTGCGCGTAGGATTGGGAGCTCTCGGGTTCGATTCCCGGGTCGGGCAAAGTGTTATTGGGTTTTTCCGTTAGAATTCTCAGTAGCAGTACGTAGTCTGGTAATGTGCCCGATACAGCAATAGGCTCGCCCCCCATTACCCACGAAATTCATGACGAAATGTGGGTGTAATATTACACCTCTGCCTAACCCTTGATACAGACGTGAGTCTATAAAAAAAACCCAACTGAATTGAAAACCTTCACCTATTCAGTCTTCTCCAAGTTCATTTCAATAGTTACCGAGAGTAAAAAAATGAGTTTGCTCATTTCTAAAAAGCGGAGAAGAGTGAAATAAATCCATCGCTTCGTTCTACGCTTACTCTGCTTATGCTGCTGTGTCATTTCTTTTTTGTTGTGGATTCAGATTATTCAGACGACTACAACTATTTCTTGGGAGTAATTATGTTTATTGATCAATCAGCCGTGTGGTTGACGGCATAGAATACAAGTGTCACCACCCCCTATCTTCCCGTGGGTGTCGTAAGAGGCGACTAAGGGATAACACGATGCAAATACCATCTTTGCGTAGAGACGGAAAACTCGACATCAAACCCTATACGACTGCCTCGTTGGTCTCGCGGCATAAATGTGCGCGTGGGATCGGGAGGTCCCGGGTTCGATTCCTGGGTCGGGCAGTGTTATTGGGTTTTTCTGTCACGAAATTCTCAGTAGCAGCACGGAGCCTGGAAATGTGCCCGGTACGGCAATAGGCTCGCCCCTTATTACGTGGGACTAAAGTATATCTGGCGAAAAGTGGATGTAGAAATATACCTCTGCCTACCCCTTCGGGGATAAAAGGCGTGACGATATGTATGTATGTATGATCAATTGCATACAACGAAAAAGTAACTAAGTCTTAAAATACTATACAAAGAATTTCTTGGGTAGAAAGGCAATTTCTTGTTCCACCGCAATGGAATAATGAGGCAAAAACGGACGGTAGATCTGTATGCGCCGACTAAACGAGGCATCCTCAGGACCATGGGCAACCCATCGCTCCCTCACATGCCTCGTGCGGCGAAACACGTGGCGAAGCATAGTCGGCGCATACAGCGGGATCAAGCAAGTCAGGTATCTTCCTGGAACCCATACCTACCCTATATCCCTTATCCTTTAGAGGAGTTCGGTATTGTCAACCTTTTTCTATTGCAATAGTTGGGGTGGTCAATCCGAGGGTGCGTGGCGGGTTCCTCTTTCCTTCCATTAGGTTATAAGATTTAGTATCTTGAATAGAAAGGAGACTCACCAGTTTTCTCCTCCCGGTACATCTCCTGTCTCAGCTCCTGCGCGCGGGTGATGGTGGGAGGAGGAGGGCTGGAGCCCCACGAGGAGGACTCGATGCGCTCCTCACGCTTCATCGTGGAGTAGCCGCTTGAAGGAGCCTTGGCTGGAGTACTGGAAACATACGTACATACAACAATTAGATGTGGTTTCGGCACTTTTGTAAGCTCCATCCGTGAACATGGCGCTTGAAAAGTGCCGAAATATCGGTTACTCGAAACAAAGGTTCGACGATATTTTATAAAAAAACAAGTGTACGAAACATTTTCCCAAAAATCCATACCCAAAAAATTGTTTAAAAATACTTGCGGCCACATTTTAATAGGCAACCTAGTAAATATATATTCTCCTAATCATAAATATACATAAAAACTTGGTTTTTAGCGAAAACTCGATGAGTGCACTAATTTGTCGCGGGATCTCGTACTAATAATTACCCTCTCTTGTAGTCGAATGAAGTGCTCTCAGCAGTATCCGATGCGTAGCCATCTGTAAAAGAACGTAACATATTAAATACATACATAATACGAGTATAAGGAAAAGTTGCGACCTTTTTTGCAGAAGTTAAGTATCCTCAAAAACTCAAAATGCAGAAAATGCTGTCATCATTCGCCTTAGCGTTATCCCAGTTGCAACCTGGAGTCCGCTTACTCGTCTAACTGGATTTGACTAAATGTTGGCTTTTGCACAGAGCAACTGCCTGTCTGACCTCCGCAACCCAAATGGATAGCGATATTCCATGGTTCAGCCTAGTGTCAGTTTATTCAGAGGTAATGACTCCCTATGTCGACTGTCCAAGACCTGTATGTCCTGTAGGACCTGCAGGTCCTCGGAGGGCACGTTTTTCTGTAGGAAAACGTGCTCTCCGAGGAACGGGGCAAGCGATAATAAACACTTCAATACGCACATAACTACGAAATGTCAGTGGGCCATATACAATGCACAAACACACTTGCCAAACTTGCAGCAAGTTTAAATCAAACTTGCAGCAAGTTTAAATCAAACTTGCTAGTTTCACTGTGACTAACTTGAATGAAGTTGGTTTTCAAAGGATTTGGATGACGACGAGCACAGGTTGGTGGTCGGTCGACCTCCTAGATACAGCAGGAGGTGCTCGACGACCAGCTGTTGTCGGACCACCAACCTGTGCTTTGTACCTGTGCAACCTTTGAAAAGCAAACTTCATGCAAGTTTGATGCAAGTTTGTCACAGTGAAATAAGCAAGTTTGATTTAAACTTGCTGCAAGTTTATTGTTATCTGGGTTGGTATCTCCATTAGGCTATCGCTCCCTTGAGAAAGGGTATCTTTTTTGCAGAAGGTACTGATCCTCAAAATGCAGAAAATGCTGTATGTACTTACTTTTATACAGCTGCCTTTCCTGGTCCTTCTGGAGGTCATCCAGAAGAGAGTCCAGCTCCTCAACGTTCTGTGTCAGCTCCTTAGTAGCCTTCGAACTCCTGACCTTGGAATACCCTGGAAGCAGAAAAGAATACATGAGTTCGCATCGCATCTGGTGAAGTCGACCCGAAAGGTCGGGAAAATAAAAGAGGAGTATCACCTTACCTTCATCTTATTTATAATTTAAAAAGCACGACTCCCTACCAAAATCGACCAAAAATATCGATTATTAAATTTATTTAAGGTCTTTTGTCAGCCGGATTGATTTCAGCGAAACAACGTTCCCAAATCTGCTCAGGTATTTGGAAGTAATTGTGGAGTTAAAAACGTGCATTGACATTTAAATCATAACACTTCCTTTTTTAGGGCGGTCATGTAATTTTATTTAATCAGCGCGTAGTCCCTTCAGAAGCCTTCAATATTTTCTCTGGAAGAAGTTTTTGCCCTATATAATACTCTACTACATTACACTCATAGTGAGAAGAGGCGACCCAGCAGTAGGACATATTCCCATCATCTCCTCATGGTCATGGCATACGGGCCGAATCACGGGAGAAGCGCGCGGCATTTGCAAGTGCTCTTTCCACCGCGCTCTTTCTTGGCTCCCTGTGTGGAAAGACCCTTAGGGCTCTATCAGACAGAGAGCGTTCACGCGGTCAAGTGTTCAAGCGGTCAGTTTTGCGTTCTTTGTGTTATATTACGTTACATAGGGTCCTATCAGACAGAGAGCGGTCACGCGGTCAAGCGTTCAAGCGGTCAGTTTTGCGTTCTTTGTGTTATATTACGTTACATAGGGTCCTATCAGACAGAGAGCGGTCACGCGGTCAAGCGTTCAAGCGGTCAGTTTTGCGTTCTTTGTGTTATATTACGTTACATAGGGTCCTATCAGACAGAGAGCGGTCACGCGGTCAAGCGTTCAAGCGGTCAGTTTTGCGTTCTTTGTGTTATATTACGTTACATAGGGTCCTATCAGAAAGAGAGCGGTCACGCGGACAAGCGTTCAAGCGGTCAGTTTTGCGTTCTTTGTGATATATTACGTTACGTAGGGTCCTATCAGACAGAGAGCGGTCACGCGGTCTATGTAACGTAATATAACACAAAGAACGCAAAACTGACCGCTTGAACGCTTGACCGCGTGACCGCTCTCTGTCTGACTACCTCGAAAATGTATGCCCTTTTTGATTACCGATTTTGAAGCAGTGAGACACACCAGCAAAGTGAAAATTGTATATATTATTCATCAGGTCTATATCTAGGGACTCCTCGGACAAATGTACACGATTGGAAGATTTTCGCTCGATAGAATTTTAATTTGAAAAACATTCTTTCTCTAAATATTTTTATGAATATTTAAAAAAGTACTTAACTTTTCGCCTTGAAATTGCTACTCACCGAAAGCTAATAAAGAGCTAGTTTAATACGGACTGGTTGAACGAATTTTCTCTAAAACGATTATTATTTGAGTTATGAACAAAATAAGAATTCAGACAGTTTCGTGATGGCATGCCATGTCAAAAACCGTGCGACATTCAACTTTATAGCTAACACTTAGCGATGACCTCTGCACGATTTTTTGACCTTCGAGGTAGCCTCTTAACTAAAATTTTAAAATCCCACATTTTACCAATCATTACGATCTATTTTTTACTGCGACACCATACCTGGTAAATTACTGCTTCAGGAGATATTGAGGCTCAAAGTCCTTATACATTTTTCTATACATATTCTATGCACCCATAGGCAGGTTCTAAATTTCGAGCATTGCACGCGCGCATTTTACATTGCGGGTTAAAAAATCTTTATACTTTTTAATGCAAAATTTATTTTTCATTTCCCTGGCTTCTGTCTTATTTTTGTTTATTTTGACATGCAAAACCAGTAGACTTCGGCATGGTGATTGGTCTTTTGACTTTTAACACCATCTATTCTAACCTGGTGTAGACAGTCCACCACACTGGCCAACCTGCATCAAGGTGAATCACTATCATATAAACAGGTTAGTTTGCGCTACCTTATCTTAGTGAGAAGAGGCGAGCAGTGATATATTATAAAATGATGATGCTACTAACCTGGTGTGGAGCTGTTAGTCTCGTAGTTGTAAGTCCTGGTGCCGGTGGTGATCGCTGGCAGGTCTCTCTCCTCCCTCTCGTAGTAGTAGGTGCTGGCCTCTGACGACTTGGGCACTGACCGAGGAGGGATTGTGAACTCCTGGAAAATTAAAGTTCCAAAATAATAAGAAGGGCACAAGTAATGTTTATTTTAGGCAGCGTATATGGTAGTTTTGATGGGCAGAAACGATAGTCTGACCTTTGCAACCTAAAGAGATATGTAGTTATTTATGCAAGGCTTCTAAGAAGATGGATGGAAAACGATTTCATGTGGCAGTAATGAGAATATTGCGATGGAAGTGCAGAGTGACGAGAATGAATTGAATTAGGAATGAGTACGTGAGAGGTAGATAGATAGATAGAAAATTCTTTATTGTACACCATATAGAATACAAATGCTACATATAATGTTATACAATTTTACAAATGTACAATAGGCGGCCTTATCGCTATAAGCAATTTCTTCCAGGCAACCTTGGGATGGACTAGAAGAGATCAGATAAATAAAAACAGTGGTGTAGTCATAAAATGAAGTAATGATCCATATATACATACATAAATAAGTACATCAAAATAGTATATCACAAGTACATAAATAGATAAATATAGTCTGAAAGTTGAACCCATAGACGAGAAAGTGAAAGGAAGGATATGAAAGAGAAAGGGGTAAATGATCGGATGACGGGCGGTAGAGAAATATAAAAGCGGAGGACGTACTCTACTGACCCAAAATAGAATTGGGACCAGGACAAGAGGATGATGAGTAATTCATGTTCTGGTTAATTAAGACCAGTATCATGTAACCGTATCGCTTATCAGATATTTTCATGACATCTAGGCGCAGAAATTAATGAATTAAAGACTTATCGTATAATGGGACAGCTGAATTTTATATTCCACCTATTAAAATCTCTGTGTAATAAAAATCATATTGCTAGAAGTCTCTTTCAAAAATACATATTTACAAAATGGTAGTGTAATTTTCAGATTGCAGTGGGTAGGACAAGGTTATTTCAAATGGTATATAAAATCGACTCAAAGCGATAAAATTCTCGTAAACATGAACCAGCCATAATGCAACGAGATGACATCAGCACATTAGTCACATGTGAAGTCACTTTTTAACTGAGAAACTGGTTAGTTTAGTGCTGGTTTAGAAATAGATTGTTGATGACTAACCTGAATTCAATATTCGATCTATGCATTTTTTTGTGATATAGATTTAAGACTGCCCCCGTGGTCTAGTGGATAGCGTATGCGACTGCTGATCGGAGGGCCTGGGGTCGATTCCCGGGTCGGGCAAAGAGTGTAACTGGGTTTTTCCGAATTCTCAGTAGCAGCCCGGAGTCTGGTGATGTGCCCGGTAACGGCACCCCTATTACGTGGGACCTAAAAATTCATGGCGAAATGTGGGTGTAATATTACACCTCTGCCTACCCCTTCGGGGATACAGGCGTGAGTCTATAAAAAAAATATTTAAGCTCCATACAAAATATGCCAAACCTCGAATCTCCAAATCTATAGATAGATCGAACATTGAAACCGACCGTAAGGGGCAAGCAGCCGTATTGTCTTGCATCCAGTGTCGTGGTCTCAGAACAATTTGTGTACTCTACAAAATGTTGCTTTGAGTTTCAATGTTGTGACTAGTAGTAATTCATGTATAGGCGACCTGACTTGCTGCGTTCCTGTATTAAGAATTTACGACGGAGAATGGTAGGTACTTTACATATTTTTTACTAAATTAGAGATGAAGTGTTTGTTTTAATGTGCTCGTAAAATCTCAGGAAATACATACATACATACACTCACGCCTGTTTCCCGGAGGGGTAAGCAGAGACTACGGAACGCCATTTGCAACGATCCTGACATATCTCTCTTGCTTCATTCACTCCCATCAAATTCTTCATGCATGCTCTTCTGTTTAGGGTACTTCTAACCTTTCCTGTTTTAAGGATGTCTCCAAAACGTCCGCCTAGGTCTTACCCTTCGTCCTGTCCCATTCAAACTTGCCTTGTAAATCTGCTTGGTCAGTCTTTCGTCATCCATCCTCTCCACGTGTCCAAACCATCTTAGCATACCTTTCTCGATGCTTGTCACTACATCTTCTATTTCCCCACAACACTCTCTTATCACACAATTCTTTACTCTGTCGGTCAAAGATACACCACACATACTTCTCAGTGCAGCATTTATTCTACTTTCAAATCTCTTCTGCCATACCCAACTTTCACTACCATACATAAGGGTAGGCACTAACACCCCTCTATGCACAGCCAAACGTATAAAAGTATCTAGAATTCTTTTAAAACAAACATAAAAGAATGTGTAATGCCATCAAATGTTACGCAAACGTGGCAAAATCTCCATTACACTGTGATAGTTGGTAGTAAGTACTTAAGGTTTCTCTGATTTATGACCAGACCATTGTCACAAGTGGGCTTGCACGCCCACACCATAAAACCTATTAAGACCACCATCAATCTGATTGACAATGGTGTTTATAACGGCGTGGTAACAAGATATGGACAGATTTTATTTATGTTATTGTTTGTGAATGTAGTGTTAGAAGGAGTAACTAGGCGAAAGTTCACTGACCAATTCAGTGACATATTTAAGTAGGGTGCTTTACTAAATCTAAAGAGCCATGGCTTTCCATACGGTGGTGTACACTAACGCGTCAACAGTCAAAGACAATTTTCTCTTTATCATCATCCTAGCTTTGACTTAGTTGCGATCCATGACATTCACCAACACTCGCTACGGAGCCCGGAGGGCTACGAGTTATTAGGTACGACGGGAACAATTTCCAAACCAGCAGACGGATTATCTGATTACCGTCACTCATTTACGTCTGGATTTGAAAAAGAATAGGTACAGTACCGTATACCATAGGCCCCACATCCTTTTCGGCATTCTTACTCACCGGCAAAATCGCAACAGTATAGACACTATTATATTACGTCGATATTTTGTGATAGGGTAATATTTTCACAGTCTAGCCGACCAATTCATGCTGAAATCAGATCTACAGGTAGAAGATCATGCTTGATAACTCTTCATCATAAAAAATCTTTTCACTCACCTCGACAGTGTGCAGGTCCTTCCTGTCGTACTTCCCGGAGGGCAGTGTCTCCTCCTTGTACTCGTAGTGATATTCCCTCGTGCCTCCTCCGGATCCTCGGCCCAACGAGTCCAGCTTGCTGCCCTTAGGCAGCAGGTCCGATTTTATCATGTCTGGAATTATCCAAGATTTTTCATTTAATTATAACCTGCTTAACGGGAAACAAAACATTGTCTGACACTGAAAATTTTATTCTTCATAAGCGGTACAATTTTGATGTACGTAGTAGGTGTAGGGCATATATTATACTCTAGTATAAAAATTGCAGGCGTAGCTGCTGGCGCTCTAGGACGCCAGCAGCTACGACTGCATTTTTTTAAATTTACCCGTTTTGGCCGATCCCGTGGGAATTTCGGGAAATCCCTTCATAGTGCACCACTACGGTCCCCAAGGAACATACATGCCAAATTTCAGCTTCCTGCGCCCAATAGTTTCGGCTGTGGCGTGTCTGTCAGTCAGTCAGTAACGCAAGGATTTTATATATTAAGATTTAAGCATAGATTTGCGGAATTATAAAAGATCGAATCCAAAACGAAACGATCCGTCTGTGATCCAAACTGAACTACACATAGTCCAAATTACCCAGTAGGCTGGTCACATTTGTGGCAGAACCGACAACCGGTGCAATATTCGTGTTCTGGAGTGGCGACTGCATCATGACAACCGTAGCGCAGGACGCCAGAGGGAGTAACGATTTACGCAAAGTGGCTGGCAGCGGCTGGATACGATGAACCGGAAATTGGGACCAGTAGCGTGCTATTGGAGAGGTTTTTTTTATAGTAATAGGCGGCAAACGAGCAGACGGATCGCCTGATGGTAAGCAATTACCGCCGCCCATGGACACAAGCAACACTACAGGAGTCACAAGTGCGTTGCCACCCCTTGGGGTGGGGAAAAGGGATAGGACAGTGGATAGGGCCTCCGGCACTCTCACTCACCGAACGAAACGCAACAGTTTAAGTACTGTTACTTTACGTCGATTTTCTGTGAGAGAGTACGTCCGCAGTCGAGCCGGCCCATTCATCCGAAATCAGCAAGGCACTACTACCTGCAAAATACCTGCAAAAGGTTTATATCCAGCACTCAGTCAACCCGCACTTGGCCAACGTGGTGGACTAAGGGTTCACACTTCTAATAGTGCGAAGAGGCCCAGAACAGTTTACCTATATAGAGGGTGTATGATGATATCCAGCAGTGTACATCAGGCATAAAAAATGCAATGGCTGAATTCATGTCTTACCGAACTGTTCATCTGCGTATGGTATGGTGCCGCTGGTGGAATACTCCTTGTACTCTTTATGTTTGCTGTACGACTTGGTCGCCATTGTCACTGTCTACCTGCAACAAACAGACAAATTTTATTTAGTTTACAGTTTATGAAAAACTAGACTACGCCCGCTGCTCCGCCTCCGTGGGACTTTAAACCACTTAGGAGAAGAATTTCCAAAAATCCTCTTAGTGCTTCTGTACCCACAAGGAACATAAATGCCAAATTTCAGCTTCTTACAACCAGTAGTTTCGGTTGTGCCTTGTCTGTACGTCGGTCAGTAACGCAAACTGAATAGGCCACCGCTACTACTGCGAGCATAATAATAATTCAGTGCCTTTCAGATCTGAAGCTAGCTTCCAACGATACGTGCCTTTTGAACGGACGTGCATCGCACATTTGGAATTACCCGACTTATGGGAAGTCAGCTTTAAGTGAAAGTGGACTCTACTCAAGATATAAATTGAACGTCGCTTCATACAAATCTATCGTATTTATAATTTCTATAGATTGCATAATACAAAACAGAATTCGGTATGCAAATCGTTAGGTGTTGCCTGCAGACAAGGATGTTCGGAAATAATCGTCTCCTTATTAGGTGTAGAAACCGAATGTAGGAACGGCTTCACTGTGTGGGCGATACTTAGGGTTGCCACCGGCGAAACATAGTATTTTCGAAATAAGCTATGAGATATACAGTACACTTCAAAAGGATAATTACCTATAGTAATTTATGGTACCTAATTGCTTCTTTATTTTATACAAAAGCTCCAAATTTTTAGGGTTATTTGAATTTCAAAAATACACAAAAAAGTTGTTGTAATTTCACTGTTAAAAATATGTGTACCGACTAAATACGTAATACGTAGTTATTTTGCGTACTATTGAACCTATATACCAGGGTTTCTTAAAGTGGTACCTATGGACCCCTTAGGGGTCCGTAGCAAGCAAGAGTAACAGGGCTCCGCAATTACTACTCAATATATTTATTTGGAATTTGTGCATTAAACTCACGCCTCGAATGTACTCGGGGCATTCTTTAGCAGAGATCCATGGAAATTTTTAAATTCAGAAAGTGGTCTGACTGCAATAATTTTCAGAAACCCTGCTTTAGGGCCTGTTCACGAGATCGGTCTAAGCGGCGCGCGTCGCGGCGGGCGGCGCGGCAGAGCGTCGTGCACGCCACGACCCTACAGCAGCGGTAAACGCAGCGGCAAATGTGGACGTATTTGGGCCGACGGAGTTACCCATAAATATGGCGATACCCAAAATATCTTTGTGTAACTATACGGTATACCTACAAAATTGTCGACATTGGATCTTCATTTCTTACAAGTATTTTATATCAAAGGAATAATACATATTCGCAATATTAATGAGGCGTTGAATAGGTACCTACACAACGTAGATTACGTTAAGTAGGTAGGTAAATCACCTTTTAACTTTCATAGTAGCTGTGTCTGTACCTAAATAGGTACATATGTACATTACTCAATGTTTTAATGTTTGCGATTTATATTAAAACCTACCATTACATTCTGTAAAACATTGTTTCATTACATCTCGCAACGTTTTATTAACATTTTTATATTTATACAGCGGATGTGTTGCTATCCACACACGCGACCGTTTAAAAATTTCGACTTTAAATGTCTCCGTATTCATTAGTTTCATTACCGCCACAAAATATTTAACAAATAGTTTAACCGCCTAGTTCGTCCCTCGCGTAACGCTGTCTGTGCCGCTCGGAGTCGTGGCGTCGGACTCGGTCGCAGTACATTTGTTCCCGCCGCTCGCCGCACCGCACGCCGCGCCGCTCGCCGCGCAGCCAATCGCGCCAAAAAAAACGCGCGCGTTATCGCTGTGCGCGGCGACTCATGGCGTGCTTCGAACGTCTTCATACATTTGATCTTGCCGCTAGACGCCCCGCGCTAAGCTGCCGCTCAGAGCGGCAAGGTCGTGACAGGGCCGTTATACATATGTATTTCGAGAGATTTACTGTATACCCGAAATACAGTTAACAGACGTAGGTACATATTTATTGTAGTAGGTACGGTTGGCAACCCTAGCTGTGCTATGCGCCTTTCATTTCTGTTAGATGCAAATGTCACATGTTAAGAGATTGATGACTGCCTCTTTAGGATATTGGTGAGGAGATTGTTATCTGTTATTAGGATGCTATACTTATTGAATAACATTACAAAGTTGAAGATATTCGAACTGTTCCAATGAATGGAGAATACTTCTTAAATCTAAAATTAAAATCTTCTTAAATCTATCTTAATAATAAAATTATAACTTTAATGTCTTCCACTGATACAAAACATGAATTTCATCATCAGTCTCTCCTTTGAAAGGAGGAATTGGCCTACTACTTATACCACGCATTAATCAGTCGCCACATGGACATGTCTCGAATATACGTTTAAAAAAAATTATAATCCTTAAAAATGTTTTAAATCGAAAATTAAATCTAAGTCTGGTATTAAATTTTATTATTCATTGTTTTTGTAATAAGAAATAATGAGTGTGTATTGTTTGTTTTTAGCTGTTATATTTTAGTCATATTTCTTCTTAGAAAATAACCTTCATCTTGTTGTTGAATTAAACCGCAAAACCTTGGCCCATACTAGTGACTCAAATCTATAAACATTTCTCGTACCTTATTCAATAATATTTTAACTAATTGCTCTTATAGCGCAATAGCGTAAGTGGTCACCTCGAATTACGAAGCGTAGGTCGCAAGTTAATAGGAGACATCAAAATATGTGTTCTACTAATTTATGTTTCGTGCCTCTTGAAAACGAAAAGATGATGGGATTCTATTAGTTATAATTGTTTAAGTTATAAGTATTTTATGATTGTAAAGTCTCGCTCGCGTAACGAGGTCAAGAGTTCTAAGTATCGCGATATAGGTACTTAGAACTCTTGACTACATACTTATCTTATACTAATAATATATAAAGCTGAAGAGTTAGTTTGTTTGTTTGGTTGAACGCGCTAATCTCAGGAACTACAGGCCCGATTTGAAAAATTATTTCAGACAGTGTTAGATAGCCCATTTATCGAAGAAGGCTATAGGCTATATAACATCGCGCTATGAGCGACGGGAGCGGAGCAGTAGCCTTAAATAACGTGAGTGTAACCGAGGGCATGCTCTAGTTTTATAATAAGGGTGATACTGATAATATATTAAATGCCTTTTATTTGCCATGATAATTTGGCATGGGTTACACTTACACTACACCAGGTTTGAGACGATGTATGGATGTTTGTTATTCTTTGACGCAAAACTGCTAAACAAAATTTGATGCAACTGCGGTGACATAACATAATAATAAACATTAGTAGGTATATCATATAGACATATCTGGCAAAGTGTGGGTGTGTAATACACCTCTGCCTACCCCTTCGGGGATAAAAAGGCGTGAAGATATGTTATGTTATATGTTATGATCATATAGACCACCTTTCGTAATCGTGATTGCGAAATCGTGTGCAAAAGCTAAACAAAACCATCAACATGACCTTACAATGAATTTAAACCGTACAAGGTCGATCCCGAGAATCCCGTCTGCACACAAAAATGTAAACCGGTTCCCTAAATTCAGCGCAAAGCATCAAACCTGTTGGTATTTAGTGACCTTGGCACATTACACGTGCCACTGAGCCACTTGTAGCAGATGTTTAGCATGACTTGACGTTTGAGGATTCGATTCTCCGGTCGCGTATATTATTAGAATTTATTGTAAAGAATTCAAAGAAAATAGTGGTGATGTAATAGTTTATGATTTATCTATAATAAGATGACGATGGCATGCCGAGGCATGCACGGGCTATTCTTCATAAGGGTTATATAATCTTAAAGGCATTCTTAAGGGTGTATTTATTGTATTTGTTTTCCTGTCTTTCTCTTCAAAAGGGTGTAAGTATTTTTTTATAGACTCACGCCTGTATCCCCGAAGGGGTAGACAGAGGTGTAATATTAGGTACACCCACATTTCGCCATGAATTTTTAGGTCTCCCGTAATAGGGGGCGAGTCTATTGCCGTACCGGGCACATTACCCGAATCTGTGCTGCTACTGAGAATAACCTAACGGAAAAACCCAATAACACTTTGCCCGACCCGGGAATCGAACCCGAGACCTCCCAATCCCACGCGCACATTTATGCCGTGAGATCAACGAGGCAGTCAATCATAGTTATGATAAAGTCCTAAAATTTATGAGTGCACGTAGATATGGTGCAATGTTTTAAGCGGTCGCCTCACAGTTTACAACTGCGCTGAGGGTCTGTGTTCGATTCTCTAAACAGAAAACACTTTACGTGATCCAAGAATTGTTGTTTCAAATCTGGATGTTCTTTGTTTCCGTTCATCTCTCGCACACATAACAAATAAATAGACATGCAGTCTAATTTAGGCTATAATTTCTGATGATTTGATAACTATCTCAATATAATATAATATTCTACCACATTCACACAACACCATCTAGTCCCAAACTAAGCAGAGCTTGTACTATGGGTACTAGATAATGGATAAACATACATATATGTTTTTTTTTTTGTAAATTCATACATATTATACATAGAAACACCCAGGCCAAGACAAACATCCATGTTCACGCACACAAATGTTTGACTTAAGCGGGAATCGAACCCGCGACCTTTGACGTTGTAGTCGCTTACACTCCCGCTACGCCAACCGGCCGTCAATGTTATCTCAAAGTACCCGACATTATTGTTATATTTACTTAGAATAAACTAAAAGGTATCAGGAATGACTTAAAATGTCAGTAAATCCAACCTTATTTCTATATTTATTATTCTTAGTGTAATTAGTATGTATGTTTGTTTCTATTTCATGAAAAACCACTACTTAAAGTATTTTTATATGAACTTTGTTTCAGCCATAGGAAAAGTATAGCGTGTTTAAAAAACATCAACAGAGTGGTTATTTACTTATTTACCTTTTGTCAATCCACTAAATATTTGTCCTATTTTGAGCTATCACAAGCACATTTCTATCTAAACACAATAAACTTCTATTCAGCACTAAAGTTTCACTTTTTATACACAATACTGCTAGACAGGTTTAACGTAAATAAACTGTTGCAGTTACCACAAGCACAGCCCACTCTCCACAGCGTCTACGCAACAACTGACGCACCACCTCAAATGACATCACATTTATAAGACAGCTCATTCTAAATTCAAAAGATCCTGAATCGCGCTAACGAAGTTTTCACACTCGCTAACTATATATACCCCTATTCTCATTATGATGTCGGGGGTCACGCGCCACGAAGGAAACCAGTGTTCGTCAAGCTGGTCTAAGTTGGCGATCAGTCAGATGTACCTCAACCCTAAAGGGTGGTAATCAAACGAGCAAGCAGTTAATATATCAGCCGACATGAAAAATTACTTCCTGGCGAGTGCATAACTTCAGGGTTAGCTCGATCCCCTTTTTGATTTTTTATATCCGTTGCTAATTGTATTTTTGTTTTAATGCAACTCCCGCGCTAGGACTAAATCCTGTGTTGCGGGGGACTTTACAAACATACAACTAACGGATATAATGAACACCCAGACTCGAAACAACAATTTATGAATCACACAAAGTGTTACCTCGTGTGGGGATCGAACCCGCAACACTCGGCGCAGTGTCAAGCGGCGAGGCGGCCGCTTAAACCACTACGCCAACCGTACAGACAAATTGGTATTAGTTCTACAGTATTGCTCAGATTCATGTTAGTTCTACAATATTGTTTTAAGTGGTTCTACTTAATGTTCTTGAAAGACGAAACAACGAAATGTGAAACGTGCACTTTAGACCTTTTCGAGCTGAGAAGCCCTGTGTGAGAACAGGCGCGGTCCGAAGGGGGGGGTCACAGGGGACATGACCCCCCCCAAAATCTAAGGCCAAATTGAAAAATTTCAAAAATTTGCCAAATAATAAAGTACCTATCTAAATTCTATTCCCATTTTTTAAATGTTCCTGCTGCCACTGTCGTTACAGAGTAGATATCAGCTATGGATTACAAAGTGGAAACGGGAGGTCACAGAAAATGCTGATACGAAACTTCTTAAGTGTGTATTTTCTACCATCGAAGTTTGTAATGATGATCTATACCCAAATTTAAAGACATTTCTCAAATTTTCTGGCAACTCTTCCCATAAGTGGTGCGACAGTAGAGCGATCCTTTTCTACCCTTAGGCGTGTAAAAACGTGGTTGAGAGCTTACATGTTAGAAGAGCGATTAACAGGTTTAGCTCTTCTAAACATTCACCCGAAAATACACACATCAAAAAGCAACACATACAAATTTCAATTTTACAATGTGTTTTCGCATTAAATCCTTAGTATTTTCTTATTTATATTATTTTTAATGCTTTTTGGATATTAAACACAATTAGTTTTTTTTAATAATCTTAATTAACAATAATTACGAGTAAATACTGTATGTACGTAGTACAAAGTAAGGTGCCTAATCAACTAAACTTAAAATTAAATGGTTGTACAAAAATAGCATAATTTAATACAAAGTGTGGCCTCCTCTGTTATTGAGAACTTGCTGGCACCGATTATTCATAGAATCGATGAGATTGTTAATGTTATCCTGCGGCAATCGCTCCCAATGAAATTTTAGTAAATCCATCAGATGTTGGGTTGTTGTCACTCCATCCAATTTCTTTAAAACACTTCTCTGAAGCATGTCCCATGCATGTTCGATGGGGTTGAGGTCTGGCGATTGTGCAGGCCAAGGCAATACCAGGATGTTTTCCCTTGCCAAGTACTCCCGTGTGTGCAAAGCTGTATGCGAACGCGCATTGTCATGCATCAACATGAAATCGGAGCCAAGCGTTTGTGCGAATGGACGGACATAGGGCCTAAGAACATCCTCAACGTAATTTACAGCGTTCATGTTACCATTTACAAAAACGAGCTCAGTTCGTCTGTTCTTCATAATACCCGCCCATACCATAACTGTTGAGCCGTTGTATAGACGCACTTCCTGAACACAACTCAGTCTTTCAGTATTTCCAGGACGACGGTACTCTCTTAGCCTTTTAGTATCAGTCAGTCAGGCTTGGACCCAAATCGAGACTCATCGCAAAATAAAATTGTATCCCATTGCTCCCGGGTCATTGTAATGTGTTCCCTACACCATTAATTTCGACGAGCACGAATTTGTGAAAAACAAATAATGATACTCGATTTTTTCTTACAACCAGCCAGTATGATCTAGAGGACTCTAGATCAAAAAAGTTTACATAGATATTTACCTACTTGGTAAGAAATGATATAATATTTGATTAATAATTTGAAATAGTAGGTATGTGTTGCTTAGACTTTTTAGATGTGTGTAGCACCAGACGTCTCAAATATTATCACCCGATTCGCAAATACAAAAAGACAACTTCCATTTGTTATATAGGTAATTTATAAAAGAAAATTGTGTCTTGTGCAATAATGTTTACTTAATTCCAGATACTTACCTGTTTTTCTTATTGCCTCGTTGGTCTCGCGGCATAAATGTGCGCCTGGGATTGGGAAGTCTCGGGTTCGATTCCCGGGTCGGGCAAAGTGTTACTGGGTTTTTCCGTTAGGTAATTCTCAGTAGCAGCACAGAGTCTGGTAATGTGCCCGGTACAGCAATAGGCTCACCAACTATTACGAGGGACCTAAAAATTCATGGCGAAATGTGGGTGTAATATTACACCTCTGCCTACCCCTTCGGGCATGCAGGCGTGAGTCTATAAAAAATAAATAAAATCTATTTCTTAGTACTGTAGTGAGTGACCCCCTCCAAAATTTCAGGCTGCGACCGCGCCTGTGTGAGAAGCCCTAATTTCCGTGACTTAAGGCTCGTTATAGAGGGACAGGTTTTATACAAAACCACAGATAATATAAGTAATACTATACTAGACAAAACGATACAAAAGTGAGGGTCGAACGTTTCATACGAGTAGGTAGGTAACACCCAAGTCTGACCCAAGTACGAAAAGAGGAGAAACGATGTCGTCCGCTTCGCCCGCTCCGTCCGCGTCCGTCAGTTAGCGGTGTGGCCTGCGCTTTAACCTCGAAAACTGCTGATTGTTTTTATTAATGAAGTATCTTTATTTCAGATCTACCTTCTCTTAGGTACCTACATAAAAAGGAAGCGGTGTGTCCAATCACCAATTGAATCTTTAAGTGCATCCGTATAAAGACTAAAATGCCGTGGGGTCAGATTATTGTTTCCTTAATGAAGTATCTTAATTTTACATCTACCCTCCTATGAAGGTACTATAAAAAGGAAGCGGTGTGTCCAATCACCAATTGAGACTTTAACTGCATCTATATAAAGACTAAAATGCCGTGAGATTATTTAAACTTCCTGCATCGCGCTAACAAAGTTTTCACAGTCAGTCTCCATATATACGAGAGTTGATGTTAGAATATCAGGGGTCCATTGCCTCGAAGTAAGTCAGTCATGGCCAAAACTGGCAGGGTACCCTCGGAGGGCTCGTACCACGTGTGTTCACTACTTATGAGGGGCGCGCCGTCGCGAACTGGCGTCGCGCGTTCGACTCCCATTTTTGTACGGTTAAATTAATTGAATCATATATGATCGCATTGTTTTTACATGATTCTCCGTCTATTAACCGGTGCATTCAATATTCGATCCAAATCCTGACGTGGGTAACTAACTGCTGAGACGATGGTCTCGCGTTCGATCCCCAGTTACCCCGGACGCACACCTCTGACTTTTCGAAGTTATGTGTGTATTATATATAAATTAACTATCGCTCGCTTAATGATGTGCCCGGTAGATGGCAATAGGCTCGCCCCCTATTACATTGGGATCAAAACATAACTGGCGAAGTGTGGGTGTGTAATACACCTCTGCCTACCCCTTTGGGGATAAAAGGCGTGAAGTTATGTATGTATCCAAATCCATGGATAGATCGAATATTGAAATCGGCCGTCAGCCCACTATTAATTCATTTACCAAGTCGATACGTTAGTGAATATTGATAAGTAAGTAGTTTATTTGAAAAATTAGCACTAATCTTATTATTTTATAATAATTAATAAATAAGACAAATAACTGCCTCTGTGGTCCAGTGGATAGCGTATGCGACTGCTAATCGGAGGTCCCGGGTTCGATTCCCGAGTAGGGCAAAAGTGTTATTGGGTTTTTCCGAATTCTAAGTAGGAGCACGGGCGGCGTTTGTAATTTCAGCTTCTTGCGCCTTATAGTTTGCCTTGGCTTTAATATAAGCTTGACCGTCAGTTAACGCAAGAATTTTATTCAAAACTAAGAAAAAAAATATTTCAAATAAAAAAAAATTAAAGAAAAATAAAAAACCCGACTGCGTAAATACTAATTTAAAAAAATACGTGAACAAATTAACTTATAATTTAAAAAATAAAAAGAATGAAACAAGCCCAGTACTTTAGAATTAAAACTGAAACTGAACGACTCACAGTCGGGGCCCATTCAAATTTTGACAATCAAATCTTCCCAATTGGCCCCGACTGTGAGTCGTTCAGTTTCAGTTTTAATTCTAAAGTACTGGGCTTGTTTCATTCTTTTTATTTTTTAAATTATAAGTTAATTTGTTCACGTATTTTTTTAAATTAGTATTTACGCAGTCGGGTTTTTTATTTTTCTTTAATTTTTTTTTATTTTATACTTTTTAGTTACGATTCATTACCGAAAATATTTGTTCTTCATGAATTTTCACTGTTTTTGTTTGTTTGTATATCGTTTACACTTGAAATAAAAACTTAAATCAATAAGTAAGAAAATTAGCGAAAATGATTGTTTTGTTAAACAACTTTAAATCGTTAAATATCCTAAACTATTATTTAAAATGAAAAATGGTCAAAGGAACCTAAAGATGATTTTAAAATACCTATTCAACGACACCCCATTTGACATAGTTCATAGACATTTTTTTTTTAATTTTGTCAATATGGCGTCTGGTTGTCGCTGTGGTGAATTTTGATTACTGTCATGTCTTTAGTGACACTCGCAAGGTTGAGACGAATCGATTGACGTAAGAATCATCAAAATCGGCCTACGCATTTGGTCTCTAGAACGCCACATAGAAACAAACATACATACATACATACATAGACTGATAAACACATTACCCTCCTTTGCGTCGCGCAGTCGGGTAAAAAGGGATCGAGCTAACCCAGAAGTTATGCACTCGCCAGGAAGTAATTGTTGTCCGCGGATATATTAATGCCTGTTACCGTTCCATACTACCCCACCGTTACAGGTTAAGGTACATCTGACTGATCGCCAACTTAGACCAGCTTGGCGAACACTGGTTTCCTTCGTGGCGCGTGACCCCCGACCTCATAACGTGAATAGGGGTATATATAGTCAGCGAGTGTGAAAACTTTGCTAGCGCGATTCAGGATCTTTCGAATTTAGAAAGACCTGTCACCTAATGTGTTGATATTTCAGTTGTTGCGTTAGTTTTTGCTTGCAAAAATTCGACAAAAAAATCATAATAACGACTTTAAATATGTTTAGCCAAACTGCATATAAGTTTGTTTGTGAATTGCAATAGTTTACATGGGACCTTTTTAGTGTACGTTGTGGGTAGAGAGTTGAGTTTGTAGGGTGAGAGTTGTTGAGTGGGTAGTTGTTCCTTTTTTTATTTATATTTCAACAAAAAGTAATAATATATAGTAGCTAAATACTTAAATCATTTCTTGTTAAGTTGTACTTGCAGCTGCACCAGTTTAAAAAAGACCCTTTCAGACCGAAAACCTCACGAAAAACATTTTATATCAAAATCAAAACATAAGTATTAATTAAATGAAAATAATTTCGTATAACCTAATGGAAATAATTTCGAAAAAAAATCGTTACAAAAGTGGGGGTCGAACAGGACCTGTGCCATTCGCGCCACCTCTGGAGCAGTCCCTTTACTCCCGGATGTTGTTCTAGTAAGAGTATTTCTACCGCCCGTAGGCTGAGCACATCTCAATGAGTCGCCGATTCGACCAGTCATAGCGACAACTGGCTTACTCTGAGGCAGCGGACCCCCAGCTTTTGAAATTCAAACTAGTATTTACTCCTAGTTTGTACGAAAACTTCGTTAGCGCGATGCAGAATCTTTTGAATTTAGAACGGCTGTGACGTTTGATGTCGGTAAACGTGTAAAAACTTCGTATGCGCGATGCAAAAACTTTTGAATTTAGAATTGTTGTGACGTTTCATGTCGGTAAACGCGTTATGTCGGGTAGGTGCGATAGAACTTTTTTGATTCTACCGTCAAACATTTAAATATCGAATCTAAATTCGAAAGTACCTGAATCGCGCTAGCAAAGTTTTATGACCCCTTAGTAATGCATACGATGGTAAGCTCTCAAATATCGGGGGTCCGGTCCTCGAAGGAAGCCAGTATCCGCGCAGCTGGTCCAAATGCCGAGCCCTCAGATGTACTACCCTTAGGGCAGTAGAATCCCAGTTCACATTCGAGTCATTAGCATAGGTTCCGTTCCGTTGCTTTAATCCACTTTCGAGGTTACAATAATCCAAGTCGATCTCATGACCCCCACTTTTTGAAGTTTGACCCCATTTTTGAAAAAGTAGATTTTTTTAATTATTGGTGAAATACGTAATATAAATTTAATTCATTTTGTAAACAGAGCTTTAAATGTATTTAAATATATGTATAGCATTTAAATCTAAAAGTAGTTAATATTAATACTTTTTCGGAGACCACTGCTGTTTCTTTTAGATAACCGTGCTCTTTAAATATGTAAAACATATTTATGCTATTCTCAAAAAAAACTTCTGTATTAATTCTTATGTAAATAAAAAATAATATTATTATAAATAAAAAAAAATACATAGGTACTTGTTGCTTTGAATACACCAACAAATTTAACAAAAACTGACCGACTTCTCGATCAGTACTCCGCCTACAGATTACTATAATAATACAAAAAGTATATGTTACTACTTTTTGTAGCTAATTACAATTTTTACATTAATTTACAAATATAATCACGCTGAATACATATTTTTTATCATATATCTTAAAAATACGACTACTAAGTACGTCTACAGCATCTACCGTCAATTTATCGTCAAATGCGGGTAGAACGATTTTAATTCAAAAGTGTCTGAATCGCGCTAACAAAGTTTTCACATTTGACAATGATATATAGTATAGTTGACCCCACTCTGTCGGGGGTCAGCCGCTTCGAGGGAAGCCAGTTGCACTAAGCTGGTCTAAGTTGTGAGCTCTCAGATGTACTCAGCCCGCAAGGGCGGTAAACATCCGCCATTCCGAAGTTGTCTGACACGACGGAATGGCAACCTCGAAGTGAGCGCACAACCTACGGGATAACTAGACTCCTTTTTGGATATTTTTCTTTTTCTGAAGTTTCAAAATGGGGGTTTCAAAATCTTATATTTGAATTTAGATTTATTGTTTGTTTATTTGCACGGAGGCTTTTAGGCTTTTTTAATTAAATGATACGTAATTTTACATTTAAAATGATTTTTTTATGATTTTTTTTAAGTAAAATAACAAAAAATCTTTTTGTACATGCTCTTAATTTTTTAGCATTAAATTTACTTTTTTTCGAAAATGTCAGTAATTAGTTTTCAATTTACAAAAACTCATCACTACTGTAAATCGGTAACAAATTCGATAGTTTCTAAATCGCGCTATCGAAGTTTTGACACTAGCTTACTATGTATTTGCTGGTTGACCCTTCGATGTCGGGGGTCATTACCTCGAAGGAAGCCAGTGTTCGCTAGGCTGGTCTAAATAGCGAAACTATCCGCTTTACTGCGCCCGCAAGGGTTGCAGCTACACTCACGATCCATATCATTACAAACATCGAACAATTAACGAATTCAAGGTTGTTGTTACTTTCGAGGTGAACGAACTCGTCATGGACAGTTGACCCCCTTTTGCGCCAAAGTGACCCCCATTATTAAACTTTTATAAGAATATTTTTTGACAAAATTTTGCTAAGTACCCACTTTATATTTTGTCTAAAATATTTTTATTTCATTATCATTTATATTTAAGCTCCCTTGCCGTAGTGTGAAGTCAATTTTTATTTCGTATATAATATATATAAGTATTTAGATTCAATATCAAAAGCTAATCACCCTCCTAGCGTTATCCTAGTTGCAACCCGGGGTCCGCTTACTAGTCTAAACAGAACTGTCTGAATATTAGCTTTACTACAGAGCAACTGCCTGTCTGACCGCAGCTACCCAAAGGGATATCGATGTTCCATGGTTTAATTTAGACTAGTGTCAGTTTCTTTAGAGGTACTGACTCCTTATATATAACGACTGGGAGGCAGCGATAGCCTAGTGGAGGTACCAACGGACTGCCATGCAGAGGGTATCGGGTTCGAATCCACGGCACGCACCAATGACTTTTCGAAGTTAAGTGCGTATTAAATTGTTAATTATCGCTTGCCTCGTGCATCGGAGAGCACGTTAAACCGTCGGTCCCGGCTTTTAAGAAGATCTTTGACAGTCGTTACGGGGAGTCAATACCCTCAAATAAACTGATACTGGTCTAAACCATGGAATATCGCTATCCCTTTGGGTTGCGGAGGTCAAACGGTCTCTCTGGTTAGACCAGTAAGCGGACCTCGGACTCCAAGGCGTGCAAGTCTTGGTTACAACCGGGATAAAGCTAGGATGATGATGACTCCTTATTACGACTATCTAAGATCTTAACAACGTGCGCTCCGAGGCAGGGAACAAGCGATAATTAACAATTTAATACGCACTTAAACTCCTAAAAGTCGGATATATGCGGCAGTCTGTTCGTATCTCCACTAGGCTATCGCTGCCTGAATACGAACATAAAATATAGGTAATTAATAATCTATGTATCCTTATGACATAAAATAAATTAGTCCAAAATTCTATACGCAATAACTATGCCAATAACCATCTCGACGATGCAGTCGAAACATAATCTATTAAAACAAATAGCATAACTACATTAGGCCTTCCTATTTATAATTAGGAGTGTAGCATCCACCTTAGTGCACCTAACATTTTTAGCACTTAATGAAGCACTTAGTATTCTAAAGTGCGGTATCTCCATGTAGCTTGTTACAATTTAATCACCTATGTCATGTGCACTAGTGCTGTGTAAAGAATATTAAGTCCTCGATGAATGATATTGTTGATGATATAGAATTTTTATAGGAGATTTCATATTTTATACCATACTAGAGGACGCCAGCAGCAACGCCTGCATTTTTTTAAATTTACCCGTTTTGGCCGATCCCGTGGGAATTTCGGGAAATCCCTTCTTAGTGCACCCCTACGGTCCCCAAGGAACATACATGCCAAATTTCAGCTTCCTCAGCTTCCTACGCCCAATAGTTTCGGCTGTAGCGTGTCTGTCAGTCAGTCAGTAACGCAAGGATTTTATATATTAAGATTTCTTATTTTATACTTTACTAGAGGATGACCGCAGCTACACGTCCAAACATTTTATTTGAATTTAACTGTTTCTTTCCGATTTCGTGTGAACTTCGAGATATTCCTCCTTATCTACTCCACGGTCCACCCCTAGCCCTACAGTCCTCAAGGACCATCTGGTCCATCAACAATTAAATAAAAAATATTGCGAGCGTAACTGCGAGCATCCTCTAGTATATTTATAAATACGTTATTTAATTAATGTTAATCTGGTTCGTGCTGTAAGTAATAACACTGTCTGTCTGTCAACTCCATAACGGGCGTGATGATTTATTGGTTTGTCATACTTGTTGTCACTCGTGACTAATTAGGAAGAACATGGTGATCCATGCTTACTAAGAAGGGACGAGGACTTTGTGTTGATAGGATTAAAAAAACAATAATTATGAGAAGTCAAACCAAGCGAAATTATTTTTAAACTAGAAGTCTAGAAGGGAGGACAACAACTTGTGCACATTTTACTTTTATTTATTTATTTTATTACCTAGGCACAACTACAGATAACAAATTAGGTATAATGTAGAAATAAGTAAACATACATACATACATATCGTCACGCCTTTTACCCCCGAAGGGGTAGGCAGAGGTGTATTTCTACACCCACTTTTCGCCAGATATACTTTAGTCCCACGTAATAAGGGGCGAGCCTATTGCCGTACCGGGCACATTTCCAGACTCCGTGCTGCTACTGAGAATTTCGTGACAGAAAAACCCAATAACACCGCCCGACCCAGGAATCGAACCCGGGATCTCCCGATCCCACGCGCACATTTATGCCGCGAGACCAACGAGGCAGTCGTATAGGGTTTGATGTCGAGTTTTCCGTCTCTACGCAGAGATGGTATTTGCATCGTGTTATCCCTTAGTCGCCTCTTACGACACCCACGGGAAGATAGGGGGTGGTGACACTTGTATTCTATGCCGTCAACGACACGGCATAAGTAAAGTTTAAGTAAATATACAGGTAAATTTGCAATCCGATTATATAGTTAGGCACAACATTTGTGGAAGAATTAGGTATGTTACAGTTAGCTAAGAAATTAAGAAAAGTGTAGCATTATACAGGTAGGTCATTAAGTTGTTGCCCAAATTTAAGAAAATATAAATTCACATCATCAATATCAGTTAGAAATAAATTAAAAATAAAAAGATACATCATAATAAATTTTAAATTTTACTTATTTAACTTTGAAAGGATTGCTTATTCCATACGTAGTGTATGTTTGTTGGTAAAAGAGCTTTGCTAATATCTACGTGAATGGGCCGGCACGACCGAGGAAGTACTACCATCTCACAGAATACCGACGTAAAGCAACGGTACGAGTAAGTATCTTATACATCTCACACATCTCGGCCATCTCCTTTAACGCCCCGGCCACGGCGTACAGCGGCGGCGGCAGCGGCGAGCGATTTCGATGTAATTACATGGCGCGTTTACTGTGACGCGCCATCGGTCGCGGCGCGGCGGCCGCGATGGAGTAAAGCGCGCCATGTACATCGAAATCGCTCGCCGCTGCCGCCGCCGCTGTACGCCGTGGCCGGGGCGTATGTGAGGGTAGGTGCCGAAACTCGCACTTCCACGGAGCTGAGCTCTCATCAGTCTCTCCGCGACCACGCTCGGTGCAAGACGAGCGAAACGTCGGAAACAAATAGGTATTTATACCTTAAATAAATTAATTGTACGCGATTAAGACCCGCTAATCTATTTTTTATGATGTATACAAATCGCGAAAGTTTAAAATGGATCATCTCCTTTTTCTTGCGCGTACTCATATTCCTTTTCCCATCCCAAAAGCAAAGCACTTGACTCCTCTGATGTATACTAGCAGAAGATCTGTCTGCTCGTTTGTTTTCTATCTGTATAGGTATATAAAATACTTGCGTTACTGACTGATTGACAGATAAGGTACAGTCAGAGCTTTTGGACACAGGAGGCTAAAATTTGGCATGTATGTTTCTTAGGGACCGTAGAGGTGCACTAAGAAGGGATTGCCCGAAATTCCCACAGGATTGGGCAAAACGGGTAAATTAACAAAGAATTGCGGGCGTAGCTGGAGGCGTCCTCTAGTACCTAACATATATAAAAAAGGTACAAAAAGCGTTTACCTTTAAAGCGCCTTCTAATAGAGCTAGTCCGCACACGAATGGATGAATCCATACATTGGCTAAAAGTGCCTTTAGCGGTCAGTAGGGGTCGCTGTCGCTAGTGACAGCATCAACCGCCAGGGGCACATTTGTAAAATATATGGCATAGTGTTCCCATGAGTGGACTCGAATGCGATCCGTTGGTGCCCAAATTCAAATTAGGCTAGGTACCTGAACTGCCTGAATATTTCAAATGCGTAGTTTTTTATTTAGGAACCAAATGTAAGAGTTCACCAAAGTTTAGACTGGTGCGAGTATTTTAGAACAATTAACACGCAACCGATCATACACAAAGATGATGTAATGACGTCAGCAAATCAGTATTTCACGAGTCGAAACAAGCCAAAACAATAAATCATTACGGCGTTACAAAATTCACTTTAACGCAACGTGTTTGGGTTCATTTTGCTTGTTAATGTTTAGTAGTGTATACTTGTGGTGTTCTAAAATTACCAGCAAAGAGGCTGATAGGGTTGTCAACTTGGAGATGTAAGATTCCAACTTTATGACAATAAGTTGTGTGTATTTTAACAGTATGCAGTATATCTATTATGTTGTTTATTGATTGGATCTGTGCCATTGTATGACCCGGTGTAATGGTCTTCTGCTAGTGAAAATTGCTAGAAAAGTAAACAACAATGGATTTGGTGAACTGAGATACATGGTGGACATATAATAATTATGTCAAATATATCTCAAATCTCCTAAAATAGATAGATCGATTATTGAATTGAGCAGTAAGGCATTGGCGGACCCATTTCTTTGGTTTGTTTAGGGGAGTGGTTTGAATCTGGGGAACAAAGGTTTTACCGAGGTAAGCGGGCTTAAAGACGCTTTCATCTATTCTTAACTATTTTTTTTTAAGTCTCACGCCTTTTATCCCCGAAGGGGTAGGCAGAGGTGTGATATTGCACCCACATTTCGCCATGAATTTTTGGTCCCACGTAATATGGGGCGAGCCTATTGCCGTTACCGGGCACATCACCAGACTCCGTGCTGCTACTGAGAATTTGGAAAACCCCAGGAATCGAACCCGGAACCTCCGATCAGCAGTCGCATACGCTATCCACTGGACCACGGAGGCAGTTTTAATTATTGTTATCTGTATTTTCTGGTAAACAATAAAAAAAATTGTCCGAAGATAATTTTATTAGATTCACATTATTCAGTCGGCTATTCGCCAGCCCTAGGTAAGCACATCAAAAGCCACTCGAGTTGTTAAAAACGACCTAATTTCTCCTTATTATGTCCTACTAAATTAATTAGTCTTAAAATAGAACGTTTGAGATATTTGTGAGCTGCTTTCAATCTTGTAAAGGAAGTTTCAAGTTTCAATGGCGGAGGATTTTGATATACGATGTCGTAAAAGAGACGAACATTCCAACAATGTGAAAGGGTACTAGTATATTTTGAATATATTTTTGCTTTTTAAATTTTATCATTTCTTCCCAAAGACAACCCAACCTAGGTACTAGACACCTATGTTTTCATTCCTACAAACAAACAATTCTGTCAAAGCGATGAGGTATGCGTGCGCAACACTAGTTATGTATTCATAACTAGTGTTGGGATTGGTCTAATGTAAGACGTATAAGTCTAACGTGTTGTCAGAAAGTGTTCGCCTTACGTCTGCCTTCTAGTAGGCTGGGTTGTCGTTGTTTCTTCCCGATCCCTTGGGAAGTTTGCGAAATCCCTTCTGTCCACTACGATCCTCAAGGAACATACATTCCAAATCCCAGCTTTATGCACCCTACAGTTTTGGATGTGCGTTATTTGTCCGTCAGATAGTTATGCTTACCCGGACTTTAAATTGGCGATTTAACTTCTTTTTTTTTTTAAGTGGAGTAATCCTCTTGGGCTTCCTCTGCGCGGAGATCGCTAGAAGGGTGTGCCGGACTTCTACCGGCTAAACCTCCACTGTGTTCCACTTTTGCTTATGGCAGGGGGTGCGGGATCTATCAAGCATTCACCGCTCCCCCGACAAGCTCTGACAATGGACAATGGTTCCCTACGCACATAGACGCTATATAAACATTTTATCCCGTAGATATCCCCATAGCCAGAATACTTCCGATTGCCCTACTTCCAAGAGTCTAGAGAACAGATCGCGGTCACTTCTTCAGTAGTTCTATAACTCGTTGTTTCGAACCAAAGCATGCATTCATACGAAAATCATCTAGGTAAATTAATTTAATACGATTCATAGAACTTACTGACTAATTGAATAAAAACTGTTTTCAAATCACTCCGATTACTCATAGTATTACTATAAAATTACTTAAAAGCAATTAATAATGAACTGATTCATCTTAACTTAAGTCTAAGTCATGCCCGCTTCCTTTCCGAACAAATGCAAATCTAATCCGCAAGGGCCCGTTTCCGAGCCGATTCATTCGTCTCTGGACGCCTGCTTGTTCACATTCACACTATATACATACTGTGTCACTGCAAAAAAGTCATCGTTCTACACAGTGGCGTAGGAAGGGGGTGCCACCCATCCAAAAAAAAGGGAGACACCCCACAATTTCAACTTTTAGAATAATATACAAAATATAAAACAACATAGGCTAGCTCAGCACTACGATTGACCAAGTAGCCTGGGGGAGTTAGCCCGTCATTGTTAGGTAAAAAAAAGTGGTCGCCCGCCAACTTCCGCCCCGGGTGCACGTGTAGGACCAGTGGCGTAGCTAGCTTGGGTGGCCAAGCTAGCTACGCCACTGGTCCTACACGTGAACATCTTTATTTAAACATACAAACCACGACGTTTGAAACAACACGGTAATCTTTGTCCCTTTATAGTGGACTAACCTTAAATAAATCCTATCCGCCATACCGTATGGTCTATTCACACAATGCCCGTACTTATCAGTAAAGTCATTGTACAAAAATGTGTTACAAATAAGGTTGTGTTCCGTAGTGCGTAGGCGCCGCTGACGTCACTCATTCATAGCACAGCCTACGCGAGGACACACCACGTTTATACGCTGAAACGGCAGAGTTACTTCACGCAGTCACGCACCAAGGCACGCAATGATAATAGAATGATGGAAGGTACATTTTTGACAAAGGCTACTTAGAAATTAAATATCGTTTTGTTTCTGTCAATATGTATTTTTTTGGATAACAATTCTTTTTTTAGACAATACTAGGAATTAAGCCTGTGTCATAGAGGACTTCACAAACATTTAACCGATGGGCACACTGAACCCATGTACATACCTATATGTATGATTTTTTATTTATTTATAGACTCACGCCTGTATCCCCGAAGGGGTAGGCAGAGGTGTAATATTACACCCACATTTTGCCAAGAAATTATTAGGTCCCACGTAATAGGGAGCGAGCCTATTGTCGTTACCGGGCACATCACCTGACTCCGTGCTGCTAAAAACCCAGTTACACTTTTGCCCTACCCGGGAATCGAACCCGGGACCTCCGGCTAGCAGTCGCATACGCTATCCACTGGATCACGGAGGCAGTATGTATGAATACTTGTAGCAAAGTGAAGTATCCAATATTTCGGCACTGTTGTTTGCGCCATGTAGTCAAAATTTCTTTATTATGAGTTCAATGTTCTCACGAGACAAATATTTTTAGCTACAAATGTTTAGAATCTGAGTGCTATTTGTATAACATCCACTGATTATTCTCTCAATGTTTGCCAAGTTTATAGTGTCACATAAATTATACGTAATGTTAGTTATTTTAAAATGGAAGCTTATTTTTTGTAATTACTGCAACAAGTAAAAGAGAAAGAAAGAGTAAGAATTATTGAAACACAACATCTTTCCCATGACGTTAATATTGTCTAATAGTTTGAATTGCTGGTCGATAGCTTAAATATTAAATATATTCATACTCAAAGTATTTCCTACGCAGGATACATGCGGTGAGCCATATATGTATTCTTGATAAAGTGCTCAACAATATACATAATTTTAAAAGCTGATGAGCTGATCCGAAATTAATATCGTGGCGTAAACTATGTAGATACATACATACATATGATACATAGACTCACGCCTGTTTCCCCGAAGGGGTAGGCAGAGGCATATTCCCTTGTAGATCAATATAGATAAAGGACATAGTAAATATTTGTTAGTTCTATTGTTGTAGAGCCTGTCTATCTAAGTTGTCCATGTTGGCCTTAAACTAAATACAACTAAGCAAATAATGACACACTTAAATATAGGTGCACTTAGACTCTTAAAAAGATAACAAAGCAAGGGGCTTAAACTAAGCTGCAACACAAAACGTAATCTGCGATACAGATATTACAAAGATAAAAATGCTTACAACAAGAATAAATACTTATATTCGATATTCTAAAATATTAAAAAAATGTATTTATAACTCAAAAAGGAACTCAAATATAAAAATCATAGCTAAGAGTGATAATAAATGACTGTAAGGCCACATGGTCAGTAATAAAAAACGCAATAAATGATTAATATCCAAGATACAGTATTGATGACATACAAATTAACGACTTAACACTAACAAAACCCGTTGATATAGCATCAGCATTTAATAATCATTACATTAATTTGGTTCAAGGAGCGACACAAAACAATATACAAACTCGTAGTAGTAATAAGAGCCATAACGTTCATTCAATGTTCATTTCGCCAATGTCAGAAAGTGAAATAAAAGAAGAAACAAATTCATTAAAAAATACAAATTCTGAAGGCTATGACGAAATTGATACCAAAATATTGAAAGCATGCTCCGATGAACTGATTAAAGTGCTCACATATCTGATAAATTTATCATTCTCGACTGGAACGTTCCCAGACGCCTTAAAATCGTCAATTATTAAACCCCTTTTCAAAAAGGGAGAGAGAAATAAAATAGATAATTATCGTCCTATAACATTAATACCAATCATATCGAAAATATATGAAAAGTGCATGCTTAAAAGGCTAATAAGTTACTGCAATAAATTTAATATAATCAATGCAGACCAGTATGGTTTTCAAAAACACAAATCCACAACACTTGCAATATTTACACTTATGAAGGAAATCCTAACAGGTGTTAACAATAACCACTTCACAACAGGACTTTTCTTTGACTTGTCAAAAGCCTTTGATCTCGTTTCCCACAACATTCTTCTGTTAAAACTTGAATCACTTGGAATCCGAGGTCTTGCACTAGAATGGATAAACTCGTACCTTAGCAATAGACAACAAAGGGTTATTGTTAATAAAATTGACAAAAATCGCAATATGACACCATATCTCTCTGAATACCAATTTAATAAACATGGAAGACACAACAAGCAAGGAAGCGTTCTCGGCCCAATTCTATTTGTACTATATATTAACGATATAATAAATATAACAAATCACAAGTGTATCTTATTCGCCGATGACATATCTATTGTTGTGACTACAAACAAAAAAATAAATACCGCACATGATCACGAATTAAATATTAATAATACTATTGACATACTTATAAACTGGTTGACATTACATAATTTAAAAATAAATTTGGACAAATCACTTTATATTCTATTTAATAAATGCTATAATAATAAATATAATCTGACATTAAATATAACAAAAATTAAGCAAGCAACACACACACAATTTTTAGGAGTAACGATAGATGAGGATTTAAACTGGAAAGCCAAACTAGAAAATGTATCAAACAGAAATTTGTATATGCTCTAAAACATATCACAAAAGTCACTAATACAAACACAGCTGTTGTATCGTACCGCGCATATGTAGAATCTGTTCTTCGTTATGGACTGATTATGTGGGGAAATAGTACTGATTCAAATAGAGCTTTCGTGGCGCAAAAGAAGTGTCTTAGGGCTATATATGGGATCCAACCTGATCAATCTTGTAGGCCAATATTTAGAAAAACTGGTTTGTTACCACTGCCATCGCTTTATACAACGTGTAATGGAAATAACGCACATCCTCAGACACCCCAATTAGAAAACCTTGTTACAATCATAATGCATGCATTAAAATATTTTTTTTATTTGCGTAAATAATGTTTTTTAAAGAAAGTATTAACTCAATTAAAAGTGAAAATCGTGGTCACTCTAAATCTGCGCACGCACACAAACGAAACGGTTGCTATGGTAAACAAACAACAGCGATCTGATAGGAACGAAACACAATACGATACGCGCGACGTGAAGCAACGGTATCTACCTATACTGTTGCTCTCAGCTGTTGCTTAACACTTGCTAGAGGCCCCATCTCGGCCATCTCCTTTTTCCTGTTCGTACCTACTCATATTCCTTTTCCCATCCCAAAAGCAGGCAAAGCACTTGACTCCTCTGATGTACTTATACTAGCAGAAGATCTGTCTGCTCGTTTGCCTTCTATCTGTATAATTATATAAAATACTTACGTTACTGACTGATTGACAGATAACGTACAGTCAGAACGTTTGGACAAGGGAGGCTGAAATTTGGCATGTATGTTTCTTAGGGACCATAGAAGATAGAAGTGCATTAAGAAGGGATTGCCCGAAATTCCCACAGGATTGGGAAAAACGGGTAAATTAAAAAAATAATTGCAGGCGTAGCTGGAGGCGTCCTCTAGTAACATATAAAAAAAGGTGGAAGAAGCGTTTACCTCTAAAACGCCTTCTAATAGAGCTAGTCCGATTTCGCACACGAATGGATGGCATCCATACATTGGCTAAAAATGCCTTAGCGGTCAGCAGAGGTCGCTAGTGACAGCATCAACCGCCAGGAGCACATTTGTAAAATATATGGCATAGTGTTCCCATAGGTGGACTCGAATGCGATCCGTTGGTGCCCACATTCAAATTAGGCTAGGTACCTGAACTGCCTGAATATTTCAAGTGCGTACTTTTTCATTTAAGAACCAAATGTAAGAGTTCACCAAAGTTTAGACTGGCGCGAGTATTTAAGAACAATTAACACGCAACCGATCATACACAAAGATGATGTAATGACGTCAGCAAATCAGTATTTCACGAGTCGAAACAAGCCAAACCAATAAATCATTACGGCGCATTACAAAATGCACTTTAACGCAACGTGTTTGGGTTCATTTTGCTTGTTAATGTTTAGTAGTGTATACTTGTGGTGTTCTAAAATTACCAGCGAAGAGGCTGATAGGGTTGCCCACTTAAAGATGTAAGATTCCAACTTTATGACAATAAGTTATGTGTCTTTTAACAGTATGCAGTATATCTATTATGTTGTTTATTGATTGGATCTGTGTCATTGTATGATCCGGTGTAATGGTCTTCTGCTAGTGAAAATTGCTAGAACAGTGAACAACAATGGATTTAGAGAACTGAGATACATGGTCGACATATAATAATTATGTCAAATATATCTCAAACCTCCAAAAATAGATAAATCGATTATTGAATTCAGCGGTAAGGCATTGGCGACCCATTTTTTTGGTTTGTTTAGGGGAGTGGTTTGAATCTGGGGAACAAAGGTTTTACCGAGGTAAGCGGGCTTAAAGACGCTTTCATCTATTCTTAACTATTTTTTTTATTGTCTCACGCCTTTTATCCCCGAAGGGGTAGGCAGAGGTGTAATATTACACCCACATTTCGACATGAATTTTTAGTCCCACGTAATAGGGGGCGAGCCTCTTGCCGTTACCGGGCACATCACCAGACTCCGTGCTGCTACTGAGAATTCGGAAAACCCCAGGAATCGAACCCGGAACCTCCGATCAGCAGTCGCATACGCTATCCACTGGACCACGGAGACAGTTTTAATTATTGTTATCTGTATTTTCTGGTAAACAGTAAAAAAAAATTGTTTGAAGATAATTAGATCCACATTATTCAGTCGGCTATTCGCCAGCCCTAGGTAAGCACATCCAAAGCCACTCGAGTTGTTAAAAACGGCCTAATTTCTCCTTATTATGTTCTACTAAATTAATTAGTCTTAAAATAGAACGTTTGAGATATTTGTGAGCTGCTTTCAATCTTGTAAAGGAAGTTTCAAGTTTCAATGGCGGAGGATTTTGATACACGATGTCGTAAAAGAGACGAACATTCCAACAATGTGAAAGGGTAATAGTATATTTTGAATATATTTTTGCTTTTTAAATTTTATCAATTCTTACCGATCCCTTGGGAATTTTGCGACCCCTATGATCCTCAAGGAATATACTTACATCCAAAATCCCAGCTTTATACGCCCTACAGTTTTGAACTTTTGACTGCCTCCGTAGTCCAGTGGATAAGCGTATGCGACCGCTGATCGGAGTTCCCGGGTCGGGCAAAAGTGTTACTGGGTTTTTCCGTTAGGAAAATCTCAGTAGCAGCACGGAGTCTGGTGATGTGCCCGGTAACGGCAATAGGCTCGCCCTCTATTACGTGGGACCTAAAAATTAATGGCGAATGTTACACCTTTGCCTACCCCTTCGGGGATACAGGCGTGAGTCTATAAAAAATAATTGTCTGTGCGTTGTTTGTCCGTCAGATAATTATGCTTACCCGGACTTTAAATTGGCGATGTAACTTTTTTTAAGTGCAGTAATCCTCTTGGGCTTCCTCTGCGCGGGGGGGAATCGCTAGAAGGGTGTGCCGGAGTTCTAGCGGCTAAACCGCCACTGTGTACCACTTTTGCTTAAGGCCGGGGGTGCGGGATCGATCAAGCATTCACCGCTCCCCCGACAAGCTCTGACAATGGACAATGGTTCCCTAGGCACATAGACGCTATTTATAAACATTTTATCCCGTAGATATCCCCATAGCCAGAATACTTCCGATTGTCCTACTTCCAAGAGTCCAGAGACCAGATCGCGGTCACTTCTTCAGTAGTTCTATAACTCGTTGTTTCGAACCAAAGCATGAATTCATACGAGTATCGTCTAAATTAATTAAATACGATTCATAGAACTTACTGACTAATTGAATTAAAACTGTTTTCAAATCACTCCGATTATTCATAGTATTACTATAAAATTACTTAAAAGCAATAACAATGAACTGCTTCATCTTAACTTTAGTCTAAGTCATGGCCGCTTCCTTTAGTAAACAAATCTAATCCACAAAGGCGCGTTCCCGAGCCGATTTATACGTCACTGGACGCCTGACGTTTCTGTTCACATTCACACTATATAAATACTGTGGTCACTGCAAAAAAAGTCATCGTTCTACACAGTGGCGTAGGAAGGGGGAGGGGGGGTCCGCCCCGGGTGTCACCTTTTTTTGGGGTGTTACCCATCCAAAAAAAAAGGTGACGGGTGACACCCCAAACTTAACTTTTAGAATAATGTACAAAATATAAAACAACATAGGCACTAGCTCAGCACTACGATTGACCAAGTAGCCTGTGGGAGTAAGCCCGTCATTGTTAGGTATCGACAAAAAAAAAGGTCGCCCGCCAACTTCCGCCCCGGGTGCCACCCAAACTAGCTACGCCACTGGTCCTACACGTGAACATCTTTATTAAAACACAAAAACCAGGACGTTTGAAACAACATGATAATCTTTGTCCTTTCATAGTGGACCAACCTTAAATAAATCCTATCCGCCATACCGTATGCTCTATTCACACAATGCCCGTACTTATCAGTAAAGTCATTGTACAAAAATGTGTTACAAATAAGGTTGTGTTCCGTAGTGCGTAGGCGCCGCTGACGTCACTCATTCATAGCACAGCCTACGCGAAGATACACCAACACCACGTTTATACGCAAACGGCAGAGTTATTTCACGCAGTCACGCACCAAGGCACGCAATGATAATAGAATGATGGAAGGTACATTTTTGACAAAGGCTACTTAGAAATTAAATATCGTTTTGTTTTTGTCAATATGTATTTTTTTGGATAACAATTCTTTTTTTAGACAATACTAGGAATTAAGCCTGTGTCATAGAGGACTTCACAAACATTTAACCGATGGACACACTGAACACATGTACATACCTATATGTATGATTTTTTTATTTATTTATAGACTCACGCCTGTATCCCCGTAGGGGTAGGCAGAGGTGTAATATTACACCCACATTTCGCCAAGAAATTATTAGGTCCCACGTAATAGGGGGCGAGCCTATTGTCGTTACATCACCTGACTCCGTGCTGCTAAAAACCCAGTTACACTTTTGCCCGACCCGGGAATCGAATCCGGGATCTCCGGTCAGCAGTCGCATACCCCATCCACTGGATCACGGAGGCAGTATGTATGAATACTTGTAGCAAAGTCAAGTATCCAATATGTCGGCACTGTTGTTTGCGCCGGGTGTTTCCGTTTTCAACCCATCTTTTCAACCCACGAATATTTTTTTCCGTTTTTAACCCAATTCTTATTCCGTTTTCTACCCGCAATAGAATTAATATATATTTTTTCCGTTTTCTACCTAAAATTCATTCCGCTTTCAACCCACTACATTTTATCATTATTTTGTACAGACAGAAAAAATATCGTAAGCTTAGTATCTTCTTGGGTTTACGCGAATGTTACACATTGAAATTAAACTACAGTTTACGGATTTTATCGCGTTGTATTGGTTTCACTAAGTTATTACATTTGAAACTAAAGATCTAGAAACTATATTTTTAATTTATTACTAGCCGACGTTTCGAATTCTTTACAGAATTCATATTCACGGCAGACTGAGGTGATATTTGTCTTTTTCTTGAATGTATAAGTTATCTCAAAATATTATAGTATATATATTAGTAAATTCGAAACGTCGGCTAGTAATAAATTAAAAATATAGTTTCTAGATCTTTAGTTTCAAATGTAATAACTTAGTGAAACCAATGCAACGCGATAAAATCCGTAAACTGTAGTTTAATTTCAATATCGTAAGCTCTTTAATATCGTTACTTGTAATTTCGTCGTCGTCATCAGCCTTTAACAGTCCACTGCTGGACTAGGCCTCTCCTTTGAGAGGAGGAATTGGCCTACTATACCGCGCTGGCCAAACGGGTTGGTATAGGGTTTGTGTCAAGTTTTCCTTCTCTTACAGTGATGTTCTTCGCATAATGTGTTCCCTCTGTCGGATCTTACGACACCCATGGGATGATATGGGGTGGTGACATTCCGTATTCTTAATCCGTCACCACACGGAACTTGTAATTTAGTGCAAGAGTACCTGTGGCGTCATTCGTTTGGCAAATCAAAAAGCAAGTTTAATGGATGATATTGCTATCTCTTTCTATTTCATGGGGCCCAGTAGGGAGTGAAAGAGAAAGCTAATTTGTAAAGAATACGGCTAATCTGGTATAGTTTAGTTTTTTATCTTAGTTACCCAGAAGTGCGAGATAGTAGTGGTACCTGTTTTTTAGATAATATTAAAACATTTAAAATGCAAAATCCAAGTACCAGTAAAGATGTTAATACAGTCGGTGAAGATTTTTATTTTACTTTATCACAGAGAAACAAGCCAGTTTTAGTTTGTGGTGGTAGAGACTTCTATAAGAAAAGAACCAATAAGGACAATACCATTACATGGCGATGTGCAAAGGCGCCTTCTTGCTTTGGAATCATAAAAACATTGGACAGTGTGATTACTAAAACAAGTGAACACAACAATAATTGTCAACCTAATACCAACAAACTCATCATATTTAACAATCAATGAATAACATGAAAGAACAAGTGAAATCTTCCAACGGTCGTCCTGTTCAACAGATCTACGAAGAAGAAGTTTTTCCAATAAAAGAAAAAGGTTTGATGACGCAAATTGTCGGCAAATTCTTATAGACGGTAACAAAATTTGTTCGAGCTCTGGAGGTAATTAGTTTCATATAATCGAGATATAAGGGTTTTAAAAGCAAACATGTGCTATGTACGCGTTACAGAGGTCCGATGAATTTTTTCGAGTTATAGAGGTAAAATATATAGGTACCGAACTGGCTTGTAGAGACGTACTGATTATTTCGAATTATAGAGGGTTAAACCTTAGAGTAATGGAGGTTTTGGGGCTTGAAAGGGAGGGAACACAAGATTTTTACAAGTTGTGGAGGTTTTCGACTTATCGAGGTTCGAATTAACGAAATTCTACTGTATATTGAGAACATGTTCCACGTAGCATACACGCAATTATTTTCATATTGATATGTTCTGTTAAAGATTTAGTGTTACATATTTTATAGAAAGTTTGAAACAATTTGATTTTTTACAAGTTACCTATGGCTTATTTTTTACATTTAGATTATAATAGTTTCTACGAATCTGTGATTTTTCGTTGTTGATACGTTATACTTTAGAATAGTATATTAAATTTAAAATTATTGGCACATTAGTGGTGTTTTAAAAGCTATGATGTGATTTATATTTTTTCTATTTAAGATATGAGTGCTTTTCTACCATTTTTTATTACCAATAATAAATATTATATAATATATGCGGAAATATTCCACGTAGCATACATGGAATATTTTTCATATTGATATGTTGTGTTAAAGATTTAGTGGTTCATATTTTATAGAAAGTTTTAAACTATTTTGGCTTCTATTGTTATTTATATTTTGTTTAATTTGTTAATTCTAGATAATCTTAAGCTCAGTTACTCACTTTCTGTAGTGCATTAATGAATATTTTTATCAACGTCAAAACTTTTTTTTTGTTGATCATACCATAAGTTAGCCACCGGGTTGAAAACGGAATATTCGAAAACATCTTTTTTGTATAATTTTGTAATGGGTTGAAAACGGAATGTTTATTATTAATTTTAGCTCGTGGGTAGAAAACATGGGTTGAAAACGGAAACCTTTGCGCCATGTATTCAAAATTTCTTTATTATGAGTTCAATGTTCTCACGAGACAAATATTTTTAGCTACAAATGTTTAGAATCTGAGTGCTATTTGTATAACATCCACTGATTATTCTCTCAATGTTTGCCAAGTTTATAGTGTCACATAAATTATACGTAATGTTAGTTATTTTAAAATGGAAGCTTATTTTTTGTAATTACTGCAACAAGTAAAAGAGAAAGAAAGAGTAAGAATTATTGAAACACAACATCTTTCCCATGACGTTAATATTGTCTAATAGTTTGAATTGCTGGTCGATAGCTTAAATATTAAATATATTCATACTCAAAGTATTTCCTACGCAGGATACATGCGGTGAGCCATATATGTATTCTTGATAAAGTGCTCAACAATATACATAATTTTAAAAGCTGATGAGCTGATCCGAAATTAATATCGTGGCGTAAACTATGTAGATACATACATACATATGATACATAGACTCACGCCTGTTTCCCCGAAGGGGTAGGCAGAGGCATATTCCCTTGTAGATCAATATAGATAAAGGACATAGTAAATATTTGTTAGTTCTATTGTTGTAGAGCCTGTCTATCTAAGTTGTCCATGTTGGCCTTAAACTAAATACAACTAAGCAAATAATGACACACTTAAATATAGGTGCACTTAGACTCTTAAAAAGATAACAATATATTGAGTCTTTTTCCTTGAAATCATTACATAAAATGTTTTCTCGTGTGGGGTTCGAACCCACACCCGGCGCAGTTTTAAGCAGTGAGACGACCGCTTAGCCACTACGCCATATGGCGGTCAAAGGCCTCATTGTTATGTCGCACAGACAGTCAACTAATTAAAAAACATATCCTAGTAATGTTACAACTAGTCGTATACACAATCGCGCATATATTTCTAGTGACGTATTTTAGGCAATATAATTCTGGGGTTCTTGAACTCCAATTACATATTAAAAAATAAGGAATTTTAAGTTGCTCTTTTGTCACTTTATAAACCTCGTGTATCATCACTACATAGTATAAAACAAAGCCTGTCTTCTGTCTGTCTGTCCCTATGTACCTATGCTTAAATCTTAAAAACTACGCAAAGGATTTTAATGCGTTTCTTTTCTACACTAATATTATAAAGAGGAAAAATTTGTATTTTTGTTTGTTTGTTTGTAATGGATAAACTCAATAACTACTGGACCGATTTTAAAAAAATCTTTTACCATTCGAAAGCTACACTATCTGCGAGTAACATAGGCTATATTTTATTTTAGAAAAAATAGGGGTCCGTAAGATATTTGGGATTTTCGGGTACGCGAAGTAGTTCCCTCAGGAAGCGGGTGAAACCGCGGGAAACGGCTAGTAATAAGTAGATAGAATGATTCAAGAGGAAGGTTTATATGTATAATTGCCGCGGGCGAAGCCGCTGGCGACGTTTAGTACGACTAAATAGACATATTAGCTACTATATTTAACACCTATAATCCTTTGCATGTATAAAATTCTTGCGTTACTGACTGACTGACACACAAGGCACAGCCACAGATAATACAAAACTAGACAACCAAAACATCCTAAAAACTGGGCAGGTTAGAAGTAAGTACCCTGAACAGAAGAGCATGCATGATGAATCTGATGGGAGTGAATGAAGCAAGAGAGATATGTCAGGATCGTTGCAAATGGCGTTCCGTAGTCTCTGCCTATCCCTCCGGGAAACAGGCGTGAGTCTATGTATGTATGCATGTATGTACAACCAAAACTATTGTGCGTAAGAAGCAAAAATTTTACATGATTGTATGTTCCTTGGGGACTCTCAAGTGATCGGGCATAAGCGGTTAAATAAAAGTAAAATGCTGCGGAAATCCTCTAGTTTATATCTAAATGTCTAGTTTTAAAAAGATTGAAGATTTCGCTCAAAAAGATGTCAGCTCCACTTTCCTTCAACTCTACAAAGAATGCACCAAGAAAACTTCTTCAAATAATTAAAATAACTGTTGACACTTTTACCTTTTCTATCGTCAATAGAATTAAGCTGCAAGAAACCGCAGGTGGCAAATACTTAGCATAATGAAATCATTAGTTTAATGCAAATAGCATGTGAGGGTCCATTTTGACTTGTAAAACACATGCGCCTCGCACCTGCACTGAAAGCAATTGCAAGATGGTAATGTTACTAGCAAGGTATTTCGTTTTTGCTGAATAATGCGACTTGGTAAACAATTGACGAGAAATATAGAGAAAGGAACGGACGGACGGGTAGTACCTAGACTGAATACTTTTAAAGTAAGTCACATAACATAACTTCACGCTTTTTATCCCCGAAGGTGTAGACAGAGGTGTATTACACACCCACACTTCGCCAGTTATTTATCGGTTTCAATGTAATAGGGGGCGAACCTATTGCCATCTACCGGGCACACTGTTAAGCAAATGATTAGGGTTACTCGTCCGTTACGTACACCACTGGGCTATCGCCGCTTCTTTTTTTTTTTAAGTAATTCAATCATCAAAAATATCTATAAAAGACATGACGTGATTGATATATCATCGCAGACCTTTAACTACTGAACCTAAACCGTTATATTGGGACTGTGGGTTCTTTTTATAAGGTGAGCAGTGACCCACTAAATATGGATTTCATCGCCTCGAGAAAAGATTTTGAAAAATAAATTGGGCTTGACCTTATTAGGTCACAATCTCCAACTGCATACTATGCAATTTCATCAATCGGTTCAATAATTTGGCAGGACAGGTAGCCACAGACAATAGACTTTCTATACTTCCCATCATGATTTCTTTCGCATTGATAATATACTAAACTTATTCTTATACATTGTGTGAATTACATTATTTTCCTTCTCTCCTAACAAGCCAACATCAATGAATAACAAACGTCTTAGAAACAGAAATAAACGATGTGAATAGACGTGACGAATTTCGGCTAATAACCGGCGAGTGACTAACTCTTGTGGTCGACTACTCAGCACTCGGCTAATTGCTACTGCGATCAGTGAACTCATCACTTGCTTTACTGATTTACATACAGTGCTATTTTTTATGTTATTGGCGCCAAACGACTTCAAACGAGCAACCTTCGCCAGATAAAAAGCGTTTACCTACACAAGCAACACGTAGGAATCACGAATGCGTTGCCGCCCTTTGTAAAAAAAACGTATAGGAGTGGGATGAGGGTGAAGGAATAGGAGATGGGGCCTCTGGCACTCTCACTTACCCAACGAAATTGCAACAGATATAGATGAGTTAAGTACTTCACGTCAGATGTGTTACTTCCGTGTGGTGACGGATTAAGAATACGAAATGTCACCACTCTATATCATCCCATGGGTGTCGTAAGAGCCGACAGAGGGAGCGTATTATGCAGAGAACAGCACTGTAAGAGAAGGAAAACTTGATACAAACCCGTTTGGCCAGCGTGGTACAGTAGGCCAATTCCTCCTTTCAAAAGAGAGGCCTGTCCAGCAGTGGACTGTTAAAGGCTGATGATGATGATGACTTCACGTCATTATTCTGTTATGTGCCGTATACGCAATGCTTGCGTACCCCGGCCTCCAAGGTAATTTAAGTGTCTTGCTTGAATTGTAACCTGGACAGTGCTAGGATGATGATACTGTAAGCTTTCGCAAATCTATAGAATTTCTAACCTGTACGTACACGATTTTAATCTAGTAGACCGTAGATAAAAATAAAATAAGTTGTAAATTATACTTATTTTCCGTTCTTCATATCGTTGGTCTCTCTCACTAAGCAATTTTACGTTAATACTGCAATAGAGCTGATTTGAACCATTTTCATGACATTCGATCCCGCATAGGACCCGAAGATCAAACCCACAACATTCGGCAGAAAACTTACACTTTAACGTTTATTTTCCAAATATTGACCACCCTCTTTAGTAACATCCAAAACAATCGAAAACCACTCTATAACGAGTATCGTAAAATATTACACGAAGACAAAGATCGCACACATTCAGAATATCAATTCAATTCCCAGAAATCACCGTCAAAAAAAACTTACACTTCTTATAACAACAACTAAAAGAAAACCCTTTATGCTAAAACTGTCCGTAATTACCATAAGTGGGAGGGAGATAGTAGTGTTACGTTAAAGGAAAGAGGGAGAGGGGAGTTGTGTGCAAAAATAAATGAAAAAGCGTGAACGATGATGTCATGTAAGGCGAATAGCGGTCAAGGGTATTTGAGGAGATAACACACAATTACACACGCATGTCTACATATGTGTATGTAGATAGTTTAAGATTTGCTTGAGAAAACTGCGTGCTGCTGGGGCCATATTTGGGGGTGAGAGGGATAACGATATAATCGCAGTACAAGGTAGACTGGTAAGGTCTGTTTCTAATTTGTATTCAAAATTTAATAACAAAATATCTGATGAAACGTAATGTTATACCTCTAGACTCAGCACAAGATTCACAAGTACCGAGTTTTGTTCCTTCTGGTGTTTCAGATGCGTAGTCAGCGATAGCCGAGTGGATATACCAACAGACTGCCATGCAGAGGGTATCGGGTTCGAATCCACGGCGCGCACCAATGACTTTTTGGAGTTATGTGCGTATTGAATTGTTAATTATCGCTTGTCCCGTGTCTCGGAGAGCACGGTAAGCCGTCGGTCCCGATTGTCATGTAGATCTTTGACAGTAGTTACAGGGCGTCAGTACCTTTTAAATAAACTAACACTAGTCTAAGGCATGGCATATCGCTATCCCTTCGGGTTGCGGAGGTCAGACAGGCAGTCGCTCCGTGGAAAGCTAATATTCAGCCAAATCCGGTTAGACTAGTAAGCGGACCCCAGATTGAAACTGGGATAACGCTTAGAGGATGATGATGGTGTTTCGGATGTCCTAAGGCGGCAGTAATCGCTTACCATCGGGCGATCCGTCCGCCCTTTTGCCTCCCATCTCATGAAAAAAATGTTCTACGATCTCTTACGGCCGGTAACAATATCCGATCTATCCATTGATTTGGCTACTACAGATGAGTATGCTTAGTTTATCTTATTTTTATTCATAGTCTCACGCCTGTACCCCCAAGGGGCAGGCAGAGGTGTATATATGACACCTACATTTCACCATGAATTTTTAGGTCCCACGTAATAGGGGGCGAGCCGTCACCGGGTACATCACCAGACTCCGGGCTGCTACTGAGTATTCGGAAAAACCCAGTAACACTTTTGCCCGACCCGGGAATCGAACCCGGGACCACCGATCAGCAGTCGCATACGCTATCCACTGGACCACGGAGGCGGACCACGGAGTATGCTTAGTATGCATTCTTAAAGTTCCTTGTCCAAGAATCTATGTCCTATAGGTAATCTATTGGACTACCAAATGCAGCCGAAAAGCCGCCCTTAGGCCAACGGAGGAGAAATACATATCACCTAATATCTATAAATTAAAACAGTTTATAAACCTTGTTTGTAGACAGTGTTTGTTATACATAGCTTACTTTATTACCGTCGCGAAGCATATCTAATAAAAACTGACATTATTCATATCTGCGTTAATATTCATAAATTCATAATACACATTAAGAGGAAACACCACGGCCGTTTTTCCATACAAACGTAGTCTCCTGTTTTCTCCCTGGATAATACTAGTAGAGCAATTATTTTTTTCCAAAAGATGTATGGCCCCGATTGGCATGTCCCTATGTTTTCCTTTTTCTCATAAATTAAATATTAAAAAAGATATGAACCTTCAAATATCTCAAAAATTGGCCAGATTTTTCGCTGTGTTCAAACATCCAAAAAACAAATTTGGCTAGATTATTTAAAAAAAGGAAAACATAGGAACACGGCCAAAGCCTTTCTTTAATTAAATATGAAAAACTAGTTAAATCGATGAAGTTTTGGAGAAGGAATCAGGGGAATACGAAACGTTGATTTTGTGTACATTTAATAGGAATTTTTGGTCCATCAGTAGCGTTGTCTCTATCGCGCTCTGCGGGGGGAGGCTTGCGGCTGCGCGACAGCAATAGATTTTACAAATACCTATTTTTCAATTCTCTCGCCCGTAGTGTTTCCTCTTAAGTATAACTTTATCTTAAGTACGGTACACTTTGTTTTGATGTGATAGGATGAACCATACCACAGACAATATAATACCCTACCATACATACATACATACATAGACTCACGCCTGTTTCCCCTAAGGGGTAGGCAGAGGCATATTAAACGCCCACTTTTCGCCAGTGTTTTGATCCCACGTAACAGGTGGCGAGCCTATTGCCGCTTATCGGGATATTTAGTTAGCCGTTGCCTCGTCCGTTGATCGGCAGGTGCACCACTTGCAGGTGAGGTTGGCTTGGGACCCTAAGTTCTTGGTGGAACCCTATGCAATGAAGAAGTATTATATTTTTCCGAGAGATGTTTCATGCATGAAACATCTCTCGGAAAAATATAATACTTCTTCAACTAGGCAGCTATTGCAGCTTTTTTTTAGCATCGCCCCTGTATCCCTGAAGCGACAGGGCAGAGGTACTTATTGCCGTTACTGTCCCCAACATTGCCAGACTCCGTGCTGTTACTGAGAGTTCGGAAATAACTTGAGTCTACAGGACCTCCCGATCAGCAAACGCATACACTATCTACTGGACCACGGAGGTAATAGGGCCTCCGGCACTCTCACTCACCGAACGAAACATAATAGTTATACTGTAATGCTGCATTATACTTTACATGGATTTTCTGTTTGGGAAAAAAAAATTAAGTTTCACAGACTAGGAGAAAAATAGACGTTTTGCACCTCCTAAGCCAAATGCCTAGCATATTTGCAAGGAAAACGCAAGATAGCACAAGAAGCTGTGATTAATTACTTCCTATTTATATACAGAGGACAAGACCGGTCCCACAAGGCTATATACACAACACGAACTAATGTTACGTAACTTCATTAATAAAGTATCAATGTAAACCAGCTTGAGGTTTGCTCCTATCTGTTCACCTGGTACTTTGTACTAGAATGCGGTTGGTTTCTTAGGTTTTCGGTTAGGTCTTAAGTTTGTGCCTAGGTCTGGGTATGTTTTTTATGGCCTGAATTGTGGTCTAGGTGCTGAAAAGGTTTTTTGTAAATTATTCTGACATAACTAATTAGTACGACTAAAATACAACGCGAGGAAGATATTGTACACAGTAACTAATCTCGACAGATCGAGTAATATTTGTCAGCAATTCATATGAATTTGATAATAACGATGCATTTAAGAGGTATTGACTATTGAGGCTTTCCACTGCCAGTCTGTTGGGGTTCTGTGGTTCGAATTGTTTTTATTGTCTTGCTTATTTATGGCAATTACAACTTCATTTTCTTCCTTTTGTGAAAAATTTACGTTATTTACTAACTACTGACTGTTGTTAACCTCATCTCTTTAAGAAAACATCACGACCAATATCAAAAGGTCTCGCCATAACATTAGCCAAATAGTATCGTGGGTGTCGTAAGAGGCGACTAAGGGATAACACGATGCAAATACCATCTTTGCGTAGAGACGGAAAACTCGACATCAAACCCTATTATACGACTGCCTCGTTGGTCTCGCGGCATAAATGTGCGCGTGGGATCGGGAGGTCCCGGGTTCGATTCCTGGGTCGTGCAGTGTTATTGGGTTTTTCTGTCACGAAATTCTCAGTAGCAGCACGGAGTCTGGAAATGTGCCCGGTACGGCAATAGGCTCGCCCCTTATTACGTGGGACTAAAGTATATCTGGCGAAAAGTGGGTGTAGAAATACACCTCTGCCTACCCCTTCGGGGATAAAAGGCGTGACGTTATGTATGTATGTATGTATGTATACTTATTATAAATTCGTCGCCACATCGGTTCCAATTACCATAAAGAGCAGTCGCAGACCATTTAGTAATTACGGACCTGTATTTGGTCATAAATGGCCTTTCAGTTGCGGAGGTCAGACACCAGTTGCTTTACAGCAAAGCTAAGATTCTGTATATCTACCTAGAGCAGCAGAGAAATAACTCTGGACTCCGGACCAAGCTAAGAGTCTTGGACGCAACCGGTATAGCGCTAGAACATCGAGCCATAAAATCTTTAAATCTTGCCAAATTTTCTCTCAAAATTAAGACCATCTACGGCCTGTTATTAACGCTATACCATAAAGAAAACAGGAATAGTTATTAAAACTGGTATGAGATCATACTTCAAAGGTCAATCGTATCGTTCTGACCTCGGGCGAGTCGCGTAATGGACCGACTGGGTCAAGTTTGTTACAGTGCGCCTTATGTCCTTATCTGAATGACTTTAAGGATAAAACCATATCGTATATATTGAAGGAAGTGTGGTGACGTAATTTGCATTTTTGTTTGCATCATACTACAGGTTTCAGTTTCATCTGGTCGTTTTCACAGGCCTACTAGCTATTCGATACTTGTATGAAGAATTGATTTTTGAGAGCCTAAAGACCGATCCCAATATATGGGCTATCCATGAGTTTGGCAGCTAGAGATAAGTACATATACGACATAAGTTCCATTATGGAACTTTTAAGTGCATAGGGTTCCCACCAAGAACTTAGGGTCCCAAGCCAACCTCACCTGCAAGAGGTGCACCTGCCGATCAACGGACGAGGCTCAGGCAAACAAAATATCCCGATAAGCGGCAATAGGCTCGCCACCTATTACATGGGATCAAAACACTGGCGAAAAGTGGGCGTTTATTAATATGCCTCTGTCTACCCCTTCGGGGAAGCGGGCGTGAGTCTATGTATGTATGTATGGAACTTTAGTCGTATATGTACTTATCTCTAGTACCCAAATCAATGGATGGATGAAATATTGGAACTAGTCTTAAGTGTTACCCTGACGCAGGGACAGATGCAGAGAGGAAGGGCTAAATGGGACAAGCCCTTAAGTTCTTACATGACAATTTACATAATAGTGTTTTATTGGTAACACCTACTATCACCAGAGTCCACCCAATCCCGCCACTACCCTGTAACCTAAACATCTTTGAATTTGGAACTCTATAGAGCTGTATGAAATGACATGCACATAACCCAAGCCAAACAGCTCAGATATTTACATAGAGGCGCATTTCCTATGGGCGCTATGAAGACAAACTTTTTGTGACCCAAATTGCCACTTGGCGGCTGTCACAGCGCGACTGCCAGCGCTGTGACAGCTGACAAACGTTCCCCCTGTGTATCTTAACTACAAGAGCAAGAGAGACGGAGAACGACGCCAGCAACGCCAACGGCGCCAACTACAAACTAAACTGGAGACAGTCTCCACTTGGAATCGGCACACGAAATCCTTAAGAACTGCGCTTCTATGTAAATCTGTATTCATTGCCTAAGCGGTGCGTGGAGAATGATGACTAACTTCTAAGTAGGTATTAACGTACGCACTGTGTTACTTATTAGGTTCTCCAGAATTCCATCAACAATTGGCTGAAAATTTATTCGTTTATCGCATCTCGAGCTTTAACATCCAATCCAAGTAGACCTACTTACCTTATAAGTGAATAATGTCCAAATATACATAATGCAGTGAGTGTGCTATTAGACAGTATAACTGAATGCAATATAATGATAGGAGATGAAAAAGTGTAACAAGTGAATGAGTTTGTGTACTTAGGGTCTTTGTTTACGAGAGATGGGAAATGTGAGGGAGATGTTGAAAGAAAAGTGAAAGCAGCAAATAGTGTGAATGGCGCCTTACAGTCCATCATCAGTTACGAAATTATCGCAAGTAAGACTCGCCCGCCGAGTTTTGGCGCCAACACTGATGTATGGTAGCGAATCTTGTGTATGGCAGAAGAAGCATGAAACTTGAATCAATGCTGTGAAGATGAGAGCTTTGAGGAGTATGTGCGGAGTAAGGCTGATAGATAAAGTGAAAAACAGTGTGATACGAGACAAGTGTGGTCTGAAAGAAGATGTAGTGATAAAGATTGAAAAAGGAATGTTGCGATGGTTTGGACATTTGGACCGGATGGATGAAAGAAGAAATACGAAAGAAGTGTATCGTGTAATAATTAATGGAGATGTCTGTAGGGGACTCCCAAGACGGGCCTACGCCGACCACATAAGTGACGTACTAAAAAAGGGCCAAATTAAAAGTACCCATAACAGGCGAGCATGTATGATGAGGTTAATGAATGTCGAGGAAGCAAAAGAGGTTTGTTTGAACCGGAGCATTTGGCGTTCCATAGTCTCTGCCTACCCCAATGGGAGACAGGCGTGACGATAGATAGATATGTGCTATTTATGAATCCATATTATTAATGACGACGACGCACTCACCTACCACCATATTTAGAATAAAAAAACAGGATTGCTTAATAAGACCAAGTACTTTCTTAAGAAGTCTAAGATATAGGCTCATAGATTCCGCATTCCACTGCACATACGCCACATTTAAAAAGCTAAACATAAAGAGGTTGCATACAATTTACATTTTAATGACATCACTTCTATTTTTTTATTCAAAACTGTAAATACTAAATTGGATTTAGTATTACATTTTAGAAGATTACTTCCTGTATCTAGATTCTATGTTTAGATAGGTATTTAAGTAGATATATTTCGTAGTCGCGGTTCTGAGTCATAAGCAGGTAACTGGTTTCTTATAATCTTTCTTGAATACATTGACTTGTAAATTTGTTTGAAACTACGTTTTCTATATGCATTTATAGTAAGTTAATAGATGGGTACATGATATCACTTCTCTCGTTTAATTATTCTCGATGTATATATATTATTGCCGTGAGAATCCTTAGATTGTGTAATTGGATTGGAAGCAAAATTCATAATGATAATTACAATAAAATACTTACTAAGTATCAGTGACTGTGTGACTTATATATCTGCAACAAAAAAAACTTAATTAGGCAAGTAAATAAGTAATACATTAACAAATAATAATAGGGCAGCCATAACCGAGTGGCAGGTCACTAAAGAGATGGATAGACCAAGTTAAGATCGCTGCCAAGGTATTCTGCACAGATTATAAGAAGTATAAAATGTACAATTCTGTATAGGATTTGCTTGGTACACAAGAAAGGTGGCACAAGAATTTTGAGCAGTTCAGCAGTAGCAACGTTTGGATTTGAAAGACTTGACAAATCACTCACGGGTAATTACTCTATATATAAACGTATTCATTCGACAACAATAGGTATTTGAATTTATACAATAAATTTATCTAAAATGTCCGTGTGGTGACGGATTAAGAATACGAAATGTCACCACCCCATATCATCCCATGGGTGTCGTAAGAGCCGACAGAGGGAGCATATTATGCAGAGCACAACACTGCAAGAGAAGGAAAACTTGATACAAACCCTATACCAACCCGTTTGGCCAGCGTGGTATAGTAGGCCAATTCCTTCTTTCAAAGGAGAGGCCTGGTCCAGCAGTGGACTATTAAAGGCTGATGTGATGATTATCTAAATTTGCTAATTGTATTCCTTTTGCGAAGTAATTACCACATAAGTAAGTAAGATACAGAACAGGTCTTTCGTCCTATTACTGTTTGAATGTTAGTGTCGCCCCCGCATATCTGAGTATTTTATACAATAATAAACAAGTAATGTCCTTGTGTACAACTCAATGATTGGCTCGCCACCCACGCTGAACATTACAACGATCATCGTGAGCGTGACACCTCGACGTCATTGAAGCTCGATTAATAATAAATTATACACCATTTTAAGCAGTGCTGAAGTACCTAGTCGGCGTTTCTGAGAAACATGCAGTAATCCAGATTCCTCACCCACTTTACAAGATAGTTGCCGAATTGCTTAACAAAAGTGTAATCAAACAGTGCAATAGTTATGCATGTAAGATTGTTGAAAGAAGCAGGGGCAGTCGCTCTGAAGAAAAACTCTAAATATTCTGTGAAATATGGTCAGACTAGTGTGCGGACTTCGGGCTCCGAAGTATAGATGCAACCGGGATAACGCTAGGACGAGGATAATGATCTTTAAAGAAGCAGAGAAGCAACGCTGTCGCTGCAAGTTCCCACTCCAGGAAATTTTTCAGTTGGACAAAACAATAGACAGTTATAGACTGCCTTTATAGGAATGTCTGTTGCAAATGTAGTATACTAGAATGTTTTGAGTGAATGAGATGGGGTCTCATGCGCTTCCCACTTCCCACTGCTGTAAATGCGTGATGACTGATGAATGCTGCTACGTAGGTAACGTCAGCACTCAGCACCCATTTAGTTTGTTGTATCCGTTATAAGTAGTTTGCCTTTCCAGACTAATAAGGACATTCCAGTTCATTAGCACCGAAAATGCTATCTTAAAGATTATGACATACAAACGTACTGAGCCACCTACAGTTTAATAAAAAATGCATAATGTTACCAAATATCGGTTACGCAAGTCAGTTCAGCGATTCTTGAGTTGTCCAAGCCACCGGGGCTGACCGTGGGCGGAGAATGTCGCCCGCCCACGACGCAGGCTTTACTTTTACGAGTAAACAGGAACGAGGCCTTACTATCGTAATACGGTGACGGTAAGGCTCTTTATTGGACTGGTGCGCTGTTTTGGAGGTTTGGTAAGAGGGAGGGAATAAAGATGGTGTTATGTTTAATGATCATATTGTTACGACAATATTATAAACTGACATATAGGTAATTTAACCGATTTCGACATAAAAAGTAATAATTTATGAATTTAATATACTTTTGTTTTCTTTTTTGTTTGCAACTCATACATGACCATGAGAAGCCTGTTTTGTATTCCTATTAATAAAAACGTATATCTATTAATTATTATTATGCTCTACATAATCTTGTTTAGAGATAATCAAATATTTTCCCTTTGAATTCAATCAACTCAGATAATTATGTTACCCACATTGGAGTCTCAGTATTACTGAAAATTGCACAGCAGTAAACCTACAGTTCAAAAAATCGAAAGATTTTCGTCCCGTTGAAATGCTAAGAATATTTACGTTTTCCGTTTTAAGCAGATCTACAAAGTCTCAGTAAACATTTCATTTCCTCCGAAGCACACTCGAGCACCGGCCGACATAATATTTCCTCTGAGGATTTCCAAGTCGTTCCCGCAAATCTGTTACCAATATAACCACACACACACAGCTGATATTACAGTTCGAAGTGAACCGCTAAACAAGAATGTATACATTATAATATTTCTATATATATCTCAGAACCAGCTTGCTCTCTTTGCAAATATTTTTCCAGTGCGCCCCGATTCCTGAAGGTTGCACAATCGAAAATAGTTTGACTACGAAAACAGCATGTTTTTTATCGAGAAATCTCGTGCAAAAATGTCTGCTTCGTATCTTAATTGTTTTTGAAATAAAGTGTTATTGTATGTTCATCGTATTAATAGTCACACTATTCAATTGTCATGAGTTAAAGAAAATATGTAATTTATAATGAAAAATATGACATCACGGATGGCGATTCAAATGATGATACATAAGTACCTAATACTTTGCCACTACGTTGTGATGACTGATGATTGTCGGGTTGACTGCTTGACAACTTTAAAATCTCATTCAAAGATTTTAATTTACCGCTTCGTAGATTTCTTACGGTAGCTCTTAAATAACTCAATTAAAACAACGAAAACAGGAGACACTGCCGCGCCCCGTCGACGTTCAAAATGAAAAATAACTTCCAAGAAGCTACAAATCTATTCCCTACACTAAAAATAAACAAATTCAATTCGAAGTATTAAATTATGTGTCACGAAACGCGATATTTTAAAACTAGTTTCTATGGGATATTACAAGAAGTGTTTAAAATAAACCGACGGATGTATGGCCGGCGCCTACACAGACACCTTTACAAATAATAACTACGTCTCTTTTCTGCCTAGGCGTAGTAGATATACCTGTCTCGCTCGTCGCACCTACGAGGTAAGTTTCTCAAGGAGATTTGGTTCGTAAAAACGGTTTATGAATGGGTGTTAAAATGTATGTAAACCGCAATGTGTGGGTTGGTATGATGTGTGATCGATGGTCTTTAGTGAAGTGTCAACTGCGCAATAAGTGCCTTGAAGACTTTAGAACGAGTACGTAGTACATGGTACTAAAAGGCCATGGGGCAATAGCCTAATACGCATAACTACTTTCACCAGCTCTTTACAGGTCATCCAGATAAATTTAGAATTGTAAAGTCTTGTTTTCTGCCAAATAATTTATCCGGATCTCGTCTTAGGTGGTGAATCTGACCCAAACACTATTTAGTAATCTGTGCCCAAACGCTTTTTGATAAAGAACTGCTTAAACTCAAAGGATGGAAGAAGGTCTTCTAGCAGGCAAAAAAATGGCTGACGAGCCAAATGTGGTTAGCGAAAAATAAAATATCTATAGAGCAATTAGTGGGAGAAGTGTATTTTACTGAACAATTGCTTAAAGATACAGCCTTTGGCAGTCCACTACTAGACTTAGGCTTTTCCTGATTAGCGCCACAATAGAGTCAATAAGAGGACTTGGCCTACTATACCACGCTGGCCAGAGAGGTAACAGGTTGGTATAGGTTTTGATGTCGAGTTTGCCGTCTCTTCATAATTATGTATGGATATAAATATTGAGATTTACCTACTGTTTTTTTTATAATAATAGGTGGCAAACGAGCAGACGGATCGCCTGATGGTAAGCAGTTACCGCCGCCCATGGACACAAGCAACAAAACAGGATAGGATGAGGAGTGGGATGAGGGAGAAGGAATAGGGGATAGGGCCTCCGGCACTCTCACTCACCGAACGAAACGCAACAGTTTAAGTACTGTTACTTTACGTCGATTTTCTGTGAGAGGGTAGAGTATTTCCCCGATCGAGCCGGCACATTCATGCTGAAATCAGCAAGGCTCAACTACCTTCTACTTACTTATACTTCTGCCTATTATTATGTATTGTTTAGTAATCAAAATTAATAACTATCTATAAACACTTTAACTCGAGTAGCCAGTGGTAGTTCACTGAGTGCCTTGAAGTAAGTAGATACGTACCTGCCTTAACAAATGTTACCTGCTTGTTTACTTAAGATTACGTAAACTTGTTGACACTGACATTGAAACAAACCGGCTTTGTTTTATCGATGAATAAATATACAGAAAATACTTATGTATGCATGAACGACATATTTAACAGACAATGTTGGTTTGGTTTGAACGTGAACAAATTCACGTGAATACCTGAATGGATACAGTAACCATAAAAAGTAATAATCTTTATAATAATAACTAGACGATGAGGTTTGATTACCCGATTCCGTCCGATCCTTGGGGCATTTCGGGAAAGCCCTTTTTAATGTACCCCTATAGTCCGTAAGAATATTGTAGCTGTAAGTAATCATTCTTCAACACTTTAGATAAAATTATGCATTGCCATTGCCAAGTAACTAGTTGGCGGCATTTAGAATAACGGGTATCATAAATTCATGAGAAAGGCACGTTAAGATGGTTTGGGCACATATAGAGAATGGATGACGAAAGACTGACAAAGAAGATATATAAGGCAAGTGTGAATGGGACAGGACAAAGGGAAAGACCTAGGCGGACGTTCTCTGACTAGATTGGAGACATCCTAAAAAAAGGACTGGTCAGAAGTACCCTAAACAGAAGAGCATGCATGAGAAACTTGATGGGAGTGAATGAAGCAAGAGAGTTATGTCAGGATCGTGGCAAATGGCGTTCCATAGTCTCTGCCTGCCAACAACAAACAGGCGTGAGTATATGTATGTATGAATTCATAATACTTTACATTCAATGTAAACCAAAACCATAACAAAATCGTAGCTGTTATCTCATTGTCAGTATTTCGATATTCGAATTATGTCGAAAGGTGGCAAATATAGATAGGTCGAACAAAGAATTACCTGAAATAGTTTCCAGTCTATACCTAGCGTATTATATTGTCTGTGACCTAGCCTAGGGTCTGGCACTGGCAATTTGTTTCGTATTTTTTGTTCTGAATTGAAAAGACTGGACTACCTGTCATCTCTCATTTCTTCGAAGAGGATTTCAAGATGCTAAGGTTCAAAGGGTTCAAACATATGTACCTTTTTAAGCTTAGTGAGTACTAAATTGTTACTTATTGCCTGATTATACGGTGCCTTGTGAGACATCCTGCATACTTGAGAGCTGTACATAATGTTCCCTAGAGACATGTGAACATGTGAGCCTAATCTTATACTCATTATAGCTCTTTCTTAGCAGAGGGACAGAGTAGAGACAGGGCTAATATTTTTAATTTTTTTTGATTTAGCAATTTACAATTTATAATTTTGATTCGTATTGACATCTTAAAACAAGCACCAAAGATAAGCGCATATTTTATTTTGTTGTGTCCATAACAAAGAAAGAGATAACTCTTCGCAGATAGCATTTTTATGACTTCATTATACACGCTTGGAATACCAGCAGAAACCGGTTTTGACGAAACCGCGGATTCGCCATGTTACTAGCGTTTTTTTGTATCTTATGTATTCAAGCTCCATATTAGATGTTCAGTTTTTGCACATCCACACGTCTCGGTTTATGTAAAACTAGAGGACGCCAGCAGCTACGCCAGCAGCTACGCCTGCATTTTTTTTTAATTTACCCGTTTTGGCCGAACCCGTGGGAATTTCGGGCAATCCCTTCTTAGTACACCCCTACGGTCCCCAAGGAACATACATGCCAAATTTCAGCTTCCTGCGCCCAATAGTTTCGGCTGTAGTGTGTCTGTCAGTCAGTCAGTAACGCAAGGATTTTATATATTAAGATGTTACATAATTTTGTTGTTGTTTTAGAGGTTTTGCTAGGAGAGCAATAACTGCAGTTGCGTAACCAAAACTCTGTTTCTGTCTTACTGTGTGCAAGTACCTAGTCTTTGATAGAAACAGTCAGAACTTTAGAAGTAACGGTAAATAAATAAAATAAACTTCAGTTGACTCTCGTCATAGATAAATATAATACTATACAGTACTCTCGTATAATATACACGCTGATTTTTAATTGGTTTTGGAGCGAAAGCCATCTTATTACTTATCGTCAACAGAACCTAACCAGCTAATAATATTTGAAATATAAGCTAAAAAAATATTGAGAAAATAAATAATTTAATAGTTCGAGAGCACGAAGTATCACCATTGCCGCGCGCTAACGAAATCCATTCGATCGTGTCATATACACACATAGTGGTTTATATGTGGTGCTGGAGATGGGAAGCTTTTGAGCCACGTAGACTCTATCTATCTCTTCTGAATCTGCTTTTGTCCCTTGCCTTTGCCTTACCATTGCACAGGCAGTGGTACGAGTTTTCCGTGTGCCTAGTAATTTCTTCTGTAATACTAAGATAAAATACCTGGGTACTTCATAGGCAGAATTAACGCTCTCATCGGATCAGATGGACTAGCTCAACCGTCTGATGGCAAATAAACTATCCGATCGCAATTATCGCAACTACGATCAGTGTCAATTGAGTCTAGATTTGTTTGAATAGATAACACCTCATATGACCTTGTGTGGGGATCACTTGCGCGTTGCCAACTCTAAGAAAAGGGAAAGTGGAGCGAAGCTACCGTCACCCGCATGAACAAAATCGCTAATGTTCCTCCCAAAAGCATCCGACTCCTCATATGGGAATTACTTTTTAGTATTGCCCATTTTTTTTTATAGTTATAGGTAGGCGGCAAACGAGCAGACGGGTCGCCTGATGGTAAGCAATTACCGCCGCCCATGGACACAAAACACCACAGGAGTCACAAGTGCGTTGCCGCCCCTTGGGGTTGGGAAAAGGGATAGGATGAGGAGTGGGATGAGTAGGCTTGCCAACCGTACTCTAAAATAGAGTATTGTACTCTATATCATGTAACCGTACTCTATAATCTATAAAACTAATAGAGTACACTAAAATACTCTATTTTTACACAATTTTTACTAAGCTAGTGCCAGTCATATAATATTATGCAAAAACCCATAATCAAACCCAAAAAAAAGTCGATTATTTACTGTTAATATGTTGGTATCCCCAATTCCTCAAACCACATTCGGACATTCGTGAACCCAGCCACTAATTAACATTATGACAAAGATGTCAATGTCATGTATTAGGTACTTCCGTACTTTATGGTAATGTACTCATGGTACTCATGTCAAAAGTTGTTTTGAGACTTAGACTATATATTTTTGAGAAGTCTTTGAGGTTAGTTTCGGTTAGGTTAGGCTTTTCGGTCATGAATGTGAAGTGGCGAGAAGAGAGAAACAGAGCTTCATAAAATTGATTAAGAAGGAGCTCTTGATCTACATAAATTTAGAGTTAGAATGTTTGGACTCATGCAATTATTCAAAAAACAATGAAAAATAATTGTTATGTGCTGAAAAAGTACAAAAAATAGGTACCTTTTTTTAAATATAGAATAAATGATAGGTAGGTACTCTTTTTTTTAAGTCCATACTCTTTATTTACCTCCTTTGAAATCAGATATACTCTATATCTTCTAAAAATAGTTGGCAACCCTAGGGATGAGGGAGAAGGAATCACTCTTGTCTTGTGCCATCCCATGACTTGGACGCTACCACAGGAAAAGAGAGATGATCGATAAGATGAGTGGTTTGGACACTAACAACCTCGTTGGTCTCGCGGCATAAATGTGCGCGTGGGATTGGGAGGTCTCGGGTTCGGTTACCGGGTCGGGCTAAGTGTTATTGGGTTTTTCCGTTAGAAAATTCTCAGTAGCAGCGCGGAGTCTGGTAATATGTGCCCGGTACGGCAATAGGCTCGCCCCCCTATTAGGTACGTGGGACCTAAAAAGATCATGGCGAAATGTGGGTGTAATATTACACCTCTGCCTACCCCTTCGGGGATACAGGCGTGAGTCTATAAAAAAATAGAAACGCCGGTGTAGCAATATAATACTTTACCTACATAGATTATCTGTTGTTACTGCCATAGTCGAGGAAATCCTGTCACAGTGTAAATACCGGCTTTATGCCTCAAGAAACAAAGAATCCAGAAAAAATATTTGCATATTATGCCGTATATGGTGGATGGTTACATATCCAAAACGTCTATTACGCAACTCATTTAACATTTAATTACAATGCTCATGAATGGTATGATAGATGGTAATTAATGCCGTGGCGCTTGCAAACAAACCCAAGGTTATCAGTCTGACCCCGGCGAAATATAAATTTAGTGCACAAAATGGACGACCGGTTTTTTGTTGCCTATATGTCTTATAATGTTAACTTTTGTATTGAATGAAGTTTGGACGAGAATTGCAGTTACATGAAATGCCATAAGGTAGATTTGAGAGGGCTCAAAAATCTCTACAACCATATAGGTATTTTATGCAAGGACAACTAGTTACTATTTAGTGTTTTTGTTACCAGTTTTAACCAACCTCTCCCCTTCCCCCTTATTTTCAAACAATAGCCTGAAAATCCCACTGATTTTATAACAGTCATTTGAGTAGGTCACCGTACGGTGGACGGCAAGGTATTGAAACAGTGTGTGCTTCCCAGAGAAGAAATCTTGTCACCAGTACCAAATCTGTCGAAATAGTACGCGTATGAACAGAGGCTTAATAAGGCTTTCGATGTTGGATGCGAGCCAATTAGAAACTCCAATGATGATGCAGTGATCAAGTACCTTAGACTAAGTATAACTGTTCCATTCCCAATGCTACAAAAACTTTATCCCTTGAATTTGGAGCACTTTCAGGTGTACTCTACGATTTTTCATTTGAATAAAAAAGTCTTTAAAATTGTTCATCTAAAACAAGTTTAGTTCATACAAAACAAGTTTAAAACGGTATGTGAATACATTTCGAAACAGTTAGATGAAGCATTTATAAGATTTAAAATTTAAATTACTGTCATCTTTTATCTAATAAGTTGTATTACATACTTAGAAACTCGAATTGAGTGCGATTACTATGGAAATCATATGGTACCGCTAATCAGTAATTTAAAGAGCAATTGTATTTTTTTTATATGAATAAAGGCGTGAAGTTATGTTAATTATGTATATGTTATGAATAATAATATATTTATTTATATCAGTTCAGTAGCTCTCACTATGAGTATGGTATACCTACCTAGTCTATCACGCCTTTCGAGAACATTATGGAGAACTCCCAGACTTGCTGCTTGGTTAAGCACGAGTGAAAAAACATTAATTGCGCATTATATTAAAAGTATAATAACAATATTATAATCTACACCGGATATTGATTAGGTACATACAAATAAGTATAATGAACACTGCCTGTGGCTGTAACTTATTTCAATATTAGTATTTCTTAATCGCGGGAAGCGGTTGGATGCGGGCGGCTCAAAATCGATCGGCGCTGAGAACGCTGGGGGAGACCTATGTCCAGCAGTGGACGTCTCTAGGCTGACATGATGATGATTTTTTAATTCTTTACATACTGTGGAGCGAAGCAACTCTTTTTAAAATGATTACCGTCAAAACTAATAAATATGTTTTGTTACTTATCACGTTAACACTAAAAACGGCTGAAGGATGAAATTTGGCTCACAGGTAATTTAATATGTGGATTAATAATGTCATGTCAGTCTGGACAAGTGGTTATATATACTTTTATGACTGGATTCATAATGTTCCCATGTAATTATATGACGTATGCGTTGTAAACCCTGTCGGACACAGCAAACTAAGAAGAAAGAGCTTAGATGACTAAGTAACTATTTTATTTATTTATAGTCTCACGCCTGTATCCCCGAAGGGACAGGCAGAGGTGTAAATATTACACCCACATTTCGCCATGAATTTTCAGGTCCCACGTAATAGAGGGCGAGCCTATTCCCGTTACCGGGCACATCACCAGACTCCGGGCTACTACTGAGTATTGGGAAATACCCAGTAACACTTTTGCCCGACCCGGGAATCTAACCCGGGACCTCCGATCAGCAGTCGCATACGCTATCCACTGGACCACGGAGGCAGTCTTAGTAACTAAGAAATCCTAGAGCAATCGATAGCTGATCCTATCGATAGCAGCCAATGGAATAGTATTCGAGAGCTGACCTTCCGATATATCGAGAAACGGCTCGGCAAGCTATCAAACTGTCAGTACTAATCATGTTTGATGTCATACAGACATCGGTATAATACTTTTATTTCGGAACTAGAGGACGCCAGCAGTTACGCCTGCATTTTTTTAAATTTACCCGTTCTGGCCGATCCCGTGGGAATTTAGGGAAATCCCTTCTTAGTGCACCCCTACGGTCCCCAAGGAACATACATGCCAAATTTCAGCTTCCTGCGCCCAATAGTTTCGGCTGTAGCGTGTCTGTCAGTCAGAAAGTAACGCAAGGATTTTATATATTAAGATTAGGTCAGAGAAATCTGGTTAAGAGAAAAATTGGGTAAATAAAATCAAAGTTAAAGGTGAAAGTGGATCTCATAGACCCATGGGTATCTGGAATCTTTTAGGTAGTAGAGTCTTGCTGATTTCTGCCATGGGCCGGCTCGATCGGGCAAGTACTACCTATTCTCTCAGAATATCAAAGTAAAGTAACAGTATCCACACTGTTGCTTTTTGTTCGGTGAGTACCGGAGGCTCCATCACTCCTCCTTTCTCCCTCATCCCGCTCCTCCTGCTATTCCTAATCCATACCAAAGGGCAGCAACGCACTAGTGATCCTCGTTTACCATCAGGCGATCCAGCTGCTCGTTTGTCGTCTAATTTTCGAGGGGTACCTACAGACTAAAAACCACCGGAGTCCTTTGATATCTACTGCTTTGCCGTGACAAGACTTGATATTTTCGATTTCATATAATGCGTCCGTGTGGTGACGGATTAAGAATACGGTAGTCACCACCCCATATCATCCCATGGCTGTCGTAAGAGCCGACAGAGGGAGCATAGTATGCAGAGAACAGCACTGTATGAGAAGGAAAACTTGATACAAACCCTATACCAACCCGTTTGGCCAGCGTGGGCCAATTCCTCCTTTCAAAGGAGAGGCCTAGTCCAGCAGTGGACTGTTGTGATAATTGATAATGCATAAAAATAATTTCTCACCGTTGCTATATCTGGTTTTCAAAGTTATAAAAAAAATCTGTGACACATGAATTAACCAAGGTTCAACTTCAAAGAAGCAAGGCCACATTTTTGTCCCAGTTACAAAAGACTCAAAATATAGTCGTCAAAATGCCGTCACAATCGCCATGACAAGACATTACACATGTCCAACAAAACTCCTTACTCATCCAGATGAAAATAAACCATTACAGATGAAAGTAGCACCCGTCTGCAATGACGTCACTTCCTCATGATACGGATGTGAACAGTCCCAGTTGGCGCGGCCACAGGTAGCGCAAATAAACTAATAGTAACACTAATTATAACTCGGCGTCAGACGCACATCAATTGACATTATGCTCTGTTGTTTTTTTTTTCGCTTTAGTCTTTTCATGTCTGATTCAGAGTTTATTTATGCAGTGTGCCCGTGACTCCGTTTAGAGCTGGTTTTTTGAGATATGAATTTAAATGTTATTCCTCAAACATGAAGGTGATAATTATTATCCTTCCATACAACAAAATCCAAATATACGTTAATAAATGAGAAGATTCTTAGGTAACAAGCATAATAAATACAACCGGATTGGAAACCTTTTTTTTTTGAAGTTTAAAAGAGGATAAAACCTTCTAAAATAAACGAGCGCGATCTGATTTTGTGACCCAGTTGAAAAATACAACGCTTTTATAGATTTGAAGGGTACAGCGCGATTCCCATTTAAACCTGACATTTGGCACAAAGTAGAACAACTTGTCTGGGAAATACGATCGCCGATGGTTATTGACGACCTAAGAAGACGACGTCTACTCCAGTGTAAAAAAATATATCATCAGCGTCCCAGCATTAAGTTAGTAACCCGGTTGCATCCAAGAGGTTTAGTCTTGTAGGGCCTTTCATTAGTCTTATCAGATTTGACAGAATACATTTAGTGTGTCCATAGTGGAAGAAAAATGTATACAGTACCTATAGCCCTATACTCTTAAGTAGGTACTTTTACTTACGAAGATATAATTTACATTGGCACTAATGACATCTTTTTTTTAAGAGCCAGCAACGTCTATGTGACATTTACTATAGTCCGTGCCACGAGAACATAGACTTTTTGTAAACAAAGAATTTCTACTAAGTGACTTAGCAATAGTTCTGTCAAAAACAAATAATGTCAAATCCAATGAGCGCAACGGTACATAGATACCTACGTGTCATTTGAAAGTAATATGTCAATGGATCGGGTTTCTATCGATATTATGCGTTGTCAACAGGATATTTTAATGTTTTGAGGTACTGACGCCTAGAATGTCAATATTTGGCGTTACTTCATTGAAATGTTACATTCTTGGGCTTAACATGCATTTATCAGAGGACAAAATTAAATTATTTAGTAATCAAGAAGGGGTAAATGTAAAGTTAATACAAGTTTATAGGATCGCTACGCTGTTCCGGCTGCTGGCATCTCGAAAAAGCGGGTGCAGAATAGCAGATGGCAAACTATTAGTCGCGCAGTAAATTATTTAGGTATACCTAAAAAAGAAATTGCGTTTTCAGACTACCGTAACTTTTAATGGATTTTGTTGAAGTTCATTCTGACGAGTTCATTCACAGACAACGTAAAATCTCCATGCCTAGAAAATTTTATGCAATGTACTAGCTAGTTATCTGTAATATTATACATTATTGGTCAATAATTTAATATTTTAGGAAAGGTAGGCTACTTTGAGCAAATGATTTACTATCTATGATTTAAAATAAATCATGTCAATAATAGAGTAAGATGTATGTATTCTATGATTAACATACATGGTACTCAATTTTTCTTAATTTACAGAATAAATTACGTGTAAAACGACAAAAAACGGCAACTTTATGAACATTCGACCATTCAAACACAAAATCAAATATTTGTATTTCAGTAAAATTTAACAATATAAATTTAGAAACATAGTGGCATAATTAGGCATTGAAAAAAAATACTGTTCAAAAAGTATAAAATTTAAAACACAACTGTTTGAAAAAAGGTTGTGAAGCCCTGAATGTGTGTTTACAAAAAGTCTATCTTCTCGTGGCTCCAACTATACAGTACAAGTGACTCGGCGGAAAGGCAAGCCGTATACATATAGGTAGCTGCACAGATGTTGAGAGCAAGTCACAAAAAGAAGGGATAGTAATGCACTGTGTCGTAACACCACGCAATGACAAATGGTTGTAAATGACAACATAACACTTGAACCATAATGTCATATTCGTGCATCGTCCATTACTTTCCACGAAACGAACTGAAACTGTGGGCAATTCAACACTCCTATTCGGGTCGTCCGTGTGGTGACGGATTAAGAATACGGAATGTTACCACCCCATATCATCCCATGGGTGTCGTAAGAGCCGACAGAGGGAGCATATTATGCAGAGACCAGCACTGTAAGAGAAGGAAAACTTGATACAAACCCTATACCAACCCGTTTGGCCAGCGTGGTATAGTATGCCAATTCTTCCTTTCAAAGGAGAGGCCTAGGCCAGCAGTGGACTGTTAAAGGCTGATGACGATGATGATTTCGGGTCACGACCTATTTATTGCTCACTTTTCAACGTAGATGTTTCTGCATAATGATTAAGACACAACCAAAGGCCGCGTTAGCCTAGTACAGATACCAACAGACTACCATGCAGTGTTTCGGGTTCAAATCCACTTGCGCACCAGTAACTTCTCGTAGTTATGTGCGTATTGAGTTGTTAATTACAGCTTGTCGTGAAGATATTTGACAGTCGTTATCAGTACCTCTGAATAAACACTGACACTAGTCTAAATCATGTAATATCACTAATCCTTTGGGTTACGCAGGTCAAACAGCAGTAGCTCTGTAGAAAAGCTAATTAATATTCTGTCAAATCGGGTTAGACTAGTAAGCGCACCTAAACCCCCCTCCCCCCCGTGGGATCTCCATCTTGTCGTGGTGAGGTGGCTTAGTAACCGTGGTTAGGTCACCCACGGTAAAGCTAAGCGAGATCCCAGGAGTGGACGCTCCGCGTGGGCTTGACGGAACCCTGCGCAGGATGCGTCCAATGGTGCGAGTGCGAGGGACAGTTCTTCTGTCCCTCGCAGTCGGGCGCGGTCGCGGGAGGAGAGGCGTATCGGTGTTGCGTTGCCGCGCGCCCTATCTCCCGCGAAAAACCCGTCGGGGGGTAGCGAGGAATGCTTCGGCGATACCCGACCCTCCGACACACGGGTAGATGAGGAGCACGGGTTGGTTTTTAGTCAGTAAGAGTGTGACAGTCCCCTTCGCCCTTCACCCCCCGGGCCGGAGGGACTCCATGAGGATTTTCCAACCAGACACCAAAAAAAAAAGAAAGTAACCGCACCTCGGGTTGGACTGGGATAACGCTAGGTAGATAATGACGTTTTCTGGTACCTATATAGCTCTCTTATCAGCGCAGTTCTCTCCTTAACAATTAAGGTACAACCATCTCGAATATGCAATCTCATAAAAAACAATTTAGATCTAAATCAGTCAGTCCCACCAAAAGTGGTTTATAGCTATATTCAAGTAATAAGACAAGTGTTACGTTACGTGAGACCGTGACACGAATAGTATAGTCGTAATACGACCCGAGAACAAACTAATGTATTCCACACACAGACGCTAGACGACGAATGACCTTTTTTGGACGAGGAAAAAAAAACCAACGTTATTCACAAGGTGATATACGACTAGTAAAACATATTTGAGATATTTGCAAAAGGTTAACTACGGTAACTTTGGCAAAACTAAAATAGAAATAAATAAAGAAACATAATTTTATAATCTATATGAAGCTTAATTTAATCTTAATGTCTAAGTAGTATATGTCCAAAAAACCGTAAAAAGAAATTAAAAATTGAAAATATTTACAACACAGAAATAAATAGTAATAGAACGGTGACATGGGCGTGGTGCGCGTGTCAAACTATTGCACTATAGCGCATGTGTTTACACATGTTGTACAACATTATTCTGCCTGACAATCAGCAATGGTCAGTTTTTATATAAACAATAACATAATTTCATTTTCCACAGCTACATCACACACACACATCGATAATAATTCCTTAGTGTCCCCTCAATATCTATACGTCACTGTGGGCGGGGCTTGCTGAAATGTGGCACGCGCGAAATGTACGCGATGACGTGACATTCACCATTCTATTACTATTTATTTCTGTGATTTACAAGGTTTAGGCGTCGTAAAATGCCTACGCATCAATGTCATCGGGTAACGTGCCCAGAAGGCTGGCAGCATTGCCACGCTGGATGGCAATGCTGATTCTCTGAGCAAAGAATAAATAAAGTAAATATTTTATTTGTAAGTATCGTCATCACTCATCAGCATCGTCCTGAATTGTTAATGATCGCTTACGTGCCGCGGAAAGCACATTACATCGTCAACTCAACGTCGGCTGTCGTGTTGATCTTTGACTGTCTCTTTATTACGGGGAGCCAGTACCCTCACTTGAACCATAGAGCATAGATATTTACATATGCATTCCTTATGGGCGCTCTGTAGACAAACTTTCTGTGACCCATACTGCCGCTTGGCGGGTGGCAGTCGCGCTGTGATAGCTGTCTCTACGAGAGCAAGAGAGATTGAGAACGACGCCAGCGCCGCCAACGGCGCCAACTACGAACTACACTGACGACAGTCGCCAACTCGCCACTTGGAATCGGCACACGAAATCTTTAAGAATTGCGCTTCTATATGTAAATCTGTATTCATTGCTTGAAATAATACTTGTCCATGGAATATCGATTGACTGACAGACTGCCTCGTTGGTCTCGCGGCATTAATGTGCGCGTGGGATTGGGAGGTCTCGGGTTCGATTCCTGGGACGGGCAAAGTGTTATTGGGTTTTTCCGTTAGGAAATTCTTAGTAGCAGCGTAATGTGCCCGGTATGGCAATAGGGCCCCCTATTACGTGGGACTAAAATAAATCTGGCGAAACGTGGGTGTAGCAATATACCTCTGGCTACCTCTTCGGGGATATAGGCGTGACAATATGTATGTATTTATGTATGGAATATAGCTATCCCTTTGGGTTGCGAATGTCAGGCGGCTGTAGCGCTGTAATAAGGTGGTATTCTGTCATCTGGTAAGCGGATCTCGATCTTCAAGGCGCGTAAGTCTAAGATGCAACCGGGATATCGCTAGGATGATGATGATGATCCTTGTTCATCACAACGAAGATATGCAAGTAATAATCGAATGTTTATAGTGGTTTCTTGTTGTAAATGGTGAATGTTCATCGGAGGCTGGCGCCAAGAATATTACGTTCATTGTGCTATTTCGAAAGTACTTACTTACATTAATATACATTTAGTCGCCGTTTCTAAAGCTTATTGGAATGTGAAATGTTAAAACAAATATAATTTAAATAGTTTTGTGAAGTGAAGTGTCACATGAATCAAGTATTTTAATCCACGACCATGAAAATACAGCGATGGAAGACATGTCATGGATCAAATAGTACGGATTATTTTTTATGATGTTTTCTTCTGGTTTCTTCTCCCAACCTTAGGACTTATTGGTAGTTGACTAGTCGCTTCAACAAACGTACTGATCGAACCTCGACCGCAGCGCCACTTAGCAGCTGCAGCTGTGAATCTAAGACATCCAGGAATCCATTAAAACATGCTAAATAAATATTTGCTTTTTACACTTAAATCTTATCGAAATCAATCACTTCATCATCATCAGCCTTTAACAGTCCACTGCTGGACTAGGCCTCTCCATTGAAAGGAGGAATTGGCCTACCTATACCACGCTGGCCAAACGGGTTGGTATAGGGTTTGTATCAAGTTTTCCTTCTCTTACAGTGCTGTTCTCTGCATAATATGCTCTCTCTGTCGTGTTGGCTCTTACGACACCCATGGGATGATATGGGGTGGTGACAATCCGTATTCTTAATCCGTCACCACACGGACTTTACAATGTATCACTTACAGAATGTATTACCTACTTACTTTGTGACCTAAGTTTAATATAGACTGCGCTATTCATGCAAATTACAATGACATTTATAACCCTAATCAGTGGGGTTATCAATCTTATTACATTACAAGAGTGAGGCCACCCTGAAGGCCTCATAATTTGTCTGGCGCTTCATCAACTTGTGTTGGGATGACAGCCAAGCGGCTTTCCTAGAAATTGTCAATAGCACAGATGATTCGAACGAGGTGATGTCATACAACGTATTGTGTGAATGCCACGTGCGACATTAGGTTGTAACTGAACGAAAAATTTATGAAAGGTACCGTCGAATTTGTATGACTTTTTTATAGACTCACGCCTGTATCCCCGAAGGGGTAGGCAGAGGTGTAATATTGCACCCACATTTCGCCATGAATTTTTAGGTCCCACGTAATAGGGGGCGAGCCTATTGCCGTTACCGGGCACAACACCAGACTCCGTGCTGCTACTGAGAATTCGGAAAAACCCAGTAGGTAACACTTTTGCCCGACCCGGGCATCGAACCCGGGACCTCCGATCAGCAATTGCATCCGCTATCCACTGAACCAGGAGGAGGCAGTCGCAAATCACAGTACGCAATTTGTATGTGCGGGTTGAAATTGGCATTGCACATTATGCTTCTGCTTCCCTTTTTTATTTTTTTGGTGACGCGGAATACCTGAAACTCTTTCGAGCCGTGTGGACTAGGGAATGCAAATCTCGCGAGATTTGGGCTCAAGCGAGATCTCGCGAGATTATGAAGCCAATCTCGCGAGATCTCGCCAATTTCAAGATCTCGCGAGACTGGCAGTTTTGTAGCTTTTTTGTAAATAAACGCAATATTTGAATAAATTAGGACAAAAATAATAACCATTTTAAGTATTATACTTAAGATAAACATTATTTTTCACGAATTTTTCAATAGACTTTTATTCTTCAAACATTGTTTGACGTACCTGTCTATAATTTTTAAATAAACTTTTATGAAGTAAACTTTTACGGACGGATCTGTCAAATAAGAAATGAAAGAAACAACCAGTCTTCGCTTCTAATATCAAACAAAAATTAGTAGATAATAAAACATTCCTTTTATAATAAACAAAACAACGCGAGGTCAAAAAAAATAAACTTATCATCTATGTTACTAAACTGAGGTAAGTATTATTATCAATTAGGTAAATAAAACTACTCAGTAGGCAGACTATTAGAAAGTACAGACCTAATTAACAAAATATACCAATCAAAGGAAACATTGGTTCAGTTCAAATCACAAACCATTATTACGAATTATTTTCAAAGTAGTTCCTTCAGAAGCACAAAATATCCAAAGAATCGTCTGCTAAACGGCTTCCTTTTCTATTGGCCCGATAACCAGCTGCTGAGAAGGCCCTTTCGGATTCAACGCTAATTGAAACCGCGCAGTACTCAAGCAGACGTCCACGAACTGCAAAAGTTTGCCTTTTGACCCCCCGGACTCGTATAAATTCGTTTAATTTTTTATTAATGCCGTTACCGACAGATTGCGATCCGTCCGTGTCTGTTCGCGTTTCGAATAAGACGTTTTTATGCTCGAGTGCAATCTCGTAAATCTCGCGAGATCTCGCCCTATTTTCGACCGAGATTAATCTCGCTAAAAAAGGCCGAGATCTCGCGAGATCGAGATCTCGCAAGATCGAGATTGCATTCCCTAGTGTGGACTCAGCCACTCGATCGTAAGGATAGGATCGACCAAGTTGGGGCTGGAGGCGAAAGTTAATTAAAGTTAGTTAAAATAAAAATAGTTTTACTATATTGATAGCATCCTATTACAGTGTATTTAACTGGACGATTTTCGACGCATTGCAACTAGGGAATGCAATCTCGTTCGAGATCTCGGCCTTTTTTTAGCGAGATTAATCTCGGTCGAAAAAAGGGCGAGATCTCGCGAGATTTACGAGATTGCACTCGAGCATAAAAGTCTTATTCGAAGCGCGGACTGACACGGCCGGATCGCAATCTGTCGGTATCGGCATTAACAAAAAATTAAATGAATTTATACGAGTCCGGGGGGTCAAAAGGCAAACTTTTGCAGTTCGTGGATGTCTGCCTGAGAACTGCGGTTTTAATTAGCGTTGAATTTGTACATTTTGTGCTTCTGAAGGAGCTAGGTACTTTAAAAAACAATTTAAAAATAACTTTAAACAAAAATCATAAAAAAACTTTTATATCACCGAAAAAAACCTTACTTATTTATTTATAAAGTATAGCCGTTTCCCGCGGTTTCACCCGCGTCCTGAGGGAACTACTTCGCGTACCCAAAAAACCCAAATATTTTACGGACCCCTATATTTTCTAAAATAAAATATAGCCTATGTTACTCGCAGATAGTGTAGCTTTCTAATGGTGAAAGAATTTTTTAAATCGGTCCAGTAGTTATTGAATTTATCCATTACAAACAAAAATACATTTTTTCCTCTTTATAATATTAAGTGTAGATTAAATGCTCAACTAGTCTAAATCAACAGCAGATGAAGTATAAAAAATATATTAATAAAGACATTTTGAGACGTTTCATCTCAAGCATAAATAAACAACTTTCTATTGAGACGCCAATCCTCAGATAACACTTTTATATGTTTGTTTTTTTATAAAATTATGAAATACTTGTATCAAGGAGAAAGTCCTGGTGTCGTTTTATTGTTATGGCATATTTCGTCCTCCGTTTATGACCACTTAAAGCACTTTCTGTTTGATCTACAGAGTAATGATTGACTGGTACTGGTTTTCACATTCCTTTGAGCCAATTCTTTTTTGCTTTCGGGTATGCTCTTTCGACTACCTAAATGTGTTTGGTAGAGTTGAAGACACTACAGAGTCTCATAAGTGCATTTAAACTTTTAACAAGGAGTAGATTATTTAGAAACAAGCTTAGAAGGGCCTTAATATATATTGTATCTCGATCTGTCTCTTTCATTTAAACACTAAAAGAGAGTCTTTGGACTACCTACTTTAGACCTACCGTCACCGCCTTCTTGATCGAGGTACGTGGGGTACGTGGGGTACCTCGAAAGGGCCTTTAGCGGGCCTTTACCTAATCTAAAGCTTGAAGAGTCAGTTAACAAAAGTGTGGTCTGTGTGGTACCTAAAAACATCTCGAACATAGTTCATGCAATAGCAATATCGTTATAGAGCGTTACGTGAAATCGATTCATCATCTATAGAGCAGACCTTCGCAGAAGAAGTGATGCATGTAGAATTTGATTCAGTAATTACTGTATTTTAGGCGACGATAGGCGAGTGGATATACCAACATACTGCCATGCAGAGGGTATCAGGTTCGAATCCACGGCGCGCACCAATGACTTTTCGGAGTTATGTGCGTATTGAATGGTTAATTATCACTTGTCCCGTGCCTCGGAGAGCACGTTAAGCCGTCAGTCCCGGTTGTCATGAAGATCTTTGACAATCGTTACAGGGCGTCAGTACCTTCTAAATAAACTGACACTAGTCTAAACCATGGAATATCGCTATCCCTTCAGGTTGCGGAGGTCAGACAGGCAGTCGCTCTGTGGAAAAGCTAATATTCAGCCAAATCCGGTTAGACTAGAAAGCGGACCCCAGATTGAAACTGGGATAACGCTAAGAGGAAGAAGAAGAATTACTGTATTTTATTTTATTGTTTTCCACAACAGATCATTCACATCTCAATATGGCTGATGAATGGTAAATTGCGTCATCGAATTGACAATTCAGGTGTTGCGTTAACTAAAGAACAGTTCTGGGAAAGCAATCATTATTATGCTTAAGGTCGCTGATTGTGTTAAAGACTATGGTTACAGCTCGGCTCCTCTGCACTTTGCCAAAGCAGAATACCCTTGGTATTAGTGCTTAATCAACATACATACATAGAGTCACGCCTGTTTCCCCGAAGGGGTAGGCAGAGGCTAATTAAACGCCCACTTTTCGCCAATGTTTTGATCCCACGTAATAGGTAGCGAGCACAGACTGTGGTGGCGAGCCTATTGCCGCTTATAGGGATATTTTGTTTGCCAGAGCCTCGTCCGTTGATCGACAGGTGCACCACTTGCAGGTGAGGTTGGCTTGGGACCCTAAGTTCTTGGTGGGAACCCTATGCACCCAACAGCCTGAAGAAAAGCTATGTTTTTGAGATTAGCTTATTGAAAGGTATAGATATAAATACTACTCTTACATATTTAAAACAATTATTGTCAAAATATGACTACTTAATACTCCTCTGCATGTCCCATAAAGGATACGAGAGTTTTGCATGTATATTCGTACGTAGTATGTATCATTGTGATTTGCACAACAATAATAAGTGAATTATAATAGGTACTACACAACGTCTTGTCACGTATGGCTGTTTCATTGATCACAAGGTTTACGTAGGTAGGTATAACCGGTCTCATACCACGTCTGAATAATATGCTTCTTGCTTTCCTTCGACAAACCAAATCGTACTATGTATTAGTTTTTATTTTATTTACATCGACGTAAAACCCAAGAATCGGGCTAATACCTCAAACACAGTTCTGTTGTGCGGTGGAAGTATGCCAAGTTTTAATATTAGCGGCCCCGAGAGCTGATGTCATCGCCTTGCACTGTTTACGTCCAGCCACAATGCTATACACTGTTATTTTACAATATTATTGGCGGCAACATTCGTACATCATGTCTTTTTAAATCAGATCGAGTAAAGGTTTAACTTTTGAAGGTCACCGTCATGTATCATACGACGTGACAATTCAAAGGGTACCAAGTCACTGAAGACCACAGATGAGAGAAGCATCTGTGCTGAAGACAATATCACTGAGCTCTTTGACCAAGTGCGCTATGAGATAGGTAAGGTACATTTTCGTTTCTCTTTGTCTAACCCACATGACTGTTGCAGTCAGAGCATTATCTTAATATATAAAATCCTTGCGTTACTTACTGACTGACAGACACGCTACAGCCGAAACTATTGGGCGCAGGAAGCTGAAATTTGGCATGTATGTTCCTTAGGGACCGTAGGGGTGCACTAAGAAGGGATTTCCCGAAATGCCCACGGTAAATATAAAAACAATGCAGGCGTAGCTGCTGGCGTCTTCTAGTTGCAACATAATATTAAAGAATGAAGAACCCTCTCTCGCTCTCAACCAAAGTACAAAACAGAAAAATTGGCCAAGTGCGAGTCGGACTCGCGCACGAAGGGTTCCGTACCATCATCTATAAAAAAAATCACGTTTGTTGTACGTATACCTACCTCAATATTTTTAAGTTACGGTTCATGAGATACAGCCTGGTGACAGACAGACAGACGGCGGAGGCTTAGTGATAGGGTCCCGTTTTTTACCTTTTAGGTACGGAACCCTAAAAAACAGATGAGTGCATGGTCTATTGTCATGTCTATTGTCAAGTGTATCTGTTGCCAAAATTTTTGACAACATATGAGACACTTCCACTAATAAGAATTTCACGACAGAATATCTTTTGACGTGTACCTATGGCCCTATTATTCAATTAAGGCAAAAGTACAGAGTACATTTAATAGTCTTAGAGTCCGTACCAGCTGATAAAAAAAGCTCTTCGAATTGCATTCCACTATACCCGAGTCAAAGGACCAATGACCCATTCTACCATATAACTTTGTTTACAGTATTGATAATTAACAAGTATACGAGAAACGTGGTGTTCTCTATATTGAGGGCATGCTCTCAGCTCTGAGAAAGCATTGTTAGCCCGTTTAGCACGTTTGGAACAATGATAGTGCAAGCAAATATATTGGGCCGTTCACTTGCCTTTAAATTTATAGCAGAATCGTATATGCAAGTAGTTTAGTCTCCAATAGGTATTTTATCTTATTTCTCGTTAGTTTCTTCTCGTGGTAATTTTAAATCTTATCTAATACTATACTAATATATAAAGCTGAAGAGTTTGTTTGTTTCTTTGGTTCAACGCGCTAATCTCAGCAGGAACTACTGGTCCAATTTGAAAAATTATTACAGTGTTAGATAGCCCATTTATCGAGGAAGGCTATAGGTTATATAACACCATGCTATGAGCGGGAGCACCTTAAATAACGTGGGTGTAACCGCGGTCATCCTCTAGTGAGAATATAAACAGAAGGAATTAAAATTGAATTTACATTGATAGATGCGCTGAAATAATATGTGTATGTATTTCTTTTGCAAATATGAGTGTTAAAAGTACAAAAGTGGGATCCGATGCAAAAAAACCAGGCTTGCGAAGGATGATTATATTTAGGAATTAATGCACACCCCTGACCGCTAGGTTCATCATCAGGAGCTACCTGACGTTTTGTTTACGGGTACATTGCGTAGCCCAAACACGCACTTATTTGAAAATTAAGGCGCTGTCCTAAGCGACTGTTTTGGTAAATGAGGGGGTGAAGCAGGGGAGGTGAAGGGAGCTTAGCTCCGTCTACTGCGGGGCGCCCCCCTTCATTCTCATCGCGAGCGGCCGTATTCTGGCGACATCCGTATTCCAATATTTCAAAATCGCAAGCAAATCGTTTTAGCATATTGAATTGAGATACTGATATTAAAATTTATATAACATACATCAATCTGTTTGTAAAATATAGGCATAGCGCAATTTTTGTTCTCAGTGCAGCCATGAGCAAAACTGGTTTACATTAGACGTTATAGGTATTTAATGTTGACGAAAGTACGTAAATACCTACGTGCCGTAACATGATAAAAATAATTAAGTCAGTTCCATGTATGGAGAGGCCATTATTATGTTTGTTTTGTTTTTGTATAAAAATAGTGAAGCAGTTCATAGAATACCTACATCTAATTCCATTCCTGCCAGTTTTCAAATCTGTTTTGCAATAAATTGGCTGTGACATACGGGCGGACAGACAGACAGACATTGCGAATCTATAAGGGTTCCGTTTTTACAATTTTTGGCTACGGTACACTAAAAAACACAATACTGCTCTACTAAGCGCAAAAGCCGTATCTCAACTAAAGCGAGTTACAAGATAAATGAAGTTTAGTAAAAGTTGATTTCTTTTATTTATTTATGGATGTTTATTGTTATTATAGGTATAATTATTATGGCAAAGGTTTCGAAATACGCCGCCGTTTTTAGGGGTTGTGAGTGATTGGAGAGAGAGCAGGGGAGGTCTTCAAACCCCCCTCACCATTTTCACTTGCCGGAAATACTTGGTTTCCTCTGAAAAAAAAAATCTCCAAACGTCGGTGTGTATGGCACTGCCAACTTCCACATTCATCACACTAGTTTAATAAACTAAGGTTGTCGGAGCCCTGCGATGGGCTCCTATTTTCGGATTAAGGGTCAAAAGAGAACTTAACATAACCTATTTATTTACTTATTACAGTCGCACCTAACCCAAGGCACTCGAAAGCAATGACGCACAAATTTGACATTAGCTGTCAATATGATCATTCCAAGATGGCAGTTTTGCGTTTCGTTTCACGTTTTTCACATAAAACCTAAAAATTACATTTGTAAAACTGTACTATAGTATAAAAACTATGTTCCGTTTTGCATAATTGCCGAAGTATTTATGAAATTTTGGAAATTGTTTATAAATATTTAGACGCAACTCCGGCAGCCAAAATTAATTTTAGGGGATTAAAACGAACTACCTTAAGCCCCCCTACACTACCAATACCCTCAAATTCAGGCGACTCATTTCGAAACCCAACTCATTATTATTTTTCAAAATAGATGAAACATCAAAAATATATGTGGATATACCTTATTCATGAGATACTGCTATGTCGCTTAGAAAATTATAGAATTAGAATTTGAGTTACTGCTTTTTCGTTAGCTCTCGTCATACATGTTTGTATGGAAAAATATAAAAAATTTCTTTCGCTTCAAATATGTGTTGTTTCAAAGAAAATAAATATTAAAAGATATTTATTTATATTCATTTATAATTTATTAACGAAATACAGAGTTTACAGCTCATCAAAAGTTAGCTGTCTGCTACAACCCGGCAGGTTTTCTTTATTCTCATCGAATGTTAAAGGCAGTGTGTGAGGTGATAAGACTTATTATTTGCTGTTGTTCACGAGGCACAGTTTCATTTACTTTCCTTTTACGGCTTGGTATTGTAGAAATTTCAAGCACTTATGAAACATTTTCCTCTCCGTGATCTCGCAACGCCATCCCTTGAGCTTGACGAGAATCAACAATTTCAGGCAACTGCCAATTCATATAAAACGCCACAAGCTTCTCCCAGAAAACATCATCTATTTCTATAATTTCTATTTTTAGTGGTATACTTTCGCCACTCCACACAGCAAATAAACACTTTTGTTTGCGTGTAACGTGGTCTTGCCCCTGAATTTGGTAATAACAATTACAATATTTGTTTAGACTAGTCGGTTCACTTTTTTATCATGTTTCCATATTTGTATTTTATTTGCTCTTATACTATTCTCCAGGCCATTCTTATAGGCAACTTTAGAACATTAAATTTCCACAATCGTGTTTGGACCTATTAATCCATCTGGCGTGGCACCAATAATCGAATAATCCACAAGGCTCGATTGTTACATTTTCTTGCTTTGCCAGTTGTTGCAAAGCCAGTTGTTCATTTTAGATTCCATGCGCAACTGATTTTACATTGCAAATATTTTATTTGTACAAAATAATTTTTACTAAGTTGGCTTGGCTTTACTGCTGTTATCTCTTCTTTTTACCAATATACAAAAATTTCAATCTTTCAACATATTCTTACGCAATTCGAACCAGTCACCGCTATCCCTCTTGTAATTTTTGCTTATCACTACGGAATTAGAGTCAAATTTGTTAAAAAAATTGTTTGGCATTTCTTGGCTAGCTCTTGAACAGATCGTCTTAGGAATGACTGAAGTCAAATGTGTGTAAGACGTTGCAGAACTGTTATCTTTAACTTCACTGTAATTACAATAATGATAATTAGTTACGTACTTTATTATTAAAAAAATACTATATCTTGTGTTATAGCAAACAGAGAAGTCACCTTCTTACTTATAAATGATTGATTTTTTAAATTAAAAAGATATTAGATGTACTGAGACATACCTAATAGTTTATGAATAATCAAAGTTTTACCCGATGTACCTAAAAAGGTTTATGTTCAAAACACAATAATACAACATTCGTTACCGCTTGTGTGCGGATTGCGGAGCGCCATATTAGCGCTGTCATCATTATTGTTCGCCGTGGCGGCATCTTAGCGCTCCAGGCGCTCTGACAAGCTAGTGAATTTGAAATATACCTCGGTACATAAAATGATTCTATTTTATGTTATTACTCTTTCAAAAATTGAAAACTGTGGCAGCTATGTATTGTGAGAATAATTTATATAATTATATTATGCATAATCGATAATATTTAAGTAACATAGTTAGTCATAAAAGACTCTTATGAAAATAATTTGTGTAAAAATTTTACATATTTCATAATCACTTGGCCATGGATGAATTTCTATTTTATTACGACGCTTTCTTGTACAAATCCTTCGTAGAACTTCATTTCTCTAATTGTCCATATTTTATTCTTCTAATTATATATTTATAAGCACAGAAACAATAACACATTAAACGCAACAAGAGTATAAACTTAGGTCCTAATTATATGTGCCCATAGTTACATGAAAAGCCTATTTGATTCAAAGTATTCAGTCTATAACATAAAACATGAAATTACGAACTCAAATCGGCGTATTATAATAACAAACAGATTTACGTAAAATTTCGTGCAGCGGAGACGCAAGCGACATGACCTATCTCTCACAGGGCTCATAGCCGAATGATGAGGTCTGGGCGGGGTGTAAACTAGCAACTGACACTCAGTACACCGCTTATGCTAATAAGGTTTAAATTGCTGAAGCGTTTGATATTGATGGGATCTACCGAGCGTCAAAATCATACACGTTTGGCAGATTTTATTTAATTTTACAAAATATACACGTATAATATGAAAATAAATAGGGTAATTCTTTTGTTTATTAGATTGCCTACAATATTATCAGAAAAAATATGACAGCTTACGATCAAAATATTGCAAACAGTGAGACGAAAGATTATTTTCTGCCTCGATTTTGTGATTTTTTTACCGTGATTCTATTTTACGTACATGAAAAATTCTTTCAAAAGTCTTTTGTTCAGACTTTTGACTTTAAGGTCTAATTTTTGCTAGTTTGTAATATGTACCGTTATGGCTAGATGCGCGACGAAAAATTAGGTGTTTCACGGCTTCTGAGGTATAACAGCGCCTTAAGCCAAGAATTTGGTTTCTTAAGTATGTTCCTAGTAAATAAAATTATCAAAAGACAGTCCAGCTTAAATTCTCGAATAGCCAAGCTGAAGCAAAAACGAACCAATGGCTGTTCGGAGGTTCTAAGGTGGAACAGTCTACCGCATGATAAACTAAATCTGATGCTGTCAACTTAAAATCAGCCTTGGAACAGGCCGCATGACGTGACGTACTGCATATGTCATGTGGAAAAAAAAATTCTTTATATTTGTATAAATCCATCCATAACCTTACCCATGTCTAGACCTAGTAATATTAGGTCTTTACCTATGAAATTGCCGTTTATCATTAAATAAATTAAACGTTTATTTTTCTATATTTTTTACTTATATTAATCAAAGTAATCACCCATGCTATCAATGCATCTTTGCCAACGCATTGGTAGCTTATTGATGCCCTTCTTGAAGAAATCAGCTGGACGGCAGGCAACAAATTCTTCAAAGGCATTTTGTACTGCCTCTCGGGTATTGAATTTTTTTCCCGCCAAGGAGTTATCGAAATTCTGAAAAAAATAGAAGTCTGTAGACGCAAGGTGTGGTGAGTACGACGGATGACGGAGAACTTCCAACCCCAGCTCTTGTAGCTTGGAGACCGTCTGCTGTGCAGTATGAGGTCGCGCGTTCTCGTGCAGGAGCAGTGGAGCTGAACGATTGACCAAAGCTGGTTGGAGACGTGCGAGCTTCTCCATCATTGTGTTCAGTTCTTCACAGTACACATCTGCAGTGATGCTCGTCCCGTTTGGTAAGAAGCTGTGATGAATTATACCGGCGTTAGCACCCAGTGACCATTACTTTTCTAGGGGTAAGTATTCGTTTAGGGCATTGTTTGGATTGATTGCTGAACCAGGGTCCAACCAACTTGCTGAGCGCTTACGATTGTCGAATAGGACCCATTTCTCGTCACAAGTAACAATGCGGTTCAACATTCCTTCATTTGTATGCCTGTTGAGCAATGCAAGGCACGTCTCGACGCGTACTTCGCGCTGGCGATCATTGAGTTCGTGGGGTACCCATTTGTCAGGCTTTTTAACCTTGCCAATTTGACGCAAATGGACCAATATTGTTTTGATGCTAACGTCGAAAGCTGCTGCTAATTCAGCCGTAGATTGAGTATCATCAGCTTCCACAATCGCCTTTAATTCGTCATTGTCTACCAAAGTTTTTGGACGACCACGGGGTTCACTTTTCAGGTCAACATTTCCAGAACGCAAGCTGGCAAACCAATAACGGGTCGTAAGTTCGTTTGTAGTGTTCGCTCCGTAAATGTCGTTGATGTTGCGTGCCGCTTGTGCCGCTTTGCTGCCACGACGGTTCTCATCTTAATATATAAAATCCTTGCGTTACTGACTGACTGACAGACACGCTACAGCCGAAACTATTGGACGCAGGAAGCTGAAATTTGGCATGTATGTTCCTTGGGGACCGTAGGGGTGCACTAAGAAGGGATTTCCCGAAATTCTCACCGGATCGGCCAAAATGGGTAAATTTAAAAAAGAATGCAGGCGTAGCTGCTTGCCTCCTCTAGTATTCCATAATAATTCGAATTTTTAACGTATCCATGATGACGAAAAATGTTGGCATGCGATGAAAATGTAACACTAACTATTAAACAAATGACGATTTTAGAAAAAAGAATTCCATGTTTTTAAAATAAAAACTAAATTGAAATTAGAAATATCAGCCAAAAAATATATTTTGATTTGAAATGGCCAGTACCTACGGCAGAACGGCAATTCATAGGTAAATACCTATTATCTACCTACTCAGTCTTATATCCAAGTGCATTAGGAACCATTCGCGTTTAGTAATAGTCGTAGATCAAGTCTATCAGTCCACTAATTGACTCAATGAATGATCTAATACCTACTTTCGATACAGATGCACGAATAGCTCAGTGGTTCAAGACACCAAGGCAGATACAGTAGTCAGTAACTGTATACGACATTGCATAGTATTATTTTAGTACGTACTTCGATATAGTGGCGATATGATGGAGATGAACCTGAACTTGGACAAAGTTTTAAAAGAAACGTTAAAAGGCCTTATTTATTTATTACTAGATGAGCCCGCAGTTACACCCGCGTTATTTAAGGCTACTGCTTCGCTCCCGTCGCTCATAGCTCGATGTTATATAGCCTATAGCCTTCCTCGATAAATGGGCTATCTAACAAAAAATAATTTTTGAAATCGGACCAGTAGTTCCTGAGATTAGCGCGTTCAACCAAACAAACAAACAAACTCTTCAGCTTTATATATTACTTAGTTTATTATAGTTTATTACAGCTATTACAAAATAAGTACTTTTCAGAAATATGACACCACACTCAGTCCTAGCTACCTACACCAGCTAGAATAGGAGGTTTAGGGAATTGGACGTTGTGCGAATGGGACGTGTTGCGAATGGGAAATTAGCGAATCAGATAGTTTGCCAATGGGACTGCGAATGAGACATTTTTTACCGTGGAACATTTTACGAATTAGGGGTTTTGTGCCTAAAACCAAAAAAGTTACTTATCCGGGTTTTTCCAGTTTCGTATCCATAAAAGATCTGGATATTTCGAGTTTCTTTTCATAAAACAAAAGAGCTTTGTAGAATGTTCCGTTGCTTATTAAAGGATCGAAAATTCAGCCGGTGCTATTTCTTGAATGCTGTTGTGCCTCGGCTATTTCTCAAGGCGTATCAGCTTATAAATTGCCTCAGTGAAAGGTTCAGTAACGAGACGTTATTTACGACAGCGGCTATGTTAGGTTCAGCAACCATTCATGAAGTAATACCTACATGCTTAATAATAATGAAAATAACAACAAATTACATTGGTTTATGAAATTGATGTAAAAGTGCCTGTATACGCCAAATGTCACACTTTGTATTGACACTATGTGATGACACTGCTTGTGTATATGTATAGCGATATCCATACTAGGTAATATTTTATTTTGCTTTTTGAGTTAGTACTTTTTTCTTCAATGGTATTTACAGGTACTTCAGTTTGCCTAGCCTTAGAGGCTTTTCAAGCGCGTACATTGAAACTAAATCTTTAGGCACGTTATCAGCCTTCAATGCTGTTTCATCAGACACAGTAATTTCCTTCAACGCAGAGCAAAATTAATGATGCTAATTGTTAATGACATATTTATAAATGTGAGTATTTGTGTGTGCAGTTACACAGTAACCAGTAACTGACTGAACGGTTTGCTATGAGTTTATGACCCGTCGTTGTTCGGGCTTGGAAGTCCGGCAAATCTATTTTTGTTACAGTGATATTGTTTGCAGAAATATATTAAGTTTTGTTACGTTACTGACTAAGAAGAATAATTTGTACAAGAGATGAGAAATGTCAAGTATTTAATAAATAATTATTTGCAAACTGAGTGAACGGGTGGCGCAGTGGTTTAAGCGTCCTCGCCGGGGCGGATGTCGTGGGTTCGATACCCACATACGCAACATATTCTGTGATCCACTAACTGTTGTTTCGAGATATTGTATCCGTTGATTGAATGGTTTGTATATTACAAGAAATATTAAAAAGCTTGAATCATTTCTACCAAGGCTTTGCGGTTGATTTCAACAACAAACTGAAGGTTATTATCAAGAAATATGACTAAAATACAAAAACAAGTAAGTAAACATGTCAACATAAAGCCCACCAAATGGAGTTTTTACTTATAAAGACGACTCCTGCCTTTCCCTACTTGATTGTGTGGCGCTAAGGTCTTTATAAAATCAAAAGGTATTAAATATCGTGTAATTAATTACCCTAACCGGCAGATCTTACGAACCACACAACCGACAGTAAACCTAAGCTGAACTACCTACCTACGTGACCAAAGACAACAAAAAAAACCAAATGCATAAACAATTTGTCGATGATCATACGCTGACGCATGCGTGCGGTTCCCAGTGCGTTCTTACGCACATCGTAATACACGAAAATAGCCAATGACCAACAAGATTGTGAAAACGAGAACAAGGCTCTTTAAATCCTGCAAATATGACCAAAGAGAATTGTTTATGGTTTAATTTTGAATTCAGAATTCAATGATAATGTTTTAATCCTGGAATTATGACCTAAGCTTGTTGTCACTGTAAGTTGTTTATGGTCTAAGTAATTTTAAATTTCGAATTTGTTGAGACATATTCGGAGAAACAGTGATGTGCTCAATAGCAGTCATGGTCACCGATTTTATAGACTAATCATAACCTTCGTTAGACCATGATCTAAAAGGACTATTCGTCTTAAGGAGGTAGGTAACTAAAACTGTGATTTTTGCCTGTTTGTTCCAGTGATGCTTACGTGATGGCTGACCATGCGTTCGAGCTACAGTGTCTTGTTTTGAGTTGATGTCATCATATTTTAAAAAATATATTAGTAAGCTTTTTCTTACTATAGCTTTTTACAAATACCCAGAACAAGCCAATGGCATACTGTTCACACACACGCATGCACGCTCGCATTGTTATTAAATTTAATTATTATCATCGTTTGTTACCCTTACTGCTTTGTTCTATCCAATCTTATTTTTATTGTGAATATGCAATATATATAATTAATTAACCAATAGGGGATCGGCACTGTAACTCCTAAACACACTACTCAGTAGTCTCTCTAAGAAAACAGTTCTCCACCCAATAATATTGTAGTCACTAATATATTGTCGTCTTTTTTTTTCATAAATCTATTGTAAGTAGACTTATATAAATAATGTACCTACTAGTATAAATTACTATGTCATAACAATGTAAAACTACAATCTCCTTTTGAAATAAACTTTATTATTATTATTATTATTATACTTAATTATATTATTATAGCCTTCAGATTGATTAACACCTGCAGGCTTGAAGAGAAGGATGCGTATCACACACACATTTAGTGAGTAATTGTAGGGAACTCGCAATATAATGCTATAGGCGTGTAAATTAAAAGTTAGTAATTTTAGGACGCTCACTACAAAATACATATGCTCACGCCTTTTTCCCGTCAGGGTAGGCAGAGACAACAGAATGCCACTTGCTTATAGAAGCAAGTGGCATTCTGTTGTCTCTGCCTACCGCGCGTGAGGTTTGCAAGGATAGCCTTGCAAACCTCACGCGCTTCCTCTACATTCATTACTCTTTTCATACATGCTCGCCGGTTACGGGTGCTTCGGACTTTTCCGTTTTTCAAAACGTCCCCAAGTTGATCGACGAACGTCCTACTAGTCCTACTACAAAATGCTATTAAATATTTCTAGGTGCTAACCTAAGCCAGTTGTTTCCGTTATGTCATTCCGGATCTAAAACTGTGAAGACTGATAGGACTACATGGAAGAGAGCGACCCCAAATGTAGTGAGTTCGATCTACTATACGAGAAAACTCCTTCAGATGAGCTGAAGGCGTTTTTAGACTCATGGACCATTAACTAAGTACATAATGCTGTTAAGACTGCACGGACTGCACTGCGTGACTGCACGGTTGGCGTAGTGGTTTAAGCGGTCGCCTCGCCGCTTGACACTGCGCTGAGTGTTGTGGGTTCGATCCCCACACGAGGCAACACTGTGTAATTCACAAAACTGTTGTTTCGAGTCTGGGCGTGCGTTGTGTCCGTTAGTTGTATGCATACCTAGATAATATATTATGAATGTTGTATGTTTGTAAACTCCCCCGCGACACAGGATTAAAAAAATTACTGGCTATCCATTGTGTCCAATAGACGAATTTTGTAAAGCGGCAACCGGCCATTGGATAACGGATTTATTCCTAGTCCGGGCATTTTTACATGGTTGGCCGACTGATTATTTTGACTTTGGCTTGACTTAAACTAATCCAAGAAAAGAGGATTAATAAATCATCTAATACAATACTTCTAAGTCAGAAAAATAAACAATTTTATAGATGTTTTATGGCGTTAACGTAGGTGTAAATGTAAATATGACCTTTGGTCGCCAAATGGCCGGCCCACGCACTTCAAACAGCTGTCGATATGGGGGCGACAGGAAACATCGCCATTTATTTGAATATCTTTTAGCAGTTTTAGTTTTAAGGCTTAAATAGTAAAAACTGGTTTTAGATAACATTAGCATGCCTATAGACTAATTGTCAGTATTACGTACCTAAGCCGGCAAACGGTTAGCTCTTTGCAGTGCCGTAAATAACTGCTATACTGCACCAAAAGTATAACTGGAAGGTACCTATTGAATTTAAAAAAGGTACCTACTGCGCACAGAAATTTCCTCTACCTGAATTTCTGTGGTTCTAGCAGATATTGCTTTGGCAACCATCATAATTACCTACTAGCCGTTTGCCGCGGTTTCACCCGCGTCCTGAGGGAACTACTTCGCATACCTACCCGGTAAATTTATAGCCTAAGTTACTCCTTGGTACATCAGCTATCCGTCAGTGAACGTCCCGTCAAAATCGGTCTACCCTTCCAGAGATTAGCGAGAACAAACAGACAGACAGACAAAAATTGAAAAAAAAATCATTTCGGTATATGTAGCTACCATGTATACACCCATATGCATTTAGTAAAAAGCCTATTACAAACAGACACTCCAATTTTATATAGATAAGCTACCGCGAGTTGTCTCAGCACCACCCAAATGGTGGCAAATTGATAAGCAGAAAATGTCATCGGCAGAAAGGCCGCCTTCCAATAATCTTTGACATGTGCAAGAGATTAAAAAAAGTAACAGTCAACCCTAGGCCTACATTATAGTACCGTGATCCTATTGCCAGTTTAGGTTTAGGTAGGTACTTAATTAATGCATTAGTGCCTAAGCAAAGTCATTTTCCGAGGAAAGTGATGCAACTGCAATATTTCTTGATGAATAATATTAAGTAAGTTAGTCAGTTTGGAATTTACCAAGGTAAACAAAAGTCCCTTTGTGGTGGGATATTTTGCTCATGAAAGTCGTTTCATTCATAACTTGTATCAACTAAAATAACTACGTAGACATGTTATCATACAGCGCATAGTGATTTAAGGGGTCGCTTCATCAAATGTTTTGGGTTCGACAGAGACACAGAGTTTTATACCTTGTGGGGAACAAGGAATAAAATTCTGTGTAACCAACAAATGCGTGTTCTTAGAAGCTATATTGTCATATCATATAGCGCAGTGGTAGCGCTTGGTTTGTCGTTTAGAACAGCGCCGACTGTTGCGGGTTTGAACCCCAGTTTCCCACACGAGGCAACACTTTGTGTGATCCACAAATTGTTTCAAGTCTGTGTACAATCAAACAAGTCGGCGGTGTTTGAAAAAAAATCCCTTGGCTCGCTCATAGAGTCGAGGCACACTAGAAATTGGTTTTATATACGAGTGCCAATGTGTGTGTAAAGTAGCACTGGAAGCGACGATGTCTTGCTGAGCGATTCTCGCCCTTATGGTGGTCTAGCGGGAAGTTGTCCCACTGTACCTTGTATCCGTTGATTGAAAATTTGTGAAGTCCCCCGCGACACAAGATACCTACATTCCGGAACTAAAGTTGAAATAAAAGTGAAGATAATTGATTTTTAATACTACATCGTGCATCCACATAGAAGTTATTTATTGGTAGTCATCATCAGCCCCTATACATATACTGTCCCACGGCTGGGCACGGGTCTCTTTTCACTATAAGAAGGGTAGGTAGTCCACCACGCTGGCCTATAGTGCGGGTCACTTCACATGTCTTTCGAGAACATTATGGAGAACTTACGATGTTTTCCTTCACCGTTTAGCAAGCGATAATTAACAATATAATATGCACTTAACTTCGAAAAGTCATTGGTACGTGCCGTGGATTCGAACCCTTTGCGTAGCAGTCTGTCGGTCTCTCCACTCGACTATCGCTGCCTTATATTATATTGTTAGTCAACATTTGGTAAAATTCGATAACTTTTAGCAATAATCTACTTATCCATTTACATCGACTGCTGTTGTTCAAAATGTTGTGCTCTAACATTTCGAAAAAACTGCGGTGTGGCACCATTACAAATATTTGTATTTAAAAGTTTTTTTATTATGTTGTGGTTTAATCACTAAACATATATTGATGTTTGGTAAGAATGTTTTTTACCTGTAAAATATGTGGAATGTAAGATTTTCTTCTCATATAAATTGATTAGTGTTATCAAAAGAATCAAACCTCGTGAGCAACCCGAGTCACGTGCGCATTTGCGCCACGAGACCAGGGGTTCTAGTACGAGTTTGCACTCGATCTTCACGGTGGACGATAGCCTAGTCGACGGGAACAATTTCCATACATTTTAAGCGCCCTTAACGGAGAGTAGCGATCGATAGAGTCCGCTAAGGGGCGCATTTAGAAATTGTTCCCGTCGACTAGGCTATCGTCCACCGTGACGATCGAGTGCAAACTCGTACTAGACCCTCTGTGCGGTGGGCGATCTTTTAAACAATATTACTTACGGCCGTTTCCAATACTTTTTATCTATCGCTGAATTTGGCTACTAGAGATAGGTATAGCTTTAGGTAATTGACATAAGTACTTATTATTTTGTATGAAGCTAAAGTCAGATGTATATCTTTGGTAATCTGCTTACTATTATAGTTTTATTAACCGTCATAAACCGGAACAGTCGTCTGTGTGGTGACGGATTAATATTAAGGAATGTCACCACCCCATATCATCCCATGGGTGTCGTAAGAGCCGACAGAGGGAGCATATTATGCAGAGAACAGCACTGTAAGAGAAGGAAAACTTGATACAAACTCTATAAATACCAACCCGTTTGGCCAGCGTGGTATAGTAGGCCAATTCCTCCTTTCAAAGGAGAGGCCTAGTCCAGCAGTGGACTGTTAAAGGCTGATGATGAAAATAGTCTAGTTGCCAGTAGGGAATGCAATCTCGTTCGGGAATGCGATCAGAGTTTTTTTTTTCTATTTTGTAGTTGTAACTACCTATCCAACTACCTATCCAATCTGAATACCGTATTGTAGACAAGTAACATACCTACTTACTTACTTAATTAAAATGTACATTACATTACATACATTACATATCGTCACGCCTTTTATCCCCGAAGGGGTAGGCAGAGGTGTATTTCTACACCCACTTTCGCCAGATATACTTTAGTCCCACGTAATAAGGGGCGAGCCTATTGCCGTACCGGGCACATTTCCAGACTCCGTGCTGCTACTGAGAATTTCGTGACAGAAAAACCCAATAACACTGCCCGACCCAGGAATCGAACCCGGGACCTCGCAATCCCACGCGCACATTTATGCCGCGAGACCAACGAGGCAGTCGTATAGGGTTTGATGTCGAGTTTTCCGTCTCTACGCAAAGATGGTATTTGCATCGTGTTATCCCTTAGTCGCCTCTTACGACACCCACGGGAAGATAGGGGGTGGTGACACTTGTATTCTATGCCGTCAACCACACGGACAAAAAATAAGAAATATCTATAAAATGTATCAAACAATAAATATCTAGTTTAATACTAAATTAAGTTTATCGAGTCAAAACAATAAACAAAATAACTCGTTTGCCCGTATGGCGCAGTGGTTAAGTAGACACCACGATACTGTTTATTACACGCAGAGCCTCTACTTGGTTACCAGATAACCGGTTAACACACTTTATAATATTAAATACATACTTACATTTTTTAGGAGATAATTACACCCTTACATAACAAATGTCACTCAAGGATTTATTCCAGACGGGCATCGCACCTACGACCACAGGCGCAAAATCAGTCATAAAAGGCAACGTCGCTTATCGCTATCACTATTTCTATTTAATAGGTTATACCTACCTAGTTAGGGTTCTACATTATGTACTCTCTTATTATATTTCGCACTTATATTTACACAATTATTTGCTCTAGGTACTACCAAATAATATTAATGTCAGTAACCTTAGTCGAATAAATAAAACTACATGCTGACTCTAAGCTGTGATAAATTAACCAACACAATATCGTATTTATCTATGGTCCAACGTACAATACTGTTCAGTAGAAAGTTATCTTAAATCAAAGCAGAAAGTTAGCCAAGGGCAAGTTTAAGATCCTACACTTGTACTTAGCTCATACAACTTAGGACCTACCTAGCCTTATTTGCTGAGATAACGGCTATTTCGCAGCCTTAAATGGTCGTGCAAGTTATCTCAAGGAAATATCGAGCACCTTTATATAAAATAAACAATCGTAGCAATCAATCATGTAAATTCTAAAGGTTAAAAAAATAACACGCAAAAATTAATTAAAACTCACCTTAATTAAAATTCTTTCACTTTTTAACACAACACTACACTGAATCACAGAGAACTCTTATAACATTATATTGGCACACAAAACAACTATAAATTATTTTACGATATTATTTTATTTCGTATTATTTTCGATGGTTCGTTGTAAACCTGCGCTTGAATACGTTCGCGCGCGGAATGAAGTTGCGCGCGCACTTGTTGAAGCGCGCGGGAAAAGTTGAACGAAAATACTGAAGTTCACCACTGCGCGATGTGACTAACTTCACATCACTAGTTTTCTAAGAAAATTATATTGGATCAACATTAAAATTAAAACTTAATTTTAGGTACCTATTAAACACGTGCTGCCTAAGTACCAATAAATAGCTCAAGGGCAATTCTTAGTAATTCTATTTCTCACCATATTAATGTAATAATAAAATTGCATGGAAATATAATTAAAAGAACGGTAAGCTCAACAAAATAAAATTGATAACTGATTTACTCAGACATTATATTTATCTATGCTCACACCATTATTTAGTCTGCCTTTCCTTTGCATTGTTTGTATAAAATATAACGTGGACTACTGTCTATAATTCATTTTTCTGTAACTTACGTTGTATCTAACTCGTCTAACAATATGTGTACGAAATAAATAATACTATTCTTACTTCAAGCTGCCTAAACCTAAACCTAAAATTAAAACCAATCTTATATAGATGTCGCTCTTCATATTAGATAGAATAATGATCAATAGATGGCGCTTTAAAACTACGTCCTACGCACGTCACTCGAGATTCTAACTACGTAAAAGAATAATGATTGAGAATATAGATGGCAGTAATTCAAATGATACAAGCTACTGCAAAACTAATAACAATACACTCATGACTCGAATCACGCGTTAAAATTATAAATCATTTATATTAAAATAGAATTATTACAAGTTGTTTGTTTCTGTTAAAATAACGAGAAATAATGAAGTACTACTCGCTATTGATTTTCCTTGAATAGACAGTGTCTCTCAACATGTTTCACAAGATTACGGTAACTCTATAAGTACATACAAGTTAAATAAAATTGGAGTGTCTGTTTGTAATATTAAAATAACCACTTTTTACTAAAGGCATATGGATACACGGTACATATTATAGGTACCGAATTTTTTTTACAATTTTTGTGTGTCTGGCCTGTATGTTTTCGCTAATCTTGGAACGGCTGGACCGATTTCGACGGGACGTTCACTGGCGGATAGCTGATGCACCAAGGAGTAACTTAGGCCCTAAAAAATAACCGCGTTCGCGAAGTAGTTCCCTCTGGACGCGGGTTAAATCGCGGGAAACAGCTAGTTCTTAATAAAATTTTCTCTACCACTCCCAGTTGCATTGGCCAAATGTTTGTTAATGCTCTGAGCCTTAAATAATACGCTGCTAAGCTATTTAAACATAGATCAATTATTCTACAAGACTTACGTTTACCGTCCGGTAAGGACGGTATGTGGATGGTAGGGACCCGTTCAAAATGTATAAAAAATATCCGCTTGATCTGCGTCCGACGGTCCGACCTATTGTAGTGTGATGGATGAGATGCGGAAGGTATTCAGGTAGGTAATAATAAAATACTATATTTATATATTTTATTATATTTATATATTTCTTATTGATTTTTTTCACTTTCTTACTTTCAGTGGTGGTGTCGGAATACTTACACACATACGAAAAATACACCAAATTCAAAACGTGGCATAAGCATATTATAAAAATAGTTTGTCCACCCACGCAAAATAAAGGCAATAAATCTAAGATACATATAAATGGCTTGCTTACACGATATACCTAAAGGGGCTTCTAAACGGGCCATATTTTTCGGCCATTCATGGCTGCATTATTAGCAATTAATTGCTCAGCCATCACAAAAATATTTTTTTGCAATCAATGGCTGAGCAAGTAATGGCTGGGCAATTTGTTGAAATATGTCTGATACAGTATGGCCGGTTATGTAGACTTCTAAACGGGATACACAATCGGGCAACAATGGCCGACGAAGTTACAAAATACTACAACATCAACGTCAACATGACGTGTGATGACAACATAACCAAATGAATATAGCCATCATCACGACGTCATTCGCAGCAAACTTCATGTAGCGTAGAAAAGGATATACTATGTCATAACTATAGAGTGCGACTGAAACAACAATAGAAACTAGCCGGGCAATATTGCAGAATATCGACAGCTCAGCGATCGTCCGGCAACCCCTCAAAACAATGTCGGCCACATGTGGCTACACCAAAAATGTTTGGCTATATGGCCAGGATATTACAGCAATATTGCATAGTCTGGCCGGGATAGCTAGCAATGTTGCTAGCCACTGTGTTGCAGCCACATATTGCGGAAAAATGTTGCCCGTTTAGAAGCACCTTTAGGCACTCATTCGAAAAAACCTAGCCTATCAAAATATTTTAAATAAAATTTGGCTTGGCATCCTAAACTTTCCCTATATTTTGTCTTACTCTTCTGTCATTCGAAATCTAAACTACAGATCAACCTAATTTAATTTTAAAAGGGCTCAGCCCGGTTGGCCTCATGATTAGTGATACTGACAACTAAGGCGGAGGTAGTGGATTCGATTTCTAATACAATATGTAAATACATAGTACTATTGGTAAGAGACGGTAAACTTAAAATCAAACCCAGTACCATCTCGTCTACTCAGTGCAGGGTGGCTTAGTTGATCAATTCGACGACCGGTTGGCGCAGCGGGAGTCTAAGCGACTGCTACACCGATGGTCGCGGGTTCGATTCCCGCTCAAGTCAAACATTTGTGAGCATGAACAATGGATATTTGTCTTGGTCTAGGTGTTTATGTGTATAATATGAATGTATTTACAAAAAAGTATGTTTATCCATTATCTAGTACCCATAACACAAGCTCTGCTTAGCTTGGGACTAGATGGTGATGTGTGTATGTGGTAGAATATTATTATAATTCCTCCAAACAAGAGCAACTTAAGCTCAGCAAGGGATTGGGAAAAGCTGTAGGAAGGTTAGGGTGTAATATCTATAATAATGTACGTATGTAAAAATTAGGTAGGTACCTACTTCAGTTATTTTATCAGGTTGCCTCAGTACTAGCCCTGTTTAGTTTGAGTTCAGATGGACAGATGTACTCGACGCCCTTCATGTAAGGACAGACAATGATGTCAGCACATCGTTAAAGAAAATATTTTCAAAGGGGGAGCAGATATGAGGACTACAACGAGAAGAAAAGGATATTATAATATTCACATTTGTGTTCCTTGTTCGATGTATAGACATAATTAGCTGCATAACAAATAAAAGTTTATGATTTAATAAAGTTAATAGGTAATAAGATGAGAACCTAATCTGTATCAGTACCTATTTAAAGTAAGACGGGCTCAACAACCGACTTAACCCTTCTAGAAATTTATTAACAGGATTTTTTACTTGATATGTAGGTAACTAAGTTATATCCAGGCAGTAAGTTACGTAGGAATCCTGGAGCCAAACTATTGATCGGTTTCCCTATGTGTGACTACAATAGCACAGAATAAAGAATAGTACTAACGTAACAATAGTAAAGTTTGAACACCGCTACATGCACAATCCTATACGGACAGAAAGTTAAAGTAACAATGTGTGCGTGAGAAACACACCCGTCTACAATTTTACCGCATAACAACAAGCAATTTTGTCTTTTAGGTATTATAAATCGGAATTATCTATCACTCTAGATCAAATAAAAGCTTTGCTTGAAAAACTGTTGCCTTGAATTTAGTAAATTTTAGTAAAAACTGTCCAGACTGAGTTTCACACAAAAGTATAATTGTTTATGTGTGCGTGCCGCCGGTTCAACACAGCTGCAACATGAAAATAACGACCTTTTTAGTGTTGTACCAATATCATTGATATCGATATTATTTGTATTTAGCACTGTGATAGTACAATATTGTTACGAGCTGGGGTTCGTGATAAATTATATACACTATGCCAGAAAAACTGCACTTTATTCACTAACACAATAACACTAGACACTTCCGACTTATTTCCCTTCGCTTGATGTTGATCGCTTTCCGTATTCAATTGTTACTGTGCTGACTCGCGCGCTCTCGCTCTATTTATACTGGCCGGATAACATCACTAGGCTTTTCGAGACGACTCACGATATTTCTGGAAACGTGTAAGGTGTTTCTAGAATTGCGTAAATGTTCTATTTACACCTACGCCATCTATTAGAGGATAGATGAAACAGCCTTAAACAACTGATACATCTAATCTCATGTAGTTCTCCCATTCACTGATAGATGGCGTTATTTTCAATTCGTAACACGGCCTCCCTCTTAAACGTGTTCGTCTCGAACATCGTTAGACCCATAGTAACGAGCCAACCGGTCCACATGAACTATCTTCGGTGCACCTCGCGACCCCTTCTGGATTCGATAGGTGACGTCGTTCATCCTGGTAATTATGCGATATGGCCCGTCCCATCTGGCTTGTAACTTAGGCGATTTTCCTTTGCTTCGTACTGGGTTATGAAGCCACACCAATGATCCCTCATCGAAGCCTTTGTTGTTTGCCTTCCGGTCGTAGCGAGTCTTCATCTTCTCAGACATCTGTTGTCCAGATTCCCTGATGTGCTCGTATACGTCGTTCATCCTGTTGCGTAGCTCGGTCGCGTAATCCGTTATATTGCGTGGAGATTCTGGCGGAATACCGGTGATTAAGTCTGCTGGTAAACGTAATTCTCTGCCGAAATTGGCAAAAGCTGGTGTTACTCCTGTGGTTTCGTGGACCGCACTGCGATATGACAGAAGGAATGGTTGGATATGCTTGTCCCAATCTCTTTGTTTGCTCTCCACGACCTTCGCCAGGTACCTTTCCAGTGATTGGTTAAATCGTTCAACCATGCCATCTGATTGCGGGTGATAAGCCGTGGTCCTGGTTTTATGTGCACCCATCACGCGACAAGTCTCCTTGAACACCTCGGATTCGAAGTTCCGGCCTTGATCGCTGTGGATTTCCAAGGGTACCCCGAATCGACAAAAGACTTCATGCACCAGCTTGTCGGCCACTGTGGTAGCTTCTTGATTTGGGATTGCAAACACTTCAGGCCACTTTGTGAAGTAATCCATCACTACCAAGAAGTATTTGTTTCCATCCTGGCTCTCGGGAAACGGCCCAGCGACATCCAAGGCTATGCGCTCCCATGGGGCTCCCACATTGTACACCTTTAATGCACCTCTGCTTCGAGTATGTGGCCCCTTGACAGCCGCACAATTTGTGCATTTGCGGCACCAATCCTCGACGTCATCCCGACAGTGGAGCCAATAAAACCGCTCCCGGATCTTAGTAAGGGTCTTCTTAACTCCCATGTGACCTCCCGAAGCACCATTGTGATAGAGCTGCAAGACTTCCGGCACCTTAGTTTTGGGCACCACCATTTGCAAATGGCACTGGTTACCGCGAGCGTTTTCCCATTTGCGGCACAGAACTCCATCCTGGACGACCAAGCTTTCCCACTGTGCCCAATAACTCTTGGTGATAGGGCTCATTGCTGCGATATTACTCCATTTGGGCCTAGGAGCGCCTGATTTCTTCCATTCAAGAATCGGCTGTACATCCTTGTCATCTTGCTGAGCACTCTGCAAAGCTTCTCTCCATTCGTCGCTTAGATCCGTCTTTAACATCCTCACTAGCGCTGCCTGCTTTGCTTCCTGTCGGCTACAGTGCTTGCACTGGTCGGGACACGGCCTACGCGATAGAGCATCTGCGTTACCATGGGACTTGCCGCTGCGATGTTGTATTACAAAATCAAACTCTTGCAGTAGTTCAATCCATCTAGCTACTTGTCCTTCTGGGTCCTTAAATTGAAGTAGCCATTTCAGCGCTGCATGGTCGGTTCGCAGGTGGAATTTACGGCCCAACAAGTATTTGTTGAAATGCTGCAACGTCTTTACTACAGCTAAGAGTTCCCGCCTGGTGACGCAGTAGTTTCTTTCGGGTTTGGATAAGGTCTTGCTGAAGTATGCTATAACAACTTCTTGATCACCCTTCTTCTGTGACAGCACGCCGCCAATTCCGGTGTTACTGGCATCTGTGTCAACTATGAATTCATGCTCATTGTCAGGGTAGCCTAGAATAGGTGCAGTACACAGATGTTCCTTAAGCTTCTGGAATGCAACGTCACAGCTCTCATTCCAACAGAACTGCACTCTGTCTTCGGTGAGCTTATGAAGAGGTCGAGCAATGTCAGCAAAGTTCTTCACAAACCGTCGATAGTAGGAGCATAATCCGAGGAATGCTCTGACCTGCGTTTTGTTCTCTGGAACTGGCCATTCCTTCACGGCAATGATCTTATCCGGGTCAGTTTGAATACCGTTCTCCGAGACCACATGTCCTAGAAAGTTCACTTGCCGTCTGAATAACGCGCATTTCTTCGGACTCAGCTTCAAATTAGCTCCTCGTATCTTTGACAGCACTTGCTCCAAGTTTCGAAGGTGATCCTGGAAGGTGCGCCCCACGATGATGATGTCATCCAAGTAGACCAGGCAGGCGTCTCCAATCAGTCCCATAAGCACTCGCTCCATCAGTCTCTCAAAAGTAGCCGGAGCGTTGCACAATCCAAAGGGCATGACGTTAAATTGCCACAATCCTTTGCCTGTGGAGAATGCCGTCTTCTCTTTGTCTCGAGGATCTATTTCCACCTGCCAGTAGCCACTTTTTAGATCTAATGTAGAAAACCACTTCATCCCCGTCAGCGTATCCAGAGTGTCATCGATCCTTGGCAGTGGGTAGCTGTCCTTCTTCGTGATGTCATTTAATCGGCGGTAGTCTACACAGAAGCGCATGCTGCCATCCTTCTTCTTAACTAACACCACCGGAGAGCACCACGGGCTGGACGAAGGCTCGATTACGCCTTCTTTCACCATACCGTCGATCATAGCTTCCACTTCACGTTCCCGTGCCACTGGCACACGTCTTGGTCGCTGGCGAATCGGTGCTTCACTTCCCGTGTTTATTTTGTGCTGGACTAGTGCTGTCTTCCCTATGTCGGTATCACTGGTCGAGAAAATATCGGCGAACCGGTTTAACATCTTCTTAGCCTTGGTCTTCTCTTCTTCTGACAGGGTACTTTGGCAGTCCTCCAAAAGTGAAGACACGTCGAATCGTGCACCCTGAACCTTGGCGCTGGTAGGTTGCTCTTGACATCTACGCATCCAAGCCGCTCCTTCATAGGTGCCCAATTCCGTCCCTTTCTTGAGCGACACTTCCTTGTCACTTGCATTCAGTGCGCGTACTGATGAAACTTTGGTACCCCTTACCAACGTTCGTGCAATCTTCCACGAGGCCTCTTTCTCTAGGCCTTCGATTAGTACGCAGCGGTTCCCTCGACCAGAATTCCCTGGTAGACAAACTGGTACAACCGTTTCCGACCGCGGGTGAAGAATGACATTCTTCAGGCAGTACACTTTTCCTGAAGTTGCACCTTCCATGAAGACTTCTTCCGAGCCACACTTCAAGACTCCCTGGTTAACATCGATCTCGCAGCGATACTTCCGCATGAAGTCTAGGCCCAAGATGCAGTCGTCCACTATATCGGCCACGATGACCTTGTGACGGTAAATTTTGTTGCCTAGCTTCAGATCCACCTCCATTTCACCTCGGACGGTTATGTGCTGACCGGTAGCTGTTCTCAGATTCACACATTCATTGTTCCTGAAGCAGCCCCGAAGAACCCGTCTTGCCAGATGGAAACCGACGACTGTCCGACAAGCACCCGTGTCCAATGTCAGCTTGCATGGTGTTCTGTTAATTTCGCCTACGATGATCAGGCTGTTCCCGTCGCATGATTGCGAGATCGAGATACTTGGGGCTCTTCCATTACCAGCCAGCACCCGCCCCGCAGTCCTGGCTTCTACTCGTTTCCCTGCTCTCGCTGCCTGGCAGGCACATCAGGCGACCCCTTTGGTGGAGACAGGGTGTCACCAGGCTGCCTACGCTTTGGGCAGCTCAAGCGGATATGGCCTCTTTCTCCGCAGTTGTAGCACCGAGGTGACGACACAACTTCCCTGATGCGGTGACCTCGATCGTCGCGTCGCACTGCTTCCACTTCCAGAGCGTGGGCTAGAGCGTCCTTGAGGTCCTTGAAGTGCCCAAGCCTCACTGCTGCTCTTACCTCCAGGTCCCGGATCCCATCCGTAAACGCCTGTACGAGGTTCCCGTCAATAAGCGCAGGCGACGACTGGTATGCCTTCCTGACCAGCTTTTCCACCTCTAGAGCCCACTGCTGCAGAGTTTCTCCGGTGCGTTGTGTCCTGTCCTTCAGCTGAGCACGATAAACGTATTCAAGGTGCGCATCACCGTATCTCGCCTCCAGCGCCTCCAGGAGCTTTTCGTAGGTGACGTCTTGCCCGAGTGCCTCCAACACTGTCAAGGCCCGGTCGCGAAGGCCCAAGGTTAGGGCGGTTAAGGCCTGTTCTTTGGTCCACCCATTCGATCGCATCACAGCCTCGAACTGGATCTTGTATGCAGACCATGATGACGAGCCATCAAATGGTGGAACCTTAAATCCACGAGGTGAGGGCGCTACAGCCGCTGGTGTTACTTCGAGCCCACGCAATTTCTTCTCCACTTCAGCAACACAGGTCTCGTGGTGGTCATGTACACGCTTCTCTATAGAGGCGACGCGAGTCTCAAGCTTGTCGTGCACGAGCATCTCTACGTCGCTGATACGGGCCTCGTGCTGCTGAAGTTCCTCCTTGACCGCCTTCAAGTCCTTCCCCACTGTGGCGCTGAGGTCTTTCATGAGCACCAGCTGTTCCTCCAGACGGCGGGCGTGCTCCTCCTTGTCGCGCTGCAGCTGTTCCTCTAGGCGGCACGCGTGCTCCTCTTGACGGCGAGCCTGCTCCTCTTGACGGCGGTCCTGCTCCTCTTGACGGCGAGCCTGCTCCTCCTTGTCGCGCTGCAGCTGTTCCTCTAGGCGGCGCGCGTGCTCCTCTTGACGGCGAGCCTGCTCCTCTTGACGGCGGTCCTGCTCCTCTTGACGGCGAGCCTGCTCCTCCTTGTCGCGCTGTCGCTGTTCTTCCATGCGGCGCGCGTGCTCCTCTTGACGGCGGGCCTGCTCCTGCATGAACGCCATCAGAGCCGCGATGTCGGGCACCGCCATGGAGTGTGCGCTTGCAGGCTCCACTGCAGCCGCGGAGTCGCCTAATCCACCAGACGATGGAGAAGGAACGTCTCCGAAGCGTCTCTGGTCCAGGTCTTGCTGGCGCTGGTTCCTGGTACGCACTCCGTCAGTTTCTTCCTTCGGCATAACCGGCATAATTTATCCCTTTCTTCTGACACCAAATTGTTACGAGCTGGGGTTCGTGATAAATTATATACACTATGCCAGAAAAACTGCACTTTATTCACTAACACAATAACACTAGACACTTCCGACTTATTTCCCTTCGCTTGATGTTGATCGCTTTCCGTATTCAATTGTTACTGTGCTGACTCGCGCGCTCTCGCTCTATTTATACTGGCCGGATAACATCACTAGGCTTTTCGAGACGACTCACGATATTTCTGGAAACGTGTAAGGTGTTTCTAGAATTGCGTAAATGTTCTATTTACACCTACGCCATCTATTAGAGGATAGATGAAACAGCCTTAAACAACTGATACATCTAATCTCATGTAGTTCTCCCATTCACTGATAGATGGCGTTATTTTCAATTCGTAACAATATTTATTATTATATAAGTATGGAAGAGATACGGTATGCAATGAAAAGTATGAAAACGGGTAAAGCTGCAGGATATGATAGGATATCTGCTGAAATGCTCAAGGTAGGCGAAGGCGTCACTGCTGATGTACCTATTTTTCAATAAATGTTGGCGGTCCGGTCGTGTACCAGGTGACTGGAACAAAGCCATCATTGTGCCACTGTACAAGGGAAAAGGGTCACAGCAGGAATGTAAAAATTATCGCGGTATAAGCCTGCTGAGTGTTGTTGGCAAATTGTATGCAAAGATACTGATTGAAAGAGTGATCTTTGAAACGAACAGTAAAATTTGGGATGTGCAAGCGGGATTCAGAAAGGGAATGGGATGTACGGATCAAGTCTTTTCCTTAAGGTGCATTTCAGAAAAAACCTTGAGTAAACACCAGAAGGTTTTCTGCACCTTTATTGACCTGGAAAAGGCTTACGATCGAGTGGTGAGGGATGAAATTTGGTCAACATTTTCTGTGTATGGACTGGGCAGCAATCTGATACGGGCACTTGAATCCTTATATAGGGATTCAAGTGCCTGTGTCAGAGTAAACGGGGCCTACACGGACTGGTTTAACATTGATCGTGGTGGTAGACAGGGATGTGTAGCGTCTCCTTGGCTGTTCAATCTATTCATGGACAGTTGTTTGACCGATCTGAAAGGGTCTGAATGTGGATTAAGAATGGGTGAATCTGTGTTTAAGACCTTGCTATACGCTGACGACCAGGTTCTTTTTGCGTCGTCAGCGTCTGATTTACAGCATATGGTCACCGTAATGAATGAGGCGTATAAGAAGAAGGGCATGAAAGTGAATGTAAGCAAGACTAATGTCATGGTCATAGAGAGGGAAGACAGTATAACTGAATGTAACATAATGATAGGAGATGAAAAAGTGGAACAAGTGAATGAGTTTGTGTATTTACGCTCTTTGTTTAAGAGAGATGGAAAATGTGAGGGAGATGTTGAAAGGAAAGTGAAAGCAGGAAATAGTGTGAATGGCGCCTTATGGTCCATCATCAGTGGCGAAATTATCCCAAGTAAGGCTCGCCTTGCTGTACTGCAGGGAGTTTTGGCGCCAACACTGATGTATGGTAGCGAATCATGGGTATGGCAGAAGAAGCATGAAAGTAGAATCAATGCTGTGGAGATGAGAGCTTTAAGGAGTATGTGCGAAGTAAGTATGATAGATAAAGTGCGTAACAGTGTGATACGGGAAAAGTGTGGTCTAAAAGAAGATGTAGTGACAAATATTGAAAAAGGAATGTTGCGTTGGCTTGGACATTTGGATCGGATGGATGAAAGAAGAAATACGAAAGGAGTGTATCGTGCGAGAATGAATGGATATGTCGGTAGGGGACGCCCTAGGCGGACGTACGCCGACCAAATAGGTGACGTACTAAAAAAGGCCCAAATTAAAAGTACCATAACCGACGCGAATGCATAATGAGGTTAATGAATGTCGAGGAAGCGAAAGAGGTATGTTTGAACCGAAGCATGTGGCGTTCCATTGTCTCTGCCTACCCTAATGGGAGACATGCGTGACGATATAGATAGATAGATAGATAGATATATTCTATTTAAATATAATTATATCGAGGAGGTAATGGCATTAAACAAAGGGAACAGAAATTAGGTACATTTAGAAAATCTTAGCTGAATGGCTAATATAGAACTAGCCAAGACATTAGATTTTTAGTTTTGTTAAATTTTACATAATTTAAACGAATTTATTTAAGTTGAATTTATTTTAACGGTCTGGCCGTTTCAGTCAAAAGGCTTTAAATAAGGATATTCTATAGTTATAGAATAATAATATTTATTTAGTTTAGACCAGAGCCATGCATCAGGAAATTTAAGGGCCAGTATGGCTAATTATTCTTAGTAAATTGGCAGACTCCATGCTGCTACTGAGAATTTGGAAAAATTTAGTAACACTTTTGCCCGACCCGGGAATCGAACCCCGGACCCCCCGATCAGCAGACGCAAATGCTATCCACTGGACAGTGGAGGCAGACACTAGTATATACCTTTAGGTTGCGGAGGTTAGACAGGCAGTCGCTTTGTGGAAAAGCTAATATTCAGTCAAATACGGTTAGGCTAGATATAAAACCCCGGATTTTAACTGGGATAACATTAGGAGGATGAGGACGATGACGGCTAATTATTCTTGTTGACAGTCGTTTGATAACTGAATAAATGCTTTAAATAAACAATTCTTCATTCAAATTCTTACGTTACTGTCCGACTGAGAGTCAACGCACAACCAAAACTATTTGGAATGGATGATTCTAGAAGACCCTACGGTCTTCCAGAATCATCCATGCCAAAGGGATGGTGCACTGCAAAAGGGATTTCTCGAAATTCTCACCTAATTAAAGTTAGTAAGTAAAATCTTTATTTCAATTTTCAGCCTTACGAAACAAAACATTCCTATCCCCCACACTAGGCATAGCCTGTCCTATGGCGGAAATAAACGGTTTACATTTAAATTCACGGCAAAATAGAAAACAACAAAACAGTAATAAAAATTAGGTTGAAATCAAGTAATAACAAAAAATATTTTAAATGTATTAAGGATATGCAATGCGTGATAAAATATGTGTGTATGTGTGTGTGTGTGTGTGATTGTGTATAAGAAAATTATGAAGAAACATTCAATTTAAACTAAAATAAAATGTGGGCGAAGCTGCGGGAATCCTCTAGTATGCCCATAATACACTTTGAGCAATATAATACATGTTATGTTGATCTTGTTCTTGAACTAGTTTATGCCTAAAGTGCAAGTTAAAGGCCTTGCCACACGATACAATTTTACCACTGATCAAATTTTCAATCGAATTGGCTTTGCCCGTCTACACGACACAATCAAATCACTGATTTGCATTTCGTCCACCCGATTGGTTAAAATCTGGTGGTACCACCCACCCGATGAACTTGAGTTGGACGACTGGCGTCTACACGTCACGATTTCATCAAGTGATTTAGCCAAGTTGGACGTAAAATCGTGTCGTGTGGATAGGCCTTAACTAAAATTTACTATAATTCAATGAATTATAGTAAATTTTAACATTTTAATAAATAACGCAATAACAATGTTCAGTTAGGTACGTAGGTACTGAACTATTCAAGCAAGGCAAGGCACAATTTTACTTTTAATAAAATGGTAAGTACCTACTATTAAAAGTGGTTCATTAGACAGATAGATATACGCTTTATGTAAAAAGTGATCAAAACAATGTACAATCGGCGGCCTTATCATTAGTATATTTTGTACAATCTTTTATTGTTATCATTTTGAATGATCACCCATTTAAAAAGTTGAAGAAGAATACTATACAATTTCACACCCAAATATATTTCAAGTCTTAATTGTACATATTATTGTGCAATTGGTATGTGTTTTAACTATATTACATACATACATACACATACATATCGTCACGTCTTTTATCCCCGAAGGGGTAGGCAGAGGTGTATTTCTACACCCACTTTTCGCCAGATATACTTTAGTCCCACGTAATAAGGAGCGAGCCCATTGCTGTACCGGGCACATTTCCAGACTCCGTGCTGCTACTGAGAATTTCGTGACAGAAAAACCCAATAACACTGCCCGACACAGGAATCGAACCCGGGACCTCCCGATCCCACGCGCACATTTATGCCGCGAGACCAACGAGGCAGTTTTGACTATATTATCTTATAATAATTATGTAAGCACACATAAATCAGTAGCATGCGAATATTTTTATCGATATCGACTTTATTTTACAAACGTCACTAAAATAGAATTAAGTAGAATGATTCACCAACCCACATATTCCCGCAATGGTGATATAATGCAGCTTTGACCTTATTGGCTGATCCGCCCATGCGGTAGTTGTATCGACCAATGAGAGTGCCGATCTGGTAGCGTCGGTCCCCCGCAACGCCGGCACTATATAAGCAGCGTCAACGGAATTTTTCGTATTCACATTCGTTCGGCAACCCTCATAACCGGTCGCGCTGAACGACGACTGAAATTATTTAATTTATTACTACACTAAGTTCAACAAAACTCAATACAAAATGGTGAGTACTTACTGTTATTATTCTATATTTATTGTATTTATCTATTCCATAATGTTAGATTCAGGTAATTCGTGTGACAAAGTGCCGGGTGGTCACGCCACCATTTTGTCGGCGTGCTAACCAACCAAATTCAAAGTGCCTTCCTGTAGACCACACCCGAATAGATTTACAGACTTCTGAAATTGACATTGTGATAGGTAATTTTCAAAATTCGATCTAATTCCTGGTACCTATTACCTTATTCTATTCTCGTAGAAGATTCGCTGTTGTTTGTTCTAAAGTAATAGTTTTATCACAAGTGTAACGTGACCGTATTCAAGGATGCCACGCCGGTTATGACACCACGCCCTAAGAATTAACTCATTTTGACTAATTTTATTTGGATAATTCTTGAATAACTAGTTAATTATTCATATAATTATTTAGATCATTTTATTAAAACTGCTAATAAATTTTCCTGTTTGTCGTGATATTGATTGGATTCAAAGATGACGTGTTCATGACCTCATTGGAGGTTGCGGGCGCCGCCGTATCACATGTTTCGAGAAATACTTAGGTATTGTATTGTACCAACCGGCTTTGTCATCATATTGATATTCATAAGTCACCTGGATATAATAATATCATAAGAGTTATTCAGACAATACTTGAAAACACAGAAACTAGCTTTGTCAAATTGTTTTTCGTGTGACTAATTTCAACTCATCTTTTTTCAAGAAATCTAATTCGAATTGAAGGACATAATCCTTACACTTGAACAAACTATTTTGAAATTCAGTAGGTATTATACCTACCTGCATGTTAATCGCGTGACTAATTTCAACTCATCTGGTCATATGAAATCGCGTCTTTCTCGTACAAATTCCATGATTTACTTACATGCCCGTTTTCGTACCGTTAGGTACATCGGTACTTCGCCGGCTATGACCTCGTATCAACGGCCAACGCACGGCTAGAAGGGGGGAAGGGGTATCTATGTACCTCCCTTCGGATCAATATCTCCGCAGGCGTACTGAATCTGCTTTCACAATTTACAATGCCGGCCGGTACTTGGCTTTCTCCTTTCCCTCGTCTCGTGTCATGACAATACTGTTCAAGATAATTGCACGAAATAAAAAGTCGGACTTTCACAATGACTTGCAAAAGATGTTGGTTGCCGTTTGTAACTTAGCGAGCCCTTGCTAATAGGTTCGTAATATCGATCGATAAACTAAGACTATTATTATAATACTAGCTAGGTTCTACATGTAGTCCTTTTCATAATATTTGCCTAAATAAGTACGGGCTAACATTATGTTCAACTTTGTCCAAAACTACCATTATTCTAATGGCACAGTGTTGCGAGTGCTTGTTTAGCCATCAATTCATCTTTAAAATCGATCAAGTCACTAGTTTCGTAGCGTACTATTTTATAATTTGTTAATAACGCGATCTGCAAGTAAAGTCAATTCTGAAATATTTACTTGTGAAGCAATAGGTACACATACATAATCGTTAAAATAACGTTCTAGAATTATTTTTTACCAATAATTAGGTACCTATTTCATGTTTCTTCTCTTTTGCCCACAGCGTGAGTGCATCTCAGTACACGTTGGCCAGGCCGGAGTCCAGATCGGTAATGCCTGCTGGGAGCTGTACTGCCTTGAGCATGGCATCCAGCCCGATGGCCAGATGCCCACAGACAAGACCGTGGGCGGTGGCGACGACTCCTTCAACACCTTCTTCAGCGAGACCGGTGCAGGCAAACACGTGCCCAGAGCCGTGTTCGTCGACTTGGAACCCACTGTAGTTGGTTAGTATTGGATTTTGAAACGAAAGTTTATCAACAGTACTGCAGCAGCACTTAGAAAAACATACAGGTAACATTTTTGTGAAACTGGGAAGTTGAGCTAGAATTAAACCTTGTTTTCTTTTGCCCACAGATGAGGTCCGGACTGGCACATACAGACAGTTGTTTCATCCAGAACAACTTATCACTGGTAAGGAAGATGCGGCCAACAACTACGCCCGTGGTCACTACACCATCGGCAAGGAGATCGTAGACTTAGTGCTCGACCGCATCCGTAAGCTCGCCGACCAGTGCACCGGTCTCCAGGGCTTCCTCATCTTCCACTCATTCGGTGGAGGCACTGGCTCCGGTTTCACCTCCCTCCTCATGGAGCGTCTCTCCGTGGACTACGGCAAGAAGTCCAAGCTGGAGTTCGCTATCTACCCCGCGCCTCAGGTGTCCACCGCCGTGGTGGAGCCCTACAACTCCATCCTGACCACCCACACCACCCTGGAGCACTCTGACTGCGCCTTCATGGTCGACAACGAGGCTATCTACGACATCTGCCGCCGCAACCTCGACATCGAGCGCCCCACCTACACCAACCTCAACCGTCTCATCGGCCAGATCGTGTCCTCCATCACGGCCTCCCTGCGTTTCGACGGCGCCCTCAACGTCGATCTCACCGAGTTCCAGACCAACTTGGTGCCATACCCGCGTATCCACTTCCCTCTGGTTACGTACGCGCCTGTCATCTCCGCCGAGAAGGCGTACCACGAGCAGCTCTCTGTGGCCGAAATCACCAATGCGTGCTTCGAGCCCGCCAACCAGATGGTGAAATGCGACCCTCGTCACGGCAAATACATGGCCTGCTGCATGTTGTACCGTGGTGATGTCGTGCCAAAGGACGTTAACGCGGCTATTGCCACCATCAAGACAAAGAGGACCATCCAGTTCGTGGACTGGTGTCCTACCGGTTTCAAGGTGGGCATCAACTACCAGCCACCCACTGTCGTGCCCGGAGGTGACTTGGCGAAGGTGCAGCGTGCCGTGTGCATGTTGTCCAACACCACCGCTATCGCCGAGGCCTGGGCGCGTTTGGACCACAAGTTCGACCTCATGTACGCCAAGCGCGCGTTCGTGCACTGGTACGTCGGTGAGGGTATGGAGGAGGGAGAGTTCTCCGAAGCTCGTGAGGACTTGGCCGCTCTCGAGAAGGACTACGAAGAGGTCGGCATGGACTCCGCCGAGGGCGAAGGTGAGGGAGCTGAGGAATACTAAGCTGTGGCTCTCGAACACTGCGCACGCGCACCGATACATTCCGGTGACATGAAATAAAACAAAAATTATGTGAACTTTGTCGTTTGATTTCCTAAACACCTGAGATCAAGTACGATCACACACATGTAACACATTCTCGAACCGAATCTAATCTATCACAGGTATATACATAACATAACACAGAATCAAATCACTGACTATGATAAAAATACTGCTTTCATAACTGTTGTACCTAGTCTGCCTAGCCTAGCTATGTAACTAAGGCTGGTTTCAGTCACGCGTTTGACCGGCGCCGGCCACACGCGCGCGCTTACAATTACACTAGATTAGTAGTAGCGTCTCATAGTCACGCAGTTCAAACGCGCCGCGTGTGAGACGCGCGCCGGCCGCGCTGCCGAAGCTTCATACATTGCAATGAGAAACGCGAACTCGTTTCACAGTGGTCCGCGTGCCAAACGCGCTGTTGAGGAGACGCGCTGGCCGGGCCGACGGCGCGTGCCGCGCGCGTCACTGAAACCAGCCTAAATACATATATGGTGCGGTGCGAGTGTACGTTACCCCAGCAGGAAAGTATCTCCTGGAGATACATGAGTGGAACGTATAATTAGAGCGCAATATGCTGATGATGTGCGCGAAATAAAAAATTAGTGCGGGTTATAGTTTTGGAAAAAAATGAAAACAATCATTCCTGGTGGGGTAACGTTCTTCCAGCAGGAAGATTCTAAACGAATTATCGGAGAGAGAAACATTGTACATTGGCAGATAGCTTATATTAGTGGGACAATGTGCGCCGAAAATAAAATTAGTGCGGCTTCAGGTTTTCGAGATATTGGAATTCCTGCTAGGGTAACGTTTTGCAGAATCGTGTATCTCTAAAACGGTTGCATGTGCGGTTATAAAATAAACATACACGAGTAGCTCTTAATTTGTGCGAATTGGTGAAATAATAAAATTTAAGAAAATACAGTGTGCGTTCGCGCAGCGGAATGTTGTTGAATTTAAAGATTTTAATTATGCAGATATTTAGTGTATGACGTCGTATAATTGTGTATGGTAAAAAAAAATTTGTGCACGCAGCCATTGTGGAGAAATTCACCAAAAACTGATTCCGCTGGGCGAACGTTGTCCTGGCGGAACTTTTTTTAATCCATTGACTTTAGAAGAAAAGAGATGTGTCCAAAAATTAGTGTGTATTTGTGTGTAATTGTGTATGTATGAATAAAATTGGTGCATGCATAAACTTCGGAGAAATTCAAGTTTCCGCTACGCGAACGTTTGGCCATTAGCTAGTTTTCATATAAAGCGCTTACATAGAGAGCTGTAATTTTTTACATACGTTGTTTTGAATTTGTTTATATTTGTTTAAAAAACAGATTTAGAAAAAATCGTAGGGCTTAAAAGATAAAAATATTAACGTAAAATACGCTTATTAGGTCTTAGTTCTTAAAGTATGCACTTTGGGGTCTAGATTTTCACATTTATACAAACCTTGTAAGTGTCTGCAACATGTTGCCAAGTATCAATGATGTTCCGTTGGTAATTAAAGAGTTATAGGACAATTTACCATGAATAGATCACTGTTTACAAAGCAGTCAAATATCACGACGTTCTAAAGGAATTGCATGGTAAAATGTATGCCAATAATTAGTGTATTCGTTCAACTATTCACATGCAAAATTTCATGTCATTTAATTCAGTAATTAAAGAAAAACAATTGTAATACTGACGAAGCATCGAAAACCTACGTAACCCGGCCAAGTTCGGATAGTTACAAAAAAGCGGCCGTGCAATATATTTAGGTAACATCCCAAAATGTACAGTATAATACCGGTATTGAATTGGTATAGGTGATAACACAATTGTTGTTTCAATATAATTTATAGGTCATTTACTTTTGTACACCTACTTTTTTAAATGTATTTGACTATGACAGAAAGTAGGTACTATTTACGTAGGTACTTTATTTAAGTACGGCTTGAGACTTGAGATATAATCTAGATATATTATTAAAATTTAAGACAAATATAATTCATACAGCTAATTTCTATTGAAGAGTTCATGGATCAGAATTCTAACTATAGACCTCTTAGGGAAATTAAATAATTACCACATGTAAATACTACTGTTTAGGTAAATATTTATCATATTGTAGTTTATTACACTAACCAATGGACTAGATATGCACGAGCGTTCCCCTTTGAAACTTTAGTGGATCAAACAATCTAATAACTTAAAAAAACTACTTCTTGAATCGATTTTTTAATTGATGTATACCGTTGTACTGGTAGTTAGTGACTTATGTATGTGAGCGTGTTCCCCCGCACCCCACCAAAATATGCAGAATTATTTTGTTCAAAGCGGTACGCTAGTTCTTTGGTTAAATAGTCTAAGTATTGTAGTTATGAATTGATCAAAAATATTCTAGTGTGAAAAAATAGACAACGCGCCGTGCGCAACGAGCGATAGGCGGCTTCCCGCTCGAAACGGTACTTCCATCCTTGAAGAAAAGAGAGGGCAATATGTTTAGTAAACCTGTTTTAGTTAAAACACATTTAAGTCCATTGCTGTCGTTGCAAGCGTTTGTTAACGTTATTATAATTACATAATTATGTAATATGTAATTTAAAATATTTTTGTACACGGATATTTAAATACTTGTTAATTGAAGATTTATTTTTATCGTAGATAGTGGCGTTATTATTTAAAAAATATTTTTAATTCAAGAAATGCAATTGTTTTATTTTTTCCTAACGCTTGTGTACGCAACTGTACCATATTAATAAATACTATATTGGAAGGTTAAGAACGTTTCTTAGATATATGGCACGGCCGCTTTTTTGTAGCCATCCGAACTTGGTCGGGTTATGTAGGTTTTCGATGCTTGGTCAGTATTATAATTGTGTTTCTTTAATTACTGAATTTAATGACATGAAATTTTGCATGTGAATAGTTGAACGAATACACTAATTATTGGCATACATTTTACCATGCAATTCCTTTAGAACGTCATGATATTTGACTGCTTTGTAAACAGTGATCTATTCATGGTAAATTGTCCTATAACTCTTTAATTACTAAAGGAACATCATTGATACTTGGCAACATGTTGCAGACACTTACAAAGTTTGTATAAACGTGAAAATCTAGACCCCAAAGTGCATACTTTAAGAACTAAGACCTAATAAGCGTATTTTACGTTTATATTTTTATCTTTTAAGCCCTACGATTTTTTCTAAATCTGTTTTTTAAACAAATATAAACAAATTCAAAACAACGTATGTAAAAATTTACAGCTCTCTATGTAAGCGCTTTATATGAAAACTAGCTAATGGCCAAACGTTCGCGTAGCGGAAACTTGAATTTCTCCGAAGTTTATGCATGCACCAATTTTATTCATACATACACAATTACACACAAATACACACTAATTTTTGGACACATCTCTTTTCTTCTAAAGTCAATGGATTAAAAAAAGTTCCGCCAGGACAACGTTCGCCCAGCGGAATCAGTTTTTGGTGAATTTCTCCACAATGGCTGCGTGCACAAATTTTTTTTTACCATACACAATTATACGACGTCATACACTAAATATCTGCATAATTAAAATCTTTAAATTCAACAACATTCCGCTGCGCGAACGCACACGAAAATACAAGTAATTTTCAAGTAATCGGGCTTCTTTGAAAACCCAAAAAACCATCGCAGCGTCAAAATGAGAAAACGTATAGGCTCACTGAAAACTGTTTTCGGTTCTTCTTAACACATAGATTAACCATAAAAAGTTTCAAAAGTATACATACATGCGTTAATGAGATATATTACTAAAAGTCAAAACGACGGTGTCGTAACTTTGACGGCAACGCACAAGAAACCGGCTCAACCCAAGATGAGTAAGAGTAAACCAGCAATTAGAGCGATAGTCCAGTAATATATAGTGAAATTATCCAGCTTGGAATGTCACGCATGTAATTAATAATTAACAAAAACCAAAACCTCAAATAACGGTTGGTTATCCGCCCAAATTCGAATGACTACAAAAAAGCGACGGATTCATACATATCAATGACCATCTTAACTTGATCCCCTAATTGGTTAAAACGTGTTGTGTCCGAGTACACTGAAGCAGAAAAGTAACAAAATAAACTTGTTCTACTAGCCATTTTCGTGAATTATTGAGATATGATTTTAAACAAATAAAAGCCTTAATTTTTATTTTAGGTATTAAAATAATATATAAATTATTAAATGTTTGCGTATACACAGTGACTTTTTAGTCGTCTTACAACGGCACCCAACTTCATGTATATAATAATTTGTATACAAAAAATACGTATTTATGAGATAAGAATAATTAAAAAATAAAAATATTATGAAGTAGTAAGAAGAAACACCGCCACGCTATATAATCTTATCGGATGACTGTTTATGTTTCTTTGTGCAATAGGTTTGTAAAAAAAATGTCTACCAGATATATTTTATGTCGGATATATATAGTAGACAACCTTTGTAAGACTGCTAAAAAGTTACAGACTTAGGTTTAATTACTCTGTGATTATGCGATTTTACTGTTTGTATTTTAGTACTTAAATGAAAAACTGATCTGTGATTTTGATGCCATTATACTTAAAGAATCAAAATGAAGAGCATACAAATAACAATTTACACATCAACAAGTTCTTTCATTTCAAATAGTCAAAAAAACATTATAGTTGCCGACAAACGATTTTTGCGCGACTGTACGGACAACAGCATGGGTATAATACGATTAAAAAAGTAGGACGTCGATATGTATGAATCCGTCGCTTTTTTGTAGTCATTCGAATTTGGGCGGATAACCAACCGTTATTTGATGTTTTGGTTTTTGTTAATTATTAATTACATGCGAGACATTCCAAGCTGGATAATTTCACTATATATTACTGGACTATCGCTCTAATTGCTGGTTTACTCTTACTCATCTTGGGTTGAGCCGGTTTCTTGTGCGTTGCCGTCAAAGTTACGACACCGTCGTTTTGACTTTTAGTGATATATCTCATTAACGCATGTATGTATACTTTTGAAACTTTTTATGGTTAATCTATGTGTCAAGATGAACCGAAAACAGTTTTCAGTGAGCCTATACGTTTTCTCATTTTGAGGCTGCGATGGTTTTTTGGGTTTTCAAAGAAGCCCGATTACTTGAAGATTACATGTATTTTCTTAAATTTTATTATTTCACCAATTCGCACAAATTAAGAGCTACGCGTGTATGTTTATTTTATAACCGCACATGCAACCGTTTTTAGAGATACACGATTCTGCAAAACGTTACCCTAGCAGGAATTCCAATATCTCGAAAACCTGAAGGCGCACTAATTTTATTTTCGGCGCACATTGTCCCACTAATATAAGCTATCTGCCCATGTACAATGTTTCTCTCTCCGATAATTCGTTTAGAATCTTCCTGCTGGAAGAACGTTACCCCACCAGGAATGATTTTTTAATTTTTTTCCAAAACTATAACCCGCACTAATTTTTTATTTCGCGCACATCATCAGCAGATTGCGCTCTAATTATAACGTTCCACTCATGTATCTCCAGGAGATACTTTCCTGCTGGGGTAACGCACACGCGGTGCGATGTACCTACTATGTGCAACACAGCACATGCATTCCAAAGATGCGGACAACTGTAGGTCACTGATGTTATTCGATAATATTGTGTGCGTTCGCGCAGCGGAATGTTGTTGAATTTAAAGATTTTAATTATGCAGATATTTAGTGTATGACGTCGTAGAATTGTGTATGGTAAAAAAAAATTTGTGCACGCAGCCATTGTGGAGAAATTCACCCAAAAACTGATTCCGCTGGGCGAACGTTGTCCTGGCGGAACTTTTTTTAATCCATTGTCTTTAGAAGAAAAGAGATGGGTCCAAAAATTAGTGTGTATTTGTGTGTAATTGTGTATGTATTAATAAAATTAGTGCATGCATAAACTTCGGGAGAAATTCAAGTTTCCGCTACGCGAACGTTTGGCCATTAGCTAGTTTTCATATAAAGCGCTTACATAGAGAGCTGTAGATTTTTACATACGTTGTTTTGAATTTGTTTATA